>CM070666.1:0-2400000 GCA_036346575.1 Dendrocalamus sinicus | reverse complement strand
TCATAAGCTACAGCCATAAAGCGAAACAAAAAAGAACAGACTCATAGAGAAATTAAAGAATATGTGATGATTACCATGTTGTATCATTCGCGGACTTAAATTAGTGGAGTAGTATTTATCAATCTTATTTACGTTATAACAAGTCTCTCAAACTTACTCCTTCCGTCCAAATTTATAAGGTGTATTTTTTTAAATAATTTTGTCTATAAATATATAATGTATTTCATGTTTTAATGTAAAATTAGTGTAATATTTTTTTATACTTCTAATAAATATGCATCCCTATTTGCTATTATCTATACGTATACATTGAATATAGTACTTAGAGATAATAATTGTAGATAATCTAGTTATTTTTCTGTCTCATTGATTTATGTATATCTTATAAATTTACACGGAGAGTAGATAGTTAGCCACACTATACTCATGAACAGAGTAGTAAGTGGAGCAGATAAACTGGACGAACTAGATAGTGCTTGTAATGGCAGGGAAGCGAATCTAAAGCAAGGTTACCTATGCTACTAGAACAGGAATACCTGGAAGCCGAGACCGTGGGCCACTAAGGGCGTCTTCAACAGCTGATTATTTAGTTAGCTAGATCTGATGTGGCAAGAAAAAAGTAGGAGAGAGTAGTCACTAGCGACGAGCAAATAGATGATTTATTTCACGTAGTCCAAGAACATGAGAGAGGAGCATGTGGGTCCAACAATATAAAATAGTCTTTGCTTTTGTCTCTCACCTTCATGTCAGCTGACTATATAGCTAGTACTAGCTATTACCATTGCGGATGCTCTAAGGGCGTCTCCAACAGCTGGCTATTTAGTTTACCGGTGGGTAGGAGCGTTGGTAATGCGTGCGCACGCGTCAGCTCAAGGGAAAACAAAATCCACGTGAATGAAAGCACTAGAATCCCCATCTTTAATATACGGACAATATATGGACAGCGCTAATTTAACATGCTTGTCCAAAGTATCCAGCCCCAACCATGCATGCACGCAGCAATCAAAAGTTTGGATAAAAAGAAAGTGCGGCCAGTGCTGGTACCGGAGCAGCTGGAACAAGAGCAAACAAACAGGCCTGCCTGCCTATAAACCGAGCCTTGTAATTGATCGGACCGACCGACCAAACTGAACGATTAGTAAGCTGGCTTCTGTACTGGGCATCCCTGGTGAGGGGGGCAATACAAAAGACATCAGGGGCTTGCTTGTAATTTTTATTTCTTTTGGAGCCCTCCTTTCATGCTTTAAGGGGCTATTTGCAATGTTTTATTTCTGCTAGGCCCTTTATGTAAACTGTGTGGTAGTTGTACAAAACTCGTCTTACTAATCCAGAGTTAAAGACCCAATGGGTCTTATTTCCTTTTTAAAAAAGGGCCAAGAAGAGATCAGTGGCGAGTGCATCCAAATTACGAACACGCTGCACGGCCTCTCCCTCTTCCATGCAGGCCCCAGCCTCGGCTGGACTCAGCTAGCTCATCTCAGCGCCTCAGCCCCAGCCCCAGCCCCTGGCACGCAGACGCAGCTGGGCAACAATAATTGTGCTCCGCGCGCCCGCAAAACACAAGCCCCCGACCCCAATCAATCAGTGATGCATCTGGATGGATTGCACAGCAAAATCTAGTACTGCTGCTGCTACGAACTACTACTACCCAAATGGAATGGAAATCAAGCAGGCAATCATGCATCATACAGGAATTAGTAGATGTATGAATCACATATACATGTTATATATGTATACATATACATATATATATAGTCATGAAAAAATTTTCTTCATAAGACCACCACTTATTTGCTGTGACCATTCATGAGTGGATGGATGGATGGATGGATCCTCATGAGGAGTAATCTGATCCTCATGAGGAGTAATCTGACTTACTGAACGCGCTCGATCACCAGGGTCTTTCTTCTTTTGTAGATATACACTCGAATGAAAAGAAAAGCGAAGAAGAAGAGAAATGGAAAGGAAAGAATAAACAGAAGAAGGAAACAATGGCACTAATGATCAGAGGAGATCGATCGATCGGTGGACGAACTCCCGAGATCGACGAACAAGAAAGGTGTGTACCATCACAGGAGCCAGCTAGAAGAGCTCCCAGTCGAAGCGCGGGATCGGCGAGGTGGTGGTCGCGGCCGCCATGGTGGTCACGGTGGCCGAGGACGTCGACGGCATTGACGACAGCAGGTCGAACGTCTCCCAGTTCGCCGTGGGCGTCGCCGCCTCCGTGGCGGTCGCCGGCGCGGGCGGAGGGAACTTCCGCCGCTGCGACACGGGGGGCGGGCGCGGCGGGAGGTTCGGCGCCCGGCCGGTTTTGGCGTGGCCGTTGCCGATGCCGTTGACCTTGGCCGCCGCCGCGGCGTTCTTGGCGCGGATGGCATCCAGCGTCTCCACGTACTTCTGCACCCGCTCCTCCTGCACCGGAGTCGCAGCGAATTCAGCTCCCCGTGCTGCGAAATTAATGGCCCCATAAATGGCGAGGAATTAATTTGGCGTGTACGTGCTGACCTGCATTCGCCGCTGCACCTTGACCTCGCCCTCGGCGGCGGTGGCGTCCAGCTTGACCAGCTCGTTCATCAGCGCCTCGGTGAGCGTGACCACGTCTGCCTCCACCACCTTCCCGCCCTTGCCCACGATGGTCTCCAGCGCCGACACCTGCACCGGCCACGCCATGCAATTGACCAACCAAATTCGATTAACACCCAATTCGACGGCGGCGGTGACGACGACCGCGAAAAGAGCGCAACCAGAGTCATCGCAAGCTAGTACCTTGGTGGCGAGCTTGTCGACGTCGAGGCTGATGCGGGAGATGGACTTGGCGGCGCGCTCCGCCTTGTCGATGCGGCGCTGCTCGAGGAGGCGCTTGGCCTGCGCCGTGGGGTCCTCGAGCAGCACCATCTTGGAGCGGTCTCTGACGCCGGTCATGTCCAAAAACGCCTTGGAGTCCCTCTCCTTGTCCTTGTACACCACCTTCTGGTCCTCCGGGTGCAGCCCCGTCCGCGCCGACATCATCTTCTTCAGCTCACCTGCAACGAACAGTTCGCCACTCCAACTTCTCAATCAGCAGCTCGAAACCAGAACAAATCGACCCAATCCACCAATCCAACGCCGGCTGTACTACGCGTGATGTGGGCGCGTGCATTACCGAAGGAGGCCTGGGAGTTGATGTAGATCTCGTGGTAGACGCCGTTGAACTTGACCTTGACGCGGATGGTGGGGACGGGAGCGGCGGGGGCGTCGGAGTCCGGGCTCCGCTTCTGCACCAGCATGCCGCCGGGCCGCACCTCCCACTTGTCCTCCTTCACCGCCTCCTTCACCGCCGCCGAGGTCAGGGGAGGAGGAGAGGCCTCCTTCATCGCTTCCGCCGGGAATGTACCTTTGGCCTTGGCGCGCATCATCTTCTCATGGTACGTATATGCACCCTCCGCACGCGCAATGAATCAACCACTCCCGTACTCTAGGTGACAACAAGAACCAAGAACGAACAAACGCTCCTCTTCTCCCCACCCCAAAAAATCTCTTCTTGGCCGACGCGGATGATCCCCTCTGCCGCCGCCGCTGCTGCTGCAAGAAGAGGCAAATTTGGAGGCGCTGGATCTGGGCAAGACCAGAGATACGATTCTTGCTGCAGTACAGGTGCTCCCTGGCCTCAATTGGGGAAATTAGTATCAGGGAGGGGCAGCACCGCAGGCAGGCAAGCAGCGGGTAGGTCTATAGCTGTCCAAATGGACCGGGCCTTAACGGGCCGCACCACGGCCCGGCACCGTAGATGAGGGTATCAAGCATTTCTATAGTTAGTGACAATCTTGTTTCTAAATTATTCTATATCATCTATCGATAGTATTAAAGAGAACTATTCTAATATATTATCTTTTAGTATTGGTCCATACAATAAACATATCATATTTTATACTTTTTTCAACTAGCGGCCCCATATGGCAATGTAATCTGTTATTAAACTCACCTCTCTCTCTCTTCCCTCACATTATTTCCTCCCACCGAGCCTACCCCTGTGAACCCTCGTCTTCTCCACAACACTGGCCACCGACACTGCATGCCTTGCCATCGTCTGCCGCTAGCTCCCTCGCCACCACCGCCCTCCCCTTGCTCCCTCGCCATCACCATCGCATGTTCCCTCGTCATCACAGCCTCTTTAGCATCGTCTTCACCTGGATCTGAGCTGGTGGATGCCAGATCCAGTTGGACCTGACTAGCTCCAAGTCGTCGGTGGTCAAATCCGTCCAGATCAGAGCAATGATGTCGCCTCCCACCCCTCCGCCCCCCCTCCCCCACCTCTGCCGAGCTCCACCTTCCCCTTCGTCACCATTGCCGATTCCGAGATCACCACCATAGACCTAGCCAGATCCAACCCACCAGTGGTTGGATCTAATCGAGCCCAACCGGATCCAGACGTCGGTGGCTAATCTAGCCAGATCAGGCAATTCTCTGATCTCCTCACGTTTGTCGCCATCATGTTCATCGCAAAGCTGGTCGCCATTGGTCTGCCGCGTCACCGTGTCTTCATTGCACCTAGGTCGCGCCACCCATGTGGGCCCTACGATGGACAACTCTACTATAACAGCACACGCTATCGTCTCTTCGTGCATTGGTTTGTGTGAAGCAATCATCGTCTGAAGACGTGACGACTTCTCTTATCTCTCCTCATTCTCTATCTTCCAGCTTAGTTTTTGGATGATGTGGCAAGCTAACCGACGGCTAATGTAAGACTATTGGAGATGCCCTTAGGAGGAGGGGAGGTGGGGAAGAAAGAAAGATGAGAAAGAGGGGGGAGAGAGAAGGAGAAAAAACAGAGGGTATAACTCAAGTACAAGGCGGCAGAATATCTATTTATATTTACATTAGTAAACAAAAGAAAAAATAAATCATCATGTTTGTTCTCAAGGCTAGAAATTCTCATGTTAATCGAAAGAAAAAGTAAAAAAATCTAGTCATCCATCGAGCAGACCAAAATTATAACGACTTAGATTAAAAGAAAAAATTCATATCAAGTACACTTACAAATAACTAAAATTTTATATAAAAAATAGTATTTAGATTTGTATATGAATTCTAACCTAAAACTGATATTTGGAATAGAAAATAGAAATTTGATTTCCATATGGTCTCCAAAGAACTTCAAAGTAAAACTAAAATTCAAAATAAAATTACTAGTTGGATTTGTATACGACTTCAAACCTAAAACTAGAATTCAGAATCCAAATAAAATAAAATTAGCAATTTTATTTTCGCACAAATTCCAAAGAATTTCAAAGTAACACTGAAATTCAAAATAAAATTATTAATTGGATTTGTATATGACTTCAAACCTAAAACTAAAATTTGGAATAAAAAATAAAATAAAATTAGCAATTTGAGAACTCCAAAGGACTGAAATTCATAATAAAAATTAAATACAAATTAGTAGTTGGATTTGTATATGAATTCAAATCTAAAACTAACATTCAAAATAAAAATATCAATTTGATTTTCATACAAACATGAAAGCAAAATCTCTAAATAGCTTAAACTGGAATAAAAATAAAATAAAATAATACTAGTTGGAGTTGTATGCGATTCCAACCTAAAATTATAAAGAAAAAACTCCATGTCATGTAGAATCCAGCAATATGCAAATTAGGAATAAAAATAAAAGGAAAATTAGCAATTTTAGTTTTTATATGAATTCCAAATTAAAATCCCTAAACATCTCAAATTCAAAAAAATAAAATGAAAATTACCAAGTGTATTTGTATATAAATCCAACCTAAAACTAGAAAAACTCCATGTGATATAAAATCTAAAAATATGCAAATTCAAGATAAGCCACCGTATTACTCAAGAGTTAGAAATTGTCATGTTAATCGGTGACAAAAGAGAAAAGATCTACACCGTTGATAGTGGTGGGTTCAGAATATAACGCTATAGATTAATAGGCTATAAATTGACAGTACACTTTGATAACAAATATGACTATAATGTTGTAGATGCATACAACATATATATATATATATATATATATATATATATATATATATATATATATATATATATATATATATATATATATATATACACCATGGTGCCTAGGCACCAATATCAATACCCGTTGATTTGCTTCGAGATTCGCAACGTTTGATGTGAGTATCTTCATATACCCATAAAAAAGTATATTTGAGATGTCAAACTCCGAAAAAATTTAAATTCAACTTCAGTTTAATTAGTTTGAACTATTTTTATGGTATATACTCACTGTAGTTGCATTGAACTCAAAAGTAGTTCAAACTAATTTGAACTGAGTTCAAAACTTACTCACCATAAATATATCAAGGGTATATATATATATCTCGAGGAATGAGAGAAACCAGCCCCATAATTAAAGCAATAGAGAAGAAGGGATATCTGATAGCAACAAGAAGGCTTTACCAAGAGGGTGCGGCTCATATGCTGGGGCCCCTTGCACTTAGCGCCATGCAGGGGAGCCCAGGTGAGTGACACGTGTCCCCAAAAATTCTGAAAAATTCAAAAATATATACTTAAAAATCCGAAAAATTGTAAAAAAATACTTTTTAGTAAATAAATAGTATTTTTTTTCAAGTACTTAAAATTATTTTTTGATTTTTACTTTTATGCAAATAGTATTTTTTCAAGTAAATACAGTGCAGGGGAGCATCTGCATATGCAAAAGTCAGGGAGAGCCTGCTGCCATCGTCCACCATGGAGAGCAAATCGATAAAGTCAATTACGATGTATAGCCTTGGTCAAATTCCATTGAAAAAAAATTAGTCTAACACAACTAAATTGTCCCTTGGTTTAAAATAAATATAGCCACGCAAATTGCATGGATCATTCGACTAGTTTATACCGATAAAACAAGGCATGCAAGTGAGTGACAGCTTGTGGAGAGTTAAACAAACATGGTAAACAGCAGCCGGGCGAGTCCGCCGAGCTGACGGCCGACATTGAATGGTGCCAATGCCATGCCTATGTCGTGCGATGGAGGGGGGCCAAGTAGGAATGGCAACGGGGCCATTCCCCGGCGGGGAGTGGCTCCCCGTCCCCGACCCCCGCCACGATATTTTTCCCCGCTCCCCGCCCCCGTCCCCGGTCGCGGGGACACAATCTCCCCGTCCCCGCCCCCCGTCGGGGATCCGGGTCCCCGATGGAGCCTCCACGCCGCCGCCGCCTGGAGCCTCCGCGCCGCCTGGGTCCGAGGGAGGAGTTGGCCGCCGCCGCCAGAGCCTCGCGCCGCTCGGGTCCGAGGAGGACCGGAGGAGTTGGCCGCCGCCGCCAAGGTCCGAGGGAGGAGTTGGCCGCCGCCGCCTAGAGCCTCGCGCCGCGCCTGGTCCGAGACTCAGGGAGGAGTTGGCCGCCGCCGGCTGGGTCCGAGACTCGGGAGGAGTGGGCCGCCCAAGGTCCGAGGAGATGGTCGCCGCCGCGCCGCCGGGTGGCTGGGAAAATATCGTGGCGGGAGGACCGAGGAGGCGAGGAGCCGTTCGGGGCCGAACAAAGCGGGATTGGAGAAATGTTTCTAGGGTTTGGGGGCTGTGGATTCTCAAAACCTTATATACTATATACATGGGCCCACATGTCATACTGTAAAAACGGGGCCCCGAACGGGGAACGGGGACGGGGAATAGGAGAACGCCCCCGCTTCACCCGATGGGGGGGAGTTTCCCCCAAATCCCTCCCCGTGGGGAGCAAAATTCCCTCATCCCCGTCCCCTAATAGGGGAATTCCCCGATGGGGAACGGGGAATAGGGCCCATTGCCATTCCTAGGGCCAAGGTGAAGCGTGGACGGCTCTGTTCCGCGCGCGTCTTGCTCTGTTTCGTGCCGTGCTATTCTGTTTTAACCATCCGGCCTAAACGCTTCGACCGGTGGTGAAACCGAGAAGAAACCACGCGACGCGAGCGGAGGTAGGGAGGCTCGCTGGTGACGGCGGCTTGGCGGGTGCCGGCCTTAGCCTCCAAGCAACCGCCTCGGCCAAACCAGCCACTAACCAGCAATTCGTGGGCAGCTCGGCATCGGCACCAACCTTCCTTTTCCTTTCTTTCTCTCCTATGCTTTCCTTTCCTTTCCTGTTCTCCTCTGTTCCCCTTTCGCTGACGAAGAAAAGAGAGGAGGGCTTCACGCACACTGCAAAGCCGTCCTTTACCTGCAAGTGCTGCCGGGTAATAATAATCGGAGAAGTGACAGCCTTAGTACAGTACTTCATCATACTCCTGTCGCCATGATCCACCGAAGGACTTTGCTGACCAAGATGAAATAGATCTGTTTATTATGGCATGCACCGATACTGGACTACCGGTGACCTCATACTGGTGGTCTGGTATGATGGAAGGGCCTAAATTTACCCTACTGCCGTGAGCCCACTATGGTGATAGGCAGTGTCACATGAGTGATGCACTCAAGTAGAGATGGCAATGGCCGCAGACGGCGACAGCCTCAAAGGCATATTTTTTTTAGCTTCTAAAAACTATATTTTAATTTTTTTTACAGTAATTAGCTTTCAAATAAACTGTCTTTTTAAGATAGAATCTACAAATTAATTATAGTATATATTATATAGGCTTTATTTATATTAGCTAAAATTATATATAAAATTTTATTATCTTATACCCTCTCTTACAGATAACCTAAAAATCATTGGCAATAATGGAGCAGCAACGAATGCAACTATCGCTCGCCCGTCATTGTTTCTTCCATGCATCTGCCGCGCTTTATAGATGCAGGTGCTCCGGTAGCAGTAGACTAGCAGTAGTTGCACCCGCACTGTTACAACTTGTGAAGTTGTACGGATGATCTCATCCAGGAAACATCTGCAGTTACTCTCTCTCTCATCTGAACCGATGGCTCCATGGAGCAGTTGCCCATGGCGTCCGTACGGCATGTATAAATACATATCAATGATCAATCAAAGGGTAGTGAGTTCATTTTGCCATTCGCTGTTTCTAGTTTTCATTTACATTTCACACGTTATCAGCACAAGCTCGGATACGGTGTGTACTGTAGCTTGACTGGTCAAATAGAGCTGCCACTCGAGCAGTAAAAAAAATCGACCTTATCCGGAGCGAGCGAGCGATCATTTTTACAGCTTTACAGGCCACGTTGGCCAAGCCATTCAAGTACTGAAGCTGAGGTAAAAGCTATTGTGAAAGAATATTGAGACAAGTGTTTGGGAGTGAAAATGAACTGTTGATTCATTCCTTGATCTCTGTACATTGTGATACATATATATAGATGATGAAGGGGTAGAATAGAAGGTGTCTGTTCATTGGGAAGACATCTGTACATGAAGAAGTGTCTGTACATTGGGCACTCTTGCTTTTTTTGTTTGTAACACTCCCTTGACCAATGTATGTTTATATGATCATCTTGATTCATCATCTTGGAAAAACTCCTCCAAAACCTCAGAGGGAAAATATGAGGAGAACCTATAAAGTAGATATGCCATGAAAAACTCCTTTAAAACCCAATGGGAAAATTTAAGGAGAAAATTTGATATGGCATATATATGATTATATCTCCTTAAAAACCCTTGTGGGAAAATAGAGATATAATATATTTATGATTACGTTGTCATATTGCCTCATTAAAAACCTTAATGAGAAACCTTAGAGGGAAAACTCATAAAGGGAAAAGAGTACAATATTTATATTGAACGGGTTTAAATCTTAGAAGATTTCTCCCCCTGATATCTGCAAATCACGTAGTCTTCGCATACCAATTTCACAAATACATTTCTGAAATGTGGAAGTTGGTAATGACTTGGTGAATAAGTCTGCGAGATTATCACAAGACTTAGTTTGCAGAATATTTATTTCCCCACTCTCTTTCAATTCATGTGGGTAAAATAGTTTACGAGCAATATGTTTTGTGATATTGCTTTTTATGTAACCCGTTTGCATTTGAACAACGCAAGCAGCATTATCTTCGTAGATAATGGTAGGTGATGCGATAGCACCTATACCACATAATTGTTGTATGTGGTTAATCATTCTGCGAAGCCATACACATTCACGTGATGCTTCATATAATGCAATTATTTCAGAATGATTAGTGGATGTAGCCACTAGAGTCTGTTTCGAAGACTTCCAAGAGATGGTCGTTCCACCGTAAAAATACAAAGCCTGCTTGAGATCCGCATTATGGGGATCGATAAATAGCCAAGATCTCAGATATCCTATTAAATCCATATTTTTATTCTTATGGAAGAATATATCGGGATCTTTAGTGCCTTGAAGATATCTGAGGATATTCTTCACTCCTACCCAATGTCTTTTGGTTGGAGCAGCGCTATATCTAGCAAGTAGATTTACTGCAAATGCAATATCCGGCCGGGTGCAATTTGCAAGGTACATAAGCGCTCCGATGGCACTGAGATATGGAACCTTGGGTCCCAATAACTCTTCATTGTCATCTCGGGGTCTAAATGGATCTTTATCCCTGTCGAGAGATCGAACAACCATGGGGGTTTTCGAAGGATATGCTTTATCCATATTGAATTTCTCCAATATTTTCTGTACATAGGCTGATTGATGCATTAGGATGCCTGAATGAAGGTGCTCAAGTTGTATACCTAAGCAAAATTTGATTTTACTCAAATCCTTCATCTCAAATTCCGTCATAAGATGATTACGTGCTTCATCTATATCTTGTGTGTTGCCAATGATATTAAGATCATCAACATACACAGATATAATGCAAAATCCTGTTGAGGATCTTTTGACAAACACGCATGGGCAATCATCATTGTTGGAGTATCCCTTTTTGGTTAGGAACTCATTTAGTCGGTTGTACCAAATTCTACCCGACTGTTTCAAGCCGTATAAAGACTTGTTCAATTTTACACAATACATATTGCGATTTGCGTTTGGATTCGGAATTGAAATTCCATCGGGAACTTTCATGTATATAACCAATCAAGTGACCCATAAAGATATGCGGTCACTACATCCATCAACCGAAAAGATAGATGATTGTTTAACCGCCAATGAGATTAAGTATCGAATGTTATTCCACTCATTCTTGGAGAATAAGTTTCATTGAAATCAATGCCGGTCTCTGCGTGAACCCTTGTGCTACAAGCCTTGCTATGTATCTCACCACCTCATTGTTTTCATTCCGCTTATGACGAAAACCCATTTGAAACCGACAGGAATACATTGGGAGATGTATGTATCACATTGGTGAATACATTTCTTTTCTTGAGCGAGGCTAACTCCTCTTGAATTGCATCCTTCCATTGAGTCCATCCGAAAAGCGATTTGCACTCGCCATGGTCTTGGGATCTGGATCATTTTGGAGGTTGTTTGCAATTGTTGTGGAGAAATAAATGTCGACAATTGTAGTCTTACGATCGTATGATTCTCCGTAATCGGATAGTTAGTGGAAATTTCTTGGACCCGATGACTCAATGTTATTTCCCAAAACATTTGAGTCGGGGTATTCGATGTCCCAAGATCGATATTGAGTGCACCGTTGATCCGGGTACAAGGATCCTTTGGTGTCTATCAACTTGAGGTTGATCTGCATTTACATTCTTTTGTTTCCTTTGTCGCTTGTTAGAAGTCAGATCCGCCATTTGTACCGCATTTCTCCCCTCTTATTTTGAACTGGGAGTTGAGTGGTATTTTGCGGTACCTCCACTCTTTCAGTACATTTCGCGGGATTATAGGATTTTGTGACACCCTTATAATCGAGAAATGCATCGCAAAGTTATTTGCAATGTTTTGCAAATGAATGAGTTTCAACTTGAAGTTCATCTTTCTAGTACGTGGTCCGAGGCAGAATGCCTTGTACATTCCAATTAATTTCTCGGCATTCATTTGGTACTTGATGTCTCCCTAATGCCGGAAATGTTCCTCATTGAATATGCAATCGCGTCGTCGTCAGAAATGTGTCCCCGTTAGGGCTCGAGGTATTTTATGATTGACTGAGATTTATACCCAACATAGATCCCAAGTTTCTGTGCGGTCCCATTGAGGTACGCTGCGGTGGTGAGATCGATGCGTATGTAGCGCAACCGAACTTTCGCAGATGGGAAATATCCGTGGATTTCCACGCACTATAGCGGGAAGTGCTATGATATGCGCTTGGGCGCAATTGGATTAAGTCGTGAGCGTGTAAATCGCATGACCCCAACATGATGTTGGTAAGTTGCAATTCTGTAATAATGGTCTTGCAATGAGCTTGATTCTCTTGATAAGAGATTGTGCTAAACCATTTTGTGTATGAACATATGGAACAGAGTGTTGAACTAGTATCCCAAGAACCATACAATCGTCATTGAAGGCATGGGATGTAAATTCAGCAGCATTGTCCATTCGAATTGATTGAATTCGATATTCAGGATAATGTGCTCGTAATTGGATAATTTGACCAATTAATTTAGCAAATGCATGGTTTCGTGTGGATAAAAGACACACGTGTGACCATCTAGTAGATGCGTCAATGAGAACCATGAAATATCTGAACGGTTCACACAATGGTTGAATAGGACCACATATATCTCCTTGAATACGTTCAAGGAATGTAAGTGGTTCAGCTCGGATTTTAAGATAAGAGGGTCTTAAAATCAATTTTCCGTGGCACATGAAGTGCACGCAAAATCTGAGGATTCCGGAAATTTTGTTTTGAGGTATGTATGACCAATTGAATTGCTAATAATTTTCCTCATCATTCCAATGCCTGGATGGCCAAGGCGATCATGCCATGTTTGGAATGTGTTAGTGTTTTGGAAAATTACTGTGTACGCAATATGTTGAACGGGTTTGATGTATGTATAGTACAATCCGGAGTTTAAAGATGGAATTATTTCTAGTACTTGTTTGCCATATCCGTTGTGTTTGGTTAAGAGGAGATATTCCTCTTTGTTGTCATTTCGGGTTTCAACATGAAAACCATTCTGACGGATATCTCTATAACGAAGTAGGGTACGTGTTGAATCGGGATACAAGAGTGCATCCTCAATTTCCAATTGTGTACCCATAGGGAGAGTGATAGAGGCGCGACCAGAGCCTACTATTGTTGCATCGCGTCCAGCGATAGTTAAAACATTTCCTTTCCTCCTAGTAAGAGTTAGGAAATATTTTGTGTCCCTAAGTATAGAGTTTGTGGTATCACTATCCACAAGGCATAATTCCTTCTCTATTGGATTAACTCCAAAAAATTCTATATATTCAAAGAAGAATTTAATGAAATTCTTATAGTAGTATATAGAATACATACAAACTTCATTTTCAATACCAAATATGTTCGATATGAACAGCATGGTTGAACTCTCCCACAGATTTAAAATCTGTATGCGGAGGTGGTTCCACTCATTGACACCTCAGGTGGGATGACTGCTCATTGCTCATACCGTGTTTGAAGAGCAAGCCACAGAGCGCGTGGGTCTTCTTCCATCAGATACTCAGCCTTGAGATTAGGATGGATGTGATTCCTTATGATAAATAAGGCATTGTACTTGAGAGGCTCAGCCAAAGCAGCTACACCCTCTTGGGGGGCTGCAATTGCCTGGTACATTCCACGCAACGATAGACTCACTTTGAGATCCATCGCCCATGTGGGGAAGTTGTGGCCGTCAAAAGCGAGAGCCTCAAACTCTTTAGCAGCCATTGTGCCTACATATGTAGGACCACAGATTTGTTAAAAATCTTTGGCAATGTTAAATAAGCAATGCGAAATGCAAGTAATCAAGGTAAACTTGAAATACATAAAGGGACATTCTCATATTGTGGAACAACATAGTTAATCACCAATGGTGTTAACTGTATTTAATTCGTTTTTCAACATTGGGTACGCACGTTGAGGATGATAATCCCACAGTAGTACTTTGGTACTACCTTGTGTATGGCCAATGTGAAAAAGAACCATGGTAATCACTTAGGAGTGTAGACCAAATTGTTTCAAAACTTGATATTGGGTACGCACGTTGAGGAATAAATCCCGCAGTAGTACTATAGTTCTACCTTGTGTATGGCCAATATCAAAGTTAAGAAACTTTGTGTTATTCCAAAACGAGAGAAAATCAACCTAAAGCATTTGCATAAAAAAATATTAAGTGCTTGTATGGTAAGCTAGTAAACGTAATATTTAAATTGCACAAGATAGATTGCAATAATTGATGTACGCCATAAAGAATTAATTTACATGAGGTAAATTAATGTGTATGGTAATGTTATAATAAAATGCAAAATATGTGGAAAACAATATGAGTATTGTAATCCAATGAATATATATACCCAAATTAAATATAACATGTGGTTATATTTTTTTAATACCGTATAATCACAATATTGGTGGTGAACACCAATTTATTGTATGACATAGCGTACAAGCAAAGTGTCATAAATTGTGATTTTATGATATTTATGGTAGGTATAATATTTTGCAAAAAAATTCCAAATTATTAAGTACAATGGTACTTACTAAATGGGAATTTTAAATATTAAATTTATAAAGATAGCAAATTTAAATATGGTCGCAATTCATATTGTAAATAAATTGCAATAAAATAATCCTAAATATGTAAAGTTATAGAAATGTGCATGCACATTTATTTGAACAATTACATAATTTTCGACCTCAGATCGAAATGCTAATTTATAAAAGTACAGATTATCAAGTACAATTATAAATAAGCATAAGGACGATATTGCAAGTATATACAATAGAAATTTATTGAAAAATAACATGCTGCGTTTTCCATGAAATTTGGGAAATTGTAAATTTCGACAACTGGCTGCACCGATCGCCTTTGACCCATGAGGAGGTGGGGTTAATGGGCCAAAGCCCATTTAGGGGCAGCCAATAAAAAGGAGGGATTTTAGGGTTTCCCAAAACCAAGCCTCCAGCCACCATCCATGGAGGCCGCCGCCGCCTTCAGAGGCGCCGCCGCCGCCGGCAAGTCGCCGCCGCCGGCCGCGCTCCACCGCCGGCGCTTTGATCCACCCGCGCGCCTCCACCGCCGCGCGCTGGCGCGCGCCGCGCCGCCGGCCATGGCGCGCTGCCGCGCCAGACGCCGGAGGCTGCTGCCGCTGCCATTGCCGCCGCCGTCGCCTGGCGCCTCCGGCTCCGGCCGGCTGGGCTGCGCGCGCCGCCACGCCACGGCGCCACCGGCCGCGCCGCGCCGCCGCGCTTTCTCCGCGACATCGCCGGCGCGCCGCGCCATGCCGCGACGCCGCCGCCGTCGCCGCCGGAGCGCCGCCCGTGGCGTTGCCGCCGTGGAGCCGCCGCCGCCTGACCGCGCCGCGCTGCCCGCGCTCGCGCGCGCCGCGGGGCCGTGCCGCGCCGCCACCACGGCGCCGCTGCGGCGCTATCGCCACCGATTCGGGCGTTGGGAGCCGCTCGGCGGCGACCTCGGGCTCGATCTTTGCCGCCGCGCCATGAGGGCGCGCCAACCGCCGCCACGGTGCCGCCCGCGCCGCCGACGCGTCTCGTCGGGCTGCGCTGCGTCGGCCATGGGCTCGGCTGCGCGTCGCCGGCCGTCTGCGCCTCGAACTCGCCGCGCGTGAGGCACGCCACGCCGCCGGCGCGCGCGGCCGGCGCTGCGCGCGCGCCGCGACCGACGCCGTCCGTGTGGCTCGCCGGCCGCTGGCCTCGCCGCCGCTGCCCGGGTCCGCGCCGCCTTGCGCTGACCACGCCGCCGGCCGCGCGAGCGCCGCCGTAAGGTGTTCGAGCATTTGCCGAGAAGCGAGAGATCGCCGTTCGCGTGGGGCGAGTGCCATTACCTTGTCCTTTTTTCACCGTGCCGATAACGTATTGTGAAAGAATATTGAGACAAGTGTTTGGGAGTGAAAATGAACTGTTGATTCATTCCTTGATCTCTGTACATTGTGATACATATATATAGATGATGAAGGGGTAGAATAGAAGGTGTCTGTTCATTGGGAAGACATCTGTACATGAAGAAGTGTCTGTACATTGGGCACCTGCTGCTTTTTGTTTGTAACATTTTCTCGCACGCGCTAAAAAGAGGAGGGAAGCCACCAAAAGGTGACGGGGCCCAGGTCGATGGTGGCATCTCACGCGGGAAGACAGCGCAGCAGCCAAACGGACGCTTCCGAGTGCGCGGGCCCCGCCTGTCACCCACCGCTCGCCGAGGAGCCGCACCGACAGTGGGTCCACGTGGAGTTCATACAACCCTCCACGTAGGCACCGGTGGGCCGCGCGCCAACCGGCTCGGCTACGTGATCGGAAAGGGACCGCCTCTGCAGGTGGGTCCCGTCCGCCAGTGACGCGGCACCCCCACTATACTAGTCAACATTAACGCTGCCGCTAGCCAATATTGAATCTGACTTCATGGCGGCGGCTACTTCATTTCTCTCGTCTTTATTTTACATAAAAGATAAGATATAAAATTATAGATTTATCATGTATCTAATTTATTTTGCTCTCATTATATGTATATATCTCTTCTTAACTTCTTACACCGCTCGCGTCTTTATTCTAAAACCACTTCTTTCAGTCATTGCTACTTTATTTTAATAAAAAACCATTAGTTACATATAAAAACCATCAATTATAGCTAACACGAATATGCCATGAGATATTCGAGATATGCGCATCTAGTATGTGTCAAAATCTCATCAGATTTCGTCTGAAGCTTCGCCTCCTCAAAAAGAAAAAAAAAAGATTCTTCCGAAGCTAATCTGTCAATTGGAAATATCTAATCAGTGTGCTGTCACGTGTTAAATATCACAAATTTGACAGTCCTCGCGTTACATTAGGCCGATTGAACAGCTAGTGCACACGGGGAATCAGAATTCACTATTATGTTTATACCTTCCAAACTAATGTACTCCATTGTTCAAATGTAAAGAGCAAGTTCATATATATGTGCCTACAGAAATTATGCTACTTATTTAAGGGGAGAGCGCTTTCTAATAATAGATTTTCATGTCTTTCCCCCAAATAAAGTTGTACGATTATACAAGGATCATACGAAATAAAAAGGGTGAGATTTAGACAGAGAATTGTAGTATTTTGATCTGTCGTCTGCACAAGCACAATTGCCTAAACCACCCCCTACCCTCTTCTTCCCTTTTTCCATCCCCATTATCTGAACTCAATCCAACATCATAAAAAATAGCAGAGGATTTCTTCTCCCTGTCAACATCTCCATAAATACCAAACAAAAAAAGCATTCACTTTTATTTAGTGATGTGAGGGTTTACCAAAGAGAAATTTGTCGGTTAGTTTTTGACAATCAGCCAAGAAAGTGAGTAATAGTCACTTGCAGGGCACTTGATTATGTTGTACCAGCCAAGAAAAAGAGATCAGTGTCGTACCTGGACACTTAAAAGGAAAATTAAAACACCAATAGAATTAATTAGCTCCCATACTGTAACTCTATGAAAACTATACAGATGCTTTCAAGTTTCAACTAACTTGTGATAACTAGAAGCACATGACAAAGATGCATGATGACTGATGAGTACATCTCCCTTCCTTGCGACTAATCTTTGCCGTACTCTGTCATTGTTCATCTGTTGGTAAGAACAGCTTATATCTCTCACTTAAAGAGGCAATAAAACATCCAAGAAAGTGAGTTAAAGTCACTTGCAGGGCACTTGATCATGTTGTATCAGCCAAGAAAAGCGGGCTAATATGTTTCAGTGTCGTACAGATGCTTGCAAGTTTCAACTAACATGTGATAACTAGAAGCACAGGAAAAAGATGCATGATGAGCGCTACATCTCCCTTCCATGCAACTAATCTTTGCCGTACGCTTGTCATTGTTCATCTGTCGGTAAGCACAACTTATATCTCTCACTTAGAGAGGCAACAAAACATCCATACAAGATTAGCCAAGCTGTCAACATTAACTAGACAGAGCAGCGCGCTATGCAGAGACAGGAACGTAGGTTCGCATGGAAAATATTTGGAGATGCGCAGTTTGATACTTTGAAGTCTTAGACAACTGCTAAAATTAGCATTGGTGGCCCAATCTCCAGTTCACACATTTTCCAACCTATAATGACCAATCAAATATTACATGGTTCCTTTATTGTTCTTTCTTTTTTTCTGAGCTGCTAAGTCTTCCTGTAAAGATATGGGAATGGTGCCTGGGAAAGGCAAGTTCAAATAGTCCAAGACCAACGACGCAAACAACAGGGGTCATTGTTACTGGACTGAATTTTCTGCAAAGAGAACCATGTGAATGTTAATACCTTGAAAAATTGGGCACGAAAGGACTACATTGCAGTGTAAGAACAAGTACTATTGGATGTGCAGTTAGCATATGCGCCCCATATTGTGTTGTATCCAAGAATCATGTTGAGGATCTAAGCAACAATCAGACCCTTGAGTTTCTCTCTTCGTGTGAACATATCTCTCTGCAAAAGCCCTAATAAGCCATAAGTAGTATATTTGTATTACAATGTCAAAAATATTCAATCTATCAATGCAAACAAAATTATTGATCATACTCTAAACAGAAATTTCCAAAACGCAAGAGAAAGCATGGATAAACATCCACTTCCAACAAAAAATAAGGTGTAAGAATTGAGCAAATGAGCGCCACCCTACCTGGCGAATACTTGCAGAGTCATTTGGATCGAAGCCTCTCGCTATTGACATCGGAACAGATGAAACAAAGCAGTAGGAAAAACACACACATTGTTATAGCCCTTTACGACTGTCCTAGGATCTTTACGACCATCATTTAGCTGCTACGACCACCTCCTATAGCCGTACGACTACGTTCAAGGGGCTACGACCACCTCCTATGTTGTTACAACCGCTCTGCTGGATCTCCGACCAAATTGACAGTTGCTACTACCACACTTTGACCCCTCCGATCACTCTTCTCTGCTCTGACCATATGGTCGTAAACTTCAGTTGAAGTTATGAACACGCTCACTGCTCCTCGCTGCACTTCCTTCGACAACGGTCGATCACCGTAGTCGTAACGCCTTACGACCACGTAGTGATTTTGTCAACCGCTCGTTGTGGTCGTACCCTTACGATCATGTCTTCCTACGAGACTGTGGTCGTAACTCCTATACGACCACGTCTCCAGCACCAAGCGGTCGACAGGTGTTCAAAAAAGAAATGAAGCGGCTCTTCAAAATGAGTGACTTGGGACTGCTCACCTACTATCTTGGCATAGAGATGATTCAAAGTGTAAATGGCATCACACTGAGCCAAGGAGTTTATGCGTCCAAGATTCTTGAAAGAAGTTCTATGGTGAATTGTAATCCATGTCAGGTTCCAATGGACCCCTGGCTAAAGTTAAGCAAGGAGAGTACTGCTCCACCAACAGATATTGTGTGCTATAGTAGTGTTGTGGGCAGTCTCCGACACCTAGTTCACATAAGACCAGATATTGTTTATGTAGTAGGCTATATAAGCCATTTCATGGGAAAGCCAATGGTGGAACATCAGAATGCAGTGAAACATTTACTGTGGTATATTGCTGGAACAAGAAACTATGGATGTTTCTATACTAGGAAGGAAGGAGAAGCAAAGTTGATTGGCTAAGTGACTCTGACATGGTCGGGGATGTCAACGATCGCAAGAGTACCACCGGAGTGATGTTTTTCTTCGGAGAGAGTCTAATTAGCTAGTGGTTGATAAAACAAAAAGTCGTCGCATTGTCCTTGTGCGAAGCGGAGTATGTTGCTACCACAACTGTTGCGTGCCAGGGAGTCTAGCTTATGCGTTTACTTGTTGAACTGATTGAGACAGAACCTGGAAAGATAACACTCAAGGTGAATAATAAGTCTGCTATCTCACTTTGCAAGAATTCGGTGTTCCATGATTGTAGCAAACACATCGAGACTTGGTATCATTTCATCAGGCAATATGTTGAAGAAGGATCGATTGGGGTGGAGTATATTAGGTTGGATGATCAGCTTGTAGATATTTTAACAAAACCATCGGGAGAATTATGTTTCTAGATATGCACAACAAGATTGGTATCTTGGAGGTGCAGCGAAATTCAGGGGTGTTTGTTAAGTAACTTCACTGCATATTTGTTTTCGGTCATGCATCAGTCAGTTAGAAGTAGGAGTTAATTTTCACATTAAGAGTCTGTTTACGGACTATATCTCTATATTAGTCAAGTAATTATTGGTCGTAACGTTGGGTTTTTACTGGTGGTAACATACCATCAAAGTTTTATAACCGTTTGTTGTATTCTGTACTATATAAAGGGGAGAAAACTAGAAAAGACGCTGAGAAGTTTACGCATCACAAAAGCTCCTGTGATGTGCTTGTGTGTACTTTCTCTAAAGTGTTCTCACATGAGTTGGGTGGTCTTAGTACTCAATCAATGCATGTAATCGAGTATTGTTGTAGTCAGAAGACTTGAGTACCCAATACTGATCAAGTCGAGTACTCTGAGTACTGTTCATCCAAGCACTGTAGCAGCCCGAAGTCTTTCGAGTACTTGGAGCTCATGACCACGTAAGGCAGAGTCTTAAGAGTACTCAGAGCTCACGACCACGTGAGGAGTTTTACAAGTACTTGGAGCTCACGACCATGTGAGGTAGAGTCTTACAAGTACTCGGAGCTCACGACCACGTGATGCAAATCCAGCATTTTCAGCTTTAGCCGATGGCTTTTGCCCCTAGCATGAGCGCTTGCATGAATGAACCTCTCCCCAGAACAAACCCAGTACGTGTTTGCTTTTCAACAGGCTCCTTCCCATCCCTAGGATGGTTTGGTTTCTTCTCTCCACAACTCCACTCTGCTACGGTGAATATGGCGTTGTGTGAAACCTCTTGATCCCTAGCTCTTCACAGTACTTGTTGAATGCATTTGAGGTGAACTCACCACCTCTATCTATGCGGAATACCTTCAGCTTCACACCAGCTTCTAGTTCCACCTTGGCTTTCACCTTTTTGAATGCATAGAGCACCTCATCTTTTCTCCTGAGCATCACAACCCACATGTGCATGCTGTAATCATCCACAAGTAGCATAAATCACCTGTTTTGTCCTGGTGTGATGGGTGTAATTGGGCCACGAAGGTCACCATGCAGCAACTGGAGTGGTCCATCTACTCAGTATGTTGCATTTTGTGGGATGGTGCACGGTGGTGTTTGGCAAGAATGCAACCATCACAATCTGTGTCACATGCTCAACTAATGGCATCCCATCCACCATGCCTTTTAGAGATAAGTTCCTCAATGCCTAAAATTTTATGTGACCATACCGCGTGTGCCACAACCACGCTTCTTCTTTGATCTTGCCTACCAAACACACCGAATGTGCATCCTTCAACTAGAGTATGTAGACCTTGTTCTGAAACCTCTTCACCGTTGCCAATAGCTTGAGATCTCTGTCATAAACACTGAGATAGCCTCCTTCTATCATGGACTTACACCCATGTTCATCTAGCTGACCCAAACTGATGATATTGCTACGCAGCCTTGGTATATAATAAACATTAGTGAGGAGGCGATGCTTCCCATTATGGGTCAGAAATATCAAGTACCATTTTCACGTATGTCGATGATGGAACCATCACCAAACTTCATCTTCCCGGTCACACTTTCATCTAGTTCTGAGAATTTCTTCTGGCATCCCACCATATGACCGATATCAAGATACCAAACTGAACTCTCATACACTAGCTTTTCTTCTTTCAGCATGGGCTTCACATTTTCCTCGTGTAGCATGATCTTGTCATCATCATATTGCATTAGCTCACATATCTTTGTCATAAGTAGCGCTGGCTCATTGTCATCTTGCTTATCAGCAAAATATGCCTTCTCTTCTTCTTTTTGTTTGAACGGTAGTCAGAAGCAAAATGGTCATAATTCTGACAATTATAGCATCACACCTTATTGTTGTCAAATTTCCCAGCCTTCTTGCCACTTGTGTTGCTGGCGTGCTCACCATTGCCACACGCACGCCCCGCCACAACCGTGACCACTACCACACCCGCCTCATCCATGTCCTCCTTCTTTTGACCTGGAGTCACTGCTGGACCCTTCATCATCCTTCTTCACTGTATTGGCCTCCCACTCGGTGCGCATTAGAAGCAAGTGCTCTTCTTCACTGCTGCCATAGTGACAGACTCCCTCCTCATGCACATTCAAATGGCCGATCAACTCTTCAACCATCATCACCTTGAAGTCTCCAAATTGCTCGAGTGTGTGAAGGAATTTTCTCACCACATAGTTTTCCTTCATCTTGTCCTCTAGGCCTCGGATCTTGCTGACAATGGATGCCAGCTTCATGGCAAAGTCGTCAACCGATTTGGTGTCTTTTATGTGCGGGTTCTCGAACTCACTCTTGAGATTCTGCACAAGCGCCTCCTTGATGCAATCAGCACTGATGTGCGTCGTCTTCAAGGTATCCCGGGCCTCCTTGGTAGTCTCTCTGCTAGCAGCATGTCTTTTAGCATAGCTTGGAAGATTGCTGCGAGCACCATCTGGTCCTTCCTTTCGTCCACTGCCTCCATTTCCACGATTGTGTCCCGCATGCCTTGAGCACGCATGAACACCTTCATCTTCACATCTCAAGTCATGTAGTTGCTCCTCGTGAGCATAGGGTACTGAAGGCTCACACTACATTCCCTTGCCAGCGCCTTCGACGAGGCCTTGCCGTCACCAGTGACTCTACTACCCTGGCGACTGTGGCATGATCTTGGGCATGCAAGAATAAAGAATTACGAGCTCTGATATCAAATGTTAGAATCGAAAACCTACACTCAATTGCAAATTTTGAGTGGTAACTCACACATGCACACAAACACAATGGAGATGATGAGACACATGAGCTTAGTGGCGTTGCAACTGCCCTACGCCTTTTCCTATTTTCTGTGTTTGACTCGCTTGACTAGAAACGAGATACACAGAATGATTACAAGCTAAGGGATTGCTCCGGCCGAAACACACGCCATGATCCTAATTACCCGCTCAATGCACATGACTAGATAACACACGACTAAACGTGCACATGCACATGTTATCACAACTAAATGTATACAATGCCATGCAGACATGATTAGTGCAAAATACACAAACTAACAATAATACTCAACACTTCTAGAATCTTTTCGGTAAGAACACATTTTCTTTTTTATTCCCTCCTTTATTTTTAAGTGACACTTTTGACTTTTCATGCTATATAAGATACAACTTTGACTGTTACTTTTCATAATTTTATCTTATTATTATATATTAATAAAATTATAATATTATAAAAGTATTTTTAAGGATAAATGTAATGATATACTTTTTCATGTAACCAATCTAAATAATTTTAAATATATTAGTTATTAAACTTTAGAAAGTTTAATAACACGGATTCTAAGATGTCACTTAAAAAGAATAGATACAGTATTAGGGTTGCACTTCTGTAAGAACCGAAAAGAATAAGATTTGGCAGAGTGGGCCGGGGAAAAAAATCGAACTCTATTTGGTCCGATCAGCGCGGCCTAGTAGGAGTAGTCGGGTGCGGCTGTCGTGGTCGAGCTAAACCGGGCCTGGCCCATGGTGCATAGGTAAACCCGCACGGCGCGGTCCGAACCCAAGTCCGTTGGGTAAACCCTGAGGCTCCTGCTCACGCCGCCGCCGCGCTAACCAAACCACGCCACAGCCGCCGCCGCCCATGAGAGGCCGCAACAGCCGCCGCCCTTCGGCCGCTTCCACCTCCGCTGCCGCATCGACTTCTAGACTGCACGACCATGAGGACGACTCCACCGTAGCCTCCGAGGAATCGGGCGACGATGAGGTAGGCCGAAGTCCTTGCGTTTTCGTTCCTCGCCCCACGGATCACAGAACCCTCACGGGAATTCGTTGGCTCCGCAGGTGGTTTCCTCGTCGTCGGGGTCGGAATCGGAGAGCGACGGCGACGCAGAGCGGGAGCTGGAACGCGCGCTCGCCGACGTGCCGTTCGGGGAGCTGCAGCGCGCGCGCGCCGACGGGTCGCTCGCCGCGCGGGCTGCTTCTGCCACCGCCGCGGCGCAGAAGAAGGCTCGCAGGGAGAACAGGAAGAGGTCCGGTTCGACGCCAAGCTGGTTCCTTTTTGGTGGGTTCTGCAGTTCCTGGTGAATGTTTGTACTGACGGGTTCATGTGGTTTTCGAATAGGCCAATGGAGATAAGCACTAATGTGCGGCCTCCGAGGTTCAGGGAGGTGATCCAGGTTCCCAAGAAGGTGAGTTGCTTGTGCAATTCAGTTCAACTGTAGTGCGTTGCAGGGAGGAGTAGAGATCGGTTCGATCGGCTTAGTGTTTGGTAGTTAAATTTTAGCCTTTGTGAGTTGAAAATCTGTCCGTGTTATTATCATTGTGCGAACTTATACACAGATAACAGGCAGTCTCTATGCCTTATGCCACTCAGTTCTAAACACATTTACATTATATAGGCCTGTTTTTTTTGGCTAAGGTTTATAGCTTTTGGCTACGGTTTGTGACTTTTGAGCTGTTCGTGTGAGGGATTACAGAGTAACTGAAACTCAAGTGTGGTTTTTATCGATATAAATGAAGTTGGTACAGTATATACTATAATTAACTAGTAGACCACATTTATTTTAAAAAGACACTTCGTTTAAAAGCTAATTACTATAGAAAAGCCAAAAGTCGAAAAAGAACAGTCTGTATATGCAATCTTCGTGAATAAGATAGCCTGAGAAATGCTATTGTGGGATATTCATGAACCCATTGATACTATATGAGTAAAAGATGATTTTATTGCAGTTCGAGTGTATTTGTGTATCAGCTTCATCGTTTGAAGCTCCAGTGCATAGGTGGAATTCATAATATAATGGGTTCCTCCCTTGGTACTTAGTCAAATTAAATGATTTTTTGGGCAAAACCTATGAAGAAAGATCACTTTAAATCTGTCTTTTGCTTTCTTAATCTCTTTTTAAAAATCTTTTGTGTTTTTATTGATATTAGTTTGATTTGAGAATAGGATATCATAAACTGAAAAGCAGTTAATATATGAACTTACGTTCCCTATCTCACCCATGGTATGCTGAACTTCCGGTTGTTGGTTTACATGTAATGGGGTGGTTGGTGTAATTATACTCTTAGCTCGGTCTCCAGTGGCTTACCACAAACTACCTTTGGAAATTTGTTCCATTTACTAAATTGCTCTTTCCTTTAGGTTGTAAGGGATCCAAGATTTGAACCTATATATGGACCTCTTGACAAAGAAGGGTAAGAATTGAACGCACTTGCACCATTGCAACTCATGCTTTAAACTATTTTATTAGTGAACTTCTACCTTGCTTTTATAGGGTGTGTCTTTATGCTTCATACCATTTAGAAGCTCTGGATTGTGCACTTTCTAGTCTTAGCATGTTCTATTTGAATCCTGTTGAAAAAGGTGGACAAATAACTGGGTTTATTTGCCTAGTTGATTACTTTAATTTGTTTCCCTTCCCATGTCTCCTAAGGTTTGATCCTATACGGTGTTATATTATTTCTTAATCTCGTATTAAGTAGTTTAGGTGTCATTTTCCATCATAGTGTGTTGACATCTTGATCAATTTTGTTGGCATGCAGGTTCAGGAAAAGATATAGTTTCTTATTTGATGATGAACTCCCTGCTGAAAAAGAGGTGTGTTCTATGCATTTATGCAAATTCAATTGTTCATAGATGCTTCTATTCGACAAATTAATTGTGAATCCTGCACTATCTTAATGTGTCTCTCCAGAAACTCCAAAAGGCGATTAAGAAATCGAAGGACCCTAATGTTGTTGAAGAAATGAAGAGTCATATCACTTGGATTGTACGTTTTTTTTGCCTGTTGATATTTTGTAATTATGTCCATGACAAGTAAAAAAGGTGTGTAGGTATTTTTCCTATTGATGTTATTTTTGTGGTACTTGGTGAGTGAAACTTTCAAATATCAAGGTAGGTCATCATCCTGACCATTTGCTAATAGCAAACAGTAGGAAATACTTCTTTAAAGTCTGATCTGATAGTGACTGCTACATGTGTATATGAATGAATTATGTAATTATTTCAGGACTTTTGTTTTAAGCTTGTATGAGGAATGTTATCTTGTTCTGTTTTTTTATTGGTTGATGCCTTGACAGAACGTATACATCTACAGGATAAGCAAATGAGGTCTCATCCTCAGAAGAACATTGAGTCTGAAATTCTGCGCGAACATATTAAGAAAGAGAGGGAAGCAGCACAGACTGGGAAACGACCATATTATCTGAAGAAATGTTTGTTCCCCAATCCCACCCCCTCCACCCCTCATTGTGTGTCTATCTGCAAATCTAAAGCTTGCTTTCATTTTCTTGATCAGCTGAAATTCGTGAAAGGAAGTTGATGAATAAGTACAATGAGCTCAAGGTAACATGCTCAGGATTCATAGCTGCTAATTTTCCACACTTAAGGAATATGGACATTTCCCGCTTCAATTTATGTTAATCATTTACAGGAGGCTGGAAAGCTTGATGCCTTTATGGAGAGGCGGCGGAGGAAGAATGCCTCCAAAGATCATCGCTACATGCCGTACAAAAGGAATGGGGGTGGTGCACAATAATGCCCCTGAAGCTGCTTTTAGGGTGATTCTAGGCTGGCCTTCTTTCTGCTCACTGAGTTATCAGCGTTGTCTGCTATTTTGTTGTCCCAGAGATCCATGGACCATAATTTATAGCTGAGCTCTGGTAGCTAATATCTTTTTTTTTAAAAAAAAGAGTTGGTTGCGAACAGAAACAAGCTATTGTAAACTCAAATCATGGATATAATATTTTGTTTGGGTTACTGCTTTCATTTCAATCGTTTTCTGCAATCATGTAAAAAAACCTGAGCAGAAATTCCCTTTCCGATCCAGGTTCACCACTGTGTTCGGTCATTCTTCTCTATTGCAACATACACTGAGGTCGGTAATGGCGTCCGCACCCTCTTCTGGACAGATAGGTGGATCCATAGGAAAAGGATCACTGATCTGGCATTCCGTCTTTTTGCTTTGGTTCCTAAGAGACTTGCCAATAAGCGCACGGTGAGGGAGGCACTCACGGGTCACAACTGGACTGCGGATTTGATAGGAGCAATGACGGTCGGGGCCATTGCTGATTTTTGGATCTCTGGGATCTCCTCTCACAGGTGGTGCTGCAGCCCGCTTTAGAAGATAAACACATTTGGCGCTTCACTGACAATGGAAACTATTCAGCAAAATCAGCTTATGAAGGCTTCTTTCAGGGAGGCATTGAATTTAGTTCTTGGGAGCGAATTTGGAGAATTTAGGCTCCAAATAAATGTCGTTTCTTTATGTGGCTGGCTGCACATGATAAATGTTGGACTGCAGATCGTCTGGCACGCCGAGGATTGCAACACCCTCCCCGTTGCCTGCTTTGTGACCAAGAGGAGGAAACCATTAACCACCTCTTGATCTCATGTGTGTTTGCGCGCCAATTTTGGTTTGACTTGCTTCAAAAGATCAGATTACAGAACATTTCCCCTCAACCGGGGGAGCTCTCATTTGAAGATTGGTGGTCCAGATCACACAATGCAGTTCATGGCTAGGTCCGGCAAGGCCTTAACTCCATCATCATTTTGGGGGCTTGGTCTCTTTGGAATCTTCGCAATCGCTGCGTCTTTGATGGGGTTGTGCCAGACGTTAGGACCCTCTTGTCTTTTGTCAATGAAGAGATGAGGATTTGGGGTCTGGGCCGGAGCAAAGGGTATCTCATACCTAACTGCCCCACCACAGGTGTTGGTCTAGATCCCCTCTGGTCGAGGTCAATCTTGTTTCTATACCATATGCTAGTTTCCTAGAGCAGGTGTGGTGTGTGTTTGGCTTCTGTTTGTTTTTTCCCCATTCTTAATACAAAGATACGCAGCTCTCTTGCGTGTTTGAGAAAAAAAAAGAAATTCATTGTTTCTCGAGATGTGATTTTTCACAAAATTAAGCATAGTAATCCCTGGAAGTACACTTGTTCTTTGCACCTGCACTTTCATTCCACCGAGAGAAAAGAATGATCTGGAATGTACATCTTAAATTGACACCTCTCTCGTCCATTTGCTTTGTCTTGCTGTCATATGACTGGACTGGAGGCATCGACGACCGAATGCTTGGTGATGACTCAGATAATTGCCATCACGACGTCCATTGCACCAACACATGGAAACAGATAACTTTAAATATTGTTGCAAAAAATTCATTAAGATCAGGAAATGCCAATTGCCAAGTACTGCATCTCCTTTTGGCCGAACTCCCTTTTGTTTTAACCGTCCCGTCAAGATGGAGCAGACTGACACAGAATTTGGAGAAACACTTCAATAAGTAGGTGCTCAATCATGCAGGTTGCCAGATTTATGTGATGCCTTGGAGGGAAAATTTGCGTGTAGATGTCAGATCATGAACAAGGAGATTAAAAACTCAGCCATCAATTATTTCTGTTCATGTACAGGGAAAGAAACATCTAGTGGTTCTGTTCTTGTCTCCAGACAAATCTATGCTCCTCCGGAGATGAGATGACGATGGCGAGATGCTTGATTTTACACCCAGCTTTTCTTGAATGCATTAATCCACATCGCTATCGGATTATGATCCGATACGCAAACCAGAAAAGACGAGAAAAATCTCCATGTACCATGAACGCATGCAAATGCAGTGCCCTTGACTTAAGTTGGAAAGCGAAATGTTCTCCATGGAGATTTTTCTTTTGTCTATAGCCAATGCCAACCGCGATTGAATGTTTGCAAAAGGAGATCGATTAGAGTGTACTGAGACTTTTTTTTTTGAATTCTCTTATGGACTTCTCTGAATTTTATTAGAAGCTTATGCACAGCCATCGGGACCTCTGAAGATTATCTAAACCATTAAACTGGTATTGTGTTATTGCCGAGATAGGAATAACTACAATTATCATCTTAGCAACTAGACATGTTGAGATTGTTTTTGACGAACAAGACATCTTGAGGTTGTCCCTGTTATACTTTCGGCACCCTCTCTTTCTGTTCTTTTTCCCTGATGGCCTTGTAATAGGATACTGCAGGTACAGGAATAACCCTGAAAGAATTTGTTCTGCCGCACTGAACAACGCTAAAATGTTTCAGCACTAAGACAAAATATTTAATCAACAATTTAACACTAACACCTAGAACTAGTACTGTAGCCTTTCCTACAGCCTCTTTCCATGGGGCAAAGGCCTCACCAGACATGAGATGACTGGTGTCTACGACGACTCATCTCAAGTGGTCACTGAAAAAGACATTGCACTTCACCTGCAGACCAAAGAAAGAAAATGCTTTGCATCTCACTCGTATTATGAGATCTGAGCAGTATCAACAGTAACAGTCGGAGGCACTGCTCAATTGCCAATTAACCACACAGATAAGCATAGACCAGGCGAGCCGCTTGACATTTCTGACGAGATGACGAACCTGATCTTAGCCGTCTGGGTTAGTGAGAGCGACGACTCATACCACCACGCCTTGAAAAAAAAGAAGAAAATCTTTTTGCACTTTCCCGTGGACCAAAACAAAACCTCTTTCGAAGTGTCGATTTCCATTTCCTCTTTCCAACACCAGCCTTACCCAGGAAGCAAACACCCAAACCAAGCAACCAACACATCAAGCACTCGAAACCCAGAGCGTGCGCGAAGCCACGCGGCTCCTCTCTCCTCTTCTGCATCGCATCAAAGACGGCAAAAGATCAAGAGAAACAGAGGAAAGAACCCTTTCTTTGATCAAGAGCGGTCGGCCTGAGCCGAAAGCTGCGATTTTTTTTTTTCAGTTTGCTTCGATTCGATCCGTTACAAGAACTTGCTGAGACAAGCAAGGGAGGAAGCAAAAAGGAAGCGACTCGGTGGTGGTTGAGTTTGGGGGAGCAAACGACGACGGCACTGGGAGCATTCCCCTTACCCGACGGTACGGCCACCGAGGCGGCACCGACGCGATGGGCCCTTTGGCGCTAAGGCGTAACCCGCCGCCCTTCTCCAAGTCGCCGGCGTCCCTGCTCCTTCTCTCGAAGTTGCTCACCCTGTACTGTTGAGCCCCGGCCCGGGCGGTTGTTTCTTCTTCGTTCATGGGCACCGTGGCCTCGTCGGCGGGAGGGGGAGGGGGAGGTGGGGGAACGGTGCTGGGGGACTTGCCGGAGAGCTGCGTCGCTGAGGTGCTGCTCAGGCTGGACCCACCGGAGATCTGCCGGATGGCGCAGCTCAGCCGCACGTTCCGCGGCGCCGCGTCCGGGGACGGCGTCTGGGAGACCAAGCTGCCGCGCAACTACGCGCGCCTCCTCGCTGCAGCCGCCGCCGGCGACGACGAATGCTGCCAGGCAGCTACCGCGTTGGAGGCGGAGGCGATCCCCAAGAAGGAGGTGTACGCGCGGCTCTGCCGCCGGAACCGCTTCGACGGCAGCACCAAGGTGTGTGCTTTGTCGGAGACTTGTCCTTAGGAAAAGGCCGCCTTCTTTTTGGTTACTACGCTACCATGAATCGTATTGTTTTTACATGTTCGTGTGAACTGTTTGGTTTGTAATACAACAATGTGTTGTGCGAGTTATGCCTGCAAGTGACAAAAAAGCTAGAAATTTGAGTTTATTTTTGGGGTAAAGGTTGTGTCTTTATGTTTGGATTTTGGAGCCTGATTAGCTTCAATCGCCTGTCGATTAGAAGCAGAGCTATTTTTTAGTCCTTGGGTTGGGTTGTTTTCTGTTTAGTTGCTGTTGTAATTGCTTATACATATGAAATTTATTTGGCTCATTGTGTAGGAGTTCTGGCTCGACAAGGGTGGTGGAGGTATCTGCATGTCAATCTCTTCAAGGGCGCTTTCAATAACGGGCATTGATGATAGGAGATACTGGAACTTCATTCCAAATGATGAATCAAGGTGCTTACATCAAAACCAATTTTTTGGCAACTTATGATGGCTCCCATTTATGGAAACTTTGTGCTACAATTTTATATGATATACGGTTATGTTTAATCTGTAGAATCCTAAAGTAGAAGATATTGTTAATCCATGCTTCTAGGTGAATTTGTTTGCCATTAGGATATGTAATTACTGACTAGTATATGTGAGATGTTGATGTTGTTGGAAATGTGTCCAGTTCAGTCCCATATTTTGCTTGGGGTGAGTATTTGGACTGCGTGGTGCATATTGTTGAAGCTGAGTGTAGGCGTATAGGACCATTGCATTATTCTCTGTAACCCAATGCTTGAGGCCTGTTCTGATTCGTCTTATGTTCTAGTCAATTAAATATCTAAATGGCTTATTTATGTTCAATTAATGATGGCACACATGCATCAGATTTGTTCCAACCATCATTGGGGTATGGGAGGGGCCAATACCAGCCTAATGATTTTGCGAGTAACAAAATGAAATTACTCTACATATTGGAGGCTATGTATGCTAAACTCGTGTTACAACTCCCAACAAGTGAGGGCTTGTTCTTGGGAAAAGAAAAAAGTGGGATCTTGGCCAACTCTTTACTTGCCCTTGTCGCCAACTAGGAGCTGTGTACCTCATGAATAGGATGTGGTTATCTGTCATGTTTTAAAAATGCAGCTTTAGTTCACTAGAAAGATCACATGTTCTGTTTTCCTGTTTTTGTATTGAATCCTGAAATGTTTTGCAGAAGGAACATGATTACCTGTTCTCAAACAGTTCTTATGATGCCTGCATTGGCTAATCATGCTTTTCATGTGAGATAATGGAGCATATTAGCTTTTGTGGCGTATTATAGTGCCTATCCATGTTATATATGGTTCAAGTGTATATCCTGTGTTACTTGTACTTTGTCAACTGTATGATTGTACAGCCACAATGTTTTAAACCTTTGTGGGTAAGAGATGGCATGAAAAATTGAGAAGTCTGTTGCTTTTCTTGCAGGTTTCAATCGGTTGCGTATCTCTCGCAGATTTGGTGGTTCGAAGTCAGAGGGGAGGTTGAGTTCTGCTTCCCAGAAGGTACATATAGCCTGTTTTTTCGTCTTCATCTAGGTAGACCATTCAAGTGGCTTCGTCGACGGGTTTATAGCTCCGAGCACATCCATGGCTGGGATATAAAGCCAGTGCACTTCCAACTATCAACTTCTGATGGACAGCATGCTCAGTCCAAGTGTCATTTAACTGATCCAGGTGTCTGGATCAATCACCATGTTGGTGATTTTGTCGTGAAGAACTCAAATGAACCAATAAATGTCCAATTTGCAATGGTTCAAATAGATTGCACACACACAAAAGGAGGTCTCTGCGTGGATTCAGTGGTTGTAAAACCACAATACCTTGCGCAGAAAAAGGCACCTCGGAGTTATGTGTAGATTCATCGAACAAGTTAAGCGGAGATATATGGAAACCATATAGTTTTGTTTCTATGTGCTTCTGTTTATCAATATTTTCGAATCCTATAATGTAATTGAAGGGGTAAGTGATTTTTATTTCCTCTTGTCCCTCTAGGAGCATGTTAAACTTGTAAATTATGAATTTAGTGCATATTTGGTATGTTATGTGGCACCTGATCCTTGTGTACGAAAGCTTTGTGGAAGCAAAATTTCCCTGAACTGAGTTCTCATTATAAGATTAAGAATGTTACGGGGTTTTGCTCATCAGAAACTGCATGACACCTTCATGTGATTATTCTCATCTTTTTTGCCTGAGCTGTTGCTATCGTTTATCAGTCTACACATACTTCCTTGTCTGTTCTTGTTGCCCGTAGAATGCTGTTGTGGCTACTAACTAAACAGTAAAAATAGGAGAATAGTGGAGTGGTTGTGATAGATGAACAATGCTTGTCCTTTCTCCATATCCAGGATGTGTATATATTTCCACATGAAGCGCAATTACATTCTTACCCTTACAGTCATATGCTTTCCACAAGGGTATATGTGTCATTACATATATTATATTGGACCTTACAATTCTCTAACAGACCGAATGGACTCAGGTGGAGGCCACCTCTACTACAAATGCCAAAAACAAATATACTGTAACACCGAAGAAGTCATGGGATGACAAATCCTAAGTGACAACCAAAGTATAGCAGCCCCCGAGGCCTATAAGCTCTTAATTACACTGAAGAAACCTTTAGGTACAAACAGAATGTTCATTTGTGTGGTTTGTTGCATACTTGCATGTCTCCGTCCGTTTACACTTCACAACCTTGGATGACTAAGCAGAGAATAATAAAGTAGGGAAAGAACAATTTAACAATGGAAAGGAGATGCCGACAAGAGCATCTATCAGCACAAGAATCTATTCCTGATGGAGTGGATCTGAGTCAGCATTGGATCATGTTCCATTAGTTAATTAATTTCATTTGCAAGTATCATTGTTTAAACTTTAAACAAACCAAGCACACTGAGAAGTGAGAATACTAATCCAAGGTCCACGGATATTATTGGAGTGTAGCCCTGTTATGCCCCTGAAATAGCACAAAAAAATGGGATAGCAAGTTTTCCACTGAGAAGAGATAGTCCATCTACTAACTATACACCTTTTCTTGCCGGACAATGGAATCAACTAACATTACTAGCAATAAGTTTCTGGTTCTGATTTAGGATCTGTCTATTTCATCTACCTTACTAATAAAATAGTTCATTGTCTAACTAAAATTCTGACTGAAACAACCATGTCCAGTGTGCATACACAAGCTGTAGAGCAAATGCAACCAAGCAATGATGGCAGAATACTAGAACAGAGGTATAGAACATTCACAATCTTGCTTCTTTCCACAATAGGCTCATATAAACGAGGGTGCAATACATACAAAACCGTATAATCTATTGAACTGCTCCTGCTCGGTTGCATTCTCAGAAAACTGGCAACCACAGCACCCACAGAGATTTATCAATTTGTGATAAAACTAAGTTGGATGGACACATCAAACATGACATGGTTCAGTTAGCAGTACGTGTATACCAAAAGACGATTTCCTTGAGCACGGTAGGCCAACTAGGCTTGTATAGGCCATAGGAGAGCAACATGGTCCGAAAGCACAATGCGACGATGAGGCCGCAGGAGTTTTTTTTGTACGGATAATCCATTTTTTATTCGAAATTACAGAAATATACCCGCGAGAATTTTTTTTACAAAAATAGGCTCAAGTCGCCCAATGGGAGGGCGACTGCAGCCTATCGCCCAACCAAAAGGCGATTCTGTTTCTGTCGCTCAATCATTGGGCGACTGCATCCAGTCGCCCTCCCATTGGGCGACTTTAATGCAGTCGCCCAACGGTTGAGCTAAAGGTATCAAACATTCGCCAAAAATAGTGAAAATTGGTGGGACTATTCTTCATACATCCAAAAGCCTTCAGAAAAAAATTTGAGCAATTTTGGCTACGGGATCAAAAGTTATAGCAGTTTCAATTTGAATTGCAACATGGATGGTGAGATTGAAACTGCTATAACTTTTGATCCCGTAGCCGAAATTGCTCAAATTTTTTTCTGAAGACTTTTGGATGTATGAAGAATAGCCCCACCAATTTTCACTATTTTTGACGAAGGTTTGATACTTTTAGCTCAACCGTTGGGCGACTGCATTAAAGTCGCCCAATGGGAGGGCGACTGGATGCAGTCGCCCAATGATTGAGCGACAGGAACAGAATCGCCTTTTGGTTGGGCGATAGGCTCCAGTCGCCTTCTCATTGGGCGACTTGAGCCTATTTTTGTAAAAAAATTTCTCGCGGGTATATTTCTATAATTTCAAATAAAAAATGAATTATTCGTACAAAAAATTCGAGGCCGCAGCATCGTCGCAAACATCGGAATTCACCCGAACACCTCCTCGTTGCAAACTGGGCATGCCTGAATTGAAACCAAGGTATATATATCAGAATATCAGATAATCCTCATATATCAGACAATATAAGTGTTATGAATATTGTATATGTATTTAAGAGGTCCAATGGACAATATATATAGGGTATAAAGGAGATACAAGACTAAACTCTAGTAATAATAGGAAATACCACTAATACCGTTAACACCCCCTCAAATATAAGGCGTATGTAATAGCATTGGATTTGAAAAGGATTGATAATAAAATAGAAAAAAAATTCAAAGTCTGAGTTTTGATAATGTCATCGTAGCGTGCAACTCTTGGAAAATATGTCGAGTATTAAAAGATCTCCCATCAATAGAGAAAACTGTCAAATTAAGTCGGAGAAAAATATACAGAAGCATGACGATTCAGATCAAAGTCCAAGACGATGGCGACGCAGTACACAAGAAGCATAATAGAAGCGCAGTACAGAAGAAGCGTGCCAGCCTTAGAAGCTTGGGGTGGTGGCTCTGAGAGAAGCGGTGGCATCACAACAACTTCTACAATTTACACGTGGCTCGGAGAGAAGAGCAACAGCAGCTGTCATGCAAAAAGAAAATTCCTATGTATCTATAACTGACAATAAATTTATGGACTCACACGGCTTGGATGAACTAAAAGATAGAGACTATAGACTTGGATGGACACAACGGAATACTCAAAAGAAAAAACTCATAGGTTACGAATACTAGCAACAAGTTATAACCACCATTTGTAGTAGGATACCAAGAGTAAAGAACCAACTGGTCACACAACGATTTCACTTGTTCTATACTCAAGACCCTCGGTTGAACCCATGAAACATGAACAGTCCCATCAACTTCATCAATTATGCCTTCTATAAGATGCATCTCTTCATTAGTAGATGCTCCACTCATTCTCTCCCATCTCTCTCCCTCTCTCCAGCGCCAAAGAAGAAATGGGAGAAGCCGGTTGAGGCCGATCGGCAGCTAGAACCAAGAGAGGCGGCAGATCAGGCTCGGGAGCTATGATAACCAGAGAGAGTTGAGGTGGCCGAATTGAGCTCGTGACAGCTAGATCCGAGCGCACGAGGATCGAGCTTGGGCGCGACAACGGTGTCGGTGGAAGAGCCCAAGGCGATGGCAATCCGATCGGTGGAGGAACTCGAGGCAAGGCGGCGACACCAGATCCGAGCGGATCCAGTCGACGCGAGGCTGGATCCAAGCTGGACGGCGGTGTCCCAATGCAGACCGGGCTCAAGTCAGCAACGAGGAGATCCGTGAGGAGTCGGTGACGAGCACACGCATTGGTTCCTTCGCCATTGCAGCGGCGGTGGCGGTCCGTGAAGAGGACGTCAGCGATGGCTCTTGCTATGGAAGACCGACAGCACGGTGTGTTTGCAATGGCGAGGACGAGCCAGCCATGGGCTAATGCAATGCAGTGGTGGAAAGCCTCGTTGGGGGCCAGGTACGTGTAGGCCCGACCAGCGGGGAAGTCGTAGAAGTGGCGGCCTGGCAGTGGAGGCTCGAGACGGGCATTGGCCTGGCGGTAGCGAGAGGGCTAGGCGATGCTGGGAGGAGCTGGCCGCTCTCTAGAGTAGAGATCAATCCTCCCAGAGGCAGCGACAGCGACAGCGGAAGAAGAACGAAGGTTAGGAGGTAACGACAGCGGCTACAATAAACCCTAATCCTAACATTTGTTCTGATACCATGTTATAAATATTATATATGTATTCAAGAGACCCAATAGGCAATATATATAGAGTACAAACGGGAAACAAGATTAAACCTTAGTACAATAGAAAATACCACTAATATACTTAACATTCCTTAACAATAAGGTTGTATAACAAGCAATCAACACTTTGTGTGGATCAAATGGAGTTCAGATAATGAATAAACTGAAAATGGCGTATTCTGGGTATTGCTTTTCTTGAGTTATATTCAAATACAGCAAGTACTCTTATTCATATCTTTGAAGCATGTATTTTAGCATTTAGCATCTATACGCAGAAGACAAAAGCTTCTATTTTTCGATTGTAGAGGTATCGTATCGAAATAAAATCGAACTTTACCTTGTTGATCTTAAGCCAGCGGGTTATGCAATCTGCATGGTAACAATGGCTGCAGGGCAATCTTATCATCTTCTGTCGGCTTTTATAGGTCGACTTGCAGATCACACATCTGCATGGAGACATCATACAGTAAAATGTTTTTCAGCCAATTTAGTAATATGGCTACTACTAAGCTAAAAAAAGACGAGCAAATCCAAGGGGGTAAAATTAACCGTAACGTACTCCTCATGATTCTTTTTCCTGGAGAAGAAGTTACACTTATTCTTAAAAGGCACCAAATAGCATATCAGGTCATCAGGTAATCCTCTGGATTGAGTTCCTACTGCATCCCCTAATGCTTGTAGTTGCTGCAAAAATTACAAAATAATGCAAAATTAATTTCCTAGAAATGATACTATTATTCCATCCAAAAGAAGTGATAGATTTCGATTATAATGTCTTTTTTTTTTTATGAAACGTGGATATCAAGACCAATTCTGAAGCTGAAAGATGTAGCTGCTGCCGGCCCCGATCAATTCGGCTTGAGCTTCTGGCTTCTGGCTTATTTTTCACTATTCATTAATTTCGTCTTTTTCTGAACTTTTGGCTTTTTGTTGAGCTTTTTTGCCGGTTCTTTTTTTCCCGTATTCATTTGTATTATACGTATGGGCTAACATATTTTTTATATTTTTTAAATTTAATTATGCTAAATAAGCCTCATCACTCTGATGTTTTTTCACCCACTACAGATGTTTTCAGCCATAAGCCACGAGCTTTTCAGCCGAACCGATCACCACCTTTAGATCCCCTGAACACTGACGGTGTAGAGACCTGCTACCCCATCTGCTTATGATGGAGGGTTACTTCGGGACTGGTTTAGGACACTGAAAGACTGGTACTAGTTTCTACAATTTCCATTTTGTTTTTTTATGATTTGGAAATGAGCATGCGCTGGTCACTCTTTTACTTCCAAACACCTATAGAGAGAAACATAAAAATCGCACTCCTTGATTTCAAAGCATGTGAAAATAAGTCAACACTTAAATTGGTTTCGAAAATATGAGGTCAACACACTTGGGAGTTGGCTACACTCGACAAACCTTATTTTCGAGGTAGGGATGGCTAGGGGTGGAAGCAAGGTTGCTTACCCAGTGTCCTAGGACACCGGGTCCAAAAACTTTTTAGCAGTAATTAGCACCTCTAGCTGATGTGTGAACCCTTTAGCCTAAACTCAGTGCATCCGCTCCCTTCCTTGCCTAACGAAGGGAGCAATAGCAAGCCAAATTCCCAGTAGCTAGTAACAATCCACAATGATCCTCCGTTTCCCTTAGCTCATGAGGCAACTACTGCAGCCTGAGATAGCCCTTGCGCTAGCCTAAGAGGGAGGACTACAATAGACCACAGCATCCATTTGATTGATCTCGAAGCGTGTCACCTCACAGCAGCCCTCGACACATGTTCGTCTCGCACAGTTGGCCAAAAGATGTGCACCACACCTGCCGCATAACAACACCCAGCTAGGCAGTGATCGGTCGTCGGAGCATGGGAAAAATCGGTGCCACCAGCAGCCCTCACCTGCCATCTCGCCATAGCGCCACATAGTCTCTGTTGCCTCGCACCCTCGCCAGTCGAAGGAAGCTTACGTTCACCCGATTAGTGTGTATTTTACTCTAAATTTCTCTCAATTCTCCTAATTTATTTCAAGAACATGGGCTAAAATTATAAATTAGGTTTTCAATGTGATGATTGGTGATTGATTTTTGTCGAATTGTAGGGTTAAGACTTAGAGTTTTAATTTTAATTTTTGGAATATCATCCTAGCTCATTGCAAATTGAAGATAAAATTGTAATGTTTGACCATAATATCAAGTAAGCCAATGAAGATATTTTCTGTCATATTATTCTTGCACTGTTGAATATACAAATATTTAACTGATTTTTAATTAATTAGTGATGATTTCATGAATAATATACTTATTTGCTACGTGGAGAAACAAGAATTGATGAAAATTACTAATGATGTTATGGTTCATCGCTTTATGAACTTAAAATAAAGTAAATACTAAAAATTAATATATTGACTTATATTTGATCATTCTACTTTTTTACTTAAAAAATTTAAGTAAGTTTATTCTCTTTTAACAGCTATTAAGACCGGATAATATATTTTACCAATGCCGACCAATTTTTGTTTGTGATTTTGCGCTTAGTTCTTTCAGTTTACTGCAACTAACCAATATTATTATTGAGCTTCTTCATTTTAGCAAGCATTTGGATCACCGATCACTACTTCTTTATCATGATTACACTACCATCAGTTATGTTGAAATATGGATGCTAAAAATTGCCGGATAAATTATTATTTAGTATAATATTATTTAAAAATTATATGTTGTTATATATATGGTAAAGTAGTGAATCTCGATTATTTTTGTTCTAGTTCCTCCCCCGGTGAAGGCAGCATTTACCGAACCATATCGCAGAACAATGTAGAATGCTTCAGCTCTACAGGTCGAACATTTGCTACCTAGAAGTGGCACTAGTATTTAACACAATGTCAATGAACATACTTGATAGCATATTTTTAGTAAGATCAAGATTCATCTATTTTTATGCTGGATACCGTTAGCAGTGACCCGAAGCCCGCTACAGCAGGACTCCAGTGAATTCCAAGCATAATCTAGACCCCTATCAATATTCTATATCCAGACACATGATACTTCAATCAAATTGAGTGCTAACTGTTGACACCAATTTAGGCGCGCTCAAAATATGTGAAAATCTTTTATACCAAATTAAATATAGATGGTCAAATTCCATCTAATGGTGAAATAGGATTCAATAAAAAAAATATCCCTGACAAGATACGAAAGTAATTCACTATAATACCAAGTATCAAATTTTAGCGCATTCAAGCGTACACGAAGAGGTAATGTATACCTCTATAGGCTAATAGGTTGTATTCTCAATTTCTCATAAATACCTGACTGGTGACTTCGCGTGTATAAATTTAAATATTGCGTACTCACGGGGGCACGTTGTCAGCTAGCTAAATTTTCCGTATATATGGGTAATATACGAGAGGAAGTAAAAAAAAAAAGAAACACATACATAGCACGGCACAAAGTATAGTATCCAACCATCTGCACTAGAAAATAGAACTTGACACATACTCCTACCAAGTCGTATACCACACACGACCGGTCGAAAACATAGAACGATGAATGCACAAGCCATACGACGGATCCGTGTCTTACGACCAGCCCAGAAGACCATACGACTATGTTCAAGTCTCTCGGGCGCTGACGACCACTTATCACGTGATTTAATCACCTTCCGACCACGTTCATTGCTTTCCCCCATGGTCGAATCCCGTTCAGACCATGTACACCGAGTTTCACGCTGGTCGAAACCCTTCCCGATCCCGTACGACTTGTTTCATCGTGGTCGTAAACCACCATGTGGTCGCATACTTCCTTCGCCGACCTTCGAGCACACCCAACGTGGTGAAAACCAACCTCCGACTACCGACCGCAGCTCTCATAACGTGGTGAAGTCCGTCGACTACCCAACGTGGTCGAAAATCCAGCTCCGACTCATCGACCGCGCTCTCATAACGTGGTCGGCCCGCAGAATACCCAACGTGGTCGAAGTTCTCAATAGAGCTCCGACACGACCTCGCCCCTTACAGCGTGGTCGAAGGTCTCCGATTACCCAACCACGACCATCACACCGTATTTAACTTCTGGCCATTCGAAAGCGGACCCACCAGATTTCGACTAGTGCCATATTACAACCACGTTGGTCTAAAGCTATATTTCGACCACGTTGGTCTACGCCTATATGTCAACCATGTTGGTTTACATTCGTAGTCGACCACATTGGTCTTCACCCAGGTTACGACCACGTTGGTCTGAACCTATATTTCGACCACGTTGGTTTATATTTCTAGTTCGACCACGTTGGTTTAAACAACTCATAAGTTCGACCACGTCGGTCTACACCTATATTACGACCACGTTGGTCTAAAGCTATATTTTGACCTCGTTGGTTCACACTCGTAGTCGATCACGTTGGTCTAAACCTATATTTCGACCACGACGGTCTACACCTATATTTCGACCACGTCGGTTTATATTCATAGTTCGATCACGTTGGTCTACACCTATATTACGACCACGTTGGTCTAAAGCTATATTTCGACCACGTTGGTCTACGCCTATATGTCGACCATGTTGGTTTACATTCGTAGTCGACCACATTGGTCTTCACCCAGGTTACGACCACGTTGGTCTGAACCTATATTTCGACCACGTTGGTTTATATTCCTAGTTCGACCACGTTGGTTTAAACAACTCATAAGTTCGACCACGTCGGTCTACACCTATATTACGACCACGTTGGTCTAAAGCTATATTTTGACCTCGTTGGTTTACACTCGTAGTCGATCACGTTGGTCTAAACCTATATTTCGACCACGACGGTCTACACCTATATTTCGACCACGTCGGTTTATATTCATAGTTCGATCACGTTGGTCTATACCTGTATTTTGACCACGTTGGTTTGCACTCGTAGTCGACCACGTTGGTCTCTACCCAGGTTACGACCACGTTGGTTTAAACCTATATTTCGACCACGACGGTCTACACCTATATTTCGACCACGTCGGTTTATATTCATAGTTCGATCACGTTGGTCTACACCTATATTACGACCACGTTGGTCTAAAGCTATATTTCGACCACGTTGGTCTACGCCTATATGTCGACTATGTTGGTTTACATTCGTAGTCGACCACATTGGTCTTCACCCAGGTTACGACCACGTTGGTCTGAACCTATATTTCGACCACGTTGGTTTATATTCCTAGTTCGACCACGTTGGTTTAAACAACTCATAAGTTCGGTCACGTTGGTCTACACCTATATTACGACCACGTTGGTCTAAAGCTATATTTTGACCTCGTTGGTTTACACTCGTAGTCGATCACGTTGGTCTAAACCTATATTTCGACCACGACGGTCTACACCTATATTTCGACCACGTCGGTTTATATTCATAGTTCGATCACGTTGGTCTATACCTGTATTTTGACCACGTTGGTTTGCACTCGTAGTCGACCACGTTGGTCTCTACCCAGGTTACGACCACGTTGGTTTAAACCTATATTTCGACCATGTCGGTTTTTATTCATAGTTCGACCATGTTGGTCTCCACCTAGGTTACGACCGCGTCGGTTCATAATCATATTGCGACCACGCCGGTCGATACCCATAGTAAAGCCACGTCGGGCAATTGCGGTGGCGACCACGTCGGTTGATGCGGTATTGTAACCGTGTGGTTCTACCAGATTATGATTCAACCACATGGTTTCGCCATGGTATCTCAAACACGATCAAGCAATGTGTATTCAAATAAGAAAGCAACGGTTGCGGTGCTCCAATAGTCCACGCCCGGACTACCACAACTAAGAGCGGTTCCAGCGTCCTCCAACCGCCCACGTCCTCCAACTGCCCACGTCTGACACATCCGTACGCTTAGGTGTGCCGTATCGGCAGTTGTCAAAAGAAAATATGAAAAAGAAAATTAAGAAAGAGGTTGCCATAACTTCCCTCCACGGGTCACCCTCACTCCCGCTCTATAAATGGGGGATCAGGTGATCAAGGAAAAGAGGTTCGGAAAAAGGGGGAGGAGCGGTGGAGAGGAGAAAGGACAGCCAGGCTGCTTAGCATCAACAGTCAAGAGCACCGTCAGGCTGCCGGAGTGTGGAACAGCGGCGACATCCATTCGTCGATCCGTTGGACAAGGTGAGAAGCACCTCCTTCCTTCAGGGACCCTTACTCCCACTCTGGTTTTAATCTTCCCCGGCGCTCTCGGCGACGACCGAATCTACCCTGCCTCTATGATGAAGGCCTCATGCGCAGGCTGGCTCACTTGAGCAAGTTATCATGAGATGTATTTGAGGCCTCATGGTCGGTCTGGTCAGTTGATACAGATCACCATGGGAAGAACCTTGTTCTTCGACTCGGTCAGTTGATACGAGGCCAAGAACAAGCGCTCAAGTCATCATCATACCAAAAAAATGGACTCCTCGCTATACTCTACGCAAGGGTTCTGAGCAACAGAAACGCCTGCCGTGAGTTGCACGGGAAGGACGCCAAATTCCATCCCCATGATAAGTGTTATCCTTGTTCACGATACATAAATATGCCTACATACAAGCTCCCAATATTCATAAACAGTATGCAATGTAAAAAAAAGGGTTTCTTTTGCATGCATCATAGCTACGACCATCCTCAAAAGGTAGCTAAGACCATCCAAAGTCCATAGTTATGATTTTATGAAGATCCAATAGCTACGACCATCCTCAAAAAGTAGCTAAGACCATCCAAAGTCCATAGTTATGATTTTATGAAGATCCAACAGCTACAACCATCCTCAAGAAGTAGCTAAAACCATCCAAATTCTATAGTTATGATTTTATGAAGATCCGACGCCAAGATGGAAGAGCCTTTCTTCTTTTCTTTCGCAGTAGTTATATGTTGTAATTTGTTGTAATATTTACGTTGGAATTCTTAATAAGGGGTTTTCTCGCAAAGAGATGTAATTAACGAAATTTTATGTAAATGTATTAATTCTGGAAGTAATGGACCCGCAATACCTGATTCCTTTGTCTCATTTTCAATTAAATATAATTAACTTGTCTCTAATGATGTGGACGCGGATTCACGCCCATTTTCCCGTCATCACTAACGAGTTACAATATGAGCCTATGTACGTGAATGTACAAGTCCATTGCATGTGTTCTCTAATTAGCGCATTCATTCTGCTTCACATCACTCTTTTCTTTCGTTAACATTGTATTATATCCAACTGATTTCGATACCAACTCACGAAAGCAAAGCATAGGTGACCCTGTGTCAATGTGTAAACCTGAATTTCCCTTCCAATCAATAAAAAGGTAAGCAGGCTACCCGGAGACGGGTAATCTTAGCAGCAAGTATGAGCAAACTGCACATAGTTTCTTGAGAGGAAACTATGCACCAGATTTTGAGTATTGACTTCAGAAATTGTTTGTTCTCTCTAAACCATCAAGTACTCTTTGCTACATCCTAAATGAAAGGAAAATTCCTCATCATTCCTTCCACAAAAGAATAACAGCATACCTCGTATGACATGTTATCCGGGTCGACATTGTCTTCCCTTGTCACCTGCATATACAAATTATCATTATTCTAGTAGCCCCTTCAATTTTCAGTTCAGATATGTGGAGTCCTTTTCATGGAAGGTGGAGATGACCCCAGTGAACCAATGGAGGAAAGAAACGAGTAGAAAAGCAACAAACCTGAGCTGCATTATTGACGGGTCTATACTCAACAGCTGGTGACGATGATTCCAAGGATTCGTTACCTAAAAAACAATGCATCATGAACATGTGGTAAGCGCGAGTGTTAGTTGAGTACAGCTAATGAATTCACCTCACACAAAGCAGAAGACACTGGGAGAGTGGGAGTAGCACCATACCAGCAAATTCTATTGTTGCGGTAGCATCATGCGAGTTCTCCTCTTGCAATTGCCTAGCCAAAGCTTCATCAGATGCCAACCAGGACTCAATCTTGTGGGTTTCTGAGGAGACATGAACTGAATAGGTATTGGGAGTTGCCATTGATGAACTCTGACACTTCCCTGCAATCAAAGCCTGTTCACGCAGTCGTCTTTGCTAAAGAAACAATTGGATTTGGATTTCATGCTTCAATTGAAACGTGTTCTCGAAAAAATGCCTCTATAGGAAGCTTATATTTGCAACGTGTACTACTACTCTTTCCAGACTGACTAAAAACATTAGGAGGAAAAGACAGTTTTTGACCATTACTGGTGCCCTGGTAGAAGACATAGAATGAATAATATGGATTTAGATATAGATACAACTAAATTTTACTCTTAAAATGAATAATCTGGATTTAGATATACCAAGCAGAGTTCGACTTTCTAAATAAAATTTCCAAATTTTGATATTAGTATTACCAAATGAGTGCTATTTATCGATCTCACATTCTCACTATCATAGAATACATTTCCCAGATTCATCTGAACAAAGGGCATGTTAAACAGGTCTAAGAACAGGGGAAAAAAGAACAGCATCTAAATTTTTTTCCCATACATATCTGAGCAATCTTCTGTTAGGGCAATCGTTCAATTAGCGTCATTCAGAGAGATAAAACTCGCAAGTACATGAGATTCTGTCTTCCACTTGCCACAGGCCCAAACAAAAAGAGAGAATTTTGACACAGGGAATGAAAGGTTTCTCTCTCTTTTTCCCAATCAAGAAACGAGGCACACAAGAAAAACAAGGAAAGAGAGACCATTTCTGATCAAAAGCGCACAATTATCCAACTATTTCTCAAAAGAAACGGTCGGAAATGGAAAATATGTGTACCTTGCCTGATTTCTCTGGATTAGCAGAGAACGGAGTGATGGCGCCGCTGCCGCCTCCGGCACCGTCTCTCTCTCTCTCTAGCCAACCGTGTGGTACTCCAGAAGCTTTTATGCAACCGACGTCCCAAGTCAAACCGACGGGGACTACTCACTTTCTTCCTTTTGTTTTGTTTTGCGCTGTATATTTTTTCCAATTCCTTTTTGTTTCTTGATAACACCTTATTTTTGTCTTAACAATGCAAATCTACGTCCTTTTCGTTTTGCTTCGGTTTAATTAACGTACTATCAAAATTTTAATTACTGACCTGCAGGATAAGGTTATACACAAGCGATGCATCTGTATTTAATTGTCCAGGAACACATCACATTACAATGTGCTGAAGCTGCAAAGCTTACACAGGTACACAGGTTACAAGTGGCATGCCAGGGAATTGTTTACAAACAAGAGGTCCTTTCAAAACAGTAGCTTCCAATTGATTTCATTTCATTTCACAGGGTTGTATGTAAGCAATTGTGTAAAACAATACACATAATTTCTTCTGAGTTTGGGCCTGTTCTTTTTCTCCAAAACTAGCGGCTTTTGACTTTTGCTACAGTGTTTAACTTTTAAATGGAGTATTTTCTCAAGACGGGGTCTATAAGTTAAATGATGTACATGTTAAAAGCTCAATATTTGTACCATCTAAAATCGCAAGTGAGTATCTATCTCTCCGTAATCTGTACCGTAAATAGCCAAATTTCAAAAATTTCAGCTAAAAATTATAAGTCGCAGCTGTTGCCAAACAGGCCCAGATGATTACCCCTCTGGTGCTTTGCTGTTGTTCTTGCGAGGTTGTTATCCATCTCTTCGTGCATCATGATCCACTCAGGCTAATTGCTGCTGCTGCTGCTCTGTATGCACGTACTGGGCAGGCTAAAGGAAGCACGTGTTCGCACTTTTGTTCTTGTGCTAACAGTTGGCATCCATTTTTTCTAATAAACTATGGTGCTGTGCTTTCGTCAGGATTGTCCTTTTTGTAATCAAGAGTTGTTATTCCTGTGGAGTTCTTAGAAATCTGGACATATTTGGACCCTTAAACACCCAAAATTCCACTTTTGGCCCCCAAATCAAAAAAATTCCGTTTCTGGACCCCTCCCCACCGCGCGTTCGCGAGCTGGTGCCACGTGTCCCAGACGCTGCGGCCGGCGCGGCGCGGCCGCGGGCGGCGGGCGGCGGACGCGTGTCGGCCGCGTGGTCGCGCGCGCGCGCGCGCGCGCGGCGGCGCGCAGGCGCGCGACGCGGGCGGCTGACGCGCGCGCGCGCGGCGGCGCGCGCGGCGCGCGCGGCGGCGCGCGCGCGCGCGCGGCGCGGCGCTGGCGGAGCGAGCGGTCGCGCGCCGGCCGGGACACGTGGCGCCATCTCGCGAAACACGCGGTCGAAAGGGGTCCAGAAACGGAATTTTTTTGGTTTAGGGTCCAAAAACGGAATTTTTGGGTGTTTAGGGGTCCAAATATGTCCAGATTTCGAGTTCTTATCGAGGTACAGATGCTTGAGAAGTCCAAAAGATGGCCGTAATTTTCAATGGATACTGACAGCGCCGTGGAATAAGTTCCGGCCAAACGTTGCAAAACGCGACCACCCTTCTCTACGGGCGCAGATTCTACCGTCAGTGACGTTGGGACACTGATATATGAGCTTACGATTCGTGGGGTTTACACGTCAGTGACCCAATATCACTTAATTTACATCAGAGAATTTGAGCAGCCTTCTCTACCACTCGGAATATTCGAAGAGAGAAGCAACAAGGCAATTGGTTCACGATGATGACACTTGACACATTATCACCAACAAGAAACGTGTGCGTTCTAAAGCAAAATAATAACAGGAATAGACCTGTCAAATGAGTTCAAACAAAACAAGAGAAAGAAACAGCCCTGAAAAACATACGAGATACGGAAATCGGTTCATGACGATGATAACACGTTATCACCAACAAAATTCGATTGGATGAATACAGAAACCGTTAATTCGCGTGTTCCTTCTCTCACGCGCGCAGCTCGTCGTGCGGACAGAGGTGACCAAATGCGCGGCACGTCCTGACACGGGTTTATCCGGACATAATTCATTTAGGTATGGATTTGTTTGGCCCGATACTTAAATGGGTTATATCGTGTCAGACCATAGGTTGAGGCACTGATTCAAATAGACCTAGCATGATTAGCCTATCAGACCGGCCCAAACACAGTTAGCCTATTTAACATAAAATTTTAAAAATATATAAAATTTTAAAAATACAAAATAAAATTATTTATACTTCTATAATTAACTATATAAAATTTTAAAAATATAAAATGCATTACATAAAAATTAGAAAAATAACAGCCTAAGGGCATGTACAATGCAAGATGCTTATATATGAGTGCTTAAAGAGAGATAATATAATCATATCATCAAGCATCTATGCAAAAGTTATTTCCTCCAATGCAATCATCTCTTCCATAGGTGCTTAGATGATATATTATCTATTAATAGATATAGTTATACACATAAGCGTCTACTAAGCACCGGTGCTTATTTAAGTATCGATGCTTCAAAATAAGCACCTTATCTATCCTATGTGACAAGAAAAATCAATTTTTTATTACTAAGCATCTCTTTAAGCGCCTGCATTAGACATGCTCTAATATACCATCCCAGCAGACATGGCCATTCGGCCGCATCTTCTACCGACGCAGCCCATCTATCCCCCACCCACGCTTCCCAGACCCCTCCCGCGAGCGGGCCTGCGATGGTGGGCTGGTTGCTGTCCAGTGCCGGCCCAACAGCGCGCGCAAATTGACCGTCAGCCCAGCTCGCCGCAAGTACGTGACGTGAGCTCGTTTTGGTGGCTCACGCTTGCAGTGCCCCGCTCCTCCCGGCCGGCGCCGATGGGAGCACCCGGCCGCTGCGTAGCGCAGGTGAGCAACGCGAGGCTCGCCGCCCTGCCTCGGAACCGCGTACGCCTGCCTATAAATCACGCCGCTCAGCAGCACCCCCAAGCTTGCAGCACAACGTCACCGCGAAAAACGTAGTACACTACACGAGACAATTTCAGTGCGTTGGAACGGCGGTGGCGATGGCAAGCACAGCCCAGCAGCCGGAGCCGCGAGCGCTCGCGGCGCTGTCGCTCCTGCTCCTGCTGGGTCTGGGGCTGGGGGGGGGGCAGGAGGGGCCGATGCGCGCCGCCGAGGCTCAGCAGGTCGGTGGGACCTGCGCGGCGCAGCTCAGCCAGCTCGCCCCCTGCGCGCGCTACAGCGTGCCGCCCGCGCCAGGCCAGGCGCTGCCGGCGCCCGGGCCGGAGTGCTGCTCGGCGCTGGGCGCCGTGTCGCGCGACTGCGCATGCGGCACGCTCGACATCATCAATAACCTGCCGGCCAAGTGCGGCCTCCCGAGAGTCACCTGCCGTAAGACGACTGATCTAGCTAACTGGAGTTATTCGATGTTGATTGATGTGTTGCTTCACTTGTGTCCTGGGCTACCTGACTAATTGCTTCGTTAATTGTTGCTCATTGCAGAGTGATAGCTAATGCAGCTAGAGCGAGGCGAAGGTACGCGAAGGCTAGCTTCATGCAAGAAGAAGAAGATGATGAATCCAGATGTTTGATAGCCCAAGCAATCATCAAGCGATCCCGTTATGTAGTATGGGAGATTGGGAGTAGTAGTCTCGTTGGCGTCTGTGTCCCACACCGTGTGGTGTGCTCGTTTACGTTTCGTCTAGATCTGTTCATCGGTCGAGGCTGTCCTGTTTGTTGAAGTACTCCGTGAATGTCAAATTAATGAAACTCTGCAGCGACGGTCGCTCGAGAAATTTTTTTTTTGAAAGCCAGCGGATATTGGATGGTATATTAGAAAGAAAAATAGATCTTGTTAATTTACACGAAACACAAATAGCGTTTGTGGCGGAATAAAAAGAGGTAAAATGTTTACTTTTTATAAGGAATTAAGGGGGCGATAATGCGAGTTAGATATTACATGCTATACGGCATTGTTTACCCTTTCAGTTAACTCCATTCAATGTTTTGCTCCAGCCAACTCCTAAAGCTTGGCCTATTCCTTGATTAGTGTTAAGGTATCATGTTGTGTTGAAATCTTATTTTTGGAAGAAGAATCCGTTCCTTTCCTTCCACCATTGCCAGAGGATAAGTATGATGAGTGTGTTTGCAGCCTTTGTGAAGCCAATCAGGGAGTTGACTTGTTTAAGCCACCAGTGTTCAATTGTCGTCAGTTGGCTCCAATTTGTTGGGTCAAGCATTGGCAAGTGTAGCTATTTTGCTATTTGAGTCCATATATGCCAGATTGCCAAGCAGTCGATGAAGAGATGCGTTGTAGTTTCAAGGTTTCTATTGCATATTTGGTAGAAGTAGTTGTTTGGCAATCCTCGAGACTGCAGTCTTTGAGCTATCCAGATTTTTTCTTGCAACACTAACCAAGCAAATAACTTACAGTGTGAGGACGCCTAAGCTTTCCAAATGATGGTTTGGTATGAGGTTTAAACTAACCCTAGAAATTGTACTCGATAGGCCGAGGATACTGAATAAGCGCCATCAGTAGTTAGTTTCCATCGGATTACATCCTCAATCTCTGGATTGATGCCAAGCTGCTGTACCTTACCCCATAGGCTCATATATTCAACTAACAGGTCGATGGTGAGACTATGTTGGATGTCTCGTATCCAATTTATATCTTGGATGGCATTTGCAACTGATCTATTTTTCGCTTTGAATGTTTGTATAATTTTGGGGCCAGATAACATGGCGTGACTCTATCAATCCAAGGAGAGGTCCAGAATTTTGTTTTGTGGCCATTTCCTATATATACCTTAGTTGTCGCTGCAAAGAGCTCTTTGTCCCTACTATCACAGGGCGTTGGAAGCGCTACCCATGATTTTTGTGGTGATTTTCATTCATAACAAAGCCATCTGAGTCTCAATGCGGCTGTAATTTCTCTAGGTTCAACACTCCCAATCCCACTAGCTCTATTGGACGGCAAACTTTGTTCCAGTTAACTTTGTATTTTTCTCCATATGTGTCTACAATTGTTGCCCAAAGGAAGTTTCATCTAACCCTACCAAAATCCTTAAAAAATTTTGGCAGTTTGAGTGCAGTGAGCATATATGTCAGGAGTGAGCTGAGAACAAACTTTAAGAGTGTGAGTCATCCTCCTAGTGATAGGTGCTTTAGGTGCCAACCCGCTAGTCTTCGTCTTGCCTTATCATGAATTGGCCGTAGATCATTTCAGTGCAATTTTCCCATGGTTAGTGGCAAGCCAAGTTACTTGATCGGGAGCATGACCTGGGCACCCATAAAAGTTTTAAGATGGCTTGGATATCAATGTCTTGGCATCTTATTGTGACAGCTGAGCTCTTATATAAATTTAGTTTCAGCCCAGAGGCACTTCCAAATTCTTTTAGGATGGTGATTGTTGCTTTTATTTGCGTCCTATCTGGGTTTAAAAATAATATCGCATCGTTTGCATAAAGAGACACTCTCATTATTATAGCTCGACTTCTTAGGGGTGTTAGAACCCCTTGCTCAATGGCGATCTACAGGATACGCTGTAAAGGTCGATTGCCAAGATGAAGAGGAAGGGCAAAAGGGGTTGACCTGGTGTAGTCCTTTCTGACGCTTGTTTGTCCCTCGCGGCTCTAGAATGGCCTAGTTGGCACCTCCCATTGCCGCAAGTGTTGCAATTGCTTACTCCCTAGTATCCTCAAGTCGACAGATTGCTCTGAGCGCTCGGACGACATCATCCGGCAAGGGGTTGTCGAACATCTTCACATACTAACTCACGGCAATCTTGGAGATATCCTCTTGCAGGGTGTAGAAACCTAAGTGTCGTGCCAAGAGGTTTTCAGCAAGCTTGGTCGTTAGCATGGTTCGAAGCTTGGACGCGAGGCAAAAGCTGCGTCTAGGTGTGTCTGCCCTTGCCGTGTTGGTCGTTGCAAGAGGTGCACCAACCAGTGGGGGCTGTAGCTTGATAAAACAACGTGAAGGAAGTCGTTCATTTGATCACTGCTCAGGGAAGAGTCTGGTTATGTCAGGAACTTTGTGTCAGTGGAGCTATCCATATGGTCTGCCTCAGGGGATTGGGTCGACTGAAGAGACAGCTGTGCCTCTCCCACAGGAAGCAGTTTGGGATGGCAATGTGCTGTTTGCACCGAGAGGAGTGTTGGATAGGAACACCATTTCTGGCAACATGGGGTCCACACGGAAAGCTGGATGCCCCACTTGATAGCTAAGAAAGTCTTGCTGTAGGAGGGAGAGGGAGGGATCTAGGTCTGACGCCATCCTGTTCTCGATAATCATGAGGTTATGGCAGATCTTGCAAGTGACGCCAGGGGCAGGCTTCCCTGAGGGGCCACCAGGCAGAGGGGTTTCTCTGGCGAGGAGACTTCCATGGGAGCCGTGTCAGCTCTTGGGGAGCCGCTCTGGCCCAGCATCTCGGGAGCCACGCTTGAGGTGTGCAACTTTGGTTCCTATGCCCTCGTGATGGCCTCGACTGGAGATGGGGCTCAGCCAGCCGTAGTCATCGACAACGCTAGTCTTCTGACGAGCGGCTGTGAAGGTGGGCTTGTGGGGAGGCTGAGGAACGACGGTCCCGTGGGGTGGCACTGCGGTGGGACCCATGTCCCCCCCCAAGCTCATCCCCAGGCTGAGTTCCGTGGTTCTAGCCCCTAGTGCTGCCATCCCGCTGTCAGCCATGGCCAAACAACTACTTTGCCCAGGATTGGTGGCTGCGGTGGTCTTGGCGGCGACCTCTCTGTCGTCCATCGTCGTCCTGGTCGTGGTTGTCCCGATCGCTTCCTTTGGAGTTTATACTGAGCCTACATCGGACATCACCAGTGCGGCGGCGCCCCTCAACTGAACCATTAGGCACGCCTTGTGCCCAATTGAAGGAGGTGATTTTGGGCCACATGCCCTTTCACGGTGATCAGCAGCTACAGGTGTGCAGCCTTCAGTGGTGTCCAGATAGATTAGAAGTTAGAAGGTAGTCCCCTCCGGTGGGTCTGAGCGCGGCGGTGATGACCCTGGCGAGCTTTGCCCAGCATGCGGTGCTCACGTATTTCTGTTGATGCCAAAAATAGTGCAGCTTGCAGACTTGGGTATGTTGTCCAGGTTGGAGATTCACACCCAAACCCAAAATATCGCTATGTTCTCATGGCTGCGTAAACAATGGTTAATCTGCTCAAAGCGGCAGTGGCCACCGAGCGGCTTCCTCCACGGCTTCCGTTGTCCAAGCATTCAGGGAAGGCCTTCAATGCCAATCCGAGCGCAGTACCACCATGGGTGGTGCACGCTGAGCTTGGATTCTCGCCACGGCTTCACCAAGTAGCTGATGTTCTTGTAGTTGATAGATCTTGCACAGAGCGCCATCTTGCGTTGTGCCGGATGGTCGAACCAAGCAAAGAAATCATCCGGGTGGTGCCTTGTGACACGCATGTTTGCCCATGGAATCCCAAGGCGGGTCTCCAGGGCCTTGGCAGCATTGTAGGTGTTTGAGGAGGCTCTTGGGGTGCACGCCCTGACAACGAAGATCAACACTGTGTGTTCGCGGAGCTTGTCCACCTCTTCCATCATTGCCTGAGTATGATGGTGCACTCGGCGTGTTGAGGTTGTTGCTCCGACCGCCCAGGCAGGTACTCCATGGCGATTTGCACTAGCTGCTGGACTTTGGACAGGCGTGTGTGGATTGATTTGTTGGTGCGACAAAATCGAGCAATATGGCTACTGCGTCTATAGAGGAGGCATCTGATGGGGTCTCTACAGCTAGCTACCTGGTGGTCACTTGTAAGACATCTGAAGCATTTGCCTTTGAGATGGTTTTTATAACCATCCGAAGCTCTTCCTGCAGTGATTGAGGTAGGTGATTATTGGGGACGGTAGATCTATTGGTGCAGATCGAGAAACCGAAAAAAGCGGGGGTGTCACCTGCGGCCGTGCGGCGTGTGCTGCGCGACCGCATGCAATGCAAACCAGCTCCCACCGCTTGCCTGCACACCGGCGAAGCCCGGCCATGCTGACGCAGAACAGCGGCACAAACCCCCTCGTGGGCCTCCAGATCTGACTAACAAGAGGCCTCCACGACGCCCGGGCCGGCACGACCGGCGGATGAGGATGAGCTGAAGCTTTTGCTCGCTTCACTCCATCGAAGTGAATAAGAAATGAACAAGCAGCAGCAGTGTACATACCCACAATGAAATGGAAACTAACAAAATATGGCAATTTCAGACAGCAGAGCTGATTATGGTTTCCCATCATTACTCGTTGCAACGAACAATGATCATAGATTTAACTAAAGGTATCATTGTATACATATCCTGGGCCTCCTGGCTCCATGCTGTGCACAGTTTTACCCTGACGTACAACTCAAAAGGTGCAAACTATCAGTACCAGTGCGGAATGGACCGTATCACCACCATTCCGCACCGCAAAAGAACACAATTTGACACGAATTCTCAACACCAGTTTAAAATTTTGTACCAACAAAAGCGAGATGCAGGTATAAACATCTAAAACCCAAACTTTATGATGGTATCCCTAACCATGACTAAATCTTTTCCTCTATTCTGTAATCTGTTCTAGAAATAAGGCTTCCTGCTTGCTTGTTAACCCAAGATCACTAAATGATAGATCACCCTCACCAGTGGTAAAAGCACGCCTGGGATACGACCTTACCTGCATGGTACAGAATGGTAAAACATGAGACTAGACAAATGTAAGAGTTGCACAATTTAACCAGAGGAATGAAAAAATGCCCATAGAAACAACTAAATGAAAACAAATAAAAAAACAACTAAAAGAAGTTTACTATGCTTCCACATTTTAAAGTTATATTTGAACAGCTACATTGAACTTTGCATCAGGGTTCTGAAAACTGACGATAACTGGCTGGTAACGGGTCATACCGATCCTTGCCGGCTTGACCAGTTTCTACCTGTTTTCTTAGTATTACTCCCTTAACATACATATACATGATAATAGAGAGTTTAGGGAACACAATGAAGTGAGAAAATGCAAAGAAAAAGAAAAGGAACTTAGTATTATTACTCCTGCAACATACATATACAAAGCAATATATTTTTTCCTATTGATGTTAGTGTGGTCAACCAGCTAATGATAGTATAACAGTCAGAATACAATGTTACTACCTCACTGGTGAGTGGTGACTGCTAGCACCTAGCATACCAGGGACAACACTAGGTTGCACTCTCTTTTTTCAACAGCATTTCCTCTTTGTGAGGGTATATATATGAAATATTATCAAAATATCAGTGGAGAATTACCAGTCTGTAGGTCCCTGGCTTCCAAGTCCTGCCAATGTCTAAGAAATCAAAAAGGAACTGCAAGAAAACCAGCAAGTCAGAAGCAAATCTTAATGGCAAGAGGCAGGCGTAATGAAAGCTTTTATTCTGGAATCTGGCAGCTCAAAAGCAGTTTACCTGGAGTTTATCAGATTTTAGAAAGCGACGCCCCTGTCGACTACCATCAGGCATTCGAACTACAAGTGTGACAGCACCTTCATTGTTTGAAGGTGGCTCCAATGGCAATGATGCCTGCTTGGTTGCAAGATTGGACTCTAGCTCCTATTTACATAAGACATCAGGAACATAACCTATATATCATCAACAGTGCAGCAGATAACATGAACAATGAAAAATACATATCAAGCAAGCCTCAATGAAACTGCAGAACGGAAGCGCTTATATCCTATCTCCAGGATCAAAATAGATCTGATTCGTACACAATTTTTTGGGGGCAGTAGCCCCATCCTCTTGCACTACATTGCTTCCACTAAACATGGGATATTAGTCTGACGAGTAATTGCTTGCCAACTAAACCTCAAAAAAAGATTGGCTATAACAATACACTAATCTCATGACAGATCCTCTTATGTTAAGAGTATCTCCATCGAAACTTCATATATAGTTTCAACACATATAAATGAACCTAAAATAAGACCATTGTAACATAAGATAAACTAGATAACCAAGTTTCATATGCTCACAGTGATGATCTAATTATCTAACATTCAAATATTGAAGATATTGTTGTCTATCATCCACTCAATTTCCAAATTATCTGTAACAGGAAGGTACCTCTTCCTCAAGTTGCTTTTTACGCCTTTCCTCCTCCTCTTTCTTCTGTTTCTCAAGAGCAGCTTCTCTTGCAGCAGTTTCTTCCAGGCAACGGAGCTCAGCTACTTGTAGGGCCTTCAGCTCCTTTTCTTGATCAGCTTGGAGTGACGCAAGGTACTCATCGTCCTGTAAATCAAACTTACTAACAGTCACCAACTAACCATACAATATTTGTTGCATTTACCAACAAATGTAAAAAGCTTAAAAGTCCAAACCTGCTGCTCACGTAATAACCGTTGTTCAGTTAATCCTGGTGATGGAGAACGCACTACTTGGGGATAATGACTCGAGCTTCTATGAGATGGAATGGAGAACGGATATGTTGCTCCTTCAGGAATTCCACCAAACATTGCAGCTTCAAGCATAACAGCTTCATCATGCTCCTCAGAAGAAATGCCACCCCACTTCTCCAAAAGAAGAATGTGAGCAATGGGAGTAAATACCATTAACTGTTTAATTGTAAGGTGCAGATTGCGATTATGATACCTCTGATGGGAAATCATCTCTGTTATACTGGTGATCATTCTGATTGCTTTGAGGCTGTGAACTTGAGGGAGGGCTATCACCCATGAGCACAGGTTGTGTTGACTCAGTGTTTCCAGAAGGGATGCGCCTAGAACGACGTCTAACTAATGGCTGTTCTTCAACATCCTCGGTCTCCTCTTGGAAGCTCACTTCCTCTGTTGGCTGTCTAGATGTTCCAGCCATTCCTGTAGCTAATTCTTGCCTCCAAAAAGGAAGAAAGTGTATAAGGAATCAATTGCTACTAGCCTGCTACAGTAAGATAGCCTGAGGAGTAAAGAGCTAGAGGGTAAAAGTTAATATTCACCTTCCAACTGTTCCACCAGCAGTTTCCATGTCTTCTTTATCAGAAAAATGATCTCCCAAGTTTACTCCCTCTTCATGTTGCGTTCTTCCTTGCACTGTTGTCTGATATTTATTGAAAAATTAGCTAAAGCAAGATTCACAAAAGCATGTTGGAGAGAAAAGAACAGCCTCAGTAATTCCATTCTCATCTCTCCCATGTGGCCCATTTTCATGTGAAGAAAATATCAAAATTTGTCACGCACACACAGAAAATTGTCACAAACACATGCAGAAAAATGGTCACACACAAACATACACGCAGAAAAAATGTCACACACACACCCCCAGAGAGAGAGAGAGAGAGAGATCCAATAACCAAGAACTTACATTTGCCAGTTTTTCAGCATCTCTTTTTGAAGCTTCAATTGCTGCCCGAATCATTTCCTCTTCTATGTCATTGTCATAGTCAGTAACATGAACCAATGGCGGAGCAGTTGGCACAGAGGTTGACTGTGATGTATTGATATGTGTATTAGCATGATGAGAAGATGGCACAGATGACAACTCGTCATCATCGTCATCAATTATGATAGTCTCACGAACTTCAGGGCCATATGAAGACTCATTTCCAGTGGCATCCTCAATAATAGGAGACTGACCAGAAGGACCGGTTTGAGGGTTGCTATCTTCAACTTCGATAGGTACCTCTCTCACCTCTCTATGGTGTGAACCCTGCACACCACGATTGAAAGTACCAGTGGAGGCAACTCTATCAAAAAAAATTTGTTGAAAATTTGGATCCATCAGTGCGAAAGGGTCACGCAGAGTTTCAGGGAACAAAGATCTTCGAAATGTGTTATCAAGTGGTCCGTCGAGCTCCATATCATCTTGACTAACAGGTACAGCAGTTTGATTGATTCTGTTCCTGAAAAACACCACATATCATTTATCTGTTCTAATGGGGCAACAAGGTATCTGGAGGGTAATTATTCTCCTCTGGTCCAATTTACCTATAGTTTTAGCTCAATGCACATAGGACAAGGAAGTAATTAATGGGTGGGTTCTTTTCGGCTGCGGCTAATGGATTTTGGCTTTAATGCGAGCGCTTGTGCGAATGAATCAAATGTTGATAAGCCGCTCGAAAAGACTGTCCCAATAAGCCATTTCAAAAAGACGGCGGAAAATCCATCCCATTTGTTTATTCGGGTTAAGCCATAAGCTGAAAAGAAGGGGGCCAATAGCTTCATTTTTTACATATGCTGCCCATATGAATTGTATGTCCAGCTCTTAACTACCAATAAGCAATGATACGGATTTGGAGAAAATAATTGCCTGGAGAAACCACAATAACAAGTATTTGCAAACCAAAACAACTTTGCTAAAACAACATCTACTTTGGACCAGAGAGGGGTATATCTAAAGAAAATGTGCTTGAAAGATCGAAACACATACACTGTGATGTCTCCTTCGTTGAAATGTGCATTGACGGCCTGATTAAGGTCACCACCATGTTCCTATTTGACATTCATCAAAAAGCTATTATGAGTTTATGACTAAATAGATAGATGACACCAAAGGCATAATGTTGCATTTGAACAATCACTTCGGATGCAATACCCTATAAGATTTAACAACCAGATGCATTCATGCAATTAGCTAGACTTTTTGTAAAAAAAGATAGCCATTGGAAGATAACAGGGTACCGTAACTGTTATGTATGTTCCAAATAAAATTTTGTAAATATCAGATATAGCAGATTGGATGATATCGCAGTCAATATCAGATTCAGAAATTACACTACGAAACATCTGTTTATGTAAACTCCACTTTAGTTGCGAAAACACTCCTAGATAAAAAGGTACCAAAATATTCCCGCAAAACACAAGCTCTACAAGCCCAACATCGAGATGCGCCAATCAATTCGTTTGGAACGGGAGCGGCAAATCTAGCCGGACCATGACAGCAATGTCAAACCAATTGGAGGTTCTGTAACAAAATTGGGCTTTCAGAAAATAATAAATGTTAAAAGTAGCTAGCCGACATAGATAAGCCACGAGATTTGCCCAAGTAATTCCATTCCATAACTGCACAACAACTCGAACATACGCTGGCGCCTCCACAGATTCATCAAGTCACGTAACAAATCGGGGCGCACTTCACCACCATCGCGCCGCATCACACGCAGGCCCCCAAACCCCGTCCGTCCCCCACCCGAACACAAAATTAAAACCCTAACCCCAACACCCAACCGGGCGCAACCAAATCCACCGCGAGCCCAAGCGATTACGCGAGATTGGGGGCGCCTGAATCGTATAAGGGAAGAGGAGGAAGGGGCTTCGGCGTCACCTCGAGCTTGCGGGCAGCAACGGCCTCGTCGGCCCCGGTGATACTCACGAAGGTGTCGATTGCCTCCTGCGGCGGCCTCGCCATGGTGGGAGGGTTTGGAGGCGACGCAACGCCGAGAAGGCAGAGAGAGGATAGGGGGAAGAGGAGGAGCGTGACTGCGTGAGGGAGATGGAAAACTGAAGAGCAGTGCTCTCCCAAGCGGTGAGCTTTAAGCGAGCGCTGATTACTTTTCTTTGTGCGACGTGCCAGCGCCCACACTTTAGCATCGGATCTTTCCGTCATACGAAGTACATCTGACTTAAAAAGTAGTCCAAGTCTTCCGATCTAATACAACAAAAATTAGTAAGATGTAATAATTATTTAAGTAAACCTGCAATAAATCTTCATCCAATGCAATAAGTGTATTGTGTTAAAATACTGCACCACTTTCTGTCAGTGATTTATAGCGAGTGCAATAATTGATTCTATACGTACAATAAAATGCCCCTCTTGTTATAAATAAATCCATGGCAACAAAAGAGCACGGCAAAACTAAAAAAAGCCATTGCAAAAAAAAAATTCAAATGCAACAAATAAAATATCTTGCTACAACGGTTGAGAAGACACATGCAACAAAATAAAACACATCATACAACAATTTGAAAAGGTTATTGCAACAAAATCGAGAAAATGATTGCAACAAGCATATCAGAGGAGGAGATGATCAGACATTCAGGTGTTGCCAACCAGCCAAACTCAAAGGAGGAGTGTGGCGGTGGCAGCGTCTTCCATTCCATCGTTTGTACCCAATCTCCTTTAGATCTGGTATGCTTCCCCCCCCACACACGATAGCTATAAATGTGATGAGCTCTGTCTACTCCTCGAAAAGAGGAGACCTCCGATAAGCTATAGCCATAGCAGAAGGCCTCTCACGAGCATGAATTGACCACTCGTGCAATAGTTTGGTTGGATTTCACCATAGCCATGCTTAGAGAGCGAGAGGGAGGGAGGGATTAGGAGAAGATCTCACGAGAGGGTGCGGGGCTGATCGGCGAGCCACCAGATCGGAGTGGGGGTAGGGAGACTAGTACGATGTTAGGGAAGGAAAAGATGTTAGAGAAGGACCGAATAGAGTGGAGGGTGTGAGAAGATTACGTAGACGATGCGTCTGATATTTCTCTTACACGTCATACATATGCATGGTAATATTTCCCTTTCTAGTATTTGCTTAGCACTTAGCGGTATACAGTCTTGTTTAGATGGGTGGGTGAGCCAGTGAGCGTTAAGCGAGTGCTGACTACTTTTCTTATTTATGTAGTGCTTAACGCTATATGTTCTTGTTTAGATGGACGGTGAATGGTAAGCGAAACTAGTTTTCTTATTTGCTTAGCGCTTAGCGAGTCTCTCATCACTCTGTGTTCAATCTATTATTTTGCATTATTCTGTGTTTGATCCATCCCTCTTACATAGGAGGAATCGCTTGGACTGAACTCACTAGTGACGGTTCCTCAATACGTTATCAGTACGAGTCGCTCCGGTGGATCGAAAGGTAATCGTCGAAGCATGACACTTGTAGATTGAATCACTATCTAGATTGCGTTTATTCTGTACAATGTTGCATTCTAGGTTGATTTTGTTTTCACGGTGCAAATTTCCTCTAATCTCCTCAAGCTCACTTGGAGTCGCTGGCACAATGCCGGTCAGACGATTGGAAAATGAGAGATTATTGATTGTATCATGTAAAAGAAAGAAAAAAAAGAAGGGCTTTTGTGGAACAGCCCCGCATGTAGCCACCATGCACCGCGCCACTGCGCCTCGCACTACCCGTATGCGGCCAAGACGCCACATGCACGTGGCCACATCGCCCACATGTGCCACGCCGCCGCACAAGGCCCGCTCGGCCCCAGGCCACCGCCGCGCTGCCGACCCGCACGACTGCTCCGCGTCGTCAAGCGCTACTGGCCCGCATGGCCATCGCAGCGTCACGCCAAGTGCCACCGTCCCGCACAGCCGCTCCGCGCCGATGAGCACCGCCGGCCCTTGCACAACCGCTCCACAATGTCGAAGCCGCTTCTCCAGCATGAGCACCACCGTAGCCCTAGGTAAAGCCACCGCCGCCGTACCCGCTGCCCCGCACGACGGCCCTTATGTCACCCCACATGGGCGCCCTGATGTCACCCCACACGGGCGCCCCTGCCTTAGCCACCACTCCGCATGAGCCTCCGGCTGCCCGCCGGCACCACGAGTGAACAAAGGTAGGGGAAACCCTACCCCTTCATCCTTGAACCGGTTGGCTTGGGCCAAAATGGGCCAGGGAATTAGGCCCGGTTCGCGAGAGAGAGAAGAAAAAAGGGAGTTGATGCCCGAGATTTACAAAAAAAAAAAGCCCTCCGAATTCTAGAAATTACAGGAGTGTCCTCTTAATTATTGGATAGGCCCCATATTTTTTGAAAATTATGCAAAAAAATTGCAGAATTCGTTGAAAATTCATATTCTAGCATAAAAGGGCCTTGGGAATTCAATTTTTGAGTTATTTTTAGCATTCAAAGTATGTCCAACACTGTTATCATTATTTTTATGTTTCCTGTATTTACTTACTATTTTTATTAATCGTAATTATTTAAATTGCCTTTAATCACTGAAAATTAGCAGTAAAATTATAGAAAATTCTGAAACATTACAAGAACTTAGTTTATAATTAAGGGATCCCAATGATTGTAATTTGTACTTATGAAGGAGAAAAGCAATACAGAAAGAAATGAGTTCCCCACCTCTCTGTGTTTAATATATTATTTTGTATTATTTTATATTTAATCTATTATTTTTGTCTAGAAAAAATTATTCGGACTGAACGCGTTAGCGATGGTTCTTCGATAGTTATGAACAGGATGACTCGGGATTTTGGATCATCCATGTTAAAAGCGTGCGGTAAATGAGCGGTGACTAGTTTCCTTTCTTGTTTAGCGTTTAGATGCGTCGCGACTACCCGAGATCCTTCCTGGTCTATCCACGTGGAAGTATAAGCGGTAAGTGAACGGTGACTAGTTTGCTCATTTGCTTAGCGGTGATCCGATGACTAATTCGTTTTAGAGGCGTTTGAAACCGGGTTTTTTGTTAGAATTTTTGGCTATAGAGTAGTAGTGGTTGAAAGTAGAAATGATTAAAAGTGAGGAGTATTTAATTTAGCTAGAGCTTTTGACTTCTACCTGAATTGACTAGATTATACCCTCTATTTTAACAAGTTACAAAAATAAATAAAAAATCATAGCAAATATCGCTACTATTGCCGTCGGGTGTATACTCTCTACAACCTCCTAAGCCACCAGGACAGCGGATTCGGCGTGGAGGCCGTCCGGGCCCTGACGGAGCCAAAGCTTGTGGCAGTGCTATCGGAGCGGAGGCAGAGCGCGTCACAGTGCCAATGTGGTGGAGGCGGAGCTTACGGCGGCAGCGGAGCGCATGGAGACGGAGGTCAATCCAGCCAAAGCCATTTCCAAAACCCGTTTCCAGACATTGCTTTCAAAAGCCGGACGTTTGGAGGGCTTTCTTTAGGGGAAATTCTATTATGCCCGGTGATACAAAGCCGATTGTGTCACGAGTCAACCGGACGTCGACACATGGCGTGCAAAAATTACATTTTTTTGCTGTTTTGCGCTGTAGCAATCAATAATTTTTTTTGCTGTTTTGCTACAGCAGAAAACAGTAAAAAAAATTTTATTGATTTACTACAGTGCAAAACAGTAAAAAATGATTTTTTTTTATTTCTTGTATGCTACGTGTCGACGTCTGATTGGCTCGCGACACAATCGGCTTCTCCATAGAATATTTCCTTCTTTAGAGCGGTACTAGTGTATCGAAAGCGCACCTTTCGCCCTACGTTCTTTTCGACGAGCTATGGTTATAAATTATTTCCTTTGGAAGGCACTAATGCAAAATAGCCAAGTTTTTATGTAATGCAGGTGCACCTCTCACCCTGCATCTTCACTGAATTGTGGGATATATGTTGCCTCCATCGGCGGTACAAAACAAAGTACCGGCGTAAATCTCCTAAATATGAACTACCTTAGTGCACACCAAATCACCAATGCTACCTTTCTTTTATGCGACATACTTAGAAAGAGCTCCTAGAATGCTACTCCTCGACCACACTCCAGATTGAGAAGCAGCAGACCTGTCAGTCTGTCACCACTGATGACCAGTCCGGCTACTTGCAAGCAAGCCTGCCCTCCAAGTCAGAGAATCCCGCTCGGCTAACAAGACACTACAAAGTACACGCTGAACAACAACCAATATTCACTATGAGATCACGATTCCTAAGGCGTCGTATTATCTATGGAAGTGTCGATATTCGATCAGCATTACATCCCATGTGTGAGAGAGCCACTTTTACACCGCCCGGTAGTGGTGGCGCTCGCCGTCGCGCCTGTGCCCGTAAAGCCTCCGCTCCCTGTACTCCACCCCGTCCTCCCCGCGCGGCCACGGCGCAAGCCGGCTCGGGCCGCCGTCTCTCTCCCTCGGCAGCGCCGCCACCGCCTTGCCGTGCCGGTGCTTGTGCCCATGGTCCCTGTGCTGCACGCCGAGCGCAGCGTCGTGCCTGCTGTGCCGGTGGCGCTCGCCTTCCGCCACCGGGTCGGACTGACCGCCGTGCCGGTGGAGGACGTTGTGGTGGTGGTTGGGCCCGCTCCTGCGCTTCTTGTGCGCGTGATGGTGCCTGTGGTAGTGGTCACCGTGGTGGTGGTGGTGGTGGGAGTGCCTGTGGCCTTTCATGTGCTTCAGACGCGTGCGATCGTGCGACATCTCCGACCCGAACACGTCCTCCCACCAGTCGTACAGTGGATCGAAGAGGCCTTTCTGATGGAGAAGCCACAGGAGCACTGCAACTGCAAGCCATATGAAGAAATTTTTTTGTTCGGTAAGCATTGGCAACGTGAACGTGATGTGGTTTCAGTGCTTGGCCTCTCGTGACAATAACCTGATGAAACACGTACGTACCTGCGGGTAATATAGCAAGCAGCAGGCCAAACATTACGAGCCAGCCGATACATATGTATTGGATGTGGCAGCTGAAGTCGAAAACGCTGGAGCATCTAGTACTGCTCCAAGGAAATAAATAAGCTAAAAATGTCAGAAAATGCAGCGCAACAAGATACAGATGAAAATATAACAATGCCTTCGTAGCTCTGGTCCATGGACATTAACCAGAGGCAACAAAAACCGTGTCAGAGAAGAGTAAGCTGGAAGGATTTAACGTACCTGCATGATTTGCCAGTAAAAAAATCTGTCGTACTGTCCCACATGGTGCGCAACAAGGCTTTGATGGCTCCAAAGAAACCCCTGATGCCACCCTTCGCATGATCATTGGATGGACCAATCTACAGAGTTTTGAAGGCAAGAAGTAAACATATAGAACCATGAGCAACACTGTTATTTTTTGCAGTAAAAAGGCACCTAGATTGTGCGAGAGCTATGTAACGGATTGAATTGTTCAGGACGCTAAAAGATTTTAAGGAAAAAACATATTCCAACATACGTTGACAAATGCTCATTAAGGGAAAAATTAATGTTGTGAAGTTACTAATTCATATGTGATATAGGCAATTAGCTAACGCAAATATCTACGATGTCCAAACCTTACCAAAACAGAGACACATAGGCCTCGGAGATCGAGATGAAAGATTGTCTGCAAATTCAAACTACCTTGCTGCACTTCAACAAAAAAACAAAATCTAACGAATTCTAGCAGAACCACTACAAGAGCGCAAACATTTCAGAACCTGTGTTCCATTGTCAAGAACCGTAGCTGTAGTTGAAAATTGGCATTCGGCTCTATCAAGTTCACTGAAATCTGACGCCTTCAAAATAGCTGCAATGGAGCACAGTGAAATCCCATGTTAATCTAATACATGATTTTGGATAACAAAACCGATGATAAGCTGTACTTCAATTTCTAACTCACCTGCGCATCGATATTTTGATGCTTGGTCTGTTGACGGACGCAAATAAAATGAACGAATAACCATTTCATCAGGTTTCATGATAAAGAATTGCTCCTGCAAATGAAATTACAGAGTAGCTTCAGAGAAGAAATTGAATGATCATATAAGGGCAGGAAGCCTGGAAGTATGCTGATGGATAATTAACTGTAAAAAATGGGCTTAGAAGCAAGTAAATTTCAGAATGAAATGAAGTATTACAAGCTTGTCAATCAAGAAAGAGTACAAAAGCACAAAAATATGAAGACTATAATAAATATCACCTCCACATAACTGATGCCACTTAAGCAGTCGAACTGTAAAAGAAGCAAACAAGTCGTCAAATTTCAGGAATATTAAGGAAGCCAGGTAATTCAACTGCTACTTAGACTTTGGTAATCCAATAATTTTATAAGCATATCACAAAATAGAAATGTGTTGGTCCAATATGTTGTCATTCATGTGGTGTGTCAGCATGTGTGGGTATTCAAGGAAGAGAAAGGAAGTTCATGCTGTAGCAAGAATAGCAAGTATAATATTGGATATTAACACCATTAAATCGTTAAAAAAAGAAAGCACTGGTATGATGCAACAAAAGAGAAGCCGTATGACTAAAATAGCAGCATGGTTAGGAAATCAGTTCATGCACCTATCATCTTAGTTTCAAGGAAAAAGACAATTAGTAACCTATCAAAAGGTAATTTCCTTGACGATACGTACAGTCAAGCTATATGAAGCTTCCAGTTTACCAATATTCTTAGTTGTAACCTGTGCAGTACCAACTTGACTTAAGGCTTCAAATGTAGGGACGTTGATGCTAATTATCTTCCCTGGACTCCTGATATTAAGAAGGAAATGCAAGTTATTACATATGGCACTATTTTCATAAAGAACATAAAAAATACAAGTATTGTGCAACATGAATTAAGATGTAACACTAGAGTAGCAAATTTTGTTTCCCTAAAATATGTCCAACATGCCATACATTTGAAGTGCCAGTCGTGTTCGAAATTGTATTTGCATTTAAAAGTAGGCCTGTGCCTACTACTATCTTCCTAATTGAATGCTAAATCAAAAATGATAAGTATTTTTAGTACCTCTGGTAGACATATTCTATATCATCAGCACTCAGCTCTATCAGCAAATTGGTATTAAGAACTTCTGTGATTCCCACAGAAAAGGTATGAACTCCTGCATTCTGTAGGGGGTATGTATCAAAGATTTATCCAACGTTGGCAAATAAGAATGAGACAAGAGGAAGAACTAATAGGAATTTAACCGGATGTTGGTTGATCCTTTCAAACCTTCCCTGTACAACATACTGGGGCTGTTGGTTCCTGTTTATCCGATTTTTGTCAGCCTGAAACAAATGGTGAAAGATCTTTCAAGACTAAACAGTTTTACAATTTAGCATATCATGCTTCAACAAGAAGACAGTTGATAATGCTATTATGATGATTCCATGCATACAGTCTTACCTCCCAAAAATTCCAAAGCTGATTGTACAAGCAGCTCCAAAATGGTGAAGAACAAAAGTTAGGTTGGTTTCTGTAAGCTTCATACCCAATACCAATCTTGTTGCACTCAAGACCATCTAATGTAAACCGAACTCTCTCCAACAGCATCCACCTGGAGAATTCATCGCCAAGGACTTGCGGTTGACCGTTACCATCACCCTTCAGCATTTCAGATTTAGAAGAACATTACGAAGTCACATGAGGGAAATATGCATATCATGATTTCTTGAGTACCTTCCGTGGAGTCACAAGATAGAAGTCCTCAAATGATGGGACACTTGTGTAACCAACAAAGTCACCCACAAGATTTACTCTCAAAAAGTTGTCTTTAGAAACAACAGTTCTATTCTCTGGACCAACAATAACCTCCTGCAGTGTAATGTTAATTTGGTGAAGTTATACGGATGCTTGAAAGTGCTTGGCATACTCCAAATCCAGAACAACACATTGAAGATAAGAATATATTAAAAAAACCTCCAAATTTTTATTTGGTTTTATAAATAAATAGAATATTCAAAATCTTAGCTCTTCAAAGGGCAAAGGATAAAAAAACAAAGGCACAGTACACCAACGTTCCTAAACTTGGAAGAATTCCAATTAGAAAAGGTAAGTAAGCATAAACAAAGGTTGGTATCGTCATCAGGAAGAATGACTTTGGCCATGTCAATTCTTGCTTACAGTTCTTGCTTACATACTGTCAGTATATATATAATCATGGTAATTTCTTCAACAGTCTGCATTTCATGCTAGTTGGAGGTCACAGTTCAGAATTTCAGTTCCTACCGTTACAGAAGAGCCTTTCTTTACTTGTACTCTGATGCTGAACCCAAGAGACCTTGTCCCAATTCCAAAAACATGGAACCTGTTTATACACAATGGAGATACACAAATTTACTCAAATAATGACCTGAGCAAATAACAAATAGAACCCTGGGATGTTATAAGTATTCCCCTACATCAAAAGAAGTAAATATACTAGATTGCCAGGTGATTCCTCGATATATGAAGTGCTTACTTCATGATGTTGGTAACAGAAAAAAAAAACAGATAAATCATGTCAGACTAAAATAAGAGATTAGTATATTGTCTAACAAAGTATGCTGGCCTCTAGTCATACAAAAAGATAAAGAGATTGCCAATTGAAACAAATGAAGTCCAAAAGTCATAGCTAATACAGTAGCTTTTTTTAGTAAACTCAGCAGGTGGAGTTATTCAGCTAATATTTACGATATTATATATAACAGTGATACATCATAATTAATGTCCATACCAATCACCTGGAAAACGTAGACAGTGAGCCGTATTAGCCTTTCCTTTAACCATTTTATCAACTGTAATGAACATGAGTGTGAAAGAAGTGACACAACGTTATATTGAAGAAGAATGCAAAAAACACTTTTATGACTTACAAAACGTTCCACAAGATGAAGGAACACGGTGTTGAGGCCCACATGGACAGCAAACAGGCTAGGATGCCGCCAAAGTGATGTAGAGGAAACATTAAGCATCATGAGATAGTAAATCATTTCCAGGTGTAAAAGCAATAACACAAACTAAACAAGTACACAAATGCATCCACAACACAAACATGCTGGCAGGGATTTCTATGTGCCTTTGTTTTCCTTAATATGTGCTCAACCATGCAGAATTGGTTGAGCACATTTTCAACTACTTAGATAATAAGAATGATAAAAGGCAAATGCACCTCACCTCTGTGTGCTCAATTATGTGACCATTCTGATCCCGTAACCTAACCATATCCATGAAATAAGAATCATTGGTATATACGACACTTGAAAATGAGAAATTAAATTTTGTAGTCTCAAGTACAGAAAAATGACACTTGAGGAGTTAAAAGAGATGTAGGTGTAAGGAGCAAATCAGGGACGAGTTCTTTTCCACTTATGGCTTATGACTTTGCTACAGTAACTAGCTTTCAAACGGTACGTTTTTTCAAGGCGATGTCAACAAGAAGATTGTAGTAAAAAGTGTACTGAGTTCAGCTGTACCAGCCAAAATCGCATGTGACTATTTTCCTTTACGTACTATCTCGCAAACAATCAAAATTCAAAAATTTAAGCCATAAACCATAGTCCAAAAGAATCCACCCCAGATTCAAGCTATGATCCTTCAACGACTGTGGGAGATAGAACACAACCAGAAGGCTAGAGGTGCTTTGCTGATGTCTGACGCTTCGTCAAGGCTCCCTGCAACCTAACGATACATGCAATACCACTGTAGACCAACGCACCAATACCACCGCACCATGACGAAGCTTAAGCCATTTCACTATACCACCACAGCATAATGAACCTTAACCTATTTCACTAGTACCACCATAAACCAACCACTTCACTAGTACCACTGCATCATAACGAATAATAACCCTTTTTTACATTTTACCCAGTTTTTTATTCTGCAGTATATTATTTGCTTAGCAGTATTATACAATAAAACTCAAGTCTTACCTGTATACAAACAATTGATCTAAAGGATTGAAGTCTTTAGGGGTAGTTCGTTTTGTCTGTCTTTTGGTTTGTAACTAGTGCGTATCAAGCAAGGTAGTTGTGATGGCCGTTTGAAAACTCTGTTTTTAGTAATGTAAAATGTTATGTTGGAGTAATGTAGGGTACTTCACCTGGATTGGTTTTTTGCTGGTTGTTTGGTACAATTCAGTGAAAAAATTATCTCAGGATGTATGAAGTACACTAGTTTCTCTATCTTTCAAAAGTTCTGAACTTTGTAACTATTTTAGTTTTCCGTAATGCAATGGAAAATCAGGGTATCCCCATTTTAAAAAAGTGCAGAAAAACCTCACAGTTATGACACTGGGAGTAAAAATGTCTGCGAAAAAGCCCAACAAGTTATGTTAACAAACACCCAATTCTACTTACCAATTATGATTCCAAAGATATCACATTAGCTATGCGCAGCTAAACTGTATGTGCCACATAATGTACAAAGCAAGAGTTATACTATGGTAATATACTCATTCCAAGAGTGGTACAACACAGATCACCCACTTTCAACGGTTCATATAGCTGTGCTAAAAAAAGGATGAGTATGTAATTACGATGATCTACCAACTGGAATCCCTCCCAGAAAAAAATGATGATGATGATCTGTCAACTGGAATCCCAAGACAAATTACCTTTCACAGGATTTAACAACTTCAGCACCAGCATCTGACTCACATTTACGGGTCTCGACAAAATGCTCCTCAGGTTTGTAAGCAACATCCTGAAGAGATGAGTAAGGAAAACAGGTCTTAATTCACATTTTATTTGTTACACAGGATAGTGGTTGATGCCAGTTTGATAGTAGTGATTTGAGAAACAAGTTTTTTTTTTTTGCAAAAATCCACATACAAAAAAAATGAGGCAGCAAATGCTGATAACAATTTCAGATGCAAACGAGACTGCTATAAAAATTGAAGACATATCAAAACACATCCATTTCCTGAAATCAGCCCCCATCCAGTGATACCAGAGCATCTTGAATGGCATTACGACATTTTCATAGCTTTAAAATTTTTGGAAGTCCTTGAACTCAGCTAGGTATTTATTAGTGATTTCCCTATGAGTGAAGCCTGCTCCAAAACCTAAACAGAACATTTGCGCAAGCAGCACTTGAACAATAATAATGCAAGCTGATGGAAACGGAATTACTTCCCACTGAAATCAGAAAAAAAAAACGTGATTCTCCAATGGAACCATTTGTACTTTTTTAAAAGCCAGAGATTCAGGGCATTCCCAGGAGCATGAAATTAACTGCTAGAGTACTATACCTAACTTTTTTTTTTGAAGGAATGCACCTAAACAATTAACACCAATTCTCCTGATCCAAAACCTACCTACAACATAATAATTATCGACACTCCATTATATATACATACATTGCATAATAACAATTTGTTATAAACCAGGATCCGCCATGTTAAGGAGCATAAGCAAAGGGCTTACCCTGATGTACGTGATGTCGTAGAGCGCGTACGCGGCGGACTTGTTGATGGTGATGACGGGGGGATCCCGTATGGTCTGCATCGCCTGCGTGTCGTTCTCCTCCACCTCCACCACCTGCGCCACTAGCGACGCCTCCCCACCGCTCTGAACCCCACACACACACACACAGCACCGCCGTTGCAATCGTCAGTCGAAACAGTCAAACGCACAATTCTGTGGCGGGAATTTTTGGGGCTGAAGCGTGGAGGAGGCGGCGGCGGCGCTTACAGAACCGCTGGGGACGGCCATGTTGAGGACGATCTTACGGTCGCAGGCGAGGCGGCCGCCAGCCCCGGAGTCGCGGGCGCAGCGCTCGAGGCGGGACTTGGAGAGGATCTCCACGCCGCCGGCGGGGGGGAATGCGGCCGCGGCGAGGAGCGCGAGGAGGAGGAGGGCGGCGGATGGAGAGGGAGCGGGCCGAGGAGGAGCCATTGGTGGTTGCCGCGGCGGCGAAAGGGTGGAGACGGTGCGCGAGTGGACGGGCCGCGAGTTCTAACTGACCACTGTGGAATCACACGCCGCCGCGCGGTTTTGTTGCTTTTTGCTAGGAAACGGACGGAGTGGTGGCAGATGCACGTAACCGCTTGGGCGCTGGGGACTTGCAAGTTCTTCCATGACAAGAGTTGGTTGGACTTGGGGCTTCGCTTCTGTGGAGTTTGTGCAGTTCATACTACCACTCGATTCAAACCTAGATCAAACATCAGTACAAAGTAAGGTCTTGTTTGACACGGCTCCACTTCACAAGTGGAGCTGTTTTTTTTTACTTCACAAGTGGAGCCGGGTGAAGCTACTTTTTTCAGCTCCTTAGGTGAAGCTACTTTTGTCTCAGCAGGTTTTAAGGAACTCCTTGGGTGGAGCTATTTTGTTTTACCCCGTTTGGCACAAAACAGCTCCAAGGAGCTGGTGGTGGAGCTGTGCCAAACGGGGCCTAAATTACTGCTTGAATTCTCTTGAACGATCAATCTTTAACCGAACCGTCGTGTACCAGAAGAGTAGAATAGTTTGTGGGCCTTCGGACATCTGAAGTGTGTGGTATCTGAGCATGCGCTAAGAAATACAACGTCACTGTCACATCATCTAGGTGCTAAGTTTATTTTCTTTCCACTAATAGCCAGGTAACTTTAGTGACATGATGATAGCCAGATAATTTTAGTGATATGCTAATAGTCAGGTAACTTTAGTAATATGATAATCGTACTCAATGACAATGGTAACAAGTAATCATGGATAAAGTGGTATACGGAATGGAGATGTTACAGTCGCGAGGTATTTGTTTTGAGCACGCTCGACAGACACACTACTCGAAAGATCAAAGGTGCGCAACTGCTCAAATGCCCCCTTCGTGGCCACGTGTGAACCTACAAGGTGGAACAGGAACGAATTAGATCAGAGTTGTGATAACCTTGTGGAATGACAGGCGGAAGTGTGTTCGATTGGAAAAAATTCATATTTGTTAAGCATTTAATGTGTGAATCACCGTTCGACCAACCAAACACTTGTTCGGCTACGCGAACGGCGTCCCGCTGCACAGCTAACCGAATGTGCGAATACGTGATTCGGCCGTGCCCTTGGCCAGCCGAATCACGACGGCTCCGCGTAACATCCGGCCACCATCGCCGGCCGCCAGCCATCGCCTGCGCCACGCCGCCATTGTGTCGCCACTGCCACCTTCGCTTGTGCCTTGCACGCATGATGCGCCAGCCACCACGCCGTGCTACTCGCCCGGCGTCTGCGCGCGCCCACGGCCGCCGCCGACCACCACCGGGCGGCTGGCCTCGCGCCGACCGGCGCCGTCACCTCCACCGGTCACGGCCGCCGCCAGATGCGTGGCCACTGCTGGCCAAAACCCCGATCAGCCCCCTCAACGAGAGAGAGAGAGAAATATTGTAGATGGGAGAGATTAGAGATAAAGATAGAGGGAGAGATATAAGAGAGATAAGAGAGAGTTTTCAGGGTGTTGCATGACCACACTGGTCCTATTTCGACCACGCTAGTCTTGTACAACAACTACACGAAGCAGGCGGTAGAAAGATATCGAACAGGAAAGTATAAAAAGTAGAGTTAGATGTGATACCTTACTGAAAGTATGTGGTTTTTTGAAAAAAAAACATCTCAAAACAAGATGTTTTAAGTTACACATGCCTCAAAATCTTGTGTTTTCTGAAATTTACTCCAAGAAAAATGAATTAAACTCTATCCCAACTCATCTCTTTTCCCTTGGCTAGCTCTTCTTCCTCTGTTCTAATCCTCCCCTAAATTCTGATCCCAATCTCCAGCTGTTCTTCCCAACCCCTAGTTCCTTTCAATTATATCTGTGTAGATAACACAAATTGCCTGGATCAACTATACCAGATCAGGGATTTTTTTTTTGTTTTTTTCAAAAAAAGAGAGAGGGAAATGCAGAACATAAAAGCAAATGAACAGACGCCGTCCGTGGGGATCGAACCCACGACCACGTGGTTAAAAGCCACGCGCTCTACCACTGAGCTAGGACGGCTTTGTCTGCCAGTGGTAATACAGCTTTCTGGTGACTTCTAACTCTAGATCGACAGCAAAGCCTAACGCATAAATCGACAAAACACAGAACCAAACAAACTGGCATTTTAAACAGCACATGGGAAACCGAGCTCGAGTTATAAACTTACAATGCCCAAATTTACATAGACGATGAAACCAGGATACAATGCCCAAATTTACAGAGATGATGAAACCAGGGTACAATGCCCAAATTTACAGAGACGATGAAACCAGAAAATTGCAATCCAGTAAAGAACAAACATAATTAACCGGCTTTTGGCTACGGAATCTTTCAATAATCACTATTCATTAGATGGTCCTCCGCATACTACTTATTTTGCCGAAAACTTAACAGAAAACTAAACTAAACCGTCTAGGTATTGCACTTCCACTTCGATGTTGGTACGCAGTTCAGGTAGTGGCACCAGTGGCAGCCGTCATTCCCATTCTTTCCCTTGAAAAGCATCACCAATGAAATCACAAATCTGCATCACAAGGTTTTGTATCAGTTCCATTACATGTTTGGCACCAAAATGACCTATAACTCGTCTTGACACTGCTCACCATTAGCTCACAACCATGCATATTTTACATTTACAGTATCATTTTTTTGCACTATGCATATACATATAACCATGGCATCACCTAGTATATCCAACCATCTTATGATAGGTTGACTTACCCGACAAGCAGCAAGACGAGTGCCACAACCCACAAAACATATTGGTATGCTTTGTATTTGGGGGGTTGATTTGTCTGGGGCAACTCATGGCGTTCCATCCAACCAAATTGGGGCCTTGCCAACAAAACAAACCCCAAAAGGAAGCCCGTCACGAATCCTCCAATATGGGCGAAGTTATCAGCATGAGGTAATATCCCTATTGCCAAGTTGATCGCAAATATAAATAGAAGAGTTATTATGGCTGCTGCCTGCAAGAGCAGATTAATTTGGTAAGCAGAATAAACTTTAAGCAACTGGATAGAAGAGACTGTATGCGTCTTTATCTCGTTTTCCAACCTTGTTGGAATAAATAGTCCAGTTCATAATAAGCTCAGAAAGCATGGATCCAAGCAGTCCAAATAAAGCTCCAGAGGCACCAACAGATATGTAGTTATTCCATAGGAAAAGTGCAGACAACACACTGCCGCCAAAGCCAGATACTAGGTATATGGCACCAATGCGAACTTGCAGGCAAGAAAACTAGCGTCAGTGCACATTATTAGTTATGTATAATACATAAATAAACATGCTCACGTCGAAATGTTAGATCTACATTGGAATATTAAGAAAAGAATTAAGGCAAATTCTTAAACATATTGTCAACAGCTCAGAAATTATATTCCTGATTGTATTTCAAGTACCAGAATACAAACCAGCTCTGGAATTAAAATTACTATACTAGATATTTTAGATAAAATGGCCGCGAAAGGGTCCCTAGCCCAGTGGTTAGGGGCTTGAGTAGCGCCCCTCAGGTCCTGAGTTCGATTCCTGCATCGGGCGAATTTCAGGTCTGAGGGTAAAAAAATCCCCTCGTCTGCTACCACACCAAAGCACAGGTCTAAGACCCGGCCCTGGTCGAGGTCGTCTCACGCGGGCAACGGTGCCGCTGTGTAAGGGTGGAGCAGGGGTTCGGGGGTTTTCTTGATCTGCGTGAGAGATCTTCTCTATGCGTGAAAGCCCGGGGGCCGTCTTACCCCCCGCAGGTCAAGTTTTTTTAGATAAAATGGCCACAACGCTAAAATGTTGCACAATGAACAGATACTCAAACGAGGTATGTTCACATGCAGAAATCGAACATATTGCCAAAGTTGTGGATCCAACTGATTCAGCATTGTAAGAAGCTTACCAAACCTGAAATGCTGTTCAAGACGAATTCCAATAAACAACAGACTTAGCATGTTGACGACCAAATGGATTAGGCCAGCATGGAGCCAGATACAGCTAATGAGGCGCCACCCTTGGTGCTGATGAACAACTTTGTTCCAGTCAAGGGCTCCCATTTTCTCCAAACTGCCAAATAAAGCTAAGACGTTAACTGAATCATTTTGCACATCCTTGTTAGTGATATGCCCTAGAGGCAATCATGGAGATGATTATATAATTTATATGTTTATAATCTTTTGAACAATATGATATTTTGTCCCTTCAATAAATATATTTTATATTAATCAGCAAGTATATAATTTATACATGAAACCAGGGTTCAAAATCCCGCCGGTTACCGGCAGTTACCGGATTTCCCGGTCGGTTCCGGTAGGGAGAATCCCGACCGAAATATCTCAAATGTAAATTTGAATTTTGTGACTATGTAATGCACTTCGTAGATTGGTTTAGGCATTATTTGTGGTAGATTAACTATTGTGTGAAGTAAAAATGCATGAATTATTGTACTACTTCTATGTACAACATGAGCTTTGGATTTTGTAGGCAATGTAGCCTTAGAGGCATAAAAATGCATGAATTTTGTAGGCAATGTAGCCTTGGAGGTGTCACTACACATGGTCAAGCACTTCATTAAACACTTTCTAATTAATATTTGCATTATTTCAATTTCTAATTATCAATAACCAGTTTTTGCACAGGTTTTTTCAGTTACCGGCAGTAAACCGCCCAAAATTCAAAATTCAAATCGTGAATTTTGCCCGGTTTTCCACCGGGTTTTCCGGTAGCCAGCCGGTTACCGTTACCGGTGCCTGGACGGGAAAGCCTCTGGTACCGATGTTTCTAACCTTGCGTGGAACTCTTTATTCATATTTTGATATTATTATAAATTATCTCTGATCTTATATCATTACTAAGATAATTATGATTTATATATCAACATATATATTGATAAATGATCATGTCTCACAGATTATAGATATAGAGATATCAAATCAATAATGTGGACACATGTTAAAGAACATGGTGTTCAATCGACCCACCTTGAGACATTATTAAGATTGTTATATCTTTACGTGTCATCAGTTGGTTTCAAGCAATGATAATGAATAATCCTTGTACTTGATATCAATATAGTTTCCTACATATGTAATAGTACACTTAAGGGTTACCAAACGTTACTTCATAGCTGGGTAGTTATAAAGATAGCTTTCGGGTATGCTATGAAATATGCGGAGAAATATGATTGGTTGGATATAAAATTTCCCCTCCTACAAAACAGGAGAGATATCTCTGGACCCCTCGATGTGGTCGGATAAAGGAAGTGCATGGCCATACCACGAGTGGTCGAAGAGTTGACCACATGAAGTTATCCATTACTAGATCAGAAAAAGATTGAGTAGCACGTTTCTCACTTGAAGTTCGATCGAGTATCGTGAGGCAAAAGAAGGATACGTAAACAGGTCGTTTAGTCCGCCCATATAAGAACTGATCTTGTGGAATACCGACTGGTCGTAAGCTGGTTGGACATATCACAAACTGGCCTGCGAACTGGTCGTATGAGGATACGAACTGGTCATAACTCGATACGAACTAGTCATAAGGAGTTATAAATTGATTGTGAGTGACTAGAACTTGGTTGCAGATCATATTGCATAAGATTCATCCAGTTTGATCTTTATGTATATTTGGGGGTCGATATGTCCTGCTGGGAACTGCTACTGACCAGTGATTGGAAAGACATTTCCGGGTTACAACCAAGTATACATGAACCTACATAGTCACACTTAACGGGTTAGAGCAACAAGAGTCCAAATGATAAGACTCTAAGTGGAATACGATATCTACTCGTATGTTAGGCTGTGCACATTTCAACCGAATCGAAAAAACCGGACTGGAAAAACCGAACCGAACCGGTCAACTCGGTTTGACCGGTTTTCGGTATTCGGTTCGGTTTTTATATTTTAGGTTTTTTTGGTGTTCGGTTTTTTGGGGAAAAACCGAAATCGGAAGGCGTACGAAACCGTGGCACGCTCGCGTCTGTGCGGTTGTGCCCTTGGTTCACGGGTCCCCGCTTCTCAGGTGGGCCTTGTCCATGGCGCTGCCGGGCCCCACCCGATGCTAAGAGAAAATGGTTGGCATTTGATGGATGTTCCGGCCGGTTCGACGGTTGAGTTGGACCATCTGTAATTCTGTATTCACTGGACTACTAGTAAAAGAAAGAAGTTGCCTTCCTGCTGCTAGGAAGCTTCATGCATTCTAGTTCTACGGAAAGAGTACACGTGGGGAACACGATTGCCACCACCATTTCGCGCCTGACTACCTTCGCAAATCACAAATCGCGGGGTAAATCACAAGTCTATCACCAATTCACCATTACGAGAATACGAGTACTTCACAAAACAACTAGTACTTGCAGTCTTGCACTAGAGGAGTAAATTACTCCTACTAGATTGCAGCTACGTGAACAAATGCACATATATACTTCGCCTACTCATCTTGCTAGTCACTATATCGTTTGTAATTTGCGTCAACTTTAGTAAATATGGTATTTACCGATACCGCACCGAAATAAATTGAGATTTACCGATACCGAACCGTATTTTTAAAAATACTGTATACTACCGAACTAACAATATTGTATTTGCCGTATATACCGAATATACCAAACCGATTTTACCGAACTAACCGAACACACAGTCCTACTCGTATGGGATAAGGATTTGGTCGGAGGCTCTTCGAGTGGGATACAGGGCTTGTTCATATTGACTTTTGCTGATGGCTTTTAGCTGCGGCTGATGAATAGCAGTGGTTGATAAAAGCGGCTGATGAATAGTAGTATATTATATAAAAAAAATGGTGCAACAAAATGTAGTACAATATTCAGACCGCCACACGACTTACATGATTGTGATATAATAAAATACAAAATATGTTACAATATGTGAAAGCGAAAAGTAATGGCTGATAGAAGCAGCTTATAGAAGTTGGAACGTTCATATTAGCTTCTGTTTCTGGAAGCAGAAGCCAATATGAATAGGCCCATAATCTCTACTTGTGTTAAATAAGAATCCGATTGAAGGCTCTATATAAAGGGATGCATTGGGTTATGGGAAAGAGACATCACACCACCCAAGCAGGCGCCATGGCATCCTCCAGGCATGATACAGCGAGCAAAAGGAATTCAGACAAAACACAGACCATTCAAACATAGCAAAAGGAATCCATGGCAAGGCTGGCGCCCATGGACTCAAACGTGCCGCGCCCGCGGTAGTACATGCGGGATCGTACCCGAGGAGGGAGAGGTTCGCTGTGTCGTTGCCGCAGGAGAGCCCGGGCTCCACGGGGTCCATAAGCCCGACCACCCCAGCTGCCGCCACCGCCTCCAGCGGCGTCGGCCCCCCAAGCAAAGGGATGGACGCGTCATCGATCCCATCCACCAAGACAAATGCTACCTAGCTCCTCGGCCCCTGCACCGCCGCAACGGTGACACCATATTTCGCTTTCCTCTCCTCCACACTCCTCTCCTTGCTGCGGCCACGAGTAGCTTAGTGGCAAGCGAAGGGGGTTGGGTTGGACCCAGACCCAAACTCAACTCAGCGTCCAACGCGGTCGGTTCGCTCGCTGCAAGAACCAACCGAGCCCGAGTGCCTCTGTCTCTCCCAAATCTCCAGCGCTCACTTCGCCACCGCATCCTCCCCTCTCCTTCTCACCGCCGGCAATCACCGGGGATCCACCACTGCGCGTCGGTGATCTTCTCCCCTCCCTCTTCCCTCTCCCTCCCGCTCCCACTTGTGTTCCCGTCCTCTCGCTCGCTTCAATGTAGTATGTGCGTCCACGGTATGCGCTCGCCTAACTTGCCAAGGTGCGGCAGACCTCCACGGCGTCCCCCACACCACCGCGATGCCTAGATGATGCCAAGTCGATGACTAGGCGACACCGTGACATCCATGAACAGTAGTACTACAAAGACTGACACAAGTCAAAGCAGTTCGCATGATTCCATCTAGTAGAATACGAGATATAATAATAGTAGTATACAGAATCATACGCCTGCAGCACAACCTGTCACCCAATTACCAGCTACAATCCGACAAAAGTACCAATACTAAACGTAGCCGTCACGAATATCATTGCTGACTGTCTCAGACTCTCAGTGATCGATTTCGGCACAAAAACTAAAAACAAAGAAAACAGCTATTTGCGTTGTGTGAAGGTAGACTCTTAACATCTCGTAACTATGGACGAACTGCGGGGTAACTGAGATAGTGGAGAGGCTTGGATAATGGAATCAAATTGTACAAGTTCAGATCAGTGCAAGCTATGCGAGATAGAGATTTGAATGGTCACCATCACAGCACAGAAGCCCCCGTCTCCCGAACTTTGAAATCGTTAAAAGTGGAAAAGATTTAACTCAATTGAAAGGCAATCGGAATTTAGAAGCAAACATGTTCCTGATTAGATTCTCCCAGAGCAAAGCTTCGGACACTAACGAATAACCTCGGAGATTTCCTCCCACTAGGCACTAGTTAACACTTGAGACAAACAAAATTGCCAGCTTTTTAGTACTACTACAAAGTGCGGGCTTTGACTACCAAAAATCCACCCCCAAAAAAATCCATTTTTTTTTAACTACGAACACACTAAAAATTTCAATTTTGTAGCACCTCGATCAAACTGCAAGATCCCAACGCAAAACAAGCCCCCCAAAACCCTTCTGTCCACCCAATTCCACCTCAAGCACACCCAAAACACCCCAATCTGAGTACTATCCGACACCAAGGCATAGCTCAGCAAAACCCGAAGCGTGTACAGTGACATACGTGGCAGACGACGGGCCGAGGAGCGGGTTCTCGCGGAGCGGCTGGAACGAGAAGCGGCGGAGGAACCCGGCGACGCATCCGCCCAGGGCGCTCCCGTGCTTGGTGCAGTTGTTGACGTACATCTCCACGACGAACACGGCCACGCACGCCACGATCACGGTGGGCACGAGCCACGGCCACCACTTCCTCTTCTCCGCCACCTCGTACCCGCCGTTCCCGTACCCTCCACCCCCCGTCGCCGCCGCCACGCGGCCCTTCCCCTCGCCACTGCCCTCCATAGCGCTCTCCTCCTCCTCGCTCGCTTCAGTAATGTGGAAACCAAGGAGGAGAAGCTCGAGGGCTGGAGTGGTGGTGGCTGTTGCAGCTCGGGTTTCGGTTGGAAGCGAGGCGAGGAGGAGAAGAAGGGAAGGGAGGGGAGAGGAGAAACGAAATGATGCGGGGGGACCCGCGGTGGGTGGGGACCGGTCACGCTGGCCGGTGAGGCGTTGCTGTGTCGCGCTCCGGGAGGGAGTTGTTCGGGTCGGCTTAGCCCGAAGACGAAGGGCGTCGTGACTGCTCCGCGGTCCGCGCAATGGAGAAGGCCCCGTTCTCAAGGCCGGCGCCGCCTTTTTTTTTTCTTGGCGTCAGAAGCTGCGAAATAAACGGGATAATTTTTAAGTAGCTCTTTAAACTTTTTAAACTTAAACTATCTGTATCAATGATTTCATCATTCACTACTGTCTTAGAATGAACGTATCTTAAATTCACACTCTATCATCAAAATCCTAGCTCCTTCTCGTTTCCTCTGTTCCTGGTACGGGCTGGAGACCGAGTAAACGGCGGCGCTCCCGGACGGGAAGGGACCGGTGCTACCGCCCGCTAGTGCCAGACCAGCGTGTGGTAGCGAGTACCAGTAGAAGCCGTCGTGTGTTAGAACTGGGGTCTGCGTGAAATCTCTGCACCGCAGCCGACCGCGCCATGAATGGAACTTCTCGGGGGATCTTCGTTGGTGGTGGCTCCTGTGTTGCATTTACGCGCGTAACGTACGTACGTACGTACGTGCCAATTTGATCCGGAGCTACAAACTTGCGGTGGATCGCCTCGCGCCTGAAGGCGCACGCGACGCAACGCGAGCTTGCACGCACCGACGCCGTACCCGGCGAGCGAGGCGTGCTCAGCTCGTCGCGTCCGGCGTCGCATTGAACGAACGGTCCGGGGCGGGCGACGTTATCCCATTATCTACGCCCCACTTATTTCAGTTTGAGTTTCTAATTTCTATCTTATTTTTTACTATTTATAAGTTTTATCTTTTTTTGAACTTTTGGTTTTGGGAACTTTTTTAGTTCTTTTTTCCGTATTCGTTTGTGTTATCCGTAATGAGCGAACATATTTTTTTTCTATTTTTAAAGTTTTTAAATTTAATTACATCAAATAAATCACTTTTAGTTATAATGTAATTTCAATTACCTACAGTATAATTTCAGTCATACGTCACTATTTTTCAGCCTAACCGTGCTGGGCTAATCACCGATGACACGATGCGTGACCGCTCGTTTCCCTGCTCTGATCTCAAGCGGCGCTCTCCCAACGCCGCCACTCTTCAGCGTGTGTGTGAGCTTGCAGCTAGGTAAGCTAGCTTAATGCCTTCGATCTCTTGCTTGTGCATGCTTGATGCTTGATAGCTCATAGGCATAGCTGTAGCATAATATGCCATTCCAGCCCCAACAAAGCCAACTGTACGAATAGTGACTTCTCACTTTCACCTCAACGTCAGGCATGCAAGTACTGGAGTCCTATCAATTGACCATGTCTTCAAACAAAAAAAATCAATTGACCCTGTCTTCAGGCAAACAAAAAAGATCAATTGACCATGTCTTCAGACAAAAAAGTATCAATTGGCCCGATAAAGTGATATCCCAATGGTGCTCCAAACGGCTTTTAAGCTGGTGCTTTTAGTTGTGGCTGTTAGTTTTAGCTAAAATATACTCGCTGTTAGCATTTTTAAGTCATTCAATTAAAAGCTAAAAAATAAAAAAATCGTTATATCATCATGGACCATGCAAATAAATAAAAGAAAAAGGGATAATAAACAAATAAAAACAAAATTAAGGAATCAACGCGTTTCAAATGGCTTCTGGCTTATCAGAAGTTAGAAACTAAAACCGTTTGGAGTAGTAATCGATGTTTGGCTTTAACTTCTATCAATCAAAACTATTTATCAAATCTACCCATCGTAGTTAAGGCTCGTTCATATTGGTTTTTGGATTTGGTTTATGAATAGTAATAGCTTGCAGAGAAAATTATAGAGAGAGACACTCGTGTATGATTTTGGCCGACATAAATGAAATCGCTACAGTATGTGGCTATGATCAATATGGCTTTTTTGAGTGGCTTATGGCTGAAAAGTACTGTAGATGGCTGAAAAAATACTGTAAGCTGACAGAGACTTATTTAGCATAATTAAATTTTTAAAAAATTAAAAATAGAAAAAACATATTAGCCCATCACGTATAATGCAAACAAATATGGGAAAAAAGAACCGGCAAAAAGCTAAAAAAGTCAAAAGTTCAGAAAGGACGAAATTTATGAATAGTGAAAAAATAAGCTAGAAGCCAGAAACTGAAGCCAAAACGAGCGGGGTATAATCGACTAGTAAATCCCACTTTAAAAGATGATCCGTTTGAAAATTAGATATTGTAAAAAAATTATTTACTATATAAAAAATTAGATAGCGGGGAGGATTCAGGAGTTGAGTCGCTATAGCGGGGACGATTCAGGAGTTGAGTCGCTCTACATTGAATGAGGAATAAAATCATACAATGGCACTAAAACTTCAACTCCAGAAGCTTGCCTTCTGGAACTGGCATCGCCGATGTTTGGGAAGCTTGATGTCTCGTACCGGAATCGACACCACGGTGTGTCGATCTTGATTGATGAAAGGATGTTAGAGCATCTCTAAGAGATAATTCGTAATAGGTAGGCTAAATTTCATATTTAGAGAATCAAAAGGCTAATCTATACTTCCTATACATCCCCCTCTACAGCAGCCTTTCTATTTTGGATTCTCACAATTTCAAATCGGGCTTGGGCCGTTGCTATGACAACTCAAGGCACATATATGTGCCCCTGTATTCAAGTATTGCCGGCACATGCTATGTGCCGCTATGACAATTCAAGACATATATATGCCCCTGTATTCAAGGATTGCTGGCACATGATTTATGCCATGATACTTTTAGTGGCACATAGTTAATCTTTTCGCGACTAATAATATGTGCCATGCATTACTTGCCGCACATGTTTTTGCCCTCATTGTGCTATAGGGCGACATATAGTATGATAGAAGCGCCTTGAATAATACGATCTCGCGCCGCCTCGTCCTTCCGCGGCGGCGAAGGCGGCTCCAGACCGCCTGCGGTTCCTCGGCCACGGAAAGGCGCTCGTCCATTGCTTGCCTCCTCGATGCACACCCGGTGGTGCGGCAGAGCGGTGGGGTGTGCGGGTGGGGTGCAGGTGAGGCGGGCGGGGGAAGGCGGCGTGAAGGACCAGCGGGAAGAGCTCGAGCGGGAGCGCGAGAGGTGAATTGGCGCGCGGGAAGGAACGCGGGAGGAGGGCGATTTCGCCGGGAGAGCGCGCGAGGGAGGCAACTGGCGAGCGAAGTCCGTACGCCAGGAATACACTGCGGAACCAAAGGAATAGCGAGCGAGGCAAAATAGCGAGATATGTACAGTACCTGTTGGAGGACTAATTAGCCCTTAAATAATCTAAAATAGCATTGGAATGATATTTACATTACCTGTTGGACGTGCTCTTACATTCTGATGGAAAAATTGAATACATCTCTTGCTAAAACTGATGACATTGTGAAATGTGAATTGCGAAAGTGAAGACCCTGGGTGCTACCGTGCATCTGCACTGCAATGGTTGGATGTATGCAAAGAAGGAACAAAGACATAGGCATAAGTACCCCTTTCAGTATTTTGACCACCCATGCTTGTAAGCTAATTTGATTTGAGTGTCGTGAGTACTCTGACACAAGGATTGGATCTCTTTCTTCATTTGACCCACTGAATGCTGTTTCTATTTAAGGATTGATATTGCCGCATCAAAATCTTTTATTTTATTTTTTTATTGTTTCTAGCATATTGTACCCAAATAGTTAAAATGTTGTGGGTTGTTCCAGGAGAAAACGCACACATCGCAAATAAACGGAAAGAACACAGGAGAATTTCTGAATTTCTCTATTATCTTATTTGCTCCCCTTTTTCTTTGCTTCTCTCTTTTTTCTTGTTCACAAAATTGAGTATAAACATTTTCAATATAAAGGTTAAACACTCCTACTAGCATACGTACTCGGACTTCAAGTTGGACTCAACTTCAACTTGAGTTACATACGGAGACGGACTCTACTACGTCTTGGACTCTAAATCAAGATTATTTGTAACAATCTCTCCAGACTCTCCTTAATCTTAACTTGACTCAACATCCTCTAGTTTTAGTCTTAGTACATTATGAACTATTAGCTACGCCTCCACATGAAGTGTTCTACATGCAAACTACATGTAGGAACTCAACTCAACCGGTACAAGTTCATCTGGATGTAAAGATTCTAAAAATATTGAGGTAGTCGGGCTCAACTACGACTTACTAAATTTATACTTGACACAGAACAATAACACATCTCTTAACTTCTCTGGCAAGATGTTATTGTAATGCCTGGTCTATCAGTACGAACAGGGCAATTAGCCAAAATTTCAACATCCGATCCTATATCAAGATAGCAGGTGCTCGTATAAATACGCCACGGCATGTACGACTGCCTCCTTCCTTCTCTGCAAGCATTGGGACTGAAAAGATCCTTGGAATACACTTCTTTCTTTTATTTGGACTCGGTTCCGTGCCGCTTTTGTTTAATTTATCTCCTGCGCTGGCTTGAAGATGACATGTGCGATTGCTGTGCATCCACCTTTTCCTCCGCGCGGACGGACGAAAAACTGAAGTCGCTTCACTCTCCGGGCGCAACAAAGTTTGTCTCTTGAGCCGAGCGACAAAACTTCGATTTTTACTTGGTTGCCTGGCGCGACTTCGGCTCGGAGATGGACGGACGGAAATTTCGCCTTTTTCACTGACGCCGCACGAACGGAAGAACCGGAGGACGAGACGAAGCGCGATCGCTTGACTACTGCCTACTTTTGCGCTGCATGAACGGAGATGCTGAAACGTGATGACGCACGGAGTGGATGCCTCGGGAGCGCTGCACGAGACGAGTGTAAAACAGAATTGTCGAGATAATTTTTCAGCGACTCACTTCTCACCTAAGCTCTGATACCACTTGTTAACTTTCTTCCAGGAGAAAACGCACACATCATAAATAAACGGAAAGAACACAGGATAATTTCTGAATTTCTCTATTATCTTATTTGCTATCCCTTTTTCTTTGCTTCTCTCTTCTTTTTTGCTTACAAAATTGGGTACAAGCCTCCTCAATATAAAGGCTAAACTCTCCTACTAGCGTACGTACTCGGATTTCAAGTTAGACTCAACTTCAACTTGAGTTACACACGGAGACGAATTCTACTACGTCTTAGACTCCAAATCAAGATTATTTATAACATGGGTAATAAGACTTACAACTAAACTTGTTCTCATTCGTATCCTTTTTTAGTGTCAGCAGAGTGAAATGATTTATCGGAAAGGTAAATACATGAAGAAAAGGCACTATGTGATGTATTGAAACAAAGCAGAATGTGTTTTGTTTCAAACTGAACACCAGTTTAGATGTTACTTTACATTGAACTATTTGTTTTAACATGATATTTATCCCAGTAACTCTTCGGTGCCTTGCTATGTTATGACTGAGAGATTTGGAAGTATCACGGTCCAACCAATATGAATTTGCAGAAGTTGATTTTAGGGCAAAGTGAGATAAGTTTGAAATAATCCATATAAATATAAACAACCCTTTTCAAGCTTTGCTGTTGTGTACACATTTTTCCTTCCAGCTATACCAATAACCATCTTTGGTCCTATTAAGGTTACTATTAGATCCATTTGTCTTGTGTACTCAAGTCCTGTTGGATTGGGCTGGACTTTAGGCCTTAGTCTTCACCCTTGATACTTAGTTAACTGAGCATTGTTGCATTTGTTTAGGTTTATCTCACTCAGTGTTTATGAACTATCTTGCAGTCATGCTGTTTGCTCCAAGTCCATTGGGATAGCTGACTCTAGAATAGGACCTACAGCCCTGGCAACCTGGGAAATTGCTGTAGTTTATCATCATATTTTACCTATCAGCTTTATAATTCTGAGCAGGAGATTCAGTGAAAGGAAGAATTCTGCTCGTGGTGATTAATAGCTCATTAGCTAAGTTGTATGGGACGTTTTTTTTTTTGTCTAATCAACACCCATACAGGATAACATTCTTTATATATGCAAAGATAATTCAACTGTTGTTTGTAGCATCATGCGTGTGAAAAAAGCAGTACATGGTTGCAAAAGGAGTGTTTCTGTTGCATTTCACTCAGTGACTGCACGGCAACCATATTCTAAACAAAGTTGTATGGGACGTTTTTTTTTGTCTAATCAACACCCATACAGGATAACATTCTTTATATATGCAAAGATAATTCAACTGTTGTTTGTAGCATCATGCGTGTGAAAAAAGCAGTACATGGTTGCAAAAGGAGTGTTTCTGTTGCATTTCACTCAGTGACTGCACGGCAACCATATGAACCTAACCAGCTTAACTGATCTTTCAGACACTGCTCAAATTCTTAATATCTACAATTCCTTGACTAACAAAAATGATTCTTTTAGTTTCCTGTTCAGATAGAGAGCAAAACAACAAGTGTTCACATGCGAGTGTGGCCTAAGTGCCTCACTGGCTTCCATGTCGATGCAATGAACTGAGGGATACAGATTGAAAGAACAATCAACAGACAGCGCAAAAGGCACTGATGAACATTCAGAACAAATATGATAGGACAAGTCCTTCATTCAGTTTGGAACAGAATGATGAAGGTTCTTGTAGCACTGCAGTTGGCCTGATTCGGCCCTGCTCATTGTAGGTAGGCAAGCCGGATGACATGCTGATATGTCTTGTGTTGTCACTGTTGTGCATCTGCGCTATGCACTGAACAGATGAAGGTACCGAACTGAACTGGCCCTGTCTAGGATTTGTTCTCCTAGATATCATTTGGAGGCCCGGAATTACAACTTACAAATATTGTGAAGCCACTACTTGGCATATGATGCCATCTACAGTTATAACGTCTGGTAGTGTCTGCAAAAGGTGCTGCCTTCTTTTGTTTACTCTTTACTGCCCTGCAGATGTTTTAACTTCCTAAATGATGGTGTTCTATTTTGGATTTTTGGTATCGTTGACAGGGGCTACTTTTAAAGTTTTTTTACTGTGTTCTTTTCAAATGGTTGAAGTATGAACCGGACCCAATTTGATTGTAGTTGATCTGAATTCTGAAATGACCTGTTGTCAGCTTGCCACTGGTGATTGTCAGCTCTCCCTGAAAATAGTAAGATTACGATCCTCTGGTAATAATAGTATTGTCTTGCATATATCAGAAGACAGTGTCATTTTTCATTTGAACTTCTTGTGTGACGGAACTTGGTTCTGCTTGTGATTGCTATCTTGCTATCTGTCCTTTTTTTCTGAAAAATCTGTTTGTTTGCTAGTGTCGTTAGATGCTTATAGTTAATGGTCTGTTTCGCACATGATGTATTGATGACAGCATGGGGTTCAACAATTCAAGGAAGTAGTCTTGTACTCTTGTTCATCAATCGAGCTATGATGTGGAAAGTGCAGCAGAAGATTAAAATGTACGAGATGGGTCATGTTGTGTGCAAACCAACTGACATATCAAGGTCACTCTCACTCACTCTAAATCCATTGATAATTAGCATTCCTATCAACTTTTGTTACTTTGCTTTCAGTTTTGGATCTCTTTGTTCTCTATTTTTTCCCCTCTATTTTGTCGTTGCTTGTTTTGGGAAATGCATCAAATATTACTTTGTGCACCAAACTTAAATCCCCCGGTGTTTAATTAGTTTTCTTTTCTAAAACATTATACAGTGCCTTGTTATTGCACTTTTGTCTGCAACTGAGCTAATTTTGTTTCTTGAATGGTCCAGAGCAAAGGGAGGTGTCATATACTATACATTGAGTAATTGTTAGATCTGGAGATGTCTTTATATATGTTGCCTATGGTAGCTGGATTCTAAGCTATTAGTGGTATTTTTTTATCGTCCTAGGGTTTAAGGTTGTGTGTCTCATTTATTCTATATATTGTCTCTTTGAGCCATGCAATACAACTAACCTTCAACCATTCATCCCTTCCTCCTCTCATATTAATATAGTATCAGAGCTCTAGGTTTTTCCTAGCCTCTATTGCTCTTCTGCTGTTGCTGCCTCGGGGATGATCAATCTCTACTCCCGGGGGCGGCTACTTCTTCGTCGGCTCTGGCCGCCTCTAGATTCCATGGTGATGTGGGCGACAGAAGCCGAATTCGAGACCTGGCCTCCTTCCTCGACTGCGGCTTGGGCGCGAGATCCCACGGCAGCGCGGGCTCCTCATCGCCTCCCACAACGCCATCTCCCGGCCGTTGCGTCGTCACGCTAGTAGTTGCACCTGGCATTACTGTGCACACACCTGCACCGCCTGAGCCTCTGCTGTGCAGCCCGAGCCGGATCCCACTGTCGCCACACTGCCCCAGGCCATGGCGTCCATGTGCGCTCACGTCTGCACCGGATCCCACCAGATCCATCGAGTTCAGACTCCCCGCCGTCAGATCTGGACTCCTCGCTGTCAGATCCGGCGCCCTCCATTGCTGACTCGCGCTTCTCCTCCTCACCTTGGGTTCCTCCGTTGGCCGCTATCATCTCCCAATCGCTGTGCCACGCCTACACTAACGTCTCCCGGCCGCTGCGCCGCGCCCGTCGCCGCTCCAGGCCTCCACCTGCTTCTCCCTCCTCTTTGGCCTCCTTCCCCGACCGGTGGTGGAGAGAGAGAGAGATTCTAGATGTGAAGGGACGGATCTATTTGGCGTTTGTTTGATCTTGGGAATGGGATGGAGTTAAGGTGGAGATTTGGGCAGTTGGGGATTTGGTTTGGGTTTCTCTCTGTTAGGAGATGTCTACTGCTTGGAGGCATTGCGCTATTGCTGCTAGTATTGTTCTTTTGAGTCTTCCATTGCATCCATTCAAGTCTATTACCTCTCTCTCTCTCTCTCGATTTGTTAAAACCGTACGAGTTCACAAAATTCTTATTAGTCAACCGACTGATTTGCTAGCCACAATCTATCCTCTTGGATGAGTGTAGTCCTCTCCTCTCTTTTTCATGGCAGCAGCTGCCGGTCTTCTCTTTGAGCCATCACAGATCATAAAAGTCGTTATGATGCCGTCATTCTTCTCTTTGAGCCATCACCCTGAATTTCTAAGGCCACTACGCTTCTCTTCCATGCCGCCGCCATCTCGGGCTTTAATCTATGCTGATATGCTGCTATCTAACTCTCTTCGGCTTGATTTGACAACTCTATCTCTCTAGTTGTGTCACCTTTCACTTCCTCTTTATCGTGTTGCTATAGTCGACTTTTCTCCCGCATATCTCTACTTTTTCAGCCCCTGCACTTTGTGCTTTGTGGACTGCAGCACGATTCCGGATGGGGGGAGATCCTTTGGTACCCAACACAATTTTTCAAGAGCTGCACGCTATGGCGACATCTTTAAGATGTGCAATTTGGATTTTTTTTCTATTTTAGTGTCAATCTTTCAAAATACAATGTTATTATATATGCCTTGCATTTGAGAGGTGTTAAGGGTATTAGTGGTATTTCCTGTTGTCCTAGGGTTTAGAGTTGTATATGTCTCATGTATTCTATATATTGTCCCTTTGAACTGTGCATTACATCTAGGCCTGGACGAAAAACTCGAAGCTCGTTAGCTTGCTCGGCTCGTGGCTGGCTCGGCTCGGCTCGTTAGGATAACGAGCCGAGCCGAGCCAAGATTTTAGCTCGTTAGCTATAACAAGCCAACTCGAGCCAGCTCGCGAGCCGCTCACGAGCCAAACGAGCTAGCTCGAGCTTGTGATCATGGACCTAATTTGTACTCTATTGCATGGATGATAGTTGATGGATGAATATATGATGGAGATATGGACCTAATTTGTACTCTATTGCATGTGTATGCATATGCTGCTTGCTGCTAGCATGTATGATGGATGAATATGTGCTGTATGACTCACTGGAATGTAAGGTAGTCTTCATTTTACATTTTTTGGTCCTGGCTCACGAGCCAACTCGAGCTTTTGGTCGAGCCGAGCCGAGCCAGCTTTTTAGCTCGTTAGTTATAACGAGCCAGCTCGTTATCCTACCGAGCCAGACCGAGCCGAGCCAAGCCGAGCCAGCTCGATATCCAGCCCTAATTACATCTAACCTTCAACCATTCATCCTTTGCTCCTATCATATTAACAGATTCTTTTGGCCTACAGGTATGTTGACATCACATAAGCTTTCAATTCCTAATTAATTGTGCTGACTTGGAATGAAGAGCGTATGGACGCGTTAGATATAGTTTGGTTGATATTAATTGCCATCGTTGTTGAGCCTTTCCAATTAGGTAGGCTGGATTGATCAAGGCCGTGTTTGGCTCGAGGATATCCATTATTTGAGGTTATTAATTGATATTAGGTGTATCACTAGAACTCCTGATTGTTACGGTTCAGCTCACTTGGGTTTGCTAGGTCGCCTTTTCTTGTGAAATGAATGTAAATGCTTGTGATATGTAGGCCATAATTTTGCAGGGGTCGAGGAGACTGACATTGGGGTACATGTGGTGCACAGAGAAGACAAAGATTATAAAGAGCTAAGTTAGTGCACGTGGTACACCAAGTGACGAGAACGATGTACGAAGAGATGGTTTAGGGAAGTCCGAATACATGACGACATGACAACTAGTCATTGGACACAACGGGTTGTGTGTAAAGATGGCAATGGGTACCCATAACCCGAAACCCGATGGGTAATTACCCCATTAGGGTACATATATGGGTTAAAATGTCTACCCATGGGTCTACTAATGGAGAAAAATAGGACCCAATGGGTACGTGGGTGTGGGTATGGTTTGACACTACCCATACCCATTACCCAATGGATACCCGAGTATTTATGGGCCATTATTTATAGCCCAGCCCACACAACAAATAATTATATTTGGCCCAGCCCAATAGATGTAAACTAAAACCCTAACCCTATTCCCCAGACGGTCGCCAGACCCCAATTCCCCATTTCACAGCCTCCAAGCCGTTCGGCGCCGCTGCCCCCCTCGCCGTTGGACGCCGCCGCCCTCCAAGCCATCCTCGCCACCCTCTGCCAAGCCGCCGCCACCGCACTCTGCCAAGCCGCTGCTGTCACCCATCTGCCAAGCTGCCGTCGCCCATCTGCCAAGCCGCCGACGCCCATGGCGGCACTCTCCGGCTCAACGAACGACGACAGTCGGTGATTTGACCCTTAATCTTGTATATCATGTCTCGGGTATGGGTCACCCGCCGGGTTTATTTCACCCGCGCGGGTATGGGTTTGGGGGAAATATTGTACCCGCCTGTGTTATTGGGTCCTCCAGCGGGGATGTTTTTACTTAATGGAGGTGGGTTTGGAGTGGTGAAACCCAATGGGTATAGACCCATTGCCATCTTTAGTTGTGTGTCAAAGCATATGGAAATACTTTGAGGTGAAAGTGAAGGCAGGTGCTAAGAAGCTTCGTCGAGGGTATTTTATTGGTTGGCCAGATACCAGGTTGGTGCCTTGATCAAAATCGTGGAGTGGAGAGGCGCAAATGAGAAGTGGTTTAGACCAACGAGAGCTATAATTGACAAGTGGATCAACTACTAAATAGTTAGTGGGTTGAGTCTTGTAAACGTTTTGAGAGGCATATGTGAGTGTAAAACTCGTGTTAGTAGCGTTGACGGCTTCACCGGTAGGATTAATGGGTCAGACCCATTAGGATTGTTGCTCGTTATTAAAGGAAAGAAGAGGAGGTGGTAGATGGTAAGGATTTTAGGTTTTTATTTTACCACCTTGTCTCTTTCCATAGTTGTGAGGAATTGAGAGAGAAAAGAACGGTGCTTTGGATGCACCTTATAATCTCAATTGGGAAATTCCCAAAATGTCCTCTCAAACACAACATAATCATCCATAAGTATATAAATCTTATCCACTGAAATAGATTAAAACTTTGTCCCTAATATGTTTTTGTTTGTGTTCTTCCTTGGTTTTATTTGTTCTTGAGCTAGATTTGTTATTTTGGATTTGCGGGAGTTCTAACTCAATATCTTGCTTAAATTAACTTGCTAGGATACGTGAGAATAGACATGAAAGACCTCATGTCTTAGATCCTCACAAAGAAGAAGTAATTTGAGTTTTATGATTTTTGGTGTTCCTTTGAACTAGATTCAATTCTCTTTAATTTGGTGAATTCAAACCCAAGAATCTTGTAATTCTTAATTGGTTTAAGTTTTCTATTGTCTTGAATAAGTCTCATATAAAATTTGAAAATATTTAGATGAGAATTAGACAAGTTCTTGAAATTTGAGCTTTTCACTCGAGAGGTTTCAGATCAGAGAATATAGGACCGGTCTGACCTGCCTGTCGATCAGAACGGTCATGGGCCAGCGGCCAAACTGGCCCCTCAATGGCGGTCTGACCGGACTTGTGCAGTAGGTTATTGATTTTGTTGGTTCTTGTTTCTAACTTTGTTTTGCTTAGTCTAATTGGTGTGATCAGAATTTGGTAACTATCATAGTCATTTGAGTAAAGATTTTGAATATTTTAGGAGAGAAAAATTTTTGAAAATTATTCACCCTCTCTGATTGCCAGCATCAATCCTACGTATATGGAATTGGGTTCTTTCTCTCTGTCAATTCCCTGCTTACATGAGATCTGATCATTGGTTCGATTCACATGATGGTCTAATCGAAACAAAAATCATCTGTTCCAAAGGTCAGCAGTGTTAATCTCCAGGATCCTGAAGTTACCGGCGTCAGTCAAGTCAAATGCAACCCATACGAAATCACCCCAGTTATTTGAAGACAAATGGAGCTAAACAGACGGGGCTACCACCTCAGGATTTTTCTAACCGGTTGGTCCCAGGTGGTGAACCCTCCTATTCGATAGCCGTCAGATCAAGCCGTGATGGTGCTTCATTGGATTCCAGTGTATTCCAAACCAAAGCTTTTGTCAGTAACATTGAACTGAACTGTCTTGTGCTTGTTTTGACAGGTGTAGTCTAGATTCTAGAATGCTGTATAGATGTCCTGTTTCAAGCAGTTTTCTGATCGAATTGGTCGGGACATACTACTACTACTAGTCTACTACTACAGCACTTGTACTGTATTGCCTGGAAAATATCCACGCCGACTCGCTTCTTGCTAACGCTGCTCTCCTGATGCATGCCGACTTGCTGATGTTGCCTTCTTGGATGGGCTCATGTGCACGCCCCGTTGCAAGCAGCAGCAAGCTCTGTTCTTCTCTTGGACTGGACGGTTAATGTCTGCCATGTACATGAGCACGCACTACATAGATCTGGGCCTGTTTGGTTATAGCTGTGTTTTATGGTTTTTGGCTGAAATTTTTGAATTTTAGCTGTTTACGGTATATATTACGGAGAGAGATACTGACTTGCGATTTTGGCTTTAACATGTACATCGTTTAACTTGTAGACCCCATCTTAAGAAAATACTCTGTTTGAAGTTAGGTACTATAACAAAAGTCAAAAGCTGCTAGCTTTAGAGGAAAAGAACAGGCCCGGCAAAGCTCTGCTCGGCGTGGATGCATGCGCTGCTCACTCATGTTCAAAGTTTCAGAGTTTCGTGTGTTCAATGGCGACTCAGTACGTATATATCAATGACAGAAATGTATTGGACTATTTATGTACATATATTTTTTTCTTCTCTCTCTCTCCATATTGGAGATATGAATAGTACTACGTGGATGCCTTTTGTTCGATAGGAAAAGGTGTAGTGGTGCACAGCACAGGCAACGTCGGAAGTTTTAAGGACAAATCACAAGAAAGAAAACGACGAGGGCTGTAGGTTTGGGAAAGCACTTCTACGTGTTTGATCCCCACGTGGCAACTGTCCCATTACTGTTCGATCATGTTTTCAGATTCCATTTTGCTATTGCACAGTCGACTGAAATTTTTTATTTTTCAGTCATCTAAAATTGTACTTTTAGTCACCTAAAATTACAGTGTACTAATTCACCTCCTCTTAAAGTTGCATTCTCAATCACCTAAAATTACAGTATAAAAAAGTAACCGGACATGAAGAAAAAATCGTCGTCTGTGCAATAGTCACTTTCTTTGAGACTTATGATATCACGATCGGACGGTGATAGAGGCAGGCGCCAGATGAGTGAGGAAGCACATCCTCGGCCATTCAGAACCACATACTCTGCCTTTGTTCAACAAAGGCACTACAGGCACGCCGTCATGGACCATCCGATCGGGAATAGACGCTCCGGATCTAAGCAAGAGAGAGATTGATTGTTGGAAAGTTCTCCCGATAAATTGAGATCATATCGCCAGCTTTAATCCAAACCGTTTGATGCTCGATCCAATGGCAGGGAAAGGCAGAGAAGAGAAATGGCAGGGAAGCACATCCACGGCCGTTCCTGGAACAGGTCCACGTTAAGAATGCAACAACACCACTCGTCAGCCCATATTATACAGCGATAGCAATTTCTAGGCACAGCTAAGGCTGTGGGCTTCAGCTTTTGGTTTCTGGTTTATTTTTCACTATTTATAAATTTCGTTTTTTTTCTGAACTTTTGGTTTTTTGTTGAGCTTTTTTGCCGGTTCTTTTTTTTCCGTATTTGTTTGTATTATACGTAATAGGCTAACATATTTTTATATTTTTTAATTTTTTTTAAAATTTAATTATATTAAATAAGCCTCTGTCAGTTACAGTGTTTTTTCAGTCAGCTACAGTGCTTTTCAGTCATAAGCCACCCAAAAAAAACCCAAATGAGCACAGCCCTAACACATGCAGCTTCTTCTTTTGAGATTAAACGCTTGCTGTTGCTATGTACATTAGTACATATCGATCTAAACGTATGTCGCTCTTATACTAAACTAGTAAATTCTGTTATATATATATATACACGTGTGCCAAGGATCAAGTACGAAAACAGGATAGAGTACGCTGTCTTACAACATGGTAAGATTATCAAAACACAGTACTTGGCAACTGTTTTCTCTTTATGTATAGATATTTTTTTTAGAACTGTTACTTATTAATCTAATGAATAGTATTTAGTGTAAGAAGTTAAGTCAAAAACATGCAGAAAAGAACACGGCCTACACTGCATGACTTCTGCAAGCGCGGCGCACAACTGAATGCTCAGCGAGCCCCGTGATCGATTGCGATGGGTCCATGTAACTGTCACTAGCCTTTTTGTTCTTTGCGAGGTGCAGATTCAACATGTAAAAGATTGGCGATACTCATGCAAGCTACTGCGATGCTACTAGCTGCATGCATACTCAGGCGCCTAAACTGTCGATACTGAAAGCATTGATCTTTGTGTGTATGGGGGAGCACAGCTTGTTGCAGGAAATCTTAGATGCTAAATATATATGAACAATTGACTCTCAAGAGAAACACTGTACATGAACTTTGAGAGTTCTTTCCTTCTGAATGTGAACCGTGCAATGGAGCAGTCAACAAAAAACGCTTCTTAATTTTGAGTCTTTGACACTACCAACAAAAAACAGTTCCTCCTTACGTGAGCTGTTTGATATGAACGGGAAGAGACTCGGTGGCTATTCCCTGTTAACTTGTATCGTAAATAGGACTGAGAACTGAGAAGACATCTCTAGCTATATGTCCTGTTTGGATTAGAGTAATTTTTGGAGGAATCCCAAATAAGGGGTGTGCATTACTCAGAGCTTATTTGGAACGCTGAAATTTCAGAGTAATTTTATATAGGGAGTGTCTATACAACATTTGACTGTTTTTTAGGACAAAAACAGTCAGATTTTGAGCCGTTAGATAGAGATCCAACGTCCTAAATCATTTTTTTTGGAGGGGGTCATTTTTTTGGAGGGGGACTTGTATGGGTGGATCCGTTGGATGGAGATCTAACACCCCAGATCAATCTGACTGTTTTTGTCCTAAAAAACAGTCAAATGTTGTATAGCAATACTCTTTTATATACACGAGATTCTTACGGAATTTCAGTGTTTCAATTTTTTTTTTTGCTTTAAAAATTTCTGCGTTCCGAGTACCCATGATTGGAAGCTGTAAACGACATGAGCTCGTACGGGTTACTTTGGACACATCAACAGCACCGTTATCCTACAATGTTTCTTGAGAGTTGAGAGGTATAAGACATAGACACAATCAGACACACTCATTCACTAAGACTTAAATAGAGGTCCAAAACGTAGGCACCCACTATTTCACTGGATACGTATGCGTGTATGTACCCTCTCTAGAGAGTACTATTCAAATGAACATTACTCTCGAGATAGTGAGACAATCCAGGATCAAGCTCGGACCAGTTGCTCCCTTAACCTGCATAGCTAGCCAATCGCACTAGCGCTCGATCGGTCCTCACACCATCTTGATTTTGGCTGCATACACATAAGTGGCCAGGCCCCTAACCCAAAGTATGATAGGGGAAGGAAGGAGGTGGCCCGTTTTAAAAAACTTTTGATTTTTAGAAGCTAAAAGCTATTTAAAATACGTTGACTTTTTAATATAGTTTTTCCTTTGTATTTCCATGAAGATATAACAATATCTTTCTTTTTCCCCTTTTTAATTGAATTTCTCAGAAAAATTAACAATCACTATAGTACCATTTCAGCTAAAAATAAAAATTTTAAACCATGGTGCTTTAAAACAAGGCATTTGTTTCGCACGGCAAGTTGCTAGCCTGCTACCTACGTGTTTAGCCTATGGCTCCGTTTCAAATGACTTTAGTTTTTGGTTTTTTTTGGCTTTGTCTTATTTAAGCTAGAAGTCAATTGGAACATGTCGGATTATAATTTTGGTTTATTTTGATTTTTTTGTTTTTTATTTTTCTTCTTATTCCTTTGTATTATCTGTGACAGTATAACAATTTTTTATTTTTAATTTAATAATTTAGAGAAAACTAACGGTCAATATAATATAATTTCTATCATAAAACAACAATTAAAGCTATAAACTAAAAACTTATGTGGTGATCGGTTCGGCTGAAAAGCTCATGGCTTATGGCTGAAAACACTGTAGCTGGCTGAAAAAAGCATTGTAACTGACAGAGACTTATTTAGCATAATTAAATTTAAAAAAATTAAAAATATAAAAAATATGTTAGCCCATTATGTATAATACAAACAAATACGGGAAAAAAAGAACCGGCAAAAAAGCTCAACAAAAAACCAAAAATTTAAAAAAAAATGAAACTTATGAATAGTGAAAAATAAGTCAGAAGTCGAAGTCGAGTTGATCACAGCCAAGCTCGCCATGCCGTGCAGTGCCTTGCCTGGTCCCGTCCGTCCCATCGTCGTTTAGAGGTCAACAACACCTTCAGAACGCAACAGTTGCCGCCGTACGCGCCCACCGGATCGGACCGAGAGGGGCCCGGCCGCGGCCGGCACGGTTTTACTTTTGGCTACAAAGCACAGATATCTACTACGACGTACGTGCTACTTACCATACCATGCATGCATGCGTTCGTGCACGAAAAGGTTTGCCCTTCTCGAACAAGCTAGCGCCATCGCTGTGTCGTAGCCGAGTACCAGTACTCTCTTGGCACCGCGGCGTTGAAAGGAGGAGCCGGCCAAGAGTCCGCGCCGTATATGCAGCTTTGTCGTTTGAGCTTTCAGACGACGTTAGATTGGGCGCGTTCGTCGCTTCGCTGCACTGCTGCGCCGGATTGATGTACGTCCTCCGATTGTTCGGTACCTGACGAGTGAGGTTGCCCACCGGACCATGCGGCTACATGTACTATCCTCACCGCCCAACCCGTCCCAAGCTCCGTGCTAGCTACCTTCTCTCTCTCTCGGCTCTGGCCTGAGCCCTACCCTCCCTGAGCCGCTCCCAAGCGGCTGTGGCGGCACGGTCGCCTAGCGGTGAGATTTCAGACGAGGTTTGCGAGATTTTCAGCGAGGTTACGGCGAGGTTTTGCGGCGGCGGCATGGCTTTCGACGGCGACGCGGCTCGGAGGGCTCATGGTCCGGGAGAGAGCGCAGCCGAGACGTAATTTACATGCACTGTACATTTGATTATGCTATGTGTGAGACGCGATTTCTAAAGCGATCCTCACGTCTACCGAGATCAAGGCCCAATCCTAGCGTCCCACGATCCTCACATTTGAGTTAGTTCTAAACGGATTTAGTTTCTGGCAGTTTAATTTTTAAATTTTTTTGTTTTTAGATTTTTGTCTTTTTTCTTCTTATTCTTTAGCATTGTAACCTTTTTATTTTTTAAATTTACATAGAAAAATAACAATAATTACAATATATTTTCAATCATTATAATATAAAAAAGTCAGAACTCTAGGCTTATAAGCCCGTTAGACCACTACATCAATATTAATCTTAGAGTGCTCGTAATGGAAGAATTTGCTACCAATTAGCCCATTTGAATATGGCTCATTTTCTTAATTTCAAAGCATGCATGGTTTAGTACCATATTACTAAAGCAAGGTGAGAAAGACCGATTTATAAGGTAGAGCCTTCACCACTCCTTAAATATGGATAGAGATGGTATAATATTCACGTATTTTCGTGTAAAAATAGCGTGACTTGTGAGACCAAGTCCATCTTTATTTTGCTGAAACCTTGCACCTCACTCTCTCTGTTTGAATGAGATTCGAACTTGTTGTTGTACCACGCCGTCTGAACTTCGCCAACCTTTCTTCTCAGCGTGCACCTGGAAGGAGGGAGAGCGGCTATCTCTGAACCAGTTGCCGCAGAGAGTACCTGCATGTTCTTTTCAAAATGGAGGGGGGGGGTTACAATCTTTTAGGGCCAAAAGACTCGTGGATAAGCTTGGGTTACCCACATAACTTTTTAGAAACTACGGGCACTTAGCTCGCCTGCTAGGATAACCAACACTCAATAGTGTAACCCACCCAGACCCTGGACATCATACTTATAATAGACTGGCTAACAAGGCACCAAAGGAATAGTAGACTACGCCACTAGGAGGAGTGGTTTACCAATCAGAACTGCCTGCAAGCTTAGCAGATGGGCACAATGTATTCCATGTATCCTAACCCAAGACATGTCCACAAATATCAGGAGGACCAAACCCTTAGGAAGCAGTCGAGCCCAAGGGTGACTTGATACCTGCAGGAAATGGCATATCAAGATTTTACTAATGGTAGTAAAGAATGTTGGGAATCAGACCATCCACTAATATTGGGCTCAATAGAAACCATCATACCAGGAAAGAGGACCACCTGGGAACGCAAAGATCAACTGCGAAAAGATTATCCCGACTGGACCACTAGTTAGGCTGAATCTCGGGGTCGAGATTCTTTTTAAGGGGGGTAGGTTTGTAACATCCTGAAAATTTGAATTTGAAAATGTGAAGCTTTTTGAATTATTTCTGAAATGTGTTTTATCGAATTTGGAGTTTATGGGATTTAAATGAAAAATGTGGAGAAGGTTCCAAACTGCTAAAAGGATCCTGAGGAAACAAGCATACTTAAATAATGGAAAATTTAAATTTTAAGTAAGAATCTGAAAAGATGATCCATAAAAGGAAGGGAGAAAAATTAGGTTAAAACCAAAACCCCATTTCTAAATAACGGCATGAATAACAATGGAAACAAGTAAATTAAATACCAAAATTAGATGGAAATATTTTTATTAAGTCCAAAATATCATCAGGAACTTCAGTGAATTTTACTGGAATTTTTGGATGTATTTTCGCATTTTTCTGAGCTTATTGGGATTTTCTGGCAATTTCTAAAAGGCTAAAATAAAAATCGGAAAAATAAAACCTCAACCCGCTTCTCTGGCCGCCACTTGGACGGCCAGGATTGGCCCACGTCGCCCCGGCCGATCCCGCCTCTCCCCTTTCCCTGCTCGCCACGTGGGCGGCCGTGATGCCCCCTTCCCCGCGCCTCGGCCCATCTGACCATCCGCCCCACTTAGGGTGTGTTTGGTTGCCTGCATCCCTTTCATCCTGGATGGGTGGATCCGTATAATCTCGTAAAGAGCTGTTTGGTTGCTGTATGAGCGGATACACTGTATGAGCGGATGCAAAATACACCTCATCTGGATGAGTGAATACGCTCAAAATGAGCTTCACTAGCCATCTGGATGAGTGGATGCGATGTATCTTATGCGGTCCCACGTGTTAGTCTCTCGAGTTTGGTAGATCGCATCCGCTCGTCTGAGCAACCAAACAACATCTCAGTTTTTTTGTATCCGCTCATACAGCCTCACCAAACATCTTCTTTTTCTGAAATACGATTCCACTCAACCTGCATCCACTCATCCAGGATATACGATGCAACCTCCATCCACAAACCAAACACACCCTTAACCGCGCCCGCCGCCCGATCAGCCTCCTCACCACGCGGCTTCATCCGTGCCGTCGCGCTTTCCCCTCCCCTCTCCTGCTGGCCGGTGGACCCGCTTTGTCAGAGTCGGCTTCTTCCTCCTCCCCCGTCTCTTTCTCTCTGTGCGGAGGACAGGGTCCTCACTCCCCGTGGCACGCATGCGCCCGGGAGCGCCCGCCCGTTGCCTGACGCGTCCTCTTGCGTGCGCGGCGCAAAAGCTGTCCGAGAGGAGCACGCGCGCCAGGAATCCCGTTGCCCCGCCTGCCACCGCCGCGCCCGGACATGACCGCACGGGCCGTCGCCCATTGCCAGCCCCGCTCGCGTGCCTATAAAAGCCGCTGCGGCTTCCTCCGAACTCCCCACGCCGCCCTCTTCCTACTGTAGAAGGTAATCGAGCCGAAGCCAGAAATCGCCACCGCCTTCTCCTTCGTCCCCAACTCCGGCGAACACCAATCCGCCAGCCCGAGCCACTAGAATCCGATTCCCCGCCACCACACCCTCTCCGGCTCACCGCGAAAACGACCCCGGCCTCACCCGAGCACCTCACCGCCCGTAGCTCACCGGCACCGAGGACCTCCCCGAGCCGCCGCCACCGCACGACGCCGGCCACCACCGCGCCCCGGCCCCGCAGACTTCGCGATCCGGCTCACGGACTCGGGCAACGCATTTCTGCGTTCACCCGAGCCTCCCCGACATCCCCTCGCCGCCGGCCACCGTCGCCCCCGACTCCTCAGCCCGACCCCGCCGCAGACCCACCTCAAAAGAATTAATTGCCCTATAGAGGTAGACAAAGCCTCCCCGCTCACTTGGCTATCGGCGCTAACTCTATTCTCTGCCCCTCTTCCTCGGCCACAAGACGCTCGAGCCCCGGCTCAGCAGCCGAGGTCGAACATTTCTTTTTATTTCCGCCTGACAGGTGGGCCCCACATGTCAGCCACTGCAGACACGTTGGGCCCCCATGGTCAGTGGAACATGTGCGTAGGACCCATACTGACATGTGGACCCCAATGAACAGTAACCGGACCCACATGCCAGTAGCACAGAGAGCAAAAAGAAAATAAAATGGAAAAAAAATCAAGATAAATGCCAGAGGATGACAGTGGACCCCACATGTCAGGATTTAGTAATTTTTGGATTTGACCGAAACAGAAAACTTTGATCAATCATAACCTTTTCATTTTAGCTCCAATTGAATGAAACAAATTTCTAAATTTGTCTAAATTCAAGATCTATCTATTGGAACTAGAACCATGATTTTTGGAGTTCATTTGAATTTTTGGTGATATTTTGAGTGATTGGTTGCTTTTCTTTTATTTGGGAATTTCGCACGATTAAATAGCGTACGAGGCTCAGGAAGAGGAGGTTGAAGCAGCCAGTCTAGAAGCTTCAGAAGGTCAAGACCAAGATCCCCGCGAACAAAGTGAGTCAATACTTTGATCATATTGATCCTGTATTTTCTGCAAATTACTTTGATTTAAATTATCAAATTGCATGCCGTTATGTTTATGAAAATACATGTTTAATTCAATAATCTAGTTATGTGTCTATTGTTTACCTTGGATAATATTACCCCTTCTTTGGAATATTTGAATGTGCGAACCTTGTCGCCCTAGCAAAAATATAATAGTAATATTTCAAAGTAAGTCCCTAATGATATGCTATGCTTAGAATTGCATAGATGCTCGGGGCGCCAATGCCCCAAACATCATTGTCGATTTTAGTCATGAGAAATCGTTTGGACAGTCATGGTGGGAATGATCGGTATATTTTGATATGACTATTTTGTGCTCTCAAAAACCCCAACTTGCTTAATATCTGGGCGGATTGGTTCGATGGTGTGAGAGTGTGGTGCAGTGGAAGCACAAAGTGGTTAGTGGTAGACTGCCCAGATACTACTAAGGACCGAATCTTGTCATGACCTCCCGATGTACAACAAGTACGACCACAAGCTGGCAAAATGTAGGCAGGGCTAACTAATTTGCATCGACTTAGTAAGGGTTGCGCCGGTGTGACCACGGGCGGGTAGAGGATGGCCACATCCTCCGACGTGACGGCGCAAGAGGGGGCTTCTGGAAGGGTGGTCGTACCCGGAGGAAGTGGAAACCTTAGCGGACGTAACCCTACTAGGAAAAGTGCATTGTAAAGGTCCTGTGATAGTCTACTCAACCGCATGGCTAAGGAATCATGTAGGGCAATGAGTGGATTTATCTCTTGTGCGTAAAGTGTGCAAACTCTGCAGAGTCAAAAACTATTCGAATAGCCGTGCCCACGGTCAAGGGCAGACATGGGAACTTAACTAGATATAGTTCTGTTTACAAAATATTGGACCTTGGAAGAAGGGAAAACTTGAAGGGCGAAGGACTGCCCTGGTTTGGAATTGTCCTGGGTGTCGTCCCAGTGGTAAGTTAAGCGGCTATAACGCTGAAGGAATTGCTATATGGTGCAGATGCCATGTAACGGTGGATGGAATCTGAATCGATATTAATAATGCATTTCCTGGTATATTATGGTTTGTTTCAAAAATTGCTAAGTCATAGGGCTTTTTAATTAATTGTATTCGAAAGCACTCCTTGCAAAACAAAATAACTCGAGCCTCTCCTTTGCTAAGCCATGCATATTATTTATTTGTATTTTGTGTATTGGCTCGCGGAGCACGGGGTCGGAGTGCTCATACTCGCTTTTGCGACAAAAATTCAGAAACAGGAACGCAAGGACACTACGCCTATAAGGAGGCCCCTGCCAACGTCGACGGAAGCAAAGACGATAATTAAGGCGTAGGCCACGGTGGTTAGGCATAGACAAGTAGACTCTAGGTGCGGAGTACATTTATGTTACCGGGACCCTGGTGGCATATATTGTACACCTTACCCTACTGGTCGCTTGCCTGTGGATTTGGGTTTACTTTTGCTATTAATTCCGCTGCAGTTATGTATTGGAGACATTCAGCCAAAGCGGCCCTTTTTGTAAACATTCACACGATATGGTGTATTTCAGACTATGTAATATTACTATGCGATGTATGTCATGATTCAGCAATGTACCTGTGTGCACTAACTACTGATCCAGGGATTAGTGCAGTGAAACACAGTAGATTCTGGATTGAAAAATCTGGGTCTAACAGTAGCCTGCTGTTAGTTGCGAGTTTCGCATCACTCGTTTATTGTATTTGTCTCATAGTAAAACTTGGAATTGAAATTTTGCCTACTTTTATAACAATTCAGAAACCTTATTGTGAATTTTGTTGCAATACAGCAATGACTGGTGCTTTTGATGCGATGAAACCTGAGAGGTTTTCTGGTCAGAATTTTCATATATAGCAGACTAGAGCCAAGTTTTGGCTCATGTCTTTGGGGCTGTGGTGGGTTATCCACCCGCAGTATCCATTTACGATTGAGCAGTACATGCAGTTTGAAAATGCAAACAATACTGCTCTTGCTGCATTCTGACTGTTCTGGCAGATCAGCTCTATGATGTGTATATGGACTACGAGTCCGCCGCAGAGTTGTGGGAAGCACTAGAGCACAAAATATGCAGAGATAGAGGCAGGTCGCTGGCTCTACATATGTGAGCAATTTTTCGACTTTAGCATGGATGAGGCTAAATCCATAGTTAGACAAGTTCATGACCTCCAGCTACTAGTCGGTGAGATTGCTCACCTGGGCTGTGTGTTGCCTCCAATGTTTGTGGCTGCGGGCATTGTTGCTAAACTCTCTGCCTCTTGGCGGGATTTTGCTACTAGCTTGAAACATAAGAGGGAAGAGATTTCTGTTGAGGATCTCATTGCAACCCTCGATGTGGAAGAAAAGGCAAGAGCAAAAGATGCACCTAGCACATCTGGTCAGAACAATGCAAATGTCATATAGAAAAAAATTGTTACTAAGAAGTACAAATCTAACAAACCGAACAAGACAACTAGTTTTAAGAAGAAAACCGAGAAAAAGGATTTAAGAGACATCACCTGCTTTCTGTGCAAAAAAGACGGTCATATGGCGAAGGACTGTTGTTTCCGCAAGATTAGAGATGGTGAACAGTCTAAGAAGAAGGCTGTTAACGTGACCATAGGCGAGGCCTCGACTTTAGGAGGGTATGATAATTCACCTGTTGTCTTTTCAGCATGTCAATCCACTGATTGGTGGGTTGATACTGGAGTTAATGCTCACTTATGTTCTGATATTTTCTTGTTTTCTTCTTATCAGGCAGCAGAGGCTTCCTCCGTCCTAATGGGAAACAGATCGCATACTTCTGTTCTTGGTGTTGGCACGGTGGACAGGTGGTCCTACCCGCGGCCACCTGTTGAGTTGGGGCTGCTCGGCAATGCCCTACCGAGCAAGGGAGGATCGGCAGGTAGCTGTAAGCAGCAGGAGCTCGGCAACGCCCTGGACCCGCCCTGCTGCAACTCTACGCGCTCAGCTGCCACGCCCACCCACTCCTACCAAGCTCACTAAGCGTGACTGGTGATAGGTATCGTCTGTAGCTTCTCAGCTCGAAGACGGAACTATTTTTATAAAAATAAGTATTCCAAAGTCAAACTTAAAACTAAAAAAAAATGGCTACAGGGGTAAAAACACAAACAGTTCGAAATTAGGAGCCAGGGTGTACAGAGACGCAGGTAACAGCAGATCTGGCCTGGCCGGGATGGGGTGCCGTCTGCAAGTCAAGGCAATGCAATGCAATGCAATGAATCCAATCCTGTGAGCCCTGCGTGAGCTGCGCAGGGTGGGCAGACAAAGCAGCTCGCCCAATTTATTGCCCTGCCGGGCGGGGAGGGACCCATGCTAACCGATGCCGATGCGAACATCCAAATTCATCCATTCGCCATGCACCGAGCCACCGGCGAGGTACCAATTAGTTAGCTACAGCGCTGTGCTCAAAAGGACAATCCCAATGTGACTTGTGTACAACCATGGCAATATATATTGTACCGTGCAGTACTACATCAACAGGTTGTAGAAAAGTCTCATGCACAAATAGGGTGTAAACGGCTTGCCTGAGAAATTTATTAACGCTAGGAATCTTTGTCGTCACAGAAAAAAAAGAACTTTGGATATTTTAAAATGTTGCTGCGAGATATGTGTAGAATTATATACCCGTCGCACAAACTATGTTGAAGCTTTGCCGGGGAATACTGTTGATATGTTCAAAACTACATATTAATTTCTATCGTGTATTCTCATTTTTAAATGGCGAGGATCATTCTTTTATATATCGAACCTAAGGTGTACAGGTTTGATGAATCAAATTTTGCTACTCTAAATACTACTTCGATGTATGCAAGCAGCTATATATATGCTAACCAAACATCCTAGATAAATTTTTTTATACGAATATATAAATATGGGGATGTTGACATAACATGCATGCACGCTTGGAAGCCTCGAGCCTCAGTGAGGCGGGCGGCGTCGGTGACCCTCGTCGCCTCTTTGATGGCGTCGCCTTGGAGTTTCATCTTCGCGCAGAATAGATAGGAATTTGGGTGGCTCAGTTGGAGGAGGTTTAGGGTTTGGTTGAAAGCAAGGATGGAGAAGAAATTCTGAAGCTTAGTCTTCCTAGCTTTTCTTAGTCCTTAGGCTCTATTTCTTGCGGTTGTGTAATCCTCAGTGTTGAGGCTTTGAGCCTAAGAGCTCGTGTAACTTTTGGCTGTATATATCCCAAGTGGATATAGAGGCCGGATTTTATATCCTTTATCTAAAAAAAAACATGCATGCACGCTGCAACTTTAGCTAGAATGAACGAACAACAAAGTGACAGTATGTACTAATATGTAATATATCTGTCTGCTGCTTTCATGGATAATGGACTCTTGATGATCGATACATGGTGCAAAACATCATTAATAGCGGTGTAGACATGAGTAACGGACAACCGGTGCACATTAATCCACATCATACAAAGTTAGACAAACAACAGAGACAAACTAACAAATTAAATGTTACAAAGAAACAAGAAGGCATTACGATCATGCCTCTTTAACTTCAGTTTTACGTACTCTAGCCTGGAGGAAAAATGAAGCTAGCTACAACTGAACACCTGCTAATTAATGAATGAACGTTTCAACGAAAGAGCTAGCAATTGTCAGTTTATCAACATTCAGTTAAGAGAGACAAAACTTTTTCCGTTTTTCCTGGTTGATCAGATCATGATGTGGTACCGTCTACTCAAGTAATCTACTCAACTTTCAATAATCTTACCAGAAAAGAGATGCAAAAACGTAACCTGGCAAGTAGCTAGCTTCAGTACTTGGAAGCTCAGAACGAAGAATGATTCTGTTTTTTTACTACGAATTATTAGCCTAATAAGCAGTATTACGAAGGAATGTTAACAATTTAGGTTATGCTCATTTTAGCTTGAGCTTCTAGCTTATTTTTTACTACTCATAAATTTTGTCTTTTTTTTTTTTATTTTTTTTGGCTTTTTTACCGGTTCTTTTTTCTCGTATTCGTTTGCATTGTCCGTAATGGGCTAACATGTTTTTTATTTTTAAAAATTTAGTTAGATCAAATAAGTCAACTATATTATAATTTCAGTCAACTTCAATAATATTTAAACTAAAAATTATTTTTTCCAGCCTAATCAAAGGACACCTCAGTGATCTGTCGGATTGACTAAAAACAATGCAACTGTCACGTCACTTGCTGTCAAACTGTCACAAAACTATTCGTATAGTACTTTTTTCACAACATAGCACATCTATTAGCTAGATCGCTATTACGTCACTTCTTCATGGGTCCCTAGCATCAATGTCGCAAGCCATTGTTGAAATTTTCTATACATATCACTTTTATTTTTATAAATACGATTTAAAATTGAAGACCAACGAAACAATTTCCAAAAAAACATGTATATGAGCATCAAGCCATCTGTTTTAATCAAAATGGAAAAATCAGTTGCATACCCCAATCATGCATGGAAGCCAAATTAAAATGGGGAAAAGATTTTGCTGATTTCCTCCGTTCATTGCGATTAAAGAAATGCTACAATCCTCGCACAACAAAAACAGAAATGCTAGAACAAGCATATATAGGATTAGTCACTTGATAACACAACTTGTATATCAACTCATTCCAACATCATGCAAACTAAACAAGCAACAACGATCTTGGGGATCTGATCTGTGTCATTTCTCTATATTCCCCATCTTGGAGAACTAAAAAAAAGCTTCACAAAATGGATAAAAGCAAACTACTAGATATATAGAAGCCCTAGGGGTTTCCTTCGCTAGAGTTTAAGTCAATACCCGAACCACCACATCAGCTTAAGCCGCAGCCAACATATCCCAAAAACCACCACATCAGCTGATCAAGCAAGCCTAGCGCACGGTTCGTTCTTGACTTAATCCCCTTGCAACTCACCCCGTTGCTCTATTGAATATACTCCACACTATCAACAACAACAACAACAAAGCATTTTATCCCAAACAAATTAGGATAGGGTAAGAATAAAACCTCCTTAAGGTCTATATAATTTATTTATTTTGCCCTGCCTGATCAATCTCAAACCCTAGCTGAGTTGTTTGGCCTGTCTGTTGAGACTTGAGATATCTGGCCCTCCTCTGTTGTTCCATTTGGAACTTGGAAGAGTACTCAAGTTAGAACATTTGACATGGCATCCGACCTTGGGAGATCGATGGCTGGTCGGAATCCATGTCAAATGCCCACTAGGGCGAGATGATGTTGGCCTGCAGGGCAGACTTGATCTTCTGGATGGTGCAGGAGAGCAAGTTGCTGACGGTGTCGACCGACTCGATGGTGAGCTTCGCCGTGGGCAGGCTATTCACGAGTATCTGGAACGCCACCGTGACGAGCGAGCCGGTGTTGTTGCTGCTGGCCGGAGCATTTGGTGGGCCCTGCTGGGCAGGGTTCGGAGGGGCCGCCACCGACGCGTTGTGGCCGTCGGGGAGGATGGCGAACCCAGACGGCAGAAGGGAGACGTACGCCGAGTCACCACCGTTCATGACGACGTGCATGGATTGCACATCCACTGGAGCGTATACCACCAGGGATCCGGACGAATCGGTGCAAGTCTCCTGTAAGATCAGCATGTTGTTTTGGTTCCCACTTGTCGCCTGTAGACATGGTAGTGAAAATATATCAGAACTGAAAGAGAGAGTGAGCATGGCATTGCAATAGATCGTAACAGAGAAACTAGTACCAGAAAATCAACCAAAAGTACCAGTTGGCTTTCCAACAAGCCAATATGAAATGTATATGAAAATTATACAATGAAATATGGGATTGGCTGCACAAACATTTGATAATTTTTCTTTTGCAAAACAGTCAGATTTCCGAGCTTTCGGATAGAGATCCAATGCTCCAGATCATCGCCCCAAATACTATTCTAACTCTTCTCATCCTTAACCATCTCCCTCCTTCAGGTAGCCGCCGCCACCCCATTCCATCCCGCGTGCCGCCTTTAACTGCCTCGCTGGCACCGCTAAGGCCCACTGACCCATCCAATCCCATCCCGCCTGCCACCACTACCGCTTCCTCTTGTCCGCCAGCACTACTCAACTCCCTCACTACCATCTTTTTCCCCATCTTCGACAGCTACCGCCATCGGATCCACCAACCCTGCCTCCTAATTTCTAGGCAATTTTCGCCGCCCTCCCTCTCTTTGTAGTCCAATCTTGGCGAACACAAAACCTAACCTAGTGAACTCAAGCCCTAATCTGGTGAAACTTGGCCCTAACTCATTGTCGCTGCCACTGAAGAAGACATCGCTGCTGGCCAGAACACGGATCTTCAAGCAAATCGCAAGATCAGAAATTCTACTACCAGAAAAATATTCGATGGTTTTTAAGCAATTCCGATGAAATATTATGTTAATAACCACAACTGCAGGTATAAAATAAAATTTTGGCAAAGGTGTGGTGCCAATTTTGGAATCCTACCTATGGTATACATTTGTACTTGTTCTCGATCTCAGGTTCCATCAATCAGGGTGCATCTTTATATAGTGCATATTTAGGCTTATAATCTTAGACTTCTGATTTTTTTTTAAACTATAGCGACTGAAAATATATTGTGATTGTTGTTAGTTTTTTTTAATATAATCAAATTTAAAAATAAAAATTTATATCATTAGAGACAATGTAAAAGAATAATAGATAAAAAAAAGATTAAAAAACCAAAAAAAAAATGATATTAAGAAGTTAGAATGCGGAGGCCAGAAGCATCGGAGCAATGGCCTTAAAAAGAACGTAGAGAGGGCCAGGATCGAGTAATAAGTAACAGATGAAAAAGATGTCATCATCCTCCAAACAGGGAAGATAAAGCCTGACAGGCTTTTGGTGGGCAAGGACATGGGCAGCTAGGCTGCATGCATGCCTCCAAACACAGAGAAAAGTTAACAGCTAGCTTTCTCTCACAAATGTCAACCCTACCGCAGTTTCTAGCCCAAGAATTTTTAACCTTTTCCGTTTTGTCCTCTTGTTTCTGTCACCGACTCACTGCACCTCTCAACCCATGCATACCAATAAAACCAGCACCATGGTACAGTACAAGGTACTTGAAAAGCTATAGCAACAGCTGCTACCTAACGGATTTATAGTACTCAAAATTTTTTCCTATATATATATTTTTTTAAAAATATGAGTGTTCTAAACTACAAAAAAATACTCGAAATCTCTAGACACCTTCTCCAAAAAAAATTGAGTATATTTTTTTGACCCCGAGCACTCAGATTTTTTTTCATATATACACCTCTCCAAAAAAGTGAGTGCTCTAAACAACAAAAAAACACTCGAATACATCTAAACACCTCCAAAATTGTATTTGGCCCAAGTTTTTTTTTATGTTGTTGATTCATGTATGTTGTAGGGATGATCTAACCCTCCGTGACTAGTCTATGCAACTGGCCCAATATGTAATAGGACTAATAGTATAGAGGGAATATACCGATGTACCTCTACTATTTGTAATTATTAAAGGGTAAGATATAAAATTCTCATCCTATCCCACTCATATATATAAACCCCAAGAGGAATATGTGGCCAGCTCTCTCCTTAATTCTCTTAATTATGTTTTCTGCGGAGAAGAATACCTTATACTCAATGTGTAGCCATGCTACAACAATGTACTTGTGTTAGTTTTTGTACCACTAGATGAGTTCTCAGTTAACTATGCATGTATGTTAGACGCTGAGATTGTAGAGAAGAAAAAAGAGAGATGGAGATGGAAGCTGTGAATACTTACATTTGGACGGAGGAGGCAGACGGCGTTCCCGTGGTGCTGCCCCTTGGCAATGTGGTCCATCTCCTGCATGGCCTCGCCGTTGGCCAAGATGTCCCACTCGCCGCGGCGCTGCTCGTCGCGCAGGTAGTCGAACACGCGCTGCGGCGGCGTGCCGGGGAGCCGCACGGATGTGGTGGCGCTCAGCACCACGCCCGGTGGCTCCCCGGGCGCGCCCACGCTCTGCCGCGCCATCATCCGCACCTTCTCCTCTCCCTCCCCGGCGCCCCCCTCGCCGCGCCACTCGTCAAGGCGCCGCCATTTCTGCGCCGCCAACGCGCACACCCCCGCGCAGAAGTTGTCCGTCATCCGCTGCGCTAGCTTCAGCATGCTCCTCCGCCCAACCGGCGTTATCGCTGCATGTACACCACCACCAAGAACAGATCAAGAAGATGGATGGTAAAGCTGTGTGTACGTACGTACGTAGCTAGCTAGAGACTAGAGTACTCACCGGCGTGGTCGCCGGCGGGGAGGGAGTTGGAGCAGAGGATGGCGAGGTACTGGCACTGGCGCTGGAGCGAGGCGAGCCAGCGGCGCGCGCCGAGGGCCTGGCCGGAGCGGAGCAACGGGCGGTAGAGCTGGTGCACCGCCGTCTCGTCGTACTCCGCGTGAACCACCCATGTGACCTGCGGGACGTACATACACGCACAGTACAGAGCAGTATTAGCGCGAGTGGTTCCCGTATCACGGCCTTCCCCGTTGGCCTCGGCCACTTGCCTCGACAAGGCAGTAATGGCTGAGGCAGGTGAAAAAAAAGGCTGGTCACGTAGTAAGGCAAGGCGCGGGAAGGGTGCAGTAAAAGACATGAAGCAAATGGCCACAATAACATCAGAGAGGATGCAATGGTAGGGATACGCCATCGCGCAAGAGGACAAGCCGCGTAATACACACCGGCCACAGCTGCTGCATGCTAGCGCTGATCATGATATTAGTATAGTGGAAGGCAGGCAGACGCATCAGGAATTCAGGATTCAGAAGAAACCCAGCTGCCCACTGCAAAAAACCCTAGCTAGGTGTACTGCACTACGCTCGCACCACAGGGAAAGATGTGCTAAAAAAACAGGAAATAAACAAACAAAATGCAGTACCAACTGGGGATCATGGTCATGATATCTATGCTTAGCAAAAGGGAATCGATCGAGGCAGCGATAAAAGAAGAAACAACAAGAAACCCTAAAAAACTGGATCTAGGCGAGAGCAACCAGCACGGGCATTTCGCTCGCGGGGGGCAGTGCACGGCGCGAGAATATGCTGTGGTAGTAGAAGCACCGAAGCATTTCAAAATTGGGTTGGGGAAAAAACAAGTGACGCTCTCTCCTACCGATGGCGAGCTAGCTAGAGGGTCAAGCTGCGGCAGGCCATTGCACAGTCGTCGCAGGCGGCACGGAAGCCGACTGATCTTACACACACACACACGTCTCGACGGGCAAGCCCGGCCTACGTACGAGAGCATTGACCTGCGCACATCGATCGACGTGCAGCCTTGGATTCATTCACGTACGCCAGGGAGCATAAAATACTGGCCTGCGCGCGCCCTTACTGTGCGGTGGCTCTGCCACTGTAGCCGCCACATGCTGATGCGCCGTGCGATTTTGGAGGTGATAAATCTAGGACTGTCCACGGGCCGGCCGGCTAATTAAACGAACGCAATCATGACGCGTTTCAGTGGGGTTGGCTGGTTAATTTGGTTGTTGGTTACCTTGGAGTAGCCATTGTTCATGTCCTGCACGATGCAGCCGGTGGGGAGGATACGGCAGCCCATGTACCCGGCCGCGCCGCCGTTCTGCGCGTGGTTGCCGCCGTCGGGACGGAGGATGCCGTCCACCGAGACGTCCACGACGGCCCACAGCCCCTCGGCGTGCTGCTTGCAGAACCGCAGGAAGACCACCTCCCGGATCGGCACCAGCGGCGACAGCACCTGCAGCTCCGCGTGCATCTGCAGCACGGCGTCCCATGTAATCGTGAGTCATTGTGGCACGAACGGCTCAGACGACAGGTGCGTGCGGGGGTATGGCGTTGCGTGACGGAAGCGTGTGCGAAGTGCTGGGAAACGCGAGGTAGCTAGCTCACCAGTTGAACTGACCCGCTCCGAGTGCCGCCCATGCCGCTCGAGATGATGTCCATCGTGCTCGCCCTCGCCACGATGCAAGGGAACATCTCCGACCAGCGAGGCTGCAACCGCGAACACAACATGTTCTCCTTGTATCAGTGTATAGCAGTGACACACGTAGGTATAATATTATTGTTTTCTTCTTGACGTTGTTGTCGATCGATGCGTACCGCGTCCATGAGGCTGTCGACGAGGTCGGCGCTGCTGATGATGGCGATGCCGACCTCGCGGGTGGCCTCGGAGACGTAGCCGGCGGGGCTCTGCCCGAACACCCTGGCGAACACGCGGTGGTACTCGTCGTAGTTGAGCGTCTCGAACCCGCCGTCCAGGCTGGGGAGCCACAGCGGGTCGTCCATCTGCGCCACCTTGACGAGCTCCTCCATCGCGGCGAGCCCGAGCTCGAGGAGCACCGCGCGGTCGATGCCGCCGCCGTCGGCCGCGCGGTGCATGGCGCCGTCGAGTCCGCCAATGCTCGCGGGCAGGCGCATGGCCGCCGAGCCCACGGGGCCAGTCAGGCCGGCGCCCATCAGGTCGGGGATAAGCTGCATCGTCGAGGCCCCGAGGGAGCCGAGCCCGAAGCCGTTGGTGCCGACGCCGAGCTCGAGGCCGGAGCACGCCTGGAGGGATGGCAGGCTCGGGGAGGAGATGGACGAGATGGGCCGGCCGAGGAACTTGCCGGCGAGCGCGCAGACGCGGTCGAGCTCGTCCTTAAGGCGCGCGTTCTCGATGCGCAGATGTTGCTCCTCCAGCGACACCTCCCCAAGCACGGCCGCGCCGCCGCAGCTGGCGCAGATGGGGTTCCTCATCGCCTCCCGGATCGTCATGTTCTCCGCCCGCAGCTTGTCGTTCTCCTGCCGCAGCAGCGCGTTCTCGTGCCGCTCGATCTGCGTCTGCTCAGCACGACACAAGAAACAAAAAATTAACTCCCCTTGTCATATCATCACACAGACACGCAGTACTAAAGCTTTTTACAAAACAACCACATGTCGTCCATGGGTTGATCTGTCCGAACCTTCATCTGGGTGCGGCGGTTCTGGAACCAGAACTTGACCTGGCGGCTCTCCAGGTTGAGCCGCTTGCTGAGCTCCATCCTTTGCTTCTCGTCGGGGTGCGGGCACTCCTTGAACACACTGCGTTCACGTACGTTTAGGTCTAAAAACTGGTCAAAAGTTCGGTTTTTTTATGGGGTTGCTATTGCTTTGCTCGAGATGTCAAGACTTACGCTTCGAGTTCTTGGATTTGCTGCGGCGTGTGGCGGTGGTAGCGCTTCTTCTTCTTGCGCGGGTTGCTGTTGTCCGGGTCGAGGTCGTCGCCGGAGGCGCCGTCCACGTTGTCGCTCCCGGAGCGGCTGTCGTTCTCGTCCTCCCGCCCGCGGCCCAGCGAGTCACCGTCGCCGCCGCTCCCCAGTAGGCCGAGCCGGCTCACGTCGCCCAGCTGCCCCCCGTCCATGTTCGTTTGCTACACCAAGAAAAAAAAAAGAATCGAAGATAATTAAGCTCAGCAAAAGAGAATTAACCAAGAAACCTACATATAAAGCTAGTGAGCGCATGAACGGCTAAAGAGTCTACCAGGCCGAGGGAGAGGCCGGGGGCGGTGAAGCCACCCGGTTTCGGGAGGGGCGGTGTGGGGAGGAGGCGGGGGTTGTGGATGCGCGCGCCGCCGCCGGCGTCGTAGGAGAAGACGCCGGAGCCGGCGCCATCGAACATGCCACCGAAGCTCATCAAGAGCGCACTAGAAATGACAGAGTCGTTTTTACTCCTCTCCCGGCTAAAATCTCTCCCCGTGAATTGATCTCTAGCAAATCCCTCGGATCCCGTCAGATCCCAAAAATTTATTAATTTTTATGAGGCAAGAGAGAGGAAGACATGCACTAAAATAGCAGGAGCGCAGCCACGAAGCTATAGATGGTATGGCGGGAGCAAATATGGAAGCGAATCATGGAGCCGCGCGGCGCGGACATGGAAAGAAAGCCCGGTGCAAAGAAAGAAAGAACCCGGAACATACATACATCAGCCTCTCCCGAGAGAAGACACCGTCCACCCTATATACCAAACTCCGCCGCCGTCTCGACGGCGGCGAAGGCGACCCCGGCCCTAATCGATCCCTCAAACCAAGAAGAAGCCGACACTTCCGCCACGGCGTGCACGACGATAAGAGGAAGCAGCCAGCATCGTCGTCGAAGAAGAGGAGAGGAGTGGGAAAGGGAGGAAGAACGGAAGGGAGAGGAGGGCTTGAGAGCCTGCCTGGCTATGGCTATAAGGGTTGCTAGACAAAGCGGGACATGTGGAGAGTCTACGAGAGAGCGCTATCGCGGGGCAGATAAAACAGAGGCCGTTGCTGTTACGCTACACCGCCGAAGAAAACTGCAGGCTCCTCAGTGCCCTGTCCTTCCCTGCCCCGCCACGCCATGTAAACAGGGGAAAAACTGTATTTTTTTCTTGCGGGCTTCTCGACGAGGCACGAGAGGAAGAAATGGGGAAACGAGAAGACGGGGAGCAGAAAAATCAAGTGGCGCTGACTCGCACACGGAGGCGACGGCGAGAGTCAAATGGCCCCCACCGCCGAAACCGATGAACCATGGGCCAATATAATAGAGGCTCCAAGCTCCCTATTTTATTTCATACCGCCACAGATCCGGCGATACGGTAGCAACGAACGAGCGGTTTACGTGTATGCAAATCGCAGAGTACGGCAGTGATCGGTCGATGGATTTATGAGGAAAAAGCTAGAGAGAGGAAGTAAAGAAGACTAACCTTAACCTCGCCACTCGCTGTCAGCCGTGCTGTAGCGACTAGCGAGAGGAGTTAAGGGAAAATTTTATCGTGGAAAAAAGTGGATGAGAGAGAGAGGAGGAGGAGGAGGAGGTGGCCGGAAAGGAGGTGCGTGACGGAGACTTCTCACGGGTGCGGTTTTGAACTGGACGCCCCCAGAACGCCGTACGGGCCGAGCGAGCGGACACGGTCCCCCCGGCGCGAAATGGCCGAACCGCCCCCCGCGCGACGGGTTGGTGAAACGGGAGGGCGCCGGACGGGGAGGGGCAGCGACGGGAGAGCGCGCGGCGGAGGGGGAGTAAATGAGGCGGGGCGGCGGTGCGGTGTGGGACGGGACGGGATTTTTTTCTGGTGCAACGTCCGGGCCTCCGGGGAGGCAACCAGCCGGGCAGGCTGCACTGGCAAGGGTAGTAAATGCCGCCCGCAGGCAGGCGCACGGCCACCCGGCCCCGGGCGGCGCCGCGCCGCGCCACCCACCCTGCCGCGCGGGCGGAGCGGGCGATCGGTGGCTGCCACCGCTGCTGGCTGGCACTGCAGGGCACGGGTGGTGGGGTGGGGCGCGGCGCGGCGCGGGTGACTGCGTGAGTTCGCGCGTCCGCCCGGCCGGTAATTGCGGCGTGTACTCGTGATGAATTTTTTTTAGATTACTGAGGACAAAAGGCCTTGCATGTTTCCTCTTGTATGTGCATATCTATGCATATGTGTTTACTTATCTATCTATAACATGTATGCCAATTCCGTCGACCATAAAAAAAAGTATATATCATTTCCAAATCCCCGGCTCCTAATGTGCAATATAATGTTGCCGTATCGGGTCAACCTCTCGATCAAAAAAAAAAGGTCAACCTACTTTTAATCAGGACACACATATATAATATAAATAATATGGACACCATGGTGCCCAGGCTCCGTTGTTAAGACTTTTCATCCATGATCAAGATTTCCATCCATGATTGAATCCTTTCCAAATTGATGCATTTTCGAATTAATGAATCTTAATGGATTTACCTGATTTAATGAATCTTTATATTGCTTTTAGATGTGTGCAGGTGCAATATATCAGGTAAATCAATTAAGATTCATTAATTCGAAAATGCATCAATTTGGAAAGGATTCAATCATGGATGGAAGTTTTGATCATGCATGGAAAGTCTTAATAACAGAGCCCGGGCACCATGATGCCCCATTTCAATGTCATCATGGTGCCCAGGCTCCATGATTAGACTTTCCATTCATGATTGAGACTTTCCCTTCATAATTAAGACTTTCCATCCTGATATTATATATTATTGCACTTGCACGCATCTAAAAGCAATCTAAAGGCAGGGAGGCTTGGTGCCCGGGCACCCTGGTGTCCCATTTCAGCGTCATATATAACCTTTTCCGTACTCCTAGGAGCACATACTCTCACTTCCAATATACTACTTAAACGAATATTGTATACCCTTTTATCACTTTCAGTATACCTAAATACAAATTCTAATATATTTCAATGTGACTTGGTTGAAAATTTTTCATCAAAACCCTTCATTTTTGCTATATACATTTTTCCATACATAAACAGAGTACATACACAAATCATGCTATAAAAAATAGTTTTTAATGAAATTTTTTATGAAACTTACTTTAGAGTATTTTATAGTTATTATTATAGTATACTCAAATAGATAAAGAGATATAACAACACATTTAAAGCGGTATATGAAAACTAAGAGTACATACTCCTGAGAGCTTAGAATCATTATATATATATATATATATATATATATATATATATATATATATATATATATATATATATATATATATATATATATATATATATATATATATATATATATATATTATAGGATGAGTGTTTTATGCACCCAGGTGCCTAGGCACCCATATCAATATCCGTTGATTTGCTTTGAGATTAGCAACGTTTGATGTGGGTATCTTCATATACCCATAAAAAAGTATATATGAGATGTCAAACTCCGAAAAAAAATAAATTCAACTTCAGTTTAATTAGTTTGAACTATTTTTATGGTATATACTCACTGTAATCGCATTGAACTCAAAAGTAGTTCAAACTAGTTTGAACTGAATTCAAAACTTACTTACCATAAATATATCAAGGGTATAGAATATTTTCATACCCAAACTCAAAAAAATTTATTAATCATACACGTGTATCATATGGTTCTTGATATGGGTGCCTAGGCACCCAGCACCCAGGTGCCTTATGTAATTTTCCTGTGTGAGTGTGTGTGTGTGTATAGGGAACGCGGCAGAGAGCGCAACGACGGGGTGGGACGGGAGGAGCGGCGCAAGGGCGGCGTTGACGTCGTCCAGGCGGCCTACTCGGGCGAGGTTGCGGAGATGGGTGTAGCGCGAGGGAGATCAGAGGCGGAGGAAAAAAGATGACGGGGCGGCGGGGGGTTTTGGCAAATTTGCGTAAGGAGATTGGGTGCTTCCACCCTCAGGGATCCAGGCCGTAGGGAGTAGATCTAACGACCATGAGCGGTATTATATATATAGCGCCATTCAGAGCCTGCACGCATGCTACGCACATGTCCTGCTGCATGGCTTCCTGGCGAGGAAAGTCCTAACAAGATAAAAAATCCCCACGTCAACTGTACTGCTGCATGCATGTGATAATTTAGTAGATTTGACTGTGAGAAAAGTTATTACCTACTGTGTACTATGAGCGTTTGTCAGTAACTTCACTCGCTACTGATAGTAACTTTGTTCACAATGGATGATAACTTAATTTCATATCATAGTAACTTCACTATGGGATGATAACTTCATGCGTGATCGAAAAGTAACTTTCTAGAATATGATGGGTTGGTGGGGTTTCACCATGAGAATGATAAATTCATTCTACATGGATGATAATTTCATGCGTAACCGAAAATAACTGTAGGCATTACATGTGATAACTTTATTTATATTTGATAATAATTTTACCATAATTAACAAACGCTAGTAACTAAGTATGAGGTGAGATAATGGAACGGGTGGCTGGTTGGGTCAATTAGGGGCCGCACTTATGTTACACCTACGCGCTGGTTAGTAACACACACATTATTCTGCGCGCAAATGTAAAATGTGCGCCGAAAAGTTGCTGCCTTGTGTGAGTAAAGTTACCGTTAAACACATGTAGAGTTACTATCAGTTGTAACACTACACAACTGGGAGTAACTCTACACATATTTGATAGTAACTTCACTCACGTACGATAGTAACTTTTTGGCGCACACAGTGCGTGCAGCCGCAGAATAGCGCAGCCGTGTGTGTATAGTATAATTAATTGGGACATTATGATGCATGGGCACCATAGTCTAAAATAATCACTTCCCGTATGTATCATGTGCAAATTTTTTTGAAAAGTTTTGGATGTCGACTTTAACTAGTTTACTAAGTAGTTCAAATAATTTTGAACTGGAATTCGAATTGTAGTTGCCTTTTTTATTATAGTTTGATTGTAGGTATGTGCTAATTATATATAAATCAGTAAAATATGTGACTTAAATTCGTTCAAAACTTAAATAATATGTGACTAATTTCTATCCCTTAAAAGTGAACATGATGGTTTCTTTTGCCTTAATAATATAATAGATAGATAGATAAATACATATGAAAAATATAATTAGTTGGAATTATTTTTTATAATTTACCAATACTATTTCCATATGAAAAATGTAAGTACTGATCAAAGTGCTAAATGTTTAAGTATACGCGTCATCATTGTCAACATCTAAAGGGGATGGTGGGAGTTCTATAGTATTGTGTCAATTTACTGTACTAAGTACATATAATTTGTTCTATTCAACTTCTTCTGATACTAGTTTTTTATATGTACCAGGTGACTAGTGTAAACAGCCTTTTCAAGGGACCGGTGAAATGAAGCTATAGCGTCGTTGCGTGGTCTTGTACTTGTAAAATGCATCTCATCAATATGCTTTCAAGTATAAGATGCAGAATAATGCAGATGCGGCAATTAAGACCCTAGCTATTGATTTGATTGGCATGTGTCCATTCAGATGAATGGAGTATTCAATTGTGAATGTCCTATCAAGAAATGTCCATCAATTTTATGGCATGCCATTGTAAAATAACTTAGCTATTTATAAACATTGAATACAAAAAAAAAAGGGTCCGGGATTGTTGATTATTAGGGTTAGATAAGGCCCTGTTTGGATCCCTTGGGCTAACAACTAGTTGCTAAACTTTAGCCTTTGAGGAATCAAACAGGAGGGCTAATGGGTGGGCTAAAGTTTAGTCAAAGCCCCAACTAGTTGTTAGCCAACTAGTCCATCAAACCCAGCTAATGAGGGCTAAAGGACCAGTCGGATGGAAAAAAGACGTTGATACCCACGCCAACCCTTCTAGACCACCATGCATAGAGGTATAACAGACTTTGCACTGAGATAGTAGCACTTATTAGTCCTTGGATCCAAACAGGACTGGACTAATCTTTAGCCAGCTAACTACTAGTCAGCTAACAACTAGTTCTAGCTAACAACTAGTTCTAGTCCATCCAAACAGGCCCTAAGACGCTGAATATAGAAGCAGATAGCTGCCCGGGTATGGAAATTATAAAAGGATCACCTGTACATATATATCCCATATATCTGCCCATAAATTTTCACTTCAATTTTGCATCATGGATATATGCCTGCGTTTGTGAGATAGACTAAGCCAGCCAGAATCGAGCACATCTATTTACATTGTGTTACACTCGATTTTGTTATGTAATGCATTACAAAGTTAATATCACGTTCCATGGTTTCTTAACTGAAGAAACATAATCGTCGTACGCTGGTGGCTGGCGCTGAACAACTGAGCAAACAGTGTGCGCAGATGAGTCTTGGATGCTAGTAATAACTAAGTTTGATTTGAAAAAAATTACTGCAACATCTACCACACATTAAGTGGCACTGAGACTACATTTATGCGCTTCGTACTTTTCTGAAGCAAATATCATTTTCTCATTTAATTACTCCTATGCTACTAATAACTTCAAACAGACAGACGCACACGTTTTGACTACAAATGGCTTGCCACTTGTTGGTGTCCTTAATATATGTAGTTGCAGTACTAGTAGTAGTCCTACTCAACAGAGCAGCATATCGCTTTCAGGAAGAAGTCGGGAGCACAAAGCTGGAAGAGCAAGTGCCGCGTGGCATGGAGCTGCGCGTAGCATGGCAATGGCCAAGAAACTAGCCTCTGAACTTCATAGGTTCAGGTTAAAACACACAACAGAAACTAGAATCGTCAGTCGTGACCAAGAAAAGAAGTTGAAACAACGCGGCAGGGCGCAGCGTACGTAGGAGATATCAAAGCAAATTTATGAGCTCTGGCCGTGGTGCACAGAAGGAGTTGTTAACGAAGTGTGGCATGCATATGCGTGCAGCTTGTGGAATTACGGCGAGCGTATGAACTGTCACGGCGGCGATGACGAGACTCACCGGCCGTCAGCCATCAGCTTGGCGATCGATCGACCACGTACTTACGCATTGATGCGACGTCGATTGGCGATGATGTGAATGAAGAGTGAAGACGCGCGCGCAGCATGCGAGCTAGCTGGCTGAGGCGAGGACGACGGTTGCGCAATAAAAGGGATGGGAAATGGCGATCACGTTCGTACGTCTCGGTCGTCTTGCTCGGTCTCTCACGCTGCTTTGGTGCTCCCGTATGCCGGCCGGGTTATGTCGAGTCGTCGACGACAAGTCCAAGCTGATTGCCAGTACTAGCTAGTCCCCATGGTGTGGCCATGGACCATGCATCCATGCATGGTGTTTGGTTATGGACGACCTGATGAGATTGCGACGACTGACTGAATGAGCAAGCATGTGAAGACTGAAGAATCAGCAGGCTGTGCAGAGGAGCAGCAGATTGATGCCTGTGTTGAGCATCGTGTTAGTAACTTAGCATTTGCAGGCAATGCCGAACCAGATCGATATCGCTGCTTGCAACGACATCGTGTTTCAGAGTTCGGACTTACTGGAACTGAAAACAAGAGCATGAACGCAGGTGGTAGTGGTAGCATTTAAAGCGTAACGGATCTGGTTGTGGTTGGTCATGAATGTGCGCTTTCGATCGCCATAGGGCCGGGCAGCCAGTAACTCTGATCCATGCATGCATGTGTTGGAGTGCGGAAACTCATTTATGTCCTGACGATACAAATCAAAGCATGCGATTTGTTTCAGTCAGCGTAGAAGAACGTCGATCTCGTCAACCGTATCATATCACCAAAGGGCGAAGAAGACTGAAGAGTGAAGACCTGCGGCACGCGGTCAGAAGAAGAGCCATCTGTCGATCTGCATCTGAAAGCGAAACTCGCGATCTTCACATGCATCTGTTGCCCCGGTCATTGGAGCCTATCAGCTGACCACAGTGCTCCAGTCCTGCCTGATAAACAGGCACATGGCTTTGCCCCCAAGAGAACAGGGAAAAAATGGGTAGAGAGAGGAACAAGAGAAGCATACTTAGGCCTCCTATGTCTATGGTTTTCTGTCCCCAACTTCAGCTTGTAGTACCTGTTACACATCTCAATACAATTGTGCACATTGATCATGTACATATGCACCAGTCAGCAGACGGTATGGAGTGTATCTTTAGCATCAGTGCTAGCTGCTTATGACACTGACACGCTACAACCACCACTGCTGGTCCTGTTTGCTTAGCATGAGCGCATGCACGACAGTGTCTGCTTTCACTGTACAAGAAAAATGCCTTACGAAAAGGCGCACACAGAGAGAAAAGAACTTTTATCTAAGATCATTGTCCCGAACACAATCCGCTTGCATTTTCGTCCTCGTTTCGCGCAATACGGTTAACTAGGGTGTTATTATTGGAACTCCTAGTCTTATATATAAGTGTTTTTCAAGCTAAGCTAGCAAGGTGAACTAACCCACACCCCCACACCCTCATGTGCACACACATATATAGGACATTATGAACCGGTGCGTCACATTTTATCTAAGTCATTGTCCCAAACACAATACCTGAGAGGAAAGAGAAATGTCTTGGGCCTGTTTAGAGCGTAGAAAATTTTCCTGAGTCATGCGAAAATTGAAGTGTTTTCTATAAAATTTCTACCAACTCCTGTGTTTCGAATGATCACTACCAGACGACTGTATCGAACTATTTTTTTATGAAATTTCTACTTAACTACCGTGTTTCAAATGATCCCTATCAGACGACTGTTCCGGTGGGGGGGATAAGGCAGTGACAAGCACATGAAATTGGGGCTAGCTTATCAGAGACGTCCAGGAAGCAGACACTACTCAGCTCAGACGCGGCGGTGTATCATTCGCGTCGATCGATCACGCACGCTGCACTAGCGCGGGGGCGTCATTGTGGCCGCGGGTGCGCGCGTGTCACATCGGCGGCGACGCACGCACAGCCCCAGCCCCACTACCTCCAAACAAAAACGAAAAAGAAAAGAGGCGAGTGAGTGTTGCAGTTGGGGTTCCCAAGAAACGCAGCTGCTGCTGCCGCTCCACTTCCATCCCACCACCAGTGTCGGTGGCGCGGGCTTCCATGCCCCTGCTGGCCGCGCGGCCGCCGCGGGAGGCGCGGTGGTGGGCGCGCCCCGTCGTGGCGTTCGACGTGCTGTGGAACGTGGCCTCCGGGCTCGCCGCGGCGGCAGTCGTCGCGCGCTCGTGCGACGAGGCGCCGCGCACGCCGCTCCGGCTCTGGGCCGTCGGGCACGCGCTCCAGTGCCTGCTCCACGCCGCGTGCGTGATCGTCGAGCAGTCGGCCGCAGCCGCCGCCGCGCTGCGCGGCCGTGGCGGCTTGTCGGTGGAAGGCGACGGCATCGTCAGGTGAGATTTTTGCCCATACATTCAAGTGAGATGGTATCAGAGTGCTTCTTTCATTCGGGTTAATTTAGAACTGATATGCGTCTCTGTAAATTTGTGATACGCTAGTTTAGATTAAGCACACGACTGTTCCTGAATCTTGATTGGTCTGCTCTACATATGTCTGTGTTGCATCAAAAATCAAATGCTTTTAGTTGGCGTTATCTTTTCTTTGGCTTTTCAGTCGGTGGTGTCGTGTTAACAAGCATTGGCTGGTTCATCTTAGTTGTCCGTTTAGTGCATTAAAACCTACAGTAAAGTGTGCTTTCAGGTGCAGATTTTTGTGTTCTCTTAAGCCTGTGAAGTACAACTTTACTAGTTTGTTGTGATCACACTGACCAGTGAGTAAGCCTATGTAGGTTGGAGCAACCCTGAACTTTGTATTAGTTTTCTGAAAATTTTAAGAAGATGAAACTTGAAAGCAAACTGCAAGACATCTCTGCTTTAGGAAGTCGAAAGCACCTGAAACCTGAAGCATACTTCTGAAATCTCTGCACAATACCTTTTTGCTCTTGCTCTTGAATTGCTGTCAACTTGTGATTACCTACACTACCTTGTGTTTGAAATGTAAAACCTTTATTCTCTTGGTCTGCTTTCAGCAGCTTGGCAAGGCATCTGGTGTCAGCAACCACTTCATTTTCATTTCTATGGTGGATCATTGGGTTTTATTGGGTCAGTATTGGAGGTCAGCCTTTAACAAAAGATGCACCGCAGCTCTACTGGTAATAGTACTACTTAATGACGCCTTTCACATTGCTTCAGTACAGTAACGCAACATGTTTGTTAGTTAAAACTGACACAGTTGCTTATGTTCTACCATCCTCTCTTCATGGCTCTCCCAGGCTCTGTGTTGTCTTGCTGGCTTTTGATGTCTTTTTTATGGTGTTCTGCATCGCTCTGGCCTGGATTCTTGGTGTTGCTGCATGCTGCTGCCTCCCATGTATCATGGCAATTCTGTATGCTTTGCTGGATCAGGTAAATTAAAGAAAAAATCATTTTCATTTTTTTCAATTTCTGCATTTTTTTCCTTGCATGGAGAATGGCATTTCAGAATTGTTCTAGTTTACTTTCGATCATGTTTCCCATCAGGAAACAGCATATGAGGAAGACATTCTCCAGCTTCCAAAGTACAAGTTCAGGAGCATCTGCAACCAAGGTGATTACATTGGTACCTGCACATTTGCCGGAGTAATGACCGAGAGTGAAACCGACCAGCCTGTCCAAAATGCCTCGTCCTCTGAAGATGCGGTAATTCTAGGATCCATGCTCCAGTCCAGGTTGAACGCCTAATGCCTCCTTCCTGATCCGATTGTCGCTTGCACACCGTAGGAATGCTGCATCTGCCTCTCCGCTTATGTCCACCACGCCTGCATCGACAAATGGCTGCGCATCAACGCGAGTTGCCCTTTCTGCAAGTGCAGTATCATACAGGTTTACCAGCATGGATTGGATGAGGTATAGAGGCTGGAGCTTCAGATCTGCCAGTGCGTTCGTAACCGCACGCCCTCAGTGCTCTTGCAATTGTGAATGTGTGCTAAGGCAAGGTTTTAACTCTGAGAGGTGAGAGCTTTCTGTGAGTTCGTTCTTGTTATACAACGCATTTTGACTGCATTGTGAACGCGTTTGTGCCTGAAAATATGCTTTTGCATTGCTACAAACTGGAACTGTCCTTGAACCAGAACAATTGTTATGTAGACGTTCACATGCTTATAGTTTGAATAAAAATATCACGAGTGATTCCATACTTTTTCTCTCTATAGTTTGAATAAAAATATCACGAGGAGTGGAACCATACGTTCACATGACAAATGAGATCCTCTGAAGTCGCATACGGCGACTTCAGAGTGCAGTCGCGAATCTGAGTCGTTCGATCGGAAAAGAACGGCCCAGATCGGTTGCTATTTACTGTAGCTACAGTAAATTTTACTGTAGCAACCGATCTGGGCCGTTCTTTTTCCGATCGAACGGCTCATATTCGACTGCACTCTGAAGTCGCCGATCCGGTTCCTCACATGATTACCCCTTGATGCATTCAAGGGGTAACTAGATAGAATCACCACTTGGCTATATATCAATATTAGTACAATTTATTATGCATTTGGTGCATGGAAGCATCTTCCAAATATCACATACTAGGTAGTAGAGTGCATAATTTCAGTATTGTATTCCTGCTATAAACTTACGAACCAGTGACACGATAATTTCAGATTTGGATAGTTCTTCTCAACGTAGAGCCAATTGGTCAAAAAACTAGCATTGACTTTGATCCAATCCATATTTTGGTCCTAGTCCAACAAGTGGGAACAATGAAATCTCAGAACAACTTCTTTGTGATGCACAAAATTGGCCCAAGTCTAACAGGGCAAAAACAATGTAATCGCATGTCAATTTCTATGTGAACCACACGTGATTTGAACAATCGTGGTCACTCCCTTCATGCGGACCTGTATGTGCGTGGTCACCCGAATTGCCATGTGCAGCATCTACGCCACGCGGGCTATGCGCATGGGACACCATGTTCGGTTGTGGTCTCCTGCCCAAGCTATCTCGTTCAGCATCGTCTGCATAAGGATGGGGTGCCACACCTGCATGCGCGCCATGCTTGCCTCCTGCTACCTTTGCACCTCATCCATCCGTGCCTCTGTACACATAAATCTGTTTACAAGTTTTTAAAGAAATCTTGTACAACCGATTTGGGGATCTCTTCACTTTCATCAACAAATCGTTAGATTAGTTGCCAAATGGCACAATTTAAGCACAAAATATTGCATGAGATGATGATAAATGGGGCGAGAAAATTATACAAATTGAGCACCAATAGCAGATTTGGGCATATTTATGGGCCATGGCAAGATTAGTAGCATCGGTGGCATTGTGGCAATGGGAAGGCGATGAAAGAGGAAATCATTGCCCCCTCACCTCCATACCTAGAGTTATTGTTTGTTGGCCATGGCGGATTTGTCCATGACGTTGGCCAAATTTGAAGCAACAGTTAGATTTGTGGCGAATTTGTGGGCCATGGCGAGATTAGTAGTGATGGCGGCGATGGGAAGGTGACAAAATCCTTTCCCCCCTCACTTCCATACCTGATGATTTATTGGCCATGGCGGATTTGTGCATGATGTTGGCTGAGTTTGAGGGCAACCGGCAGATTTTGGGTGAATTTGTGGGGATGGCGAGATTACTAGCGACAACAGTGGCGATGGGAAGGTCTGAAGATGGGGGAGAAGAGAGTGAGGCTTGTAGAGAAAATCGAGAAAGCTACACAGAGGGAAAGTGTATCCATGGCGGATTTGTGCATGACGTTGGCTGAGTTTGAGGGCAACTGGCAAAATTTGGGTGAATTTGTGGTGGTGGTGAGATTACTAGCGACAACATCGGCGATGGAAATGTTCGAAGGTGGGGAAGAAGAGGGAATGAGGCTTATAAGAGAAAATTGGAGAAATTAAAATGGTGGCATGGATTGTGCTAACAAATGCATAAAGACAAAAAAAGGTTGCTGGTTGATGATGTGGAGGTGGATAGAGATAATGTTGCCAAAAGTTACTTAGTTGTCTGTCTCTTTATAAGGACAAAATGTTGATAGATGATGTGGAGGTGAATAGAGGCAATGTTGCCACTATTGTTGTTTGTGTTTCTTAAGTACAAAATGTTAGACAGATAATGTGGAGGTAAATAGAGACAATGTTGCGGCCAGAATGTTGTCAAAAGTTGCTTGGTTACTGAAGTCCCTACAATTCTTTTTAACTTCTGCAAGTTGATGAACACACTGCACTTCCTTGGTATACTTTCTAAATACAAACTGGCGCTGTTAGATCATGCGGGTACGTTTCTGATCTATATCCACCCTTGCCAACATGTGTTGTTTGTACGAGTAGAAATGGCCGCTCATTGCATATCTGGGCCGAATCCGAATTTGCATACATCCTCAGGATGACAGTGTGACCGGTGAACAGCGTGAAGAACCTAAAGCCATATGCTGGCCTGTCGGCCAAACCCAAGATAAAAACTAACGGAGCTTCTAGCTGCCAAGCACCAATCCAGCCTAGCTTAGGGGATGAGCCAGTCCAACCCAACCCAATTTCCCGACTATCTGAAACCACACCACAACAAACACCAACCTGACCAATGGAATCTCACGAGCACAAGCTGATAGTTTGTCAGTATCCCAATTATAAAACAGCTTAGCTGATCCGATAAGCAGCGATGTAAAATGAAACTTTAGGCACACTTGAATGCCCTGGGCTTATTAACATCTTTCAAGATACAAGGCTCAGATGACCATGGACAATTCGATCCAAAGTTGCAACAAATCTATTAGTCTTTCTTTTCAGCATTGCCGCGGTAGCCATACGGGTTCTTCTTGGCCCAGTTCCACTGGTCCCTGCACATCTCCTCTATCCCATACTGGGCTCTGCAAGTAGCAAGTGTACAACTAACTCTCAATTAAGAATTTTTTTTTGACAAACTAGAAGTTTCAACTAATTACTACCTACAGAAGCGGAATAAGAGGTCGTATTGTCGTTCATGGTGATTATTACCTCCAGCCGAGCTCCCTTTCGGCCTTCTCAGTGGACGCGTAAACCTCCTCTGAATCGCCCGGCCTCCGGGGGCACTTGTTGATAGGAATTTCCTGCGGTTTTGCAGCCAGAAACGTCAGTTTCGAGCTCGTTTCAGACGGGAAAAAGATGGAGGAAAATATCAACCAAGCCATGCGAGCACGGATGTGATATACCTTGCCGGACACCTCCCTGAACGCCTTCACCATCTCGAGGACGGTCGTTCCACGCCCTGTGCCTAGGTTGTATGCCACACAACCTGACCCAAAAAAAAAATCAAGGAAAGAAACGGGAGATAGAATTGGCTAAGCGAGAGTGTGGTTGAGCACGCACGCACGCACGCATGTTTGGCAGAGAAGTGGCGTACCAATGTCAGGAGTAGCGAAGAGCTTCTCCAGTGCCGCGATGTGACCATCGGCCAGGTCCATTACATGTATGTAATCCCTGATCTGATGCACAAAGCAAAATAAATTACACCGCGTATCCAACAAATTCATCAAGAGCTGTCCTAGAGAGTGCAAGCAGTTTGCTTGAGGGATAACTGCATGCATGTCTGTGAAAACACAGTGGAATCGACGGCTCTCACCGCGGTGCCGTCCCTGGTGCGATAGTCGTGGCCGTAGACGTTGAGCTTGGGGAGCCTGCCCACGGCGACCTGCTGGATGTAGGGCAGCAGGTTGTTGGGAATGCCCTTGGGATCCTCCCCGATCAAGCCGCTCTCGTGGGCGCCGATGGGGTTGAAGTACCTCAGCAGGATGATCCTCCACTCCGGGTCGGCATTGCGGTAATCCTTGGCAATCTCCTCCAGGAGAAGCTGGAGCGATGATCAGATGCCATTACAAATTAAGCTGGCACAAGAGAAAAAAGCTAGCATCGCTATCGATATCGATATCAGCAACGCGAGGATGCTTATCCCAAGGATTGGCCAGTTGGGCAAGTTGGCATTGTACCTTTGTCCTGCCGTATGGGTTCAGAGCCTTCAGGTCCGAGTCCTCGACGCAGGGGATTCTCTTCGGCTGGCCGTACACGGTCGCAGACGACGAGAACACCATCTGCGTGGTACCATATCATCATCATCACATAGTTTAGTTCGTTCTTGCGAGTAGCAGAACAATCATCCCTGAAGAATTTCTCCATGGCCACCGTGCGAAGAACAGTATAAGCGGAGTATGAGATTTACAGTACCTTCTTGCACCCGTACTTCTTCATGACGCCGTAGAGGTTCGTGGTGCCGCACACGTTGTTCTCGTAGTACATCTCGGGGTGCGCGACGCTCTCAGCCACCGCCTTCAGCCCGGCGAAGTGCACGACGGCGTCATACCTGAACATAGCAGTGAAGGATGTCACGTTGGCATACAGAAATCAAGTGCCGATCGAAAGGGCCTCCGAGGAGATAGTTCGATCGGTTAAATTCCAACCTCTTGGCGGCGAACGCCTTCTCCAAGTCCTCCTTGGCCTTCAGGTCCCCCTGAAATCGAACCAATCCATGAAGTGCATGCATACATAGTTTCACACGCATGCAAGCAATTCAAGAAAGCAATCAGGTTTGCAGGCAAGCATGCATGGCATGCACGACGATCGAGCAGGAACAAATGAAGACGATCGTGTTAGTTAGGTGTGCGTGCGTACGAGGATGAAGTCGAGGCGGGCGGAGAGGGCGGGGCCGGCGAGCTTGCGTACGCGGTCGAGCGCCTCGGGGACGGAGTTGTGGAAGTTGTCGACGACGGTGACGTCGTAGCCCTTCTTCAGCAGCTGCAGCACCGTGTGCGTGCCGATGAACCCCGCGCCGCCCGTCACCAGCACGCTCCTCCTCTGGCCGTTCTCCGCCCCAGCCGCCGCCGCCGGCACGCCGTCAGCCCCGCCGTTCTCCATCGATCGATCTCTCTCTGTCGCTATCGCTCGCTACCTATATCTGTCGTGGAGTTTCTCTGTTGCACGCCGCGCGGGGCTCGTGGGCGAGGCGGCGCGAGGCGCGAGCAGATTTGTATCGATGCGCGTGCCCCCGTGCCGTGCCGATCGTGAGAAACCAAGGGCACTTTTTTTTTTCTCCTTTAAGAGACCGATCACGTTCCTTTTTTACAATCCACTCATACCACACATACAGTACGTATCTACTGTGGGTGTGTTTGGTTGTCTGAATCTCTTTCGTCCTGGCTGGGTGGATCCATATAATCTGAGAAAGAGCATGTTTGGTTACCTGTATGAGTGGATACAGTCTGCATGAGCGGATGCAAAAATACGCCCTCATCCTGGATGGGTGGATACGCTCAAAATGAGCTTCACTACCCATCCTGAATGAGTTGATGCAGTGTATCTTATGTGGTCCCACGTGTCAGCCTCTCAGGTTTGGTAGACTGCATCCGCTCATACAAGCAACCAAACAACATCTCAGTTTTTTTGCATCCGCTCATGCAATCTCACCAAACATCTTCTTTTTCTAAAACTAGTATAGTGTCCGTGCTAACGCCACGGCGGCATTTTAGGGATGCACACAAAATCAACCAAACGAATTTTTGAATGGCCATACATGTTTTGTTCCATGCTGTCAATGCCAATTTTTGAATGGCCATACATGTTGAACTGTAGCATACAATGTTGAAATCTAATGCTATTGAGGTACACCTTTATAGAAGAAACTAAAACAGAAATAAATAATTTGTTGCCAAATTCACCATACCACTTTGATTTTTCGGATTACAGTGACAAAGTCATGAAAATCACTTTGTCAATATCAACTATTTTCTACTGCAATTCTAATGGCAGACATAGCACAGATGTTTGCTCGAGTGGATCCCAAGTATCATCGAGAATATATATAAACTATAACAATTTTGAATACACGAATATAGTTACAAATAGTCGTAAGAATAAAATTACGAGTGATGGAGTCCAAAAAACAGCAAATTGCTTTCTCATGTGAGTAGCAAGTGTCGCTATGTTTATCTAACCGATTGAACTATCCACCTTTTCAAAGAAATTTTGCTAGACCACACCACAGTACCACAAGTTGTTTAGACTACAAAATATTAGGGTTGTAAGGTATGTTACCATCTCAAGGAGACAACTTCAGAAATCATAGAATGAGTGTCAACTAACAAAAGCTAATGCAGTAAACATCTATCATATGAAAAGGTGGGGTTCTTTTACAGAACTTCCCCTATATTTTAACTATATAACCTAATGCTATAAGCGTACACGTGGAATCCACGTCAAAAGTATTGAATATCAAAATTTATCTTATTTTACAATCTGCAAGAAATGAATCATCTTAAGCACATACTAAATATACAGCAAAAAAGATCAGCCAAAATCATAAACCGAAGTGAGAAAGTTAAGCAGAGTCGTCAGATTCAGGATGGAGAAGAAGCGCATGACAGAAACAACAAAATTGAATAAACATAATCTTAAAAGTTTGGACTACTAAATACTAAAAAAAATTATGTACCTTCTTCCTAAAAATGGAGGCAAAAATTCAAATAGCGCAGAAGCCCAAGGTGAAAGATGTGAAGAGATGTTCTCAACGGAAACACCTTTGTCATGTAGCCCATAGATTTCCTAGAAGAATTAGCTCAGTTCAAGAAAGCTTTGAATGGAAAACATGAGTCCATCAGTGCGATATGATATCTTGACTGAAGCAAAGCATACGATTCAGAATACTCTCAACAAGGCCTTCAAGAATAAGAACAACACCATGATATTTATCTGCACAAGATAATATGACCATCAGGAAAAAATGCAACTGCATAATATTTATGTGCACAAGATAACATGAATACCAACAACTTGACACTACAGTATAAAGATTTGTAAGAACCGCCTAATTCCTACCTTTTTCAGCTGTTGTCTGCATAGCATCACATATCTGCTTTGTAATATCAAAAATTGTAAGTTGTAATGCAACAACCTCCTCAGCAAGGATAACCTGAGAATGATTTAAGTCAAATTAATATGAGTAAATTGTGTTCAAATCATATTAATGTGACTGAATTTTATATTATGGAACAACCAGGTCAATACAAAAGAAAAGCAGGATGGCTAACCATATTTGGATGCGATTGCAGAGCACATTCCAATGCCACATGAGATGCTTTCAGCCCCATCAACCGAATAAAATAATAATACTGCCAAGAAAAAATGAAGTTTTAGGGCAGATAAGCAATTTTGGCAGTGAATGTATCATTTATTTGTGTCAAAATTCTGAAGGATAATGTAGAAAGGTCAGGGCTACCTAATAATAAAATACAAATGAACTCTGGATACTACTTCCTAGGATCACACGTTCAAAGCTCAGACAGAAGTTTCCCAAGATGTTTTGCACCTATGCTATGATCAGTTGACAAATTCCAGATGTGTTGTTCCACTGGAGTTGCAGTATAGAACAGGACAGCCGACCATTGGCATCCAGAATGGGATGGACTATTTCTATTTAAGAGCATTAATAAATATTTTTTCCTTGTTCTTTTTATGCATTGTTGTTGATTAAGAGACATAATAATTACATAATTCATCAAAAAAGTTACAGAAGAAGCAAAGTGACAAAAATGCTTGGTCTTGTTGATTAAGTGACAAAAAAGTTACATAATTTTCATAAAAAATGCCTCTGTTGATAGTTCTCATAAGGATTTTGAAATTAGGTTTTCTCCTAAAGGTTCAGAATATGGGCTAGAGAAAACCAAAATGACAAAAGCAGGTAATAAAATCAGTGTACTACAGGCTACTGCTTTTATCTCCTTTGTGTCAGACTTCACTGATGTTAAAGTGAACTCGTAGAACAATGTCAGTAGTTTAAACACAGCTAGTAAATTGAAAGACAACAACTGGAAGCTGAAGTAACCTTACTGAAGGAACAATTGAAGATATCAAACATGGACAAGGAAGAAATTTCATTGAAGTCTGATAAATTGTCAGGCATTTGCTCCTCTCAGACTGCACATTCCCAGCGTAATGTTTCTGCTGTCTGTGAAAAAAGCACAACATGGCAGTGCCAAATATGCAGTCTTGACAATTATTTTTTCATCTACCTATCTATCTACTGTTCTACACTGTTAGCTCTAGCAAAGAAGCTACTACAAGCCTTCAGATTGTTAAGAGTCCTATTCTATCTCTAATACCTTAGGACTCTTATTTCTAATACCCTTAACACAGATATCTCTAGCTGAGATATCAAACAGTAGGCAGATGACAACAGGCAAAAGAGTCAACTAAATTCTGGCAAAATCCAAGCATAAGTTGCATCATTTATTGGTTGCATTACCACAACCTAAGGTAGCACACCAAACCGATAGCAATAACAATACATATTATCCAGCCAAGATGCACAACTGTAACTTTAGCCCACCCTTACCTAGTCAATCAGCCATTATTCAAGGATGGCATGTGGTTCTTCCCCAGCCAAACATTCTAACAAGTAACACATGACAGTGTGACATTCCAATAAGAACATTATGGAGTCTGGAGGAGCAATCGACGAGGAGCCGGTCGATGATCTTCTCATTCAGGTGAACGAAGAGGCCATGTATCGGCTCTCCTGCACTCGCCCGAATGCCAACACTACCAGTCACTCCACCAATCCAGAAACCCAGCAGCTAGTCCTCCCAAACACGCTAAATTGGGTGGATTCCAAGGAAAGGAAGGAAGATCCTACTCACCTCGAGTCCATGCGCTTGTAGATCGGCGCGAGGATGTTGAACGTGGTGCGGAGACGCAGCCACCGGTCGCGCCCTGCGCAGCGGCCGCCGCCGCCGGTGGTGGTGCTGCGGTCCCGACCTGCTGCCCGCCGCGCGCGCCTCCTCCGCCGCTTCTTCGTCGCCCCAAACCAACAACCGAGAAGAGGGGAACGGCCGCCACCGCAACCGCCCGACGGTCGCCTCCACCCGGCAGCCGAACTCGCCGCGCTCGGCTCGAGGCGCCGCCGCGCCCGCGCTGAGCCGCCCTCCATCGCCGGACCCCACCAGCGCCGCTGCGCTGAGGCGCCACCGCCGCCTCGCCTCGCCTCGCCATCGCTTGCACCACCGCCTCTGTTGCTCCTTCCCGATCCGATCGCCGCTCGCCGCCGCCGCCGCCGCCACCCGAAGTCCCCGCCGCGCTCATAGTCCCGCTCCGCCTCGCCGCGGCGAGATCTGAAGCTAGGGTTCGGTTTCCACCGCCGCAAACCGGATCGGGCCGCCATCTCGGCCGATCGAGGCTACGGGCGATTGCATCGATTTGGGGAGGTGGGAGGGAGGTCGGGGCGTGTGCGTGTGCGTGGGCGCGGGGTGGGTTCTGGGTTCAATGAGGAGGCGGCGGCGGAGCGGAGGGGTGGGGGGAGGAGGAGGAGGCAGCGCGAGGTGGTGTGGGGAGGAGAAGACGGCGGCGCGGGGTGGTCAGGTGGTGTGGGGAGGAGAAGACGGCGGCGGGCGAAGAGACGGGCGAGTGGAGGTGGCGGGCGAGCGGAGGCGGCGGGCGTGGAGGTGAGCCGAGGCAGCGGGAGAGCAGAGATGCCGGGCGTGGAGGCGAGCCGAGGCGGCGGGCGTCGAATGCGAGGAGGAGGCGGGGTGGGATGGGCGGCGGGATGGGCCAAACCCTAGCTCTGCATGCGGGGAGAGGCGGGTGGGGAGGCGCGGGATTCGCGCGGGGGCGGGGGTGGGAAGCGTACGGTTCAATGAGAGCGGGACTGCGGAGGAGGCCCACGCGTAGCGGGACTGCGGAGGACTGCAGAGGAGAGCGGGACGTGGGAGGGGTACTGCAGATCCATTAAAGGATGATCGTCGGATATGGTTGAGTAAGGAGAGAGAATGGAGGAGAGTTAATCTGGTGCGGACGTTTTTAGGATGGTGTATTTCTGGGTGCATATTGTGGTGTAGACGTAGTTAAGGTTATGACTGTGGAGCAGGTAATTGTTGGGTGGATGTAGGATAATTTTAACTGGTGGATTATAGGGGTAGAGATACGATTCCACTCAGTCTGCATCCACTCAGTCAGGATATACGATACAACCTCCATCCACGAACCAAACACACCCTATATATATTAGAAATTTTTACGGAGTGTTTACGTTCTTATAGAGTACATGCTTACACCTTCTTCAACGCACATATATATGTACTCCAGATATATAGGACACACTGTTTTTATATCACACGTTTCTGTTTGAAGAAGATCGTAATCTCGGTTTGTTTTCGCTAGGCAGACAGAGATCATGACAAGCTCTCGGCTCAGCGTGTTGTCCCGTGCGTGCGCGTCTCTGACCCCAGAGGCGGAGCCACCACTCGGCGACGCTAGGCGGCTGACCGAATTAACTCACCGACGATCAGCAGCCATTGAACCCTAAGTGATGGCTGGTGTAACCTAAGCCGTCGTAGAGGATATATCTCCTCTCGCATGAACTCTCTGAGGGGCGACTTCAGGGGTAGTCCCAGAGGGCTGACTTCAATCCTATGCAGCCGTTGAACCTTCAGTGAAGCGTGTGCTGTACAGTGATGGCCGGTGTCACCCGGCCGGCTAGTCCAGTTGCCAGGGCTCTCCAAAATCGGCTGGCTCTGTCACCGTCTGACCCTTGGCACTAGCACGCAAAGAGGCGTGAATTCTGATACGGCGCGTCGCCCTCGCGTGCGGGTTTCTCGTTGCCTCCGCCGGATCACCGACATGCCCATCACCATCTCATCCCCAGCAAGAACGGGGATAAGTGAGAATCTTGACCGGCGAGCAGCTCTTGTGTGTGCTCACGGCCTTCTGCTTAAAACCCAGCGCGGAAGCTGACACGACAGTGAACGTTTTGTTCGCCACGCTCGAGGGGGACGAGCGTACGTACGTGCGAGTGGTTTTTGCGAGCACTAGCTGCGTGTTCAAGCCCATCCAGATGTATGGATAACCTATTCGTAGGGCGTAGCCTCGTCACGATACGTATCCAGATAAAAGGGTATGCGTGTTACGTACGTGGAAATTGTATCATCAGCATCGATTAGTCAGAGCTCAAGCACAGCGACGAACGTGGACTTCCCGCTGTGCAGATTTCAGAGGAAAAAGAAAGAAAGATGAGAGTTCTACTGCCCCCCAGAAAGCCATTCTGATTCCTGTGGAGGAGTGCAGGGGACAACCACAGCCGCTGTGGGTTCTTTGGGTTTATTGCTTTTGGTTTTTAGTTTTTTGCTATAGTGACTAGTTTTTAAACGGTGTATTTTTTAAGGTATGGCCTATAAGTCGACTATAATAGATATTGTAATGACTTCAGTTATACTGACTAAAATCACATACGATTGTCTCTATCTTCGTACTATCTCTAGCGAACAGTCAGAATTTAAATATCATAAGACATAAGTATAGTATCTTCTGGTGAAGACATAAAATAAGAGTGTCTAGGACTAATGCCACGAATTTTCAATGTCCTACAGCCAATTTCGCCTTAAGTGTTTGGCGTGGCATTCTTGTTTCTTTTCTTTCTTCTTCTCGTCTAAAGTTGGATGTACATGCCATGATGTATGGTTGGCTTTGGCTATTTCAAGAAGATTGATGATAGAACAAAAATCTACAAATTGCAAGTTGACGGTTCCCATAATAATTGCATAAGTAGTATTTTCTTCGTTGAGAAATATAAGACGTATTTTGACTTTGCACAAGGATTAAGATGGTGATGAAATTAAGAAATGTATAAGAAAAAATGATTTAGATACTCCTCATAATTATGATAAGATGACAAATAATACTTTTTTGGGTGGCATGAATAAATGCATATGTTTGAGAGAGAATAAATAGGGGTATAGTAGGTAAAGGCTCATTTTATCTACATGCTGTTTTGGATATTAACACGGTCTTTAAAACATCACTTTGACCACTAATTTTTATTATTAATATATTTATAAAACCCAGTAAAAAATATTATAAAAGTACTTTCAAAAACAAATCTATATATGATTTTCGCGTATCTAATATAAATATTTAAAAAAATATCGGTAGCCAAATTTTAAAATTTTGACTACACGTGTCACAAAAAGATATGTATTTATAATTAGTGAGAGTATTTCTTAATAAAACAATTCAAACTATAGACCTTATGTTTGTCAGCGGAGGGAGCACAACAAGATCGCCGCTCTTCCAAGACAAAAGATACGCGAATCGAATGTCCAAACAACTCAAAATTGGGCTGTTCATGAGCGTTCTTTTATGTGATGCTTAATGGCCAAGAAATGGGCGTCCAGTGAGCTGCTGATGGGCTGTAGGAGCATGCAGTGGGCCTCCATAATAATTCTGAACTTGCAGCTTCCCCCAAACTGAGATATTTTCAGAATTGAGATCAGAGGTGTCATGGGGGCAAAGATACTATCATTTGCCTATCACATGCCCCGTCAAATATTTGCCAATCACATGGTCGACCGTATAATATACTCCTCACGTGCTTTTCGGAAGCATACAGTACATACAGACGTACACAGTACAGCCGGTACAATACAAGTCAACCAGATCCAACACTGACAGACAGGCAGGGAAATAATTTCCTTTGCCGTAGTACACCAGACGTGGAAGCTCTGTGCAGTTGCACATAGTATTTTCTGATTACCAGTCTGCGACAATGGTCCTGGCACCGGTACTTTTCTTCTCTGGCTCAATCCATTACCCGGATCTCAATACACAACGTGGCCAGCCTTTTGATCCAGGATAACAATGCCAGTGGAGGAAAAAAGACATGAGGGGTCTACCAGATCAATTATTAGAAGTAGAAAAAAAAAAGAGAAAGGAAAAAGGTAAAAAGGCTATGCTGGTAAATTCCAAAGGAAACAAGCAGCATCTTTGCCCTGTTCTTTGTTCTGTGGCTACATCTGGTAGAATCTGTACAAGTTGTCATTTTTCAATCATCAACTCTGGACGAAAGATGTACTGATATATTATACTCCTACCTGATGGAAAGTGAAAAACTGAAAACAAACAATGCCGACAGTTTGCCCTCTTGAGTGACTCGGAATTCAGAAATGGAGGTCTATTTGAGCCTGCTTTCTTGAGTCTCGAGTGCTTGGATTTGAAGTTCATCATCAAAAACAACCCATTACAAGTAAAGTCTTAACCATGATTGAAAACCATCTCGTTGCCACAAGTAAAAAAAAGTTGCTGTTAATTAGCAGCTGAAGAAAAAGAACAGACAACTAGAATGTGGGCTATCATATTCATAGAACAGTAAATCTGCTTGACTTTAATGATCCAATTGTCCAATTTCCATCACATATCCAGTTTGGAAGGTAGTTAAATTGATCATGTGAAGTGTGCACTGCACTTAACCAAATCAGAGCACGCTTCACGGGTACATATCTATATCAAACTTATTGTAGTGAAACAGAGACATTAAATTATCCACAGCTCTGCACCAATTAGCGACGAAAGGCAGATAAGTTCATATTCACACACTGTATTGTCGCTCTCACCTCTCACGTTTTCTCTTCATAGGGAGCAAGGTTTTCACTACATCTGAGCTTTTGTTCACCGATTCTTCATCTTCAATTTGGCGCCGACCAAGGTGTGACGACAAGTTCTCCACTTCGATTTTCGCCACATCCTTCCTTACTCCTATGTCAGTGATGTATCTACCAGCACAGTACATCCCGGCTGTGACAGTGGCCATTCCAAGTGGACCAGCGGCAAAAAGCTTAAACGGAGTGGACAGCAGAGCCGCCAATGGCACACCGATGGCAGAAGATGCTTGCCCACTCGTCCCAATGCCAGGTTCCTCCACAGGTAGTAGCCCAGTCTTGCAGTAGAGTGCAAAGTCCTCACAGTTGTTCTCAAATATGTCATAGTTTCCAAACCCATTTTGAAGCAAGTGCATAGCTCTGCGGACCACAACCTCCGCTGGGTCTGATTGGGCAATGGTGCAGGTTCCCCCACGCAGCTTTGCAAGGAAAACGGCGGATGGCACTCCATACTCGAAGCAGTAGAGGGAGCCATTGCGAAGGAAGCAATCCAAGCAGGTGAGGACAACGCCGCTGTTGGGCAGCTGAAAACCACAGTCTGGGAATGTTGGGCACTCTGATGAAGCCTCTGAGATCAGGCTGGAGGTGGAGTTGGATGAATCTGAACCAGATTCAGTTTCTTTCTTTCGTGTAAAATGGACCACTTTGCTTCCTCCAACATAAATACCTGAACAGACCATTAGTGGTAGCTGAATAAGAACATGCCCAACATATTAATTGAGAAGCGTTGAAAAGAAGATCCATCTAATGGAATAATAAAAATGAAGGTGAATAATAAACTTCACTTGCGAAAGGATTTGCTCTGTAGTGACTGTCTTGTTGAAACATGAAAAATACATCCTTGACATATAACCCATAGGCAGACAAGAGATTTAAGGAATAGAATGCAGAAAAACCAGAGAAATGGAAGGGGGGAATGGAGAAGACGGTATTCATGAGTATTGCAGCTTTTCTATGCAGGCAGTCATGAGCAAAACCTACACCGTGTCATCCCTAAATATGTCCCTGATCGAGTGCCCATAAAGGGCCACCAATCCACCGTACGTCCACAATAGATAGAACACTACATCAGCCAATAAAAAGCACTGATCCTGGTGACACACTGTCCATATAGCGCACAGAGACGATATAGATTGCCCTTTACGCTTCCCAAATGGATATCAAAGATCTCTGTTGTATGAAAGTAAAGAGATACAAAGTTTAACAAGCGCGGTAAATACAGCTGGAGGTAAGGATCAAAGATCAAAGGAGGTAACTTTGATATCAAGTTCTCAACAAATCAAAGTAACTAAATAGTACATGTTAACATAGGAAACTATGGTGATGAGTTTACAGTAACTAAAGCATCAGTATAAAGCATTAACTAATCAATTATCAGGTTCAGTACAGTATGGGCTAACCTTACAGTGCTTCTTTCTTGCGAGCAATCTCGAATTAAAAATAAGAAGGTTACTCTACGAGAAACCAACAAAGCACAGATACAGACAGACAAGTTGGTTAGCAGTAGGTGAGCAGCAACAAGTGTCATTTGTTCTACATGTAGAGCAAGAAACACAGCATGTGACATCACAGCCAATTGGAAGGATTTTCCGATAGCCTGGAGCTTCAGTTGAACCCTCAATTCTACGCCTAACCAACAGAGATGGAGTAGAAACATGGCATCAATCTTTATCATATATGTCCCTAAATTTGCCGCGGTTACGGTCATCATTCCACGAAACTAATGTTGTCACAATCTTACAGAATACAGTAACTGAACGAGAGTACAACTGCACAATAATTGGTGTGTTACGGCTGAGCAGTTGTAAAGATGTAATCAGGTAACATGGACTTGCAAAACCTAGCAAACAAGAGAGTTGGTCAATGATTCACGTATTCTACCAATCAAGCGATCGTTGCTTCAAGGAGAGGACTTTGCTTTTCCACGCAAATGACACCACGCAGGAAAGCAGGAGGTAGAGGAAATCCCACAGATTGCCCAATTTAGACGAAACACAGAGACATGAACTCGCACACTGAGCACTGACCAAACCAAGCACACTCAAAATTCCACAGCGAAAATGCTCCCCCATTGACCTAGCACGGGCAAGAATTCCCGGTCAAGTCAACAGCTTTTGATCGAATGCCACTCGCGCGCAACAATTCACAGCGCCGGCACAGCAATTGGATCTGTCCCCAACCCAGCAGGGGAAAAAAAACCCCGAAGCGCACCGCCATTGGCGACAAATTCAAGAACCGGTGCAGTTGCATCGCATCAGAGGAGGAGGGGAGAGGGGGCCGGCGTACCATGGTGGGAGTAGGCGTAGACGGCCCTCCAGGTGTAGATGTGGTCTCCCGGCCTGATCTCCGACCGCTCCACCCTGTTCGACAGCAGTCCCATCGCCGCCGCCGCCCAAGTCCACCCCCACCCCAAGTGCAACGCGCTCGCTCTCTCCGTCTCGCTCAGCTCGTGTCGGTGCGGCACTGTGCGTTCTACCCGTCCATGGGAGCGAGTAAGCGGGCGGTGAATGGAGTGGGCTAAGCTATATAAGGAGAGGAGGAGGCGGCCGAGCTGGAGTGGAGGCGGGTAATAATGTGAGGGCGGAGACGACGAATATTCGCGGCGACGAGGACGGGGCTGGTGTCGTCTCTGGGGAGAAGGCAAGGTAAAGAATGTCGCTGTCACGGCGTACAAGGCAGGCACCACCATCGGGCCGAGTCGCCCTCGGTCGTTGGGCTTCCGCCTCAGGCTCGAGGCGACGAGCAAACAAAAGGGGACATGGCGGAGAAGAAAGGCGAACTCACATGCTGCCGGTGTGAGGTAGGTGGGAGTGGCAAGGGGGACCGGCACGTTGCGGGCTTGCAGTACTAAAATTCGGCAGCGGAGGAGAAGGAAGCATCGGATCGTGTGCCACCCCTGACCATTTATCTCTACCGTACGTGTCCCTTCTGTGGTTTCTAACCAAGCCAGTCTGTCGCTCGCCAACCTATGGTTTTGTTTTTCTATAGCTTTAATTTTTTGGGTTACGAGAGATAGTACGTAAAGAAAATATTTGTATATAATTTTAACCGGAATATTTGAATTTGGTATAGTATTTACTATAATTTTTCTGTAGACCTCATCTTAAAAAAATTACAGTTTAAAAACTGATTACTGAAGAAGCCACAGCCAAAGCCTAAATATGACTGCCATCGATGGTACTGTCTGACCTTATTTTGCAGTAAAAAAAATTCCTACTGTAGATGGCTTAGTCGTGCGGTCCTCGACCGCACGACCACTGTAGATGGCTTAGTCGTGCGGTCGGGGACCGTACGACCGCCACGTGTCGACCTCCGTAGATCGTGCGGTCAGGAAGAGGGCTATAAATGGTATTTCGGTGATCTGAGAGCTATATTTGATATTACTGTGAAGAACAGTACCAAATTGGTCCAAAGCTCGGATATCGATTGTGGTGAGGCGCTCGTGTAGGTAGGGTGCGGGGGACCTAGGAGGTGTGGGACGGACCACAACTCTGGTCGCGCACCTAACCCGTGCCGCCGTGGACGACGAGCTCACACCGTGCATGCCATCTGATGTAGAGTCGCTCGTAGACTTCACTTGGTTGTCTGAAACTTCATCGATGCGTATGTCACTGGTGAAATTTTTAGGGAAAGGTGTCGCTGGCAACGATCGAGGGCAAAATGGACTGATGACATATTTTGCCGAGCTAAACAGGGATCGAATTCTTATCGAGAGAACACCTCGCAAGTCTGAAGTCATAGAAGGTATCATCCGAAGTTCTAACGAGCAGGGGAAAGGCATTCAAACTTGCACTTGGATAGGTAGAGCATGTGTCCACACAAAAAGAGAGTTCACTATCTCAGATTGCCCAGTGAGGCCTTATGTGTGTGTTTTAGCTTGAGTTACAGTCAACTACTGTATAAGAGACGATTTAATTCTCTATACTCTCTCTCTTCATATCATCTCGTATTCTACGTAACAAAGTTTATAGATAGTTGACATCACATCATTGTACATAGTCTAAGAGACTACCAATTATACAAGTTCTTTTTAGTCTTGTCTTTACGTGACACGAAGTGATATATAGGCAACGGCAGTCTGTGTCACTGTAAACGTCCTAAGAAAACCAAGGCAAAGACTGCTGTTGCTTCACAGTTTGACTCCAGTAGCCACTGGCAACTGTTTCACTTGTAATCTCAGTCTATACCGGACACAAGCCCAACCTATTTATGCGTTGCAGGCCGTGCACTCTTCAACCAGCCTAGCATACTGGGAGAGGCGAAACATTTTGATTAGATGGGCCTGAGCAGAACTCACCGCGAAAAAAAAAACTTGGCCCACACAAAACTCAACAAACGCACAATCCATTTTGTTTATTTATCGGATATCTTCCAAATATCCTATCAAACACGGATACAAAAAGGAAATTTTGACGTAAATATAGTAGTAGGCGCCGTTGTAGGGTTATATATGTATGGTCTTCACTAAAGGATTGATCCCTTGTCGAAATTAAGGGTATGTTCTTTTTTGCTGCAGCTTATGGCTTTTAGCTACGGTTTGTGGCTTTTGGGCTGTTTGTACGAGATATTACAGAGTAATAGAAACTCACGTTTGGTTTTTGCCGATATAAATAAAGTCAGCAAAGTATGTACTACAATTAACTAGTAGACCATATCTTGAAAAAATACTTCGTTTAAAAGTTAGTTACTATAGAAAAGTCGACAAACAGGTTTTAGAAGCTGAAAAGAACAGACCGAAAAATGGCATCTCGTGCGATTTTTTTTTCCAGATATACCATCGGATCGGGGCCGGAATTATCTGCATCGTTTTACCTTAGGTCGGGGTGAGTGGCATGAGTGAAGCGGAAAGGGGCAGATGAGAGTGGCATTTGCAGGTAATTTGGATGAACTCGAGTGGCATTTCGGTTTGTTGGTAGCTCCACCTAGAGAAGGGGCCGGACTGCTCCTCAAATTTGTACTACAGGCGGCTCTAGGTTCTCATTGCTCGAATCCGAAATTTTGTGGAGCTAGTAAGTACCTATTTTTTTGGCTGCGGTTTATGATTTTTGTTTAAAATTTTTGAATTTTAGCTGTTTACGGTACAGATTATGGAGAGACAGATACTCACTTACGATTTTGGCTGGTACAGATGTTAAACTTTTAACATATAGATCGTTTAACTTGTAGATCTCGTCTTGAGAAAATACTCCGTTTAAAAGTTAGGTACTATAGCAAAAGTGCCGCCAGCTTTTGACTTAAAGTGAAGGACTGTCCTGTTGCTATTGATTGAAAAAATGCTCTCCGACGAAAAGTGTTAAGAGTTCAAGTCAATCTACTACTAGAGATATATATAGAATTAACCATATCGGATACGAATCCTATACAATTCTATTCTACCTCTCTCTCTAATAGTCTCGTCGTACAAGATATGTAATCTAACACGAAGGCTTGCACGTACAAGGCAACATTGATCGTGCAGAGACTTTCATTTCTTGTATTAATTCTATCTAGTTTGTTAAAGTTGAGCCTCGCACAAAGATTTTGCTAATTTCATGTGCTTGTTGTCGATAAGAATTCAGAACATGTATTTTTAAGCGTATCCAAACAGTGACTAACTATCAGAAGTAGATGCATGGAGTTGATGTTCTAAATAATAGCACTGCCATTTGATGTTCTAAATAATAGCACTGCCATTCGATAGCTAGCTAGGAGGGATGGTGAGCTTAATGGACATTGATTTGCCTACAGTGGTAAACCTAGAACTAAAATTTAGGAGGGCTAATAGGATAAAACTAACATAAGATAAATGAATAAAAAGCATAAATTAAACTGTCTTTTGTAATCTAAAATCATACATAATTAGAAGAGGAATATAGTAAAAATGTAAATTATAATAAGATTGTACCTTTGTAATGGGTAGTATGCCCCAAAAACTCATAAACATATGTAAATAGTTATCTGTACACTAAAATTAGCAAATTTAGTGATGAAATGAGAAATTGCGATTATGAATAGTTATAAAGATTGGGAAAAGGAAGCACATATCACTAAAGTGCTAGGATTGAATAGTACAAGTATGAGGCAATGTTCATTTCTCCATTTGCTTGTAACTGTACAAATCGATAAATAACAATAGATAAAACTATAACACCAAATCAATCATAATTGTACAAATTGAAAACTAGATTTGTGTTTTCTTTTAAATACCGGACTCATTCAACAATCACTAGTCCAGTCCTTGTTCTTCCTCTGTACCTAGTTCCTCTCTCCTTATCTCCTTGTGCAGCAGCCGATATGGCTTGGTCGGTCTCAGTTAGTCCCTCACGACTCACTCCATCTCCCTTATATAGTCTCGTGCAGCAGCCGATGCCCAACACCCTCAGCACTTCGGCAATTGCCGCCCTCATAAATGCTCTCTAGATCTGGCACTGACGCCTAGCCACGCTCCCTCCTCCTGGCCTACATGAGCGCGCTGGGTGACACCCATTCGTGGCTCACCCCCCACCGCGACGGCTTAGGCCATCCACCGTTCCCCGCCCACGGCCCCACTCCCACATGAGCCCGGCGTGCGCCCTACATGCCACTTGACGCCCACCTATGGCCCACCCGGTGGCCGATTGGTGCTTGCTCGCCTGTGGCCCATGCGATCCGCCCCAACCACCTCCTGCTTGAGCTGCCAGTTGGCCCGCGTGAGCCTCAGCTGCCTCCAAGCCTCAAGGCATACACCGACGCCACCCACCCACCAATCGCCAAGCATAGGAGACATAAGGAAATCAGGAAGAATAGAAAAGATCTGTTGATGCCGATTTAGTTGGGCTCACTCGGTGGTAAGATATGTGCGTTTCGGTAGTTTTGTGGGTTTTATTGGTGTGGTTGTACGGTTGACCCAGCATAAAAAGAGGTAATTCAAACCCAACTCTCATTATATTATTATTCTACCTTCAGTTATCTCTCTCATAATCAAGAGGGCTGATGCTACAGTGGTGGAGGCTTATTTGGCACTATTCACAAGTTTCGTCTTTTTCTGAAATTTTGGCTTTTTGTTGAGCTTTTTTGCCGGTTCTTTTTTTCCCGTATTCGTTTGTATTATACGTAATGGGCTAACATATTTTTTTATTTTTAAATTTTTTTAAATTTAATTATGCAAAATAAGCCTCTGTCAGCTACAATGCTTTTGTCAGCTACAGTATTTTCAACCATAAGCTACGGGCTTTTCAGCCATGTTGATCACAACCTAAATCATGGCGCTCCATTGATGGCTAGAGCCTAGAGGGTGCTAGGGATGCTACCCTGCGTCAGCCTCTCTTGACCCTGGTAAGGACGCCACTGTTTGCCTCCACACTGCAGTCTGCACATATAGGTGTATGGATAATGGATGGTGAGCTCGCTGTGTCTTCTCTTCTCCGTACTGAAGCCTTGCAGGTCCTAGCATTATCTTTTCTAAAACGACAGTCGCCGAATAGTCCTGCTTGTACATCAACGGCTTGTATTACGTGTATCAGGCTGAGCTTTCATGGAAATTATGGTGATATTGAAATTCTGAAGTGCTCTCTCCTGAAAATGCATTCATGCTCTCCTCGATTTTTTTCAGAAAGAATAATGTTAAACATAAACCTTCTAGTCTTCAGCAAAGAAAACCCCAGTAAACTATGCTATTCATCAGAGTTGCCGCTGACTGCAGCCATTTGTGGGTCAGTTCGGCAAGTCACAAGCTAAGCGGCTTTTGACTTTTGCTATAGTATCTAACTTTGAAGTATTTTCTTAAGATAGAGTCTACAAATTAAACGATCTACACGTTAAAAGCTCAACATCTGAATCAGCCAAAATCACAAGTGAATATCTGTCTCTTCGTAATCTGTATTGTAAACAGCCAAAATTTAAAAATTTCAACTAAAAGTTACAAGTTGTAGCTAAAAAGAACAAGCCATGTACCAACACCCAACAGGCTAACACCTGCCATCTCATCTACATGATATATTAAACCTGCTAAAAAAAATCACCAACTTTTCCGCTGGGATCACGTAGCTAGCCAGTAGTTTGGTCCCGTCATTTTGCTTGAAAATACGGAATGCCGTACGCCGGCATGCATAATTACCGCGTGTTCCTGTGATCGATTGCATAGCATACGGAGCCAAAGCTGGCGACGACAGGGGCGGCACGATAGAAAGCGAAATCCAAGTGCTTGCAAGGCTGTGGCCAAAGAGGATTGTTTTCTGTACGCCCAGAGAAACTTTAGCCGGGACGCAACTGCGTACCACCGCCACCACGATCGTGCTGACGTTGGACCAATTCTTTTAGCTTTGACTTTTAATTTTTAAGTATGTTTTAGAGAATTTAGACTATTTGTGAGAAAGAGTACGAAGTAAAAAAACTTACGTATAATTTTAACTGATATAAATGATATTATAGTGTATACTATAATCAAGTTGTAGACCATGTGTTAAAAAATATTTTGTTTAAAAATCAGTTAATATAGAAAAATTAAAAAGTAGTATTAAGAAGCTAAAAAGTAGAGACCAGTTTTATTCCGAAAATGGACCAATGCTTGGACCTGGATTGAGTGAATTCTGATCGAGCCGTGTGACATGAGCTGTGGTGAAGTGATGAAGCCTAAGATGAGTTGGTCAAATTAAAATCCCCAACCGCTAGGCTAAATCAGCCCATGTCTCGAACGCTTTTTTTAATCGTAACAAAATGTATTCATGTCGCACTGTTTCTTCACTTTTGTAGCTACAGTTCTCGCCTGACACTGTTTTGGTTCATTATATGTACTCCGGCTGCTTATTTTATTTCATAAAAAAAGAAGATAGTATAGTACTGTACATAAACTTTCAATTGAAGCGCAGTACGATCTACAGGATGTCTGACTTTTGCTCATGACTAATGCAGCCCATCCCCACGGGCTTACGCTCATGTTTCTTTCATGTTACAGATTTTTATTTGTATTTTTTAAGATAACGATATATAACAGAGATATCGATATAGATAATATGTACAATTTTAATTTTAAAAAGTTGTTTAGAGAAATGACTCTATTTATTTTGGTTTCTAGACAAAGTGAAACCAAAAAATGAAAAAAAAATCAAAAAAACAACAGGAAAATTTATTCAGTAGCACTGAAAGATCACCTCTTTCGAAAAATACCACTAAAAAAATAGGGTACCGGAAATTACCACCGAAAAATTCATTTTTCTTCGGGATTTAGCATTTTGGACAAAATTACCCTCTCCCTCCTCCTCACCTTCTCTCCTCTCTGCGCCCGCCCGTCCGCCTCCCTCCCACCACCATGCGGCGCCTCCTCCCGCTCCTCCGCCGCCTCTCCACCGACGCCGACTCGGCCTCGCCTCCTCGCGAGCTCGCGTCACGCCTCCTCCGCCGTCACCACTCCGACCCTCGGAGGCTCGCCTCGCGCTCTCCGCGTCGGGCCTCGACCGTCCTCCCGCGCCTCCTCGACGCCGTCCTCCGCCGCTCTTTGCCGCCGGCCTCCCCGCCTCCTCCCCGCTCCTCTCCCTCTTCTCCCCGCTCCTCCTCGCCCCCGCCTCCTCCCCGCTCTCCTCGACGAGCCGCTCGGCGATGGCGATATGGCCGGTCTTCGAGAGAGACTCGAGTAGGGAGAGAAGAGGAGGGTGGTCGTGATGGGGGGGAGGAGAGGAGGAGTCTTGCGGGCGCGGCGCGCGCGGAGGCGGCGGAGGACGGAGAGAGGAGGATGAGAGAGGAGGTGGGAGGGAGTGGCGCGAGCAGTGGAGGGAGGGGCGCGGAGGAGGCGCAGGAGAAGGACTTGACGAGGAGCGAGAGGAGGAGGAGCGGGGGACGGGAGCGATGGGTAGCACCAGTGGAAGAAGTGGAGCGCGAGGAGGAGGAGAGCGCGCGGCGCGAGGACGGCGCCGAGGAGGCGCGGGAGGGCGGGTCGAGGCCCGACACGGAGAGCGCAGAGGCGAGCCTCGAGGGTCGGAGTGGTGACGGCGGAGGAGGCGGTGCGTGAGCTCCGCGAGGAGGCGAGGCCGAGTCGGCGTCGGTGGAGAGGTGGCGCGGAGGGAGGGGGAGAGGCGCCGCATGGTGGTGGGAGGAGGCGGACGGGCGGGCGCAGAGGAGAGAAGGTGAGGAGGAGGGGAGAGAGTAATTTTATCCAAAATACTAAATCCTGAAGAAAAATAAATTTTTCGGTGGTAATTTTTGGTACCCTATTTTTTTAGTGGTATTTTTCAAAAGAGATGATCTTTCAGTGCTACTGAACAAATTTTCCCAAAAACAAACTAAGGCCTATAGCTGGAACACTATTTTCACTGCGAAAGAAAGGCCGTCCGTCCTTCCCTCGCTTTCGAACTCGGAAGAAAAGTAGAAGGCAACACACACAAAAAGAATGTGTATCTAAAGCAAAAAAAAAAAAAGGGACCGAGAAACCAAGTCTAGCTAGGTGCTCCACAAATTAACCTGGGCTAGACAGCAAAGGGCTATGTTCTTTTTAGTTTTATTTTTTAACTTTTGGTTTTCGTTTCTTCAAAAAATATCAAAATAAATAGAACAATTTTTATAAACGGTTTTTCGAAACCGCTTCTTTAAATAATTTTCTTAGTTTAAAATCATATATATAATCTATATTAATATCTTGTTATATGCCGTCGTTTTAAAAAATATAAACAAAACAAAAAAAAAACATTAGCTGCAGCTTCCTTCGTGCAGCAATCCTCATCTCCAAAAGCAGGACAAACCACCCCCATTACTAGGAGGGAAGGCAGTCAGGCACTATACTAGACACAAGGACAGTTCAACCTCAAAAGACTGCATGCCATGCCCTGTCCTGTCCTCCCCTTGCATGCCACACCACGGCCAAGCTAGCTAGCTAGCTCCCCTCTCCTCCAAGCCATGTTCTTCTTTACACATCATCTCAAGAAGCAAGAAGCATCACAGGAAGACAGATAAGAAGAGGTGTGTGAGGTGATCAAGAAAGGAACAGAAAGGGAAGGTTTTGATTGTTTTGACCGGAGAAGGAACGGAAGGATAAGTGAGGTAGGGAGGATGTTGGCGAGAGGGGAGGAAGAGGAGGCGGCGGCGGCCGGGTGGGAGGGGGAGAAGGAGGCGGAGATCGACTACGTGTTCAAGGTGGTGGTGGTGGGCGACGCGGCGGTGGGGAAGACGCAGCTGCTGGGGCGCTTCACCAAGGACGAGTTCTTCCTCGACTCCAAGTCCACCATCGGCGTCGAGTTCCAGGCGCGCACGCTCACGCTCCACCGCAAGCGCGTCAAGGCGCAGATCTGGGACACCGCCGGCCAGGAGAGGTACGTCGCGTACGTTCACTTCCTTCGATTCAACCCCCGTTCGTTCCCGGCGCCGGCGCCATACACACATGCACACGCAATTCCGACGATCACTACGAAATTGTGGCTGTTATTACTAGGACATACGCGTGATACCAGCTAAAGATACAGATGCCTGCGTTGCGTGTAGCCTATATCCACGACACGGCGCGATCGAACAAGCCGGGATCTTTTGTTAAGTCGCGTTCCAGGAATTTTTCAGGAAATGTGAATGAACCCTTGCCTTCTGTTAACGTTACCTTCCAAGTCATTCCACCTGATTTGGCTGTTTCTCCACATGATTGGTATATACTGCCAAGTACATTTACATTGAGGAGCTCTTGCTTCCGGAGGAGGGGATCGGATGATGTCAGTCCATCGACTTTTCATTTTCCTTGTATTTACGTTTAGTTGATCACCAATTGGGGATCAACACCAAGACTCCTAAAAGAAATTAATTTGTATGCGAGAAGATAAGAATGCGGAGTGGTAGTCAGTTTTCGTTGAGCCACGTGAAAGCTATACCCATGTTAACGATGCGACAATTGGATGCTACTGCTAAAGACAATTCGTCAGACCACCCAAGCATGCCGACCACTGAAAGCGATCCCTGAAAGAAACATCTTTTCCTTTGTAGGAACTAGGAAAAGGCTTGCAAAAGAAAAGGCACTCACATAGTAGAGCAATCTTATTAGGACCTATTTGCGTTAGGATTAGCCAGTTATTGGCGCCTAATGACTACTCGTCGTGAGGCTCGTGTTTTGACTTATGCCAGGACCTGTTCACAATACGGGAATTTTAGAGTATACAAAAGCAGTTTAATTTCTAGATGATTGGTGTGAAATTTTCGTGTTCGAAATGGATGCTGATATATGCAAGGACAAAGGATTTCTTCACAGATTTGAGCGCTTTTTATCAAGTGAAACCGTGCTTTTTTTTCACAAATTTGAGCGCTTTCTTGGCAAGTTTGATTGGCGTTTCGACTGCGCGTGTGCAGGTACCGGGCGGTGACGAGCGCGTACTACCGCGGCGCGCTGGGCGCCATGGTGGTATACGACGTCACCAGGCGCCGGACGTTCGAGCACGTGGCGCGGTGGGTGGAGGAGCTCCGCGCGCACGCCGACGGCTCCACCGTCGTGGCGCTCATCGGGAACAAGGCCGACATGCCGGTGCACCGCCGTGAGGTGCCCGCCGACGAGGCCGCGCGCTTCGCGGAGGAGCAGGGGCTCTTCTTCTCCGAGGCCTCCGCGCTCACGGGGGACAACGTGGAGCGCGCGTTCCTCACGCTCCTCGAGGAGATCTTCGCCGTGGTCTCGCGCAGGGCGCTCGAGCTCGACGAGGCCCGCCGGATGCGCAACGGCGGCGGCAATGGTGGGGCCGCCGGCGAGGTGCTGTCGCTGAAGGGGACCAAAGTGGACGTGGGCTCCATCATGGAGACCAGCGCCATGAAGAAGAGCTCGCAGTGCGCCTGCACGTGAGTGGCAAGAGTAGATTGATTCTTGTCGTCATCTTTTTTTGAGAGAGTTTGATTCTTGTCTTCTTGATGGCGTTGAGAGACGTACGAGTTTCTTTCTTTTTTTAAAAAAAAAAATCACAACTTGCATTCTCGAATATAGAGGGGTTTAGGTATGTGAAGCATACTGTATGTGTGACAAGAAAATGCTTTAATTCTTCAGAAGTGATTGTATATTTGTATTTGATCCATCGATCGTTGATCATAATTTTTTACTTGCTTGGTGCATAGAAGAGAATGATAGTTCCACTGTTAACTGACCGTGGTTTTTTACTCTCTACTTTGACAGCAAAACTCAACTTTTTCACAAAAGCATGTTCGCTATTGTTTCCCCCACCACCTATCCTTTCTGTTGCACACTTTGCCCTAAAATGTAAGTCGCTTGGATCTTGTTTTGCATAGTACTTTTCATTTTATATATACTAAACTAGTATTAATACAAAACCATCTTAAGACTGTGAAACGTAAAAAATGACTTACAATTTAGGGCTTAGTGTCGCTGGATTTATTTTACAAAATACTTTTAATAATATATTTTTATTAATTAAACTAGTATTAATACAAACCCATCTTAAGACCATAAAAAGTAAATAAAAAAGCTTACATTTTAGGGCAGAGGGTGAACTCCGTTGCAAATCCAAGAAAATACCTTAAGAGGGAACACCAAAATACAGATTCTCTGTTATAACATCTAAACAAAAGCTAAAATATTGGAAAAGCACAGTAATATAAGGCCGATTCCTAAGAGCAACTCCAGCAGGGCCCCTACTTGAGCCCTCATCCTACTTTTGAGGGCCGAGAGGCAAAAAAACTCGCTCCAGCAGAGTTCCTACTTGAGCCCTCAAAAGTAGGGGCCCTCAAATCTCCCCCTCGAGCCCTCATTCCTGGGGGGTCTGGAGGGAGCCTCTACTTTTGAGGGCTCAAGTAGGGGTCCTGCTGGAGTGAGTTTTTTGCCCCTCGGCCCTCAAAAGTAGGATGAGGATAAGGGTGGGTCCTATGTGTCATCCCCTCTAAGAATGAATTTGAGGGTCCTGTTTTGAGTGCTCCTGCTGGAGTGTAGTCTAAAAAACAGAGCCCTCAAAAGTAGAAAGAACTTTTAAATAAAAACTAGGGGCCCTGTTTTGAGGGCTACTGCTGGAATTGCTCTAAAATCTCGTCAGCAGGGCCTACTAACCAACTAATAAAACATACTACAATGTCAAATGAATCCCAAAAAAGTGAGTCGACTCCATGCAAAAGTGAGTCCCCTTTGGTTATTTTCGGCAGCCTTTACCATCAAAAGGAGGTCCATTCTAAGTTCGAGATGCCAGAGAAATGATGCATCTGCCCACTCCTCCTAGTCAAACACGAGTGATCATATTGTCATACACTACCTCAAGTATCATTACGCCGACCAGTCGACAACAGAAATCTCACAAGAAAATCTAGCAGGAGACATCTGCATAGGGGGGAAAGGATTCAACTTGTCAGACACTACTGCACACATATATCCGTGAATTGAAGCCTATCTTTACAACTCCAGCATGATGAACAATGGCGTCGTAACGCGTAACAGGTCCTTCTTGTTCATTCTTCTTCGACATCTGGTAGGCCTTCCTTGAACCATGTGTAAAGTCCTCCATACAGATGGAACACATTCCTGTAGCCATTTAGGACATATAGGTGTGCTGCTATCGGAGACCTGCCAAAGTCAAAACAGAATAGATGAGTTAAACTCTATGCTCAGAAGTGGATTTATAATTCCCTTTAGAAAATAATACAAACTTCTGAAAAAGTACATCTTGCAGATAGTTCATTCTAATGCGGTGCTACCTTTTGTTTCTCTTAAAGATGCAACTACAGAAGTACTAAATGATCTAAGGATGTAATTCCATCAAACTATAGAAGTGAAAGCTGCATGTAAAATTCTCCGTTCACATGATTTATTAGAAGTTATTAAGTTGGTAGCTTCGCAGATAAAAAAAAAGCTGCTGGTTCTCAACTACGATTTACCCTGCAGAACCTGAAAATTCAACAGCTAAAGCTCAGCAGTCGAACACATAATGAAATGACACTATCCAGAAGTTTGGTCAAAAAAGAGATAAACTGGCAACTTATATTAACTACCATTCTGCAAGTACTAGCTAGCCCCTTCTACTTGACCTGACCAGAGTAGGGCTTTGAACTACAGGTGATAGGATTGGGGATTACGGCTCTCGCCATGCATGGTACTGTGTCCTCAACCCTCGCTCCAACCCCTCCCTCTCCCGGTGCCCCTCCGTCCACCAGCCCCACGCCGGATTCAGCCCCTGTCCCGGCGGCCACCCCCACGGCCGTGAGCCCGGCCTGTATCCTCTCGCAGGTGCTGGTTTCCTCCCCATCTTTGACCCCTCTCGCCAAGCCTCCTTCTCAGTTAGGGCGGTCCAAAGAGAAGAGGTGGTGCGACGCCAGCCCGACCTCGTCCGCTGGCGACCCCTCCGCCGCCCCCTCGTTTCGGGATGTCCTGCTGGCAAATGGCGGCTCGCCTCCGGCGCAGCAGCTGCCGGTGTTGGCGGTGGAGCGGCCGCCACCCAAGATCATTCTCAAGGAGCGGCCTCGTCAGGTGTTCGCTAAGGAGGGCCCAGATGCGCTCGGTTGGCAGCGGTTTGAAAGTCGTCGTTCTCGCAAGAATCGCCTGAAGAAGCTGTGCGGCTCTCGCCGACCGGTGCCGGAGGACCTCAGAGGGAGGTGCTTCTCTTGTTTCTCCCCTTCTCACCGTGCCGTCGACTGCCGCACGGGGCCTCGCTGTTTCAAGTGCCAGGCGCTAGGGCACCGCTCCTTCAACTGTTTCGGTCGCGGGCAGGCGCAGCTCCCGGCGGGACCTCGGCGTCCCTCCGTCTGGCGGCTAAAGCCGTCGCCTTGCGCCTCCGACACAAGGAAGTTGATGACCACGGAAGCCATGCCCAGCGGCGAGATTTCTGGAGGTGCCGAAGCTCTGGTCTCGAGGGCCAGGCGTCAGCGGCGCCGTGTTAGGAGGAGGCGGCGAGCAGGAGGAGCTGTCCATCGCGCAGGTGGGCCTTCTATGCCGGAAGGTGATGTTATCGGCGCGCCGCCTCCAGAAGTTGCTGCCTTTGCTGGCGAGCAAACCTCCTGTGCCGGCGTTCCAGGCCGGCTCCGGCGCATCATTGATCGCTCTGCTAAGATGGCGAGGGCTGAGGACGAGTTTTGTAAAGCTCTCTCGGTTACGATCGTTGGAGACTTAGCAACTCTTTCGGTTGATACTCTGGTGGGCGAGCTAGCTCGTCGCTTTGAACTCCCGGTCGAGTCTCTGGAGTTTCACCGTCTAAGCCATGATGACGGCTTGCTGGTTCTCCCCGACGAAGCTTCGGCGACACGGATCTTCAATGAAGGGCGGCCCCTGCTACTTCCGCCGTTCACCCTCTGCTTCCGGCGATGGTCCCGTCTCAAGAATGCGTCCGCGGTGGTGTTGCCCTCGCTCGTCAGCGTCGAGCTGAGTGGCATACCGGCGCACGCCTGGGAGCTCGAGACGGCGGAGCATCTGTTGGACGAATGGTGCTGGGTTCGCGAGCTCCACCCAGATACGGTCGACCGGCGGGACGCTCGTCATTCCGGCTCAATGCGTGGTGCTCCCAGCCAGAGCTTATCCCGACGGTCTTGGAGTTAGTCATCGTCGAGCCCCCAGTGCAAGCTGAAGAAACCCCCCCGCGGAAGCGTGCTCTGAGCTACGAAATCAAGATCGCAGCGACGCTTGTGCCTCTGGCTGACGATCCTCCATTGCCTCCGCCGCGTGAAGACTCTGACCGTGGACGGCGTCCACGCCGGCGGCGAGCTTCTGCCTCGCCGGAGTCCTCTGCCCTTGACTCCTGTCGTCAAGGTGGTGCCCCAAGGGTCTCTGTGCTTCGTCGGCTGGGCCCCGGTCCAGTGGCTGGCGTCCACGTGGCGGATCTTGAGGCGCCGGTTGATGGCGCGCAGTCCCCTGAGCCCGAAGCGATGCAGACGCCTTCGGCTCCTTTTTCAGCTGTCATTGACGACCTGGCTGCTCTTGTCATTGAGCCTAGCCTTGGGAAAGAGGAGGCGATCCCGGAAAAGCTGGGATTTGGATTCGGGTGGCAGGGGGACGGACCTGTTTTCCCGGCTTTGCCGACCAAGGTGTTGTGCTCTGATTTCTCAGATGAAGTTTCTGGGCTTTTGGGCCCCGTCTTGAGCCAAAAGCCTGGATGTCAGCCCGCCAGTCATCTGCAAGAAGGCCCAGGAGCTTTCCCTTTGGAGATCGCCCGATGCGTCAAGCCACGCGCTCTGCTAAAACAGCCCGCCTCCACCCTCAGGCGGTCGCCAGGTCGTCGGGTATTGGTGGCCTCGTTGATTCCTTGGGTGTTTTTCCAGTACGCGATCCGGTCTTGGCGGCGCTGCGTACGTTGCCGGTGCTCACCACCCCCGATCCAGCTTCAGCCGCAGTCCGGGGGGCCTCGTTGGAATCCGGTGTTGCTGCTCTCGTCAAAACTTATTCCAGGCGACGGCTTTGTAAGGAAGTTCGGGTAGGCGTGGCCGTGGCTCCGCTCCCGGCCTCCCTTCCCGGTCCGGCGAGTGTGGTAACCATGGCCGAGCCGGCGGACGTTGCAGTGGTGGCCTTGGCAAAATTGCAGGCCCGTTCCCCGGGCTTGGCGGATCTTCGTGTGACTCCGGCTGTCGCCTTCGACCAGTCAACATCCTCCGCTTCGCAAGGTCCAAGTCCCGCGGGTGTTGTACGCGCGGCTCCGACTCCGCTACCAGACCATCTCCTTGGTCTGTCCAGCGTTGTAGTCATGCCTGCATCTTCGCCTGCTGGACCAACTCTGCAAGATACGATTTCTGCTGTCCAGGGGGGCGATTGGGACTCTGTTGATGTGGCTCAACCAGTCATGTCTTCCTCCCCGGCCTCCCCAAGAACGGCCCTTATCTCCAAGGTGGTAAAATCTGTGGGCGTTATCCTGCCGGCTCCCCCAGCTCCAATACGAAGGAAGAAGGTCTTGCCTTCTGATTTTGTTCCGAGACGGAGCCGCCGTGTGGCAAATCTTCCCCCAGTAGCAGATCATAATGCGGCAGTTTCAGTTTGCCGACATCTAGGATTTGCCGGCGGTGAAGAAAGAGTCTCAGCGGCCTCCTTGGAACGCTATGCCAGAGTGTTTGACCAGTCTCTATCCCGGGAGCATTTGCAAGCGTTGGCAGCCCTGTTTGGGTGGGTTGCGCCACCCAGTAATGAGGTGCGAACTGCAGGCAGCATTCTGGTTTTATGAGGTGCCTATGTTGGTCGTTTCAATCCTTTGTTTTCAATGGATTCTTCTAATTTCTTAATCTGGAACGTGCGTGGCCTCAATGACAAAAAGCGCCGTGATGTGGTTCACCATACTGTCCAGTCTTGCCAGCCGGTGGTGGTTTGTCTACAAGAAACCAAATTATCTCATATTTCCCAGCGTGATGTGGTTTCGATCTTGGGGCGAAATTTCAGCTCCTTCGTCTTCCTGTCGGCGCAAGAATCAAGAGGGGGAATTCTGGTAGCTTGGCGGGATGGTTCGGTTTCTGCAGAGTGCTCTCGAGTGCACCGACATTCTGCTTTGGGTCAAGTTCCAAAAGGAAGGAGAGCAGCCTTGGTGGTTCTCCGGAATTTATGGTCCCCATGTAGATGCAGAGAAACCGGCCTTCCTGGATGAATTACGAGAAGTAAGGAGTTTTTGTGTTGGGCCCTGGATGCTAGCTGGGGATTTCAATATGATCTTCAGTTCAGAAGATAAAAGTAACGACATTGTGAATAGGGCGCTGATGGGTCGGTTCCGTCGCTTTGTCAATGAGATGGAACTGAAAGAGATACCTCTGTTGGGTCGTCGTTATACTTGGTCGAATGAGAGAGGTTCCCCCACTCTAGTCAAGTTGGATAGAGTGCTGTGTACTGCGGATTGGGAAGATTTATACCCTCAGTGTGTTTTGCAAAGTCAGGCGACGGAAATGTCTGATCATTGTCCGCTTGTGCTTGGGCTTAATGTTGGTGTTAAGGGTAAGAAGCGTTTTCACTTTGAAAGTTTCTGGACTCGCCTTCCTGGATTCCTAGACACGGTGAAGTTTTCCTGGGATGAACCAGGCCGGGCAGCTTGTCCCCTTGACCGCATCTCCTTCAAGCTTAAGCGGTTGACTCGTGCTTTGCATTCTTGGAGTGCGAAAAGAGTTGGACACATAAAAACTCAGTTAGCTCAAGCACGTGAAGTATTGCACAGGATTGAAATGGCTCAAGATAGGAGGTCTCTGTCTTCGGAGGAGGACTGGCTGCGAAGGGAATTGAAGCAACTTTGTCTGAAGTTAGCTTCTCTGGACAGAACTATCGCAAGGCTTCGTTCCCGGGTAAGATATCTAAAGGATGGAGATGCAAATACATCTTTCTTTCACAAGCAGGCTGCCTTCCGTAAAAGAAAAAACTTTATTCCCAAGCTCTTGGATGGCGATCGGGTTGCAACTTCTCAAGATGATAAACACAAGATTTTGTTTGATTTTTATGAGAATCTGCTAGGCTCAGCTCCGATCCGATCTGCATCCTTGGACTTGCAATTTTTCCATAGGGCCACAATGGATTTGTCTGTCCTCGATAATCCAATCTCGGAGGATGAAGTTTGGGAAACAATCAAGAAGCTGCCGACAGATAGAGCCCCAGGCCCAGATGGTTATACAGGCAGATTTTACAAGGCATGTTGGCAGGTGATTAAGGCGGATTTCATGGCGGCTATTATCACCTTGCAGCAAGGTGATGCAAGGGGGCTTGGACTGTTAAATGCAGCCTACATCACTCTGATCCCGAAGAAGGACGATGCAATGGCTGCGAAAGACTTTCGCCCCATCAGCTTAGTGCATAGCTTCGCTAAGCTAATAACCAAGATCCTGGCAAATCGGTTGGCACCCTTCTTGGATCCTTTGATTTCTGCAAATCAGAGTGCTTTTATACGAGGAAGATGCATTCATGATAACTTCATCCTAGTGCAGCAAACAGTTAAAGTTTTACATCGGCAAAAGGTGCCTAGCCTCTTCCTCAAACTTGATATCTCAAAAGCGTTTGACTCGGTTTCTTGGTCGTTTCTTTTGGAAGTGCTGCAGTATTTGGGTTTTGGTTTGTCATGGTGCAACTTGGTGTCTAGCTTGCTTTCAACATCCTCAACTCGAATTTTGCTGAATGGTGAGCCGGGAGATCTCTTGCAGCATCAGCGAGGGCTTCGACAAGGGGACCCCTTATCCCCCATGCTCTTTATATTAGTGATGGATGTGCTTAATAGTTTGTTTGTGAAGGCAGGGAATGAGGGGCTGTTGCAACCTTTATCCAGACGTTTGGCTGGACAAAGATTGTCCTTATATGCTGATGATGTTGCTTTGTTTATCAAACCGATTAAAGAGGAGCTGCAGATTACTAGAGACATTCTCAAGGTGTTTGGGGAGGCTTCAGGACTGCAAACCAATATCCAAAAAAGCAATACTTGGGCCTGCCGTTATCTTATAAGAAGCTTCGGAAGAGGGATCTTTTGCCTTGGGTTGAGAAAATCGCTGACAAGCTCCCGTGCTGGAAGGCTTCTCTCATGAACAGGGCGGGCCGTGCCACGTTAGTCCGGTTTGTTCTCTCCGCCATGCCGGTTTATTTGTTAATTGCCATCAGCGTTCCGAAGTGGTTCATCAAGGCGGTGGACAAAATCAGAAGAGGATTCGTTTGGCAGGGTAAGGAAAAGGCTAATGGAGGTTGTTGTCCAGTGGCTTGGGATAAGGTAATGAGACCGTTGGATCTTGGAGGCTTAGGCATCCCCAACTTGGAGGTGATGGCCTGGGCCCTACAAATCAGGTGGCTTTGGTTTAAAAAGACCAGAGCTGATCGGGCATGGACTGACCTTGAGCTTCCCTCGCATCCTAACTCCATAGCTCTTTTTGCCATCGCAGTCTCTACGGAGATAGGGAATGGAAACAACACTCTTTTCTGGACTGATCGTTGGCTGCATGGATGCTCGATTGAAAATCTTGTGCCGACAGTTTTTGCTTGTGTCTCTCCAAGAATCCGCAAGAGCCGGACTGTGGCTGAAGCTCTTAACAACATGGACTGGACCAAGGACATTCAAGGAGGCCTGTCTTGGGCTGGTTTTGGAGATTTCCTTCGGTTATGGGACTGCCTCATGGAAATTGCGTTATCTAACCAAGAGGATCGCCACTCCGGAGACTAGATGCAAGCGGATGTTATTCTTCCAAATCGCCTATAAAGCTTACTTCTTTGGCGCTGTGACCTTTGAGCCTTGGCGTCGGTTATGGAAGACGTGGGCCCCGGCCAAATGCAAAATGTTCTTGTGGTTGGCAATCCGAAACAGATGTTGGACAATGGATAGACTAGCTAAGAGGGCCTCTCTCATCCAGATAATTGCCCCCTTTGCGATCAAGAAGATGAGACGATTCAACATCTTTTAACAACTTGTGTTATGGCAAGACAAGTTTGGTTCAGATTGTTCAATCCATTGGACCTAGCAGATTCAAATCCCCGACAAGACGAACGGAGCTTTGCGATTGGTGGCGTAAGACGATGAGAAGAGTTAAAAGGAGCACAAGAAAGGAGTGAACACTCTAATTATTCTCGGCTTTGGATTTTATGGAAACACAGAATGCTTGTGTGTTTGAGGGGCTTCTCCTTCGGTTAACACGATTTGGAGTGAGCTGAAGGACGAGCATAGCCTTTGGTGCATGGCTGGGGCGAAGAATCTGCAAGGGCTAGGTCTTGCGTTTGCAACCTTTGTCTGATAGGGCTAGGTCGAGTCGTGTTTGGTCGCTTTTTGTTTGTTTCTTGAGTCTGTGTAAAGCCTCGCTCATATTTGGTCCCCGTATGAGTGAGGATCCTGTAGGGGACCCCCCCTTCTCTCTAATGAAATGAAATGCAGCTCTCCTGCGTTTTCAAAAAAAAAAGCCCCTTCTACTTTGCTGCATATGGATGTGCAATATGGTAGGCATTGGAGATTTGTATCTGGTTTTCAACTATGTTCTCTGTAATCACACACACAGTACTGAGCTTGATCCACTTCTACTATACATATACAAAAGATTTTACAGAAGAACATTTAGAAAGAGAGTTGTTGACATCCATCCATAAATAGCATTTTTCAATAGTTGGCTAATTTTATTGCTTAATTAGTTCGACTTGTTATGGTTGCAAATATCTTGTACCTTGATTTCTCAAAGAATCATCTATCTTCTTGACAGGATAATATTTTAGTATTGAAAAACCATTTACGACTACCACATGGTAATGATAAAACATGTCAAACCTACAGTGTAGGCACCAGGAATAGAAATATCGGAACTGGAGAAAAATCCGCCCGATAGGCGGTAATCGTAATCGACTGGTTACTGGAAAAACCGGATGAAATTCAGGTATCAATTTTTGAATTTTTACTGTTTTAAAACCGATAACCGTTCCGGTAACCAGAAAAATTGGAAACCCTGCTAAAAAAAAGGATAAACCGCTAAAAAACTGAGAAAAGCAACCAAAAAAACAGGAATACATGTATTCTCCTTCGATCATGCACAAATGGTTTGAGCTCCACACATTTAATACCATCCACTTCATGAAGTCTTTTCTATCTTAAAAACTTTTCAAGAAAACAAATGTCGTTCCATCTCTCCTCTAATTTGTTCTCGTATTTCTTTATGGCAATAGGTAATCTAGCACAAAAAGCCTAAACCAACCTAGAAAGTGAATTATATAGTCATAAATTTAAATTTACTTTTGAAAATTTTTGGCCTTTTTTTCCTCCTGGTTCCCATTGGTTTTTCCAGTACCTGGCGGTTACCGATTGGTAACTATCGGTTTTTTATCCCTAGTTGGCAATCTAAGAAAACAAAATGAAACAAAACCCCCAGTAAAAAAAAAGAAAAGATGTTCAAATTGCAAAATAAATTCCCACAAACTAACAAAGGATCCTGACAACATATAAAGTTTTATATGTAAACCGGGTTAGAATAACGAAGTAGAAGCAAAAAAGGCCCACTTCTCATTTCACGAAAGATGGAAAGAACGTTCGCTTAGGCCAATCCCATTAATAAACTGAATCAACACTTTCATGTCAATTAGAACAGGAAGGTCAATCGGTAAGAAAGGAATCAAGTTTAGCGATAAATAATACTTGGGCAACATAACATACCTAGATTGCTTCCCATCAGGTAGATTCTGCGTTGGCTTCAATATTGTTCCTCCCGTCGAATATGCCACAATTATCTTTGCATCTTTACCAAGTTTAGCTTCAACACCTGCATGAAGATAACACATGCCGCTGATTGCCGATTCATATGCAAGTCATCAAGGAGAAGCAAACAGAACTTGCCACCATACTTTGTAAGAATTCAGGATTCTCTTCTGTTCCAGCAAATATGCCAAAGAAGGCAAATGCTGCACGTCTTGCAATATCCCATGCTGTCCATTCCTTTATTAATCTATATATTTGTACATTAACAGCACCAGGTGGATGAGCCTGCATAAGAATAAAATCCATAACTATGATGCTATTGCCACCAAAATTTAAAGAACATTGAGTAGTGAAATACAAAAATACCGTGACATGACGCAGCACTTAGTATACCAAGTTAAGGATACTTGTGTGTCCTATGTACTCTAATATATAGCCCTTTGGACTATGCAATAAATCAATGATTCTTCTATTCATCCAATAGATCTAACATGGTATCAGAGTCATACCTAAGGTTTTCATTCAAACCCTAGCCTCGATCGTCTTCCGTTGTCGCTACCCTCGGGAGGAGCTATCTCTACTCCCGGGGGCGGCAACCTCTTTGGGCTGCACCGCCGCCGCCGCTGGATCCCGCTGGTCCACTGCCTCCTCTCGCGTAGGGCCGACTGCATCGCGCTAGCCCGCGCCCAGGAGTAGAGAGCCGCCATCTCAGTCGTCGTTATTTGGCTGCCTCCTCCAAGAAGGCCTCCTCTGCGTCGCCGCCGCCTAGGCCTCTGGATCTACGCTGACTCTTGCTTGATCTGCACTGGGACGCCGCCGTCCTGCTCAGATCTGGCATCTCCACCTTTGGATCTGGCGGTCTCAAGCTCCCCGTCGAGCTGGCTTTCCGCGCCAGCCTTTCCCCGTCGCGTGTTAGGCTTCCTCTCACTCGGCGGGCCGACTAACACCTCCGTCTCCTCGAGCTTCACAAGGATGCCGTTGATCAGGAACGTCCACCACTGTGTCGTGTTAGCCCATGGTTGGCTCTTCCTTGCTGGCCACTAGGCTCTTCCTTGACGCCCCGGATGCTCCCTTGCGCTGCTGCCTTCTTATTCGAGAGGAAGAAAAGGCTAAGGGACTTTTGTACTGATGATTAGAGCCATTCATTGGTGAACAACCGGCTTCTCTGCTTTATCTAGAACCAACACAGTGGCGTTTGTTGGCCGGTCACCTGATGGTTGGTGTTAAGGAGTGGTTGCTGCTAAACACTTAGTAGGTGTTGTGAACAGTACTAATACTATACGTCTGTAGTATGAGTCAATGCAGTACTCTATTTCTATGTATTTTTGCTAGTTTTTGGTGTCCATCAGTCTTTTCTTTTAGATCTTCCATTGCGTCCATCTAAATCTAGATCTTTTTTCAATTCATCAAAGCTATGCAAATCCGCAAATTTCTATATCAGTCAGCCGGTTACTTTACTTGCAACGGTCCATCCTTTTGGATCAAGTATGGTCTTCTCCTTTTTCGCATGGCCACAGTTATCGCTCTTTTCTCTGAGTTACTACAAATTGTAGAAGTTTTAAGGTCGTCGCTTCTCTCTAAGCTGCCACCCCGAATTTTAAGGACGCCGTGCTTTCTTTCCACACCACCGTTGTCTTGGACTTCGATCTGTGTCACTATGCTTTATGAGCTGTCGCACGACCCCGGATGGAGATCTCCTAGCCTCGACCTAATTTTCAAGAGCTGCACGCTACGAAGATATCTTCAAGATTCGGACTTTGTATTTTATCTATTTTAGTGACAACTCTTTGAAATACAATGCTATTACATACGTCTTGCATTTGAGGGTGTTAAGGATATAATGGCATTTATGGTATTTCATAGTTTCAGTGTTTAGCCTTGTGTCCTATGTACTCTACTCTATATATAGCCCTTGGATTGTGCAATAGACCAACGATTCTTCTATTCATCTAATAGATCTAACATACCAAAACAAAGTTTGACATTTTTTAGACATCATTGGAAAGGATTTGATTATTTTTAGCTTTTTAGATTCTCCCAGCCTGAAAAAATATTTCTGTTCATCTATTGCAAGCTATATTCTTATCTTCAGTTATCACATTAGCACTTTTGAATCAGTATATGATATCTGATACACATCAAATTTGCTAAAGTTCGGGCCAAAAAAATTGCTAAAGCTAGTGTTTCTGACCGATGGAACAAAAAAAATTATGCAGTACTGTAAATGTAAGTTATGGCCTTAAGCCTAAGAGCTGGATTGTGGTACAAGAACTGGAGACAGCAACTACAGGATACCTCTTTGAACTCCGCTTCTCGTCTGACGTCAAGAATTACAAAGTTATTTTCCTTTTGAAGGCGCAGCGCTTCCTTCACATCAACACTACGTACCTGCAGAAGCAAACAACAGCAGCGCCTCTAACGTAAATGACAATTGCTAAGCATAGAAGGCTCACCACAAGTCAACAGTGAATTAACATATGAGTCAACAGAAATAGGGCAGATAGGTTCCTGCAAATGTCGAAACAGGGCCTATTTTCACTTGGAATCTATAATTTTTCTACCCATACATGTGTTATTCAAACCCCCTTCACTAAACTAAAGGTTAAGAATTTGGTAACAAGCTGCATATATATTTAATGATAAAATACCCGCTTTTCTAGTAGGACTTGCCGCTTGGTCTTCCAATCTTCCTCAGCTGTAAATAAAAACAACAACAAAAGGATCAGAGCAAAATAACATCATGCCCAACAGGATAACTAACAGCTCCATGGCAAGAAAATGGAAAAGCATATTCACAGTACCTGGAGACTTTGCAGGCTTAGTGGCAGTACAGGTTATCCGCAGCTGCGAGCGCACAGCACACGTCCGGTAGAGCTTTGCAGCCTCCATTGGACGCCAAGAATGGCCAGATGTGAAGTCTGAGCAGGAGGATATCCTTGATGAGCAAGCAAGGTGGTGTTCAGTTCACGATGGAGCTAGCTGCGAGCATTGTGGTCATGAGAAAGAAAGAGCAGCAAAAACTTTTGAGGGCTCGAGAATTAGAGGAGGTCTTAGCTTCTAACTCCTAAGGCTGCATCCTGTTACTGGAACGAGATTTTTTTGGATGTGGAAATGTCCAAAGGACCCAATGGTTTCGGATGGGATGTGCCTGCATATCTGAACTGTTGGTGGAGGTTGAGCAACTGTTCAGATGCACGACACCAACAATCTTTAAAAAAAACCCTTGCCACTGCATTTCTTTCTCTTCCCATGACATAAATTCTGGTGTTTGACTCCGAACAAATCCTAGCTTTTCTGAATGTGCAAAATAAAGAAAAGGATACAACGTAATTTCTGCAAATTCCAACTCTTTATTGGTTCTGACCAGTTACCACCTACATATGGGAATACTAAGATGCCCACACAGACTGCTTTCCTGAAAATCAAACCAGTAAGTAAACAAAAGTACCAAAAGCCTGAAAAACGAAGCCCCTTAAGATCACGTCAAGTCTCAATTCAGAACAACAACAAAAGAAACCATCACCAGCTTAAATATCCGTTTTTATAAATCTAAACACAGCGTGAGTCTGGCTAGCACATCGCACAGCGTAAACTGTTCACACAAATGCTGCAATCATTTTTTTAAATTTGGTCTTAAATATCCATTTTTAGAAATCTAATTCCCTCTGTAGATCTATCGAGTTAAGGGACTCATCATGCGACCTACCAATCTATAGTAGCTCAGCAGACGACCTACCGTCCGCATTATGCACAGTGACAGGTCGGTTGGCACTGTGCATGCTTAATTAACATTTCAATTAGTGATGATCGTATTTAACTAGTACTAATCATAATTAATTAGTGCTAATCGTGAACTAATTAATTAGTGCTATTGTGCATGACTTGCTATCGCACTAGGGTGGCTCGGCAAGCTACTGTCGAGTTAGGGGAGCTCGGTAGGTGTCTACGAGCTATCCTAGCTCAGTAGATCCATGGAGCGTCTAGATTTACAAAAAACGGATGTCCAGTGACTAAATTTAAAAAATGGCTACACTGCCAGTTATATGAACAACTCCACATTGTAAGCTGCATGACTCAGTGTCTTGTCTTGGGCCATGCTTGCCGGGGTGACACTCATGGCTTGCACTACCTAGTGCCTACCGATTCCTTCATGGAAGCTCTTTGTGCCGTGGGGCGGTTCCCTTGTACGTGCGAGTGAGCGGGTCTGATGATCTCTTTGAACTGAGTGGTTAAACAAGCTATACATTTGATGAGAGAGACCAAATAATACTAACTACAGCAATATTTCTCAAAACATTGTTATAGTGCAAATTTATCATAGCAGGGTCAAACCCTCTCCCTTCGCCCCTTAGTGTGATAGGATGTTTCTACGGTTATTCTCATTCTTCCTAAGGCCATCCAAGCCTTTGCCTTGAACACTTTATGCCCATTTATCCCGTCTTCAACTTCTAGAAGACAAAAGTCATAATGAACGTGTTGGCTTTTTAATTTTAGCTTTTTTGCTTTTATTTTTATTTTTTATTTTTTCCTTTGTATTGTTCGTAGAGTAAAACAATGTTTTTATTTTTCTTATTTTTCCCTAATTGAATGACTCAAAAACTAATATCTAGTACAGTGTAATTTTAGTTAAAACTAACATCCGAAAGGTAAGAGCTAGAATGAATGAGGCCTTATCAACTTTGGTAGTGTACTGCTAGTGTACTATTTGCCTGATGGACCATCGTTCAGATATCCGATTTTGAATCCATTCCATGTTATACCGAATTCTCATCTGATATCCATGACTGCGCTAGGCAAACATCTGTATCTGGCTGCACTTTCCTATTCGGCTATTTAGTATCCAAATTCGAAATCCGGATTATCCGACCGAATCTGACTTCATTTTCACTGCTATGTGCAGGTCTGCATGCAGTAAGTCAAACTCCACTCACTGGTTGCCTCCCAACTCACCGTCCTCATCCAATCCGAACAATAGAGAGAACAAGACCACCGCGAACACACACAATGCAACTATGGGTGAATATCAAATTCTTGTCTTATCGAGTTTTTTTCTTCTAAAATTGATATAATTTAATTTAATATCATTTTATTGATAATTTAGAAGTATTTTCAGAATTAAGTTATCGAGCCGAACTAAAGCAAAAGTTAATTTCATTTAAAATCGATTTATTCAATATTTAATTAATTAATAAGTGTAATTAAAATAATTTTAACTGAGTCAACAAGCCCACTTAAAAAACTTTTTTTCCCACCTCACCTAAATGCAACGCCTCCGCCGGCTCGTCCAGTTCCCTCTCCTCCCCACGAATCCCCTCACCGCGCGATGCCGCCGCCGTGGCCGAGGTGTCCGCGGGAGATGCGCCCCGCGGTGTGGCTGAGCTCGTCGGTGGGGGAGAAGGTGGACGAGCTGCTGCGGCGCGAGGAGCGTGGAAGCCGCCGAGCGCCGCGTGGAACGCGCCCGCCGAAATCGAGCGCCAGGAGGCCGCCGCTCGCCTCACCAGCGAGGAGGTCCGCCGCCTCGAGAAACGCCGCGACGAGGTGTAGTATATCACCACGACATGCCGCTGCCTGTAACCTGTTCGATGTTTTGCCTGATCGGCCCAACGAACGATGCTATTTAGGAAGGTAATGCGTGAAAACAGTGAAACGCCGATAGAGAGAATAGTGGCGGAGAATGTGAAAAGCTCTAGTGCACTATATATTGCCAAAGCTTGTTACTGCTCGAGCGTTACGTGCTTGCCGGCAAAAGAGATGCTATTTGTGAAACCCGCATTGTCTGCCGACTAGAGAGTTTAACGCAAACCTTACAGACATCGTATTGCCTTCTATTGAACTTACTTTTCCACCCTTTTGGGGTTCAGACCTTCAAGACGCCCTTTGGGTGTTTCTTTAGATAAAAGTGCCGAGCATGAGATCTATACTGTTTGTAAATTGGATTTTACATCTTGTGTGCTTGCTTCATCATGATGTGTTATGCATATCCAGTTTGAGATGCATTGTAAAAATATAGCTCTTTGCAAACATGTTGATTGGTCTGGTAGTGGGTGTGTTTGGTTTGAGGGATGGGGTGAGATGGAATGGGATGTTCATTTGACCAAGCTTATCCATGTGTTTGGTTTGATGGATGAGGTGGGATGGAATGGTCCAAAGTGGGATGAGCCTGTGCAAATTTAGAGAATATTCTTCTTAGATGCTGGATCATGTGGTTTCACCTTTTTTATGGAATCATCTCATCCTATTCCATCCCATCCCATTCCACTTTCATCACTCCAACCAAACACAACGTTCCATGTCTTTTGAGCAAACATAAAGTACTAGTATGAGTGTTCCATGTCTTTTGAGCAAACATAAAGTACTAGTAGCATGTGCCATATTCATGTGGTCCCATGACAATGAATGCAGAATGATTATTAGCTGTGATATCAACTTTATATGATAATACAGTTCTGTAATCATCAAAATATCTTTCCTTCAATAGACATGGGAAAGACGTGAGTTTTTTGTAGCTTGGTTCTTCCTGTGGGCTATTTATTCTTAATAATGTGTTTATAATGCTGCATTACATAAACAAGATTGCAGAGACCCAGCGGGAATTGCTTTAGGCAAGAGTAATGATTAATGAAACACAACGTTCCTTGGCTTCTAGTCTTGAGGATCAAAGCTTTGGAGATGTGTCAGGTGGAGATATCGATGAAGATAGTGAGAGACTATAATCAGTAAAAGCTGCAGCAGTTTCCTCTATAGTTGGTATTCTGGCTAGTTTGCCCATATTCTATGAAGTCCACAGTTTGCCACAACTATTTGTTCAGTCATCAGTTGTTTTCATAAGTTGTGCTTTGTTTGGAGTCACGTTCCGGTATGCCATTAGAAGAGATCTGGATAATATCCAACTGAAAACAGGGGCTGCTGTTGCATTTGCTTTTGTTAGAGGTAAAACCAGATGATGTCATTTCTAAAAACTGATCAGCAAATATTCCTGGGCATGGCTGTTGTTAGATGTACTCCTCTTAAGTATCTCACTCGATATCATCATCTTGTTGGGAGTTTGGTTTACCTTGCCACCACTCGATCTGACATCTCTCATGTTGTTCACATTCTGAGTCAGTTCGTTTCAGCTCTCACTCAGATCCACTACAGTCATTTCCTTCAGGTTCTACGATATCTTTGTGGAACCATCACTTGAAGTCCCTTCTTTCCTCGCTTTAGCCCCTTGCAGCTTCAGGCGTATTTTGATGTGACATAGGCTAGTGATCATTTTGATTGTCAGTCTTTGTTAGCCTTCTATGTCTTCCGTAGCTTCTCCTTGATTGTCTAGAAGACTAAGAAGCAGATTGCAGTTTCCCGTTCGAGTGCTGAGACTGAGTTGAGAGCTCCTGCGTCGGTGATAGCTGAGGTCAGTTGGCTACGGTGGCTTCTTGAGTATTTTGGTGTTTCAGTGCCCTCACCTACTATTTTACTATCTGACAGCACTGGTGTGATCGTGATTGCTCGAGATCCGGTGAAGTATGAGCTTACCAAGCACATTAGGGTTGATGCTTCCTGCATGAGATCGCAGGTGCAACAACAGGTTATCACTCTTCAGTACGTGCCTTTAGAGTTTCAACTAGTTGATTTCTTCACGAAGTTGCAGGCTAGGGTTCAGCATAATTTCTATCTCTCTAAACTCAGTGTGGTTGATTCGCCATGAGTTTTGGGGGGAAGGTGTTAGAAGTATGTATCTGTATTAGTCCTTTGTATGGGGTGTTTCCTGCTATTTGTACATGACTATATATTTGTAGCCTTTTGGCCTGTGGAATACAATAAGTGAATTCATTCGAATGACAGTTTGCACGGTATCAGGTGCCAATTAGGCCTGATCCATTCTGTCAATGGGGCCCAACATGCACATGCAGTGTACCACATTTTGGTGGTTGGAGTCATTCTGAAGCATCCCCTACCTGTTGTGATTAGTGAAACTGACCTTTGCTGACTTTGGACTGAATGCTGCATTAAACTGTCACAAAGTGTGCATATCTATCTCAGTGAAAGAATTTACTTGTGTTGAGTCAGGCCAAGCCAGTTGCAACCAAAAGTCCATTCTTTTGTCTCCTGGACCATTCATTATGAGACTAGTATCTTTATATAAAACCACGACATGCATTTGAGGTTCTGAGCTACTGTCTGGCTTACACTTCTAATTTCATATTACTTCTAGAGAGATGGCCCTAAAGGTATACAGTTAGCTCATGCTGATACACCATTTGTCAGTGTACAGTGTATGCTGCAAAGTACAAGTCTTTGCAGTTTCTCTCTTAAACCGGTGTGTGAGATTCAAGTCACTGTTCTTATATTCGGTGATATTGCTAATGATCTATGTGTTCATATGGCACTTCCAGGTGTTCAATTGGCTGAATCGGAAGATGCATTCTAATGTTGAGTACTGCACCATTCATGAAAACAAGGGTAAGCATGTCATGCTACATCTCTTTTATGTGATCATACATTGCTTTGCTCTTATGTTGTCAACTTTTTCTTCTTTTCTTCTTTTTTTACGAATGGAACAGCCATGGAGGAGAAGGAAGACTCTGCGCATGAGAGTGTGGCTGAGCAAGACACTGAAGCCCTGCTGCTCCGTGACGTGCTTCTTAACGGTATACTTGCGATTGGCACACTTGGCCACAATGTAAACTCCCTTTGCCCTGAGGCTTATGTTCAACAAGATGAGTTCGTCATCATGGGTGAAGAGAAAGTGGAGGAAGAGAAGTATGAAGAGGAAAAGAGTGAGGCTAAAGAAGATGCATTGGCTACAGCACCAAGCGAACCAGTACCTACTGTTGAGCCCGCCAAGATGCATTCATCATCGATGAAAGAAGACAACTTCATGTGTTTCGTGAAGGAAGAAATCCTGATGCATGAAGTTGAAGTGGAGGATGTTGCTAAGGTCCAGGAACGACCACTTCTGATGGTAGAGAAGGTGGAGAAAGTGAGAACTACACTTGCTGATCTATTTGCAGCAGAAGCATTCTCATCAAGTTATACAGGGGAGAAGAATTACCAGAAGATCATCATTGTTGCTGGGGCATCCACTTCAAAGCCTCCGTTGTGCATGGAAAAGATGCATCAAAAGAAGCCAACAAAGCCAACACCAAAGCCACTTAAGGCTACAAGAAAATTAAATCGAGTATGGCTTTCTTCGTCTCTATCTTATATGTATTGCAACTATGCTTATTTCATAGAAACATTGGCAAGAATCTTTCTGCTCCTTGCCCACTTAATCAACACTGACCAGACACCAATCTGAAGTACTCCAAGTTCAACAGACGTAACTCATAAGAGTGAGAAACCCTCATATGATAACAGCCCATAGACATTAGTCAGTTCCCAAAGAGTACAGAAGCTCATGAAAAGAACTGTCATATCCTTATAGGTTTTGTAAATTCCTGAACTGGGAAGTCCTGTTACCTCTTCCTGTTACGCTACCTCTTAATAGCCTGGAAGGAGTCCAAATTTACCAAACTTTATTCCATGGACAGTGTTCCATATCTTATTCATATGTTTTACCGGATAGCTATTTAGATTAAGTATTATGCATCTAGCCTATCTTGATAATAAACTATCACTAACCTGTCATGCATCTGTTGGTATTGGTCATCTGTGAAAATAAGTAGGTCATGAGGAAGATGTTGGGGAAGAAGATCCACCCAGAGCAGCTCAATGGACGTAGCAATGCAGAGGGCCCTCTCACTACATGATGCCTAGGCTTTCGGACAAGTTTGCTTTCTCTATCTGGTAATCTACTACCTGGAGTTTATTTTTTTTCAGTTGTACTTTGAATTATATAGCAATGCTGGACCCTGCTCAAGGCCCTGGTGGTTATCAAATCAATATGCCTAGGTGTCTTGTGGACGATTATGTACTGTTTCAGGGTTTCTTGGCTTTTCTTCCTTGGATCCCAATGTTCATAATAAAATTATGTTATTTTCTGCTGTAGTTTTTACTCCTTTTGTTCTTTTTTACTTGATTTTCTAGAATCCATGCCATTAAACTTTTTAAAGTTTGATTGCAAATAGATTTAAAACTATCTAGATTGGCTATACAAAAAAATATATCATTAGATTTGTCGTTAAAAATATTTTCATAATATTATAATTTTATTAGTATATTTTAGTGTAAAGTTATAAAAAGTAGTGGCCAAAATTGCATCTCGAAAACTGTAAAAAGTCAAAAACATCAAGTAAAAAAGAACAAAGGTAGTAGCATAGAATGAGACCCTTGTCAAATCTAGATTTGTTTATGGCTCCTACAACTAGACATGACCTATGGATCACATTTGTGATGGAGAAACTGACTCTGGTGGCAACGTTTTACTGGGAATAGAACATGTGAATTTTGTCAGCTTCAGTAACGTGAATGCAAAAGAAGTGAGGAGTACAGAAAAGTCATTTCCTATATCCAGTTGTTCACACTTCACATTGTCATAAAAATAAGCAAGTCTGAAGAAAAATGTATCACCTATTGCCCCCATTTATTTGGAGCTCACAAAAGAGTCTAGGCGTCTAACTGCTTCTTGCGCTGCAGACAGCAACGCGAGAAAAGAAAATTTTATCACCTTTTGCGTCCACTTAATTGGGAGCTCACAACAGTTTGTTGCTGCTTGTGCCACACACTACAGTTCAACATCTGAAATATCCCCTTGTCCTGTTTTGGTGTTACATACCCCCTGTCTTCATCTATTTCACAATCTTATTTTATTTTCAGAAAATCCTATGATGAAACTGATGACAATTGAAGTAGAAAAAAAAGTGAGTTTGAATGCTTAGGGGATAATATGGCAGTGGTCAGGGATACTATGTCCTTCAGAATGTTACTTCCTTTTTTTAATGTGTCTCTGAATCATGTCATGGAACTGCCTATGGTGGGAAGAGTGACACGAGGTGAACACCTAGGGACTAGAAAGCATAGGGTCGGACTAAAACGCATTCCCCCTCCGCCATGTCGCTAAGCTTCCTTAGAAGCAAAATGGGCACATCGTGTGTACAGTTGCGTGTATCAAGCACTGCAACTGCAGGCAACTAATCATCTTTTGATGAATCTGTCCTCAAACCATTCATTCCTTGAAATCTCAACAAGTTGATGGATTCGGTCCCCCCAATGGGAAGGTAAGCAAACTCTTCTCGCTCCTGTATTGTTGTGGGCTGAAACTGCGATGGATCAAATGACCAAAGCAACTTTTTACCATATATAAAGCTTTTTTTTTATCTTGATCTCTATCGTGGTATGTCATCACAGTTAAAGTTATATATACAATCTGTGAGGAACAAAATGCAAAGTTGTAAACCAAAGTCATGCTGCCATTTTGTTGAGCTGGTTGAGTAATTAGATGATCACAATTCACAAAACAACGCAGTTTGGCCGACACTATGTCTTGACCAGGAACTAACGGAACTCCTTTTTACCTTTGCAGATTCTTTGGATCCCTATGCTCCGGATTCCCTGCTCGAGAGAAACATCCAACCACAACGTCGACGATGTTAGTCTCTGTGTTGCCTGTTTGCTGGCCAGTGATGAAGATTAGCCTGCCTATATTTGCATGTAAAGCTACAGCTGAGGTGTCTTGTAAGATTGATGATGTTTTCCTACTCTGTGTGCCGTGCCTATATTTATTGTTTTGATTGATTTCGTCTTGATTTGGTTGGTTTTTCTCTTCTCTTATCTTTTTTCTTGATCATACTGTGCCAATGACGTATAAGAGATGGCGATAATATCAGGAAACTAATCTTCACCTATCTAGGCACTTTTATAGCAAGTTCATTAAGAAACCTTGTTTTTGCATATTTTTGATATTTCGAGTGATTTCTTGATTTGAGGATTATTAACTTGATTTCGTTGATGTTTTAATTTGCTGTAACATGTGGAAATACATTTAAAACCATGTTGGCCATCATCCACCTACGAACAAATTGTATTCACTATTTTATGTTTTTGATCAATTTTGGTACAACCTGTCTAAAACTAAAAAATATCTCAATTTTGGTAATTTTTTCATGATCGTTTCTTGGAATATATTTGATATCCTAGAGAAAATTTCTGTAAATTTTCATATTATTTGGATCTACGAATTGAAAGTTATATGGATTTTTCTTTCGTGAAATAGTGCTGAAGCTTCTATTCATTCCCTAATTTTACTGCTCTTGTTCGACCATATTAGTCTTCGACCACACTGGTCTTGTTCGGCCACGTTGGTTTTCTACCACACTGGTCTTCGAGCACTCTGGTTTTGTTCGATCACATTGGTTCTTTCAACCACTTTGGGCTTGTTCGACCACACTAGTATTGGATGACTGGTCCTGTTCGACCACACTGGTCTTTTTCGACCACATTGGTCTTCTCTTGACATACTGGTCTTGGACGACCACAGTGGTTTTTCTCTATCAAATTAGTCTCTATAGCTTCTCATATCTATCGTAGTAAAGATTAGGGAATAATTTTGGGAAAATTTAAGACATCATTTATCTCTCTGTTGTCATCTTTGGTTCTACATCTTCTCTCTTTTCCATACTATCTTTGTATCCTACGTGATGAGATTTATAGACAGCTGGCGTCATACTATTGTACGTGCTCACCAGAGCTTCTCCCCAATACGCACGAAGGTCGTACGTGTCGCGTCATTAACTGTCCACTCGTTTATTTGTCCCCGCCCACCTCATCGCTATTAACTGCCCACTCCACTCGTTTATTTGTCCCTGTGCACCTCACCGCTGGCTAGCTATTGGGCCTATTCTTTTCGGCTGCGGTTTATGACTTTTGGCTGAAATTTTTGAATTTTGGCTGTTTACGGTACAGATTATGGAAAAACAGATATTCACTTGCGATTTTAGCTGATACAGATGTTGAACTTTTAACGTGCAGATCGTTTAACCTGTAGATCCCATCTTGAGAAAATACTCTATTTAAAAGTTAGATACTATAGCAAAAATCAAAAGCCGCTAGCTTTTGACTTAAAGAACATGCCACATTATACGCAAACGGGCCATGGATGCGTACTGCATCATTGTAAACGGGACGCCTCACGTCTTCCCGATACAACCAAGGCGAAGATGCCAAAACCGCGGCGGATGGCAGCCGATGATTGTAAGCCGAAAGGCAAGCATCGGCGCGTGGATCCCTCGTCTGCGCACGTCGATTATTATTTTTTTCCATCTCGCGATGGGCAGAAGCAAACGAGCTAGGGAGCTAGGGGGCTCATCGATAGCACGAGCAGCAGTGCCCTCCATCAGCGCCCTGTGGACGCGCCTTCGCATTCAGCAGCGTCCTTATGATGTCGGATCTGAACCTGATCATATCGTAACGCCTTTTCTGATTAGGTGCTTGCTATTCTCCTCTCCGTCAGTGCCGACCTCGCTTTGAACGAACCAGTGGCTGCCGTGCCGTCTCTCGGCAGAGCTAGCCTCAGCGCTTCACCTGTGACAAGCACTGCCACTAACAAAGTCTTGCATATATTTGGGCTTATAATCTTGCAGTACAGAGCATTGGATTCTACGGCAGCTTATGTAGCTCACTGTTGTCTTCGCTAAGCTTTCGTTGATGGTGGTGCTATAGCACTGTGCTTCCACTGTAATGTCCAACAGTTCAGTGAGGGGTGCTAGCTACTTGTGTGCTTCTCCAAAGCAGAACTGCCTTTGTCATGAAACTAGTCAAAAACTGCGACACGAAAGGCTTTATGGTTCAATGGTTGTGTGCAAATCGGCCTCTCAATGGCGACAGTATCTTTGATTACGTACTTATCTTTTGAACTGTTCAGATCAACGCATACGGTTCTTTACTTCTAATTTACATCTAACTGGTGTAGGACTATCGCTATTGGTTGGAAGGAATAAGGATACCGAATAATAGGTAATAATGTAGACTTGAGCTAAGTAAGTTTGCTGGCTACGCAGATTGTAGAAGCCTAATCACATCTAAACTATTGTTGGGTACCCGTAGTGGGTTATCTGTGAAGACTGGACGGTGAAACCTCCGCGGGAGAAGTTAAAAGAGTTGAGACTGGCGTTGGGTTGAGTTGGGTAGAAATATATCTTTTCTGGTTTTTTTATGTCAACAACACATGATTCTACATGCCCATAAAAATTCTCAACTATCTTTTTCTCACTATCGTGATCATTGAGCGCCACAATAGATCCAGATGCTTCCGTGAGGTTGACAAAGAAGTTCAGAATTTGAGTCAGGATAATAATATGCTTTTTTCAGGATCTGAAAGGTAAAAGTCGGGCAACTATGTACTTTAACCTTGTGCTACTAACATAAACCGGATTATCTTTATAAAAAGAAATAGCGAGCCGAGGATGAGGCAGTTTTCTCAGGGGATTTCTAATCTTTCTTTTTTCCTTTCAAACAAAAGACCTATTACTATTGCTCAAATTTCTGTTTTCATCTAGTTTCGCAGGGAGCATTACATGAACAGAGCAATTCTCAGCAGACTTGGCCAAATGGGCCGTTCAGCCCGACACAACACAGATCTAGATAGGATATGGCATAACTGGCTCGAAAACATTGACGTGCTATGTCAGTTCACGTGCCTGCCCTCTGACCAAGGCATGACATGAAGGTGAGTCAGCCATGCCAGCTCAACTTGGGCAGCTTAGCCAAACGGGCCACCGATGGCCTGTTAATTTTACTGTCAGTTATAAGTAATTTTACTCCTAGTCACATGTAGTTTTTCTACCGGTCGCTGAGTCGCAAATATTTTTACTGCCAGTCACAAGTAATTTTACTGCTAAATCATCCATCCACACTCAGAAGAGTAGAGTAACCCTACATAATAATTTTATTACCAACAGTAAACAATTTTACTACCAACTGCAAATAATTTTAATCAACTATAAGTAATTTTATTGTACTAACATAGAAAAATTAATGCACGTGTTGTATTCGCCTACATGACATGCGCAGTCGGGCCGGGTCGGTATAGGCTATTTACTTTTTATATCACATCTCGACCGACAGTTTAACATGCGTGCTGTACCGGTCTAAGCACAGCCTACGCAGTCGGGCCGGATTAATATAGGCTATTTACTGTTTATATCATTTCTCTCCCAAGTAGATCAACAGTACTGTGCGCATTTGGGCCGGTCTAATTCTCGGCGCACTTTGCCTCGAGGACTCCGCATATCGGCCGTCTATCTCGATCTGAACGGTACAAAACGTGGCATGCCTCGCCATCCACCTGTCACTGCTACCACTAGCCCTACACCCCTCTTATACCAAACATCCACCACCATGTCCACCTCCGTCTCCGTCTCCGCCGCAGCCACCGCTTTCCTCCCACCCCTCGCCCGCCGCCGCTCGCCGCCGGCATCTAGATTCCCGGCGATCAGCCACCGCATAAAACCCCGCTCCAATCCCCATCTATTCTCCTCCGCACCCTCCCCCATTCTTCCTGCCGCTGCTGCCATGGCTACCGACGGCGCCGCGCCTGCCCCCTCCGAGGCTGGGTCCAAGAAGAAGCTTCTGATCTTCGACGCCGAGGAGGACCTCGCGGTGTCGCTGGCGAAGTACACGGCGGAGCTGTCTGAGAAGTTCGCCGCCGAGAGGGGCGCCTTCACCGTCGTGCTCTCCGGCGGATCCCTCATCAAGGCCCTCAGGTTCTTGGCCGGGCATCCTCCCCAAATATGGCGCCTTGCCTGGTTCCTCTGGGTTTCTCGGATCGCGTAAATATCTCTCGTCTTTGGTCTCGCAGGAAGCTTGCGGAGCCGCCGTACCTGGAGGCGGTCGACTGGAGCAAGTGGCACGTGTTCTGGGTGGACGAGAGGGTCGTGCCCAAGGATCATGAGGATAGCAACTACAAGCTCGCTTTTGATGGGTTGCTTGCCAAGGTATTCTCCACAAATTCCAGAATTTATTGTTCTTTCTGCACTGCTGATTCCACTCATTTAGGCCTTTTCCATGATATGCTCGGGTTATTGGAAGAGAGAATTTTGTGGTTTGGAGTGATGAAAACTTGGGAGTTATGCAGGAATAGGATTATGGTGAAACTTGGATTAATGGAAAATGGAAGCGAAGAAGTACTTGTGTAAATTATGTGTGACTACGGATTGGATTGACAAAAATTATGGCCTCTTGGATGCTAGGATATTGAATTCGTGCTGTCTGCTTGTTACAAACATTTGGTAACGGGTTATCTAGCTTTACCATGATATCTTTTGGATAAAATTGGAGCTGTCTGAGTGTTTTCATGTCTTGTAATAAATTTTGTGAGTATTTGATGAAGCATATGATGTCCCTCACTCTCTCCTTAGTCTCCTATACTTGATGAATACTATTATAATGCTGTGCAACAGATGTGCTTAGACAAACTCTAGTAATTAAACTCAACTTATTAATTTATCATACAAATTACAGTGCTACTCAAAATCATTTGCGTATATGGCAGCATGTCATATTTATGTTAAAAACTTCAGTTTGAAATCATCTACGCAAATAACATGTGATTCTGGAAAGCATGTTGGCTTGCATATGAATTGCACGACTTGTCCATTATCCTTTTTGGTTTGTCATCCATGTTAGTCTGAAGTAGCTCCTGAGGATCAAGTGACATTTTTTTGGCAATTATTATTATTTTAAAGTTTTTTAGATACCATGGATCATGACACTTGAATCTATGGTAACAATTTCTCAAAATGATATGTGAAGAATATATTCAGATTTTCAAGCTTATGGAAAGTGATTGCGAGAATATTTTTTTTGTCTTGTCAACAGTTTAGATGAGTCATTAATAAAAAAGTTGGTGCTTCTCATCCCAGTTCCAGAAACCTCTACTGTTCCCCTTGTGCTCTATGAATTAGCTGCATTGGGTATTTGTGGTAGAGAAGCATATGCAAATCAGCAACGATTATACATTTTGTTCAACACTCGGTTTCCATAATCCACTGAGATGTATTCATGCTCAGATATGTGCCAAGCTGTCGAAATGACCTTATCTACTATATTGGTGTATATGGAGATATGGGCGACAGCATCAATAAAACTATAAAAGTATTCATATTTATGTAAGAATTTGTTGAAGTTGCAATCAGTGATGCATTCTTATGTCTAGTCATTCTATTATCATCAGTTTTCGCTTTTCAGGTCTGTGTAATTTGTTATGTATTCAAAAAAAGTACTTAACTGGGTGCTGTCTTCCAACTTTGTTAGGTGCCAATTCCGACTGGCCAAGTTTATGCTATAAATGATGCCTTGTCAGCTGAGGGAGCAGCGGATGACTATGAAACTTGCATGAAGCAACTTGTTAAGAATGGCGTGATTGCAATGTCACAAGCAACTGGGTTTCCCAGGTTTGATCTCATGCTTCTGGGAATGGGACCTGATGGCCATATTGCCTCTCTGTTCCCAGGCCACCCACTTGTTAATGAGAACCAGAGGTGGGTCACCTACATCAAGGATTCTCCAAAGCCGCCACCAGAGAGAATTACATTTACATTTCCTGTGATCAACTCATCTGCATATGTTGCAATGGTGGTCACTGGTGCTGGGAAAGCTGGTGCAGTGCAGAAAGCACTTACAGACAAGCAGACTTCATCTGATTTACTGCCTGTTGAGATGGCTATACTTCAAGATGGAGAATTCACCTGGTTCACTGACAAGGCAGCAGTGTCAATGTTGAAGAACAAATGAAGCCCATGGCGACCTAAGCTTGAAGCTTTGTCTTAAATAAAGGATCCAGGGGGCCTTCGTATTTGCATTCCTCCTTTATGGATCACCTGTAAGGGAAAGTTGAGCAATTATGTAGTATATTGTTAAGAGTAATGTATTTCAGACACAACCTCGGTTTCCAGCTTTTATTAAATAACCTTTTCTGGGGCATTGCTCAACAAGTGTTTAGATTAAACTTTTTCTGTTAATTGTTATATTTCCATGCTCAAGAAATGCAATGCTCGTTGCATTCTGTTACTGCATGTCCCAAATTCCAATTATGATTCTAACGCTTGGTGCCAGTTCAAAGGTAACAGTGATAAAACTCATCTGCATATAAAGCTTTTCCAGACAAGCAGAGTTCATCTGATGCGCTTCCTATTCAGGTTGTTTCACTTCAAGATGGATAATTCACTTGGTTCACTGACAAGTTCAGCAATGGTGTCAATGTTGCGGAACAAATGAGGCTCTGAGCTTCCATCTTAAATAAATAACCCAGAGGGCCTGCATGGTTGCAGCTGTTCTACTCCTACCTGGATTTTTTGCAAGGAGAGCCCGAGCCCTTATGTATTATATTATTCAGAGTGATGTGTTTCAAATACTTTCAGTTTCCAGTTGAGAAAATAACCCCTTTTTTTGGGTAGGTGGGGTGTTGGGGGTATTGAACTGAAAATATCTTGATCAGTTGTCAGTAGCTTTAGTTAGTTTCTGCTGTTAAATATTGTTCCATCCATGTTTCCCTCTTAAGACATTGCATATTCTCCCTCAGTTGATAAATATAAGGCATGTGACAGTGAAATTGAGAAAGGTATGAGAGAAAATAACTTAGATACCCCTTGTGATTTTCTTGGAAAGATGAGAGAATACTTTGTGTGAGTCGTAATAAATAAATGCTTATCGTTGAGAGAAAATAAATAGGGGTTAGTAGAAAGCATATTATTAAATCTACATGCAAGCCTTCTATTTTTAACAAGTTCATTCGAACTATAGACTTTATATTTTTTCAACGGAGGGAGAGTATTTTACTGCATTTGCAAGCCTGACTTACAGTTCAGAACTTCAGACCAGCACTAGTTTTGCTCTTTATGTCTCCTTTCAGCTGTTTGACACATAAGAATATGTGATTGCAATTGCAAGGGGCTGGTGACACTTCAAGATTTAGATTTGCAACGTGGTCATGCTTGATACTGATGCACCTATATTATGCTTGACTTCCATGCTTAGGTAGGAAAGAAAATCCGTAACTGAAGTGGTTATGTTGTTCACAACTCTCAGAGTTCATACTATTCTGCGCGGACTGCACGAACACGAATTTACTCAAGCAGCACCATTAAGAACTGTACGCCCAAGGTAGGGGAAACGAAGATTGATTAGCAACGTGATCCTTCTACCTAACATAAATCATGCATCAGTTACGTTGTCTGACACTGACCTCGGTACTTTACTGGTTACGTTGTCCAACTAAATTCTCACACATATGCTCGCCTTAACCATCCTAGCCATCTAATCAAAAGGCTGTCTAATGAGTGCTACAGAAATTCTGTAGCATTTCATGTAACGATAAGCGGTCTTAACCGCTGAGCTATCATATAACGCCATTGCGCAGGACTTAACTAATAAGCCGGCGTGTTCGGCCTTCTTCGACAACTGTCATGACTTCTCTGCGCCTGTTCAACACCTTCCATTTTATGCACCAAGACCAATTTCACCTCATATCTGTGATGAGATCAGCGGCGAAGCCAGACGACATGAGCATTGGGGTCACCTCCATTGCACGATAGTATCCCCTCCACCGATGAACAGTAATAAATAGTAATTTTTTATAGGATTTGTTAAATTTCATTGGGGTCACTGGACCCTAATGCTCGTACGCTGGCTTCGCCTCTCGATGAGATAGGTTTTTTGTTATTTCTTTCTAAAAAGCAGGAGCTGCTGTCGCAATGGGCAATTTCTTAAGTTCGTTGATTGATTCCGTCCCCGACTGGCATAAGAGTTGCTCATGATTTGGTAGCCCAACCAATGGATACATTCAGAATTGAATGCAGGGAGATGGATCGTGGATGCCCTCGTGCTTCCACGGGCTGGCCGGCCGGCCGGACGGCCGCACCGACCAAATCGGTCATCTGCATTGCATTTCAGCCATGGTCCTCATGCACTGTTGCCATCTGCTGCTCCCAGCAACAGCAATCTCTGAAGAAGGAACACATGATGACATGAGGCACCCCACACAGTGCTCCAGTTTCTGCGCTCCCAGTTTGCAAGAACCTGACCTAGCCTAACCTACCCCCCAGGCTCATGTGACTCCTCTCAAGCCTCACATGAGCATGCAGCAAAAGAACATGGCCTCGAATATAGGGGACTCTAAAATCTAGCCTTTATTTTTATTATTATCATCATACATGGCCATGTTAAATTTTGCTCTGCGTCATGTTGTGGCAAGGCCTTTGTTCATATAAAACTGAAGATTCAGAAGCTTGCTCTTGGTCTGGGGGACACGTTGCTCGCTGCATGAGGAGCCGTGTCGTTGCTGCTGTTGGGTTCTTGCCTTTATTTTATTGGGAGTGTATAAGTATCACCTGGATGTTTTTTTTCTAATTATCATCCAAATTTGTGACCTTTAAATTAGAGATCAAGAGACCTTTGTTTTTAAAGGGGGGAGATTTTTTTCAAGGGAGAGGGGGTAGAATTCAAGAGGAGGGGGAGAATTCATGGCCATTGGATCTCTAATCCAATGGTCCTAAATCTAGATGATAGCTACGAAAAAATATCCGGATGATGTTTAACAAAATCCTATTTTATTTGCCTTCTTTATCTGCGAATTTGTGTGAGCTAAGTAAAAACTGCTTAGACATGGTGAGTAGAAGATCAGAAGATCATTCATCTTTCGCGGCCGTCGAAAAAGAGAAAGGTAAAGGTGTTACTGAAAATGGAGTGGTTATAATTGCCTGAAAGACCTGACCAATTGATGTGCTTTTTTGGTATAAGGTTATGTGCTTTTGGTGCCTGCTTTGGTGCTCAAAGGAATCCAGGTAGGGCATACATGATTTTGCTTGAAGGTGGAAGTGCTAAGCGCTAAGGATCAACTTAACCAGAACACATGAAATATATATCAAGTTGCTGGTCCTATACATTCATGATTATCCTTGTCAATCTACTTTTCACTATCATAATGACTTTCAACAATTATGACATGGCCGTTAGATCCAACATGTTCATCTACCTAAAGACTTGATGGTTTTTTTAAGAAACCAGATAATACCTAGCTTCTACAAGCTAAGAAACTTGGTACTATAATGTAAAAGATAGACATTTGTGTACTCTAATATTGTATATTAATATAAACCATAAGATATTTTTAAAATAAAATTTAGCGGTGTTACTAATAAGTAGAAATCGATCACATGATTTCAAAGCTTGTGTTGACCAAATGATTTTTATAGAAAATTTGCAGCTATTAGACAAGGCATGTACGTTGTTATCATGGCATATTTTTCTTTGGCATCTACCATCGATGTGTGTTTGGCTATTCTTTGGTCGCTCATTGGCGTCTTTCAACAACCGTGGTGCCCAAAGGATGGAACGACTAGACTTTCAGAGAGTCGGTCCACGGGAAATACATTTCGATTTTCTAAAGCAAAATTATTAGGTTGCGTGGAACAAAATCTGATCCATTGACAAATTGAGATTTTCCACGAGTTAAACGTGTCAGCTAAAATGTCAATTCGTCTCGAATACGCCCCATGCCGTTGGTAACTTCACACTTTGGTCTACACAAAACTAGCATGGGAATAGGCTAGGAAATGGTGAAGAAGTGGCTGGGGATCTCATAAGCATATCCTGAATCGACGGCGTGGATTTCCTCTGATCTACTAAGCCCCCTGCTCAAAACGACTTTTGCTGATAGCTTTTGGTTAATGTTGTTGGTTTTCAACTGAAATAGGTACTGTAGCGGCTGTTGGCTTTTGGCTGAGGTATTAAATTAAAGAAAACAGAGACAAAAAATCGTTATATTTCCACGGACAATACAAAGAAAAAAAAGTAGTGTTAAGAAACTAATGTGCTCAAAATAGCTTTCGACTTTTAGAAACTTGAAGCCTCAAACCAAAAGCCGTTTTGAATAGACCTAAATGTTTGACTCAAAATTCACACACACTCTAAGTTTATCTTTTAGCCAAATGTTTGAGAAAAAACCCACTAAAAGTCTCTCGACTGTCATATTCAACATTATATTTTGAATTAAAAAGTCATCGATAACTCTCTATATGTAAAACTACCTTGCACAAAGGGAGTGCATACATACGTGTAAGATTGGCCAAGAACGAAACCGGATAAAAAGCAAAAGTAAAAATCAAGATTTGTAAAAAAAAAAACATAAAAAAGAACCCAATCAGATAAACTTCTTCAAAAGTTGACCTAAAAACTCATAAAAATTCGTGAAAGTAGTGTTGAATGTTGGAGAGTTGGATTTTTTTAAAACAATCATTTTTCATTAATATTACATAAATATACTGTTGATTACCAAAATCATAGAAATAATCTTCTGTCACTAATCCAAATGGGGATAGACTCCTGTCGCCATTTAAAATGGCAACTGACTTACATGGAGTCTTGTGTGGCAGCGTAGATGGATTTGTTGCCAATTGGACTGGCTACAGTGTTTCTGTCACCATTTCGATTGGCGACATAAACACTGTCGTCATTTTGACTGGTGATAGAGCTTTTTTACTAAAAAAATCATTTTATACTTATCCTTGGTAAATGTACTAGTGCTTAAAAAATTATAAGATAATCCTCCGTCGCCATTTGAACCTAGGGCGGAGTGCCGGATAGAAGATGCAAACTTCTGTCGCTATTTGAAATGACGACAGAGAGATCAATCGTCAATAAAAATGGCGACAACCCCCCCCCCCCACCCTCTATTGCCTCTTGAAGACTAGAGAACCAGTCAAAGTTCATTTCAATTTAGTACAAATAGACAGAGGGAGAATATTAGAGGAGAAGAAAACGTGGCTGACAGGGCTAGAATTTGCAGGCGTGGGAGGAGACGATGGGCACATGTTGGGTTTCGAGGCTGATCTTTATCTTGAAGACACGAGCATCTATAGTCCCCTAGACCCCGCACCCCAAGCCCTGATCTACCGCTCAATACTAGGGAGTCCTATACCCCTAGAAATTCATTCCGCGACTATGCACACATCCTCGAGCTCTATCCGCAATGCAAGCACAAACTTGACACGGTGGTCTAGGTTGCTGACGACAACATGCACTCAAGACGTTGATTCTTTCGCTGCCCTCTGTTCCTAGTAAGTAGTTCATTTACTACCTATACCTTCACACATACACCGCTTGTAATCACCTTGTGTTGCCTGCAGACCGTGGATTGCTGCTGCACCAACCCCAACTATAATTGTGTCTGCCACTACCACGACAACTAGCCATGTCTACGTCGCCTTAATGACCACCACTCTATGTGGGTGCCCTACGGTATTCCCTTTTTTGCTTTAGGGGCATTCCCCCGCAAGGCTTACTAGAATTATATTCGTCAATGTCGTTTCTGCTCTTCAATGGCCACATGTATCTTAGATATAGCTCAGTTCGATGATTCGTGCATGGTGTCATTTGTGTTTTACGAGTTATGCAATTTTAAATTCCACAAGGCCCGCTATGTTCCTGCGTAAGGTTTTACAATAAGCAACACTTTTCTAAGTGAAATGACCACACGCATCAGCTTACCTCAGTTAATGGACAACACGTGCCCAATTTTGTCAGCATGTTGCTGCCACGCGATAGCTTTTCTCAGTGAGTTGGTAGCATGCACCAGCTTGTGTCAGAGAATTTACTGCATGCACCAACTTTTCATAGTGAGTTGATAACACGTACCAGATTTTGTCAATGAAATAACAGCACACGATAGCTTTTCTCGGTGATTTACAACATGCACCGGCTTTTGTCAGTGAATTGACAGCACGTAACATCTTGTGTTAGTGATTTGGTAACACGTAGAGTTTTCCTCAATGAATTGACCGCACGAGATAGCTTTTCTCAGTGAGTTGACTGCACGCACCAGCTTTTCTTACTGAATTAAAAAGCACACACCAGCTTTTGTCAATGGTTTGGCAACACGTACAAGCTTTCCTTAGTGAATTGACAATCTATCGCAGCTTTTCTCAGTGAGTTGGCACTATGCACCAGTTTTTTTCAATGATTTAATACCACACACCAGCTTTTGTTAGTGATTTGACAACATACACCATCTTTTCTCGGTGAATTGACAATGACGTGACCTACCTGTGCCCACATGATTTGCTTTTGCATACGTGAGTGCTCTTTCATTCGGCAATTTACTGCCAAACACAACATTATTTGCGCCTATAAAGGGGCCAGACTCCCTATCTAGAGCCAATACCACACTCAAGCTAATCTCAAAAATAGGGGGAGAGAGGAGGGAGAAGAGAGGCGCGGTTTGGGATGTCAAACTACAGAGAGATATTTCAAAAGCAGAAGTGGATTGCCAAGAAGAAGGGATCCTACCTTGACAATTCATGTAAGGATGAACCTGTGCCACCAAAGTTTTCACATCTACAGTGCAACCGTGGTAATCCGACACTCATCATTCAATCAACACATCCAACAACTGTCGCCCAGGTGCACTACACCTATAGCGATACCCGTGTAAGTGAATGTTACGTATTGACAAATCACATTGAAAGTTTTGTTCCACATGTCACTAAGTCCATTCGTGCATCACCATAAGCGACCGAGTATTGCTACTTCTTCTAATGGATTGATAGCTAGGATAGGTACGACATGGTATTCATCGAGCAAAAAATACATGATGAACTACTCGGTGGCAGCCAAGAACTTCACTTGTTGGAAACCTTACGCCCCAGAGGACAAGGGAAAGGCCGAGAGGGTGGAAGACAAGGAAAAGGTGTTGATGGTCCTCGATGCCTCTACTAAACAGTAGGTTATTTTAGACTGGGATAAGCCTATAAAAATTATGGAAGTTGAGTACTGGATAGCCATCACAAAGGACAAAGCATCCAGGGAGACCCTGAATAGACCCAAAAGTATACGGGCATATGACGAATGACTGCAAGCCTGACTTTCAAAAGGCAAACATGTATTTTAATTGTAGTTTGGGTTAATGGTACGTGTATGTTGCCATTTATATTGTGAGAGTAGTGAGGTGAACATATGCACCTAACCAAATCCTACGCATCATATAATTTGCAGCTTCATTAAGAAGTCTTCAAGTCCTAGTAGATTACGATATGAGTCACTATGTGTCAACACCTGCCTACGTTGTCTCCCTATTGCAATAAACTATCCATACATTTGTTTCTTCCTTCATTAAGTTATATTTTTCACAAACTTTTATTAATACATCGTCCGATTGTAAATGCAAGTTATTTTAGCCATATAAACTTTTCTTTAAATATAAGTTGATCTATAACTTTGGAGACACATTTTATTTTTTTCTTTTACCTTTGTTCAATAAATGCCATTGTGTATTGCAATGCATGTGGTTATGATTACCCCTTCATCGCATTGCTGAGAAAGGGGCTATTCGGTGCTTGTTGCAAGCTTCTTCACCACCTCTCTTGTGTGCTTCGTCATCAGATCATCCAGTACCTTCCAGAGTGAATCAAACTTTCTCTACTAGTTCTGATCATAAAGCCTCTTGAAAAGGTTCATCAGTTTCTTCTTCCTAAACTGCTTGTAGAAATTAGCACCCATATGCCTCTTGCTTTAGCACCCATATGCCTCTTGCACCACCTACTCTGTGAATCAAGTCAAAGGTATGCCTTGTCTACCCCTTGCTACAGGAGTACAAGTGCCTTCAATAAGCCAGCATGTCGATCATGTATGATGCAGACACATGGGCAGTTGCCCACAACACCAGCTTTCACGTTCCTGAGAAAACCACAACTAACTGTCGGTTTTCTCAGTCTCGACAAATGCAAATGCCATAGGAAGAATCTGGCTATTGCCATCCACTACAATTGCAGTCAGTATCTACCCCTTGTACTTTCCAGTCAAGAAGGTGTCATCCACGCAGAGCAACGGACGAAATACCTGGATGTGTTGATGCATATGCCAAAAGCGAAGAATGCTCGCTTAAATACTATCTTCCCAAGGAACCACTTCGAGGCATGTCCCAGAATATTAACATAGGTCATATGATTCCTTTGTTGTATGACTTAGAGTAAACAGGGCACCTTGTGGTATGAGTCTTCGAACATACCAAACCATGCTTCAAGTGCCTTCTGTTTTGCTCGCCAAGCCTTATCATAGCTTATAGTGCGTTGGAACTTTTGCTCAACCACATGAATAATTGAATGTGGCTCAAAATGCAGGTTGTCGATAATATCTCTATACATGGCATTTGCAATAAAACTAGAGGACATGTTTCAGTAGTGAAAGATTGACAAGAAAATTTACATCGCACGATCCTATTGACTCCGGCGGAGGCATGCAGATGTAGGGGATCTGAGGTAGACCGAAGCCATCAGGACTCTAGAGGTTGGAGCTTGGACATGGTGCGCCCATGTCGGCGTGGCGCCGTGCGGTGGCTGCGGCCCATGCCGTGCAGCGGTGTGGGACTGCTAGAGCCGCAGAAGCAGAGGCACAAAGCCGCGGTGGTGGTCTTGCGGAGGCGTGGAGCGGCGGAGGTCGGAGGGAGCCGCCTGGAGGATGGTCGTCGCCCACCTGTTGCCTCAAGGGATTGCCACCTTGCCGATTGTGGACTTGTGGTTGGTGGTTGCTGGCTGCCTGGCTTGCTGCCATCAGGACTCAGGAGGATATCACATGGAGATGGAGCAGGCGAGTTGCGAGCAACTCGAGCAAGAGTAGCCGCCAGTCGCCAGGCACCCAATGGGGATTGGGGAGAATGGAATGAGGAGGGGATTGCTTTTGTTAGGGTTCAAAATTAGAACTTATTCACTTGGGTCTTGGATCTGGTGGGCCGGTCTGCCGTCCGTAGGAGAGTAGGATTGGGGAGTTAGGGTGTCTTGGCCTCTTAGGCAGGCCGCAGGCTCTTGGTGCATGCCCCCGCGCGCATAGGCCCAGCTACGATGAGACCGCTGATCGCTAGAGATATTGGCAAATTCGGTTGCTTCAGTTGTGTTGGTTTTCCACCGGTTTTTTATCCAAATAACCGAAAACCGTAAAACTTGATTTTTGAAAACCGTACCGAATACCGATCAAACCGAGTTGATCTGTATGATACGATTTGTTCGGTTTGGTTTTAAAATGAACAGCCCTAGTTATTCATATAATATTTTAGACGTCGTATTTTTATGTAATATTATTAGAAAATAGATTGTTCCAAAAAATTATGGAGAGTTGTGTCCTAGAGTACATGGACCGCTGGTGGGTCTATCATCCATGCCCCTCTCACGGACGTTCGGGGCCCCACATGGCAGGTCCGAACAGGACCTGTTTAAACGCGCACGGCACCCAGTACCCACCTACTCTTCTCTCCTCTCCTTGTGTGGCTTTATTGGCGTCACATGCTCGCTCTCTCTAGTCTCCATCTCTCTCTTTGCTAAAAGCTTATGAGAGAGAGAGTTAAAGCGGAAAAAAACTAAATTAACCCACACTCTGTGACGTCACACGGCGACGTCGTACTGCGGCGGCGAGATCCTGCGGCGGCGGGGATGGCGCCGCGGAGGCGGGGGCCGGGGGAGTGGCGCTGGTAGTGGCGGGCAGTGGTTGGGTGGGTGGGTTTGGGGGTAGGTGGGTGAGAGGGACATGAAGGCCCTGCGGCGATCCAGCACCTCGTCATCGTCGTCGCCGACGGCCGCGTCCTCCCCGCCGTCGTCTTCGTGGATCCACCTCCGGTCGCTCCTCGCGGCTGCCGCGTCGTCGTCGTCATCCTCCTCCTCGGCGGCGGCGGGGAGCTCGGTGGCCGTGGCGTCTGCTTCGGCGGCGCCCGCCTCGTCTTCGTCCTCGCCCGCCTCGTCCTCGCCGCTCTCGGATCGGTGGGTTACCCCCTTCGGATTGGTGAAAGACGGTGTCTAGGAGTAAAAATGCCTCCTTTTCGGTTCTTACATAAGGTTTTTCTTGTGGGAGCTTTTGATCTGATGCTGTGGACTCTGGCCTAGTTTGTTTGTGATGGAATTGGTGGCCTGGAAGCCACTTAGGCGCTCAAGTTAGGGTTTTTATGTGCTTTGATCCAGTCAAGTTTTAGATTGCAGCTTAAGAGTAGAGTACAACGTGGAGTGACAGCTTGGCTTATCGCCCGTGTGAATCGACTGTGCATTCAGTCAGTTGCCACTACTATGAATGAATTAGTAATTGCAGTGGTATGCTTAGTCTCAAGGTGCCTCCTTTTTTTAGTTTATGTATCTAAGTTGGGGTCTGATGGGCTTTTGTTCTAGTCTTGTGGTATTGTTAGTGGTCAAATTACAGCTTGCACAATTGCCTCAAGTGTTAGTTCATGTTGTGGATTGGATTGGTGATTTGGAGGCGCCCCCTGTCCCCTAAGTAGCAAACGTAGTTCCTATAAATGATATTGATACTGAATACGTTCTGTTTCTATTTGGTTTGGGAGTGAAGCTGTCACACCATGAATGTTACCTACAAAGTCTAGATAACTCCTTCCATGCATTCGATCATTGTACTCACATGGAGTTATGGGTCGGTGTGAATCATGAGCTGTTAAACTTGTGCAAACCGTTTGTCAACTCCACTTTTTCTTCCCCTGTGATCTGTCCATACTGTATACATTTAAGTTTTACTTCTTGTCATGTTGCCTTTCAGCTTATTTGTTCTCAGGAATGCAGTAATATAAAAAACTGATCACACTTGCACTTTTCATTGAAGTCATTTCATATAAGCTGGCCTGGGGCCTCATATAACCGTGAAGCAATGCCCACAATTTTTCCCTGTCCCATCACTTTTTCTGAATGTGACATAGTGTAGATGCAACACTTTGTAAACAACATGCACTTCCAATTTCCAAATCTTTGCTTATGCTCCGACAAAGTTATGTAGACTAGGCATTAGTTAGTCCTGATTACTAAAGATTTCCACTTGAGCTTGAACTTATGTGTTATATAAATGAATGTAGTATTTGGCTATACATGGTTAATTCAGAATATGGTAGGACACAACTAACCTGATTAAAATCAGTTCACGCCGTGGATAATAAACCCATCCCGATTGCTGCCCAGTTATAGTCTAACATAATTTTTGGAAACAATAACTAGGAGCAAGTTTTACCATATTAAATTGATTTGATAAACTAATCAGCTCACCATTTATAATTTTATCTGTTACATGATTTGATCTACTTTTCATGCATTTCATATTGAATTCATACCTGTGCATTCAAATAATGTGTGCAGTAGCATTAACGAGGACTTGAACCGTTCCCTCTTTAGTCTTTAGATGCTATAGCCTATACTGTATAGACCAGGAGATGAAGTATGCACATGGCAGAGTATGTTACTATAGTATTTAGCCTGTCAGTTGGTATGCCGATTTTATCTTTTGTTAAGCCATATCTATCTGGTTATGCCATCTGCTAAAAATACAGCAAATCTTTTTTCAGGGGTGGAATTAAATCTCCATGGTCTCGAAGGAAAAGAAAACGAGCACTTTCTCGTCAACAGTGGGATGGTCTATTTTCGGCAAACGGGAAGCTTCGTGATGGAGGAAAGAAGTTTCTGAAGAAAGTTCGCAGTGGGGTAAGTTTAGTTATTCATTTTCACCCATGTTCTGCATGTGTATACAATAGCTTGTCGATCCCTTGTGTTTGTCGATCCCTTGTGTTTGGTTGAAGATATAGGCTTATCTGCTACTCCTGAAAAATGTTATGCATCCTCTAGTCTAGTTGAACCTACTGAATTAAATGACCCTTTTATATTGTACCAGGGTATCGAACCAGGCATTAGGGCTGAAGTTTGGCCCTTCCTACTAGGAGTGTGAGTTACTTGATCTCTTTTTTATCTAGTAATTTATAAACATTCATATTTTTGACCAAGTTTGATGTTTCAGCTACACACAATACTTCCCAGAGCACTTTGTTGGTTAATGAAATAGTCAATTGAAAATGAGATTCAGGATACTCGATTGGTTGAGATATTTCTTCAAGATAATATTAAATGAACTAGTGCTGCATCAATTTGCATTGGGTTATATATGACTTTTTTTAAATACTTGAATCCGGGGTGTTAATAACTGCATAACAAAATGTTACCAGATTGGTTTTGATGGGTACTTGATACATTAAAAGTGTAGACTTGTCCGGCAAACAAGTGTGTGCTCACGCCACACGTGTACATGAGCTTGTGGTGTCATTTTAAGTGTGTCATGCCTATGGTGGCTGCTTCTGCAGTCACACTCTTGTCTTCATTATTGGAAAACTAAGTGGCATTTTTAAGTAGTGTTATATTAGGAACATGGCTTATTAACAAGTCAAAATGGAGTACGGAGGATGCAGTACTATTTAAATTTTGTACTGATCTATCTAGTAAGCATGGCTTAATAATGAGCAACGAGTGTGCTGTGGTGGCTTTATCTAGTAAGCATGGTTATGTTAAGGGTATTAGTGTCTTTTCCCATTGTCTAGGGTTTAGGCTTGTGTGTGTCTCATGTACCTCTTTGCAATACAAGCTTCTTTCTTTGTAACATGGTATCAGAGCCTAGATTTTAGAACCTAGCTCCAGTCGGATCCCGCCGCCGACGCTCATGTGGCTACCGCCGCCGAATCCTGCTGCCACCGCTCGCGTGGCCACCCACATTGGCTCCGGCCTCCTTGCTGATGCCGCGTCTCCTGCGTGCACCCCTGCTCCGACCGCCGTCGGGCTCCCCTTCGGCCGCCGCCTCCTTCCGCTTCTAGCTTCTCCCATCCTCCAGCAGAGAGAGACGGGAGGGAGTGAGGGAGGGGTGAAGAGAGAAGCGGTCGGGAGGCAGAGGAGGGGAATAGAAGGCAGAGGCTGACTTTTCTGCCGCTAATATCTGTTGCCTTTTGAATCTTTTTCATTTGAGTCTTCCGTTGTGTCCATCCAAATCTGTAGCATCTCTCTTTAGTTCGTCAAAGTTGTGCAAGTCCACAAAATTTCTATCAGTTAGCCGACTGCTTTGCTAGCCACAGTTCATCCTCTCGGATGGGTGTGGTCCTCTTATTCCTTTCGCATAGTCGCAGCCGTTGCTTTTCTCGTTGAGCCGCTGCAGATCGTAGAAGTCTTTATGATGCCGACGCTTCTCTTTGAGCCGCCACCCCGAGTTTCTAAGGCCACCGCGCTTCTTTTGCATCACGCCTCTGTTGCTCTTCTTGTGCACCGCGCCACCACCATCTTGGGCTTCAATCTATGCCGCTATGCTTCTATCTCCCTTTTCGGTTTGATTTGACAGCTCTCTCTACTTGTGTCACCTTTTAGGTCCTCTTTGTCGTGTTACCGTGGTCGACTTTGCTCCCGCTTACCTCTACTTTCCTAGCTCTTGTACTTTGTACTTTCTGGGTTGTTGCACGATTCCAGACGGTTGGTACTCGACATAATTTTTCAAGAGCCGCACGCTATGACATCTTCAAGACATGGATTTTTGGATTTTCTCTATTTTAGTGTTAACCCTTTTCAAATGCAATGCTATTGTATATACCTTGCATTTGAGGGGAGGTGGTGTTAAGGGTATTAGTGTCTTTTTTCCATTGTGTAGGGTTTAGGCTTGTGTGTGTCTTATGTACTATATATGCCTTATGGGCCTCTTTGCAATACAAGCTTCTTCCTCAATCTTATAATTGTGTAAAGAATTAAAGATGTTGTGTTATCTGCTAATTATTTTAAAATGCTTTGCAACTTTGTATCCACAGAGACTGACCTTGTCGGTTCTTATCTGCAGCTATGAATTAAATAGCTCTGAAGAGGAAAGGAATATCATCAAGAGCAAGAAAAGGTAACATATTCATTACTCTAAAACTAACAGGCTATTCTTTGATTTAATTGGCCTTTGCTTTATAGATTCAGTTGAATGCACAGTTTGTATTAAACATAAACATTTGGCTCAATGTACTATGATTCCATAAAGCAAGACTAGAACAAATAAGAAGATGTAACACTGCAGCAGCATGCATTATCTTCTTACTCCCCTGAGTAGTTCAGAAGAGAACATTGTGAATTTGTAATTGGACACTAGAGTATTCTAATGTTATCAATATCCTGTCTAATCCATTAAGAATTTGTTGATTGACATGTCTTTTGTTTCAGGAAAGAGTATGAAAAGCTAAGGCGACAGTGTCAGCAAATTCTGAATTGCTACAAGGGAAATGGATTGAAGGCAATAAATGAAGTCAATAATGAGGAATGTTCTGGTTTAGGGTGTAGTGCAGAAGGATCAGAGTCACCTTGTTTCGAAGATGACAATGTTGCAAGGGCTTCTGTGTCACTTGAGGATCTGAAGCCTGAACCCAGTGAGGCCGAGCAACCGGAGAACATGACGTGTGTTGATATAGAATGTATGGAAGAAGGCACAAGTGAGTTAGCTTGTGTAGATCCATGCATGGCAGAATCAGAATCTTCTGATTCTGAATCATCCGATGAAGATGACCCTGGAAGGATATCTGTGTCTGCTGAGGAGAATTGTGATCCAGATCGTAAATTTAACAGGAGTACTTCATTTAAGGCAGATTTTTTAAAGTCTAGCAGAACCTCAGAGGACTTCATCACATGGCAGCGAATTATAAGGTTGGATGCTATCCGGGCAAACACAGAATGGATTTTGTTCTCTTGTAACCAGGCTGAAGTCGCTAAAGAGAAAGCATTCTGGTCTGCAGCATCTGTTGGGTTGAAAGATTATGACCATTTAGAGCCCTGTATGATTTATCATGCTGCTCGATTAGTTGGCCTTCTTGAAGCGTATGCGGTCTATGATCCAGAAATTGGTTACTGCCAAGGTATGAGTGATCTCTTATCACCAATACTTGCGGTGATGGAGGAGGATGATGAAGCATTTTGGTGCTTTGTTGGTTTCATGAGGAAAGCCAGGCACAACTTCAGGCTTGATGAGGTTGGAATAAGAAGGCAGTTGAAGATTGTCTCCCAGATTATCAAGCGTAAAGATTCACATTTGTATAGGCACCTGCAGAAGTTGCAGGCTGAGGACTGCTTCTTTGTGTACAGAATGGTAGTGGTTCTCTTCAGGAGGGAGCTCACTTTTGAGCAGACTGTGTGTCTTTGGGAGGTTATGTGGGCTGATCAGGCAGCTATACGAGCCGGGATTGGGAGGTCCACCTGGGGAAGGATAAGGTTGCGTGCTCCGCCAACCGACGACTTATTGCTTTATGCTATTGCAGCTTGTGTCCTCCAGAGGAGGAAGCTAATAATCGAGAAGTATAGTAGCATGGATGATATACTGCGGGAGTGCAATAGCATGGCCGGGCAGCTAGACGTCTGGAGGCTCCTGGATGATGCACATGACCTGATTGTTAACCTTCATGACAAAATCTGATCTGATGGAAGCACTTTTCTTTGTTCTTGCGGTAGAACAAACATAGGCCTCGTCAATTTTTTGAGGTATCTTTGCTACTTGTTGAAAGTGTTCAATTATCTGTGGTTCTTTCCCGGCACAGAACCCACTTCTAGGTATAGAGAATGTTTAAGTTGTAACTAAAGTGATGACTCTGTCCTCGCATAAGAAAAGCTGAAACACTGTTTGATGTCACTGAGGCACTGTAAGCTATTCATTGTTTAACCTGCTATAGGCAAAAACAGATTTTTCAGGGATGGCACTTCATCCATTTTATGCATCCATGCTCAAGCTATGAAGTAATAACCAATATAAAGGTGTTGTGTGTATAACCGGTGAATGTAAAAAACTTCTAGTTCGCATCCATGCTTCCAAAATGCTCTACTGTCTTGTTGCGTACATGGGAGTATGCAAGGAAATTGCAGGCCCCGTTTACTTCAGCTTCTGGCTTATTTTTCACTATCATAAATTTCATCTTGTACATATGTTTGTCTATTTGTAGCCAAAACCTCTTAGGGGTAGTTTCAGTGTCTGCCAATAACGCAACCTACTAGGTTTCGTAACAGAGACAGCATCAGCCCATGACTTGGGACTCTTGGACTTGTCATTGGGGAGATCATGGATGCGGGTTCCATTCGGCTGCTCACTACAGATCTCACCACCCTAAAGAAAGGTGCAAATTCATGATAGTACCACACTAACCGAATGTTTTTAGAAAAACTAATAATACATGCTTTAACAAACTAGATTGAATTAATAGGAACTCATGATCCCTGAGCCATTCTAATAAAGATATTAATTAAATAAGCATATATTAATTAACTTTCGAACACAAGAAAATTTATGTGGTTGAACAGGCAATACTATAGAACTAATAAATCTAAATGGCATATAAAACATATTATTATCACCCTAACTACGAATTGATGCATAGCAACTTCTAGATTTGATTAATTTGTAACCTTTCAAACCTATGGGCCCTATCAAGCAAAAAGATGGATAAAACATGTTCTTTTTTCTTTTCAAAATGGTGAAACAATGGGGTACAACTAACTAAACCATGCTGCTCATGGCCTTCCATATTTAGACCAAACCAACTATTAGATTCTTGTCATTTGAAAACATAAAAAAATATCTACAAATAACACAGGATTTGTGTTATTTATAAAGATCCTAGCTCTACATAGAAAATATATATACACACATATAATCAGATCTCTAGAAGCACTAAACCATCATAATTCTACAAAATTGCTTAAGCGCCCCCATATAATTATGTTATATTTAAATATTTCATTTCATTCTAATATTTTGCTTCTAGGTTCTTCTTAGAAAACTAACTTGTTGCATCTGTCCAATATTGTAGAACATTTTTAAATAGCTGTGTCACTTCTTTTTTTTTCCCCACTATTAGATTAGATTTCTTGTCTTGTAGTGCAAAAATTTGCAATAAAGATGAGCTAGGTCCTAAGTCCTAACTCTTCATTCGAATTGGCTGGAGATTAATTCCTTGCAATTGTGAATTTGAAGTTTTTTTAAAAAAGAAATGGATGGCTAGTGTATGTGATGTTGTTTATGTTAGATAGTGATGTGTAAAGTGTAAATAGTTATTCTATTTTCTCACTATTCACCCATCCCAGCCTTGTCTGTGTAAATGCAACGATTAAATCTAATCTACTTCCATGTTTAATCAAAGTAGTATGTGTTCTATTACTGGGAAGTTTATGTAGGATTCTAGAACGAAGACTTCTATAAAGGGAAATTTTTTTATATGCTACTGAAAGTTTGCATCATCCCTAGGGGTGAAAAGTGAATACGAATTATCTATACTATCCGGTTACCGTATTCGATAGGATGCGAATATGGTATAGATTTTTTTCATTCGATTAACAATTTCTATCATATTCGTATTTGAATTCGCATAAAAATATGGATGCGAATATGGTATGGAATTTTTACCATCCGAAATATGATTTTATCCGGACTATCCATATCCATATTCGATAAAGCAATATGCATATTTTATTACAATACGACTAATTAATTAGATAATTTTTTTAATTAAACATGAATTTGTGTTCCTTTATGTGAAGTAAATGAATTAGAATGAATAAGTACGATTGTACAAGGATAAAATGTCATTAACATCTTTATACTATATAGGTTATGATGATATCCAGATCTGACCGAATTGAGTAGATGTTCGATTTGAATTCGTATTCTTTACAATATTCAATTTGTATTCGTATTCGAGAATATTTGGATTCGTATTCGTTTACAAATATGAATACGAATGTGGTTTGGACACTATCCGATCCGTATCCGATCCATCCTTATATCCCATTCATTGTCTCACTAATATATGGACATGGACCTACCTTGTCAGTGAGACATTAAGGAATTTCACAAATATTCAGTAGCATATAAGGAGTTAATCCTTTTACAAATATTATGTGCAAGTGTTAGTTTCAGGTATATTTTGTATCTGTTGGATGGGAATAGGACGGTGTGAAGAAATGTGTGTTGTAATGGGCATAAATAGAATTTCTAGTATTTTGTAGTTTATAAAGTAAATTTGTATCTTTATTTTTTTTTTCAATAGCCTATGGAAGGATATAGAGCATAAAAATAACGTTATCCAAATAAGAAAATTGAGATGAGTTTAATTACAGACAATATCAAGAGAACATGTTCATTCAATCCCAATTTAATAGGGATAAATTCTCACATGCCATTGTAATATTCTCAAATCTCTTATATATGATACCATGTGTCACTAACATGTGGGGCCTAAGCGGTTATGTCAGTGACACAAAGGATGGCATAATCGGGATCATGAAAATCTGCAATGGGAAAAAAGGAATTGCCCCAACTTAATATGGCCCAACCCATCCTAGCCCAAACCCGATCAAAACCCAATCATCCCAACCCAGGTCTAGCCCAACATCGAGCTCAACATATATTAAAAATATATTATAAGTGAACATGACTTTTCAATCCCCACTTAATATGACCAAACACAAGCCACCTCAAGCCCAGTCTAAACCCAAACCCAGCCTACCCTATCCAAGGCCAAGTCCGGCCAATATCGACCTCAACGTAAATTTAGAAATGTTTAACGGTTGGATGGGCATGATATGGTCGATCTAACGATTGCCAACTTTTTTATATGGCATATTGTCCGAGCTCGGTTTATACTCAGCTTTAATACAGGAGAATGATTAATGGAATAAACATGTGGGTCCAATGAATTCAATCTATTTGGTGCCTTCGAATGAAAAATATATAAGTTCTCAACCACCTGTATTTACGGTTAGATGCAAATCAACCCCTAAAGCCTCACTTTAGGCTCCTTTCTTTTTCACTTATGCCTTGTGGTTTATGTCTTATGTTATAGTAATTAGCTTTCAAATGGTACATTTTTTTCAAATTTGGGTTAACAGGAAGATTGTAGTAAAAATTGTACTGAATTCAGCTGTGCCGACTATAATTACATACGACTATTTTTCTTTACGTATTATTTTTTACAAACAAATAGAATTTAAAATTTTAAGATACTATAATCCATAACCCAAAAAATCCATTCATCCCTCAAAACTCACGCACTGTTTATTCCTCAAACTCACGCATCGTTTATTCCAGATGTACCAGGTTGATAAGACTTCTACGTATCTTCATTGTTTCGATCCACAAAAGGTTGCTGCAACTTCCAGGTATTAGCGCATCACGTTCAAATCAACACGGTCGAGTCAGTCACCTCCGATCGATCATCTAGAACTAGGACAGTACAAATTTCGAGCTAGGCAGGTTTCATGCGCCTGCTGAACTCGACTTGGAACCTTCGGCACCGTAGGCTTTAACGTCATTTATGTAGATCCATAGATCCAGGGGCAGAACCACACTTTAGACAAAATAGATTTTAGTTCGAGTTGTGAAAAAATATCTAGTGTGTAACTCTGATAAATTTAGTCAGTCTGGGTAATATTTTCATAGTCCAGTCTACATAACCTAAATCATTTTGCTACTGAACCCGTACTAGAATATTCCTAGTTATTACTATAACTTATAATCATAAGAGGAATCCATTAAAAGTTAGTGAGGGGTTAGGAACACTAAAGTACATAAAGGATTAGTAATGAGGAAATCTAAGGCATTAGAGATTTTTCCTCATAAAAGGAATCATAATAAGGACTTGAAATTGGTGGAAATGATCAAGTAATACTTTTTTTGGATTCCAATCCAGAGTATGTTCTTAGAGACGTAACCAAATCCTGACTCTGCCACTGCATACATCAAGATCAAGATACACCGTTACTTGTGAACGATCCCCGTAGCCACACGAACCGTATGAGCTGTTGTGATGAAATCTTAGATGTTTCTGGTTTATCGAATGTGTCCATGCTAAGTGAAACAATAGTAGGAATGCTTATTTAGCACTACAACTAGCCGAAGTTACCGTATAACTGTACGGCCTGCAACTACAATGCATGTGTTTATTTGAATACAGACATGTATTTTGTTATGTAACTCGCATGTTTGTGATTAAAAAATAGTTGTATTTCTTACACAATTTAATAATTTTCATATCTATTTGACTTATCTATGCTGTTACAATCTGGATCAACCAGAATTGACAATATAGATATTTCTTTTTTTCTCAAATTAGCCCAAGAGTTTGTAGCCCTTAGAGCATGTACAATGCAAGATGTTTATATATGAGTGCTTAAAGAGAGAGAATATAGCCACATCATCAAGCATCCATGCAAAAGTTATTTCCTCCAATGCAAGCATCTCTTCCATATGTACTTAGATGCTATATTATCTATTAATAGATATAGTTATACGCATAAGCACTTACTAAGCACCGATGCTTATTTAAGCATCGATGCTTCAAAATAAGCATCTTATCTATCCTATGTGGCAAGAAAAATCAGTTTTTTATTACTAAGCATCTCTCTAAGCGCCTGCATTGGAGCATCTCCAATAGTGACTTATGAGCTAGCTCTAAGCATATTATTTCATATTTTAATAGAAGAGAGAGAAAAGCTATCTCTTGATCAAGAGCTAGTCTCATACACACATTTCAAGATTATGTGAGAGTGTCATGTGAGGCTATTTATGTTATGAGCTATGTGCTAAAAGTTAGTACTATTGAAGAAGTTGTCTTAGAACTAGTAACTAACTCATATTGTTAGAGATGCTCTTAGGAGAGAAAGTAGGGGACTTCTTTTACTATAGTTTTAAGGACGTGACTGCAACGCGTCCGGGAGCACGGTGATATTATCGCGTGACCCCTATGTCCCAAGTGGCCCAACCTAACACTAGCTATGCATTTACCGAGTTCTCTTGTCACGCTTGCTTCTATGCAATTCTAAGCTCAAAGCATATGGCCCATGCAACTTCTATTGTCACACCTGCTTGTCAGCCCACTTCACATGGGTACCCATCACAGGTGATACGGTCCAAAAAGTCACAAAGCTGATGCCCCGTTGCTACACCGTATTTCTTAGTGCAGGTGAGTCATGTAATTTTTTTGGGTGAGTTATGCCACTTTTATCACTTCACCGGTTGATTTTTTACCACCATATGCTATACTTTCTCTAACATATGCCTCAGTTTTTTTGCCATCTCATTAGATAACATATTAAATATGTAACACCCCTGCTCTTTATTCTGATAGAGCACTCACTTTTTTTCTTTTTTTATGGAATAATCTTAAAAATATTTGGTCTTCTATTCGTAACATTTACCACTAAATTATGTCGTATAACTCAAGAAATTCAAAAAATACAACTAAAAAAAGTTATCATCTGAATTTTTAATGAATTACCAAACGAAAGCCACATAAATTATCATCTGTTAGACCCTAATTTACCATCGATAACTTAACGAATTTCCAACATAAGTTTAAAATTACTATCAGTTTACGAATTTGAGAAAAAAAATTAAGAATTACCATCATTCAAGCCCTAAGTTATCATTATAGTTTTAAAAAATTATCACTCTAAGTTCAAAATTACCACCATTTCTATAAGTTTAAAATATTTTAAAACTTACCATTAGGTGCACTAAAGTTAACATCAGCTACACCCTAAGTTATCATCAATATGTTTAATAAATTACAACCCTATTTTCTAAATTTACCATTATTTTATGGCATCACCATTTTTAACCCAAAAATAAACCCGAGCCTTCAAAACTATCTGCAATTGTGATTTTGCTTACCTTGGATGGTGCCTTCCCCGTCATCTTCATTTGCTCTCCTAACACGGAATTTTTGGCGATAATGGGGATTAGATATAAAATACAGGAACAACATCATAATGACGAATCGGCCGCACTACAGCCAGAATATAATGAACATCTAACCAAATAGCTAACCCTAGGTACAACCGGGTGAGGTCGACGGTGATGACTGACGGCGCGCGGTCGAAGCGGCAACGAGAGAAGATACTAGATTAGGATGTATGGCCGACAACAAGGTGGCGAGAGAAGATATCGGATTAGAACGTGCAACCAATGACGAGGCGGTGAGGTTGTCAGATTAGGGGGTGCTCTCGCAAGAGAGATGGAGAGACAGGGAGAGATCGAATCAGGGGAAGACGAAGAGATATTCCCGAGTGGGCTTAAAAACTATTCGGATTCCATACCCCACTAAATCTCGAAAAAAGTGGCACATGGGACCTGGGAGAGCAGTTTTAACACACGAGATAACTGTAAGTAACTTCATGTATTGTATATGATAACTTGTTGTGCAGGAGACAGTAATTTCATCGTGTGGATGATAACTTTACTATGTGGATGGTAATTTCATTGCATATAGACGATAACTTATGTGTAATCGCAAGTAATTTTTTCGGTCTACCAACAACACGACCGCCAACCGTATGTGGGGCTGACTGAAAGGGGGTGGCGTGATTGCGACTGGCTGATTGGGTTCGAGTCGCGTCACTAGGGGGTGCGCGCTTATTCTACGCTTAGCCACTGAATAGTGTGTGTGTGTGTGTGTGTGTGTGTGTGATTCTATGCTTCTTATATACCACATAAATAATATTATTATACATTTTTATTCTTTTGAGTATACTATAATAATAATTATAAGATACTTCAAAGTGAGTATATACTCCTTTTATATATGGAAAAGGGTACATAGCAAAAATAAAGGACTTCACTGAAATTTTTTCAACCAAATCGCATTGGAGTATCTTGGAATCAGTATTTAAGTATATCGAAAGTGATAAATAAGTATAGCACGTTCATTTAAATAATACATTGAAAGTGAGAGTATGTACTTCTAGGAGTAAAAAAAGTGTGTATATATATAGTCTAATTACCATAGCGTCCCATTTTGGCGACTATGTAGGACGCTGAAATGGGACACTATGGTGTCTAGGAACCATGATTTTAAATGCGTGAATTCAACCTAAATTTGGGCCTTTTTTGAAGATTTCAGTTTTCGGCTATATACCCATCTATTAGAATTCAAATGAAACACACACATTTCAATAAATATACTTGAATTCAAAGATTTTGAATGAATTTTAATCGCATGCTTTGCTGATTTTTGTATAACATTATCGCATACGTACAATCAAACTATCATAAAAATGGCAACTTTAGTTCTAATTTTAGTTCAAATGTGTTTGAGCTAGTTAGTAAACTTATTAAATTCGACATCTAAAATATTCCAAAATTTTCACATGCAAATACCTAGGGGAAATAGCTATTTTAGATCATGGTGTCCAGACATCACAGAGTCCTAATTAATTATATTATGCGTTTGATTGATCCAAAAGTTCTAAATAGAGAGTTGTGCCGCTAAATATGGAATACACATAAGGGCATGCACATGGTATGGACATCTGTTGTCTATAGTACCCCTTCATATTATTTATAGACATCACTAAAGATTGCTCTTACAATGGTTGTTTCTTAAGTTGTCTCCACGAGAACCCACAATCTTTTAATTCTTGCATGAAAAATATTTGTTATAGACAATAACTTATACAAGGTGTTTGATGCCATCTATATTTTTCTTATTTCATAGGTTAAGGTTGCCTCTTTACCAAGAGACATCAACCCTCTCCCTCGTTCTCTCTCTCTTCCACATCAACAAAATCGCTGTGTGGCAGGATAAAAAGGTAGTTGACATTACGTCATTGTACATGTCCTAAAATATTCATTTTTCACACATTAATTAAGCTGCATCTGAAATTCATGCTAATTTCAACAATGCAAAATTGAATTAAAAAGATATGGACTAAAAAAAGATAGATTTGATATTTCCTTCGATTGGTCATTTATATAGGAAGTACCGCTAAAAAAGCTAGCCTGCTTGTTTTCGGCCTAGCTAGAAGCTACACCATTAGCCATTCTGGCCCTACCAAAACAATATCATGTCGCAGGCAACATGCACCGTCGTATCGGGTCCTTCATCTTTATCCTCCGGCCTAGGCCTAGTCAGATTTGCCATCCGAACCCAGCATGCATAGTGAATGAAATGTTGCATTGCCTACTATCACTTGTACTGTTGTCCCTAAAAAACGATCCCTTGTACCATTTGCTCATGTGACTAGCCCAACATCCAACATGATCAAACAACAACAGGAATTAACTGGTTTGTAACAAAAAGAACATGTAGGCCATACCCGTTGTAGCCCTGTTTGAAACGCAGGGATTTCACAGGGTTCCAAGCTGCCTATATTATATATCTATCCTTTAATTCCCTAAGAAGGAATTGAGCCAACTAAACTGGCTAGTGGAGCAACATCTCACTATCACCATCCATCCATTTGCAATACTACAAAGCTCTTAAGATCGAATGGAAGAACTCCAGATACGATGGAGTTGGTAAGTAATCCTTTTCAAACCGTTGTCATGCATGTCACAGCCCTGCCTCCATGATAACACACGCACTCGCCTGATTTTTTTTTTTATCTTCTGTTGTGTACATTGGCCGTGCATGCATTGGGGCTCCCTTAACAGGGTTCACCTCACTTGCACTGTTCTAGCTGATCAGCTCTGCACACGTGTGACTGGATAGGCTCGTTCTAACGGTGCTTTCCACAGCCATCGTCTTACCGCTAAACATATGTCAGATCAAGCCACTAGCTACACGATGTTTACACTTAGTGCCTTCATTAATTGTACTAGTGCTTGAATACTACTATTGCAGTGATTCAATATTATGTGGGTTCTTTTGGTCTGATAGCTTATGGTTTAAATATTTGAATTTTGGTTGTTTGCGAGAGGCAGTACACAGAGGAAAATAGTCGCATGTGATTTGGCTAGTACAGCTAAACTCAATATATTTTGGCTATAATTTTTTATTAATCTCGCCTTGAAAAAACGTACCGTTTAAAAGCTAGTTACTGCAGACAGCATAAGTATAAGTTAATTTTAAAGCTAAAAAATCCGGCCAATATTATTGGGCATCTGGTACTAAGAACCTAAAATTTGACTGTACTTGCTCGGATACGCCCAAGAGAGCATATATTCCCCGCATTTGACTACGGGAGAGAGCACTTTTCTCAGTGTGCTCATGTGATAAGGACATGCTTGATCTTTGAATTGGGTATGTATTGCATCTGGTCGAGAGAGTGGCACAACTGTTGAAACGAATTTCCAATAGTGAGATACGTCCTTAACTAACAGTCAGAGAGGTGCACTGGACGTCACCAGCTGGGAGTTGACAGGCTAGTGTGTAGGGGTGCTGATCCTCTATCGAATCCGGACGGAACCGGACACATAAAGGCTGCGATCAACATGGCTTATGAATAGTGCTCATGGCTTATTTGGTACTATTTATAAGTTTCGTCTTTTTCTGAAATTTTGGTTTTTTGTTGAGCTTTTTTGCCGGTTCTTTTTTTTCCCGTATTTGTTTGTATTATACGTAATGGGCTAACATATTTTTTTATTTTTAAATTTTTTAAATTTAATTATGCTAAATAAGCCTCTGTCAGCTACATTGCTTTTTCCAGCCAGCTACAGTGTTTTCAGCCATAAGCCACGAGCTTTTTAGTCGAACCGATCACCCCCAAAAGGTAATTTAGTATTCGATATCAAATCCGATTGATTCAGGATACGATAGTGAAAACGAAAAACCTAAAACCTGATCAAATAGCGTTGGTAAATGGTAAACTACTGGTCTAACCCATCAACCATCATTGACACCAACCGGTGGAAGTTTTACCCAAGTCCTAATCTAACTTCAGAGTCTAGACACTCTAGCTAGTCGCCACCAATCCTCTCTATTTATGTTGAACTTGCATATGAATTTATCAGTTTTTGAAACTATATATAAATTTATCAGTTTTCGAACTTATGCATGAATTTATCGCTTATGTTGAACTTGTATTGTGCCGGCTATCATACTTAAGTAATCTAGATGAATTTATTGCTAATTAAAGGTTTGAAGTGATGGTGGTATGGTTCAATGTATATTTATGTATGTATGCACGTATTATCTACTTATATTATTCGTTTTCGATCCGAAACCGTCATGCATGTATCCCGATGGTACAGTACCTGAAACTCCGAATACTCCAAACTCATATTCATATACAACTCCGAATCTAGAAAAAAAATATAGGTTAAGATATAATATAAACACTCACCCCTACTAGCGTGGTTGGCAAGAACCTCAGATTTAGCAAAAGCACCAAACTTCTGAGTGCTTAGATGCATCAAGCCTCTGTGCTGAGAACATTCGAGACAGCAGCACATGATGGGCGTCAACCTCTCCAACTTGTCTTAGTGCTACTCCATCAGATCTGTCATTTCTCAACCATCTTCTCCGAAGTTTCCCTTAACTGATTAATTCTGCTGTGCCAGACTTCATTCTGAAATGTAAGAACTGTTTGCAGTAAGATCAGGTAATTGCTTTTCTCTTCGATCTCTTGTCGACCAGTGATAGTGCAACTGTTAAGACACCTTTGTCATCGTGACTATGAAGGCTTAGATCTTACCATATGTGTATGTAAGTGTTGTTTACATGGGTTTAGTGGTTATCGTCATTTGATTCAGCAACTTCTTAGTATTATGTCTTTTAGATATTTGATTTGACCAACTTCCCTAGCTTAAAAAGTGATTTCTTCCTAAAAGAGAACATGAGAATGATAGTTTTCTTTCATGCGTGGACATCGAAACCACTGCCTCAACTGCTGATGAACATATGTGCAAGTTGTGGAGCTAGGGCCTACTACATATTTCCTTCTGCTTTTCCTCACTCTGAAGTCTAATCTGCTTTTTTCTTTAAAAAAAGAAGTCTAATCTGCCTTCAAATTTGGTATGAGACACAGCGCAGGCGACACAAACTACTTGAAAATAGCAAATAGCTGCATACTGACCTTTTGGTGAGTTTTACTGTAGAAAGCTTGACCCATCCTTTTCCAGTTCATAGGTTTGTGAGACATCATGTACAGTATGCACAATCTGAACCCCTCTAATCAGAACTGTTTTCAGTCCTAACTATGCCTCTCCAATCAATCCTATGTTGTGCTTGTCCTGTGATTTTTACATCAATAGTGTCAATTTATCTCTTGTCCGGTTGTCCCCCTCACCCTCCTTTTTTCAGAAACCTTCTTGTATTAGTGATGTAGCATGGCTCATGCATGAGTAGGGAAAAACGAGGTTATGTCTGATTTTTAATCAATCACATGTCTTATGGTGTGTATATAGCAACTGGTTGGAACAAGTTTTGTAAATTGCATAGAAACAGTCCAATCTTGCAATTACCATGGTACATATCTTTCTTTTTTCGCGGGAAGGTACACATCTATTTTCCTATAACCAAAATTTTTTTTGAAACCAAATCTATTTTCCTATAACAACCTCACCATTGCAATGTTAGATTTTTAGCGACAGCATATTTCTACACAATTGCTACGAACAACCTATGCAGTTACCACACAAAAGGTGGGCACGGAATTACCGCGATTTTACTAAATCATAAAGAGCACCAGATTTTTTGCTCAGTTGAGCTCATTGGTTCGTCCTGAAAGAAACCAACATGAGGCGAGCAGAGGATATTCTGCCGACTCTACATAACGTACTACTAAAAGATCATGCGTCGATTCACCATGGAACAATCCTTTGAACCAATCGATCATAAGTCATATGAGCTTCAGAATTGTAGTGTAGCGTGCAACTTGAGCAGGGAAGAGGCACATCAGGGTTTGGCAACTTTTGTCGGGTGGGGATAAGGCAGGCACACGCTTGGGTAGAAATGGCTGCCAAGTTGTTGTCCGCTTTGCCGCGGGAGGGAATTCCTGGTTGGCAGCTCGGATACAAGGAGCTATGTGCCAAGCTGATGGCGTCCTCAGGTAAAAAGAAGAAGAAGAAAAGGAATTGGGAATTCAGCGCGAGGAGGCCGACACCTTTTTGGGATGTATGTTAACACTTAAATTAGCAATCACTAATTAAGATTAGCACTTTAATTAGCAACCATTGATTACATGCATGAAGGCCTACCGCATCGTGGTGGCTCGGTAGGTGCCCAAGCAAGGGCAACTCGGCAGTGCCTACCTTACAGTGCTTACCGAGCTCCCTTTGCTTGGCAGATGCTTGCCACGCTCAGTAGGTCTACGGAAGGGGCTAGATTGATAAAAACGGGTGTTCAGAGACCTCGTGTGGGTCCACAGAAGGGGCTAGATTAGTAAAAATGGGTATTCGGAGACCTTTTTTTTTTTAAAAAGTTATCACGGTGTTATTTGTGAGAACCGTTCCAAAATTTTGAATGGTAAAAACGAAATGTGTATTCTTGATGGCATAACCAAAATTGCATATTGAACAAAATTTTCCCTAAAATCTAAAATCTAGTGTTCTGGTTATGCTTGGTGGTCGTTGGCATACGTTGGTATACTAGTTAAGTACCTGCTTGTTTGATCATATGAAGCAAGAGAAGCAAATGCGTCTTTTAAATTCTGGATTCTATTATTGATGCAAAATTTAGCAGGAATACTATAATTCAGCTTAGCTTAATATGAAGATGGCGACATTGATTCGTAGTAAATAGATCTACAACTCCATATCATTTTAACTACCAGCATATACATTTACTATTTCACATAGCAGTGTCCACGGGGGTAATATTATCTATCCCCATTTGCCTGGGAGCATTACAAACCGAAATATCACACTTGTCACCTAGCACATATAAAAGTCTTACATTCGCTAGCTACCCAAGATAAGTTAGCGCATGGCGAGCATATACCCATGTGTCGTGGAAAGCCGACCGGTGGCAACGACGTCTCTAAAAAGCGGTAGCGGTAGCGTTAGTCTGTCTCTGTCCATCCACGTAGGTCTAACACGTCATCACACTGCACGTCGTGGCCTTGGTGTCACCGCCAGCGGGGCAGCCATCTCACATGATAGCTTCAAGACCTCCGATAGGTCGACGCCATGAGTCGGGTCAGATGAAGGAAGCAGCTTAAACTCATGTAGCAGCGTGGCGAGCCAGAATGCCACCGTGGCCATGGCGAGGCTCTTCCCCGGGCAGCTTCTCCGGCCAGCCCCGAACGGAGCGAGCCTAAGGTCAGAACCCATCACAGGGAACTCAGCCGAGCCGATGAATCGGTCAGGCCGAAACTCCATTGGCTCGGCCCACACGTCAGCATCGTGGGTTATGGCCCACATGTTAACCATTGCAGTGGTGCCAGCAGGGATCAAGAACCCGTCCACGCGTACATCAGACGTGGCCAGACGGGCCCACGAGAGTAGTGGGCCCGGCGGGTGGAGCCTCAGCACCTCTTTGATCACGGCGTGAAGGTAGATGAGTGATGCCGAGTCGGACTCGGTCACAGCCCGGTCCAGTCCGACCAGCCGGTCCAGCTCCTCGTGCACCCGGGCCTGCACGTCCTGGTGCAGCACGAGGCGGGCCAAGACCCACTCCATCAGCACGGCCACCGTGTCCGTCCCACGGAACACCATTTCCTGCAACAACAAAAAAAACTTGCACGCATTAGAATTCAGAGGCCGAAAACGGAACATGCAAGGTTGTGCGTAGAGTTTGTTTGGGTTCAGCTATACACACCCAGAGAACCGCGACCATGTCGGAGTCTGCGAGCTTGTCGCTGCCCTGCAGGGAGAGCAGGACGTCGGTGAAGTCCGTGACGGCGGATGGAGCCGAGCGGTGCTCGTCGATGATGCGGCTGACGAAGCGGTTCACGCGGGGGACGAGGCGGGAGCACCTGGCCCGGGTGTTCTGCAGGTCGAAGCGCGCGAGCCATGGGAGGTGGTCGGACCAGTTGAGCTGGCCCAGCAGGTCGTAGCCTTCGTCCACGAGGCTCCTCAGCCCCCGGGTCTCCTCGCGCTCCTTGCCAGGGTCCAGCTCCAGGTCGTACCGCCGGCCGAACACCGACCACATCACGTTGTGCAGCGACGCGCGACGCAGGACGCGCCGGACCTCTAAGCCGCCCGAGGAGGCGTCGTGCAGCTTCGCGAAAGCGCTGACCATCTGGCGCGCGATCACCGCGCGCTGGGCGCCGGAGGCCGCGACCTGCCATGGGGAAAAGAGGTGGGTGGACGCGACGCGGCGCAGGGCGCGCCAGTAGGCGCCGTGCGGCGCGAACCCGATGGCGCGGTGGAACAAGAGCCCGTACGCCGACTCCTTGATAGGCCGGTCGGCAAACGTCGGGCTGTTCAGGATCTCCCTCGCCACGTCCGGGTGCGCGGCCACCACCACCCGCGTCTCGCCGAGGGAGAACGCCATCAGCCGCCGCGCGCGCAGGCGCGCAGCCGCCGCGGCAAGCTTGCGGTGGGCGAGGCCAGTCATGAGCCACATGCTGCCGATCACCGGCAGCCCCCTCGGCCCAGGGACAACAGGCCCAAGGCGGCCTAAACCCCGCCACGTCCACCACCACCTGCCCCACGCTGGCCCTCCGGGGAAGGACCAGTGCAGCAGGCCAGTGACCAGGCAGACGACAGCGCAAACCACCAGAAAGCCGACAAGGCGGCCCGGGTGATCACCGTCATCGCCGCCGCATTTGGCGGCCAGCGAAAGGTACAGCAGCCAGCCGCCACAGTCCTCAGGGGTTGCCATTAATTACTAGCTGGGCACCTCACTACAGTCCCAGTCGTCTTGCTTGCGTTGTTCCACTAGCTTTTTGTCGAGTGGGGATCCCGAACTGCGTTCAACTTGAGAGGCAAGGGCGGGGTGAGGCGCCCTTTTATAGGCGTTCGGGAAGCGGAAGCAGTAAGCTTGTGGACCTGGCAGTAAGCAGGGATATGAAACGCGAGAGGTTCACGTCGAGGCGGCCGTTTGAGATGGGAGCAGCGGAGCAGAGATATTTTTGCTCGTGTTACTCCCTGCTACGAGGCAGCCGCAGGTGCTGGCACGCGTAACGAACGGAGCGGGCAAAGCTTCGGCGGTGGAGGGGACGCCTGCGTGGCGGCGCGGGACCCGGAGGGGCGTGGGGGGCACGTGATGGCCATGCACGGATGCCGCCGGTTGGCCGCGAGAAGCGAGCCACCGGCCGTCGGGCGTGGCGGGCGGCTAAGCTAGGACGTCTAGGCACATCCGCCATGTGACCGCGAGGTGCGCGTGCGCGCCGGGGAATTCGGCCGTACGCCGTCACGAGGAGCTCGTGCGGCGTCATAGGGAGGCAGGGGACACCAATCCATGGACCGCTTCGTTCTTCCATTCTGCTTAGTCCATCACCAACCTAGTGCTGCTCCTGTAAAATTGCGAATAATTACGTCAGCTCGGCAACGGCGACTGTAGGTACGATTACGAACAGAAAATTTTCACTTGATTTGGGGGATGGAGGGGGAGGCTCGCGCGCCTGTCAAGTGCCGATCGCCATCTCTACGAATTCTGCACTTTGGGTCTCTTCTTTTCTAGCTTTCAAAAACTGCCTTTTAAATTTTTTTTTCTATAATAATTAACCTTCAAACAAAATATTTTTTAAAAAATATGATCTATAAATTGATTATAGTATACACTATAATAACTTTATTTATACCTGCTAAAACCACATGCGAGTTTCTGATACTCTGTACTCTCTTACGAATAGCACAAAAATCATAAACCTCAGTCAAAAGCTATAGGGTGGGTTCTTTTGATATAACTTATGGATGTGTCTTTTGAATTATGATCTATTTGCGAGAGGCAATACGTAGAGAAAAATACTTACATGCGATTTTGGCCGATACAGTTGAACTCAGTATAGTTTGTATTACAATTTTTCTGTAGATCTCACTTAAACAAATGCACAATTTTTAAACTAGTTACTGTTTATTTGTACATAAACCAAAAGTAGGAATTAGAAACGAACCCCGCCATAAGTTGGAGAAAAAAACAGGCCCAAAATCGCCGTGTGCATAGCTTTTAGCAGCAATTAACCATGACTACGGCCATAATGTCCTCTCGATGCATCATACTCACTGTTATACTCCTACATGGCGTAATTAAAGAAAACTTATGGCTCAAAGGAGCTAGCGTCACTGCGTCAGGTGTCCATGCTAGACAGCTATCCCATGTCAAGATGTCAGTACACAGAATGTTTGGAGAGGATGGGGTAATCAATTAAATACATAATTAAACATAATTAAAAATCTAAGCAAGTACATATTTAATACATAATTAAAAATCTAAGCAAGTGTGATTGTAGATCACCTGACAATATTACTTGAGTACCCCTGATTGGAGGACTACTGTTTATTTACCTGACCAGCCACCACTTGAAGGTTCTATAGCCTGATATGTGGGCTTATCCTCAAGCAGCACCTCGTGCGGTGAAATAGAATGTGTGTGCCTCTATCTCCTCTAATCGCGCTACAATTTGGTTCTATGCCTTTGACAACAACCGTATCATGATTATCTCTACACTTTTTCTCCCACTGAAAATAACTGATCAACAGTTATTACCAAGTCTCCCTCTAATAGTAACCAATTCCTCAGCCGAACATAAGGAATTGACAAGGCACTTGTTCCAATGGACAACGATACCCCTTCGTCACTATTTAAGCCTTATAGGAGAAGACGAAGACAGGATATCTCAATCAAACAGTAGACAACAATGGCAAGAAATAGCAAAGGTAGTGCTAGCAGCATCCCCTTTGTAATTGCACATCAAGAGCACATTGTAATCCTAACATAGCAATAAATATTGCCCATTTTTTCCTATCTAATACTTATGTGAGGCTCAGATTTCCCTACATTTTGTAAAATCGATGATTTGATCATCGATAGGTGGCGTCGCCTGTGGGGAAGAAGCACCGAGCCCCCGCAAGGTTCTCATCAACATCGCCATTCTCCTTTGTTTCTGTCAACATCGTCTATGCGACCATAACAAGAATCTAGGATGAGGAGAATTGGTTCGGTTTGGTAGACTACGCCGACCTTGATATGGATGGATGTATCCACGCCATGAGACACGACGCCTCCTCATCATCGTCCTTCATCCCAGGCACACCAGTCCTTTCGTCTAATGAGGTTGTCCGGATAGAAGAAGACACACCGCACCTATCATCAACACTCCCTGGGGATTTAGGCGTCCCAACCTTGTTAGAGTACCCTAACACTACAACAAGTCCGACGAACTCGATCGAAAAATGTGGCTCCGAGAGCGTGTTGCCACGATCCGGGGGTCAGAGTACTCTCAATTCGATCATGAGTGACCGCTATTTGCCAACAGCTCCTATGCATTACAAGAGCCAGCCGACACATAGTCACAGTGTCGATGAAATTACCCCCAGCGGAAAGCCAAGTGAAACAAATAGCACTCACCATCCAATTAGCAATTCGCCGAATCAAGTTGAGTCTATTACATAGTCCCTTGGAAACTATGGTTGGAATTTGTATACAAATCCAACTACTAATTTTTATTTAATTTTGAATTTTAGTTATTTTTATTGCACTTGACATGAACTGTTTCTTTTAACTTAAACCGTTATAATTTGGGTTCGTCAGACAAAATGGCTAGATCTTTTCTCTTTTTCCTCCATGGAAATTTCTAGTTCTTTAAAGCGAACCTGGTGGTTTCTTTTTCTTCTATTTTAACAATATAATAGATAGATACAGTGTGCAATAATATGAAGCCTGTTACATAGATTCGGGTCAACAAACTATCGAGCGTTTCATTTCATTATGTTTCTTTTTTTTTTCTCTCGTATAGGATTCTATGGGCGCAGCATAGCACGCACCTCTACCTAGTTTTACTAATCATGGGCCCTACCCGTAGTAACGTTGACAAGTCCGGGACAAACCGTTACAAACCTCTTCGTGGCAACTTGCATATAGACAAGAGTCAGCAATTCACCGAAGGAGAACGAATGGCAAGTTGGCAACGCAGGAGACAGCTAAAGTCACCTCAGGGCCTGTTTGGCAACAGCTGCGGCTTATAACTTTTAGCTAAATTTTTTGAATTTTAACTGTTTACGGTACAGATTACGGAGAGAGATATACTCACTTGTGATTTTGGCTGATACAAATGCTTGGCTTTTAACGTATATATCAGTTAACTTGTAGACCCCGTCTTAAAAAAATACTCCATTTAAAAGTTAGGTACTATAACAAAAACAAAAAATCGTCAGTTTCGAAGAAAAAGAACAGGCCTTCAATATGCTCACCGACGACGGGGGTCGCACAGGAAATGAGATTCTCTGCAGTCGCCGTACGCGACTGCAGAGAGAAGTCGCGGATCTGAGCCGTCGGATCGAAAAAAGACGGCTCAAATCTGTTTTACTGTAGCTACAACATTTTTTACTGTAGCAAAACGGATTTGAGCCGTCCTTTTTCAATCCGACGGCTCAGATCCACGACTTCTCTCTGCAGTCACCATACAGCGACCGCAGAGAATCCGTTTCCGTCGCACAACGACGTGGCCCAGATTCTTTTGTTGCTTTCTCTTGCTGAATCGATGCTCGAATCAAAGTGGTTTTCGCACTATTGACCTTTGTTCGTACTAGCCATTTATGTCATCCGCACGTGAAACCGTGAGTGTGAAATAAAGGTCAGGGCCTTGTTGTGATTTGCGGGCCGTTGTGTCATGGATCTTATCAAGATCAAGGGCCGGGCCCCCGATATGCACCACAGTCATGCTAGTTGTGTACCGGACGTCGCTCCCTGATGTCTACTCCTGTGCTCTCCCAGCGCCGGCAAGCGCTTGTATCGATCTCTCGCACCCTGAGCCCGAGCTGATCGTCAAAGTGTTCAGCTTCGATTCCCATGCATGACCGCCATACCTGCCATCGAGTAAAGCAGGGGAACCAAGCGTCTGTCCAGTCGTCCAGCTCGCCACGGATAGATAGACCATCGTGTCTATTTACGGAGTTAGGATTTAGTTACGCTTCTGATTCAGTGGTGAAATGATCTAGACTATTTATGCTGGATCATGAAAATATTATCTAGATTAGATTGAATTTACCCGGACTGTATACTAGATATTTTTTTTTATTCTGAACTGAAGTCTACTCTATTCGGAGTATGGCTCCGCCGCTGATCGTGCCCAAGTGGCACAGGCGGACAGTGACGCGATCCATTTCACCATATGCTTGATCGAGCTGGTATGACGTATTCTGCAATATCTGGGATCGATCGATGGCTCGACCCACTGCTGGCTGTGACGCAATGGCAGGCACGATCGATCGGTACGTGGAGAACCATTGTACGAGCGAGCGAGCGAGCTAACGCGGGCAAAGGTACGAATCTTGGAGCCGATTGGGCCGTGGGTCAATGCCGGAATCGCTCGGTGCGCCAACGGAGAACAAGTATCCATTGTGCTTGACGTCGATCTCTACTACCCTCTCGGCCAGACACGGAGATGCCATGCCCGAGAAGACGCAGTGCACGCACGCACGCACATCAGCTGTTCGTCCCGGACAGAATACGTCCGTGCTATACTCTGCAATTTTGTTAGCTTGCAGCTGTTGTTTTCTGTCTAAATCTCACGAATCCGGCCGCTTTTGCAAAAGAGAAACAAAAAATATAGAGAGATGGAGGAATCGGCTCTGTCGTTCTTGTTAGGTGTGTACGCATGGTTGCATTGTAGCTTGTCATGGCTGGCTAGCTGGGCTAGCTGCCCATGCCATCGCGGGTCGAGATGCAGCGGTGGTTAGGCGATCAAGTTTTCCAGGGTTTCTGTACGGTTTCAGAGGCATGTACACGGCGATCAAGTCGACAAAAATAAGGTTGCGAGTCCGCGTCTGAAACTTTGGGCAGCTTGCTGGTGACATGACCCTCGGCGCTGCGCCTGTGCAAAATGGCACGGCCAGCGGTACTGCTGCTACGCGAGCAGGCATCATCGGCGAGGTGACCTGGTTGCTTATGATTCGTTGCACCGGTGCACATCGTCAGTTAAGAGATGGAGATGGGCCTCCAAATTGAGATTAAGTGACGCTTATTTAGATGTTTATATATGACACGAGTAGCGACGGTGACGATGAAGAGGACATGTACAGTGCACACAGTCCGGTTAAGAACTTGAGATGTAACATGCCTGACGGTTTGACATGATGAGCTGAGCTGGTCTGGACCTAGCAGTTGGGGCAAATTCAGTAGGGGACTCTATCAGGCTCGAGCCTATCTTTCATGGGCGCCGGTGCCCCCTCCGCCCTTGTCTCCATCGGCCTCGGCCATCGGTAGCTCAGTTGCATGACTGCCTTCATAGTTTTTAATTTTTTTAAATCTTAACTATTTAGGCTCTATAGTTTATGGTTAGTAATATATTTGTATTACATATTTACCGATTTACGCTTGTATTTGTTCGTAGTTTTGCAATAATGGAGAAATAAACTTTGCATAATTATTTTACAAGCAATTCAAGTAGTACTTCCCTAACTGATGAGAGCACAACTCAACCAAAGATGTTTCAACTAGAATTGAACTCAAATAAAATTATTGCCGATTATATGCATCGCATGTCAATGAAATTAGATATCAAATGAGAAGAGCATATTGTCGACTAGTCCAACTCGACCAATTGAACATACCTTTCCAAAGAGATTGGGCAGAAATATCTAGATATCCTTTCAAGAAAAATGGTTTAATAAATTTGATTGGTTGGGATATAGTAGGAAAAAGGATGCCACATTTTGTTTATGTTGTTTTCTTTTCAAGAAATCATCACAACCCACACATTGAGAATGATATATTTACAAAAGTTGGGTTCTCTTGTTGGAAGACAGCTTTAGATGCTTTGAATAAATATGTTGGCGGTCCAAATAGTTTTCACAACATTACAAGGAGTGTGAAGACTTAAAAAATCAATGGTCAAGTGTGTCTAGTAAAATAAATACTTACACTAAGCAAGCAGAAATTACATACAAAATTTGTTTGAGTACACCTTTAGATTTTGCAAGATATCTCATAGCGCAACGTAAAGCTTTTTATGGACACGATGAATCCTCTTCCTCTACTTCTGTTAACAAGGGTAATTTCAAAGAATTATTGGATTGGTACAAAGAAAAGGAGGAAGTGAAGGGGCATTTGATATAACTCCAGGGAATGCGGTTATGATTTCCACCAGAGCAATTCGTGCTGATAACGTGTCGAGAAACCATCGCTGGCGAGTCCAGTCCGAGTGATTCCTCCTAGATAGAAGATGGATCAATGACAGAATAATGCAAGAAAATAATAGATTGAACACAAGAGATAGATGAACTCTTTTCTTTTTTCTTTATTACTTTCTCCTCTAAAGGTACAAGTTACAATGATTAGAACCCTTCTATTTATAAATTAAATGATGAGATGTTTACCATGAATTAGACTTGCGGACTCAAAACTTAGATTTCCCAGCAATAAAAACTATCTTACAAAACAGCTTGTTCAAAAGCTGAGTTCTAAGAATTAAATGCTACGGAGCCGCGGTCTGGTGGGGTTGAAGCGTCGGAGCACGCGGAAAGATGGGCCGCGGACGGCCCGAGCAACGTCCTTCGCCGCGCCGGTCCGGGACGAACTGGCGGCCTTTTTTGTTAGCCCAGGCGGGGATCGCGCGGGCCGTCTGGTGTTTCTGGGCCGTTTCCGCGCGGCCCAACAAAGCCAACACCGAGTCGTCAAGCCGAAGCGCTTCCATGCGGACCCCGTGCAGAAAGTAGGAACCTTCGCTCGTCTCCGACTCGCGCCTGCCTCCTGCCCATATTCCTGCCGCGCCATGGACAGCGCCGCCCCGAACCCTTCCGCCGGCGGTGCGGCCGCGGCTGGGAACGGTGTACAGGCGAGCGCCTGCGGCGAGCGCGCCGAGGACGCGTCCAAGCAGAACCTGGCGCAGGTGACGGGCTCGATCCAGAAGACGCTGGGCCTCCTCCACCAGCTCAACCTCAACGTCTCCTCCTTCAGCTCCGCGTCCCAGCTCCCCCTCCTCCAGCGCCTGTGAGTTCCCTCGGCACCCACCCCCGCCCAAACCCCCCTGCGGTTTCGCTTCGTCCCGCGGCTTTGCGTGTGCGAATTCTTAGGGTTTGGTCTTCTCTTGCTATCCAGGAACGCTCTCGTGGCGGAGCTCGACACGATGCAGAAGCTCGCCGACGGATGTAACATCCAGGTCCCCATGGAGGTCGTCAAGTGAGATCATTTAATCTCATCATCTCTTACTCCGTTGCTCCTTGCTGTTGCGCGTGACCTGAACTGTATGCTCTGGATTGGTGCTTGTTTTGGTAGTTTGATTGATGACGGGAAGAACCCCGATGAGTTCACCAGAGACGTGCTCAACAGCTGCATCGCTAAGAACCAGATCACCAAGGGCAAGACCGATGCTTTCAAGGTACGGATGACTTACATTGTCGTTGAAATTTGGTGAATGGTGACATAGCATGTGAGATTTTGACCCTGTTCATAGCATTAGTGCCAAGAGATGCATTAGTGCCTAGAGTCAACTTGCCGATCTATTTATGGGGAACTAAACTGCAATTGCACTATGGCCTGAACCCATGTAAAGCACTCTGTCTCCTCCTTGCATGATCCTCTAGACCGTGTCTCCCGCATTTACTTCATAAGATCCACAACAATTCATCAACAGTGTCCTAGTTAGAAACTAGAACTTGTTTTCAGCCATGGAGGATCATTCTTCCATACTGGGGAACATTCTATTTACTTTTAATGTACCAATATTCACTTTTGTTGCTTTTGATATAAGGAGATATTAGCGTAATTTGAAGGGGATGAAATATGTATACGCCATGAAAAGGAACCATCATATAGCCCTTTTATTTCGTTTCATAGATTGACATCCAAACCATCTATTCTGGAAGTACATGTTGCCTTTCATGAGGCAAGCCTTCCTTTATGCTATTTGGAGCACTTTAGTACTGAAATCAATTATGGTCTACCGGCTACTGCCAACCAATTGTAATGGGCACTTGTCATTTTCGAAGTTCCCCTGTTATAATTACATTTAGTTGAAATGTGGGGCCACAGTTTGTTGTACTGCCCATGCCTACCCCTGTAGCTGTACAAATTGATGATTTAGTGGGTCTATTTGAAACGAATAGATGGCAATTCCTTATCCAATACCTGTATATCATTTATTTAATGGATGTAAAATCGTAAGGCCCAGGTTTGTTTAGCCTTATGATTTATCAGTTTTGTAAATAGTTATGAAGTCAATTTGTCATATAACCTTCTTGTTCATCACATGAGTACCTTTTATGTGAACGCTCAGTATCCTCATTGTTAATTCTGTACTTTTGAATATAATTTGAGCCGTGGGTTGATTTCTCCAAGTTTGCCCTGCTATTTTCTTTGAGTGGTATTTGGTCCCATGTATTCAGTTTGTATGACTTTTTACAGTGATACTGGCGTGACAAATTGATATGTGGGTGTTTTATTAAAGTTGTTCCTTATTGTTGTGAAAACATCTGGCGTTCTTTTGTTAGAACTTCTAGATGATCTAATTCTGTATCTTAGTAATAAAAATTTGAACTTAGTTTATTGCAAATCTGTTTGTTTCAGAGCCTGCGGAAGCATCTTCTTGAGGAGCTTGAACAAGCTTTTCCAGATGACGTAGAGGCATACAGGGAGATACGTGCTACTTCTGCTGCTGTAAGTGGAAATGTAGTTGCACTTTTAAGATTGGCTTTTCCTTGATATACATGTCTAATGGGCTAACAATAATGTACTAATCATCTTTTAGTAATCATATGCAATTTCATGTTTTAGTTACCACAATACACCTTTCATTCTTGTGGAGGTGATAGTGCATCTAATATTAGCCGAGTCTAACAAGATTTCTAGCTCTATTATTTAAAACAGAATGGTATTTCTGACTTAAGCTAGTGATAAGACCACGATACATCTGTCTTTGATTAGAACCTACCAATTTAAAAGCTGATCTTGGTGTTTAGTACTTAATTTAGCTGAGGCCAGAATTATGTTGGTAATTTATACTCTGTAAATCTACATAGTTATGGCTTGTTCCTATAAATTTTAACTTTTTTATATCATGGATTTGCTGTACTATTAAGTCATTGAACTCAAATTCACTGTCATAAAAATTTGGAATTTTGTAGCTTCAAGATGAATTACCATAATACCATTGCCCCCCCCCCCCCTCCTAACCGTGAAAAAAATAAAGTGAAAAGCGGCTAGATTCAGTGAGCATTACCTAGGTTTCACAAAATTACATTGCTTGCTAGGTTTGCTAGGAACCAAGTGGTAGCCAGCAGGTAATTGCTGGTTTTGTCAACACTGGTAACATGTGGTTCAATGATTCAATTGTTCTTTGTTGTTGAGAATGATTATCATTTATATTAGTTTCTTAATATCTTGTTTTATCCAGGAATCGAAACGGTTGGCTCAGTCCCAGAGCGCTTTGCCTAATGGAGATGTCAAAGTGAAAGCCGAGCATTGAGAGAAGGACCCAGCTACAAAGAGCAAGTTTGTTGTTTCTTCTATACTCAATTTAGGGAAGCCTTTGTGAACCAACAGCTGATACCTCCCTGTATGCACTGTCCGTTCATATGACTGATCAATGATCTTTGTATATTATCATATCATGTGCTGCATCATATATTCAGCTCACCCAATGATTGAAGTTAATTACCCGATGCTGTTTGGTCATACCTGTGTCGAGTTCATTAACTTTTTCAGCTAGCTCAAGCAAATGTGAAGTAGGATGATGCATGCTAAGTAGCTACATTTGCCCTATTTCAGTTTGTCTAAGCAGCAACACCATCTAGGGTTGAGTTCCAAAAAAAAAACACCATCTAGGGTTGGGAACTTGGGATGCCACATCCATTATCAATAGACTATAATGCAACTGTTAGTGATCTGCTTTTTTTCTGCCCAACATATCATTCGGGTTTGATAATCATTTCCTCATCCTGAGGACCTAGACCTACTGGCTACTGCTGTGTACTCCATTCAAATGCTAACCCAGTTGGTGGTTGCCCCTAGATTCATTCAGTGATGTAATCTCTGTCCTACATATGATAGATTGCCTTTTAGTGATTTCAAATAGTATAACTGAAACGGTTGGAACTATGCCAAGGTGGGTGGTTGATTTCCCTTTCGAAGTCAGCTAGCTGAAGTGAGGAAAATTCCTAGCCGCGCATGCTGCATGCCTGCATCAGTATCTAGTCATTTGGCATTTATGATTGTACCATCATCATCAGTTCATCACTGGTCGTCTTTGTTACTCTTCAACATATCTGCAATTCAAGTTACCCAAGATAACGTGGTTTGATGATTTCTCCGAAACAAAAATTAAGGAATGGGTTATGGAACTTAAAGAAAGGGAGAAAAGGATATTTATTATGAGTACGAGACTACATTACATATATACTTGATAAAATTTATAATAATCACTGTACTTAGTTGATGAAGTAAGCCTTGATCTTGACATCCACTGCGAATATGTAATCTATATATAAGCATATTAAAGATGCAGAGGATCTTTAAGACGTAAGAATGACTTGTAGTGAGCAATCGTATGACCTAGTCCATAGGTTTGTTTTGAAAGAGATATGTCAGAGTACATTCGAATATAGATAGCTGAGATCATTTTTCCTTCTTTTTTCTATGATCGCTGTACTACTCTTGCTTTGGTTTGTTCCAAGCATGGAGGCACGGAGTTTTTACTATTTTAATGTTAATGAGTAATGCTTTCCCTAAGTTAACAAGCCACTATGCATCACTGATCAAGTCAAAGATGTCATTTATCTCAGCATAACCTATCCATGGTTATACTAGGCATGAACTTAAATAAGGTCATGTGTTCCAAACATGTCTTAAATATCATGGTGCTAATTTCTTGTGTGCTTTGTAACCTGTTTGGAGTTAACACCTAATTGCATCTTCGATTGGAGAGTCAAATTAATTACGTATATGAGGCTCTGATTTGATTGTATCAAGCATCCACTGAATATTCTAGCTGTACCAAGGTAACATCACACGGGTGAGTAAGAGATAAGCAAGCCACGTAGACATTTGCGTATGAGAGAAATCTTTCGTTCCATCACAGCCTGTACAAGTGGCTCCATTTGTCACTAGAGGAAGAATTTTATACTGCAAAGTCTTACATATATTTCGTCTTAGCCCTTTGCCTTCACTGATGTGTCTTTGCTTTTGACAGGAACGCATTTTGCTTATAATATATGGGTCATGAGTTGTCACAATTGAGTGGAACCCATATCGGTTAGATGGAAGCAATGCTAACCACCTGCACGATAACACGACAAGCGCCTGTGATATTCTGGAGCCATGGGCGCCAATTTCTTTAGAGCCTGGATGGATGGTGTCACCAAAACTTAGAATTCGCCTTCTAGGATTCTTTTCTAATCGTCACAGTGCCGCACAGTGACATGTCATTATGCCATGGAGCCCAACACAACAGTTGAGGACGAAAGAAAGAGACCTCATACAGGGAGGGGAGCATTGATCCATCGATCGCCAAGGAAAGCAACCTAACTCGATGAGTTACGTACGTGCCCGAGCAAACAGTGGGTAATTTTGTCGATATTATAATTACTGGAAGTAACTTTGCTTGTGAGTGATCCTGCTTAAGAGATAAGTGCCTTTTCGAAGTGTAGAAATCAACATTTATGGATGCCGGTTGTGGACGAATTCTGGACTTTTTACCACGTTGCTGCTGGTCGCTGTCAAGATAGATAGGTGGTATACGGTAAAATTCTCGTCACTTGTAGTTAGGATAAGCAGAGGATTAATAACGGTGTCATTGTCCTGCGTCGTGTCTTGGCTTAATTGGCTACTTGTGTTCAGATTATTAATGAGTCTATGAAATCCCGGCATATTAGCGGGTTCTCGACATTTCGATTCTAGTCCTAAAAAAATGTTTTTTCTGATGTTCCTAGTTCAGCTAGCTACTTTTAGGTGCCATTTGGCTGGCTCGTCTTTTCTCTTTTAGGCTTCAAAGTTAAGCTCTTAAGAGAAACTATGAAATCCGCGCTCTAAATCTGTAGTTTAGTTTAGACTCGGTTTCATATTTTTAGTTTATTTTTTGGCATCGAAGTCTAAACGGTTAGCTAGAAAATGTCTTTAAAAGTCTAAAAAAAACTAAAGTTGAGCCTGTCAAATCACAGATCAACTCTGATACTGTGCACCATGCGCTCTACCCCCTAGACCTCATCCAAGTTCTTTGTTGCTGGTAAGACACGACCCGGCATGAACGATCGGAAGGCTTCACTGAGCTACATGGCCAGAGACTAAAACACAGTTGGATAATTGGAAGTATGCACAATCTTTCTTGGACGATGTGGTCGACTAATGGCTCATAGTCCACATATCACGAGTTCAAACATCGTAGAATTACACGAGTTCAAATGCTTTAGAATTACATTAAAAATCCTCACAAATGACTCACCCACTCAACCATGGATGGAGACCAGCTGCTACGCCTTTGGGCTATGCGATGGGTTGTTTAGATGAGATACAGGTTAGCTGGTCGCCATTGATACGATCCAACTTTACCTAGGTTTCGCGTCCTAATTGGAGTGTGATCCGGACTGCACTTCGCTACAGATCCCGGTATCGAACAGTATGATATCTGGGCAGGGCTGACCTAAACCACGCCTCTTACCATCTGCTAGCTTAAATTAACAATGGCTGGATGCATGTTCTCTGATCTGTGCCACCCTGTATTGTCCCGTACTGTACTACCAGTAAGTGTGCTGTTCGATTCCCTCCCCTCTCGGGCTCGGGAATCTTGATCTGTCCAACATCTTTTATATCTATCCCTCTCTCCTTTCTTGTTCACTATGCTTACAAAAATCGGCAAAAAAAATCATTAAAAATAGGTCTTATCGGGCATCCGATTAGTGTATAGACCAATCTTACATATTTCGTTTTACTTTGATGTTTCTCTCATTTACACCGATTTCGGCTTATTTTAATTTGAAATTTTTTTGTCCAAGAACTACCAAATTTTCTGAAAATCGATGCTATCAGACCCCATAAAAATTCAAAACCAGTTTTGGTAACACCGTCTCTATCTCTTCCATTTAGGTATCGTTGCATTATGTCCATTCGAACAAAGAATGGATGGAGGAAAGAACAAGTTACAGGAAGAGAAAAGCAACCAATGAATGAACAGGGCAAGTTGTGTGACATCTCTATATGTTTGATCTTTCTCTACGTCTTCCTGGATTACATGATCTGGTATTCTGATAGCAACAACAAATAAGAGGGGGAGAGAATTTTGCATGCTGATGGAGAAGAGACTGCCTGAACAGACCTGGGTTTCGATCTACAGAAGCTATGTACACATCACCATCGGTTGATCATCTCCACGGATTCGACCGTACGTGTTCTGATCCGATCGAACGGTTTCCTTGTGAATTGTGATATATCGCTGCATGACAAGATCGATGCTCTATATGCTCACTCGCTCAAGGACTCGAATTCCCACCATTGAGAGCTGCTGCAGGTCTGCTCCGTTGACGACGGCCAGCTCGAGTGGAACTGGAACGACTGATGCTCCGCCGGCCCCGACGCCGTGAAGCAGGCGGCGGCGTGCGCCGGCTGAGACGCCGGGCGGACGAAGAGGCCCGCGTCGTCGTCGCCGAAGTGGGAGAACTTGCCGCCGCCACCATTGGCCGAGTAGAGAGCGGCCCCGGCGTCGACGAACTCCTCCTTCAGGCCGGCGACGCCCGAGCGCACGTCGTCCCTGGCGCCGCCGGCATCGGCATTATCGCCGTACTTCCCCCGCGGCTCCTGCAGCATCTCGGCCAGATTCTCCAGCTGCAAGAATTGAATCGATCATGCATTAGGGACGAATTGCGGCAAAGAACTCAGCACAGCGTCGTGATCGACGAACACATGCACATACTTGCTTGATGAGTGCGTGCTTCTCCTCCTTGAGGGACTCGTAGCTGCAGAGGAGGGCGTCATAGTCGTCGCGGAGGGCGGAGTACTCGCGCTCGAGCTGCTTGGACTTCCAGCGCGCGCGCTTGTTCTGGAACCAGATGGCGACCTGGCGCGGCTGCAGGCCGAGCTCCCGCGCCAGCTGCAGCTTCTGCCGCGGCTCAAGCTTGGTCTGCGTCGCGAACATGGACTCGAGCGACTTGATCTGCTCCTCGCTGAACCGCTTCTTCCTGTCCACGCCTTTCCCGCCCTTGCCACCCGGCACGTCCATCATCCACTCCCCGTCCTCCTCGCCCTCCATGATCACCAGCTCTCTCACTCTCGCACCGCGCCTGTCTGAAGCTCTCACCTGGGCATGCACGCACCTGGGTCGATGTGGAAGAAGGGGATGAATGGATCGCAGGGTAGCACGGCAGCTAGCTAGCTCGTCTGGCTAGTTGTTTAATCGGCCGGATGGCAACGGGGTGGCCAATGGAGCGCGGTGGCGTGCATGCGTAGCCTCTCCCTCTCTCTCTCTGTGGCTATACCTAGCTGCGTTGTTCCGCGCGGCCCCGCATGCCTCGCTCGGCGTCGCTGTCGCGGGGCAGGGGCAGAGAAATCGGAGCACGCAGCGGCTTCTGATCCCTATCCCTCTCTCCAGCCAGAGCCAGCGCGCGCGGCGGGGTTACGCGTATATTTCGCGATTCGCGTGGCAGTTTTGGCCCCGTTCGATTCGATTTTTTTTTGTTTAAGACTTATACTACGCTTATAAACTTTTAAATAGAGTGCTTTTTTAAATAGGATCTATAAATCGATTGAAGTATACTATATTGACTTTAGATATATCGCTAAAATCACATGTGGCTATCTCTATCTCTCTCGCACGAAAAGACATAATTCCAAATTTATAAGCCAAAAATCATAGCTGAAAATAGTACTTTCTTTTCCACCTATGCCTTATGGCTTATGCTTCAGTAACGCTTTTCAAACGATGAGTTTTTTCAAGATGTGGTTAACAGAAAATTATAGTAAAAAATATACTGAGTTCAATTGCATCGGTCAAAATTGCATGTGCCTATTTTCCTCTACGTACTGCCCCTCGTAATCAATCAGAATTTAAAATTTTAAACTATAAATCATAATTCATAATAATTAAAAAAAAAACCACCAGCCCTTACTACGTGGTCTGCACGGCGCCGCGCGTCGCGTGCCACCTCTGCGCGACGACGACGTACGTCGTTGCCGCCGCGCGGCTCGGTTCAACCGAGCGGTAGGTTGGTGCGGGAGAAGGGTGCGCGCGGGACGATGCATTAATAACGCTAGCGTCGGGTTCCTGCGTTGCGTGCGCGGGGTTGGTACGTTGGGGAAGATGAGGGGACGTGTCGGGCGGGCAGCGGCGCCGCGTCTCCGGGCCAGGCTAGCTCTCTCGGGGCGCGAGGGCGCGGTTGCACGCAGGGGCGAAGCCAGACGATAAGAGCATTGGGGTCACCTTTATTGCACGATGGTGTCCCCTCCACTGATGAACAGTAATAAACAGTAATTTTCTATAGGATTTGCTAAATTTCATTGGGGTCACTGGACCCCAATACTCACATGCTGGCTTCGCCCCTGGAACTTGCACGGCGACGCCTGGGTACGTACCGTGGCGCGCGGTGGTGGCAATGGCATGGCGGCGGCGGCGCCCGCGCGCGCGCTGGCCTGGGTTTTGCCAGCGGCGCGGTGAATTCTGCCGGGTCGGGTTGCGTGCCGCGTGAGCTGGAGGATGCGCGCGGCGTGCGCGATCACAGGCAAAGGCGTCAATTTCATCATTTAGGGCATCTCTAATGGTCTGAGTCAGCTAGCTATATACATGTACACATCAGAATATATCCTATGTGGAGGAAAAAGAGTATGCAAAAAAAATCGAGCCAGCTCTTCCTTAAGCACTAGTCTATAACACCAAACGAGGCAGTCTCTATAAATTCTGTGTGTGCATGTAAGCATCAAATAGCTATCCTTATAGATAGTTCTTTAGAATGCTAGTTTTAGTGTGTACTATATAGATAATGTGGAAGTCTTATAGTTAGTTGCTAGCTATAACTATTGGAGATGCCCTTAAGCACAGTATTATGCCCATGCGTGTACGCACACATGGCGTTGTCTCGAAGACTTTCAGCTAATTAACGAAGAACGATGATATATATTATAAATAAGAGAGATATATATATCTTCCCCGGTCGGTACGCACCTTATCCTGAACTGAACGATGGGACGGATAGATGGGATCGATAACAGATGGATTAGCAAAAAACTCTTCAGGGTGGTTAAATTCGGCAGGGATTTTAGCTCGTTTACGTTGTGGTCTTGCTTGCACATGTCACCCAGGTGTCCTCCTTTCCGATGCCGCTGGCGAGTTTTGTTTGGATGGTGTGATCGATCGCCCAGCAGCAAAGTTTGACGCACCTGGTCCTTTTAGGTCCACTAATCCCATCTTAAACTATTGCTGATTGTTCGTTTGATTCCTTTCTGGTTGCTATCTTATCACGCCCCCTCCCATTTTCGTGTCTTGGCAAGTTTCTTATCGTTGACTGGACAGGTTTTTTTGCCTTTCTTGTAATGTACTGGTCACTGCATATATAGAAAATTCTCCCTTAGGTGCGATGTTCTATTCCTATACTTGAGTTTTCTGTTCGTTTGGGTCTTAATTTTCTGTCATTTTGGACAGCTACGAAAACAAGGCGTCCCGTTTACGTTGGCTTTTATGTATTGCTTGAACCGGAAGATGGCATTTCGAACAGGAATATCGGTAATGACGTAGAAGCGTAGGAGGAGTAGACGGCAGCTCGCATTTCAATGTGCTTCCACGCAGCACACAAAAATCTCGATGTTAATGACACTCGTTGGCTCGTTGCTGAATCCCCATTAAAAAAAGAGTTAGAGAAGAGCATCCTGAATCCCCTTAGTAACTGAGGATAGGAATCCATGCATGCAGTCAGACAAGCCTGACCACGATCGTCCATTTCAGATATAATCCAAATCCAATGCCCCCGTGGAATTAATCCAGGATTCATCAAAGAAAAACACCACCTTTTTAGCCTGAAAGAGAGGGGGGGGGGGAGGGGGGGGATGGAAACCTCGATCCAGGAACCGAACCAGAACCAAACTGTTCATGGGCCATTGGCATCCCCTGGCTGGTGATCACGCACGGCGGCATGGATGAGCAGTGATGAAACGAGAGGCGAGGAATCGGCCAGCAACACGTAGTCACGTACAGGTACATCAGCCATGAGAGTAAGTGCGGAATCGACAAAGGTCCCGATGCACTGTGGCACCGTCTCGTCGGTTGTCTCCATCAACAGTGTGTAGATTTGGCCTGCCTCGCCCTGTCCTTCCTTTCTCTTTGCTTTTATTCACTCCCCCATTAGCCATGGCCACCGCCAGTCCCTCATGCTGCTGTTTTACTCGAGACGTAGCCGTAGCCCCTCTCCGCCTTTTGTTTTCATCTGTGTGCTGCAGCCTACAGTGCACGCCGCTGAGCCGGAGTTGCGTGAAGGTTACAACACCACCGCCATTGGCTGGGCATTAGCTCCTACACCGAACTGAGGTGCCTACCGCTGGCAGGGGGCCCTCCGTTCCATGCTGCTCATAGTAGCATCCGATGTCTGCTGCTCCTTTCTGCGTAGTATGTAACTGTGATGAGAACAGGAACTGCGAGCACAGGATGCCCTTTACTGAATCCATGCTAGATTCAGGCATTTGTAGAGAGCAATGCGTAGCCCTGTTTGAAACTCTTCAGAAATTTACAGCAGGCAGTTCAATAGCCGGCAAAATGGGGAAAATTCAGTGGCGAATCCACCGGGTAGGCTTCATCAGGTTGAAGCCTACCCTCCACCGATTGACCGACCCCCCTCCTGGCTCCTCCGGCTTGACCCTGCGGGCTGCAGCTGTGACATGCCATCATGCCATGGTTGGCGTTGCTGCAACCTGCAAGTAGCAAGCTGGCAAAGAAGAAGAGCAAGGCCGAAGAAGCAGCAAAGCCAGGCCCAATTCACGTCCGTGGCCCGTCACCCGGCCCACATCCCCACCAGTACTCTGTCCCCGTGTCCCAAAATTCCCCAAATCCCCAATACCAGTACTCTGTCCCCGTGTCCCAAAATTCCCCAAATCCCCAATCCATTCCCCAAATCCCCAAATCCCAAAATCTGGAGGCGCCGAGGCTGGGAGCCGGGGAGGTGCTGACGAGATCTGGAGGCGCCTAGGCGGGGAGGCCGAAGCCGAAGCTCGGAGGCCGGAGGCGGGGAGGCGCAGGCGCCCCGCGCGGCCGCGCCGAGCCGGGAGACGGGCCACGCGCCGCGGGAGGCGCCGACCGCGACCGCCTAAGCCTGAGCGACTGAGTCGAGGGCGGGGATGCCGGGGAGGCCGGTGGCCGGAGGCGGGGTCGCGCCGTCGCGGGACTGAGAAGAGAAGGGGAGGCCAAAGGTCGGGTCGCCGTCGCGGGGAGCCGGGGAGGCCGGAGGTGGGGTCGCTATCACGGGATTTAGAAGAGAAGGGGAGGCGGAAGTGGGGTCGCCGTCGCGGGGAGCCGGGGAAGCCAGAGGCGAGGAGGCGGGGCCTGGAGGATGGATCGCCGGAGCCCAGAGGCTTTGCAAGTCTCGCTGAGACGCTGAGGCCTAAGGTGGTGAGTCAGTGACACTGAGCGAGTAGCCGAGTACTGATATCATTTCCAAGTTTTAACGGCGAACGGCCCAACTAACTGTAGGTTTGCATTGTAACTCATTTCTTAATTAATCCGCCAACTGATTGTTAGAATATAGTGTGATATTATTATATATACTCAATTAGTATTTAATTCGTAGGTTTATAATAATAGAGAAACGCATGATCATTTAAGTAATTAAGTACAATTTGCTATTGTATCACTAATTTTTCTAATTTTGATGTACAGGTTGTTACCTACTGGAACCATATTTATATGTTTTGGGATGCACTTGCCATTAGCGAGGTACCTCTATTGTATTTTTCTTTTTGCTTTGCTTTTATTCATGTATAAAACTAGGAATTTGATTGCACAAAAATACAAAACTATATTGGTTACAAATTAGTTTAGTCATTCAAGGCGTAGGGCCAATAATTCTGGAAAAGACTTATGAATTGATAGAAGAATACATACTCTTTTAGCCCACTCTTATTTTCTATTCTGGATTCGCCACTGGGAAAATTGTCAGCCTTTCAATAGCCCCAATAGTATGATGGAGATTTACTGTGCTGTAGACGATTGATGTGCGAAGATTTTAGGAAGGTAGAGGTTACGCAGGCAGAGCCGCAGACGAGCGACCTCGCTGCACGTACGTCTTGATCCTTCCGGACAGGAGTGTATGGTTCGTTCGACCAGGACAAGTCTGGGAATGAATACCCTAATTGGCAGTTCTAAGCTCCATCCATGGGTAGGTTGTATTGACTAGTGAACCTCTATCACTGGAAAGATGCGTAGCCCTCATGCGTATTCTTAAAAAGAAGTTCTAACACCTTCTTGTTAAATTAGTAGCTCATCGAAGTGATGAAGAGCGTGCATGCCATCTACCAGTGAAGCTAAGACCACGTTTGGAACCAAGGATTTGTTTCCCGATTCTTAGAACTATTTCTATTAAAATTCATGTGTTACAGACGAGTTCATAGCTGAATCGAAGCCCCAGACGGTGCCGTATACTACTCCCACTCAGCTTGAACCTGGGCTAGCCTATAACAGATTGTTTCCAAGATCAGAGTACCGGTGATAAAATTTTGCACGCCCGTACCGGTGTATTCTGAGTAACAAGATCACTGTGCTATACATATACTTGCATCGTGCGAAATCTGAAACCTCCATGGACAACGCCCAACGCTGACCAACTGAACACTAGTTCCTTTTTCCTTACACTGATGAACCCAGCGTTAGTTTCTTACTAGCAGTCTATCGGAAGAGCAAGGAGATTTACTTTGCTTTGCTCCGAGAATGGTGCTACAAAGCACAAGCAATTAAATTAACATGGAAGGACGAGACTTGCTCGTACGAAATCCTTCTGGTCGCTCGCGTGTCATGATCAGGCACTGTTCATCGATCTGTGATCCATTACCTGACGGGAACTTGACAGGGAGATCCCTGGTTCGTGAGTGTTACTACTCCATTGAACGAAGCAGCTTAATTTTTTTCTCTCTCAAGAAAACAGTTTGAGGAAGATTTGTTCTGTCTCGTCTTTTGGTCCTGTTTTTTTAGACGGCTGGTTATAGCCTTTGATCATGCCTTATTAGACTAATTAACAGAAAACATTGATTGCTCTGAAAACCCAACAAAACATGTTTAAAGAAGTGTCTAGGCATTACCCAAATATTTTCTTCCTAACTATCATCCAAATTTATGACACTTGAATTAGAGATCAAATGACCCTTTGTTTTTGAAGAAAGAAGATTTTTTTCAAGGAGGAGAGTGCAGAATTCAAAGGGGAGGGGAAAGAATTTATAGCCATTGGATCTCTAATCCAACAGTTCTAAATCTATATGATAGTTAGAAAGAAAACATCCAAATAATGTTTAACAAAACCACATGTTTAAATGCTTTGGTGAAGGAGTGCGACTGGAGCGGGCCAAGACGACAGCTCCGTTCGTAGGTTGTGACACTTCGGCCCCTGTAGAATTAGGCCCATGATAACCTATGTGTGTGTGCGCACACATAAGGGTATGGATTAGTCCCACCTTACTAGTTTAGCTTGAGAAATACTAACATACAAGCCTAGAGTTTCCAATGGTAGCAACCCCCGGTTAACCGTTTTACTCGAAGCGAGGACAAAAATGCAAACGGGTTGCTACGTGTGCATGACCTATCTAAAATAAGGTTAAGTCTAAACCGATTTGGACCCTAGGACGTTACATAGGTACGTCCAAAAACATTGGTGTAAGCCGTACAGGTCCCGACCATGATATATATTAACAGGCCAAGTTGGGCTTCACAGGGGCTGACATGTGGGTCACAATAGAAAACTGGCCTTCTCCCTTTTTCTTTTTGAGACGAACTGCCCCCCTTTTGTTATCATGTCAACCTCTTCTCTTGTTTTGTTTTCTTCTTCGCTCGCAAAAGTTTCAGCGACAACGACAATGGCAATCGAGAAGAGAAGCGGCAAGATTTGATCTTGAGAAACGTTTGAACTGATGGAGACAAAAATCGAGAAGCCTAAGCTTGCTAATATAAATATATATATATGCCTTGTTTGGAACATGGGAATTCTACGTAAATATTGGTATCAGCTAAGAGAGTAAATGTTCCTTTACTTTTTCTTAACAGAAGCTGCGAAGATTTTGATGCTCCGAACTGAGCTAGAGTTAGAAGGACGAATTCACACACACACAAAAAAAAAAAGAACCATTTGTACACTTGAACGCCAGTTAGGACCACCTGGTCACAATTAGCAAGCCACCAACGCCGCCAAGCAGACAAGACTAATCGCCAACCGAGCTAAACCATGCAATGCAATGCATGCTATAAACAGCCGCAATCGTCGGCCATACACCGCACGGCCGTTGGTACTCGCAAGTTGCATGTCGTGTCGTGTCAGGCCGCGTAGGTCATGGATGTGGTCATCTGGGCGCGGTGTTCGCGGCCGGCGCCGCCCTGTCCCTGACTCTCTCGTCGCCGCTTCTCCTGTTCCTCCTATGCCTCTCCGCTTCGCCGGCCGCCGCCGCCACAGTTGCAGAATGCAGGCGCCATCGGCCTCGTCGGCGTCAACGGCTGCTCCAAGAACCGCACCTTCTTCTTGCCTGCACGGACCGGCCAACGGCATAGGCTTACGTGTCACTCGTAGAACTATGAAGGAATCAGCGCTGTATGTGTTTGCGGTTACCGCGAGAGGCGAAACTGCAGGCGGGCGGGTTCCGGGCAGCCGGCGCCGCCGTGACGCAGAATGCCATGCGGTGGCTAGCTAGCCACTGATTGCCACTCTATGATCTCCTCTCTGCTGCAGAACAGCAAGAGAGCTAGCTGCTGCTGCTGCCGTCTGCAGCGTGCAGAGGCTAGCGTTTGTGTGGGATATCCCGTGGTTATGCCCGCCTTTTCGCCTCTGCCCCCGCCGGCTAGGCTGGAAAGGGACTCGCCGTGTGTGTGCGTGCGTGAGTCGTACGCGTCTGGAGCCCGTCCCAGCAGCGTGCGACAACGGCAAGAGGTGGCCGTCGGAGCACACTCCTCCCTGAGGCAGTGGCGGTGACGCACGGGAGCCGGTGACTGGCGGCGGCGGCTAGAGTTAGGTTTAAAACTTAGGCATTGATACCATGTTAATATAAAGAAAGCTTGTTATATTGCAATAACCTGTAGAGCATATATAAAGTACAAGAGAGACACAAGGATCTAAACTCTAGACAATAGGAAATGACCAAAATACTCTTAACACTAAAGACAACCATTGTAAACCATATAGATTAAATTGAAGATTAAATTGCAAAGCAACCTAGCAAAACAAGAACTGGTCACACTGATTATGCCGATTATCTGAAATGATGGAACTTCCAGTGTCTTACTCAAGCTGGGTGACGGGAAAGGGGGTTTTTAGGTGGTGTGGTAGCGGAGAGAGTGAGTGTGCACATTGAAAGTAGGGTGAAGGTGGGGCATTAAAAAGAGGGGGAAGGGGGCGGCAGCAAATACAATTTAGGGCATGTACAATGGTATGAGCTAGTTACTAGCTCTAAGATAACTTCTCCAATGATTATTAACTTTTAGCACATAGCTCATAACATGAATAGTCCCATATGACATCCTTATATAATCTTGAAATGTGTGTATGAGACTAGCTCTTGATCAAGAGCTAGCTTCTCTCTTTCTTCTATTAAAATATGAAATAATATGTTTAGAGCTAGCTCATAAATCGCCATTGGACATGCCCTTAGGCTAAAAGCATTGCGACCCTCAAATAGATGATTTACACAACAATCGGGTATGGTAATAAAAGTAAGATGATATTTATTTTGGTCCATTGCTTGCATTGGGACCAAGATGCAAAACGTTCTGAATGAGTAAATCTACACAATTGAAGGGCAAATAAAGGGATGCTTTTATACGGTAAATTGCAGGAGACGTACCTGTACCATTAACATCTTGCATATATGTCCAGATGGTTTTAAATGTGTTCAAGATACACCTGCAATTTGGATTTGTTGTCCTTAGGACTCCTCACAATACCAAACTGGTTGCTCGCAACTTCAAACGACTTGGAGTAGTAGCACAAGCAACATTAATGCTAATTTCAATTGTCTTCTGGCACCCTTTGTAAGGACATTCATTACTAAGGACATTTACTAATGTTTTAATCAGTCTTCCAATCTAAAGCCCCACTCGTTTCGGCTTGAGTTTCTAGTTTATTTTGCACTATTTATAAATTTCATCTTTTTTCTATACTTTTAACTTTTTTGCCTGTTCTTTTTTCTCGTATTTGTTTGCGTTATAGGCTAACATGTTTTTTTTTCTATTTTATTTTTTTAAATTTAATTATGCTAAATAAGCATCCGTCAGTTACAGTGTTTTTTCAGCCAGCCACAGTGCTTTTTAGCCATAAACCACTCAAAAAAAACTCTTTTGAACAGGGCCTAAATTTGTCAAAATTAGCGTTGAACCAATCTAGGGTTCATGTGAACAAGTTATGAAGACCACAAGTACATCTCGAGCAAAATTCAAATCACAAAATTAGCTTTGAAAAAGTTTAAAGGTACAAGTATGCTTCAGCATTTCTTGCGTTATTAAACATGTATATTCAAGACATACACTGATACACCTCACTGAAATTGTATCTAACTGGGGGAATCAAGTAACAAGCAACGGAAGCCATATGTAAAGTGTGACTTGACTGTGTGCTAACATCGGAAATAGAAAACATATCATCATTAATATTCCAAATTATTATTAAAATGAACAAATGTAATAAACATAATTCAATCTCCTCGAAATCCCTACATCTTGTGACTCTTGTCTTTCTTAAAAACATATGATTAGTATGTGTATTAATTCTCCATTATGCTTGTACATAGGTAGATAATATTTTCTGCTGTTGTTGTAGATATTATTTTCTGCTGTTGTTACATAAAGACTACTGTGATGTGGCTATGTGCCTATGTTGAAAAAAAATGCCATTATAGTATACAACTGAAGCTTGAATAGTTAAAATGAGAGGAAAAAATAACAAAGGGATATCATGTATCTTTGCTCCTCAGGTATTTCCACTTCAAGATGAGCAGATGTCACTACTACTGTATGAAGGTGTGAAGAATACGCATCAAATTTTACAAAAATAAACAGAATTATTATCATCTCTTCAGAAATAACAAGCACAAAACTTGGTTTATCAGAGGACTATGCCATAAATTACCTTCTGGAACAATAGCAACATATTTAGTGTCTTGCCCTATCTAGTATTGAACAGAGAGACCAGACAGTAAGAAATTTAATCTCACAACATACATGTAGCCTGTAGCAGGGGCGGATGCAGTATAAGGACATGAGTGTATAGATGTACACCCAAAAAATTTTGAAACAAAATCTAGTATATAGTAGGTATATTGGGTGTATATACTACTAACTGGACTCAATACTGTGCATTTCAACCTCCACTTGATTTCAACACATCCCACATACTCCCTCTCCCATTCACACCCCTATGCGTGCGTGGCCCAACTGGCAACATCTCGGCCCAAGGTCCAAGCAGAAGCAACACCCCAAGTGGTATGTGGGCTGTGGCCTAGTCCAAGCCATCAGCCAACCCTAAGCCCCTAACTCTGTCACTCTCTTGATCTCTCCGTGGCGGCGGCACACGAGCACAAGGCAGCTGGGCAGGCCGGCAGGGAGCATGCAGCAGCGGACGGCGGCCGACGGGGCATGGAGCGGCAAGCAGCACAATCCCCCGCGCCAAGGAGTGACACGCAATGCAGGGGAGCCCGGAGCCAAGGTCGGGGGTCCAGCCATGTGGCCGCGGCGAACCAGGGGTGGAGGGTATGGAGGCGGTGGGACAAGGAGCATGTGGCAGCGACCGGCACGGTATGGAGAGACGCAAAAACATCAGGCAGCAGCTGAGCATTCAGCAGCAACACAGGTGCATGTAATTTTCTTAATTATTTTTAATTCCTCTAAATTATTTGAGATGTTGTTTGTAGTATGAACAATATATACTTTGTTGTTTTGCTATTGTGAACCTTTATATTTTACATTGAACAATATTTTTTATAACTCCGAACACTCATTCTGGAAATCCTAGATCCGCCACTAGCCTGTAGGCAACATTATGGTGTAGTTCTGAGTTTTCAGCCTTTCACCATGTGAAATGTGTAAAACCACCAATGGCACAAATCCCATAATACTACATTTAAATGTTATTTTTGTCAGTAAGGGTAAGCAATTATGACATGCGATTTGAAACTTTACCACACAAGAGTGACTCAAGTCGTTCAAATTGTCAAAGCAATGACATGAATGGCAACAACATTGTATCTTCAGCATGACGTGGGAACTGAAATGAATTGTCAGGCCATATCTCTAAGCATAAATATGCAATATAAAATGTAGTGCCAAAAACTGACGGTGCCTAGATTTTTCCAAACAGTCAAGCTGGTGATATTATTGACAATAAGTTTGCATCTTCAGCATAAGAACACGGAAACCAAAATGAATCATCACCAATTTTTCATATAGCAACGAAGGCTCATGCATTAGAAGACAATGGTATCTTGAACAGCATTCAACAAAATTTCCATGTTGCGAAATCCATCAGTCAGAAAGTTAACGCCTGCTCAGTTTCAAGTTTAATCTATAAGGAGTGAATTAGGAAGATCAAGCTGTCAATCATAATCCTAAAACCTAATGGCATCCAGTCAAGAACAAAGATCAATGCACAGAAATGCTAGATTCAACCATAACACGGTATGACAGTAACAACGAACCAAACTTATTAAAATTCAAGTGGTCACTACTTGGGCATTTTTCATTTACAATACAATGACCCAGATAACAAAAAAAATGATTCAATTCATCCATAGCAGCTGCATTGGCCAAAGTTGTAACATGGCAGTTCGATTCGATAGTACATATCTGGCAGACTGACACAATATGAGGGAACAACTAAGTAAAACACAAGCCCGCGCAGGCGCGGGGAGTGGAGCTAACGGAAACGGCAAGAGTAGCAGCAATCGATAGGGGGTAAAACCCTAGGTAGCCTGACGAACCGAGGGGAGCTCGCGCAGCTCAGATGAGCTTGAAGGGGAGCGGCCACGGGGTGGAGCGGGGCACCTCGACGCGGTCCTTGATGCGCTCGATCTTCTTCTCCCGCTTGGGCCGCGCGTTGCCGTAGGAGCCCTTGAACCGCTTCCCGCGCTTGGTCTTCTTGTCCCCGCGCCCGCACGTCACCGCCTCCGCCTGCGCCACGAAGACGGGAGGGCGCGCCGGAGCAAGGCGCCGCACGAACGCCGCCGCCGCCGCCAGCCGCATCGCCATGTCGCCGATCTCGGTGCGAAACCGCAGGGCCGCCCGCTTGAACCGTCCGAGAGGAGTAGCGAAGCGAAGTGAGGAAAGGGTTTCAGGGCCCGGGAGGAGTTAAACGGAAGCCCAGTTGCCTCTTCTCGGCCCAATTCACTCTGGTAGGCCATTAGCCAACTATTTCAAAAGGGGTCTGCTAGCCCACGCTATATGTTGGACTACATTCCAACTGCGTAGTAATTTCATCAGATTTTATTATAAATTTTCATTGTATGATATATATTTGGTACGCTTCATCAAGTTTCAAATTTCAAGTGTACAGTTTTGGTAAGTTTCAATGAGTTTTAAGTTCTAGATTTCAAAAGGTTTCAACAAACTTAAAGTTTAAAGACCCAAGTTTCAGCGAATTTTCATAAATTTTAAGTTTCTAAAAGCCATATTTCAGCAAATTTCAATTAGTTTCAGATTGAAAATGACATACTTCAGCAAGTTTTAACTAGTTTTCATATGTGAAAATACCATGTTTCCTAAAATTTCAACAGATTTTAAGTTTGGAAATGCTTTATTTCAGTATGTTTCAACAAAATTCAATGATGCTTTAAGTTTCAGATAAAAATTTATGTAAGTTTCAGACAAGGCACAGAACTTCCAGAACACAATGGCAATCTGTCGTTGGGCTGGATACTCAGACGTCTTTATAACATTCACATGCAACCCAAAGTGGCCCAAGATCCAATACATGCTAGATGAAGCAGGAGGTGACAAAAAACCAACCGATTGACCTGATATTGTAAACCGAGTCTATATGATAAAACTGAAGGAGCTAATAATAAGACATAAAAGAGAAAAAAAACGCTTCAGAGAAACTACATCAAGTAAGTGCCTTTGAATATAAATCATTACTTACACACAACAACGTAGTACTCAAACACACGAGTACTCGACACATCTCGTCAACGATGACGCCTTCGGGCGCCATGGTACTTCCTGGAGGTGTTGTCTTGGTACTCAATAGCCCTCATGTTTACTAATCTCTAGGTGAAAACCTTGCCTCGGTGAGGCAGGCGGCGTCGGTGACCCTCGTCGCCTCCTTGGAGGTCCATCTTCACGCAAAGCAGACTGAAGTTTGGATGGCTCAGCCGGATGAAGATAGGGATTTGGTTGAAAGCAAGGACGAAGAAAAATGCGGAAGCTCAGTCTATCTAGCTATTTTTCATAGTCCTTAAGCTGTTCTTCTTGTTGTTTCATGCTCCTTAGTTTTGAGGATTTGAGCCTAAGAGCTCGTGTAACTTTTGGCTGTATATATCCCTCGTGGATATAGAGGCCGGATTTTATATCCTTTATCTAAAAAACGACTATACAGTACTCAAAGTCACGAGTACTCAACACCAACCACTATCAACAACAATACTGTGTCTTGGGCAATACAATACTGCGAAACAGAATTGCATGGTGTCTTGGCCCATGAGGAGTCAATCAGTATAAGTAATATGTTTTGAGCTATGGGCCTAAGGCCTTCGCAGGTTGGGACCGACAGAAACTGATGTGTGCGCAATGGGTGGCATAGGCCTACCATGGCCTAGGCCGGCATGGCCTATGCTGCTGGTGCGTGCTTTATTGTCAAACTAGCAGGGTGGTACCTACTTGTCGGGTTGTTGCCGTAGGTCTACTTGGCGTCCATAGGCAGGGCGAAGAAAGCTGTGACACTAGAGCATGCGAGAAGAGGCAAAGCAATGAGAAGTAGAGCAATTTTATTGCTCACAGATCCAGGCAAACCCAATCACATTTCCAAAGTGGTGACAAGATGGAAGAAAGCAAATGGGAAACAAGCTACCTATTGGATAAGGTTGGAATGAAAGGACATGATGCAGTAGAAAAAGACATCGGCTTGCTTTATCCTAAAAGCGTATTTCTCTAGTGTGTTTCATATTTAAACAATTGTTATTTTTCAAAACAAATATTATACTAAAATTATATTTTCTCTACATGTAGTCTGCCTATTATCTCACCTTCTTTTTATACAACGAATATTAATTATAAAATACAATGTTACCAAGTAAAAATAAAATCTGCATCATCCATCGTGGTGCGTCCAGAATATAAGGGTTCATATTCAAATAAAAAGTCCATGCCAAGTAAAATACAAAAAAGAGAGAGAAAGAATCAACTTAATTTTAATATAATTTCCAAACTGAAATCCCTAAATAACTGAATAATAGTAATTTGGAATAAAAAACAATGGAATCGTAACTTTGAAACTAATCTAGCCGCGCTTTTGCGCGGACCACCCTACTAGTTATCAATAGAAATAGAGATGTTTTGCAAAAACCTATGGGTCAATTAACCCTATAGGTAAAGCCTCTATCGGCCATTGACTCAAAGTACAACTCGGAGCATCAAGCATAGTCTGTAAATGAAGTGGAGTACTAAGCATATTTACTTCACACAATGACGCAAACAACAAACTACAAGCTTCAAGGGATCATATCAGTGCCAAGGACAACGTTTCCGATTTGGGCTTTTGCGCAGTAAACTGCAAGCACATACACTGATGCAAAGAATGTCAAACGCGCAGCAATACATCATGCGGTTAAGTGCAAAAGAGTTAGCATCTCTGGTAGATTCATTTCCACAAGCCCCCACTCAGAAAAAATAATCAAATGCACGAATTCACAAAAAAAAGATACATGGACATCAGTGAAACCAAATCTGGGGGTGAATTCCTCTCCTGACAAGCAGCTTCCTGTACTACGTATTCATTCTTCTACAACCATGCCAATCTCGTCAACTCGTCGTCAATATGCTCATTTCAGGAGTAAACGCCAACCCAGCTGAAAGACCTCAGCTCGTGGATTCAGTGTGAAGCTCAACCCATACATCTCCTTGATGGCTTGCCCCCGCTCTAGATGCTCGATCAGCTTCGCAACAAGAGCGGCGCTCTCTCTCACATGCTCCATGTCAGTCTGTGTCCATATGAGGCGCGACAGCTGCAACCTTCGTTGCTTGGAGTTCAGATCGATTCCCCACTTGTTGTAAAGGCTCTCCCTTTCTGCGAGGTGGAGCTTCCTCAGCATCTGCCTGTAGAGCATGTCCCTTTCATGCCGAAGATTCCTCAAACTGCAAATAAAAAGAATGCACACGATTCATCGTTTGTCGGGTTGCGTAGATAAGCTAATTTTTTTTTGTTGATTTGAATCATTTGATACATCTGACAAGAGTATGTAACAGAGTACCTTGATGAAACAGTGGCATTAAGCTCACCATCAGCACTGAAAGAATTTTTAATGAAGGACAGTCTCCTGTGCTCTACTTCCATGTAGATGTTGTCTGCCTGATCTCCCTTGAAGAGGAGGAAGAAGTAAGTCCTGTGTACTATGGAGACATTGCACTCGTGCCACAGCTCGATGATTTCTTGCTGCTTTTTCTCGAAATCAATAGGCCGCCGAGAAGGAGACTTAACGGTGTTCAGTGATGAATCTGTGCCGACATCTTTGATATTTTTCACCGCCTCATAGTCTTCAGTAATGCTCTGCTGCTTAAACCAATGTATGCAGACGTCAAAATCAGCTTAATGAGCTAAAATAATTGAGGTATTAGGAAACTGAAGCATTCAGCATCTTAGATATAGATACGAATCTAGTCCTTTTATTTTGTCAACTTCTCTACTGTGTAACCGAAACTGTAAGTCAACAAAAAAAAATGAATGAGGTATCATATATTGAGTGTGCCTTGACAAATATGCGGTCCTAAACTGAAAGAACGTATCAAAGCAGAACTCATGGAGACACCATTTTTATACAACTTGTACCTGATTTTCCTCTGGTTGGGTTGCTTGGTTCTTTTCTGTCTGCTGTTTCACTTCAGTTATGCAGCTGATGTCATTGATAACAATTTCTTCTTCAGCATTGCCGGTGATCTTGTCTGTAACTGCATCACAGGCATCTTTTCCAGAGCCCACGTAACAGTCAAATGAAATATCATTTTGCCGGCCACCGTTTTCGGGACACAGGCTTCTCCTGCCCTTCTCTGGCCTTCTGGGAGCATATTTGAAAATTTCACCCGGTGGTGTCATGTTCATGTTGACTGAATCATCAAACCAACTGTTTGGAATGACCATGAAGCTAGCCCTGCAGCTTCTACTCCTAGTTAGTGCACTGTCCCTGGAGCTTACTACACACCTCTTCAGGGCCAAAGATTCGTCAGTGTTAGGTTTCTCAAGGTCAAAATACGGGTCAGAATCACATGCGTATAGCTCGATGGCATTTTTTGCTGTATTTGTCATGCTCTCACCGTGCTTCTCTTCGTCGGAGTTTTCAGGTGTTCGAAGTTTGTGTAAATGAAAGTATTCTTGACTTCTTCTTCTGAGCTGATTTGTTTCGATGCACCGGACTTCCTTGCAATGCTCCTCAGAGACCTCAGATGCAGCTTGGGAGGTCACTCTATTTGCTTGACATTTCTCTATACTGTCGGAAACATGGTTGCTGGGTGGACGCCAAAGCCGCACTGACTGTTCATCCAGTGTTTGATCTTGATAAGCTACATCATGAGTATCAGAAGATGAAAGCGCATCTTCAGACACATTACGTGGAAGGGACTCTGAAGACCGACTATGGTCATCCTAACAGAGGTAGGTTAATCAGTAGGATATTATAGACACTGCTACATGATTTTTTATTCTAAAAAAAGAAAGGCACTAATACATAATAGAACAAGTACCCATCGCCTTGCTGTGAGATCATTGATATGTTCATCACTTGAAACTTTGCGGAAATTATCAAGTTGAGATTGCACAGTATCTTTTTGTTCCACCAATTCCCTCAACTGTTCTTCCAGCTGAAAATCCATAACAGTGTATGCTATAAAAAAATGCATAAAAGATTGTGTAACGCAATATCATGAATGAGAAGATAAAAAAAAGATTCACTGAGAGTAACCACACCTTTTTAATCTGTTCATCCTTTTCTCTCAAAACCTCAGCGTGGGCAGTGCAAGAGGCTGATCCAGGGAAATTCAGCTCATTCTCTAACCTCAAGAGTTCTCTCTGAAGATGCTTCACCAATACCTTGTCTGACATCACCACGTTGACTTGTGCGTTGGTGACTACATCTTTCGCGCAGTTTGCAAACAAAAGTGTGTTCCTAGATTGCTCAATGTGACAGTGTGCCGGGCTCATTGTGCAGATAATGGCCGTTCTTGCGTTGCCTCCCAAAGATGACTGTAATATGCGAGTGAGCTTTGAATCTCTGTAAGGAATGTGGCCATTTCTCCCCTTGCTGCATCAGGAACAAGTTGTCCATATAACAGTGGACAAAATGACATAGTTAAAGAGCATCTAAAGCAAGTGAAAATGTCGAGTTGTAGCTCCAAAATGACTTGAAATTGAATTTCCATTGTCGGGTACAGACACAGAAGAGAACTTGGACAAACCTGAGTTGGCGAATGACCTTTCCCAATGTAAGCAGACTTCTGTTAATATGGCTGCCCTCCTTTAGCCTCATACCAGCCGATGCTGTCTGAGATGCACGCTCACTTCCTGCTAAATCAACAAAATTCTGTCCAGGAGAAGCTCAGAGGCCACGGAACAATATGTGTGAAAGAATCTAAAACATGGTAATACAGGTATTCGTACCACACATGCCAGAAGGGTGCTTGAGTTGCCTCTTCCCATGAACTGCTTTGCCGAACTCTCAACTGTCTGCAGTTTACACAGAAGGCTAAGAACAAACAACATTTCTTGCAAAACGAATGTATTAAATCATTTTGTTTGATAGGAGCACGTGCCAGCCTGAGTATTTGATGAGATCTGGAGCTTGTTTCATTCAAAGCAGTTTCCCCAATCTGTCTTTGAGCTGATACAGAAACCAAAATTAATCAGCAGACTAGAAGAAGCCAATAAGCTGCTGCTTGTTGAGAGCCAAAAAAAAAACCCAGTCCCGCACCTTCACAAACAGAAAGGAGCTCCAAAAGATGGCTTTTGTCCCTGAGAGTTTCCTCAGTGAGTTTTTCAACTACAGTTCCTTTCTGTTTATATTCAAACAACAAATAAACTAGCATAAGCACAAAAAATATGTAAAAAAATGGTTAACTGCTTCCACGTATCAGCATGACAATTTCACCTCCGGATCATCAAGAAGCCTAAGAGGCGTCGCGTCAGGGCTGAGAAGGTCCCTCACAGCCTCGTTGTATATCTCCATCGCCGAAAATTTCAAGATGAACTCTCTCTCCGGATGCTAAATAAAGAGACCAACACAGAACTCAAATTGAAAGCAAAGAACCGCATGTATGCAATTTGAAAGAGAACAAATGTACAAGTTTGCATCACTCACCTTCTCTATGTAGCCATAGATGTCCGACATGCTGTACTCCGTTATGCCGACCATCGTGTACGTCTTGCCGCTACTTGTTTGCCCATACGCGAATATACTCGCTGCAAAGAGGGGAGGGGGAGACCAATGCCCACCAAGAAAATGTCAGAACACATTCACACGATCACCAAGAGTTCTGAATTTTCATTTTTATTTTGCTTGCTGGCTGCGTACAGTTAATCCCGCTGAGCGCTGATAGAGCCACCTGCCTGGCCCCCTCCGCGTACACTTGCCTCGTGCTGCACTCGGCGCCGAACACCCTATCTGAAGATGAGTAAAATCTACAGGACGAAATGAGCATTTGCAACGGCCAAGATACACAGAAGCATGAGGCGCGCGCATGCCATGCGCGGCCAAGCAGGTCACGTACGTTACGTACCGTAGGTGTACGCGGCGGGGAACATGGCGCGCTCGGGGACGCTGCCGCGGAAGACGAGGGTGGTCGGGCCGGCGCACTCCCACTCGGAGCCGTCGCCGTGCTCCGCCTCCCGCGCGTTCACCGGCCGCAGCCGCACCGACACCACGATCCGCTCCTCCCCCGCCATCCCGCTTCCTCCCCTTCCTTGTGTAGTCCTTGCGCAGTCGCGGGAGCCAGTCAACGCGAAAGGGAAACGGCAAGGCCGGCGATGTAGGTACCTGTCTCTGTTCTCGCGTAGCTAGCTTCCTCCTCCCCTCCTTCGCAAGAGGAAAGAGAAAGGAGGAGGAGAGGGAATGGACGGGACGGGGCAGACCAAGAGGAGGTTATTCTGGGAGCTCGTTGCACCAACACACACAAGAAAAGGCAGTTCTTTTTTACTCTCTTTTGTTAACTTTTCTACCGGGAACAGACTGGACGTACGCCGGCCTATTCCACCGGCCAACCGCTGCGAGGTACGGACGTGGGGTCATTTAGGAAGCTCACGGGGGGACCCGCATGTCTGCCATGTGAGCTGCGGTGGCTAAACGTACGGCGATATTCTCCCCCTCTTGGTCTTGGACGGTAAAAATGAAAACGAAAGAGAAGAAAAGCCCGGCTAAAAATAACCGTTTGACCGCGCGGTGGCCTGTGAAAGGACGAAGAGAAAATAGCAGTCCTCTCGCCAGCCGGCCGCTGGGTAGAAAGAAAAGAAACCGGCTTTCAGGAAGCTGCTCAGGGCAGGAGTTGGCAATGGCGATGAACAGGACAGCACCTTCAATGCTCTGTTCCTGTGATCCTGTGCCTGTGGGCGCGGCCTGCTGCAGCTCGCTGGCCATGTCCATGAACGACTTTATTGCCGTTGCTCATCTTCAGCATCCATGTACAGATAGGTTGGTAGTCAATGCAGGCAGGCAGGCAGCAGATGGGAGATCGGTACCAGCATTCAGCATTGCTTAGCCTTTGGTCGTACGATAGAGTCAGCTAGTGCTTGCTGATCATCCGGTCCTTTTTTCGGTGTCTGATTGATTGCAGGATGTGAATCTGCCTCTCGCTTCCTCTGGAATAAATTCCGAGGCTAGCTACGGCGATGTACTCTGATAATGCTGCTTCTTGGGTTTTAGCTATGTTTTTCTCCTCGCTGTTTTCGTGTGTTCTGGGTGAATACAATCCTGTTTGTATTTTGATCAGTGTCGTTTTCATGTTACGGTTGTTAAAACAGAGTATTCTGATCAGTGTCAAACTGTCCAGCATTAGCATCATCCTCCCTTCTTTGTGGTTCCAGAGCAAACCGAGACAAATGCCGTCAAACATCGCCACAAATATGTTAGTTGGGCTGCTCCTGTTGTTCACTTCAGGGACTGGTGTAGTCATGTACACGACAGGAGCGCTGATCTCGTTCTGATCAGATTTGGTCTGCCAATTAATTGTGATGTATATGGTTCTAGCTTAATTGTGCTTCTAGCTATATCTAGAGCCACCTAATAATTAAGGTAAATTAGGCAAGTGTCTTTTGTCATGCAGCTATATTTACTGATTGATCTTATTTTTCTAATATTGTGTGTGTTGATGTGCAAATAAGATAGTATGGGTGAAAAAGATAGTATGGGTGAAAATAGATTAGATAGTTTCTGATCATTATGAACGAAAATGAATTCAAATTGTTTCGGATTGGATTTTCTTTAAATAATTCTTGGATCGAAAACAAATATAGATTTTTATCGAAAACAAATATGAGTATAGTAGACCTATTATCTGTCGAATACAAATACAAATACAAATATAAATACAAATTATTCGAATAATACAAAGAAAAGATATCCAGAATTTTTGCCCAACAGCCCAACTAGCCAGACGACCGGCCCATCAGTCCATCGCTCCCTCTTCCACCAGAGTACCAGACCACCACTCGTTAAACGGTCAAGCCGCGTGGCTTCAGGCCGCCCTCGCGGCCTCGCCTCGCCGTCGGCCACCTCACCGGCCTCCGCCAGCCATCTCACCCGCCTCCGCCGGCTCCCCTATGCCATCTTGCCTGTCTTCGCGGGCTCCCCTGCGCCTTCGCCGGCTCCCCCTCACGGCGACCTCAGATTCCGTGACCTCAGCCGCTAGACTAAAGCAAGACTCTTGCAAAATATAAGATATAAGAACGGGAGTAGCTAAGCAATCACCTACGGAAAGTCGAGATTGCATGCTCGACGCCGGCAAGTCGGCAACCCGTTGGCGCTTCTACTGCAAACTCTGCTGGTCGAGCCTGACACCTTTGCCACTTGCTGAGCTGGTGCTAACCTCCGGCCTGATCTCCGGTGGAGGACTGCTCGTTGTTGCCAACTTCACGCGCATCAGTGGCCCCTCGCCACCGTCGCATCTCACCTACGCGCCGCCATCAAACCTCGCCATCGCGGCAAGCCGCCGCCGCCGTCGTGGCTCGACCACCACAAAGCCGCCGCTTCTACATGGTATTGCTGCGCTCGGCAGCCGCATCGTTGGTCTCCAACGAGCTGAGATCTAGATCAATTGTTTGCGATGATTGGGATGGATGCGTGCTCTGGTTTTCCCTCTTTCTTTTTCTTTTTCTTTTTCTTTTCTGTGTCTTAGGATGGATAAGGAAGGCACTGTTGTCCTGTCTGTAGCCGCGTAATTTATGGATAAGAAACCATGGTTAGTAGCCTTAGAGCAGATACAATAAGGTTTAGTCAGCAGGCTATAGTAAATATAATATCAATCAAATCTTATGTGGCAGAGAGAGAAAGGAAGAGAGAAAAGGAAGCTGACTACTAAATTACAGCTAGCTATAGCACGTAAAAATATGCATTTCACTCTCTTACACGTGGGGCCAAATAGTTATTATAATAGCTACCTTATTGTATGAACTATTTTTTTGAAGGCTATAGATGAAATGGATAAGTGTTATAGTCACTAGTTGGATATACTATTGTACTTGCTCTTAGTGGACTGACTATAACCTAATTAAGCGGTATCCTTTGGCTTATGCCTTCTCATTCACTAAGCATACATTTTTTACTTCTATGCTTTTGGATGGGTTATTTTCGGCAGATATTTTATAATTTAAATATTTAAAATTTGATTATTCATAAGAGGTAGTATATAGAGTAAAATAGTTGTATGCGATTTTTATTGGTACAACCAAACTCATTATATTTTTTACTATAATTTTCCTATTGACTCTGTCTTGAAAAACACACCGTTTAAAAACTAGTTACTGTAGAGTGTAGACAGTACAAGCATAAGTCAACTTTAAACCCGGAAGAACCTAGCCTTTACTCGGGCTCACAGATCTCCAACAAAACAACGTAATTTCCGCAAAAAAAAATCATCAAAAGTTTGGAGTTTTCTCGCACAAGTATTTTGACTTTTAAATGTGTGCTGAGTTGTGAGTTATGAGCTAAATGTGATATGTTGTATGTGATGAACTACTTAATGCAGTTTGCTAGTACTAATGTTATGTGCAGTTGCTAAAAATATAAACAATTTATGAATGTTTGCACAAAATAAACTAGTTATATGTTTTCGTTAATTTCTGACATACAATTCAATGGGTTTTTATGTTTTGAAAAATATTCGTGATCGTATTTATTTCGATTCATATTCGCACCGTATTTGTATTCGATATTATTCGTATTCGTATTTGTATCTAGGGTATTCGTATTTGTATTCACACCTGGGGGAAAAATGAAAACAAATATGACAGAGCTATTATCCACCCGTATTCGATCTATTTTTTATCCTTATATATGTATGTAGGTATATATATATTGATTCTTTTTTCCCTTGAAACCAGAGAACTTTGCCACAGTAGATACACCATGCAAACATGAAGTACTGGTTACCACACTACTATTGCTTACTAGCTTTCCACGTGTCAATAACTAAAGGGGGCTTCTTCTCTACCCCTCTATAATACACCAAAAATTTCTTTACTAAATCCACCCCCCTCAACCACCCCCACAGTCATGCCTAATCTAAGTCCACCCAGATTTGTGTACCAAAGTAATCCAACTTCATACAAATGAATGGTCTGGATCTCTCCTCAAGTCTTCTTCTCTTACTCATTAAAGATCCTAAGGCCAAAATCATTCGGATCATGCACATCATTGAACCATGCCTCACAAAACCGTGACGCCCACCCCGCCCCGCGAATCCCGCGCCTCCCGCGCCCTCTCCCATTCTCCCCGTCTCCTCCGCGTCGCCTCGGTTCTCGCGCCTCCTCCTCCTCCATCCTCCGCCTCGCCTCCTCCTCCTCATCCGCCGCTCCGCCTCGCCTACTCCTCCCACCCGAGCGCGCCAATCCGCGCCTCCTCCCCACGAAACCTAGCCCGCCATGGCCTCGCGCTCGCCTCCGGCGAGCACTAGCGCCGCCTCCACCTCCGCCAGCTCCTCCGCGCCTCCTCCTCCCTCCCCCCATGCGCCGCATCTCCCGGCGCCGCCGCCGGTTCCGGTTCCGACGGCGGCGGCGACAGCGGGAAGGGGACTACAGGGGTGGAGTGGACAACGGCAAGATCTCCCCTGACGAGATCCTCTTCGAGGGATGCGACTACAACCACTGACTCATCACCATGGAGTTCCCCGACCCCAAGCCCTCCCGCGAGGATATGATCGAGACCTACCTCCAGACCCTCGCCAAGGTCGTCGGAAGGTATAATCGAATCTCTCAAATTTCGTTTCGCATCGGAAATGTGTGGATTTGTTAGGAATTGGGCTCTGTGTCATGTGGAATTGGTTTCCGGAGGGTGACATGTGATGTGATCGGGCATGAATCGGGTTTTCGGTGTGAGTTTGTTGTATGCGTGGCACCAAAATTGTTGCAGTTCTGATATGATGCAACTGCCTGTGGAGCCTGGATGCGTTTTCGTGTGACAGCTTTGATGGTGAGGGTCATGCATATTTGGTGGCTCTGGATGTAAATTATGTCATCAGTGTTTGATTTATGTGATAAAGTTAGGAACTTCTTCTACTTTTGTTGTCAGATGATGGTTGGTTGAAAATTCTGTTGTGCTTGAGCTCCGTGATATAGTTGTGAATGATGTCAAAATGTGTCTTTTTTGGTTATAAATTTCCTGAACTTAATTACTAAAGAAGGTACTGATATGTTACAATTCTGTCATTTACTTCTGATGTGATTGTGACATGGAGTTTGCTCTTGCATTTAGCAGTGGGTGATTTTGAGGGATGGTATGTAAGTTTTTGCTGTTATTGTAGTGGAAAATTGGACGTCAGAGGTGGTTTGATGTATTACATACTATTTGGTTAGCTTGATGAGAGCTTAGAAAGCTGCCCTATAGTGTCAAAATATTTTAACTCCACTCTACTTTGTAATTAATTGAATTGACTAGCATAAATCTTTCCAATTGAATCATCCTGCCTTTTTAGTCAGGGCCCTCCAAACATAAACTAGACATTGTCTACCTAAGAAAAAACCTTGGAAGTAACACCTCAAAATCCATCTTAAACTATGATGTGTGTGCTCAGAGTTGTTAGCATCGCTCCCATTTTGTTGTTTTCTGTGTTAAATTAGGATAGTTATAGAATGGGAAGAAAGGAGTTTTCTTTGGAGGACAGGTAATTATATAATGTTTTTTAAGTAATATTAAACTTCAGTTATTAGGAGACATACAATCAGTTGTTGTTTAATCAAGTTTCCAGTTCAATGACCGCATCATCCCTTACGGTTTATACAGTAATTGTGCTGTTAATAACATACAATCAGTTGTTGCTTAATCAAGTTTCCAGTTCAATGACCGCATCATCTCTTATGGTTTATACAGTAATTGTGCTGTTAATAAAGCTTTTGTTCTGAACATTTGAAGTATTCAGAAAGAGTTTGTGTTCTAGCTCGAATGATTACACCAATGATTTCTGTTTGGCGAATGGTGCCCCGGGCCATTAATGTATATATTTGCACCGGGATCATGAATTTTTGCCCACGCCTATAATGACAGCTTTGATTATTTTTAGGAAATAATAAAAAGGTTATAAACAATTTTGCATTGGAAACCCTAAACTATTTTTCTAAAATACATTCATGCCTTCACGCTACTTATCATTTTTCAGTCCGAGACTGCCTTTCTGGAGTGCGACAATTTGGGAGCTACTTATCTCTCGACCAATCTGGTTTTTCACGCTAGAACAAAGCATATTGAGGTTGATTATCATTTTGTTCATGAAAGAGTAGCTCGGAAAGTTCTTGACATCCGATTTATCTCTTCACATGATCAGTTGGCAGATGGATTTACTAAATCACAGCCGACTGCATTGCTTGAGAGGTTCAAGGCCAATCTCAACCTTGGCAGGTTGTGATTGAGGAGGCATGTTAAATATATAATGTTAAGACTGATTGATATATGTATAGCAAGCCAATTGTTTGTTTGATCTTGCAAGATCCTTTCCATTCTGTAGCTAATTCTGTTAAATATAGAATGTTAAGACTGATTGGTATATGTATTAGCTTAATGTTTATGCTTTCTGTAAAAGGGAAACATGCCACTATATACAGGAGAAATCGATGCATTCTGCAGGCACACATGTTCCTTTCCATTAATATATATTTTTCCACTTAACTAATTAACGACATCACTTAGTACCTGTTGGGGATTTTTGTCATATCATATTACTTTGCATGCACAATACAACTTATATTATATCTCTTCATGTAAATAATCCCCTCTTTTTTTATATTATATTAATATATATACAGTAGGATACTCTCCTACTGTTTTTCTTCAAAATAATACAACTTATGAGGTAAAATGATATTCTGCAGATCTCAAGATCTATCGGAGGTGTATATCTTAAAAGACCAGAGTATAACAGAGAACCTCTTCATAGCAAGTTTCGGCTTCGGGGAACCTTGAAGAAGCCTATTCTTAGTTCTGAACCTGCAATTGCAGTACTCCAAATACAACCAAATGATCAATTTGTTATATTTGCTTCTGATGGGTTATGGGAGCACCTCGGCAATCAGGAAGCAGTTGACCTTGTCCGAAGTAATCCTCGAAATGTATGTGTTCTTCTCCTACACTCCAGTTCCCATGGATTGAAATCCTTATTTCTTTCAAGGCTAAATACTCATCCATTTCATTGATATACGATCGACGTGTAGGAGGTACATGCATATCTAATGTTGAATTACGTTAGGCCTTCGTTTGTTTGCACGAGAGTGAATGGATGTGCATTTTTCACTTAAGAGGATAAAAAAGGGTAATATCACTTTGATCATCTTTGAAACTTAAAGTTCCAGAGTTATTCCCAATGTTTTTATTTTTTACAAATTTTATCTTGTTTTGTATTTTACCGTAGCGTTAGTACGGGCACACTAGTAGTATACATAGTAGCTGTGATACTTCTTTGATCTCTTCATATGGGGACTATCATTCCATATATCTTTTATTTTTTAAACAATAAGAATATTTTTAGGTATTAGTTTTCAAGTCTTGATCTGATGAGATAACTGTAACGTACATATTTGTTTGTCGCTTGTGATTCACAGTGATAGATAAGGAAACAGAGCATGGATCCGAGCACGGATCACGAGGGCGATTGTATGATGCCAGTCGACGGCGGCCCATGGACAGGGCGCACGGAGTGATCAACTGAGACCTAAGGGGAGGAGGGGGATTGACCTGCTCTTATATTGTAGCGGCCGTTAATTATTTAAAAAATAAAAAATATTATTATATCATCATAAACAATACAAAGGAATAAGAGAAAAAGATAAAAAATTAAAATAAATCGAAATTAGAAGTTGATGTATTTTTAATAGTTTTTAATTTAAATAAACTTAAAATTAAAATAAACTAAAAACTAAAACTATTTAAAACAAAATAAAGGCCCTCGGCGGCAGAGCAGCCAAGCAATTGATTCGGAGCCACACGCCTAAAATCGCGGCCCTTTTCTATTCTGTGGCCGACGCCTCTCGCGGGCCCACCGCCCCCTAAATCCCCATATCCAAAACCCCCCAGTTACACCCACCATGCCCATCCAACCATAACAGATCCACGGGACCCACGGGTTTCGCCCTACATGTCAGTGAAATCACTAGACACGTGTCCTGTAGCTCCGGAAGCACCTCGAAAGCATTTGCACCCTCCTCGAGTTTACCGGGGCATAAGCTCGGTCCATAGACCTTGCGAAACGCGAGCATGCAAGTTCGACGGTGCCCACCTGTAGTACGGCTCGTTGGGTGTATGGACCGGGTCTAGATACGCAGCCGCTCGATCCCGCGAAAAGACGGGTCCCACCACTAATCTAGCACTGCTCCCCCCACCACCACATCCAAATCAAATATTTTAGACTTTCTCCCGAGTTGTCCTCGTTCGGTGGCTACCACATCTCTCGTCCCAAAACTCCTGGTCCTCCTGCTGCTGCTTCTGGTCCTCCTCGGCCGCCGCCGACGTCGACTTCTCGCCGCGACCGGAGCGCCGCGCAGAGATCCACCGGCGGCGAGGTGAGTCGGAGGAGAAGCCGCAGAGCGCGGGCTAGGCGGATCCCGTGGGCATGGAGGGGGGACTATGACGGCGAGCGCTGCGAGGCGGGATGCGGACGATCTGCGATGTGTGCGAGAGCGCGGCGGCGGTGCTCTTCTGTGCGGCCGACGAGGCCGCCCTCTGCCGGCCCTGCGACGAGAAGGTGCTCTCCGTTCCTCCCTCCCGCCTCTCCCCCTACCCCGTCGGATTCTACAGATCGTGCTACGCGCTGCTTCAATTGGAGCGACCCAACACTGGCTGCCCCGATCGTTAGATTGGAAACTTCCATCTCGGGATTGCTCATCTACGTTCGTGTTCGCGTGGTGGATCTGAGAGAAAATTTTGTTTCGTCCCACCTTTTCAGGTTCGTTTAGGCTGCGACTCAAGTGCAGACTACTCACTGACCTGAAATTTTTCGTTCGGTATGGCTTGGGGTTCATAGTATTCCCAGAAATAGATGACTGTGCAGTGCAGACCAAGGGAAATTATGGTATTATAACAGGACACCGGTGTGCATTGATAGTGACTAACCTGTAGGAGTTGTTTGGGTGGAAACTGAGTAATTTCAGTAGGAAGTACTTACATATTTGGAGTCTGGTGATTCCTATGGGCTCACAACCGAATCCCATGAATCTTATTATTAAAAATGAAAAACATAATCATACGTTTTGGTTATTGAAGGAAGCATTTCCTGCATAAATTATCATAAATTCAGTTTTAATTTCACTTGAGTCATCTTATTTTCAGTTTGTCTGCCTTGGTGGATGGTAGACACCACCGGCATGAATGACCGTATGTGGGAGATGAGCTTGTCTTGATTTTGGTGACAATTGCGGTTGAGCTTATTGGCTCCACGTGATAATTTTGTAACATGTTTTTTTTAGCTTGTCAAAATTCTCTTATAGTAGAGCAAAATAAGGGTGGTTGTAGTGTTACACTTGTGTTTACACGACTTTGTGGTTCAAATGTTAATGAGGTTCTTAGCCTTGGAATTGTTGTACATGATTCCAAACATAATCTTTGATGCACGTCCAACTTGTACAAACGAAGAGTAGCATTTTCTCATTCTTTAGCTGCTCAAATAGTTAGACAAATGCAGATGATATTCCCTATGCAGTATACCTTATAATCAAGCGCAAAGACACAACCTCAGTTTCTGTTAAACTTTGGGATTGATGCCATGCGCATTCAAAATCATCTATCGATATACAAACTGGTTTCTAGGTGAACGTTTCAACTGGGAACAGATGTATTTGTTTTAACCAATTTAATGTACTGAGGCGGTTATTGTTCTCTGGGATTAAAAGTATGATGTTCCGAGTTAAGCCCCATTATGTATAGTTGCGCTACTTTTCTTTATGGAATGTACACTATTGTTTCACCTTTTACTAAAGTCTAGTTGCACTACAATATGAAAGTATAATTATAAATTTATAATACAATATGGACGGTTTACATGTATTAAATTTGTGGGAAGAATATTCCACGGTTGGTTTAGATAAAGCTATCATTGGGTTCTGGACCACTCTGTTGGCAGTGCCTGATGCTAGTAAAGTTTTCAGTAACAGGTTATGTCATATGTGGGTTAAAATCATTAACCTTTATCAAGGAGGAGACTGATTGCTGTATGTGGGTGGGGCGGTGGACTGAGGTCCAGGTGGCCTAATGGGGTCAATCAGTTAAGATTGTGGTCATTATGAAATACAATTTTTTAATGGGTATTATGAAATGCAAAATAATTATTTCACACATTATGAAGCACAATCCCTAAACAATAAATCTGTTATGTGTGTTGGTACAGAATAGGGGACAACTACCGTTAGATGAGGTCAAACGGTATGGCTTGAATAAGAAAACGCTAAGAGAACGAGGGCACTCGGGAGAGGAGGGAGGAACCGCTAGAGAGGATAGATGCACTCGGCAGAGGGGAGATGGGTTTTTGTATTCATTTATTTTCCTCCTTCAATCAACAACAGGATGCCCCCTTATATAGATGGCGTCCAACCCCAACAGATTGCCTAACCAATTTAAACTGAAGATAAGGTTATCACTAACACACCAAACTTGCTTCTAAAGAAAGGAAACAATCGAACTAATTGGAGAGCTATCGCTAAGCCCACCCTTCCTGATTCAGCGCCTGCTTCTGCCGTGCACCAGCTCCTTGGGCCCCTACGACTGGTCGTAACCTTGTGCACATGACAAAATCTCTCAACAGTATCTTGATGTACCTATTAAGCACTTTGTTTATCTATTATGTGTTTTTGCTGTGCTTTGTTGTGAGTTGTTAAATGCAGTTTCAGGAATGCTCAAATGATCATCTTTTCTTGTGCCTGTGTTCATCTTTTAATCTCTGTATGCTCATCTTTCTTTTGATATTCTATAATACTTGATTACCTGTTTAATGAGTAATGCTCGTCACTATTGGATCTGCAGTCTGCTGTAGAACACATTTATGCTGATTGCACACATGCAACATAAGAAATTATATATTTATCATTGATGGTCATATGAACTGAAAATTCCACCTTTCACAGCCATATTTCCTTGACAGTATAAAAGTCTAGTCTCTAATTTAATCCAGGTAAATAAGGAGGCCATATCCACTTGTTAAGCTACTTCACAGCTCATCACAAGCAGTGGCATTCAACAGTTTCTCTAGTAATCTGATTTGGTCGAATCAGAGCAAATAATTACTTTCTTAATTTGTGATGCGAATGATAGGTTGTGCTTCGATTCTGCTTCAGTTAGAAAATACTCACCCATTTGCCAAAAGTGGTGCATGCCCAATGCTTGTGCAATGTCCTTCATGTAGTACCATTAGCATGAAGAATAACAAGGGTTGCAGTTCTCATCGCATCAGTTCATGACAACTTGATTGTCAACAGATTATCTTCATGTTGCTGTTTTGGTATTCCTGTGAATGTTGTGGTGCAGGTACACATGTGTAACAAGCTTGCTAGTCGGCATGTGAGGGTTGGGCTTGCGGACCCTAATAAAGTTCCACGCTGTGATATATGTGAAAATTCCCCTGGTATGCAACTTGATTACAAACAATTTCTTTTAACATGTTATCTATCAAGGTTTGATTTGATTTGTGTTCGACCTGTGAATGCAGCTTTCTTTTACTGTGAGATAGATGGTACATCACTTTGCCTGAGTTGTGATATGACTGTTCATGTTGGTGGGAAACGAACCCATGGAAGATACTTGCTCCTAAGGCAACGGGTCGAAGTAAGTTTCTATTTATTAACCAACTGCAGATTGCAATCTCATGCATTATTTTCTAGTACTTGAAGTTAGAAATTTTGATTAGTTTCCAGGAGATAAACCAGGCCATATGGACGATGTAGCTATGCAACATAAAGACCCTGAAAACCGGAGGGACGAAAAGAAGGCTCCTCATTCTGTAACCAGGGAACAAATGGCGAACAATCACAATGTCTCTGATGATCCGGCGTCAGATGGCAATTGCGATGACCAGGGTAACATTGACTCGAAAATGATTGATCTTAATATGAGACCAGTTCGTACTCATGGGCAAGGTTCGAATTCCCAGGTCTGTTCTGTTACATTTTTTATCGTAGCGTAAATGACTTATCTTTTGTGCCCTCTTATAATCCCTTACAGTTTCCTCTCGTCTCCACTGTTATTCCAGATTCAGGGGGTGGATCGTAGTGTAAACAACCATGACTCTCCAGGAGTGGTGCCAACATGTAACTTCGAACGAGATGCCAACAAGTAAGCAGCGCACTGGAAGCTTGAATTAGCTTTGGCCTTAGTGGCCGGGCAGAATGTGTGTTATTGCAGGGACCTCAGAATATGTGTTATTTCTAGTAGAGTTGAAGCTAACGATTGCATCTCAATTCGCCATGTCATGCCCTAGACGCTATTTATCGTCGTGTAGACGTGTACAGGTGTACTCTTGTGGTGATCGGCAAAACTCGTGTCACATGGCCATGTGTGAAAGGGCAGTGGCTTTCACTTGTGCTTTGTGGATTGCTGTTGTATGCTATTAGAAACTGTGCAAAAGATTAATAGACCGCTCAATTTTCTGTATTAGAGTACCATACCCGCCGTTCTGAAGTTCAGGATTATTTGGAACGCCGGAATTTGTTCCGATTCACAAGGGAGGAATTGAGCTGTTTTTGTCGAAATTCCTGTGGAACGGGCCTAAGTTGTTGCTACTTGGTAGGAGTATGCGGTATATGGTAAGGGGATGCGCATGCGGCATGCTCATCCTCTACCATGATAGCGAAGGCACGAAGGGATAATGTGTATTCCTTCTGTATAAGTTTATAAGGTATATTTTTTTTAACATATAGACTAAAAAAGTAAAAATAATAATTATTTTTAAATAATATATTCAATATATGCATGTAGAGAACATAAAGTAAAGTGAGATATTTATTAGTTATATATAGAAAATTTTATAATAGAATATGAAATATGTTTTATATTTAAAAATAAGACTATTTAAAAAATATATTTTATAAATTTAGACAGAGTATGTAACGAGAGAGGCCCTGATCACTGATCTCAGAGCACCTCTTTTTTAGGAGGGAACTAATCTTATCATCTTTATAGAACTCTCTGATCGTTTTAACTAATATAATGCAACTGGATAATCTTTTTCCTGACCTACATGGGCACTTGCTCGGCTGTTACATTTGTCCACTACTAAGCATCACCAATCAAGATTTAGGGTATGTTCATATTGACTTCTACTTCTGAAGCTAATACAAACATTCGCTTTCACATATTGCAATGTACTTTGTATTTTATTACACCACAATTTCATAAGTCATATGGCGGTCTGAATGTTGTAGTACCTTTTGTTGTACCGTCTTTCTTACATAATGCACTACTATTCATTAGCCGCTTTTATCAGCCACTACTATTCATCGACAACTTCTATTAGCCACTACTATTCATCAGCTGTAACAAAAGAACTATCAGCAAAAACCAATATAAATAGGCCCAACACTATTTGGAAGTTAAATGCTAGAAACACTGCCTACATGCTTACCTCCAAATGCAACCTTCGCTGCACAATATTCCGACAGTTGAAACGGGTTACGCTATGTAATACCATAAGAGGGCAAAAGAGAAGAAATGCGAGAAATGAAATAATCCAAGGGAGAATAAAAGAAAATAAAATGTTTTTTTGCCATCAAAACTCGTTCGACTTTAGAATGTCGAATGGAAGTAGCGCTCACTGAGGTTTCCAGACCGTCCGGGGCCACTCGGTACTATATCACATTTTGGATTTTCCTCATTCGGCAAAAAAAAAAGCCAACGGCCAATTTTACCGACTTACCCCCCGGCGTGGTAGAAAAGCCATCATCAGTGCAGATCCCACCTCTTGGACCAAAGGTCCTTAGAGCCCACAGCCACATGAGAAGAGAATGAGGATAAAGGTAGGGGCAGTAAAGATATTTCACAAGACCACGGCTCCCATATAAAAAGACGGGTATCCCATCAGGCCAACATTTTTCCCAAGCCATAGTCCCATTTTCACTTCCCTCAACACATAAGCAAGCCAGTCAACCGAGAAGCCTCATCTCAGTCCCATTTTTTGCCTCAGCCGTGAGCTCATCCAGAAAGCAAAGACAACAAGAGGACCGGTGACGGCAGCACGTGTCAATTATAGCTCCTAAACAACTAGTTTTTTTTAAAAAAATAGCTCCTAAACAACTCCGTTTTGTCAAACTCCTCCAAGGGAAAAAGGTCGCATTTTGGCGAACTAGTGCTCCTATGTTAGAACAGTAGGGACAGAGAATTCAGGACGAAAACTGTTCCAAGGGAACCGGACCGCCCGGGCCACAGGCCCAGAAAATCTTGGAGTAACCGTGCGTGTAGCTCGGCCGAGGGGCGATGGGTCGCACGCGACGCGATCGGAAGCGCGAACAGCCCACAATCACACACCGCGGCGACGCCCTCGATCAACTCCCCGCAAGCTCGCGGCGTCGCACAGATTCCGGGTGGCCGTGGTCCCCTGCCACGGCATCCTACGTCCCCTCTCAGCGCTACCCAGCGTCGTCGGCCGGGACGGCCCATTGAACGAGCGAAATTTAACTATTTGCCACTCTTAAGAATGCCACCTATTCAAATGCCACTTTCTTCTTTGCAATTAATATTTTACCACTCTTAAGATGTGGTTGACTAATTAATCGCCACTTTCGAGCCCACGAGGCGCCAAATCACTGCCATGTTAGCGCCTCCCCGCTCGCCCGTGCCCGCGCCTGCGCCTCCGTCCCCGTGCCCACGCCTCCGTCCCGCGCGCCCACGCCTACCCGCTCGCGCGCGCGCGCCTCTCCGTCCCCACGCCCGCGCCTCCGTCCCCTGCGCGGGCGAGCGGGGAGGCGCTGACATGGCAGTGATTTGACGCCTCGTGGGCTCGAAAGTGGCAATTAATTAGTCAACCACATTTTAAGAGTGGCAAAATGTTAATTGCAAGGAAGAAAGTGACATTTGAATAGATGACATTCTTAAGAGTGACAAATAGTTAAATTTTTCATGGAACGACGGTCGTGCGAGGCGCCGGTTTCCAAGTTCCGGCCACCGTTGGTCTGGCTCCTCGGCGGGAGCAGCAGTAAACGTGTCTTTTAGCCTCTTAGGAACAGAGATCGATTCTTCGGAGCATAAATCCCGTGGAATAAACCCTAGCTAGCCCGCGTGACATATCTGTCGGTGAGATAGCCCCGGCCCCCTGTGCGATCTGTCGCACGGTGAGTGAGTGCTAACTTCACTTGGATCGATCGTCCACCTTCTCGTGATCCTTTTCGGCTTTTCTCCAAATCGTCAGGATCTTAAGCTTTGGACTATCGCACGCAAAGACGATGTAAAGATATCCCACGCATGATGTCTCACAAAATTGAGGTCGATCTTTCTTTTCCCGCTTCCTTGAGAAAGTGCTGCGATGTATCTATCAGGCATCCTGCCTTTGTGCAGTGCACACCGAGTGTTACTCCATTAATTAGTAGCTCGGTACAAAAGAAGATCGAAAGCTCCGTGGTTGATTTGAGACATAGTAAGTCAAATAACACTTCATTTTAGTTAGTGCCCCCAAGCACATTTCTCAAAACTTCACCAGCCACGATAACAGGCTAACAGCTTGTTTTGTCACAAAGTTGCACTCTGAAAATTCATCACACACACTTCTGCAATGCAACTGTTATGAAACGCACGGCTAAAATAGATGATCAAAAGAGTGGAAGATATATTAGATTTTTGCTTGCCTTGGCAAGAATAATATAATTGAAGAGTGAGACAAGGACAATGCGAAACTGAAAGAGGACGGATCGATGCTTTCTTAATTATCATTTGCTGTAGCATCAAATCTGTGATGAAAAACCTAGAGGAAGCCTGAAGCCCTGAAATGATACATTCATGTGCTCCCTTTTCCCAGTAGCTAGCTTACACTAGGAGCAAAGTGGATGTTTCTAGCTGGACAGATTTGTTAGACTTGGAATGCGCTCTTCCAGGCCCTGCAGTTACAGTACTGCGTAACCGAGAGGGAGCAGAACGTATCCCTGAATTTGGCCGAAACAAGGTGGAAGCTTTCAGTTTTTCTCCAGCTAGGTTGACCTACAACTCTGACATATATGTTGCAGCCAGAAAGAAGTGCATTGCTAATTTGGATGCTGCATTGGAAAGCGTGCGCTTCTCAGCCCACGAGCAAATCAAATCAGCTTCGATGCATACATGAAATGATGAAAGGGCGCGTGAAGCTCTACCCACTGCCACTGTAACTCAGTGCATTGCCACCACAGTAGACCATGATCGAGTTGCCACTGGATCGAACACCATGGTGTTGTAAGTTTGGCGTGCCTAGCAGGTTAATTTGCATTCCTGATCGAACGGAACAGACCGGGGTCCCCACCGGCAGCAATTCTCCCCAATTCGTTGCTTCCCGTTCCATTTATTCCCACTAGCAATGTAACACTCTAGGGTCCAAACCAACTCAGATCTAACCACATTCTGGATAAGCCACGCAAACGTAGCAATTCACTTGCACTTTCGTCATCGCTTCGCGTAAAACGGTTAACCAGGGGTGCTACCATTGAAACTCCTAAGTTTATATGTAAGTGCTTCTCAAGGTAAGCTAGTAAGGTGGGACTAATCCAGAAATTTATGTGCACATACACATGGGCTAACATAGACCAGGATGTCACAGGCAACGTCCAACGGAAGAGGACTCTCTCACCGTCCCAATTCGACAACCTTAACGGCTTCCTTTTCCCGGGGAACGTCGCAAATGTCCCATATCCATCCGGTCGGTTCTTACGCTGAGTTACCGGTCTCAATCATCAAATATTCGATCGCCACCTTTTCCGTATCTCCAACGAGAAGCAACTACTGTTTTCATGCAGATCACCGAAAAAATCTCCCTTGTCCTCTTGCTAGATTAGAATTAAGCTCGAGCATGAAGATGGCATTGCTGCGATTGAGTGGAAGCATGAAAGTCCGAGTTGGACCGATCTTGTGATGAGTTGCAACCACAACAAATGGAGTCGAAAAAGTATAGAGTGAGTGAAGAGAAGATGTTGCTGAGTTTCAAACAAGTGAACAACTAGTTTAGGCTCAGTTGTTGAGGGAACGGGGACAATACACTCATATTTCAATAGTTCCCCCATCGATCCAGCCCATGCAAACCTACGAGGTTAATTGACTCAACATGAGCTAGAATCCAATCCACATTATTGAGTTTTGTGAACCAATTTACCAAAAAGCTTAAATTACTAGTGAAATATATATATATATATATATATATATATATATATATAAACAAACAAACAACCTGTAGTGCTACGTATCAACGGAAATAAGCAATCCAAGATCCTATATATACTACTGCACGTAGGAATGCTATCAACTTTAGGATTTTAACCGAGATGGTCCTACATATCGATCGTGGCCTAGTTTCTCTCATGCCTTTAACAGCTGCATGTGACCACACCGAGTCCAGTTGCTAGCTTCTGGCTGCCCGTGTCGGTCATCAAGAACCCTAAAAAAACATTTAGCCTCACCTCTTCCCACCACTCCCGTGACCCCCACCTTTGTCCTTTAACCATCCCAAACTATATTTTTCAAATGAATTCAGAATTCAGAAATTTATCTCTTTTGACAAATATATATGGACGTCATTCATCACCAGCGGTTTCTACTTAATACCCTGGGTGAACGAATAAATGAATGAATGAATGAATGAAGCCATGCCCGTGGTACATACAAATGGGCCACTTCACTGTATGCTATATACACTGTGCACACAGAGCTCACCGAGACTGAAACCCTGAAAGTACCAATACCATTTTGCATTTTTGCTATACGGATAGAGAGGTAAGCGTACTATGACAGATTGGCTGTAGGAGTACGTGAACTCGCTATTGAAGCGTATTACATGTTTTGATCTATAAATACTACCTGTTCCACGGGGACTTAGGACGCGCCAAATTAAGAGCGGCACAGCATCGCGCCATTCACATGCTCTAGCTGGTGAGAGTGGTGAGCAGCAGCGAGCTCGGAATGGCGTCTTCTTCTCCCGTTCACCACTTGTGCGTGCACATCCTACTACTAGTGTGCTTCTTCTTGGCGCACTCGCTCGTGCCGTCCTGCTCCGCCTCTGCCGCCGCTGGGCGGCATGACTACCGCGACGCGTTGGCCAAGTCCATCCTCTTCTTCGAGGGCCAGCGCTCCGGGCGGCTCCCGCCGGACCAGCGCGCGGCGTGGCGGGGCGACTCCGGCTTGTCGGACGGCGCGGAGGCCGGGGTCGACCTGGAGGGCGGGTACTACGACGCGGGGGACAACGTCAAGTTCGGCTTCCCGATGGCGTTCACGACCACCATGCTGGCCTGGAGCGTCGTCGAGTTCGGCGAGTCCATGCCGCCCGACCAGCGCCGCCACGCCGCCGCCGCCGTGCGGTGGGCCACCGACTACCTCCTCAAGACCATCGCCCATCCCGGCGTCATCTTCATGCAGGCAAGCCGCAAGCATTAGCACACATCGCATTAATTTTTGTCACGTTCATGCCACAGCAGGGCCGTGAGAGTGCAGCAATGCAATGCATGCAGGTGGGCGATCCATGGAAGGATCACAGCTGCTGGGAGAGGCCGGAGGACATGGACACGGAGCGCACGGTGTACAACATCAGCGCGGGGCGGCCGGGGTCGGAGGTTGCGGGGGAGACGGCAGCGGCATTGGCCGCCGCGTCCATGGTGTTCCGCGACGACGACCCGGAGTACGCCGACCTGCTGCTCGCCAGCGCCAGGAAGGCGTTCGAGTTCGCGGACACGTACAAGGGCGCGTACAGCGACGACCCGGAGCTCAGAGCCGGAGGCTGCCCGTTCTACTGCGACTTCGATGGCTACCAGGTTTGTCTTGTTTCCCTGCCTGCCTTCGTCAGTAGATGGTGACCTGACCTCTGCTTGATCACGAGAAACAAAGGAGCTTGCATGGTGTTGCAGTCATGCTACTTTGGCAATTGGCACCAAGCGTCATACTGTTTAGATATATCTGACATAACAATGACAGCATACAAGAACAAGAGGATGCAGCACCATAAGTGACTATATATCAGCTTATTACATCTGCTGACCAGAAGAAACAAAGCAGCTTAGTGTTGCAGCATTGCTATTTTGGTGCCTTGCTTCATGGTTCATGTTTCACATCTTTTGCATAAGAAGAATAACAGTACAAAAGGCCAAAAGTGTATTACACCACAAGTGATTGCTATTTCATTCACATCAGCATTGAAATATTTTTACCAGTCCTGAACTTCCAGAACTCAATTATCTAGTGGTAGTTTAGGTTGATCACCCCCAGACATTCAGTGCACATTGCTGATGTATTGCTGTGGGACAACAAGCAATTATTTCGTCATCGAATAGGCTCATGTAAATTTTAAGATCGTCGAAAGCTGTTTCCACGAATTCCAGAATTAGAAGATTCAGAACAATCAGAGGTTCGGAACTGATCGAGTTGACATCACAAAGCGTGCACTGAAAATTCTTTGACAGGATGAACTGCTGTGGGGGGCGGCCTGGCTACGGAGAGCCTCCTGGGACGACACATTCCTCGAATACATTCAGAACAACGGCAAGACCCTCGGTGCAGAGGATAACATCAACGAGTTTGGGTGGGACAACAAGCATGCCGGTCTCAATGTCCTTGTTTCCAAGGTTCTGCTCTGCTTCCATCACTCTTCTTTCTTCTCCTGCATACAATTGTGCCGCTAAATTAGCAGAACATAAGTGACTGACACAACTAAATGAGTGTCAATTGGTTTTCAGGAGTTCATAGAAGGCGAGGCACTATCTTTGCAATCCTATAAAGAGTGTGCAGATAGCTTCATCTGCACACTGATTCCAGAGTCCTCATCACCACACATCAAGTACACACCTGGGGGCATGATCTACAAGCCTGGAGGCAGCAATATGCAACATGTCACCTCCATTTCCTTCCTGCTTCTAACTTATGCCAAGTACCTCTCCAAGTCCTCTCACACTGTCAACTGTGGCGATATTTCAGTCGGTCCTGCCACTCTTCAGCTGCAAGCCAAAACGCAGGTACTAACATTTTTCACCCTGCCTACCTATACAAGATCCAACGCAGGAACATTGACTGGTTGAACACTAAACTTTCTAACTTTACTTTATGCACGCTGAATCTCAGGTTGATTACCTATTAGGAGATAACCCGATGAAAATGTCGTACATGATCGGGTATGGTGACCGATATCCTCAACGGATTCACCACCGGGGATCATCGTTGCCTTCAATCAAGAGCAATCCTCAGCGCATTGCGTGCAAAGAAGGCACGCCTTACTTCGATTCATCTAGCTCAAACCCTAACCCATTGATTGGAGCGGTTGTTGGCGGGCCAGGGGAGGATGACGCTTACGAGGATGACCGTGCTGATTTCAGGAAATCTGAGCCGACTACCTACATCAACGCTCCCTTAGTAGGAGTTCTTGCCTACTTTGTTGGCAACCCGAACCCCAGACATTGAGCACCAGTATTTTGTCATGTAGATACAGAAGAGTGACAGAAGTTATAAATAGGTACAGATGAAACAAGTAGGTCGGTGTTTTTAGATGGCGCTACGTATTTGTAGTAGTGGCCGGATCGAAGAGCATGAGGTCTATACAATAAAGAGAGCTTCTCCTCCATGCTCTCTCTCTCTCTCTCTCTCTCTCTCTCTCTCTCTCTCTCTCTCTCTCTCTCTTTTGTTCTTGGATTTGCACTGAATTTGTGTGGATGTGTGCAAAAGTGCAATTTCATTGCACTGGGTTGTCACTAGTGAAAGCTTGTACGTTTGTACTTGCAGCGATAAACTAGAAATGGTTGTTGAAATGATTGCATGTATACCGGCCTCCCAGTGGCAGAACAGGTTTATGATCGTGCTGTTGCGTGTTGGAAAGCCCGGAGCATATCATCCAAAAACAACTTCGTAGATCGCTGATCATGCATGGGCAATTGGCACCATCCAGGCGGATCAGCTAGCTCTGCCGTTCGTTCGAAGTGCACTTACCCGAGGTTGGTGCGCCGCGACCCGCGACTCCAATGTTGTAATGCCGATTCCGGCCGGCGCTCGTGGCCGCTTAACACGGTTCGCGTGACGCGAGCGCCGCGGCCCGCTGCTGCACGCTAGCGTGGCGTGCACACTCAGCTCGCCCGTGCTACTCCTGGGCCTGCAAGACACGAGGTCAGAGGCTCAAGAGTGCTCTGTGGCATCTTTTTTTTCAGGTTATAGCTCATAGGTTACATTTTCTTTGAATAAATAAATAGAACGGTTTATCTGCTGTTTTTTAAGTGGTTTATCAGTTTATTAACATTCGGTACGTTTATATAAATACCCATTCTAGAATAAATAACTATCAGCCACAATGAAAAAAACTCACACTGGTTTGGCATGCGGCCGAAAAAACACACCCTATGTTGCTGGGTTGGCATGCGGTGAATCACACCACGCGGAGACGTAGGACACCGTGGGTGATCGGCCGTTGCCTGCTGGGTCACACTGGGCCATTGAAGCATTCAGGCTGAGTGCTGGGGAATTGGGCCGCGGAGAGGTGCACGGCATGGTGCACAAGGCAAGTTTTGTTTGTTTACTTTGGGCTTTCTACAAATATGGGCTACTGATAGTTATGAACTGAGGTCCAACTCCGGCTCCGTCGACCTGTATACCAAGCACTGCATCTCTGCAACAATGGAATTGTACATGTCTTCATGTTACCATGTACAGATGTACTTGTGAGTGTCCGTGAAACTACAAGGGTTTTGTCCTAAAACTTTTGAAGCTACAACCAAGAAGCTTCGATCGACGCAGCATGCTGAATGCATAACTGAAAGATGTAGAGCCATGTTCAGAATGTCATTCCATCATTTGTGTTGAACAATTGGCAATCGTGACGAGTTGAAATTTAAGTTTGTGAAACTTTGTAAGTTTTTAGATTTATTGTTAGACTGAGGGCGGTCTGACCAGCTGGGGTGGCATTTTGACTACAAGTCCAGTGTGACCAGATTTTGGAAACGATCTGACCATCGATGCAAGGCGATCGATTTTTAGTTGGCAGCCGATTTTTCATAGAGGTGCTCGCTTGTGCGTGAGAGAAAATATGAGTGGTCTGACCGGCCAATGTGTGGCGGTCCAATCGGGGTAGGCCAAGCGGTCAGACCGGCATGGTTGCCATGGTCTGATCGGCTCCCTTGTTATTGGGGTTTGATCGAACTGACCACGCGCAGTGCAATCGGCTGCTCAATGCTAGCCAAAGCAGTTTTGTCTGAAAATATCTGATGGGTTTTAGATATTTGTGGAAAATGGTTATGAGTTGAGTTTTAGAGTCCTAGGTCATTTGCATTCATTGTACATAGAGCATGTTTAGACTAATATAGGTAAGTTATGCAAAACTTATGTCTAAAAATGATTTCTTGGTCTTTGATGTGCAGGAAGTTTTGAGGTAACCATGGTTGATGGTGTGGACCAGAACTAGCTTTGAGGATGAGCTGAGATATGATCAAGAAAGTTGGGGCACGATGGTTAAGCTCAAGCAAGACACAAGGAAGATAAGGGACGTTGAAGGGTGCAATCGTGCAAGTGAGGCGTGGTCGAGGGAATCGATGTAGAGAAACTTGCCGATGCGTGAGCCATTGGTGAACCTACATATTGCATGCATGGAGATTGCTTGCAAAAAAGGAGTTGACCATGGACTAGGCTTGGGAAAGAAGTGAGGTCTACGGTCAAAGCGATAGTGTTTCGGTGGGAATACCAAAAACAATGATGGGATGAAAACCGTGGGGCTTGGAGGACATTGGTAGAACAGTTTAGGTCAAGGAGAGGCTTAGGAGGTCAAGTGGATGGGAAGCTTGCTGCTTAGTGAGTTTGGGCTTATATGCTTTGAGAAGCGTGCATAAGTCATGTGTAAGTGTAAAACTCGGTGTGTGGAGGGTTAACTGGTTTCTCTGATTGTGCTAATAAATAGTATTTATTAAAGTTAGATGTGGGCTGTTTGCTCCATCTATATATAAGTGGGAGGGGTTGAAGGCATGTGGCTAAGAGAAGAGAACTAACCATCTATTCATTAGGGTTTGTGAGCGACTTCTTTGTGTGGAAGTTTTGGGTGAGTGTTGTAGTGAGAGATCTGTCCTCCATAGTGGAGTGGCTATAAAATTTTCATCTATAAGTTGCAATAGATCAATCTTGCTTATTCTATATGGTGTGTTATTGATCTTGTTGATTTTGCATTTGTTTTGTCTGGTATTTTGCCATCTCCCCCTCTCTCTTGATCTTATTGGGTTTCAAGGATGTGTAAATGATAGAGATACCTCATGAGGATCATATTCAATCCATCTAGAGACCAGTTATTAGCAAGATCTTGAAGGTTGCACAATTTGGTTTGGTTTGAAGCTCTTCTAGTGATTTGTTTCTAGGGTTTTGCCCCGAATCTTTGGGTATTCTTGCTTGTTGTAACACATGGGAACTCATCTAGAAACTAGAGACATCTTGGTTATGTTCAAACCATGAGTAAGTCATATATCAAGTTATTGAGTTTTGCTCATTTTGATGCAACCTTACTTGTCTCGAAGAAATATTGGAACTTTAGCCAATATTCTTCGACGGATTAGGTTCTTGAGATCCTCAGCAAGTGTGTACAATGTTTTGAATTATTTGAAAATGTATCTTAGAGATTACACCATTTTATTGTCTTATATATTTTTTTAGAATTTCTAGCTATTTCTTCTTTTTCTTATCAACTCTAAAACGCATGTCATCGACCTGCAATATATAATAATTGTGTTGTATGTTGGCTCGCGTAGGCGCTAGGCTGTGCGGAGAACAGTGGCGCTGCAACACCCGGGGCCCCACGGCTGGAGGTCTAGGTTGTGGAGAGGTTGCGTGCAGTTGGGCCAATTGGGTGTGTACAGGCTAGGAGGACGGGCTATTCCTTATGTCTTTTGTATGGGCTTTACTATTATTTGGGCTAAGAGTTGTTGTGAGATGTTAGGTTCGGCCCGACGATGTGATTCGTACATGTAGTTCCTACGCATTTCATATTTTACATCCCCAAATCAGCATGCGCTGGGCATCTTTTGGGAAAACACAAGGTATGATAAAAAACAAGAACAACAATCACTTTAGGAAAATATTACATGGGGAAGACCTTGAACCCCTCCTTTTGAGGCCCTCCCTAGAAGTTTGCCACGTTTTAGCCACAATCCCAAAGCAACTCTCTTCATCTCCCTTCTTCACCACTCTCCTATCTCTCTTCCCATTGTCGTAGGCAACCTCGCAGTGCCACTGCTGTCCATCATGTGCCACCCGCCGTGCTGCTGCCGACCGCCCCGCGCCACGTCCGAGCCTCGCTGCGCAGCCTTGCACCGCCGTGAGCCTTGCCATTCCCCATGCCCACTCATCATATAGTCCATATGGTAAACATTTTGCAAATCTTTCTCAGGGCTTTGTAGGATGCTGATAGGAATCGGTGATTAATAAAGGCAGTGATGCAAATTTGGCAACTTTAGTAAAAACACACTTAAACACGGCTACAGGGTTCTTTCGATACACAAGTAAGAAGCTCTTTTCTGAAGCAAAGACATGCACAAACATCCTAGTATGATCCCAACAGCAAGCATAACGAGTGTTCTTTTAAGAAAAAAGTTCCAGGCTTGCAGCTACTTAGCTTCAAAAGTACATCTTTTGCACCATGTATTGGCAATTGCTATCAAAGAGACAGAGAAGGGGCAATCAGCTTAATTGGAGTTATTCTTTCTACTCACCTCCGTGGGTGGCCAGAAGAGATCTCGTGATGGAAACTCCAAGCGTCAGACCTCGTGATGCTTTCTGTTTGAAGATTTGGCATGAGGGCTTTTGTTTTTTTGACTGAACGAATCGGTTGTGTTTTTTTATTTTCTTTGTACGTGCTGTGCGTCTGAACTCAACTTGGCTGTGTCTCTTCGTTTTGAGTCGGTTTCCCTTTTTTGCGTACGAGTCATGTTTTTTTCTTTTCGTTTGTCAAGTCTGGTTATATATAGGCATATATACCCTCATGTAAAAAAACAGACCACAGAAAATAGATCTATTATTTTGAGAGAGCTCTTCGCTTGTTCCTCCTAGGGTTGGCATATGATTGCAACCTAGAGGGGATTCGGGCGTTCTTCCCCGTCGTTCTTGTGATTCCTTGTGATTGACCAGATGTAGGATCAAGGATACCGACTAGAGGGGGGTGAATAGGAGGTTTTTAAATTTTTTCTTGATTACTAGATTAATTCTTCACAATTTTAAGAGACAAAGATGTAAAGCAATTAATCCAATACAATTCTAGTTAACAACTTAGCTCTAAACAAATAAGTGATCACAATGAAGCAAATGAACAAGAGCTAAAGAGACAGGAGACACAACCGATGTTTTTACCGTGGTATTCGGAAACTTGCCGGTTTCCCCTAGTCCACGTTGAGGTAAGCCCGGACGTATCGGACCGGCTCCACGAATTGAGCCAAGCACCTCGATCACTAGTGTAGCTCTTCCCCACTCCGGGTAGGCGAGCTCCAACCTTCACAATTTGCCGGGTCTTCTCACAGTCTTCTTGAGAAGATCACCGAGCCAACTTCCACCGGATCGTCCAAGTGCCGGCAAGCACTAAGAGTAATAAATTCTGGTGTTCACTTGAATGCAAACCTAGTGCCAAATGGATTTGCAATTTAAATCTAGCACTAAATGCTCAACCACCTCACTTTGATGTGCAAAGAAAGAATTGAGGTGTAGTGAATGCTCTAGGACTTAAGAGATGTGCAATGAGTCACTAACTATTATCCTTGTGCAGTGGTGGAGGTATTTATAGCCTCCACCAACCAAACTAGCCGTTTGGCACAAGTTTCCCGCAAAAATCAGGATAAGCGGTACTACCGCCCTTCTGGGGCCGGTACTACCGCTCCCAAATCTTGCGTCAGAACGGCTCTGTCAGACGAGCACAGTGACCGTTGGATTCGGCGGCGCGGTACTACCGCCGTTGAACTTTGCGGTACTACCGCTCTCCGGTAGTTCCGCAACATCGGCGCGGTACTACCGCTTTGGCCAAAATCCGAAGGGTCCTCAAAATGCCGCTCTCTGGAAATTACGTACCGCTTGAGCTTCGGATCAACCGGACTCCGGAAGTACCGCTCTGAATGCGGTACTACCGCTTCATGCGGTAGTACCGACGTTGTAAATGCCGGTACTTCCGTTCTGGTTAAAATCCGAAATCAACCGGAGGCACTCTCTGGAAAAATCATACAGCTCAGCCTCCGGTTCTTCCGTGATTCGGAAGTACCGCTCGAGAATGCGGTACTACCGCTTGCAGCGGTAGTACCGACGTTGAAACGTCCGGTACTTCCGTTTCGCAGAGCTCCAACCGAGTTCGAGAGGTACTCTCTGGAAAAAGCGTTCCGCTCCAGAAACGGAGCTACCGCTCTGCGGTACTACCGCATCTGGGCACGGTATTACCGCTAGCCGGTAGTACCGACGTTGTAATGTGCGGTACTACCGCTTTTCCAGACAGAGCACAAACTTGATTTTAAATTTGATTTTCATGAATGCAAGCTTACAAAGATAATCCAAATGGCACTAGATATAAGCTATCAAGTTATTAACCAAGATCCCTCTTGATGGTACGATCATTTAACCTAAAATCCGGTCTTCCACCATTCACCTAAGACCGGTAAAATTCAAAAGGTGTCCTATTCTAAGAATACCTTTGTCCTGAGTCAATTTGATCTTCACACGTATCCTTTGGCTTGCATCTTGTCGCTCATGTGTGGACTAACCCTTCTTATGCTCATAAAACACGTTAGTCCCATATTCGCATAATTTCATTAATTACCAAAATCATTTTTAGGGGCCTAGATGCTTTCACCAGAGCGACGACGCGTCTACTTGGTGGTCGGGTAGACGGGATCACGAGCGTGTGGTTGGGCGAATTCTTTTGTCGCAGGTTGCTGTTTTAACAGTGGTTAGCGCCATCGATTTGTCAGGTTGCACAGATCCAACTATCTTCATCGATCCTACGCCGTGAAGATCGGGTAATCCCCCGCATCACAACCATCCTTGGTGAGGTGGTGGCGGTGGGCCCCTCATCTGCTTTGCCCCTCTTGCTCGCTGCTGTGGCGCCATCTGCCATAGGGGAGGATGATGACACATAGGAGTTCAGAGATAGCGCCACCGGTTACAGGTCTCTGGCTGTCTGAATATAGCACGACACTGGCTGCTTCTTGGACCCATGGTTGAGCCCTAGCTCAATCTCCTCCTCCTCCCCACCGAAGTTTTCCTTGACCTCCTCCACCTCCTCCGCCATAGCTAGAGGCGGCGATGGGTCCTACTCCTCTCATCACGCTACTCTGGTGTCTTGGATCTGTGTGTGTAGAGAAGAGACACCTCGAGAAGGGAAGAGGGTTACCTGACATTGAGATACATGACTAACACGTGGCAAACATCTAGGGAGGGCCTCAATAGGAGGGGTTCAAGGCCCTCCCCCATAGAATTTTTTCATCATGTCGTGTTAGCTTGGACACTAGTTTCAATTACTGCAAGTACAACTATTGTTTAAATTGCAAAATACATCCCCAAAAGTCAATTAGAGTTTGATTTATCCTCTATAAATGCTTTTGTGGTGCATGCCCCCTACAAGTATATGGTTGTTTGAAATGCCTCCTACCGTCACCTTCCCCCTGACTTGGCTGTTTTTTCTCCATGGCATGCCACTTTCAACCATGGACTAGGTGCAATGTGGTTAATTGGACCCACACAATATCCCTTCAATTACTTCAGGCCTCATATGTTGCCTCCCTTCGTCTTGATTCGACTCATCTCAAGAAGGGGAAATGAAACATGAATGCTTCATCTGCCCCACCCATCTCAATCTAAGTTGTGTAACTTGACCCTATAGGCCATGCTGAAACACCACGAATCAATGCCATAGTGTCTATATCAACAAAAAAAGAGTCAACAGGATGGGGGTGTCAGGAGACCTTTCAAATAACAATGCATTTGTAGGGGGCATATGCCATAAAAGTACCTGCAAGGGGGTAAATCAAACTCCAACTGATTTATGGGTGGGTATTTGTAATTTTTCCTAAAATTTGGTTCTTTTAACCTTTTACAGTGTCTAAAATTAAACTTTGTTTTTTTGCGAGGGACTCTTAATTTTAAACTTATACATTTATAAAATGTCATGAAAGTATGATATTATGATAAGGTTTTTATGACAAAATCTAGCAATAACATTTTAATATGACCAATCTAAATATACCAATAAGTCTTCCATACATGTGGTAGTGCTCATTTCTTATCGTACTATTGCTTGTGAAGCCATCGAATGCAATTGGGTTACACGTGAATATGAACCATGACACTGCAGGCAACCCATCTCACAGGCTCACCATGTGTATTAATTCCTTGTGACACCTATCTCTCTTCCATCTCTATCACTTCATGACTTTCTCCCATCACCTATCTCTCTCATGGGCACATCCTTAGTAGCCATGGCAGGCATTCCAAGCAGAGCAAGACTCCGGGACATTAGCCATTGTCAAGGTCCGAGCAAGACCAAATAAGCCTTGAGCAACCATAGCAGAGCACTCCAAGGTGGGCTAAAATTAAGGGCTATAGTCGAGCTTCTACCCGATTTTTCCTGAAGCTTTTGAATTGCCCTTGTTATTTCCTCTAAAGCCTCTAATTGTTCCTCAATTTCAACTGAAGCTGCTACCAAATTTTTCTCAAAAATTTTACATTGCTCCTTGATTTCAATTGGAGTTGCTACCTAACTTTTTTTTCGAAAGCTTTGAGTTGGTCTTCAATTTCACATAGAGTTGGTGCCTCATTTTTATTCTAATGTTTTGAGTTACTTCTTGATTTCACTTGGAGTTGATACCCTTTTTTCATAAAGATTGGAGTTGCTATCCAATTTAAACTATATTTGCTACCTTTTCTAAGCTTCGAGTTGCCACACAAATTTTTTAAAATCTTTGAATTGCTACATGATTTCAATTGGAGTTGTTATCTGATTTTTTTTGAAAGCTTTGAGTTGCACACAATTTCAACTAAAGTTTCTATCCTATTTTTCTAAAGGTGGGTTGCTACTCAATTTCAACCAGAATTAGTACTCTATTTTTTTTTCTAAAGGTGAGTTGCTCCTCGATATCAACTAGAGTTGTTATCCATTTTTTAAGCTTTGAGTTGCTACCTGAATTTTCATAGGTTTACTATTATGTTTTTGTGGAGTTGCTTCCTAAGGCCAGTCTCAGTGGGGGTTTCATAGAGTTTCATGGACATTAAATACGCTGACATGGCACTGTATTGATGAAGAGAGAGATGATAAAAGTTTCATGGAAGTAGAGATAGTTTCATGGGGATGAAACTCTTCTGCACTGTTTCCAAAAAATGGGTGTGTTGGAAACTGGGACATGAAACCTCCACTGAGACTGACCTAATATTAGTTTTCACTTTTTCTGAGTTGCTCGTGATTGTGTATATGAAAATTGCCACCTGATTTTATTTTTCATTTTTTGAGTTTCTCATGATTTTATATTTGAGTTGCTCCCAAATTTGTGTGAGTTGGTTTCTATTTTTCTATGATGCGATAAGTTGTGTGACACTTTTATCTCTTATGCGTAGATGTATTTATTGTTGCCTTTTTATTTTAAGCCTTGTTTCGATGCTAGAGCAACATGACAAAATAGGGCATGTGGTTGTTTCATGTGCACTCCTGTACGCATGTACTCGCGACCAACTGTGTGGAGTAAAAAGGGAACCAGGACAATTGACCTGGTTAGATGTAAATGGACAATGTAGGTGGTAGTGTACATGCCCTATCTTGTGACGGGTAGCACATTAAACGCTCTCTAAATATATTATTGGTCAAAGATTGCTAAGTTTGATTGTCCTAAGTCAATAGTGCCATGTATTCTATGTTGAAAGGGAAAGAGTATATGGAATTTTAGGGTGTTTATGTAACTGAATTCAAAAGATTTAGGAAAAAAAATCCTCTCGGTTTTAGCATCATCGGCACGAATATTTATACAAAAGATATTTTCTTGTTTACAGTTTTGTTTCTTTCTTCCCTTTTCCGCTTCTAGGGTAATCCGAGACCCACCAAATTTCCCCATCGTTTGCCCTGAACAGAGGCTAGGCCTAGGATTTTGGTGCCGCTCAACCCAAATCCCATGGACGACGACGACCTCGCCGCCGCCGCCACCGCCATAGACCCTGGCTCTCCGCCGCCGGTGCAGGAGCTCGCCGCCTCCGCTCCCGCCTTGCCCGTGGACAACGCCGCCTCAACCGCGGGCGAAACCCTCGCCGTTGATCCGCCCACCGCTGCCGCCGCCGGGGATGGGGAACAGGTCCCTTTCGACGAAGAGAAGGTCCCGGTGCCAGCCGAGGCTATTCCACAAGAGGTCGACTCCACTTGCGCCGACGAGCAGGTTCCCGTGGCAGCCGAGGCTGTTTTAGAAGAGGCCGCCTCCGCGGCCGTCGACGAGGCCCACGAAGACGAAGACCCCGTCCGTGGGGACGCGAATCCTGCCTCCGAAGGCGGCGTTGCGAAGGGAGACTCGCGCGATGGTGGCGCCTACATTTCTCTAGTTTCCCTTGGCGTTGGAGGCGACGTGGGTGCTGAAATTGACGACCTTGTTGGTGAAGGGACTGGGATTCCCGACGCGGTGGAGGCCATGCCGACCACCCCGGATATTGTACTAGATGCTGACGGCGATGGTGAAGCTCTTGATGGAGAGGGCGACAAGTCTGATGAGTATGCAAAGGCCAGTGGTGATGACATGGTGGTAAAAGAGCTTGTGGGTGTTGCAGAAGACTCCGCACCGGCTGATATTACTAAGGCTGATGAGTCCGACGAAGATGCTGGTGTGGGGGTGCAGTTGGATGGGATTAATGTTGCTATGGATGATTCCACAGAGTTGGGTGCCTCCCTAGTTGGTGTTGATTCCAATATGGTTTCCAACAGAGGTGGAGCTAGCTTTGATGACCAGACTGGTCAGGAGATTGGTGGTGGCGCTCATGATGAGGATGATGGTCCACGGATGGATAAGAATACTCCAGTTAGCGATGATGGTGAGGATTCTCAAGATGAGCAGGGGGCACAGATGGATGTAGTTGCTACAACTGTGTTAAGTGGTGTGGAAGCAGAGCTTGTCAAAGCTGGCGATGATGTTGCAGGGGAGGGCACAAATATGGATACACTTGCCCCAACCGGAGATGACAGTGAGGAGGAAGGGGTTGCAATGGCTGGTGTCACTGCTACAGATGAGGAGGGCAGGCAGATGGATGCAGTTGCCATGACCAGAGATGGCAATGAGGAGAAAACTACTGGCAAAGATGGTGTTGATGCCACAGATGAGGATATACGGGTGGATACAATTGGCCTGACTGGAGATGATAATGAGGAAAAAGAAGTTGCCGCAGCTGGTGATAATGGTGCAGATGAGGAGGGCATGCAGATGGATGCGGTTACCAGTACTGGAGATGAGGATGAAGAAGATGGCATGGCTTGCCAAAATGTTGCTGAAGAAGCTGATAGTGTTCCTGAAGAAGCTGAGGTTGGCACGGTTGGTAATGATATCCCTGAAGAAGAGGCTGTGCAGATAGACGATGATGAAGAGCCTCCACCATTGACAAGGAAAGGTGGAGGGCGCAGAAAGCGAGGTCGTCCATCTTCCAAGGCTCAGGCTGTGGTGAAGCCATCTGTTAAGAGGAAGGATGATGAGGAGGTGTGCTTCATTTGTTTTGATGGTGGTGACCTTGTGGTTTGTGATCGTAGGTTTGTGCATCACGCGGAATATCTTTCTTTCTTTCTTCCAAAATATGCACCTATGTTACAATTGTTGATGCCTCATTCTGTGCCCTCATTCCAGGGGTTGCCCTAAGGCTTATCATCCTTCTTGTGTTAATCGGGACGATGAGTTCTTCAAGTCAAAGGGTCGGTGGAATTGTGGTACGTCGGTTAATCTTATTCTGCACACCTCAATGCCCATTCTCAAGTTAAATGGTTGTGTTTGAACCATGTGGACATATGCATTTTTCAATCTTCCCAAATCCATGTTTTCTATGAGGCATATCTGCAATGAACATGCTTATTTACAAGTCAGATGGTGGGACTGTCACATAGTTTTCCCTTAACTTTGAAATTAGTGAAACCTGCGTGGTTCTGTTGCACCCCTTTCATTGCATGTTCTTTTTCAATTTATTGCCTTGTATGAATTAGGGAATATGCTTTATCTGACTAATTATGAACTGGGCTATTATTTTTTATCATGTTTAATAGATGTTGGCTTATCTCCAGAACATGGTATTTTCCAACTATTCTGGTTTCTGTATCAGGGAATGCTATGCTACGTTATCACTTTCAATAATACATTAATGTTTTTCTGATAATGATGAGGATTATTGCTTAGCCCACAAAAAAAATCTTTCAAAATACTTGCATCTGATTCTATCCACTTTGTATCATTTCTCAGGGTGGCACATTTGTAGCAGCTGTCAGAAACCTGCCCACCATATGTGTTACACATGTACCTATTCCTTATGCAAAGTGTGCATAAAAGAGTCAAAATTTGTTTGTGTCAGAGGAAATAAAGGCTTTTGCGAGACGTGCATGAATACTGTGATGCTGATAGAGAACAAAGAGGAGGCAACTGAGCAAATGGTAGCCTTTTCACCTTATTCTTAGCTTCCTCAATATATAATTTTTTTGGTATAGTTTCATCCAGTATCTTGTTCTTTACAACTTTCTCTTCTCATTATGGCATTGAGGACACCAGTCTATTGTTTTGTGATTCTTGTTCATGTAATGATTTAGATCTGGAAAGATAGGTGAGCTTAGTGCTCATATTTTAGTGTTCGCATAAATTTCGTCCTATAAAAGTAATTTTACCATTGATGTGTTGACCCCTGCTTGACCTGTCTATTTGACGTGTTGAACCCAATTTGTAGGCAACTCGATGTGTAACCAAAACTAGTGTTCTGAATTAATTTTATCTGATGCTACAACCTGCTAGTTTATTTTGCTGAAACGGGTGGATGTCATTTCCATACACCAATTGCATCAGAACTCAGAGCTATCAATTCTATAAGTCATTTTTGTTGTTGCTACACTGGACAGTTAAGTTTATTTTCACATGCTACCAACATTTGTTTGGCAGGTGTGCTCTTGAAAAGAGAGTGATACATTCTTCAATTTGGATATACTGCAAGATAACATTTATGACATGCCCATATTAGACACACCTATGATCATTATTGAGGTGCATGTTTTAACTGAGTTGAAAAAGCAATGGCTCATTGCACAAATGGCCTGCTCTGTTTCAAATACCCATTAACCAACATCAGTCCCCTCTTATATTCCAGTGGAAATTAGGAAATTAGGAAGTTTTTGGGCTAGTTATTCTATGTTTAGCTTCTGTTCATTTGTTCCTTCTGGTTTGCTCTACAACCTGGCAAGTGGCAATCTAACTTATTATTCGTGCACATTACTTGCAAAACGTTGCTTTCTTGCTGGCTCACCAGTTGTCATGTCGGCAATTCTGTCTGTATGAAAAAAAATATTAATGGTTCTGTTGTATGTGTTCTTTCTACTTATGAGGATTTTTTTTAACAGGATGTAGATTTTGATGACAAAAGCAGCTGGTGGTATTTGTTCAAGGACTATTGGTTGAATTTGAAAACAAAGTTGTCTTTGACACTTGAAGAAATATCGGCAGCTAAGTCTCGAAAGAATGGATCTTCTTTGGTTATCCGTGACAACGATCTTAGTGAACTACCTGATACTGATGATGAAGAAGAGGCTAATTCAGACAGTTCATCTGGGTGCCATCTAGAAAGCAATTCATCAAAAAAGAGGGGAAGTAAGCGATCAAAGCATGCTGCTAACGAGGACAGCTCTAATGGAAAAGAGAGCACTAGGAAATCTACCAAGCGAGGCCTGTCAGGTAGCCGTGATGCTAAGAATTCTACAGGGAGAAAGGTTAGAAAATTATCCAAGCGAGCTTCCAGCAGTGAGCATCGACTAAAAGAATCTAAAAGTGTGGGGTCATCTACATCCTCAGCTGTAGAATCAAGTTGGGCTTCAAAGGAGCTCTTGGATTTTGTAGCACATATGAGAAATGGTGACAAATCTGTGCTGTCCCAGTTTGATGTTCAAGCCCTTTTACTTGAGTATATCAAACGCAACAAACTCCGGGATCCTCACCGGAAAAGTCAGATAGTTTGTGATAAATTGCTCCAAAATCTCTTTGGGAAAATACGTGTGGGGCATTTTGAGATGCTGAAGCTTCTTGAATCTCATTTCCTCATGAGTGAGGTCTCACCAATTGACATCGATGGCAACCACGGTGGTGTTGTTGACCCTGATCCTAGTCAGGATGCTGATGGTAACAGTGAAGCATCAGTTGTGATGAGTTCAGAAAAAAGGAAAAAATCACGCAAGTATGACCAGAGAGCTCTGCAAACAAACCTTGATGACTACGCGGCAATCGATAACCATAACATTAGTTTGATGTACCTGCGTCGCAATCTAATTGAAGAGTTGATCAGTGATGTTGACACATTCAATGAGAAAGTTCTTGGATCATTTGTGAGAATAAGAATATCTGGTACAGGTCAAAGGCAAGATATCTATCGACTCGTGCAAATTGTTGGTAAGATGACACTTCCAAATTGACATGGTTAGTTTTAGCTTCATGATTCTGAATTTCCCATATTTGTGTGCAGGGACAGGAACAGCTGCTGAAAAGTACAAATGTGGGAAAAAGACAACTGATATAACACTAGAGATACTGAACTTAGACAAGAGAGAGGTTATTACTATTGACATAACCTCAAATCAAGAGTTCACTGAGGTATTTTCTTTTTCAGTACGAACACAATGATTTTACTATTCGTTTCGTGTTTGCTGAAACGAAGTAGAAAGTCAACATTTACTTTATATTTGCTATTTCTATTGAATTTACAGTTATATTTACTTTCAGTTTGCATACCTATTGTAAGTAATCGCCGTTGACCTAATCTGACCTTGTTGCTTTACTTTATGGATACAAATATGCACTCATTCAGTAAATCTACTGCTCTCTTTGGTTCACATGTCGTGCATTTGCTGATTCGCTATTGTTATTCTTGTTCTAGGAGGAATGCAAACGTTTACGACAAAGCATAAAGTGTGGATTCATTCCAAGGCTGACAGTGGTAGTGTTATTATTCAGTGTCTTGTGTGCATTTTGTGTGTTATGTGTGCACTGTTTTTCTAGTCTAACCATCTTGTCTTTCAGGGAGAGGTTCAGGAGAAGGCAAGGGTTCTCCAAGCTGTGAAAGTCAATGATGTAAGCAACTAGTATTGAATGAACATGACTTGGGCAAGTTTCATGTCAAGTATGTCTATTTCATTGTTTAATGCCAATTGCAAACTTTGCAGTGGATTGAAAGTGAAAAGATGCGACTTGGGCATCTTCGTGACCGTGCCAGCGATATGGGCCGTAGAAAAGAATATCCTTTTTGTGACATTCTTTTTATAGATCAACATTTTGTTGTCATATTGGTGCTTACGATCAAATTTCCCCCCTTCTATGTACTCCGCTTGTGTTGTAGTCAGTAGTAGACTTTGGTTTTTTCTGTTATGAAGAAGTTTAGAGAGGATAAACCCCTCGTTGTTAAATGAAAATTTAGCTTTTATGCCTTAACCATTATTTACGCTTAGAGAATGTGTAGAGAAGCTGCAACTTCTAAGCACTCCAGAGGAGCATGCCCGTAGGCTAAACGAAGAACCTGAAATACATGCTGACCCTACCATGGATCCGGATTATGAATCTCCAGAGGAACAAGAGCAGGATACTGAAAGAAGTACTTGACTTGATTTTGCTTTATTTTCCTGTAATATTTTCTTCTGATGTAAACTTTCTCACCCATTGTCTCATCACATCTGACATCAACTTCCATTTTCCTATCATACAGGCAGCTTCAATAAGTCGAGAGGTTCTTTCTTTAGGAAAGATAGTAATCCAGTGTCTCCAAGTAAAGGGGAGGGTAGGAATGCTGCACAAAGAGATTTAAAAACTAACTGGGAATCTAACCGAAACGCATGGGGTGAATCAACTACACATATAGAATCACCCCTTGGAAGGAGGTCTACATTTTCTCCTCATGGTGAAAGTTCTGGTTACACAGGTAAATCAGAGAGCCCAAATGTTGGTGTACAAACTGTTAAAATGGAAGCCACTACAGGTAATGCTCCACGTGGGCTATCCGGCGTCTCATCTGAAACTTTAGCAGCTAATGTAGGGTCAGCGGCAACACCAGCATCGCAGTCATCTGTCAATGAGTCTGAAAAGATCTGGCAGTACATGGACCCTTCTGGTAAAATCCAAGGCCCTTTCTCAATAGTACAGTTGCGGAAATGGAACAGCAGTGGGTACTTCCCGCCTAGTTTGAAAATATGGAAGTCTAGTGAGAAGCAGGATGACTCAATATTATTGACTGATGCTTTGGTGGGGAAGTTTGAGAAAGATCTGCCTCCGTGGGTACCGCCGCTTGGTAGCTCTTCTCAAATTGACAAAACTTATTTGAGAAGCAACTCAGATATTGGCTCTAGACCCTGTAGTGGTTCCCTTCTCGAGGAAAGCACAAAAGCTGGTGAACAAACTTCAAAATCAGCGGTTCCAAATAGGGCACAGTCTTTCTCGGGCAGGGTCGGTCAAAGACATGATTATGATACAACAAATCTTGGATCAACCATGATCCAGTCTGTTGCACAAGGCTATTATGGAATGCAAAACTTGCAAGCAGCTTATGCAACGCAACAATCTCTTACTGGAGGTTGGAATTCCTCATCAAGTCAGTTCGGAACTACAGTAAATCCTATGGCACTATCTCAGCCTGCCATGGTAGGCTTTTCTGTTGAACAGAATAATGCAGTCGCAGGAAATGTAGGTCAGCTAACTCCTGTACCAGCACCTGCGACAGCGAGTGCTGAAATAGTTAATTCACAGTTGCAGTCCCAGAACCAAATAGCATCTGTTTTGCCACAAAGGGATGGCAGATTAGCTGATGGAAATGATTTGAAGTTAGGAGAAGATGCTTCACATGGAAGGATGAGGTCTTCAGGTGAAGGTAAGGGCCCTTAGCAAAGGTTCACTTGCTTAGTTGTTTCCCCGAAATAATGAAAAATTGCTTAGATAGAACAACTTTATACTCTTTTATTTCAATCTACGGTAACAGGTTGAAATTTGGAAATTACTGTGCAGAGGTATTTCAATTCGGTGTAACTTTTTTTTTGTTCCTTACAGATCTTGGACCAGTAGGTGCACTACCTGGAGCTGCGCAATCAAATACTCAGCAACTCAAAGGTATTAGCTCAATGCTTGTCCATTGTCTGTTCTCTCCATTCTTCCTAGAAATCTTTGCTCCTGTTGTTTCCATTAGTTCCAAAGCAAATTCTCAGGATTTCAGTCTTAACCATATCCTGTTGTGCCATGAGAATTATGTTTTTGAAGTATGAAACCTTCCTCCTAATGGCATTGTCATGGCAGCACCTGCAGATGCAAGGAACCAGTTATCAACTGATGCTTCCAACTCAATGATGCCATCTCAGCTGATGTCAACACCATCTGCTGAACCAGTGCAGCCTTCGGTGACCGCTGTCACTGGCAGTGATAATCAAAGCAGTGGTTGGGCCATGCCTGCACAGGTGGGAAACACATCTGGCCAAGCCCAGGGGGCTGGAAATATGAACTGGGGAGCTGCACTTCAGGGTAATGCAAGCATGGGCTGGGGAATGATGGGACAGACCAATATGAACATGTCTTGGGGAGCACCAGCACAAGGTGCTGCAAGCTACAACATGGGTTTGACTACGCCAACACAGCCAAATGCAGTCCCGAACATGGGTTGGGTCACACCGAATCCAGGAAACACCAACATGAATATGGTCTGGGCTGCGACTCAAGGCCAAGGGACTCCAAATGCAGCTACTATGATGGGGGCTCAGATGCAAGGAGTTGCGATGGCCCCTTGGGGGGCCATTGCACAAGGAAACACAAATTCTTATCCTGGTTGGGGGGCCCAAGTTGGGAACATGAACCAAAACATCGGCTGGGGTTCTGTGCAGGGAAATCCAGGTCCGAATCCTGGAAATGGGTCAGGCCAAGGGAATAATAATATGAACTGGAATTCACCAAATGGGAACCCGAATTGGAATAATCAGCAGCGAGACACTGGGGGCAGACATTCTGGACATGGTGATAATTTCAATGGAAGTGACTCAGGTGGGAGGTCATGGAGGTCACAGTCAGGTGATGGAGGGTCATGGGGGCATAGAAAGGGAGTCTGCTGGTCCTTTGTTGACACCGGGTTCTGCCAGAAAGGTGACCAGTGCAATTTTTACCATCCGCAAACCAATGATGGATATCCATCAAGAAATGATCGTCACTTCGATAGGCAAACTTCGAGCAAGGAGAAACGATACGACAGGCACAATGAGAGGAACGATCGGCAACCTTCAGGCAACGAGAGGCACTATGATAGGCATGATGACAGGCACAGCGACAGGGATAACAATAGGAATGATGACAGGCAGGCTGATAGGTAAGAATCAAGAGAGGGGCGGTAGAACTGTTTTCAGTTTCTTCCATTGTATTCCTCATTTTTGTTGTTTGTGCAGTAGCCAGTAGCATCCATGCATGTTTCTGAACTTGATGCGTTGTAGCGAGCTGCATCCCGTTGTCATGTAGAACAGCTGTAGTTAAACATCATGTTCATCCTACTCTTCTGTTTCCTTGCTTTGAATTAAATAACACATTCTGAATAAATCCTGGTGTCAGATTTGCAATAGGGACTTAAGGTCCCTGGTGATATGCTAAGCTTCAAGATTCTGGCTGTTTCTTTTGTATTGCATTAAGGTGGGATTCATGTACCATTCTCTGGGCTTGTAAAACAACTCCATTCCTCCTCTACAGACAGGTTTTGAAATCCTTATGTTTAAGCTGCAGCTGTATAACTATTCTTCGGTGTCAGGTGTTACGTATGCCCCTTGGTGGACAAGTTTGTTAGTCGTAGTCGGAATGCTGTAAAACATTGCTTGGCCTGTTTAACTTGTCTTCCAAAAACAAGTACAGTTTTCTTGTCGTCTGGCTTTGTTTTCTCCTGCAAATATGTGGTTCTAGCTTGTGCCGTCCCTCATAATTTTCATGTTTTTTGTGCGAACACAAATGATCTGTATGGCACAACGATGTGCCGTGTGTCTGTTAAGAAGTTATGTCATATTGTAACAAATCTACCGGACCAGGTATCTAGGAAATAGGAATTGGATGCTATGTTTGTAACATTCGTCAATGTTACGAAAATTAATTCGTACTATTTGTTTCGAACATGTGGAAAGACTAAAAAAATTTTGCAAAAAGAGAAGAAAAATGCAATTTCCCATCTGGATGGGACCTAGTAATAAAAAGTGAGCAAATATACCGTGCTATTCCGGGTGCTTCCTCGGTGTTACCGACTAATAAGAGTTTTAAAAAATTTCCAGAAATTTGGAGATATAGGGAAGGATGTATTCTACATATAAAATCAAAACGTGTAAAATTAAAACTTGATTGTATTTACGAGATACGAAAAAGACAAATTCTATGTGAATAATATTTTCACCGTTCATCATCGTTTATTTTTCGCTACTGGTTAATTTCATCAATGTTAACTGTTATAATTACGTATTAAACAATGGATAACAGAGCTTCAGGAGACTTGAGAGAAGGGCATCCGAAGTGTATAGTGAATATCTTGTATTTAATCTCGAAATAGTTTTTCTTAGTTCATATCTCTCTCTATGATGCCTTATGGTCATATTTATAGTTTCTTTCTTAGTTTATGTTTATATAGGAGACATGATAAATGACACACGGCTACTAAGCTCGAAGAGTAAACTATTTTTTTTTGGGATAAACGAGCGCCAGACTAAATTTGAAAAGAGTTTTGCGCTACAGTGCTACATGCGTTCCGTAGGGGCGGTCCCAATTGACCTTGGGCTTTGTGATTACAACTTGTGACTTTTGGCTGCGGCTTATAACTTTTAGCTGTTCTTGTAAGAGATTACAGAGTAACTGAAATTTACATATGGCTTTTACCGATATAAATGAAGTCGGTATAGTATATACTACAATTAACTTAATAGACTCTGTTTTAAAAAGATATTTTATTTAAAGTTAGTTACCGTAGAAAAGCTACAACCTGGAGCCCAAAAGCCGCTTAAGAACAGGACCGAGATTTCTCCGTCGCGGAGGGAGGTGGAGGGAATGGAGGGAGATGGGGAAGGCATCGCCGGAGTCCGGCAGCGCGGCGGCGGCGACCGGAGGGTCATCTGGTCCCGCGCCGCGGAGGAAGGGGAAGTCGTGCAAGGGCTGCCTCTGCTACTCGTCGGTGCTCAAACCCTAATTCACCACCCGTCGATATCCTAGCATGTGTTCGAGCGATACGCGTTACTCGTCGGCAAAATTGTCTCCTTTGGAATCAAAATTTTAAATTTTTTTTTGGGTGGTTGAGTTACGCTTGTTCCGAAGATCTCACGGGACTATTGAACCCCTGATGATTTGGTGTGCCAGTTCCGAGCTACGTGGTGGAAGAGCCTAGGGAGGAGGCGATGGCGCAGCGGCATGATTTGAGACAGTTCAAGTGCGCATGTGCCGGTTACTCGATGTTTGTGGTGAACAGCAGGGACGGCCAAGGCGGCGAGAACGAGGGCAAGGCGTTGTTGCCGTATTGCCAGGGGCTCGAGGTTGGTTTGCATCTCACCCTTACAGCACGAAACTCTGAATTCTCGGTTCATGTTGTTTCGCAGAGCGGCTGGCCGCCTGCATATGGATTAAACCTGTTTCTGTTAATGTTCGTAGCTTCATATGTAGCTAATGAATGTGAATCATAGTTCATAACACATGGTCACAGAAATCTCCAATTTTTTTGGGTAGTAGATGGTGGTCTTACTATCTCGCATGATCACTGTATTTGAGTGTTGAGACACTTCTCGATAGAATTTTGATTTCAAAATATAAACCTCAGATGGCCTAAAATGCTGGAAAGAGCCTATACATGATTGTAATAGTGGCCTACAATCGTAGGCGTGTTCTGTTTGACATTGTTAGCACTTGTATGTTACTATGACCAGGATTCCAAATCCTGGAGGTGTCCGAACACTTTTCAGATTTTCTGAACTAACGGGGATTAGAAAAAACAACCTAGCTGACTTGATCTCAAAATTGAACTCTAAATTTGTTACAAATTGAGCAGGAGATGTAGCAGTGATAAGAACTGGCTGGAGTGGAGCAACATCCATGGTAAACAACATCTGCACCAGAGTAGGGTTGTGGGCATAATGGTCGGCATGACAATAGATTTTGATTAGTTTCTCAGTGTGTGGGTGTCGGCCGCTCACTTGGACACAAAGACAACAAAGATAAATTGTAAATATTGATAGTGATGGGTTGGCCCTGAACACAGTTTGGCAGTCTGTATTGTTTGGGCCTGATAACAAGATTTGGGCTGTTAACAATGTACAAAGTGCGTGCCTTATTAATACTTTATATGCCTGATAAATATGCTTTCTATTTGTTATATTTACATGCAAACACAATGACATCTTTAGCAAATTGCACATGCTTGCATGTGAGACCTTGTCTAGTTCCTGACAAATTAGTCCTCCATGTCTCCTCTAGGAAAGGTAGTTTCTAGTTCTCGAAGGATTAGCAAGCACTAGCTCCCTCCTTAACTGCATACATGTTGCATGCACAAAAAGTGCTGGATTTGTTGGACTATTGCCATTTAGACTTGCTGTTCCTGCGTGCATAAAAGGAGTTTCGATTTTGAACATACAAAGCAGGTGCGAGTTGCCAATTGTTTTAGTGGACATCGCTGCCTGGTCTTTTCCTCCACCAGGTGGTATGGCCAGATTTTTGTCTGGTATTGCTTCTCAATTTAAATTATTGACTTAATCTTGACTTAATCCTTTTGGGTGGGTTCTCTCCGCTCCTCACCAGAAATTATTACCAGCCCACTGGCAGGAATCACCCCTGTACCAAGACATTGAACCCTGATGACTGATTGTGAGTGTCAAGATTTTCCATTGTGACCATACCTCATCCTTCACCATTCTAGGTGCATCTCATTTGGTCCATTTTGGGTTCTGAAATGAAGGTTGGTTATGGTGGGTCCCATCAGAACTAGTTTGAAATCTGAAGACATCTGGTCCAAGTCAAAAAAAAAAACTTTTTTAGCTGCTCGCTACCATTCTCCTGCCTTCCAATTTGTTATCCTCTTTGGTACCTTTCGCTAGATATGATTCACACAACATTTACCTGCCACGGGGCTTGATTTTATACATTGTGGGGTGTGGCAAATCAGGTCACTCATCCTTGGTGTTTGTAATATGTTGCTATTGGCAGTATCACCCTTGGGTGTCACTTTATGGTCAGACTCAGTGCTACTTGTGATTTATGAATAGAACTCTAGCTTCTAGCATATTTCCGTGTGGAAACTGAACACATTTCTTTAGCTCATCTCTACCTTCATTGAACAACCCATAATCTTTAGCAAGACAGTGGAACTCTTCTGGGTAGACTATTAGACTGTTAGACTGCCTTCTGTAGATGACACTGCCTAGTCTGTTGAGGGTAGCATTCCTTCATGATTAAGTTCATGAACTTGTGCCAACTGAATGATCATAGTCACAGCAAGACGTCCATCACCTCATAGCATTACCTGTTTGATTCATTGGTGCACATGACACCCGTATGCTAGTATGCTGCCTTTGCAGTAACAGAAATAGACTTTGTGATATTTTTAGTCAAGTGCCCTACTTTATGTCAACATCACCATCATACGAGGAAATCCCTATCTTGGCGTAGACCTGGAATGTGATCTTGCTGTTGGCTGCCTCATGCACTAACAATGACTCATCACTTTCATTCCTAAGCACACTCAAAAAGATTCTTGCACAAATTTTCATGGGTGGGATATTGGTAGGCAGCATCAACCCAAATGGTATAATGTTCACATCCATTTCAACACTTCCTTGAACATGGTTCCTGCAAATCCTTGTGGCTCAGCCTTGTACAAACATTAGAAGAATGTTTAGCTAAAATCTTTCTCCGGTTGCTTGGTGGTTGGATTCTGTTGACTGACTCTGAATCATTGAAGCGCTCTCGAAGGATGACATGAATGATAATTCTACCTCCAATAGTATATGTGATATTTAATACGTACACACGGAATTATACATTTTCTAGTTAAGGTTTTCTGTATGCTAGGCTTTGGTACTTGCTTCTTGTTAGTGAAAGTGACAAATGTCCGGCAGCTATTGGTGGACAGCAGAATGGTTGAGAGAAAATCACCAACTGCCGAGCAAGCTCCAGCATATGTTCCAAACTTCCAAAGGAAGGTACGTAGAGTTTTTTCCTTGATGTGTTATCTGCTTTATACTTGGTCACAGTTGAATAAAAGACTATAAACCTGACTTGGTTGTAGTAGTAGAGTTTTTTTTTTCAAATGATCGTTTTAATGGTTATATTTGTTTCTGGACTCTGGTTAACTGCTCTAAGTACAAATAGTGGCTGGTCAAAGCTCCGTTTTCTCTACTAAGTCCACATATTGGTCAGAATCAATTTATGGTGGCAGTCGCCCATTCCTATAAATTTTAGTGCCAGGTTTGACACTGTTACAAGCTTTTATAGTGACCGGTGGCCACTCACTAGGACATTCCCTAAGAGAAGTAAAGCTAGGTGAGATTTAGCTTGAAGCATTTGGCATGCGATCAATGTGTTCTTCCCTTACAACTTTTTCTGCTTGTCATTACAACATTGTGCCTGTACAAAATAAATAGGTATATGACAAACCTTTAGGTCTTGTTTGAGAGCCCCAAATCCCTGGCCCGTGCCCGTGGATGGGCCAGGGATTTTGAGCTCCCAAACAAGCCCTTAAAGTCTAATTTCATCCCTTTTATGTTAGTTTATGATTTGAATGTGATCCTATCCACCGATCACATTGTTTAGGTCATGGACCTGTAATTTTGTTAACCATAGCCAGCTGCACAGTATTATATCCAAAATACAATATACACATGATCCATTTTAATTTTGAAGCTATTAAGTACTTGATACGAGTTGATTGTGCAACCTCATTGTTAGCCTGCCACAGTGATGATTACCTGATTTAGGTGGTGATCGGTTCGGCTGAAAGTCTCATGGCTTATGGCTGAAAACATCAGAGTGGGTGAAAAAAATCAGAATGTAGAGAGAGGCTTATTTACCATAATTAAATTAAAAAAATTTAAAAATAGAAAAAACATATTAGCCCATCACGTATAATGTAAACAAATACGAGGAAAAAAAAGAACCGGTAAAAAACTCAAAAAAAGCCAAAAGTTCAGAAAAAGACGAAATTTATGAATAGTGCAAAAATAAGCTGAAGCCAGAAGCTGAAGCCATATTGATCAGGGCTTATTTTGTCCTTAGTAATGGATAGCAAATGGCAAATTTGGTTGTACCTCCTGAAGAGATCTATATTATCATTCTGTTTAGGGTGAAGGAAATATGCTTTTGAGACCACAGAACTGACCAAATCAGGTCCATTTGTTGGCCCCAATATTTTGCCATGATGTTTAATCAATTGATCGGTCATCTTGAGGGTTTTGGTTTCAGTTTTGTTGTTCAATATTCTTCCAAATCCATTAGGCCCATCTTTTTCACTGTACCATTTCTGGTATTACCTTTTGTGCAGAGTAAACGGAAATTTAATAATACCTTTATGATTCTTGTCATAGCTGTCACCCACTCTCAGCAACAAGGACAGAGACCTGGGCACCTCTGAGGACAGCAGGAATTCTGGGGGAGGAAAGTTACCGTTCAGATTTCCTCCTCTTGCTCTCTTCAAATAACGATGATCTTATTGATGTATGAGGATGGTGCAGGTTTAGGAGCAGCTCTGGACTGGTCGCTTCAGGTGTTGCCAAGAATATAAACAAAACAGCTAATTATATCTCTACTATTATAAAAAGAAGAGTTTGTTGTTCACCACCTCCTTTCCTTCTCACTCCAGCATCTCCTCTTAACATACGCTAACATGTGGGCCCGTGTCGCCAACCGGCTCCCTCCCCGAATTGCTCTTGGCCTCACACCCCAACCACTCTTTCCTTTCCTGTGTGGCCACATCCCTGAGGCCTTAACCGCTAGCCACTCTCGCTATCTCACGTCCAGATCAATGTAGCCTCCTCTCCTCACTCCAATCAATCTCGTCTAATTCTCTCTCTTCCATACCCTACACCAACGCCTTGCCAGTTTTGTAGGCCTAACCCATGACGAGTGGCAGCACTGGTGACTAATGCCCACGACAAGTAGAAGGACCGTTGCTCAGCGACGCCTGGGCTCGGCAAGTGGGGAAGCGACAACGGCTTGAACCGGCTAGCGAGGAGGCGATGCCGGGGAGGAGGAAGATGGTGGCGCTAGGGAGGAGGAAGACGGTGGCGCCGAGATCAAGGATGGCCATTGAGAGACCATGTGTAGGTCAACCCATGGTTGTGATGAGTAATTGACGCTTGTTCTAGGAAGATTGAGTTTAGTTTTTGAGGTTTGTACTAGTTCTGCATTGTCGTAGCCCTGGCGAAGTGGTCTGCAGCTTTTACGACCATTTTAGGCGTGGTCGAAGGTCACCCGAGGGTCTCGACCACTCGGCCATGGTCGAAGGGCACCGAAGGCGATGCGACCACGTTGGCGTGGTCGAAGGCCGCCACGACCACGCTGGCGTGGTCGAAGGCGCGACGACCACGTTGGCGTGGTCGGCGAGTCACGACCACGTTTGGCCGTGGTCGAAGGGCGACGACCACGCGTGGCGTGGTCGGCAAGTTTACGACCACTTTGTGCGTGGTCGGAAGTCTCCCGACTTCGGCTACGACCACGCTGGCGTGGTGCGTGGTCGCAAGTCGTGTGACGGCTCGCGTGGTCGGAAGTCGGCGCTCGAATGAGCGATCACGTTGAGGAGTCGGCGTTACGACCACGTTACGCGAGAGGTAGTCGGAGGTCGATACTCGATCATCGTGGTCGGTTCGAGCTCGACGGGTCGGCTCGGTTGGGCGTGGTCGTATGCGGTCGGTGAGGCGTGAAACGATTGGCTGCGGTCGGATGTGCTCACAAGCGCCGGGTGTGGTCGGAAAGGGTCTCGACCTCTGTAAAACTCGTTATGCGTGGTCGAAAGGTGTTTTGATCACGCGCTAAGCGGTCGAAGTCCACGGGAGGGTTGGCGTGGTCGTAGACATCTAGTAACCGGTCGTATGACCTCCGGATCGGTCGTTTCACTTGCGAATCGGTCGTGCACGACTCTGGGCTAGTCGTCTTGACCATTTGAGCTGGAAATTGGTTGTAGGGCTTTGTGATGAAGTCGGGGACCTTGTGCATTTGTTGGTTTATCTTTTCGATTGGTCGTGCGACTTTGGTTGAAGTCGTAGACTTTGAGCGTTAAAGCGTAGCGAGTTGTGGGTGGTCGTAGCAAGTTAGCGATGATCGTAGACTCATCGTATCTGGTCGTATGGCTTGATTTTGTGGTCGTATGTCGTGTGCATTCATTGTTCTCTCTTCCGATCGGTCGTAGGTGGTGTACGACTTGGTAAGAGTATGATTTGAGTTCGTTTTCGCTCAAGTGATTGGATACTATTGTGAGCGGTGCTATGTAATGGTTTGCTTATGCTGTGATGGTTTGCGGACTTTGAGACTAGTCGTGGTGAGGCGTGGATGGTCGAGACTAGGCACGGGTGCTTGAGGTCGTGATCGGTGGAGATGCCAAAGACGACGAAGTCTGTGAGGTGGTTGCAAGCGTGATCGGCAAGGCAGGAGGAAGCTTCCGGGAAGGCAGCGGAGTGGCATTTTGGAGAAATGCGGAAAGCTGCAAAGGGAAGTTGTGTCTCTGCCAATGCACAAGAGTTGTTGGCGCTAACGGGCAAAGCAGTGGAGCTGTTGGGCTTAACGGGTAAAGCACTGGAAGCTTGTTTTCGCTAGTGGGTAAAGAGAGTGGTAAACCCGGTGTTAGGTGGGAGTTCACGGGTTCCCCCCGGTAGCAGAAGGCTATAAATAGGGTGGGTAGAGCTCGAGTGCTCGGTGAGGTTGTTCCCGAGTCACTCTGAATTTTTCGTCTCTATTTGTGTGAGTTTTCTCTGGGTAGAGCACGGTTGCTCTTGTACCTCCGATGGAGTGGTGAGAAACCTCCATGATCAATCATTCATCTCTCTTCCTCAAGTTAATTTCTGTCGTTATGAGATGTTATGATTGTTTTGTTTGCGATCTGTTTTGAGAGCTTGTTCTTCATGCGATCATTTTCTCTCTTCTCTTCTTCGTGTTTCTGCATTCTTTTGTGTGCTTCGATTGGCTCAGGCGCGAATCTATCTCAAGGCCACTTGGCCGTTCATTCCCGAGAGCGAGTCGAATCGAGAAGTTCTCTTAATCGAATGGTCGTGCGCCTCAAGTCCTCTGTTTGAGTTCGACCATGTCTCTCTACCCAAGCATAGCTAAGACTTTGGTTTTTTTTCTTGGTAATTTCTTTTCCAGAGGTTGGATTCTTTCAGTGTCTCAAATTTGAGGATCAAATGACCAGAGAGTCTTAGTTACTCGGAAATCTGGTAAACGAGTCCTTCTCCGTTCTTGTTTTATCCGCGCAGTATTCTCTGTTTGATTTCTTTTGTCGGCTTGGGAAAGTGTTCGACCACGTGGTGTTCGACCATCAATTGGCTTACGACCACGTGTGTTCGATCGGAGAAACTAGTTCTTTCACTCGATTTGCTGTGTGAGTACTTGGGGAGTTTTGAAGGCACCATTCACCCCCCCTCTGTTGCCATTTCGGTCCTACAGCCATATATGGGCCCGACGAGGTCGAGGATGGTCGGATCCAGCGGCGCGGTGGCCAGGGATCATCAGATCCGTTGGACTCTGGCTTCTCCCTTGGGTCTAACGGCAACGGCACGGGGACGATTGGGTCCAGCTATGGAGACCTCTCTCTCTAATTCTACTTCGCTGGTGCCGCCGCTTTCCACTTTTCCTTTTCTGTTGGCGTGATCGACTGGCTCCAACTACAGCTCCATGTTCGCCTGATTTGACTGTCGTGGATGCGAGGACAACTAGATCCGACGACGGCGACCTTGGGGTCCGCCTGATTCACCGTTCCAGGATGGAGAACGCTGGGATCAAGGACGATGACCTTGAGATCAAGCGGTGATGGGGTTGGAGATGAGGGAGGGAAGGAGACGGTGTCGGGTGGGAGTGGAGGGTATGGACACGTTTTTATTTATATTTAGATCAACCTCCTCTCTTAGCTGATCCTAACCACTAGATCTCAATCTGATGGCACTTCCATAAAAAAAAAAGGTGACGTAGCCAAGCCCTTTGGTCCCTCCGCTACTCTTTTTTCCTGTGCATTGCCATGCTACTACTGCACTAAGACGGCGAAGAAGAGACGGGCGGAGCGGTACTCAGTGGCAAAGAAGAGCACACTGGTACGGAAGAAGAGTATACCGGTGCAGATGATAAGGCGCTGGTGTACACCATTGAGGACAACAAAAGAACAGAAGTGTACACTACCGAGGTCGATGACCGGGACATGGAGTACACCAGGTCAGACGACGAACAGGGAAGCGGAGTACATCGGCTAGGACGAGGTGTACATTGCTAGAAGTGAGGAAGAACCGCGAAGCTAGTGGGGTTAGGGAGGGCAAATTCGAAGCAGCGATCTCAGTAACAGCAGATCGAGCCGCACCAACCTCACTCTTGATAATAAGATGTCTTCCACTTTTTAATGTTCATTATATGATCTGGATCACGTTTGATGATATGTATCACTTTTAAAACTTTGTTGCAACATATGGACATATTTATCAAGGAAAACATTGAGGACATTTTACCCTGATCGTCGACCACCCAAATAGGAACTACGTTCCGAGCTCATCTGTATTCGGGTGGAGAACTGGAGAAATTTGCTATCTGCATGAAACAAAAAAAGCTACCTAACACCATATTTTACCATTACCATTCCAGTAAGAAAGGCTTCAGCCTTCTTGAGCAAAATTGGACGTGGTGGTGTTCAATTAGGCTTAATTTTGGTGGCTTATGGCTGAATTTTCGCTGTAGCTAACTGAAATTACACTGTAGTTGATACTGACTTATTTGGTATAATTAAATTTTAAAAAATTTAAAAATAGGGGGAAAAAATGGGTTAGCCCATTACGTATAATACAAATTAATACGGAGAAAAGAACCGGCAAAAAAAGCTTAAAAAACCAAAAAGTCAGGAAAAAACGAAATTTAGAAATAACGAAAATAAGCTGGAAACCAGAAGCTAGCCCAAACGAACGGGCGTATAGGGGTGTACTGAATTCCTTTTGCTGTATTTGCACGATTTTGTAATTTATGGCTACAAAAAGCCCAAAGATGTTCATGCGACCGACTTGCTGCTTGATTGAGGAAAAATCGGATCTGGTCGGTGAACTGCAACTCAAAGGGGACAAAAGGTTTAGAGAAATCCATAATACTATTTGTGTCTTGCACTCTAGTTTTGTGGCTCCGCGGCGAATGGCTTGTAACTACGGTTTTGAAATAACAAGAGAGAAGTTATTCTGTTTATTTATTTGTAAGAAATCATAAACCAAAAAGAACTCTATCATTCTCTAATTTTTTGCTCCAATGATACAGTTAACGTGTGTGTATAGCAATTCGTCTCCCATAAATCTAACACTGGATATGCAATAGTATTTTTTAGGAATAATTCAGGATTTGCAACTTCATAGAATAGTTTTTAGAATTTGCCACTATATAAATCGTAATTCAGGATTTTTCGCTCTATAGAAAATCCAATTCATACTCTGCCATTTTCGCATTTTTCTAGCATTTTTCCTATTTTAGCCTACCTGAATTGACCCTTTTGCGCCTGATGCAGCTGGCCACAGTGCAAGATCTGGGTCCAGCTGAGGTTTTCTGTTACCAAGATTTGCTTGCTCCAAGATTGCAAGAAGCAAGGGGCGGAGTCGTGCTGAGCGAGCGCGCATGGTGGCGATCGCGGCGGGGAGGCGGCCCACGGTCGGCCACCGGAGGCCGGGCTGTGGCGGCAGCAGTCGCAGGCATAGCAGCAGCGGCTGCTGGCGGTCGCTGTCGCCGCGCGAATCGCTGCGGCGAAGCCAGCGTCCGCGGAGGCCACTGTGTATGGCAGAGGCGGCGGCGGGTGCTGCCTCGAGTTCCTCGAGTGCCTACGGGCGCTGGGCGTGAGCGCAGGGCCTGCGTAGTTCAGGTGGGCCGTACGGCTGATGCGTCTGCAGGGGCGACCGGGGTCCTGCGGCGCAGGGCGTCCGCCGAGGGGCAGCGCGCCGAGCTGAAGGGCGCATCGCGGGCAACGCCGCCGCGTCGTTGTACACGATGCATCGCTATGGTTGCCTGGGAGGTGGTATACTAACGTGGTTCTTGTTCTGTATTTTGTTCTTCCCTTCCGTTAATTCTTCCATGGATATCTTTTCATTTGATTCCTTTTGTATGAAGTGAAACTTGTACTTCAGATGCTCCAGAAGTTGATCTCAATACGACGAAAAAGAAACGTGTTCATGATTTATTGAACTCTAGCCGATTGTGATGTTTATAGGAAGAAACAGAACTGTCTGGTTTGAGCAATTTTTTAATGTGTGTGTTCTTAGGCATGCTTGAGCTGGCCAGACAGAAAGATTTGAACTCTCACATAAGACATACATGTGGCATCTTGCTATAGAATGCTTGTTTGATTCACGTACTTCTGGATTAGAATACCAGTTTTTTTAGTGGCTAATATGGCCCATTAGGTCATTGCCTCGGATTAATATTATAGAGTAGGTACATCCACTCTGAATATTGCATAAAGGACCATGAGAAAGAAACATTTCATAATGTGGTCCCTGGCACATAAGAAAAAGGACTACAACGAAAGGAAAAATCACATTCAAATCCTCTAGCAACTGAGAACAATGCCTTCATGCTCCTCGCCTTGAAGATTCGTATCTAGCCACGGTTCCACCACATATTATGCCGACGATGTCAAGTAGTGGAAGAGGGAAATGGGCCTCTTTTGGATAGAGGTTGAGGGAGACACAGAAGATCAACGTCCCCAAGAGATGCCAACGATATACATGGTGATACTCCGATTGGCCACTAAGAACTATGATGATTTGGTCTTCGATCTTGACAACTTCATTAATGATGCCACCTAGGGAGTAGTGGGTGGGGGATCCAGAGTGATAGAGCCGAGGGAGAGATACACAGTGGCCAGAGGAAGCAGCTCACCGACCAAGATGGTGATTGACACCATAACCACAAAAGGAAAGCTAATTATTTAGTTGGGGAGGAGACGCAGCTCACTGACACCGAGGAAGAAAACCTTCCCCCAGGAGGAGAAAGACTACCACTTGGTCGAGGCTGGATGCTAGAGAAGATTGCAGAGAGGAAGTACTGTTATCAGCTTCAAGACTCCACTGTAGAGCTAGATCTGGTCAGCTCTAGACGAGGAGATGGTGGAGCCTACCTGAGCGGAGCTGCCGATGTCACCGTGCGCAACCACGAAAGACGCCAAGAACGAATGCACACGGATGTTGCAGGCACCAACCACCGACACCTCCTATCGATTCGCTCCAGCAACAACAATAAGAAGGCTGTCTCCACAAGGACCAGCTAGCTATACAAAATCTGAAAAAGAAAGGATCCTTTTAGTAGATCTACAAGCTAGGAATAGGTCCCCCTCCCCTCTCACCACCGGCGAGCACGCCGACGGCCGAAGATGGAGAGGAGTGGTCGAGATATGGGAAAAGAGGTGAAGGGGGCTAGAGGAATGGGATAGGTTTCAAGAGCTTCAGGACTGGGTTTGTTGATTAATTGTTGAATCAGAATACCAATTTGATTTGTCTCCTTTTCCCTTGCTTCGCATGGATTGCCATTGGACGTTGCTGGTGGAGAGTGTTTTAGCTACTAGTTTTGATCCAATTCAAACTGATGCAGCTGGCCGCAAGGGCAAAAGGGACATTTTAAGTGAGCTAAAATAAGGCAAATGCTAGAAAAAAAAGCAAAAATTTCAAAGTATGAATTAGATTTTATATAGAATGGTAAATCCTGAATTGCAATCTATATAATAATAAACTCTAAAATATCATTCCATAGAGTGTATCTTGAATTATCTCTTCTTCTTTTTACCCAGCTCTGCCCTGCTCTCGTTGAACGACTACCAAGTTGAACAGTGGTCTGCGCCGCAGAGCCCACACTAGCCGTCACTGTTCTTCAGTTGTGCACTGGGCAGCCACAGAGGTAGGGATCCTCTGCAGCAGCGAAGGAAATTGGGTGCTGCTTTTGTACCGTGCATTAGGGCGTGTATTTTCCATCGGGAAAAAAATTTTCAATCTAGATTAATCGCTGCAATGCAATTGCTAAAGTGTCTTGGTTCCTTTCTGATCCAACGGCTGCAGGAGAAATTCATAGCAGTAGCAGAAGGGAGCTCTTCAAATCAAAGCACACGTGATGGACTGACGGTGTGCGTGCTCTGATGCTCCGTGTGGTCGTCGTCGTCGTCGGGACGATTCAAACTTGAAGTAGCAGAGCAGAGCAGAGCACAGTATTGAATGGTACTTGGTGAGGTCGATATCACATCACTCGCATGTAAGGATATGTGCCAAGTAAATGTACTACCTACTGCAACAGTTGCCCCCATTTCTCCCAGTCCCTGCCGCAGCTCAGCTCAGCTCAGCTCAAATGGCGTGCTCCAACATGGCTTAAGACATCGCTAATGCTGGGCATTGTATTGCGTCTCAGGCTATTCTGTTTTTAGCACACTGTTTTCAAAATGACCATTTGTGCCTGGCAAATTGTATAGCTTCGGTGCTAAACACAGGTATAGGGCCTATTCTTTAAGTTAAAAGTTGGTGGTTTTAGGTTTTTTTGTTACAGTACCTAACTTTCAAATATAGTATTTTCTCAAGACGGGATCTACAAATTAAACGATCTACACGTTAAAAGTTTAACATCTGTACCAGCTAAAATCGTAAGTAAGTATCGGTCTCTGCGTAATCTGTACCGTAAACAGCTAAAATTCAAAAATTTCAGTCAAAAAATCATAAGTCGCAGTCGAAAAGAACGGACCCATAGCACGCACCAAATACAACCTGGCTATGCTGTTTTGAGTATGATGGCTGGCCATTTCTTGCCAAACTTTGTCGGCTCTAGGCAAGTTTAACTTTCTTTCGCCGTCGTTTGCTCAACGATCGTGCTTACAGTGCGCCATACTTTTTAGAGCCTTAGCCCACTTATGATAGGTGTATATTTTTTTAGCCAAATTTTGCCTAGCTTTGCGAAAAGTATGGTTTACCGTAACCACATACACTAAGTGTGTCATGCATCCAAACATGCACATGCTAACTTCATATCGTTTCTGTCTTTAAAAAAAAATCGTTTCTGATCATGGCAAAAAGAAACAATACAAAGTGAGGTTCTGTCTCCCTGCCCTGCTTTCAAGTTTGCTGCTGCCTTTGCAAATGATCTGCTGAAAAAGTGTAAATTATTTCGCCTTTCTCAGGCCCCAAAGAAAGCTGCGGATCTTGCAAATTGTGAGGTCGTGATCTCGTCCCCCAGTTCCTGGCAGCAGCTCCAGTGGCCCAGCGCCGACCCACGCTGCTGCCCTACCCTCATCAGGAGAGCATAAAGACCAATCGCCATTAAAAAAAAGAGGGACAAAAATCTACTCATCGTCATAAAGTTCTTAAGGGAGAAAGCAAATCTGTTTGAACTTAGCACCCACTAATCACAAGTCCACTCCTCAGTCAACGCAGTCATCTCTGCACTACTCCTCTCTGACTGTATGGACTGTATGAATGTGTTACTTGCTCTTACTCCATCTATAAGTTAAGCAAGATTTGTTAATGATGACATTGTAGTGACATTGAGCGTAGGGTTTGTTAATGATGCATTGTAGTGACATTGAGCTTTCTGCTGCTGCACAAACGGAGTAGGGTTGAGGTTCCCACTTCCACTTGTTATAATACAGCCGTCGTAGGAATAAGAAAGTGATTAGGGCAATGATCATTGTGGTCCATCACTCTTATCTTGATTTTCCAAAAAGAGTAGGTATTTGCATTCTACGTGTGCTCAGCAAGAAATGGTTGGCCTCGACCCCCTGTTTGAAAACAAATCCATGACATGTAGAGATTCGAGACAGATGTCGAGCACATCCCCATCTGTCTGAGGAAGCAAGATTTGAAATTTACAAAAAAAAAATTCACTCAAGTTTAAACTAGTAACTTGCAAGCAAGATAAACAAACCTTGCGCTTGCTTGCCCACTGGATATCACTGTGCCTGTCCGTGTCGGTGAACCTAACACGACCCAGAATTGGCCATCTCTTTCCATCCAAGAATACCACCGCCACACACATTAATATTAGCGAGAAAGCAGGAAAGAAAGCGAGGGGTTACATGAGAAGGTTTATGATTATCTTTAGGGTGATATTTCTATATTTTTCTCAAAATAATTTGTATAGCTTTTAAAACATAATTGAATGATGAATAGTAACTACTTATCTCTTCGTGTGCTTTGAGATTCGTGCCATTCTTATTAGAATGGAAAGATAGAAGCACTACTCTTATCTTTGATGAATCATTGTCAATGTTTGTGAAGGTGAAATTCAAATTTATGAAAGATTTGAATTTTATGCCTATTATTTCAATCCTTGGCGATCTGACTAGCTAGATTGAGCAGTTAGATCGACCAGGTATACCAGTTAGACCGGCTCGACTGGGCGGTCAAACCGGCCAATGAGGTCAGTAATGTGGGGTTTTGGTCGAGGTTTGGATAATTTGTTCTAGGTCAATGTATTCATATTGTATGAAGCATATCTGAGCTAACGTAGATTAAGTTATGAAGAGTTTGTGTCTGAAAATAATTTCTTTTGTCTTTGGATATGTAAGGAAGTTTCAAGTCAACTATGGTCAACAGTGAGGACCGGGACTACGTTCATGATGAGCCGAGGTCCAGAACGATCAAGAATATTAGGTGAGATGGTTAAACTTAAGTATACACTAGGGAAAGCAAGGAATGTTAAAGGAAAAGTTCGTGCGACAGATTGCATCAAGTGGTATGGTCGGTCCAAGTGAGGTATAGTCTGATAAAACTAGAATGGGAAAGACTTGTTGAGTGTTGCAAGCTATTGTCGCATCTACAAATAGGTAAGCATGGCGATTGCTTACAGGGGAAAATGAAGACTGGATCAAGAAAAGGGTATTTTGATAGTTAGCCAAATATTAAAAATTTTGTTAGATCAAAACCACGGTACTTGAGTGGCATTTGGAAAAGCGGTTTAGGTAAAGGAGATGCTGAGAAGATCAAGTAGATCAAAGGCTAAAAATTAGCGGATTCAAATTCATGTGTTTTGAAAAGCATGAATAAGTTACATGTGAGCATAAAACTTTTGTGTGGGGTTAATAGGTTTCTCCAATCATGCTAGTGGATAGTATCCGTTAGAGTTAGATGTTGGTTGGTTGCTCTATCTATTTAGTGGTTAGAGGTGGAAGCTTATTGCTAATCATTCCAAACATTATTGAGTTAGGGTTAGTGTTTGAGAGAGAAGAGTAAGTGTTATGGTGTGCTTTCTTATCCTTCTCATAGAGCGTATGTAAAATTTTCATCCTCAAGTAGCAATATAATCAAGCTTGTTCATCTCATGAATATTTCTTGTTTAGTTGATTTACTCTTGTTCTTGTTGGTTCTTTACCTCTTCTCTTCACTTTTTGATCTTGCTAGTTCCAAGGACGTGTAAGTAGTGAAGATGACTCATAGATTAAATTACATCCATCTAGGCATTGTGTTTTACAAGATCTCGAAATTGCCTGGTTCTTGTATGATTTGGAGACCTTCTTAAGAAACTTTGATCTAAGCATTTTAGCTTTGATTCATCGGTTAGTATTGCTCTCTATGATATGTGGAAACACATTTAGAGTCATCTTTGTTGTTTTTAACCCACGAGTAAGTTGTTTCTCAAGAGTTTGAGTTTTGCTCGATTTTAGTGTAACCTTTCATGTTTTGAGGAAATGTTGAAAGTTTGGTCAGGATCATTCCGATTCTTGGATGGAATAGATTGCTGAAACCCTCAACAAGGTGTGTACAAAATTTAATCTCATTTGATCATGAATTTTGAAGTTCGCATCAAAAAATGGTTGGGACTCGGACTGATTTTCTGTTCTGAGAATAGGGGAGTGATTAGACCGCTCTTAGGCCCGGTGAGACCAATCGTTGATCAGACCACCAGCTTGAATGTGGTCAAACCGCCGATCTATGGCCAATCAGATCGACTAGATGCACAGTTGTGCATCTTTGCTATTTTGGATTGTTTCTTGATTATAGACTGTGAAATATAATTTTCTTAATTCTCAAGTTCTAAAGTGAAATATTTATTGTACCTAAAAGAAAGGTTAGAGAAGGCATGGTTCACCTCCCTGTTACCGTTGCCGGTCCTTCGAGCCGGCGTTTCACTCCAGAGCTTTCCATCCAAGCCAGTAAGCTCGTGTCGGTGAACCTAACACACCACAGAATTGGCCATCTCTTTCCATCCAAGAATACCACCACAGCACTCACACCAATATTTAGCGAGAAAGCAACGAAAGGAAGGAAATAAAACGAAGTGAACCGAGCACCACCACCACGAGCGTTGGGCCGAACGCCAGCCTCGTCGGCACACACGCATCGCACGCGGCACGCAGCGTCTTGCTTGCTCCATTAAAAAAACCCGAACCAAGAAGCACATCTCACTGCGTCAGGACGAAGAACAGGCCGGCGGTACATTGCAGTAGACGATTTGAATCCAACGGGCAGAGGAGAGAACACCGCACCAACCCAACCCCCTCGGCTCTTCCCTTTCAAACCACTCCACTCCACCGCTCCTCCATTTTTTTTAGCTTCTGCTTCCTCTCGAGCTGCCAGCTAGCTAGCTCACACACAGTGGCCATGGCTCCCCTGCTCGCCTTGTTGCTGCTGCTCGAGCTTTGCCTCTGTTCTTGCGGCAATGTGAGCCAGAATTAATGCCGTATTCCTACGGCTTTGTGATCCAAGAACCCTTCCTGGTAGCATCTATCTTATTGCTGTTGTTTCGGTGTTTCTGCAGGTGTACATTGTGTACATGGGGGAGAGGCACCCCGAGCTGCACCCGGAGCTGGTGCAGGACTCGCACCACGGCATGCTAGCCGCCGTTCTGGGCAGGTGGAGTGAAGTGATCGCTAGCTAGCTTCTAAGTTTCTCCATGGTTGCTCACTACTATTCACCAAGCTATGGCCTTGTGCTTTGCAGCGAGCAAGCGGCCAAGGACGCCATCCTTTACAGCTACAGGCACGGCTTCTCCGGCTTCGCCGCCGTGCTCACGGACAGGCAGGCGGCGCGGCTCTCCGGTGAGCCCACAGTTTCAGCGATCTTGCCATTCTGCTCGGGCGTGTGTATCTTACTGTTTGTTCTTGACAAACTAATGTTGCTTTCTCTCTAATTTTTTTTTCTGGCTCGAATTAAATTGTGGCGTCAAGATTGGCCTGGGGTTGTGAGAGTGGTTCGGAATCGTGTCCTTGACCTGCACACCACCAGGAGCTGGGATTTCATGCGAGTGAACCCGTTGCCTTCGGGTGGAATCCTCTCGAAGAGTAGATTTGGGGAAGATTCCATTATCGGTGTACTAGATACAGGTGAGATTATTTCTTCATTTGTAGTAGTAGTGGCAATTAGGATTGGGACCGACATTGCAATGTGAAGAGTGAGACGTTCTTGGTTTGCAGGGATATGGCCGGAGTCGGCCAGTTTTAGAGACGACGGCGTCGGCGAGATTCCGCGGCGGTGGAAAGGCCGATGCGTCGCCGGAGACAGGTTCAATGCTTCCAACTGCAACAGGTTGGCCTACAATTTTCTTGTGAAAATTTGCCACTAATTGCAATAGGAGAGGAGAGAATTGTACGGGTTATCCTGGTGGTGACTTGAGATTCATGATAGGATAGGAAAATAATAGGCGCGAAATGGTACATCAAAGGGTATGAAGCCGAGTACGGGAAGATGAACACGACTGATATCTTTGAGTTCATGTCCGCGAGGGACGCCGTCGGGCATGGGACGCACACGGCGTCCACTGCTGCCGGAGCTCCGGTAGCCGATGCCAACTTCAGGGGGCTTGCCAGTGGTGTAGCAAGGGGAGGGGCACCGAGGGCAAGGCTGGCCGTCTACAAGGTGTGCTGGGCCACCGGAGATTGTACCTCTGCAGACATCCTTGCTGCTTTCGACGACGCTATACACGACGGTGTCGATGTGCTTTCGGCGTCCCTAGGCCAAGCACCACCTCTCCCTGGTTATGTCGACGATGTCTTGTCCATTGGATCCCTCCATGCTGTCGCCAAGGGGATCGTCGTGGTCTGTTCTGCAGGGAACTCTGGTCCTTATTCAGAGACGGTGATCAACTCGGCACCGTGGATTGTGACTGTTGCTGCGGGCACCATTGATCGGACTTTCCTTGCAAAGATCACCCTCGGCAACAATAGTACTTATGTGGTAAGAGTCTCGTCTGAATTATTGCTTCAAACTTATGGTCGCAAACTGTTGATATGCCCCTCTTTGCTCCTGGCATTCTGATGTCCTGATGATGCAGGGTCAAACACTGTACTCCGGAAATCATCCCGCAAAAAGCACGCGTATAGTCTATGCTGAAGACATTTCATCTGATAATGCTGATGATACCGATGCAAGGTAATCCTCTCTCTCTCTCTCTCTCTCTCTCTCTCTCTCTCTCTCTCTCTCTCTCTCTCTCTCTCTCTCTCGATCAATCCTAAAATTTCGACTTCCATTTAGGCTAATGTCTTTGCAGAAGCTGCACTGCAGGATCTCTGAATGCTACTCTAGCAAAAGGAAATGTGGTGCTTTGCTTCCAAACACGAGTACAGAGATCAGCCTCACTGGCAGTAGAGACGGTTAGAAAAGCCCGTGGTGTTGGAGTTATTTTCGCGCAGTTCTTAACCAAGGATATAGCGTCTGCATATGATATTCCTTGTGTTCAAGTAGACTATCAAGTTGGAACAGCTATACTTGCATACACTACTAGCATGAGGTATATATACAGTCTTGTATATGGTTCGGTAGTTGTGAAAAAAAATCAAAATATATGCTTTTCTTAGCCGACAATCTCTATTAACTTTTGTTTTCCATGCACAGAAACCCTACGGTTCGATTTGGCTTTGCAAAAACGATTCTAGGGGAACTGATAGCCCCAGAAGTTGCATACTTCTCGTCTAGGGGTCCAAGTTCTCTATCCCCCTCTATTCTGAAGGTAAAACAGTCTCCTTCAGTTGATTAACTAAGTTCATACGTAATCCAGTCAACATTAGCGTCTGCTATACCTTGTAAAGAAACCCTGCATCTTGTTGTGCTATCCAACTTTTGCAGCCAGACATCGCCGCCCCAGGTGTAAACATTTTGGCCTCATGGTCACCTGCAGCCGCCATATCGTCATCCATTGGATCGGTGGACTTCAAGATTGATTCAGGAACCTCAATGTCCTGCCCGCACATTTCAGGCGTGGTCGCTCTTCTCAAATCAATGCACCCTAATTGGAGCCCTGCCGCGGTAAAATCAGCACTGATCACAACAGGTAATGCTCAACTGCCTCTCTGCATCGAAGATTTTTTTCTTGCCCCAACAAGTTTACACCTTTGCAGCCAACGTGCGTGACGAATACGGTTTCGAGGTGGTAGCCGAGGCAGCACCCTACAAGCAGGCGAACCCATTTGATTATGGAGGCGGCCATGTGGATCCAAACAGGGCTGCGCAGCCCGGTCTTGTGTACGACATGGGAGTATCTGACTACCTGCGCTTCCTCTGCTCCATGGGCTACAACAACTCAGCCATCAGCGCCATGGCTCAACAGCACACGACCTGTCAACACACACCGAAGTCGCAGCTGAACTTGAATCTCCCATCCATCACCGTTCCTGAACTGAGAGGCAAACTGACGGTGTCAAGGACGGTCACCAACGTCGGCCCAGCCGTGTCGAGATACAGAGCCCGTGTGGAAGCTCCTCCTGGGGTGGACGTCACCGTGAGCCCCTCGCTCTTGACCTTCAACTCGACTGCCAACAAGTTGGCATTCAAGGTGACGTTCCAGGCCAAACTGAAGGTGCAAGGGAGGTACACCTTCGGCAGCCTGACATGGGAGGACGGCACCCACACGGTGAGGATTCCTCTCGTGGTTCGGACGATGATCAGTAAGCTCTACGTCAATGCGTGAGTATGAGACGCCTTGTAGTATTCGCCGTCCATGATGACACAAGATATGTAACTCGCTGATATATCCTGATTCTACGGGCATTTGGTGATTGGTTGGGGTTTCTTGACTAGAACTCAACTAATGTGAAATAAAATGCATTGGTGATTGTTGCACGAAATACTGGCCGATTATAGCAGTAGCTGCAACACGAATGGTTGTACAAAAATGAAACTTTTTTCTTTCCGATAATCAGGAGCTTCTTTGGTTACGCGTGCTAAAAGAGATGTCTCTGTTCTGCACTCTGTTCGGTTCCGCAGAACAGGCTCTGAACATTCCGAGAAGATGCAGATTTGTGCAGAAGTGGAATTCGTTGCAGATTCCGTTACATATCTTATCTTTATCTTTCCAGTTTGTATTCTGCATGTATATCTGTAGATATTGTCTCTTCATGTATTTCTGCTTTGATGTACCGGTTGGATATGGAAACCAACCAGATTTGTAATCGTTTCTGTAACGGACTGACTGTTGCACGTCCAGCAATATAGGGTTTGTTCTTTTCAGCTTCTAAAAGCTGCTTTTTAGGTTTTCTACAGTAACTAGCTTTTAAATAGAGTATCTTTTTAAGATAAGATCTGCTAGTTAATTGTAGTACATACTGTACCGACTTCATTCATATTAACAAAAACCGTATATGAGTTTCTGTTACTCTGTAATCTCTCACACGAATAGCCCAAAAGACAAAAACTACAGCCAAAAGTCATAACCTTCAGCCAAAAAGAACAGGCTCATAGAACATGCCACAGCCCTGGTTTAGAGTGCAGAAGCCAGAGGCATTGTTTTGCCGATTCCTTCTACTCTGATTTTCTATATGGCATCAGAGCCTCTCCTCTAAAAACTCTGTTACACAGGTACTTCCTAAAATCAGCATATAGATACCGTATTGAAAATGGATACTCTGCCGATACGCTTTGATATATATCTTGCTCGTATCCTGAATTATCTATTTTTTAAGAAAAATTATCGATACTTTTTCGATACCTGTTCCATACTTTCTGATACTTCTTGACCTAATAAGCCTGCCTTGAAGCCCTTGGGTCGGTCAGATCCATTCGAATCTTTCCCCAGCCCGGACTCCACTCCCAGCCCGTGGCGACGCCAGACAGCGCCCCAGGCCCCACGCCGTACAAGTTTAGTTGAAGTGACTTCACGTAGGGTCATGCATGTGATGTGGCCAGGTGACCTCCCTCATTTGTATGTATAGTGTGCTGGGCTGGTAGGAGTTTTTAGCGAATTTAGTGTTGTTTGTGATGGTATTTATAAAATTAGTTATATACGTAGCGTTTTTGTAAAAATGGTATTTTTGCCGTCTGGTGGGTGGGCGGCAGCGCGAGGAGACAACACGTGGCACCTGCTCCCACAAGATAGCAGGTGGTTAAGCCGCTAACTAGCTAGCTTAATTATTGCCTAAATTCGAATTTTTAAATATAGCAAACAAGGTCGAAAAAATATGAAATTTTATACACAGACTCCTAACACAATGTACTTCATTGTGTAATTTTTTTACAGTTTTGTCCCCTAGGAAAATTGCTCTAAAATTCATACGATTTCGATATTTGTAAGAATTGTTACATATAGCAAACAAGCTTTAAAAATTATAAAATTTTATATGAAGCCTCCCAACACAGTCGATCTAATTGTGTATTTTCTTGGGAACTTCATGTGCTCCAAATTTGCCATGTTAATTCGTGATAATTTAATTATAATTAGTGATATGCGATGCTCAGGCATCTTTTGAAGTGTGTGACCTCTGTCCTTCGCACATATGTCTGCCCATTACTGCTACTTTTTCTTTTCCACTGCGTCTTTCGCACAATTGTCACTCTGTCCATGTCGTCCCCCCTCCCGCGCTCCCTCGTACACACTGATGTCGTTATGTCCATGCCGTCTACCCTCGCCCGCATGTGTATGCATATATTTTTTGAATAGAGTAACTAATGGAGAGAAAAAATAAGGATATGGAGCTACATGATCTATGTATAATAGAGAGTGCTTGTGTTTTTAAGAATCTCAACAATTTAGTATGCTCAATAATTTTCTTTCATCAAGCTCATACTTCAATTACGTTTTTCAAATTGTATTTTCTTTCAAGTTTGTATTATCATTTACAATATTTATGATGTTGTAAAATTCTAAATAACCTGCGAGATACATAAATATATTATCAAGCATCATAGTTATATCATTTAATATTAAAATCTTTGAAATAAAGTCAGCCGTGTAGATGTGCGGGACACCCCGCTAGTCTAAACTAATAATCCACCAGTTAAAATTATCCTACATCCACCCAATAATTATCTGCTCTACAGTCATGATCTTAACTACATCCACACCACAATATACACCCAGAAATACACCATTATAAAAATGTACACACCAGATTAACTCTCCTCCATTCTCTCTCTTTACTCAACCATATCCGACGATCATCCTTCCATGTATCTGCAGTACCCCTCCTCCAAACTCCCCCGCTCAGCCCTCGCTCCTCCTCCGCCTCGTCTCCCCCGGTCCTCCTCCTCCCCCGCTCAGCCGCCGCCGCCTCCTCCAACCGCCGCCTCCCCCGCTCCGCCGCCGCCGCCTCCTCCCCCCACCCCCTGCGCCGCCGCCTCCTCCTCCTCCCCACCCCACCCTGCGCCGCCGTCTTCTCCTCCCCACACCACCCCGCGCCGCCGCCTCCTCCTCCCCCCACCCCTCCGCCTCCTCCCCCCACCCCTCCGCTCCGCCGCCGCCTCCTCCTCCCCCACCCCGCGCGGTGGGCGGAGATCCGCGTGCGCGTGGCCGCAGCGTGCGAGGGTTGGGGTATCTTCCAGTCCGGCGATCCCCACTCGTAGATAGATCTGGGCGTAGGAGGGTTCCCGGCGGGATGGGGCGGGGTTGCCGGCGGTCTCTAGGGTTGTGGTGCCTCGTCGCGGCGTGGGTGGCGGTGGAGGCGTTAGCCGCGGGTGCGGAGGGGCCGCGGGAGGTCGCCACGGCACAGGCCCGGCGCCGGCACGCGTATGCGGCGATGATGTACATGGGCACGCCCCGCGACTACGAGTTCTACGTGGCCACGCGCGTCATGATGCGCTCGCTGCGGAGGCTCGGCACCCACGCCGACGGCGTCGTGATCGCCTCCCTCGACGTCCCGCTGCGCTGGGTCCAGGCGCTGTAAGCTCCCCCCTCTCCCTGTCACCATCGGTTGGCTTTTGCTCCGCTTTTTATTCTCTGCTTTTACTTTCTTGCCTGTTTTCTCCGCCATTTCCATCCCCCTCTCTCGCATCCGAGCTCTCGGGCTCAGCTTCTCTCCCCTCCGTTCTTCCCTTCTCGGGGCGACCAGAGTTCGCTCGACCTCCGTGCTTCGACCACCGCCCACTCCTGAATCGGAATGCATTCCATTTGCTCCTGTGTTTGATCCGCCGCCGCACGCTCTTCCCGATTTTTAGAGCTTATTCTCTCAGATTTCGTTAGCCATTTCTTGATGGGATCCATGTTATGCAAGTCTCTGCTCGGCCTTTTGGGTGCTGGGGTTGGTCAATGCGTGTGCTGTCTTAGCTTCAATTAAGTGTTTGGCTCTTCTTGGCTGGTAGATCTGTGTACAAGACTGTCCCTCTCCATCTCTCTATTTAGAGCACCAGTAACACCTTCTTGGTTATGACGTGGGCTTCAAATGTGGAGTTAGACTTGCATATGAGTAAAAGCTGGGATTTTTTTTAGGATATGTGTGGGATATTTCGGATACAATGGTCGTAGACTTGTAGTACGAGCCGATCAAGATACCAGTGCTAAGATTAGGTGTAATTTTAGGCCTTTGGAGTGTGTTACGAACTCATAATGTTTTGAGGACTACATAGTCGGTTCAGATAGACAGGGAACTGTTGATGCAAGTATGATTGGTGGGGAGCCTAATGCTAACTGCAGGTAGCAACCAATAATTGCAGTTCTTAATTTGAAAAAAAGGTGTTCATCAAAGATCATCGAGAGAGATGTTTCGAAAGGGTTGGTCCCTTAATTGCGTACTTGGTGACACCAGATCACTAACACGAAGGCAATTAGTAGTTTGGAACTAATGTATATCGACTGCAGGTTCAGTGCGTGGTTAACCTGATGCATGTTTCATTCATTCTGCAGAATGTTAAAGTAGAAGCTGAAGATATTCCACTTTAGTACATACTATTTCGGAGGTTAGGTTTTCTGGATCAAATTGGCTCAAGATTAGTTCATGGTGGTGGATGAGCAAATGAAATGCTCTGGCCGTGGAGGAGGAGGTTTCTTCTCGTCATCTGCATCAGGGTATAGCCATGGCCTTGCTCTCTTGCTGCTTGGACGGAAAGGCGAAGAGAAGCCTGTCCAGGTATCACCGTGGAATCATTATCGACTAGCAAGCATCAGGACATAACATGGGCAAGTCTAGTAAGAAGTCCAGTGTTGAGGTTGCACCTGCCGCTATCTCAGTCCCAGAGGGAAAATCAGCAAAGAAGGGTAATATTTTTGTAGTTTCTTTGTCTCGTGGCTTTGTATCTTTGTATAGTTGTTTTATTGTGTCACAACAATTTTTGATCTGAATGAACAGTAAGAGAAATGTGAAGATGGGATTGAGAAGGCCGTCGGTGCCAAGAAGCAAAAATCGCACTGAGAAGGTCGTACTGTGAAGAATGATGCCAATAAAGTGAAGAAGCACCCCTCCAAAGAAGGTCGAGTAGCAGCCTTCGAGGAGGATTCTTGATTCGAAGAGGAGGTACTTCTGTTCTTCTCTTTAGCTTTGTTGACACTCATGATCACCGTGTGCTCTTTTAGTTAAAAACTTTGTAACTTATTTGTTTGAAGATTATTTTCTTCCATTGTGGTCTGCTTGCAAAGAATATTATTTTCTTTGAAAGGACTTATTTGCATTCATTGTGGGCCTCTATTTGCGTTCATTTCTTGTGTGCTTAATGTCAGACAAGTGTATATAGTTGTACATGGATAGAGTATTCTTTTTCACTGCTCTCAGAAATGATATTACTTCAAAAATATTTGCAGTTGAAGGTCCAACCAAAGAAGGCTGAAGAGGTCGTTTGTGCACGGATTAGGGGTGCCCGGTGGGGAGCTTGTAGATTTTTAGCTTCTGATTGCATCATAGTGTAGCATAGCTAAATATAATTTAGATAGATTAAATGTTATCCTTATTTTTCCTCTCTCGGCGGTGGTCTCCCGTTTACGCCATTTGTGTTGGATAGAGCACATATGAGTTATGACGAAGCTTCGGTAATTTCTCAGATGCTTGCTATTTGCTGAGTAGGCTACAGCGAAAACCATGAAACTGGATGCTTTCACTTTCTGTTGTGTTAATAGATATTTTTTGTGAGGTTGATGTAACTTATTGAGTATTGATCCTCTTTTGGTTCCTACTAATTTGCCGTCTTAAGAAAAATCTCATCACGATGTCATGCAAATAAATTGCCTCTTCAGATCGCAAATTTGGTTTGTGCTTCCATTGACCTGTACTGCAATGTGGATTACTGCAAATCATTTGAGCACCCTATTGCCGGATGCGTTAGCACGGGCACACTACTAGCTAGCTTCTTCCAGATCTATGATGGCTACACTATAAACACACATGGTGCATTGAACTTGCTTAATCCGACCTACACCTTCACCATGAGCATTGACTTTTTTTGTTTGTCCTCCGGATATAATCAAAATGGTATCATGATGTTTCGGACATAATCGAATAAATAAAATAAGATCGAATCGAACTGCTCGCGTTTTATAGATCTCATTTTATATGTGCAACCGGATGCGATCCTCTTCAATCACTAATATCCAAGTAATTGTCCTCTCTCTCCAAGTTTCTGAAATATATTCAGAGGACTGATCTCTGCTCATCCTCTGGAGGCAGGTTTGTTTGTTTAGAATTTAAATTCATTTTTTAGGGATACCATCATTTGTACAGCTCTACTTGAAATGATTATAACGGTCTTTATACCACTTCATCGTTGGTCAATCTATAACTTTGCGACGTGTGGTGCCTATATTAGGTGTACTAGATGCTCTTCTGCCTGTTGATCCACTGAGCTCACAAATAAACCTGCTTCCAGGGTACTGCTGCTGTGTTTTAGATAACTATGATTTACACACATCAACATTTTTTCCTTTTATAATTGCTAATTTACTTTTGTTTGTACAGGGAGACAACTGCAATATGGGTCTCATTAAATGTTCCTTGCAGACAGCAGCCTGGTCTATACGAGGGTGACGAATTTTTTACTGCTGCGAGGCCAGAAGCAGGGTAGGCTTGCCTTCGCTGCTTTAGATTTGGTTCTGTAATCCATTACAAGTGATTATAATCTGATCAGTATTGCTTGGACATGAATAGAATGTCAAATTCTAACCACTGATGCAAGTGTTCGTATGGCATACTAAACAAGAGATACCAGTACTCATATTCAATGTAATAGAGAAAACATAAAAAATATTGGCAGGGCAGGGCGCGGCGATCCTCGATCATCAGGGCAGGCCACCAGGCCGCCGGCCGCCAGGCGAGTCCGCCGGCAATCCAGGCCGGCCGCCGGCCACCAGGCTAAAGCGTCAATCCTCCAGGTCAGTAACTTTGTGATCCAGAATGGCTGAACTAAACTATTTGAGTCTAGAAAGTTACAGTTTTAATATGAATCTGCATGACACTATGACTTGATCATATTTGAGTATAAAATGCATATCTGCATGACACCAGTCACACCACCATAGCATGCATATTCCTTATCACCGAAAGAAAATTGCGAGCGTTGTATACCTTCCCAAGCTTTTCAGACTCAACTCTTGGAATCTTGGAACAATCCGCCTCCCGCAGATAATGTGAATACACTTCATACGCTCATAACACTTATGCCGATAATAGGAAGTAGGAAGTGTTTAAATCATATCACTCTCATCATGGTAAACAACTAAAACAAGTAGTACTACCACTACATCCTACCAATAATTTTTCGATAGAATTCACGAACCTAATGGATAGCAAGATAATCGAGTTGCACATCGCTGCAGTTTAGGTGATCTAACATGGGGAGAGGCGAAACCCGCGCTGCATTTACCGACATATCAAACATCATCGGGCGAGTATGTTCATTGCCATCGTACCTAGGCGAGCACGTAGGCGCCGTCTTGTGGCGGCGACGGCCGCCGGTCGAGGCCACGCTGCACGCCCCGTCCGCGAAGACGAGCGTGAGGTCGACGATGAAGCATGCCTCGGGTTGCCGGCGCCACCGGTGGTTGACGACGGCGAGTAGCGCTCGTTGTCCAGCCACTTCATCGCCTTCTCCGCTCCAGCGCCACGCGCCTCGACGGCGCGCTCCTTGGGCGTCGCGTGTATGCCTATTACATAAGTATTTAGGGGCTGCAATATACACAAATTAACACTAATATGCAATGTGCAATAAGTATTTAGGGGCTTAGGACCTGACATAATTCTGACTTGAACCATAGCATGGGTCATGATATTTGGTTCTAAACAGTAAGTATTTCCTTTACTAAAGTTATGTCCCTATTTTTGCATTTGTCTGCTTTTGCTCATGTTGATATATGCAAATTTCTCCGAGAATGCTTTAACCTTGTGTGCGAAGGAAAATCTGTTCAACAAATGGTCAATGAGGCCCTCCAGTGGTGCCTAATGATAGTGGTTAGTTCAAGCACCTCATTGACTATTTGTTAGGTTAATGATATTTGAGCATCTATAGATGTCTTATGCATACTTGAACTGATGTGCTTTTTGTATATATTTTTCAGGGACAAATATATTGATGAGGTACAGATTACTTATGAAGTCCGCACTTTTTACCCAAAGATACAAGATCCAAACTCGCTACAGAATTTGTTTTCTGTGTGTTTTTAGGTCAATCAAATCAGAGATTCTTTGGCGATTATGGGCAACAAAGATCGCTTTTAGCTTGCCCTGTGCATTTCGATGACTTCTTTGCAGATATTTACATTATCATTGGATGCTCAACGGTAGCACTTTTGAGTGTTTAACATTGCCGTTATGTAGTTATGTAAATGATACAAAGCATTACATATGTCATGTATGATACCGATTAATGTTGATGCTTCCGTCTATTGCTTTGTATACCCAAAAAAGCATCATGGTTCCGATTTTCATTTTTACAGCCTCATGGGCAAAGAACAAAGTTGTGTGACATGGAGGACAGAGAGCTTGAGCCCTTATATGTACAAAGACGGGAGCAATTGAAGCAGGTCGTTGCATCCATCATAAAACCAAAAATTGTGCAGGGGAGAACTCTAAATGGGAAGGAATTTGTGTCCTTCCTGCAGCAGGTGAAATACTTGATGTGGTTATTATTGACATGTATGATGTATTTGATAGTTTGAATTTAGTCTGTGGAAGGCTAATCTTCTTTAGCAACCTGATAGTGCCACTAAACCCTTGTCCTGATTTGTGAATAACAAAAGAATCATGTGAACTGATGAACTAATGCATAGACTTTAAAGGCTTGAGAAACTTCCCAAAAAAAGTCATGCTTCAGCTCTTTTCATCTCTCATTTATCCTTGACATGTTAATATTACTTTTTGATATGCCATACTTCAAAGTCGGAGAGCAGAGTGCACATTACAGATTCTGCAAATTGATGTCTTCTGCCTTTTGTTGTCAATCAACAGTCCGCTTCAAATCTTTGAAACTCGTTATGATTATATGCAACTAAATTCCAATTTGATATTGCATCCAGATGCTTGCCAAGTCTCGTGCTCTTTTCATCAAGGAGTACAATAACAAGCTCTTCAATTGGTTGGTGACATTCTCCCTATTCATGGTCGTAGTCGGGCGCTTCGTCATCAAGTTTTTTTACTCGAAATCGTTGCCTGGGTGATGTTTATCTTCCTGGAGACATACACGAGAATGTTTTGGTCAGCAGAATCGCTGTACTACAATCCAGCCTGGCACATCATTGTTTCTTCCTGGGAGGCTATTGTGTACAGCCCTGTTCTCGACCTGGACAGGTATCTCTCAACTCCCATGTAATAGCATATATCGCCACCGTCTTTGCTTTCCTTTCTAACAAGCAACGCTTTGCACAGATGGGCGATTCCCATTGCCATATTGCTATCGTTTTCGGTACTTTACTGGCGTTGTTTTGGTAAAAGGAAACGTGGCAGCCGATCACTCCTGCCGCTGTACAAGACACCTTACAAGAACTCCAGTCGCCCAAGATCGGACTAATCATACGGCCTTTATTTTTTGGAAGGATGGTACAAAAATATCAAATTTGTAGAAGAAGATAGCTGTGAATCTTCCATCCATGCCGTTGGATGGGCCTTCATTTGACGACGCCATGCCAGTGTATCTCGGGTTCTTTTTGGCCGATGAAGAGTGACGTAGTTCTGGCATTGGGCACTTACGCAAGCGTTTGTTGTAATTCGTATACGGAATTTTTATGCACTTTTGTAGCTAGGCTGTTCCTACGAGTTACGACCTCATTCATTGATTGTTTTCCAGATTATATACACGGTGATATACAATTACGTGAAACTTAAACTATGAAAAAAATATCCTCATTTGGTTGTTTTCATGTGCATCCCTGAAATGCCGCCGTGGCGTTAGCACGAGTACTATACTAGTTGTAGTAAAAAGAAGAGTCTGGCTGTCCACCTTGACGCACGAACGGCTGACGCGGCTGGGATCTTGGAAGTAGCAAGCAACTGTGGGATCAAATTGTACGGACCAAGTTGCACTTGGGCCGGGCTTCCGCTAAAATTTGGGCTGGGTCTGCACTACGGATGTCCATGGGCCCGTTCCACGTCAGCCCGTGGGGAATTCCCCTAGGGATGGGGAAAATTTCTATTCGGAGATAGAATGGTGGGAATGCCTCCCCGGCCCCGCTCCCCGCCATTTCCCCGATATCGGCGATATGCATCCATCTTCACGTAAATTTGTGTACATGAGTACATCTATATGTCTAAAACATGAGTATTTTGCCTCTAGACTTATATATTGTTGTATAGTCCATTGTATTAAACTCGTTTAGTATCATCTTGTGCACTCAAAAGTTTTTTGTGTATTTTTTATTTAACTGTGATAAACTTATAGAATGAACCTAATGTTATTTGAATTTAGGTTTTTATTAGGAACCAGTCCCTCGCGAATTCCTTGCTGGAGATAGCGACCGAAGGAATATACCCGGATAGCTAAATAGCTAGGGATGGGGACGAGAAAGCATGCCCGTGGGGGATTGCTCCGTTGCCATCCTAGTCTGCTCGAGCTGGGCATCTTTAGTTTGGGGTTGATTACATAGTAGCGGCAATGCATATGTGCGGTTGAGCTTTGCTTGGTTACAGACGCCGGGTCATGCCCCCAAAGCAGCACATCGTCTCTATGTCATGTGTGAACTGTGCTATATTAAATTGTTAGTTATGTTGTAGTAAAAATCGGAGATATAACTTGGCGTGACATTTTACGTTAATTTGTGATGGTATTATACACTTTTTTGTTGTTGAATCTTTTTTTCGAGGAGTATTTTGGACTATTCCGTAGAACACCGTGAGGCTTTCGGAGTCATGGAGGTTCTTCCTCCTGATGGTGTTGGTGTCGGCCGAGAGTGCCAAGGCCACATGCTCGATGATGGCCTCCACAATGGAGCCCTGCATGTCCCCGGGACCCCTCATCGCCGACTACGTTTGTCTTTACAGATCTTGACATCGAACACGAGGGCACCCCTGTTGTACTTCTTCAGAGCCCTATGATGACAGTTGGCATCAATGGACTGGCGTCCAGTGATATTCTGGCATTGACGTCAAGATCAAGGTGCAGAGCCGTGATCTTGTCGTCCGATTTGAACCTGACGGAGTACTTCACCTTCATCGGGTGACGGTCTCCTGTAATTATCATGCCTGTCTACAATCGAGGTACATCCGAACAGGGCCCCGTAGCTTGAATGTTGCAAGGGCATACGCAGCTGCAACCTGAAAACATAGATATTTTCATGATCAGACTATGTACAATAACTGAAAATACAGATGCTCTGATCAGTTGGGCCCTTGCATGTAATGCTTTCATTGCCTTCCCACTAAAGCCGCCTCCAACTCTTCTTGTGATGACACAAACATTGTGGAATGGAATGACGAGGCATCTCACGAAGACAGTTTGTGTAATCTCGGGTATTTGCAGAAGTGGCATGGCTAGGTGAGGTTGTAGTTGTTGTAGTAACAAAACTTGGTGTTGGACAAGTTGCACCTGGGGCACTGCAGCGATGCCTACTCTGCCCCCTGTAGCGACGACATCGCCGACGGCGATTGCTACTGCTGCGGCTGAGTGGCGCAACGACATCAACAATGAGGCCGTGGGTGACAGGTTGGAGACGATGGACTGTAGCATCAAGGGGGAGAGGCGATGGTGCCAGGAGCTTTGTAAAAATTAATCTTATACCACTTATTTTATTTATAATTTTACCCCTTCGGAGATTCTACTACTAGTAGTATAGGTGGTAGTATAATTTAATTCTAACTAATCTGAACCATTGAATCGTAAAGATTAGACGGTTCATATTCATTTTAAGGTACCGTAAAAGAGCTCTATATTTAGACCAAGAGCAGAGCTTTCATTGATTAAGCTGGGGTTTGTAATTCTATTTTATGATTTGCATGATTGGTATTAATTTAGGCCTGTTTTATATAAATTTCACGAGTTCCAAACGTACCCAATCAGCCAAACCAACCAATTAGTGTGAGAGCAAGCACAATAATGCTGACTAGGTCGCCTCTAGCGAAATCCACGTCAACACAATCCTATGTGGAAGAGAGAGAGAAAAGGAGAGAGAGGCAAGCTGCCCCTCATGCAAGAGGTGACCTCTAGCACATCATACGAGGAGAGAGAGGCAAGCAGCCCCTCATGCAAGAGATGACCCCTGATATATTTATGCAAGTATTAAATGTTTGAGTGCTTTAGTAGAGGTAATATCTACTCAACTTATTGTTTATTTGGCTAGTCTTTATTTGGCTAGTCTTAGAGATGACAGTCACCTCTTCTATTAAACTTGCTCTGAGGAAGTTCTCTCACTAGAATAATGACAGAGATTTTTGACGTGGAATGCTAGCAGGATCAGCCTACCTAGATAGAGGCGCATCCGCTACTAGTAGCAGATCAGATTGCTTGGAGCTGAGGAGCTCTCACGCTCACTTGAACGCATCATCCCCATACTCTGAAACTACATAGTCGTGTATTAAGTGGAACATAAAATGGAATGTACATGTACATGTACATTTCTTGCTCTAAATGATCTCCTGTGCTACATATACAATTTTTGCACTTTTGCCAAGCTGATGGCACAGTATTCTTTTTCTGAAATAGGACCAGCAAGATATATGGAGTAATCTATGATGGATCTGAAGAACGGCTAGACGAAAACACCGATCAAAATGTTCACTTTAACGGAATACTGTAGTAAATAGATGGAGCATTTGCTACGCTGTAGGGCTGTAAAAAAAGCTCGAGACTCATGAACTACTCGGATTCGGTTTGTCTTAGACTTGACTCGAGTTCGGCTCGAATTATAAACGAGTCAAGCTCAAGCTTGAGCTGAAGCTCGCAAGCTTATCGAGCTCGAGTTCGAAAAGCTCGAGTAGGCTCGTTCATTATTGTTAAGCATGACTCTTTAAAGTGTATACACATGTATTTCAATTTTTTATCAATTGTATTGTCCAAATCACACCGGGCTTATAAATAAGACAATGGTTTAAGTCTAAGAACAAGATAGACTGCAGTTGGCTAAGCTTATGGTAGATAAAAAGCTAAAGACTCGTGAATTACTCGTGTTTCGCTCGTCTCAAGTTCGACTCGAGATCGGCTCGAAAGATAAATGAGCCAAGCCTGAGCCTAACTCTAGGCTCAGGTGATTCTGAGACTCGGTTCGAGTTCGATTCAATTCTCTAACAAACTCAAATTTGAGACAGTGAACTCGTTCAAACTCGGCTCATTTACAACCCTACGCTGATGCCGAACTCATGGTTCACTTGCAGATTCCCCACAATACCGATCAGCCTACCAGTGGCATGCTGGCAGTAGTAATCCGCGTATGATACTCCATCAGGCCGTCACTTCACAATTTAAGATCGAATCCAAGAGCGCACGAGTATGTGCCGCGTGTGTACCGCGCGCCAAGCACATCAAATATGGGGAAGGAGCGGCGGCCGCCGCTATATCAAATGTGCGCACCCCCGGCCGAGATGACCCTAGTTTACACCGTCCATAACAACGACCAATCCCTTGGCTCCATGAAGCTCATTGTTCCTTTCTTCGTCGAACGTCCCATATATGTGCTATCAGGTCACCGTGACACAGAATACTACTCCCTCCGTTCTTTTTCTAAGCAATGTTTTCCTCCGATACGTGACTTTACTCTTTTTTTTTTGTTATTTATCTTATTACTCCCTCCAATCACAGATATATGTTATTTTAAAACATATATAGTTAACATTTTAGAACTTTGACTATAAATATCTTTTTAAATATTTAGATTGGATATATATCAGGGACATGCCAGGGATCCAGTGAATTCGAAGTGAACTGAGATAGGGCGACTCCTAAAATTTGAACAGTGTTCAGTTGCCTACCTTCTCGATGCCTCCTTTATTCACACCGAACCCCGATCTCTCTGGCATGTGGCCTTGTTCTAACCTAGGGCCCGGTTGTACGCAAACGTCCCCTCTCCCATTGCTAACTTGTCTACACTTGACGCTTCAGAGAAACACGATCAGCCCCGTCGCTGATTGGTGGAACCATAATATCAATTTGTGGCTTGTGTTATGTAACAAACGTAATTGCTCGTGACAAGCACTCAACAGCGCGCACGAACCTTAGTCCAACGATGCGATGCATGCACTTGATCCAACGGCGCTCGCAAGCATGCGTCAGACAGAGCCAACACGCGCACGCCCGAAAACAAGCTTTTCCAATAAATTAATTTTGTCCTTCTAACTCGTCTTTTCTCTCTCCTTCCTTTCAATCCCCACACTCTAGTTTTCTTAGGGCGTCCGCAATGGTAATAGCTAGTACTAGCTATATAGTCAGCTGACGTGGAGGTGAGAGACAAAAGCAAAGACTATTTTATACTGTTGGATCCACATGCTCCTCTGTTATGTTCTTGAACTACGTGAAATAGATAAGTTATTTGCTTGTCGCTAGTGACTACTCTCTCTCCTACTTTTTTCTTGCCACATCAGATCTAGCTAACTAAGGCCCCGTTTGGCACAGCTCCACCACCAGCTCCTTGGAGCTGTTTGGAGCTGTTTTTTACCAAACGGGGTAAAGCAAAATAGCTCCACCCAAGGAGCTCCTTAAAATCTGCTGAGACAAAAATAGCTCCACCCAAGGAGCTGAAAAAAGTAGCTTCACTTGGCTCCACTTGTGAAGCCAAAAAAACAGCTCTACTTGTGAAGAGAAGTCCTGCCAAATAGGACCTAAATAGCCAGCTGTTGGAGACGCCCTTAGTTTTCTTAATATAGCTCTACTCTCTCCTTAACTCACTTCCACGTAAGTTTTTATGCTACTTGACGCTCCATAGAAAGTAGAAACTATTTACGCCGTTGCATGGCGAGTGCCCTAGCCCACACACATCTCGCTATTCCCACCGCAACTGTACACATGGCACGCAGTGCTCACAGCACTGGATTTTTCACTGTTTTCCGTTGTGTCCGTCAGTGGTGCACAAACTGCACGCATGACACATATAGTACATCAACCTCCTCCAAAAGAAGCAACATAAAATAAGAGGGGGAAAGCACTATCCCAAGAGTTCAGACTTTTTTTCCACCGAGTCCTCTAATTAATTATTATTTATGAGACTAATAAATTATAATAATAAACCATAGCTAGACTAAAAAACATCCGGTCCTGCTCATTTCGGCTTGAACTTCTAGCTTCTAACTTATTTTTCACTATTCATAAATTTCATCTTTTTCTGATTTTTTTTTGTTTATTGAGCTTTTTTGCTGGTTCTTTTTCAATATTCGTTTGCATTTTTCATGATGGTTAACATGTTTTTCTATTTTTATTTTTTTTAAACTTAGCTACGTCAAATAAACCGTCAGCAACTACAGTTTAATTTCAACAATTATTATGTAATTTTAGTAATAAACTAGTTTATTTTAGTCTAAATAAGCAGTACCAAAGAAGATATCTATGGTCCAAATAGCGGTACAAGAAATACTAGTAGAACTGGCCCTAGCAGTAGGAGCTAAGGTGGAGCGGCGGCGGCGGCAAGCAAAGCACGGGCAGCTCCCTATGCGGCAATGGTAACGTAGCCCACGCAACCGCATGATGTCAGTTGCGAGTACGACTGCGCTGCGCTGCCGTTTTCTTTTCCCCTGGTGCAATCGAGTATGGCAGCGCGCGCGGTGCAGAACCGCTGGGCTTCCTCCCTCGGCTGCGCCATTTTCCGATGCATTCCCACTGTTCGTCTTGCCTGTGCCCACACACGAAAACGCCGGTTCCAATAGAAGAAAAAGGGCAGCTCATATTTCTTCCAGTTCGAGGGTGCTTTTGAACGTCGAAATCTCACGCGATATCCTTAGCACAAGGCAGAGCAAATCCTTAAAAACTCCTGTACATATCAATCCAATCACGGTCTAAAGGTGGGAATTGAGCTCATCAGTCCTTGCTCTTGCAGGCTTGCGTTGCAAATATCCGGACAGTGTAGAATGCGCTCCGTTGTATCTTCCAGAAACTTGATCAGTTAGGGACTTGGTCGAACGGTCAAACGCTGGAGGTGAACTATTTCCTACGAAACACTATCAATTCTTAGGACATATTTGGTTGGAAGCCTCACTTTGCCAAATTTTTGTGGTATGTCATACTTTTTGCAGCCAAGAATTTGTTAGCCACAACTGTGACAGACTTTGGTACTGGCTCTGATCGGTTCGGCTTGAGCTTCTGACTTCTAGCTTATTTTTCACTATTTATAAATTTCGTCTTTTTCTGAATTTTTAGCTTTTTGTTGAGCTTTTTTGCCGGTTCTTTTTTTCCCGTATTCGTTTGTATTATACATATTGGGCTAACATATTTTTTAAATTTTTAAATTTAATTATGCTAAATAAGCCTCTGTCAGGTACAGTATTTTTTCAGCTAGCTACAGTGTTTTCAGCCATAAGCCATGAGCTTTTAAGCCCAACTGATCACCACCAAAGTATGGCATACCTAGGCTCCACCCAAACACCCCCTGAAGTTGCGAACCCGTTATACTTGTTTAGAACAGAGAAAATTCGCAAGGAAGAGTTTAGTTCTAATATAATTCAGGAAAAATTCTTTCACTACGAATTACTGCCAGAATATTTTTCAATCTGCAAAGCAAAATGCAGTGCTCTATTACTAGAGAATCCCCGAAGGTGCTTTCCAGATTAATATGCTAGAGAACAGGCAGTAGGGTTTTTTTAGAGTACAACCGAAAGCACACACGACACTTCACACACCATACATATCCATGTGGATAGTCCAATGTATGTTAAGACAGGCAGTCGGCTGAAAAGCTCGTGGTTTATGGCTGAAAACACTGTAGCTGGCTGAAAAAAGCACTGTAGCTGACAGAGGCTTATTTAGCATAATTAAATTTAAAAAATTTTAAAAATATAAAAAATATGTTAGCCCATTACGTATAATACAAACAAATACGGGAAAAAGAACCGGCAAAAAAGCTCAAGAAAAAGCTAAAAGTTCAGAAAAAGACGAAACTTATGAATAGTGAAAAATAAGTCTGTTAGTAGGCTGTATGCTGAGGTGGAGGAGAGAGAAGAGAGGTGGGCTGTAAGTTTACAGTCAGCTGAAGCACAAAAATCAAGAAACTTTGTGAGAGAAAGAGGTGGATCATACAGCCTTCAGCTGGCTGTAAACTACTATATGAATGGACTGATAAGTGAGCTGTAAATGTTTATACAGCCAGCTGAAGGCTGTATTATTAGCCTTGCTCTTAGTGAGAAATCTGGGTATGCTAATCCCGACGCACAATGCAATGTGATACGATCACGTGGTAACAGTGGATCATCCGTATTGTTACAGTATGGTTACAATACGTTTTTATGCATAATAGTCTATAAAAAATAATCTCATTAAAAAACTTCTTAACAACAATGATGAAGTAACTATAATAAGAGAGAAGATACGATAAAACAATAATAAATTTCTTAGTTACAACATTAAAAGTACAAAAATTACGGCTCTTGAATCTTTCACAACTCTTAAATCCTTATTTTATAAAGAATATAGTTTTAAATCTAATCGCCTCATACACCGACAAGTGATTTCTTTACTTTGTTGCGTAGATTTTGGTAGATTTCATATAGAACTTTTATACCGTATCTTTTCAGAATCATAAAAGACTGGATTCGAGTCAAAGTAACACATCACTTATAATCCAATGCAACGAACCCGTACAGGCTTAACACCGAGTGGCACAACACAAATTCATCGGTAGCTAGTTTATAACAGACCACAGCGAAGATCCAGACTGAACATCAATCAAGATCACTCAACTACTACTAACTCACAGCTAATCCAGCCCCGCATGTTATACAACTAGAGGCAAATTAAGCTTCAACGACGCCTGCTTGAACAACGAAATCACACGGAAATCGCCCTGGGAACCAAGCCAGCCTAATGAATCTATCTCCCGTTCTATCCATCCATAGCATGAACGGATAGAACGCAAGATAGATAGACATCTTCGCCGGCATGCGACCGTGCTTGACCGATGCGTGATCAGCGGGGGCCGCGGGCAAGGCGGCCGACCACGTGCTCCGCCGTCTTCTGCACGCCGTCCCGCGGTGGCTCGAAGCGCACCGGCAGGAACTCCTCCTTGTCGCAGGGGAACTGCGACCCGGAGAAATGACCCACGAAAGCGTCCAGCCCCTACGAATCCCAGGCAGCAAGCGTTAATTGATTAGCATTTAGCACATGCGATGCAAAGATCGACGACAATGAGCTGCGGAGGAGTTGCAAAGCTGGCCGCAACATACGTACCCCGATGCGCGCTTGCACGACGTCGCAAACCTTCCTGGATGATGCCGCCTCCCAGCGGTGGCCCTGGAGGAAGGCGTGGAGCCGCTGCGCGGCCGTCGCCGTCGTCATGTTGACGAACGCGTAGCCCTTGTTGCACTCGGTCCTGGGCAGCACGTCAGATCAGAGTCCACGAAGCGAGCCTTCGGAAATCAGATCAGACAACCAAAACCCTAGATAATGGTATGATTGGTACAATTCGGAGCAAAGGGGAAAATAGTATCAGTACCGGAAGTCGACCGGGACGTAGAGGAAATCGTACTCCGACTTCACGGCGCCGGCACCGCCGCCCGGTGGGAGCTTGGCGTTCTCCTCGGCGCAATGCTGGTCGAGGATCGCCATGAGTCTCCCCTTCCTGTGTGCCGAGAGAAAAAAAAATCGATTTTTAAGCCAAATAGGGCCGAGATTAACCAAGCGTAAGTTGAAGTTGGAGAGACATGGCACAAAACAATTTGTAAAAGGCTTTGAAACAAGAAGAGTGGAAATAGCATCACGCACATGAACTTGTTGGGGATGTTCCGGATCATCAGCGCTGTAGCATCAGCGCTGGGATCGAACGCGAGCCGCGCCCTTCGGCCGCGGCGCGGTTTGCCCCTGAAAGCGCGAGGCGGCGGGGTAGATTGCGGCGGTGGAGGCGGAAGCGCCGCTCGCCGCATGGTGGGCATCACCGAGCAAGCGGACGGCTCGTCACCCGCCTCTGCGTTCGCGGCCTCGTCGGAGTCATTGCCTAGCTCCTTGAGACAGCAACGATTCGCCGGACGCGGCGGCGGCGGAGTGCAGTAGTACACCGCCGCCGGCGCCATCGGCCACGGCGGCCGAGGGTGCACCCATGCCGGGTGCGGGAGCGCGGGCACCCCCTCCCACACGAACCGCACGCAGGTGCAGCCCTTGGAGGCGAACCCCGCACCGCACCTGCACCCGCAAGCGACAAGACCCCAGCATGCCGGCGGCGGAGGGTAAATGCACTGCGGCGGGAGGACACTAGCCGACGGCAGGGCGGCCGGACGAGGGCTGATGTACTGCGCCACCGCGGGGACAAGGGCCTCCGGTGTGAAGGGCGGCGCCGCTGGGTTAAGGCCGGAGATGGAGAGGGCATCCATTGCTCTACTTTCCTCTCTCTCTCTCTCTCTCTCTCTCTCTCTCTTGTGGAGGAGAAGGAAAGCGAAGGGCAGCATGAAGCGGCGGCGGCCGCAGCGCCGGCCACCGGGTGCTTATAAAGTGGGGAGACGAGGGGGTTAAAGCGGTGTGCTTACCGCGAGGTGCCTGTAGTCTATGGCTGTCTCTGACGGTGGACCCCACCACGGCGCCCCCTCCAGGACAGGAAGTATGTTTTGCGTTGCCCTAGTTCGTAGACCTGTTGCGAAGAACACTGCTGCTATTGTATGTGTTCCGGATTTGTGTAGGGGAGTACGTATGATGGGGCGTAATTATTTTTTAGTTACTAGAAAGAATTGAACATGTGCGATATGGTCATATTTTGGAAATAGGAAAGAAAACAGTTCAAATTAAAAGGTCACAAATATGAAAGAACAAATTATATGAGCTGAAATCAACCTAATACGGATACAGGCATGTAGTACATATCTGTCTTATTTAATATGCATGGTATATTTATGTGAGGGATTACAAATGTTAGGGCGTCCGCAATGGTAATAGCTAGTATTAGCTATATAGTCAGCTGACATGGAGGTGAGAGATAAAAGCAAAGACTATTTTATACTGTTGGACCCACATGCTGCTCTCTCATGTTCTTGGACTACGTGAAATAGATCAGCTATTTGCTCGTCGCTAGTGACTACTCTTTCTCCTATTTTTTCCTTGCCACATCAGATCTAGCTAACTAAATAGCCAGCTGTTGGAGACGCCCTTAAGAAGAATCTGGCAAAAAAGACAAAAGGAACAGCTAGATGAATGAGTATACTTTCATAAATAATGAGTATACTTTCATAAATAAAAGCAAAGTGCTTCAGAAAGAAGCAAAACAAAGAAAATTGCATTAATTCCACATAAAACGGATTGCATTTTCAACAACTTTTTTTGAAAAAAAATATGATCCTAGGTAGTGCCCTCCTGTCAAATTCTTTTTATCCTTGGTTTATAACTTTTAACTATTTATGAGAGAGTACGGAGAGAAAGTCTCACGTGCGATTTTGATCGATATAAATAAAATCGTTGTAATATCTACTGTAATCAAATTGTAGATCCTATATTAAATAGATACTTTATTTAAAAATTAGTTACTAATTTTAAATGCTGAAAAAAGAGGCTGATATATCTAAGAAAGCTTCTATATGCGGAGGAATGGTGTTAATTTTAGCAGGGAAGACTAAGAACGTTTAGTTCACATCCATGAAACATGCTAGCGCAATATTTCATGACAACAGAAATACTATTCTTGTAAGTACTATACGTATAAATCTAGCTTTATAAATACACATAAAGTGTCAAATCCGGCTTTTACTCATAGTGGAGTGTACGTACGTACGTATACGGCGGATTACGCTTGCGGGGTTCTGTTATTTCACTGCACTGGCAGAACTAGTAGCATGGTAAGGCCAGTGGCATAGCCTGCGAATGATTAGGAGTATCCAAGCTCATTTAATGCATAGATTTGGATGTATACTCAACCGAACGCATCCGCTTGCAGCAGCAGCTAGCCCACCAACCAGCGCAGCCAGTGCCTCGTCCGAGAGGATCGTCCCAGCAAAAGCAGCAGCTTGTACAGGGATTCCAGTATGAATGCTACTCGCGTTCGTGATTGGCTTTAGAAGATTTTCATAAATGCAAAAACAGAAGAAAAAGCCCTCGTTGAACCAGCGGTAACTTCTGACTTCTGACTATAACTACTGATTTTTTAATTAAAATTATATTGTAACAACTGTTAGTATTTTCTAAATACTTCAACTAAAAAATAAAAAATATTGTATATCTCCATAGACAACGTAAAGAAATAAAGGAGAAAAAAAATCCAAAAGGCAAAAAAGCAAAATTAAGAAGCTAACACGCTTCAAGTAGCTTCTGAAAATTAAAAACCAGAAGAAGAAGCCACTTGGAGCGGCGTCAAAAACCACCACCTCCTCCTACACACGAAAGGGCCTTATCTTATTGGCAAAGTGGACCATGTATTCCAAGTTCTTTTTAGCTTATATCTTATATTTTATGATTTATAGCTTCTCTCGATTAAACAAATGGGACGGTTTTTTCATCACTGTTTCGAAGTGGCTTATTAGGATATTCTTGTTCACATCGCTCTATCAGTTTATTCATATTTGGTTCATTCACATAAGTGCTCGTGCTAAGACCAAAAATCATAAGCTGTAGCCGAAAAAGACCCATCACTTTTCCACATGTTTTCCAATTTAAAATTAACAAAATGTATTAAAGTATAGTATTTTTGAACCGCCTGTTCATGGTTGAACAGTGGTCGAACAAGTGAACCTTGAACCAGTGACTTGTCCCGTTCATTGATCATTCTGGTTTTTCATACTATGCATGTATTTATGGGTGCATTTTTTCAGCTGTGCCTGATGACTTATAACAGAATCTGGTGGTTTTTAGCCCTAGCACGAGTACTTATATGAATGAATTGAATATTGATAAACCACTTTGAAAAATCTGTTCCGATAAACTGGTTTAAAAAAAGATAAAAAAAACCTTCTCTGGTTGTTTAGAGAAAGGGCCTGTTCGTTTGTGGCTGCTGCTTATGGCTTTTTGTTGTGGATATTGCTTAAAGAACTGATTACAATGGAGAAAGTAATACAAAATGTCCTGCTCTACTGCTATTCTCCCTTGGATCTGGCTTGTCCCCCCTCTTCTCCCTGACGTCCATTTTTTTATAACTTGCAAAGCAGTGGCAGTTGTTCCATGCCAAGCAACGCATTTACATTTCGAATGATAACCGTCCGACGCGAGTTATTATCAAAGAGACAGGGTATCATCATGCGTTATGCGGCAGTTATTGTTAGAGAGAGAGATCATGCGTAGTTATTTCAAAGAATAAATGAATGTGCTAACTGCCTTATCAGATAAACCCACGATGCAATGGGTTGTCATAGATAGATCAGTAAAAAATTAGCTTAATCGTAGGAGGATCTACGACTACAAGGTGATCGTAGAATAATTTACGACTATATTATGATTGTAGAAGATCTTATGACTATAAAGCGGTCGTAGAAGAGTTTACAACTAAGGAATAGTCATGGGAGAGCTTTACGATTTAGGAGTGGTCATAGAAGAGCCTACGACTAAGGAATGGTCGTAGAAGAGTTTACAACTACCCTATGAAATCTCTAGATTATAGATATGCTCAAGGAGTATAATGACGTAAGAATATAATTTATAGATAAATAACAATTTGAGGATTATTATATCCTCGTCAACTAGCTCCCAATTTCAAGTGAAAATAACTTACATGAGAAAGAAAAGCTGTGGATGAATAAAAATAAAAAACAAAGCCTTTTCGATCCAATTCGACCAGAAGTGAACTTGGTCAAAAAAAGTAATTTCACTTGAGCTGTAAAGACATACCAGTTTCAAGTAGAGAAATACGAATCAGTTCTCACCGATCTGTCCGTTCGGAGTAGTTCCCGAAGAGGTAATAACCATTTGAGTTCCCGATATTGATAACCGACTTGTATGGTTAAAAAACTTACCCTGAGGTAACTTTTGAGTCTCTTATTTTCTCCTCCTGCCTCAATCTTCTTCAAGCTTTCCGCCGTTGGCCAAGTCTTCTTCTCTCCCTAATTTCTTCCAAATTCAAACCAATCGCTTAGACAAAATGACAAAGTCTTCTTCGAATTGGCCGGTGTCAAAGATAGATAAGGATAAGGTGAAAGCCTTGGTTGTAGCGGAGAAGATTCCTTCAAGAAAATTTGTGAAGTGGATTGAATCAATCAGACAAAATTGGCTATTGGGGGAGATTGGGTAAATCTCAGTTTTCCAAGCTTACTGTGAGTGCAAACTTCGACCTTTTGCTCACCCTTGTCTCACAATTGTACTAGAATACTTTGATGTGGAATTGGTGAACTTGATTCCCAATTCAAACATCATGTTGAGTGTATTGTGTACCTGTGTGAAGTCTATCTGTGGATTCCTCTAAATCTAGAGCTTTTTTGGTATTATTATGAGATGAGTACGAAGACTGGAATTGCCAGGAGCTATGGTCTAAAGCTTCACGATGGCAAAATAAAGCAATACATCCCAATGTTTACCCAGTCATCATGGCTGAATTGGAAAAAATGGTTCTACTAGAGATGACTAGTGAAGAGAGCCTTTTCTTTGTGGGGGAAGGGTGCCGAGAAGATTTCTTCCTGGAACTTGGTCCCGAAAGACCCAACTCGGATAGCCCCCTGCCCCAAGCCATCAAAGAACTAAGGAAAAGGGACTTACCGCCTAGCACGTGGTGAAAGACTTCGTCAATCATCATATTAGCGCTCCGAAGAAACGAGCACATCCAATGTGGATGTACTCGGGGGGCTAAGGATATGAATAGGGACTACAAGAATGGTAAGTAATTATCGAACTCGTTCTCTGAATTTCGAGCTCTAGTTACCGACCACTTTTATCTGTTTATACAGATCTTACTTTGAGAGAGATCGATTATCGAATCAAAGCCATGGCACTCGGGCGGCCACGTGCACGTTGGGGTATACCACCTAGTCACTCAATGTTTAGATGACTTGGCCACGCGTCGCCTAACGTTTGGGCGGCTAGCCCGAGTCATCCAACCTTGGAGCGACTAGCTCAAGTCGTTCAACCGTGGAGCAACACATGATCAAAATTGTAAAAAAAAAATACCGCTGTGGTTACAGACCAAACAGAGATATGGTAATATGGTAGTGGAGTTGTTAGGTGAGCGATACTTAGGGGCTTCTCTATGGCTTTTATATATATTCACATGAGGAGTGTTTTACAATTGTGCCCTTACACTCAAATATATCTCTTAAGGGTATTTATGCCATTATGCATGATCCATTTTGGGCTTTACAACCTTCTAACAGACCGGTTGGGTTTAGGTGGGGGCCATCACTACATCAAATACCACAGATATAATACGGCAATTCAGAATAAAATATAGATTATTAAAAAAAAATCTAGAAGAAAAACTACTAGTTCACGCTGGTTGCATAGCCACGTCCGGTCTCATGTTTCGTAAGTCGACTTGTGCTAGAACACTGCGTGCACTTGCAGTCTGATTTGCTAGATCTTTGGACTTGAGATCAGAGGCCATATATATGCTACTATGCTATGCTAGTAGTACCAGTAGTAGCCGGCAGGGCTTGCATCTCTTGTGCCTGAGCCGAGCAGCTTCCCCATGCATGCGCGTGCTTCAGATTTTCCGGAGCCGAGATGCCTCAAATCCGCTCCTTGTGCAAGAGTCTGCACCAACCAGGCGCAACGATATGGAGGACAGTAGGACACTCGATTGACCTGCCTCGTGAGTAGAGAAAGGAGGGCGATACGAATAGGATGAAGGAATCCACTCCAAATGGTGCAACAAGAAGCATGTTAGGATCACGGTTCACAAATCACAAGGTGATCGATCCCACATCAACGTCTGGATTTCCCCTGGCCCGGCGATGCATGTGTCGTCCATATCAACGTCTTCATCGCCTGTCACTGTATTGAAAAGTATAGCCAAAAGACACTATCCACACTAAAAAAACATGGTTGGGGGCATCTCCGAGAGAAGGCAAAGAAAGAAAAGCATTAGACGGAGATGTTTGAAATGTGGTGAAGCTGTCAAGACCTCAGACTAGGCCTTGTTCACCATACCAACAACAAAAATCAAACTCGGAGGGGAGGTTGGACGATGGTGACGACGATGCTTGGTGAGGCGGTGTCGCGGTCGAGGTCGACTGGGACAGTGGGAACAGGGCTAGAGCAGCGAGATTCGGCGTGATCAGGTCCACGATGGCAGGATCCGACGAGGGCAGGGTGACCATAGATTGTGTGACAACGGGTTGGAGGGAGCGGGCAGCACGACAAGGTAGCAAGACATGCTGCCACAAGCTAACATGGGCAACAGGATTTGGGGGTGTTGGCTCCTCTCTCCCTAGCCTAGCTAGTAAGGATTTTGTGAATGGATATCAGGAAGGAGACACAATGGGTTGGGGAAGAAGACCGCGAAGGGAATTCTCGTAAGATGGCTTGTGAGTGCAGGGGAAATGTAAGGGTGTGTTTGGTTCTAGGGACAATAGGGGATGGGACAGGGCGATCCCAGATTTGGACCTGTTTGGATTGGAGTCAGCAGGGACAGAGTCCATCCCCTTTGGGGAATATCCCGAGAATATTCCCCTAAATTGAGGATGCCCCCATCCCTCAAAAATGAGGGGATGAGCTCGTCCCTCTTTCTCGCTACCTGCCTCCAATAGTGTGTTTGGTTCCAGAGACAATAGGGGATAGGGACGGTTCCATCCTTAAAAACAGGGATGGATTCATTACATCCTTACCTGACTTCAAACCAAACACACTATAAAAGTGCGTAAGTGGGATGTGTGTCCAAGTCCAACTGGATCTGATGAGTCCGTTTTAGATCGGATGGCTGAGATGGTGTATATGCATATAACCACCAATTACCCCTTATGCATCAGATAAATTGCTCCTAAAATAGAGCTACTGTGAGTCAGCCGAACATGTACATTACCCTATCTTTGGCTTTTGGTTTGTCATCTGTTTTTTTAGGCTACAGTTTATCCGTTGAATAAATAGTGATAGTAGAAAAAATCAAATAAAAAAAACGACCGAAAAACTGATAGAAGGCCTAGCACTAGGGCTCATCTGACACACTGATTAATTAATTTCGAACACGGCCTAGAGGGACTTGCTATGACGTACCCGTACTCCTCCCTTGTCCCAAAAGATGCACAGCAGCCATTAGGCCGATCAAACGTGCTGCTGTATCCACGTTTTGCACTGTCCATTGATGGCCCGAATGACATCCTGAAAAGAAACTACGCCGTTCGCAATCATGTCGCACGGTCGTATCATCAAAAAGAAAAGAGCAAAGAAACCCAGAAGTTTACTCCAACACCGTGCCAACCAAAAGAAGTTCGGTGAAGCGCACTCGTGTGCAACTTTTGCGGCACACAAAAACTCAAAGACACTTTGTTAACTGGCGTGTTCACCGATCACCGGTCACAAAAACCAAGCAGCTTTCGGAGTATAGCACGCTGGTTTTTTTAATGTAGTATTTTTTTGGTATCATCTGTAGAGATATATAACATAACGTTGTTTTTTCTATTTTTTATTAAATACTCTAGAGAAAAAGTCACTGTAGTGTTATTTCGGTGAAAAACAAAAGGTAGAAGGGTCTGTTTGGCAACGGCTTATGGCTTTTGGTTGAAAATTTTGAATTTTGGCTGTTTACGGTACAGATTATGGAGAGAGATACTCACTTGCGATTTTGGCTGATACAGATGTTGAGTTTTTAACGTGTATATTGTTTAACTTGTAGGCTTTGTCTTAAGAAAATACTCTATTTGAAAGTTAAGTATTATAGTAAAAACTAAAAACTGCTGATTTTGGAGGGAAAAAACAGGCCCGAAGTTTGACAGGCAAAAAAACAAATAGTTGCTTCTTGTTGCACCGTTTTGGATGACCGGTAACAGTACTAGCATCCTACTGCATTCGGCCGTAGAATCTCCTTTTTCATGCAACCGAGGCAGCCCTATCCGATCATCTTGCCTGATTGCTTCCACAGACAGACCTTTTACTCGTACAAAGAAGCAGAAACATAGCAAAAAATCTGAAACATGCGCCGCTGATCTTGCCGCTCCTGCTTCTGCCTGCCGCTGTACACTCGTACCAGTGCCGCAGGCGGCAGGCCCCAGGTGGTCCTGAGATCACGCAATCCGTAAGCATTATTTGGGGCCAGGCCACTGGACTCCTGCTGCTACTGCATACTACTCTCTCTCTCTACGTGTTTAAACGCCGCTTCATAGAATTTTGACTCTGGTCAAAGCGCCACCATTTGGGCCACTGATTTTGTGTTTAGAATTTATAAAGATTACGATGTCTTGAAAGTGGTTTTGACGACTAATCTATCGACGTTATCTTTATTTCATGCATATGAAAACACGAGAATAAAGATACAGAACCGTGCTCGTTTTTTTCCCCTTAAACTCTCTGTCCAACCTGTCGTGCTAGTTTTGCTGGGCCAACAATTGGCAGGTCCATATGTCTCAAACGGGCCGAACATTTCGAAGCAAAAAACGGGGAGCTCTGCGCACGAATGATTCCCTGTTGGGCCATACACTCCGGGCCGATAGTTTCTATCAAACAAATCTGGCCCGTCGACTGCAACCTGTCGTCTCTGGACTCCTCTTGTGCTCATTTCTTCACTGCCTTTCCTCCTCTCCGTCTCGAAACAGGCTTCCAGCGTTGTTTGGTTTGCCCTTGCTCCTTCGTGTCCATCTCACGACCATGCCAAGCTTCGAACTATTTCTGGTAACCTGCGACACAGTCATATTAGCATATCTCACGTCTTATCACGATGAACATGGTGAGAATCTGACGGTGAAAGCTTAGCTGTTATACGCAGCTGCACCATACACTGTCAGGCTCGTTACTTTGGTGGTAAGGAGTACACTTCTACGGCGAGTCCATACAGGAAGAAGAAAGGAGAGTGAGCGAGCTAGCCGGGCTAGGTCGGTCGGATGATACAATCGTACAAGGGGGAGGGGTGAAAGCTGACATCGTAGGGAGACATCATGAGTAGTATATTTATCCCCTCTCTTTCCTTCAGCTCGAAGCTTTTGTACCAAGGCTGTTGGCACTTACTCGCCAGGCATATTGGCGCCGTATCATGATCCCTGATGTCACAACACAATGGCATGCATGCATGGCCATCGATCGGAACATGGAGGCATGGTTCCTTGGGGATGGCGATGAATATATATTGGGCTCCTTTACTTAGCAACAACTGAACTCCCCAATCAGTAAAAGCCTAAGAAAAAGAAAGGGAAGTGAGTGGTCTGAACTCTGAAGGGGGAAAAACAACTTACTGGAAGAAGCTATGGCTGTGAGTGTTACGTAGAAGAGTACCTGCATGGAGAGAGGGGGGGGGGGGGGTAAAGGATTCCTGCTACATGTACAGAACAAAGGGAGAAGGATTCCTGCTGCATGGGCATCGAATATGTTCTTTGATCTTGTACGAGTTGAGTTGGCCTGAGAAAAGGGAAGAGATCAACAAAAGTTTCCTAGCCGCTGGCATCGGGACAACCGACTCCTCCTACTAGTAAACACCTCGGACTTGCCAATAGCCTTGCGCATTCACTAGCTGGCTAATCCAGAATTCAGGTCGGGTGTCTAGGCATTAGGAAGAAAACATCCAGGTGATTTTTATCAACACCCATTCAGATCAACTTTGCTGTCACTGTATATACTCCTTTGTTGTCTTTTATTTTTGGGGGGACACTGAGTGATGAATTTGCTGCCTGCAAATAGCTACCTGGAAATTTGACTTCGGAGTTCAGAATCCCTTCGTCAGAAATATACGACATTACTTCTATAATTTTAACTGTTAATATGTACAAAAAATATATATAGATTGATACTATGAAAATAGTACCTTGGATTTGTTACAAGAAGTACTTTCTGAATATAATATTATTATACTTTTATCTAACATGCATATTACTCTGGAAATTAATGGTGGTCAAATTAAGTTATTTGTTGGAGATCATGTCTTGTCCAAAGCATCATATATTTTTGAACAACAAGGGAGTATAAATTTGTCGACATGGACAGACTTTTTTTGTTTAAAGAAAGACATGGACAAACTTTTTTCTTCTTTGGCCATCACAGGGTAACCTGCAGAAAGAAAAGCAAAGGTGACGTCGACTTAAAATGAGGCGTGTGTCCGGGAAGCTTGCACGGGTAAAGCTTGCATGGATGCAAGCAAGATGCAGTACTGAACAACCAAGCTAGCCAGCCATGCATGCTTTGCGCGTAGTTGTACAAGGGGAAAATGTAGTTGTGTTAGCAGTAGTACATCAGATCATATCAACTTTGTTCCTTTCTGTCAAAACAAAGCTAAGGATAAAGAGAAACCAAGCTTTCCTGTCCTGAATGTCGAAGTGAGTGAGCAATGGAGCCCTCGACTCGAGCCCTAAAGATACGGGCGATCGAGCTACGTACCTAGCTCCGGGTCGCATATATATGGGAAGAAAAGTTGCACAGGCAAGGTGCATGTCCCATGGGCTTCTGTATGGAAGCAAGAACAAATTAAAGGAGCCCTAAGGCCTAACCAGCTAACCTTTTCTTATCTCCCTTTCGCAGAGAGAGAAAAAAGAGTACCCAGAAAGTGGATGCTCTATCTATCTTAGCTCATACAAAGAAAAGACAGCAGCAGCTGCATAAAGATCGTCGGCCCCAATGGCCACTCAAAACACGCATGTAGCAGCAGAAGAGTGCTTGCTAGCTCGTGCAATGGGGATCGATCGATGTGATCCAACGTTCCAACTGCTCCAATGATCGACGCATGGGGCCATCCGGTGACCATGAGTTCATCTGATCATTTGGTTCTTCCTCCATGCAAAGGAATTGTTTATCTGTGTGTCGTGTGTGACATGGCAGTGATCGCAAGTGCCAATAATTGTACATGCATCCATCTCATGCACCTTCCTGAGCTGGACCACGCTGTCCGAAATTTTTGCATGCCTCTTCGTGCTACGCTTAGTTAGCTAGGGTTAGCTAGTCGATGTTAGCCATGTGGCCTCACCAAACAATGCACTGCTTGTGAAAAAAAATCTAAAAATCTGGCAGGAGTTCTAACGTATAACGGTTTGTGCATTGTGGGAGCTGGCACAATCGCCCTGAGAGGGTAGAAAATTCGACAAATATTGACTGTAAGAAAAAGATAAAGGTACGTGCCATGTATTTGGTGGGTCTGGATCATAGCAATGCGAACTGATCAGGTATAGTGGTCATTATAATACAGCACGGTAATGAGGCGTTGAGATCCGTATAGATTCCAATGTCATCCAAGCTTAATTAGTTTACAAGATTAGCCATGCAATTGTGCGGGTACACCGCGACTAGTTCTCATGTAATTAAGCTGAAGTCTTTTCTGCTGAAAATGTTAGGGCTTATAAGCCTTCTGTCATTGTTAAACACTTAAAACATGTAAGTACATAGTTGCAGAAAGCATAAATGGAGGTACCTGCTCCAAGTAAGCTGTGGTTGTCTTGGCATGGAGAAGCCTCATGCTGTGTGCATTAGTGCGGTAGTACTACAGCACACTGCAGACACACCCCTGATCTGAGTACTGAGCTGATCAGCAGTGAGATATATAGCTCACTCTTTTCATCTTTTGTATGTGTTGGAGCCTAACGTTTCTGTAGAATTTGGCATTTTGCTGAAGGTGATGAGGGGCACGTGACCCCTCTCTCCAGCAACTCAATGCACGTACTTCATGGGACCATACCCTCTCTCGTCTTCCCCACTCTAACAGCGCCTAAGGATTCCCCATGAAGAGCCCTACTCTTCTTAGACTGCAGTATTCATCCATGACAAGTTTTTTCCCTCTCTTTTTTTGCCCTTTTGGTTTTCCTTTCTCACTTATCATGAGAGCAAATTAACAGGACAGAGGAGAGACAGGAGAACAGTGGTGAACACTATGGCTAGGGCAGAAAAGGGGGATAGTACACTGCTTTTTCATGTGCGATCCTCCATGTGTTGACAATGATTCTCTGTCTTAGAAGTGTGGTTGCTTTGTAGTGTTATGGGCTCAGTTATTTTTAGCTTATAGTTTATGACATCTCCTGAACAAACAAACGAAATAATTTTTTTGTCGTTATTTCGAAGCGGCTTATTAGAACAGTCTTTTTGAAATGGCTTATCGATTAATTGATATTCGGTTCATTTATATAAACACTCACTCTAAAACCAAAAACTATCAACCACAATTACAAACAAAATAAGCCCTAGACGAAAAAAACAAGCTGTACACCATGTAACGGGTGTAGAGAGAGAAACAAAAGGAGACACGCTTACTAGTTACTACTATACTACAATGGCCAAGGAAAAGAAGATGAGGGTACTACATTGCTTTAGAATCTGTCATGTCTCATGTTTTCCTATTCCCTGCAGTATCAACAATGAATGTAATCATTTGCAAGAATTTTCATCCTTTCCTTGGGAGACTAGAGCAAATAAAAAGTTCCAGCAGATAGGTGGCGCCCTGTTCTTTTGTCTTCTCACACTGTTCACTTTGTCCCAGAGCCCACTTTCAGTCCCCTGAGAGCTGCCTGCAGCCATTACCGGCAATCGCCATAGGTTCCTGTTTTCTTTCTGTTGATTTACAGCACGAGCCAACCATCCCATTTAACCTCTCATGGCATGCTTAAGAAACATCGTATATCAGGCAAGTTTTCTACTAAAATCTCCCGTTCCAACTGTACATATATGCTTCGACAGCACGTCTTGCATCTAGGCACAACCCCATCTTACTAGACATTGACTCAACCAGGCTACACCATGAGGGCACGCGTATCTTGGCGCCATCTCCTCGCAAGTAACTCGCATTGCTGCAGCCGAACAGTGCAGGTACCGCTAGTGGTCCATGAGATCTAGAGAGCATTCGGTTATCTCTTCTGAAGTTAAAACCGACGAGATTGGGAATGCGAGATGAAGCAAGAATTTGTTCCCAAAAGGTTGCAGACAAAGATCGAAAGAGACCTAGGAATGACGAAGAGATGCCTCGAGCGCAAAGAGATTATATTGTAAAATTAATCAACTAGGGATTTGCTCAAAGCAAGATATGTATTAGGATAGGAGTATGAGATGCCCATTGCCCACTACTGGCTTCCACGTGTCACGATTATCACAATGTGGTCAATTGTGTAGGCGGTAAAGAAATCCTAGTGAATGGATTAAAAAATTACGAATTTTTGTAGGCATGCAAAAAATTGTCGACTGGTTCCATCAAATTCCATCCATATAGTTCAAATTTGTAAGGTGAATTGTTGTTACCAATTGCGTGCACACTAATGACAAAATCATCTTCTTATTAATTGTTCAAGTATGAGGATATTATCAACCTTTCCTCTGTCCTGTTCGGTGCATGAAACTCAACGCACTTTTCAATTGAGTACTTACCTGGTATAGCCAAATCACAAAGAGCAAATAAAAACCGTAGATGCATGCATTTCATTTAATTTTAAAATAAGAAGCCATTGTGTCTGCAAAACCCTTTCCATGGCTACCAAGAAGCGAAATGCATAAATCATTTACTATGCACACAGATGGACTAGTTAATAGATACATCACATGATAACCATACAATGCATACGTAGAACTAGAACAGATAATATGTAGTCAGCATTTGTGGCATACAAGCTGGAGATTATAACGTATCATGCAATATCCACATTATTTCAGCATACCATGCTTGACAAAAGGATCCCAAAATTGCAGCCCAGATTCTAGAAATATGATATCAGAGGGAAATTACAGCTAGGGGTGAAAACGCATCGAATACGGATGGATAATAGCTCTGTTATATTTGTTTTTATATTTCCCCCGGAAGCACATACGAATGTGAATCACGGATACGAATAATGTCGAATATAAATATAGAGCAAATACAAATCAAATCAAATATGGTCACAAATATTTCTCAAAATATAAAAACATATCTTTTAAATTGTATGCACAAAATAAACAAAAAAACATAACTAGTTTATTTGATCTAAACATTCTTAAAAAACATTTATAAATTCTTCATTCAGGCTAAGGTTCCTTCTCTAACTCTATGTATCAATGTATATATTAATGTATGATGGGATACTAAAGTATGTTGTAAATGGGTTAGACAGAAATAACGGATATACGCTGTGGATATCTGGTCCTTGAATATTCGGATAATCCAGATCTGTATTCAACGGGTAGTGAGCTACCAAATCCATATTCGTATCTGACAAAAAATCCGTATTTGTTTCCAATTTAATACTATCCGATATAATATGTTTTCAAAAATTATCCGAATCAGTTGGAAACTATCCAAACTATTTTCACTCCTAATTACAGCTAGCTAATAGGCAAGGACAGCAAAAACCCTAGACATGATTAAACTTATCAATACTATATCTAACAGGGATATTTAATTAGAATTTGCATCTTGTACTGTATCTAACAGGAAATTAAGTTAACGTGCAGCTTTATATCCAACAGGGAAGCCACAAGAATTTGGTAAATGGTGTCAATAAAATTTGCTTGAGTGTTGAGAAGCTTAAAAATCATAATTAAATCAATCTAATTATGTAAAGCATCCAACAGACTACGTACATGTTACACCCAATCCAACACGTACTAAGTTGAGAAGGCAATGTCGAAGACATGCATTACAAGTATCATGATAACAGTACTTGCAAATATTTGATCAAATTCCCTCAAATATTACTAAAACAAGCATACCATGTGCCATTCCAAAGTTTACGAAGTCCATTAAATTCATTTAAGCACGCAGTGTACATAGATTTCTAATCGATTATAGCTTCGTCAATCTTTCTGTGAAATCTTTTATTTCCATGCCAATGTACATTTAGTCAAGGCAGATTTAACAAGATGAAAGTAAATCACTGGTAGTGCAGCTAGCACTACTGGATACCGGAATTACTAAAGTTCACCGCATCATTTCTTGTGCGATAGAAGTGAAATTAAAAGCCCATTTCTTCTGAGAAGACCAATGCCATGTAGAAAGAGAAGAAGAAGAAAAAAAGTTGTGCCAGAGTAGGCTAATTCCCTGTGCAACAACAGTTGCCAAACGCAGGGAATGTACACTAGCAATCCAGGGTGATGGACAAAAGCCATAAAAATATGGTGTGTGTGTGTGTATATATATATTCCGGACGTGATGTGATGGGATCAACGAGACAACAAGTTCATGCCAGAGATGAGGAACACGAGAATGTGCGATCGACCAGAGGCATCATCATCTCCTTACAATCGCTAAACTCGGGAACACAAAAGAGAACTCTCAAATCAAGCAAGGGATCGGCGCATCGATCGATCGGTCACAGCTCCCAATCAGCTGATCATTTGCTCCCTTTGTCTCTCTCTCTCTCTCTCTCTCTCTCGATCTCTTTAATTTCTCTCCCCCATGAGCATGCAGACGATGACTCAAACCATTCGTCTCTCCCATCTAATTATGCATAAACAAACACAAACACACCGATTAATTAACACGACGCGACATCTAGATCCACGAGCTGCCAATTAAAGCCGACTAGGTTTCTAGGGCTCAGCTTTTGAAGAGCAAAGGTAAAACTAGTAGTAAAGCGAAGGGGTCGCACCTTATGGAAGACAGATAGAAGCTACATGGCAAAAGTAAAGAAACCTTAGCCTTATATTATTACTGGTAGTACTGAAGAGCAGCAGCAATGGAGTAGAAAGAATTACCAACACCGGGAAGAACCAAAGCAATGCAAGAAATCATGCTTCCCAAGCTCCTAACTGTCAGATTTTTAATCATTTGCTCGACAGAGTATATTACTGATCACCTAGCCTCAAATGCTCCGAAGAAGCGAAAGTCTAGATTAAGCCTAATTAAGCTAGCTAGGCTCTAGAGAAAGAAACATCAATTTATGCATAAATAAGCTAAGAACTCAGAAGCTAACGCAACTGACTGATCGAGCGAGAGATGGCGGCGTGGCGGTACAGCGAGGCAGCCGGAGAGGGAGGGAGGCGCCGGTCACGGTCTCGGGTGGCCGTGGAAGAACGGCGTGCCGGCCGGGTACCCGCCGTATGGCCCAGGCGTCGGGTACGGGTCCATCACCACAGCCGATGACACGATGATATTGCCGCCCGCACCGCCGCCGCCTGCTTCGCCCGCGGCGGCCGTGCTCGGCGAGGACCCGTCGCCCGCTTGGCGGAAGTGGTAGTCGCCGCCGCCAGCGGCTGGCAGTGCGTCGGGGCCGACGTCGTGCAGGATGCCCTTGAACACATGGCCGCCGATGTTGACGGTGGTCTGGTACGCGACCTCCGCCTCGGCCTGGTCGACCGGCCCCAGGCGCACGCAGCGGAACACCGCCTCGGAGCTCACCTCCCGCGGGAACCTCTCCGCCACCGTCACCATCTGCCGATCCCCTACACACGCAGCAGCAGCAGCCGCACAAGACAACACAAGAGTTAGCGTTAGATCCCGAAGCAGAAGCGCGCGTAAGATGGTAAGGTGCAGCATGGCTATGTTACCCGAGGAGGTGGTGGGTGTGGCAGTGGAGGGACGCGCGCGCGGGCGCTTGGTCGGGTCGCCGGAGGGGCCGGCCGCGGCGGTGGCGGCGGAGGCGGCGAGCGCGGCGAGCTGCTGCTGCCGCTCGCGGCGCTTGGCGGCGGGGACCCAGGTGGATTTGACGTGGGTGGCGCAGTTGAAGCCGCGGCTCTTGCAGCAGGTGCGGCAGCGCAGGTGCAAGCAGTCCTTCTTGGCCTGGTTGCCACAGTCCTGGCAGCTCACGCCGCCACCGCCGCCGCCGCCGCCGCTTCCCACACCACCTGCTGCCCGCATCCCGCGGGACGACGACGAGGACGCGCCCGCAAGCGACGGCGCGGCGGGCGCGTCATCGGCGAAGCGGATGATGTTGGAGGCGTAGAACGGCTGCTGCTGCTGCTGCTGCTGCCATAGCTGGAAGCTGCCGCCGCGGGCGGCGTAGAGGAAGGAGGACGCGTCGGAGGGGTGCACGGGCGGGACGGACGGCGCCGAGTTGTCGCGGCTGCTTCCTCCGCCTAGAGGGAACCCCGCCATGCGCCCACATCCATAGGCGGCCGTGCCGATCTCTCTCTACAGCCGGCTCGTCGTGGGCGCCCCAGCCATACGCTCGTGCCGCTCTCTTGCCTTGCCTGTACTCCGATGCGACGACGCGCGTAGCAGCACAAGCGAAGCACTAGAAGAAGAGGACGAGTAGTTAATCCGTGTGGGCTGTGCGGCGGGGGGAGGAGAGGAGTTAAGACGGGGAGGCGACAGAGAGGGCCTGCCACGCCGCCATGGAGCCTGCGCTCACCTAAACTGCCATTTATTGCCTGCCTCCTCTCTCCTCCTGCAGGCCTCTCTCTCTACCTCTCGCACACCGAGTGGCCACCAGCACGGCAACGCGGCTGCTGTTGCGAGAGGGGAGAGGAGAGGGAAAAGGGGAGGGCACAGTTGCCCAATAGAATAAGTGAGTGAGTATATGAGGGCAGGGCGAGATCATCCGATGGCCTCCTCCCGAATATGGCTTGCTGGATGGATGGAATGTACCAGTAAATGTTGCCGTTTGTTGGCGTGCTCCAGAACTCGGTTTCTCCATGTCCGCGCTAGTTGGTCTATGCAATATTCAATGCTTCAGGCCAGGGATGGCAATCAGGCAGGTATGGGTAGTGCCCATTCCTATTTGTATATGTGATCTTGATTTACTTCTATGGATATATCTACGAGAAATGACAGGTGAAAAAACTCGTTCATACCTGTTGTCCATGGGCATATCTGTTTACCCGCGAACTGGGAGTCATCATCTGAGAATTGAACTAATGTCAGGTACATATAAGCAACAACTATTGCTAAGAAATATAATAGTTATCAAAAAAGAAAATATTCCATACCCGACTCCATTAGAGTATTTATCCATGGGTATACGGGTCAACAGGCACAATTGCCATCCCTATTTCAGGTAGATACAGATACACGTACATGACATATAATACAATGAAAAAAAGAGTTGTTGGGGCTCATTGGCTTGACAAATGACTGTTCTTTTTGACTAAAACTTATGATTTTTAGTTGTGGTTTGTGATTTTTAGATTATTCGTACGAGATATTACAGAGTAACAAAAACTCACGTGCGGTTTTTGCTGATATGAATGAAGTCAGTACATTATGTACTATAATTAACTAGTAAACTCTATTTTGAAAAGATACTCCGTTTAAAAGTTAGTTACAGTAGAAAAGCCAAAAAACAACTTTTAGAAACTGAAAAGAACAGACCCAAAACTGCTTCAACTGTACTCGTTAATTGGGTAAATATTAAATGAGTTAATTTTAGATGAAGTTAAATTTTACTTTAACTCGACTCGTTAGCTCTATTCTAAAATACTTTCAAACTATTAATAAAATAATATTAAAACATATCATATCAGTTTCAAAAAACTCAACAACGTACGGATCAGGCTAGATATCCACCCCGTACACATACAAGAATATCCTTTCTGAACAATCTAAGGAAAAGTGCGTCCTGATTTTGTTGTCTTTTGGCTTAAAAGCCTGATTACAAGAAAGATTAAGAGAGTAAAAGTACTCACATTAAAAAATCATATTTTTTAAAACGGTTTCTATAGTGAGTTCTACAAATAACTTATAAAAATTATTTTAAAAAGCCACTCTATTTAAAAAAACCTTTTAAAAGCCAAAATTCACAAGCTGTTTGGGACCGTGCTAAATAGTCGCACAAAGCTCTTGCGTTTGTTTGGTTCTCCCCTTGGCCACCACCGACACCGTCGGATCGTCCATGGACGGCGCGCCGCTGGGTCAAGGCCGGGAAACACGGGACGTGCTGCTTTTCTCGCCGTGTTTACCACAGGCAGACATCCTCCGATTCAACTTTGCCGTATTTCCGCGGCGGGGTTGCTTGCTCATGCCTGCATAGCCATCCATGGCCATGCGGCTCCCTCGTTTCGTCCACTCGCGTCTGCCGCCGTATGGAACGCATGCAACGGAACGGAACGCGTTGAAAGTTTTCTCGCGGACCGCCGGGCAGAGTCAGAAAGACGACGCCGGCCGGCCAGTCCAACTCCACCATGCGCAAGTTGCAAAGTTCATATTCTTTTTGGTTTCTAAAAACTATTTTTCGGCTTTTTTTACATAACTAGCTTTTAACTGAACTATCTTTTTAAAATAAGATCACTAGTTATATTTAGTACGTACTATATCGACTTTATTTATATCAGTAAAAATCGCATGTGAGTTTCTATTACTCTATAATCTCTCACATAAATAACCCAAAAATCATAAATTATAGTTAAAACCTGTAAACTACAGCTAAAAAGAATAGACCCAGTATCGACCTTCTTTCGGATGCGTTGCATGCGAATATGTGCCGGGTCGCAGCAGCAGCACCACTCCATAATCTCCATTAACGCGTTGTTCTCCGCGAGCCTGCGCGTGCGATTAACGGGTGGCGTCGCTGTCTCCTCGCGGTGTTTAGCTTGGTCGAGTCGTCAGCTCTGGATTGGCCATTGGAGCGATATATCTAGGGGCAGATACGCGTGACGTAATTGAAATCCATGTCTCGTTGGGTCTGATCACTCCGTCAGTTTCTAGTGGGAAGCAACGGGCGTAGTGGTCCAGTCCAGCAGTCCAGACCATGCCGGTTTGCAGGTACTGATGATCGAGGGCGATCACACGTAAGCCTGGATATGGACTACTCTTGATTCTGGGAAGCCTGTGTTAGCTACTGTTACAAGGTTCTCTATCCTGTTTGGACAAGTGTAACAGTTTAAAGTTGCATAGTAGTATAGTGGTGAGGTCCTTGAGAAAAGGTAGGGGCTGGGCTTTCTCAGACATGCAGAACTGTATAGCTCATTTTTTTTGGGTGATCTGGAGCTTGCTTATCGCAGGCCTAGTCAGACATGCACGTCCTATTTGTGTAAGAGTCTGTTTGGACGTAGGAAATTTGCAAGCAATTAGTTTATTTCCTGCGTGACCACGAAAAAATTCATTGAACCAAAGCATCTCCAATAGTGACTTATGAGCTAACTCTAAGCATATTATTTCATATTTTAATAGAAGAGGGAGAAAAGCTAGCTCTTGATCAAGAGCTAGTCTCATACACACATTCCAAGATTACGTGAGAGTGTCATGTGAGGCTATTTATGTTATAAGTTATGTGCTAAAAGTTAGTACTATTGGAGAAGTTATCTTAGAGCTAGTAACTAGCTCATACTGTTGGAGATGCTCTAGTAGCAGATTCAATCGAGCTGGCTGTCTTGCACACATCCATGTTGACTCAATTATCAAGCCTGGTCGATTGTCAAGCTTGGCCACGGGAAAAGTTGGACCGAGCAACCAAGCTGTATTTCGCACACATCCATGTTGACTCGACTATCAAGCCTTCAATTGTCAAGCTTGGCCACGGGAAAAGTTGGACTGACCAACCAAGATGCATTTGCTCAATGTCCACGGCCAAATCGCCTATCTTACGAATGCTAAAAAAATATAAGCCTCATAAAAGGACATATAGAGAAAATATAACGATCTTTATTGCGGCAATGAGATTACAACTTTATCTTAATAAATGATTATAGGGATAAATGGTACTTGCAATAATGCAGAATGATCTTGCAATAATTGTTCTTCTTTGTTTCTCTCTTTTTCTCACAGCCAAGGCTTAAATAGTACCAAAGGGGTGTCAGTTGCCTTCGTTAACTACCGCCTTGTCAATTCCATCTGCATGCTCGAGTAGTCTGTTGTTGTCAGCGATAGAGGCTTGCTCAATAACCATCGACTAGTTATAATTAGTAGGGGTGCAGTCGGATCGAATTCAAACGGATATTGCTTATAACGTATCCTAAATCATATTTTTCTCGAATTCGGATATTGTAAGACTGGATACGAATTCAGAGTTTTGGTACGGTACCGTCGGGACGGGTATATAACGGTTTCGAATCGGAAACGGATAATATAGGCGGAAAGTTCGGACATAGAAAAAGAAGCATACATTGAACCACGCCACCATCACTTCAATTCTTCAACTAGCAATAAGTATATGCACATCATATAAGTTCTACAACAGATATGGCATAAGTACAACAGATATGACCTAAGTTAGTGGTGGCACGGATCATCACAATTGGCCTTTTAAATCATGGTTAAGTGTGTCATGCTCAGTTCAGTGGAACACATGAGCCAACTGTTGATTCAGGTATACATGGCCACCAATAAGCACAAAATGTTTCAGGTTGGCTCGACTAACCTCAATATCGTGCGTTTGTGTAAGATGGAGGATACAATCGAGCTGCTATGAGCCCAACCTAAAGTCTTGGCAGGCCTTAATTGTCAAGTTTGGTAGCAGTCCAGAGCAGGCGTGGGAACTCTTTTTAACATCATTTTAGCAATGTGATTAACAGTGTTTGCGAAGGCATGATGTCGAGTACAGAATGGAGAGAATGGCATCCGCGTTACCAACCTCCGGTGCTGGTCCTGCTTCACCTTGTGGTGTTGCTTTTGTAGAGATTTGAAACATGCTGGAATGTTTGCAGCAGGATGGGACTATGGCTGTGCTCGGTTGAACTGAAAAATTGTGACTTATAGCTGAAATTATACTATGGTTAGCTGAAATTACACTGTAACTGAATGTGGCTTATTTGGCGTAATTAAATTTAAAAAATTAAAAATAGAAACAATATGTTAGCTCATCACGGACAACGCAAACGAATACGGAAAAAGAACCGGCAAAAAAGGTAAAAAAACCCAAAAGTTCAGAAAAAAGACGAAATTTATAAATAGTAAAAATAAGCTAGAAACTAGAAGCTCAAGCCGAAATGAGCGGGGCGTATGGGAGTTCAAATTCTAACCATTATTACAGCCGTAGCAATCTTCCTGCGTGAAGAACTAAGGACTGGGGCTAGGGGTGCAAACGAAGCGGATACAGACGGATATTGCTTATCTCGTATTTTTTTCCATATTTTTTTTGTCGGAATTGGATATGGATAGTGCCAAATACGAATGCGGATATTCTCGGTCACGAATACGGAGCAAATACATGCCGCTCCGAATACGGTTAGTTTCGATCACGAATATTTAATCGGATAATGCGCAAAAGTAAATTTCACATGGTGACAGTGACATGTTAAGCAACTAGTAAATTATAGCTAACAAAGTAGCAAATAAATGATAAAAGCTAGTTAAACAAGTAGTAACTAACTAGCTACACGTCACATGGTTCAAAAGTATGAATTGCCCACATCCAAGTAGTCAAGTACATCACTAATTCATTTTACTTCATTACATTTAGCAATTGATTCCACAAGGCCTTCGTATCCGGTATCCGGAGAGGCCAGGTATTCGACTCCGTTTCCGGTAACTATTCGAAAAAAATAACCGGATAATACTTTTTTTCGAATTTGACAAAAATATCCGACTTCGTTTCCGTATCCAACAAAACCTTCGGATATCCGAAAAATTTACTCCGAATTATATCCGAATTAAAACAGACAAATAGACGATCAGAAAATATCTGCCCCATTCGCACCCCCTAACAGAGGCCACGTTATTCACTGTACCTAATCTAATAACGATCCTGAGTTTTGCCCACTGTTCTGGTCCCGTTCGAACACCGTTCAAGTCCGTGGAGGCCAGGTCGGATCCTGATCGCTGTTGGGATCTCCGGTCCGTTGGCTGTTGCTAGTGGGTGGCATACATGCACGCATGGCAAGCTAAAACCAGCCGCAAGAAATTACCCCTGCTTATCGCGTAGTGCAGCAGTACTGCTCGTACTACACTCGAGACAAATGCACGCATCAAACGACAAGCGTGCATTGAAAGGCCGGAGTACGTACGTACTCCACTTCTGGCTGGACACACTCCATTTATTAGCAGCTTGATCTGGATCAGATCCGCTTCATTCTCGAGTCAGAACAAGGCGGTACGGCGCAAGCCGCTGCTTGGCACGCACCAGTAAACACAAAGGCAAGGCAACATAACGGAAAGGGCCAGGCCGGGGCTGTGTCAGGCTCCTGGGGTGTATGAAAAATCAAAATTTTGTCCAACCGTGTGAAGACAATACTTTTTTTTTATCAAATTGATTAAATAGAACCATCTCGCTTCGAATGGAACTTCTATCCGGTGAACCACACAAGGGGAGGATGCCCCACGAGCCAAACGGCCGGTTGGCCGGCCGGCGGACGTGCTGGCGTTACCAAAAACTCACCGCGATCGAGCGTGCCTGCAGGCGAGGCTGCTGCCAGCTCGATCGGCCCCGTACGGTGCACTGCCTGCTCTGCCGCACTGCAAATACTTGCTCTGCTGGTCGGACAGGTACCAAAGTCTGGCACGTTTCAATACCCTCCTGTTAACTTTCCCCCCCGTCTCGTAGCATTACCGCCTGTGCTGTACCCTACAAGCTCTCGAAGAATCAATGGTAGTGGTTGTGACCTGTGGCCTCCGAAATTAGTATACTGTACTCTCGGATATGTAGTAAATGTAAAGCTTGGTTGCTATTTATCGTGCAGCAATTTCTGTCTGTGGCATGGCATCTTTACCGGGTGTCAAGCTGTAGTTTATGGTCCTGATTAACTCGGTTTTGACTTCTGACTTCTGGCTTATTTTTCACTATTCATAAGTTTCGTCTTTTTCTGAACTTTTAGTTTTTTGTTGAGTTTTTTTGCCGGTTCTTTTTTTTCCGTATTTGTTTGTATTATACGTAATGAGCTAACATATTTTTTATTTTTAATTTTTTTTAAATTTAATTATGCTAAATAAGACTCACATGCAATGCTTTTTTCACAAATTACGGTGTTTTACCATAAGTCACGAGCTTTTCAGCCGAACCGATCACCACCTATAATTTTAGATATGATTTATTAGTTTCATAAATAATTAAAAAATCGAAACAAAAAACCGAGAACGAGACCAATAGCTGTCGGTGGCATGCCATCTTCACCGTGAAGCGAGAAGATCGCGACCGAGACCGACCGTCTCCAAGACAAAAACCGGAGAGATCCACCGGCAGCAGAATTCACACCCACACCCACAACCGCATCGATCGCCCATGCACCACCCATGCATGATGATTGACGAGGCCTCCTGGCACTGGCAACCAGGCATGCAGCGATTCTTACGAGATCCTGTAGTGATAAAAGGGGCAGGGAAGGAGGGGTGGGGAAAAGGCTCGGGGAACAGAACAGGAACAGGATCCCAAGGGCGCCGCTCCTGCAGCGGGTGACTGCTGAGAAAGTCCGGGCCCCCAATAATGAAGCGAACCCGGAAGGGGCCTGCCTCGAGCCGTGCGCCGCTGCTGTACCCGCGCGAGTTGACCCCGTCTCCTGCGCTTCCTGGCCTCCCAGGCTTGTGCAACCTGTGTTCCCCTTACTGTGCCACGTCTGCCGCCTCGGGCCGGGTCTCTTTCTGTCGGTGGGCCCCCGCGCGCCTGCCTACCTGCGCCCGCCGCTCGCTGCCGCACGCCGTGCCCACGTCCCATCCGAGCGGCGGGCCGCAGCGCCGCGCGGACGGACGGACACGGAGGGAACAACGGTACGCGGCCGCCACGGGGTGGGTGGGTTCCGCCGCGTTGTTTTTGCCCGGTTTCCTTCGCCCGAGATCCAGCGCGCCACGCCGATCCCGACGCACGCCGCCGCGTAACGAACTCACGGGACGGGAGGAGCACGGGAGTGCGGCAACCCTCGCGGAAGCGTGGCAGGGTTTACGGGGTGAGCAACTCCTCTTGGTCGCGGCCGTCCGTGTGCGCTTTGCTGCGCTCGCTCTCCTCGCGCGCGGAGACTGGCAGCTTTCCATGACGAACATTTTTCGTCCATCGAAGCGAGGTAGGGTAGCACTGTAGTTTCCAACTGTTTGACGTGACATAAAGGACGTGTGGCTTTTTATGGTTTATGCCCATGGTTTTATTCATAATAAATAATAAATAAAAAGAAGGGTTTTTCTGCTACTATTTTCAAATCAGTTTGTCAGGATAGCTTTTGCGAAACGATCTTTGGGGCTTAACGGCATTCGGTTTGTTTCATAAATATTTATGATAGGACCAAAAATTATAAGGTGCAGTTGAAAAAAACACAACCGAAGTAGATCTCCCAAAGAATTTTTCCCCATGTTATGGTCTACTTGAGAGTTGGGAGTTTGTTGCTCGTAGATGCAGTTAATTATGTATCGGTAGGATCAACCATAAAATTGTGGAAAATTTTCGTTTTCGCTACTGTAGTTCTCTCAACATGTGTACTTGGACCTGACGCGATTCAGTCGTTGGTGGGTAAAAATGATGGCACATTGGCACCACTGGGCAAAAACAAGTGCCGGTTGCAGAGATGGTGATTTGCGTTCGTAGTTGTACTCCACTAAGAGCAACTTCAGCAGTACTACTCAAAACAGGGCCCCTACTTTTTATTTGAGGGCTCCCCCTACTTTTGAGGGCCCAATTTTTTTGCTTCTACTCCAACAGCACCCCTCAAATCTAAGCCCTCAAATCTATTCACCACACACGACACATGGGACCCACTCGACAAATTTCTTCGTCCCTCTCTCTCATCACCGTTCCTCCTCTCACTCCATCGGCGCGGCGGGATCCGGCGGCGGCGGGCGGCGTGGAAGCCGAAGAGGCGTCGGCGGCCTTGGCGAGGCGGCGGCGGATGTGGCGAGGAGCCGAGGTCGAGCCGAGGCGGATGCGCGAGGAGCCGAGGCCGGAGCGAGGTGGATGGAGACGGCGTCGCGGCGCCGGATGGCGTCGGTTCCGGCCGATCCGGCGGAGCGCGGCCTCGGCGAAGATGGCGGATCCGGCAGCGATAAGCGCAGCGGCGACGGATCCGGCGGAGGCGGCCGGATCAGCCGGCCGAGGCCGGATCTGTGCGGTGGAGGCCGGCGGTGGAGGAGCTTTGGTCGGTGGCGCCGGATTCGAGGACGAGCAGGCGGCGGTGGAGGCGAGGCGCGGGAAGGGAAGGGGCGGTGGGAAGCGGGCGAGGCGAGGGCGCGAGGCGGCGGTGGAGGGGCGGAGGCGCCGGGAAGGGGAAGGGGGCGCGGGGGCGGCAGGGAAGGGAGTCGGGACGGCGGGAAGGGGCGGAGGTGGCGGTGGAGGGGTGGAGGCGCCGGGAAGGGAAGGGCGGCGACGGGAGGCGGGACGGCGGGGGGGCGGGGAGTGGAGGCGCGGGCGAGGCGTCGGGCGCGAGCGAAGAGGAGGAGGCGGGGCGGCGCGGCGGGGCGAGTGGAAGCGGGGAGCGGTGATTTTTCACGCAGCGGGGAAAAACGGAAATGAGAGGCAGAGTAGGGGGGCCCTGGGAATGAGGGCTTGAAGGCCTCATTTGAGAGACCTCCTATTTTTGAGAGCCAAGTAGGGGGTCTGCTGGAGTGCAGTTTTTGGCTCTGGCTCTCAAATATGAGGTTTGAGGGCTCAAGTAGGGGGTCTGCTGGAGTTGCTCTAATACTCGTTTTGGTTTAGGTCCTATTGAAAATGCACAAATTTTATAAGAGACGGTTTACTTTATATATGAAATAGGAAAAATTACCATCGTTGCAAACAGGATCCTAATACAAGTTCTCTAGTGCCTTTTATAAGTAAGCGGAAACTACTGGTAGGTGTTATATATCGATTATTGATCCCGTTGATCAACAACGTTGTCAGAGAGAATCAGGAAAGGAAACAAAAGGGTGAGGAGAGGTACTGCTCCAACATGCCAGGTACGCGTTCAGCATGTGGAGTAGTACAACAAATAATAGTTGTAGATTTCTCCTGTTTCCCTTTTCCTTTCTTCTTTCTCCAGACGAAGCTTCCTGTTTCCACTGAAGTGGTATGCCGTATGCGTGATCATTGGTCCTGGTTAGTTTCTCGGCGTGCAATTGCATGCGCTCGAGAGGAAAATCTCGTTGTGCATGCGTGTCAGTACAGCATGATGCCTGTCTATAGTAACAGGACTAGTTTACAGATTTTACACGCTGTCTACCTTTTTTTCTTTTCTTTTGCACTTCTCTGTACTAGTACATATTTGAGCATAAACATTCATTCGCCTCCTTGTTGCAGTTCCTCGATCGGAGGATAGCTGAAGACGTCTTCCTTCTAGAAGCTTTGGCCGATGTGGTCTCTGGCTGGAGCACGCCACGTCGGCACGCGTGGATCCTATTGGTGCAACACTTCAAAGGAGACGCTAATAGGTACCACCAAACCTACTTAGCCGACTGTTACTCGCCAAGATTTCACTAGCCATTACTAGTACGCCACAGATCTTCTAATTGACCGGTATAGCAGATCCAGCTATGACTTAGCGTATTGCACCACTGCACCCCGCCGTATCCTGCCTACTTCCAATAAAGCAAGACAGAAAGTCAAGTGCAGCGATCAACTCGTACGGTTTTTTTAATAACCTATTATTTTAGTAATATGATAAAAATATGTAACACCCTGAAATCATAAAGAATATAAAAATAAAGGTAATTCAAAAGCTTTTGCATGCATTTGCTCTCCTTTAGCTTTTATTGGAATTTCTTTGTAAAAGTATTTTTAAAAATCAGAAGTGCATAAGATATCAATAAAATTAAATCCAAAAAAAAATCAAATGTCAGTAAAGATGGTTAAGAGTGACGTGAGAGAAAGTATGGTGAAAATCATCCAAAAAAACTCACAAATATAACCATGGCACTAGAAATAAATATTTGAGTAATTTTTAACATGATTTAAAGGTTTAATTAAATAAGAAATCAACTTTATGTGGGACAGTAGCCTTCCCAGAATTTTTGGAGAAAACCCCAGAGAATATAAAATTCTAAAACATTTACCCAATAATCTACCCTATGTCAGGAGCCTCCACAAAAAACTTTATAATCTTTCAAGCTCATCTGATGTAACAAACAATTGCCCCAAACTCTCCTAGCCCATACCCCTTTCTCTCTCTTATTGTTGTGTGGGACCTGCTCGTAGAGATCGTTTTCCACCTCCGCTCCCACGCCAGCTCCGCCATGGTCAAGATGCCCCCGATTTCTGACACCGCGCCCCACAGTTTCTCTCTGCTGCTACCAATCCTCGCCTACCCGTCGCCTCAACACGACGCATACCTTCACCTTGTCTTCTTCCACGCCCCATGTTCCATGGCAAGAATTTGATCACGCTGCTCAATTGTACTCACAAGAACTCGCTCTCTGCTCATAGCCATTCCGTACATAGAAAGCCCCCAGCCTTCCCAGAATTTTTGGAGAAAAACCCAGAGAATATACAATTCTAAAAATTTTACCCAATAATCTACCCTATGTCAGGAGCCTCCACAAAAAAACTTTATAATCTTTTGAGCTCATCCGATGTGACAAACAATTGCCCCAAACTCTCCTAGCGCTTACCCCTCTCTCTCTCTCTATTTGCTGTGTGGGACCTGCTCGTAGAGATCGTCTTCCACCTCCGCTCCCAGGCCAGCTTCACCATGGTCGAGATGCCCCCGGTTTCTGACACCACGCCCCACTGTTCCTCTCTACTGCTACCAATCCTCGCCTACCCGTCGCCTCAACGCGACGCATACCTTCACCATGTCTTCTTCCACGCCCCACGTTCCATGGCAAGGATTTGATCACGCTGCTAAATTGTACTCACAAGAACTCGCACTCTGCTCATAGCCATTCTGTACATAGAAAGCCCCCCTCCGACCGTGCCATTGCTCTTCAGCTTGCGCTCTCGATCTCTTGCGCGAAATCGAAGTTGTATGTGACGCCAGCGAGCACGCCACTGTGCTCTAGCAACTCTAGTGAGCTTCTCTCCTCCCCAACTCCATCACAACGTGCCTTACCTCTCCCTTAAGCACCCTACTATTTTGATCGATTTTTCATGTAGTGGACCACTTGGCCTAGTCCTTCTTCATCATCTCCGACTAGGACGCCGTCATAAGACTTCCTCTCTTCGGTGAGCCGTACCTCAATTCTATTTGTCCATACCTCCGCATGCATGCAAGCAATCTCATGCGCACCCTTTTGTAGCTTCACGGTTGTCAGAATTCACTGTCGTCACAAACCTCTTCATCGCCGATAGGGTCTCCGATGCCAGCCTCATCCGCTCCTCCTCGAGTGTTGTCATCACCTCCCGTGAGTTCCTCCTCCCCCCATGGAAGCTCCCCTAACTCTGAATCGAGCCCTAGTAACTCATAGCCCCGTAGTGCCGTTCCCCTGCCTCCGCCGACCACCCCTGTTGGTTATGACCTCGACATGTAAATGGTTTAGGAGTCGTGTGGTCTAGTACTTGTGGTAATGTGTGCTCAAGTACCCGTGGTAGTCATATTCGATCGGTTACTGTAGTAGGGAAGTAGTCGTGATCGAAGTCAAAAAGAGTATCATAGTAGTAGAGGTCAAAAAAGTACTATAGTGGTCGTAAGGTCATAAGTTACAATGCCCGGTAGCTACAGTTGTCGATAACCACAGCGGTCACAAGGTCGGTAGCAACAGTGATCGTAAGGACGTAAGCTATAGTGGTTGTAATATCGTAAGCTACTATAGCGATCATAAGCTATAATGGTCGTGAGTTGCTGAGGTCATAAACTACAATGATCGTGAGTTGCAGCGGTCGTAGGCTGCAGTAGTCATATATGGAATTGAGTAGTGGTCGAGAAATGTTAGAAGTTGGAAGAACACCGTAGCGTCCAAAGAACGTTAGTAGTCGTAAAGAGTGTTGTACCAACCAAGAAGAGATAATTCAAACTGAAGGAAAACTCAAACACTTATAACTTTTGCATACGAACTCTGAATTTAGTAATCTTTGTTTCTAAATTTTCTAAAATCATGATCTTCTTGATTATACAAAAATATTTATGTCATATCTCTATTTAAATTTATTTAGCTCTTATTTTCATTTATTTGGATTTTTATCGAATAGACGTCTCCGCATCGAACAACATTGAGAACGCATCCGAATCATTCTTCGAGCAATAAGAGCAAGGCAAGGACCCCCTTTGACCATGTTGATCCTACTATTTCAATTACCATATATTGTTTGAAAAATCTATTATCCATACGTGTATGTTCAATTAAAATTTGCTATACTGTGGGTAATAGTAGTTACAACCACTCGTGTGTATTGAACCTCCTTGCAAATTTGATACCCTCACTGTTGTAACCTCTAGAATATGGATTAGACAATGTCTACTATAAATTTGGGTATAATACATTGAGTATATGTTCTAGATGCTTAGCCACGCACTAGTTTTTTTTCTAAGTTGAACTTTCGAACAAATTGCAATGGACAAGGTGGTTTCAAAATGCCGACCAGAGGAGGACATCTATTAGTTTGGTATAAAACAAAATAGAAAACTTGATTTTTAGATGCAGACGAGTTATATGATAAACTATCAAATGTGAGAGTGTATTTTGCATGTAGATAGGGGGGAGTTTTTCGCCCGGGTCAACTAAGAACCAAACATTATTGCCACACATCTAAATCATACTGTACAACCACATATGCTATGTAGGCTCTGGCTTTAGCTGATTAAGTTGTCTAGATCTAGCCTTACATTGTGGTATGTGTAGATGTAGTGAGGGCATTTCGGGTAGGTTTGCTCATAGGGGTTCCCTTCGCCAAGGTGTTAGGACCAAAACTTGCTAATACAACAGTGAATGCCCACTTAGGAGGACAGAACTAAGTGAGGGTCTTCATTAGGGGATGGATCTAAGTGAGGATTCAAATGCTCTCTTAGAGGATGGACCTAAAAGAGGTTTGATATTTATTGGGCCGGTGTAGGGTTAGGACTAAATGATCTAAAGGCTATATAATAATTATTTTTGTCACACATCAAAGAAAGCGTGAAGTTGCCATATAATAAAGAGGTGAGTTTTTTTTTTAAAAAAAACTCGACTCATAGCTCCAAAGATGAGACATTTTGGTATGTGCATACTGCATCGACCACGAATGGAATGAATGACACCTACGAGGGGCTAGCGTAGTACCAATGCATGACAGGGACGCAACGAAGGAATGGATATCTCAATCGTTGACACCGAAAGTGCACAAAGCGAGATCACACATATGATATATGTGACGTGCAGCCGAGTCGACTGGTCTCTTATCTTAATCATAACATGTTAATTGTGGGCTCTACCTTTGTTGATCGCGACGGGAACCTGTCAAACGTATCGCTGTGATGGTGTCTTTCTGCCGCCTATTATTGTTGGAGTACCATGCATTAGCATATGTGTTCTTTGTTAGTTTTCCTGTAGGCTAAGTCTGTTCCTTTTCCTTTTTGTTGGTAGCACCAGGCCATGTAAGTATGTAGTGTATCCTCGTGTTTTTTTTCCTTTCTAGATAAGCAATAGTGCATCTTTGTCTTCTTTTACTGGAAGCAGTGTGTATTTTTGCATGCACTCTGATGAAGCTTGGGCCCTTTTCCGTCAGGACAGGACTCTGGACCTCTGGTATAGAGGTAGGCCCGTTACGGACGTTAACGGGCCACACCATGGGTATGTTTATAAATATGATATAACAAAAGCCCACATGCCCACCAGTTGGCTATTCTTCCATCTCGAAAAGGTTGCGTAGTTTCAAAAAAGAAAACAAAAAACTTGAAAAGGTTGCATAAACATTTGCTCAGTTTCTTGGAGCTTGCCACGTGGACACCTTCGAACAAGCCTCAGCGTACAGTGCACCGCCTCTGTTGTGTTGTACTACGTTTCTGTATGATTCAACCAGGACAAAACGCAGATTAAAGAACACATGCAGCGATAAACAAACATTCAAATGCCCGTTCTTTTTGTGTTTACCAACCTCACTCATTTGACAGTTGCAAATCAAAGACATGCATGTGCTGCCTCAGTTTATCTGATAGTACTACTGCCGGCATTGCATGCATCACGAACACCAAGTAGCACGCATCAGATCGATTATACCCTTCATCGTATCTGCACGTCTGCTATCTTCGTGACGAACATACATTATCGAACAAGAGAGCAAGCAAACGCAAGTACGCAACAACCCGATGCAAGCAAACAAAACTTTGCAGTCCGAGAAGATTAACAACTCTTGATGATTTCTTGTACCAAACTTCACCCGGCACCAATTGCGTAGGATAATTAATTAACAATGCACTCTAAGGACTACTACTCATTAATTAATTTTGCATCTTAATTGCATGCGATAATATGCTCGCAATCGATCTGGCCATGCATCCGTGGAGCTAGGATCACCTCAGCTTCCAGATCCGCCTGTCCAGCGGTTCGCTGCTGCCGGTGACGTCGTCCTGATCGGTCGTCGTGATATCCTCGCTGCTGGCGGCCACCACCGGCACGATCTCCTTGGTCCGCCGCTCGCCGCTGAACCTAAGCATCTCGACGACCTCGGCCATGGTCGGCCGGCTCTCGGCGTTGCTCTGCGTGCACAGCATGGCCGCCTCGACCACGGCCCGGAGCTGCGCGGCGTCGAACCGTCCGGCGAGCCTGGGGTCCGCGAGGCGTTCCCACTTGCGGCGCTCCACTAGCGGCGACGCCCACTGCACGATCTCGCGCTTGACGCCCCCGGGCAGCTTCTCGAGCGGGCGGCGCGCGCTGACGAGCTCCAGGAGCAGCACGCCGAAGCTGTAGACGTCGCAGCTCTCGGAGACCTTCCCCCACATGGCGTACTCTGGCGCCAGGTAGCCGAGCGTCCCCTTCACCCGCGTCGTCAGGTGCGACACCCCGTCCGGGATCAGCTTCGCGAACCCGAAGTCCGCCACCTTGGGCACGAACTCCGCATCCAGCAGCACGTTGCTCGCCTTGATGTCCCGGTGAATTATGTGCGGGTTCGCCTCGTGGTGCAAGTACCTGCACGTATTCATTCTAACTAATATATGCATGGCATCGTGTAAGGAAAAGGAAGAATCTTTGGTCGCGATCGATGACTCACGCGAGACCTTCGGCGGCGCCGACGGCGATGGCGATGCGGCGGGGCCAGTCGAGGGGGACATGCTGCTGGGAGGAGGGGGAGCCGCGGGCGGGGTGGAGGTGGGTCAGGAGGCTGTGGTTGGGCATGTAGTCGTAGACGATGAGGCGCTCGTCGCCGCCGGCGTAGAAGCCGCGGAGGCTGAGCAGGTTTCTGTGGCGGACCCGGCCGAGGATCTCCACCTCGATGGCGAACTCCATCTCCGCCTTGGCCGTCATCGCCTTCAGCCGCTTCACCGCGATCTTAACGAGGCAGATCGATGTTCAACATTAATTTCAGGTTATATATAGGAAACCTAGCAGCTAGCCAACCGCACGCCCGTCGGTCGCCGGCCGGCCGGCCGGCCGGCGGCGGCGGCGACGAACGAACCAACAAATAGTGGATCACCTCGACGCCTTTGGAGGTGCGGCCCCAGTAGACGGTGCCGAAGCCGCCCTCGCCTAGCTTGTTGCTCTCGTTGAAGTTGTTGGTCGCCTGCAGGAGCTCCTTGAGCTTGTACATCTCCCACGGGTACTCCGCGCTCCTGTTCTTGGACGCCCTCGACGGATTCGTTCTTCCGTTCCATCCCAAAAAACGTTACACCAAAGCTCAATTCAATTGATCTCATCAGAAACACAGCCGTGTGCATGGCTGCATGCTATCAAGAATCGACGGCTCATGCTGCCATGCATGCATGATCCAAGTATTTATGTATACCTCCGACGGCTGGCGGCCGGCTCCGGCTCAGAGTCGCCGGTGACGCAGCAGAAGCACCGGTTGATCATTTCTTCAGACCGATCGATGGAGCACTAGCTAGAGTGCTCGATCTGCGAGATGGAGACGACGACGACGACGACGATCGATTTGGACGCGGATATGGATGCAGGTGAGAAACCAAGGGTGGACGGAAGCTGGAGGGGAATGTTTCCAGGGCTTGCTTCTTGTCTGTTTCGCTCGGTAAAAAATTGTCGTCCTCGTGTTTGTCTCTCCTTGGAAACTTCACTCCCACCTATACTGACAGACCCCTGCCTGGTGTACATGTAGGAGGGGAGGGCCTTTTATAAGCACAAACGATTGACAGGTATGCTGGGACTGTGCATGGTCTACCTCGAAGGCGCTTGAAGATTTCAAATTGAACTACTTGTGCGCAGTCTCTAGTTGGAAGAGGAGACCAATTCAGGGATATAATTAAATAGGAACCACAGGCTTAAGGCTGTGATCGTTTTGGCTTCATCTTTTAGCTTCTAGTTTATTTTTCACTATTCATAAATTTCGTCATTTTGTTGAGCTTTTTTGCCGGTTCTTTTTTTCCTCGTATTTGTTTGTATTATACGTAATGGGCTAACATATTTTTATATTTTTTAATTTTTTTTAATTTTAATTATGCTAAATAAGCATCTGTCATCTACAGTGTTTTTTTCAGCTAGCTGCAGTGCTTTTCAGCCATAAACCACCAAAAATAAGCCCAAATAATCACCACCTAAATTGTTTGAGTTGCTTTGATTTTCATAGTGACATCTTTAGCAAGCTGTTTTTTTGTTCCCATAAGCTGTGTTTAATTTTTCTAAAAAATAGTTGTACACACACACACACATATATATATATATAGGACGAGTGTTTCATGCACCATGGTGCCTAGGCACCAATATCAATACCCGTTGATTTGCTTCGAGATTCGCAACGTTTGATGTGGGTATCTTCATATACCCATAAAAAAGTATATTTGAGATGTCAAACTCCGAAAAAATTTAAATTCAACTTCAGTTTAATTAGTTTGAACTATTTTTATGGTATATACTCACTGTAGTTGCATTGAACTCAAAAGTAGTTCAAACTAATTTGAACTGAGTTCAAAACTTACTTACCATAAATATATCAAGCGTATAAAACATTTTCATACCCAAACTCAAAAAAATTATCAATCATACACGTGTATCGGATGTTGGTGCCTAGGCACCATGGTGCTTTATGTAATTTTCTCTATATATATATATATATATATATATATATATATATATATATATATATATATATATATATATATATATATATATATATATATATATATATATATATATATATATATATATATATATATGTGTGTGTGTGTGTGTGTGTGTGTACGCGCACGCTTGCTTTGCTGTAGGCTCATAGCTAAGTTAAGAGAATGTTGATGACAAGCTTCCCCGTTTTGTATAGCTAACCACGCTATTGCACATCAGAATAATATCGGATTGATTACATGGCGCATGACTCGTGCGTGCTAGCGACGAGGTCAGCGATGGACCTAGTTTCAGCTAGCTCCATTCTTTTTGGACAGAGTAGTAGCACTGCATCATGAGGGGATCTGTTCAAACTGCACCCAGATCTCGTTGTTTTTTTATCAAGTGGCCTAATGCATTTGGCTAATATAAGTCGGCCGTTTCTTCATTTCCGAGTAGATCAGCTGAAACAATCGAGCGCAGGCTGCCGGATTAAAACAGAGGAATGCCTACGTAATCGGCTAGCGACGGGTGCCGCTTCCATTTGTTAATAGATGAAGATGTCGCCAGCATTGGTCGATGAAACACCATGAAAGGCTAGTTTCAAAAACAAAACACCATGAAAGGCATGCAATAAGACTTGACAATGAGCTACCTGATGTGTGTGTCCGTCTTCTACTCTACAAAAACTCGGACATGGTATTACAGAAGATATCAGTCTTTGCAAAGGAAGCAACAAAGGTTAGGGGCAGGACCAAAATCGTTTTTTTTTTCTTATGCTGAGTATACAATCAGCTTGCCTGCTAGTCATCGTCCAGAGTAGGTATATAGAATGTACACATGTGAGCTCCGTAAGCAAAGTCACGTGGCACCTTGAGAAGGGCTAATTAATCAAGAAGAGAGAAAAAAAAGCAAGAAAAGAGGAATACAAAACGAACTTACACTGACCATTGGGTTTGCGCGAAAGAACTTACACAGAACATTTGGTTTAAGTTAAATGACTGGTGATTATCTAGAAATAATAGAAGCTGTCGAGACTACGGTTGGGTGGGAAAGGTAGGGTTAAGGAATCAACCGTGACGACTGACGGTTCGGCCTGAAAGTTTAGCCCATTTTGTACAACGCCGGTTACGACCGGCACTGTGCCTTAGCATCTCGTGATCTAGCGATCTCCTACTGTATATATAACATCGAAATTACTACTATTATTAATACATACGGAGCCCCACTTTTTATCGGACGCTCGGTCCACTTTTGACTTTGATCCACTTTCTACTCATTCTCTCTGTTCTCTTACTCTCTCTCTCTCCGCACGTGCCCTTGAACCCCGTGCATGACGATGACCACGAGCCCAGCCATCTCATCCCCGGCGTCGGTGCTGCTGGATCAGGCCACCGTCGTTGACTTCCTCTTCGACCGTGGAGGCAGCGGGGTCAAAGGCGCGAGCTTGGAGAGCTAAAGGAGGCTCCAGGGGACCTCGTCGGAGTTGGAGCAGAGGAAGTCGGTGAGGTCGGAGCCAACCTGGGAGAGGGCGTCGGTGAGGGAGAGGACCACAGTGAAGCAACGACAGCGGCGACAAGGAGAAGGCGGCGGCAGAGGTAGGTGGCGGCAAGTGCGTCCATCGAGTGAGTAGGAGGGGAGGAGCGGCATTATTAGGTATGCAATATTTTGATTTTATATATGCAATATTTCGATTTTATGTATGCAACATTTGTATTTCATGTGTGTAACATTTCGATTTTATGTATGCAGCATTTCGATTTTATATGTACAACATTGAGTTTCTTATCAATTTTTTATTGCATATATGGCCGAGAAATGTTATATACACGGCCAAAAAATATTACAACCGAGCGTACGGAGCTAGCGCCTGGATTAGATGTCCACGCGCTAGCAAATCCTATATAGCATACATGATGTCACTTCTGATTTATATCTTGCTCATGTGTGGAGTGGAGTAGATGTGCAGTGAAGTAGAGAGCCGGAGTCACTTGGAATATATATAAGCCGTTCAAAAGTATTATATCTTCTGATTTTTTTATTAAGCTTTTTTGACTAAAATAATATCATAGCAGTTGTTAGCTTTTTTAGATTTAATTAAAAACAAAAAGAAAAAATAAAAAATAAAAAAACGATATAACTTTGTCGATAATACAAAGAAAAAAATAAGAGAGAGAAAAAGAAAAACAACACGTGAAGAAATCAGCGAATTCCAAGCACGCAACTCTACCCCAATTCCGAGTTGACACATGGCACGAACCGCACGTCCTGTCCGCGCCATGTATTGATCCTAGGCATGCATCTGACAACGCAGGTCGCTTATTACGGTTGATGCCACAAGCACCAGCACCCAGTCCGCTCCGTTTCATCTGCCGATCGGCAGCGCCGGGCGATGCCAGTCCCTCCGGGGAAGCGCGCTTCCCCGTAGAAGTCGTTGTCAACATCCTGTTCTGCCTTCCCGCGGCTCGCTGTGCCGCCTCCGCCGTGTGTGCAGGCAATGGCGCGCCGTCATCTCAACCGCGCGTTCATCGGGGCGGACAACGCCCGCGCGTTCCCTCGTGAGCGGACTACGCCGACGCACACCATCGTGTTCTTGCCTCCAGTGGTGGGCAGCATCAAGCCGCGCCCGGCCGCGTCATCGTGTTCGACGAGCGATGGTCGGTCACGGCAAAGTTTACCGCCGGCGTATCGGCGGACTTGGTCGTCAACCCCATCATTGGCGAGCCACTCGAGCTCCCACTCCCGTGCGTACTGCCTCGGCTATGACACCACGGCAAGGTGTTGGAAAAACTCCTCATAGGACCTGCACGTCTAAACACAATACGCCTGCATAGCGATTTCTACGACTATGAGGTAAACAAAGCAGTTTTGGGTTTGTTCGACCACACTAGTCGACGCTCTGTTGTTGGATGGCGAACAGTGCAGTTACGACTTACGAGTTACTTGTGGACGCACACTATACGGGGAAATCGAACGAATAGGCACGAAGAAAATTTTTCCGACGCGAACATAATTTGCGTTGCTTTTCTTTTTTCTCTACTCATTCAACTTACTTAGCTCTTACTGATTACATGGTATATATATACAACCGGGCCTCCTCAGAGCATCGAATCGCTTTGCTCGCCCTTCATGCCGCTCGCCACCGCCCACGCATCGCTCTGATGATTGCTGCTTGCTCATGCCGCTTCGCTCAGCCACCCATGACTACTACAGTGTCAAGCCACCTGCCCATGTCTGGCCAGTTCACCGATCAAGGTATGGTCTGCATCATCCACGACCACCCGTGTTGACACCTACTACAGTGAGCGCCTCACGACCACGACCACTGCTTCATCCTCGGCTTGTCTTCGACCGCGTCTCTAGAGCTTCGACCACGCACTCACTGCGCTACGACCATGATCACGTAGGAGCTACGACCACAACACGTACGACCATGTTGGCTCGACCATGGCTTGTCTTCGAAGGCTTCTCCGATCAGCGCTTGTCTTCAACCGCGATCGTCGACGGTGGGCTTGAGAACTCGGCATGTTTTTTGAGTGGTGTAGGGTGAACAGAGGTTTAACTGGGCCGTTGGGCTGGCTATTGAGCACCTGGGGAACTAGGGCAACTAGGGGAGGCTTCGGTTTGAGCTAGGAAGAACTGTGTGAGGCTGGCCGCGGCGAGGGGCTACGACCCAACGACGGGCATCGCCGGTAGAGAAGAGGAAGACTCAACGAGCTAGTGCGACAATTTAGGGAGTTTCCTGGGAGCTTGAGGAGGCTGTAGGCGCAAGCAATTGGACCGAGATAGACCGGGAAAGGAGAATCGAATTTTGAGCTTACTTGAGGATTTTTGGAGATTGCCAGTGGTGGGGGCGATGAGGGACCAATTGGGTGTGCCTAGGGCTTCACTGGAAAGTGTGAGGGAGGTTGGAGGGGTCTTCGGCTTTTATAAGAGTCCGGAGGCGGTTCGGCGCCATGAGGGGCCATGGCGGCGGCTATATCTAGCTGGGGTCGAGGGGATTCGAGGAGGGTCGGCAGGGGATGCACATGGATGCCTTGGGTGCGAAGTTGCGGTAGTCAACCAATGCTGGCATGGCTCAGGTCAGCCGAGAGACAGAAAAGAGGGGTGCCGGCCAAAATATCCGAGGCGGCAGTAGGAATGGTGGCCGACGGGTGATGCACGATAGAGGGAGAGGGCTAGGGGCTGCAAGGCTAGGGCATACGGCGCCTGACACTTCTCTGGGAGCTGGTAGGGGGGATAATGCGAGACAGGGCGGGAGAACGTGAGAGTTCGGCAGTGACAAAAGATTGGGACGGCGGCGAAAAACCTGGACAGTGAACAATGCAGCGTGAAATTAAGTTAGTGTGGTGATTTGGAATGGGTTTTGGGGCTAAATTGGCTTGGATTTAAAGGATAATTGGCCAGGGAAAACACAAGAATCAAATTCAACAAGAGATTTCAAATTTTGTGAAATTTCGGTTTGTTTCACAGGCAACGGCCGATGCCGCCGGCGCGTACCTCCCCCACATCCTGATCGGCCTGCCGGCGAGCAAGCGTCTGCAAGGAATGGCGCGACGTCATCTCTAACCCCACCTTCGTCGACGCGCACATGGTCCAGGGACCGCGTGCCCCGACCCACACCGTCGTGCTCTTTCCCCGACTGAACCGAGAGGACGGCGCCCCCGAGCAGCGCAACGGCTGGGGCTTCCTCTTCGACGAGCACTGGCGACTCGCCGCGAAGTTCACGGCCGGCGCCTCGGCGGACATGGTAGGCACGTGCAACGGCCTGCTCTGCTTCGTCGACGCCCGCCAGGGCACCATCAACGTCGTCGAACCCTTCACCGGTGAGTCGCTCACCCAGCCGCTGCCGCCGGAGACGGCAAGGAGGCACGACCCCTGCACGTACTGCTTCAGCTTCGACGCCACGGCGAGGCACTACAAGATCGTTCACCAGGGCCACGACGCCCATCCGCGCGCCTGTGAGACCGCGGAGCAAGAGCTGTACGTGTACACGGTCGGAGGAGGGAAGGACTGGGCGCGCGTGCATGTCGCCTGTGCAGTGCACGGCGTGTCCTACGGCGACCCCATGTGCGTCGACGGAGCAATGCACTGGTGCTCGTATGAGGTGCGCGGGTTTGACAAGCTGGCGCGCTTCGATCTGGCGACGGAGGAGATCACTTCGGTCGACCGCCGGTGGGCCAATGCCCCGGGGCAGGGGAGACGTCTCTTCTGCCGGCAGATGGAGTCGGGGTGGCACGGCGAGTTGGAGGCGTGGTGCCTCAGAGAGGGCGGCCGCTGGGTGCGCAGCCACTTCGTTAAGTTGCCTCAAGGGCAGCGCCTACCGCAGCCGCACGCCCTGCAGCGGGGGCACCTGCTGCTGCACGACGACGAGGACGGCGGCCTGTACAGATCAGGATGAGGATGAGCAGTACTGCGTTGGATCTTGACGACCACGTCCCGCCGGTGGCTCCTGTCCCCTTGGCGCGCTATTTGGGCATGCCCACAAGGATCACAGGATTAGATTTATAGTTTCATGATTCATCTCAGCAGAAATCACCTTTTCTTAAAATATTGAGAAATTGTTTGATATCGCCTAATCAATTCCTATTGCTAACATTGTTCATTGACCCATCTGATTCATAATTTTGACCTTGGCATTTGGATTGTCACTTAAACCGTCTGATTCACAGCAAACCGTCTGATTCACAGCGAAGGCAATGTAATGCCAACAATACCCATTGCTCTGAATATACGGCTAAAGCAACACGCCAACACCAACCCCAAACACACATTTTACAGGTTTTCTCCTGAATTTTGATGGCGGAACAAAACTGCACATCAATTCAACAAAAGAACTGTAACCCTATAATACACCGATCATTCGTGAGAACATCCTATCAGAAATTTTTCAAGGGAGCATTCAATCAATAGCTCCAGCTACCACTACTTTGCTTAGTCGAAGCAATACCGCAAGGAGTAAGGGTCACTTCTGTTCCAGCTGGATGCTCCTCTCCGGCAGCTTTACATTGTATCTATTGATCATACTTTATATACTTTGTCCAATATGGTCGGTACTTGGTCATTGCTAACTCCAACCATGGCTTCACGTTCCCATTGTAATGAACGACAGCAGCATTATCTATCTCTGAGCGGTCTATGTTTGTGTTGTATCCTAATCAAAGGACATGGCACGATTTTTCAAGGGGATGCATCAACTTGTAGAACGTCAAGAGGCCAGGTGGAGGCGTCCCAAGCTTCCAAAGAACCCTGTCTTCGTTCTAACAGAAAAGAAAAGTACGAGGATAATGTGCGATATGTTTTAAACATATTGCACAACAGTTTCTTTTCTAAGTCAATGCAATCCAACGATGATATTTGAGAAAACGTGTCAATGTTCTGACATGTGATAGATAACGTGCGACTGAATTGAGAAGACAAGGTCTTTCACTGTTCTTCTCTTTCTAGTCTGTACCTGGTAGGCTCAGAACTACACATTGTCGGGTATCTACTGACCAATGTGGAACTCTACTGCCTAGTTCTGAGTGGACCTACTATTGTCAAGTATGGTTTTACCGTTCCCATACCACTCCCCTTGGGCCATTCCCGAGCCAGGAACTCCACCTTTCTATAGATATTCAACCGAGTTGAGTAGCTACTAGATCAGGATTGACAAATCAACACTCGTGGTTGAGCGATTACTATGCCATTTACTCAGCATAAGGTTTCAGTCCTTACTTTTCACCACAAGACAACCATCCACAATCCAGATCCCTAGTACCCTATGGCACTGCCACCACTCTACTCAACCTCCTCCCTAGGGTAAGGTCGTGGACTCTAACCATCTAGTGGCTTTCCACGATACATCCTTAACCCTAATACAAATTTTACAAATCTATTGGTAAAATGCCGAAGTCACTTATTAGTACAAAATTTTGGATGATCTATTCTACAATTATTAATACAATAGTTTAAATATTACTAAGGTTATCAAGGTGAATATGATGTCAAATTAAGTAGGACATTTTTTGAGGTAGGACATAACTAATTTATATGTCATTCTAAATATTTATTGTAATTAAATAATAGTGCGTAAATAACAGTAATAAAAATACTGTAATTAAATAATTTAAATATCATGAGATTCAATATGATCAAAAACATGTGACTTACCTCTTTATTTATAGTCTGATTATTTTACTGTAGTCTTTCAGCTTATGTCAACTACTTGATAGCTTTTGTAGCTCTTTTGTTGATTAGGTAGTCGAATACAAATGCTAATGTAAAAGAACAAATTCAAATAAGTCACTGCTTTGCAAGATGCAAGCTGGAACAAAAGCAATAAAAAACAAGAAAAGACAAAAATAAAATGGTTTTGGGTTGTTGGAGTTTTAGCGGGGCTTGGGTTAGCTGAACAAGGTTAGAATTGGGTTAGATGGGTTTGAGATGGTCGAAATGGCTATAAATATATTGGGACAGATTTTTGGGATGAATGGTAATAAGTTGATATACAGGGGAGGATCAATTTTAGAATAGTGTGAGATTGGATTTTATCGAGGATTGGTTTGGCAGGACGGATGTCAGAAATGGATTCGCGAGGTCAAAACGGAGGTATTTATGCAAATTAAGGTTCTGGATGAACAATGAGTTGCTACACTTGAAAACAGTAGTAGGCCGGTCCGAGGTGAACAGTGTCAGCACAGTGCTTGGCCCTGGCGGCTTAAAAATATGATTCGGCCTGATGGGCTAGCTGGTTCGGCCCAAGTGACGTAGCCGAAACGGCCCAGCCGGGCGCGCGCGGAAGGGCCGCCGATGGGCGACACGCAGACGGTTGGGATCGCGCCACGTCTCAGCCCTCGCCCCTTATTCTACCTCCGGACGTGTCAGACCCAGATTTTATAATCCGAATCTATCAGGTTTAATCGCACTATTCCTGGATCGATGATAGCGCATACGATTCTGATTCGAATATCAAAATACATATCATGCGGAAGCGTAAATATAGTAGTAGACTTACTTCATGGGCCGATTAGGCGAAATCAATAAATTGCAGCGGAAGAACGAAGCACACGGTGGGACCTTCAGACATGCCCACAGCGACCAACCGGAGGTTCGCGACCTAGCCCTTGACATCTTCATCTTCTTCGTCATCGTGATCCAAAAGTATTGTTGAAGCGCAGTGATCTGATTCCCGCTTCTGAATTTGTCGCAAAAGCGAGCATGAGCACTCCGACCCCGTGCTCCGCGAGCCAATACACAGAATGCAAATAAATAGTATGCATGGCATAACAAAGGAAAGGCTCGGGTTATTTTATTTGCCAAAATTTTGCTTTTAGCGGCATTATTATTCTTAATTAATCAAAGTTTTATTATTACTACCTAACTTCACACTACAATTACCAAAATCGACTTAATCCCGAAAATGTATTCTATTTAATGATTCTTGTCTAAAACTCCAAACAAAGAAGTATCATCATTTATTTAATCCACCGATCATACTTTGTATTCAATCCTTTTGTCATTGATTTCAACCCATAATCCAATAATCCATCTCATTTTTCTATTATCTATCACGAGCTAATCCTCGATATACATCCACCAAAAATTCAATTTACCAAGATTATAATCCACTAATGACTCCTCTAATCTCCTCGTAAATTTAATTGTTCCTCTAGTAATTGATCAACTCCTATTAATTCCCTATATTAACAACATCTTCCAAGGATTAACAATTACTATTATATATCCACCAAGAATATCATTAATCAAGAATTATAATCCAATACTTGTAATATTCCACCAAATCCTCGAAAATTCATTTGATTCATCTAGTAATCGAATCTATTAATTCTAATATTGACATCTCCCAAGAATTTATTTCTCGTGTCATAATCCAATATTTATCTGTGTAATTCCTAAATCTCCAAAAATCATTTAAATCCTCTATCTAGCCTATCATTTAGCTAGACTTCACCAATTTATTCCTCCGAACCCACACTATCATTTCCTATTCAAGATCGACATGAATCCACCAATGCCTTTATATGTACTCTAAAAACATTCCTCTCTTTTACTCATGACCATGTTTATTCCACCCATATTTTATTTTGTAAGAATAGAAATACCACTATTTGAAATATAATACATAAAATTTCCGAGACCTAGCAGCTTTGGACAAAAACATAATGTTCAAGGAATATTAACATGATTTTCCATACACAAGGCATTATATCATATGCACACTATCACCATGGCATCACACCATGCAACGTATTTCAGCGTTATAGCCGCTTAACTTACTACTGGGACGACACCCAGGACAATTCCAAACCAGGGCAGTCCATCGCCCTTCCACTTTTCCATTCCCATTTCATAAAGCATTTCGAAATAGAACTATATCCAGTTAAGATCCCATGTCCACCCTTGACCGTGGGCACGACTATTCGAATAGTTTTGACTCTGCAGAGTTTGTACACTTTCACCACAAGAGACAATCAACTCGTTGCCCCACACAATTCCTTAGTCATGTGGTTGAGCAGACCATCACAGTGACTTTTCAAAGTACCTCGCCCCTTCCATCATTTCACCCTATGGGTCGTTCCCACTTGCGATGGGTCCCATACGTTGTGCGGGATGTTCTCCTTCTGAACGTCTAGCAGCTGGCTCCCCACCCCTGCTAGCCCGCCACAGCAGAACTTCACCTTCCACTGGTGTCCCATTCAAGCCGTCACACAGACTGCCGCTTGCACATCCTCACACCGCCTCCTGGAAGGATGACTTTCAGGGTCCGGTAATTCTACTAGGCCAAGTTGTAATTTACAGACTTGTGGTTGTACTGTTTTACACGGGTTGACATGACAAGATTCGGTCCTTAGTGGTATCTGGGCGGTCTACCACTAACCCACACTCGTGCACACACCACACCCCGAACCATCCGCCCGTATATTTAAGCATGTTGGGGGTTTTTGGAGACATAAAATAATCATATTCAATATTTATCAGTCATTACCACCATGACTGACCCAACCAAATTTTTCTCATGATTAAAGTGATGTTTGGGACAATTTCTTGCCCCGAGTTCCTATTCAATGCTAAGCATGGCATACGGTTACGGACTTATTTTCGAAATATTACTAATATATTTTTGCTAGGGCGACAAGGTTCACACATTCAAATACTCAAAGGAGGGGGTAACATTATTCAAAGTAAACAATGGCATATAACTAGAATATCGAATTTAACATGTATTTGTATAAAAATAACAGCAATGCAATTTGTTAATTTAAAACAAAGTAATTTGCAGAAATGTAGGTTCAACATGATCAAAGTATTGACTCGCCTTGGTCACAGCGGTCGGGTGCTTGATTGTCCGGGGCTTCTAGTGCTGCGGCCTCGATCTCTTCCTCTGAGCCTCGTAAGCTATTTTAGCGTGCGCCCAAAATTCGTACAAAAAGAAAAGTGGCGAATCAAACCAAATAACACCAAAAATCCAAATGAACTCTAAAAATTATGATTTCAGTTCCATTGGACAGATCTTGAATTTAGATGAATTTAGAAATTTGTTTCATTCAATTTGGAGTTAAAATGAAAAGTTATGATCATTCAAAGTTCTCGATTCTGTTAATTCCAAATATTCTCAAATTTCGACAGTGGGTCCCACATGTCGCTTTCTTAATTTTTATCTTTTTCTTTATTCGTTTATTACTGTGTCTATGGCGGTGGGGTCCCGTCTTCGTTCATGGGGTCCATCTCGCCGCCAGGGCTTTGTGCGGATGTGTCATCGACCAATGGGCCCAATGGCCACCGTCTGCTGTTACACCGGCCGACGGTGGGGCCCACTGCCGCCAGGAAAATAAAAGAAATCGCTCAACCGCCTTGTGAGCCGGCTCAACACGCGACGCGAGCAGGGGAAGGAGAGGATAGCGCCGAAAGCCACTCGGACGACCGAGCGTTGCTTACCATATAAGGGTAATAATTCCCTTTGAAGTGGCTCGCGAAGGCCGGCAGAGGAGTCGGGCGGCGAGCGCGCGGCGGCGCGTGGTCGGAGGGGTCCGGTTGTTCGTGGAGTATAATCCTCAGCGAAGGGAGTCTTCGTGTAGACGGCGGGGTGGAGGAGTGCGGCGGCGGCGGCGGCGCGACGGCGGAGGTTCGGAAGGTTCTTGGTGCCGTGAAGTGGAGACCACGGAGGCGCGGGGGAGACAGGGGATGTGCTAGTGACGCTCCAGAGGCGGTCCCAGAGCAGGGAATTAAGCTCGGGCGGCCTGGTTTGGCTGATCGGCCGTCGCCGAGTCGGGAAGACGAGGCGCGGCGGGAGATTGAGGCTTCTCGGTACTATTGCAGCTAGGGAAGGGAAGAGGAGGGAGCTGCGACGCGGTTGAAGCTCCCAGGCAAGGCTTTTATAGCCGAGAGGAGGGGGACGCGCGCCGAGGGGGCGGAGGCCGCCGTTCTGTTGCCGTTGGAGGAGGGGGAAGAACCAAATCTCCCTGAGATTTTGTGGGAGAGAGAGCGGGAAAGGTGCACTCCCCTCCGTGGATTGCCCCGAGGTGAGAGAGAGAGAGGAGGATTCGGCCGCGCGACGTGAGAGGAATGCGGCGCGGCGCGCGCGCGCGTGGAGAAGAGAGGAGCGGGGAAGAAGACGCGGCGGGCCACCGGTCGGGGAAAGCGGCCGGCGCGCGGGCCGCGAGGCGGCGAGACGTGGCGCGGTCCACCGCCAGCGGAGCGAGCGATCGACGGGCGCGCCCACATGGCGGCGGCGGGCGAGCGCGCGCCGCCGCGGGGGCTGGGCGCGCGATGGAGGGCGCGCGGCGACACGTCGCGCGACGAGACGGCCAGTGGCGGCCGGGGAGGAAGAAGCGGGATGGAGCGGCGACGGGGCGATCCCGCCGTCGGTGGCGCCGAGAGGTAAGTTGAGTTTTTAATTTTTCTAGATTTTTATTTTAGCTTTTAGAATTGCCAAAATTTCCAACAAGGTCAGAAAAATATGAAAACACATCCAAAAATTCAGGAAAAATTCACAGAAGTTCCTGATGACATTCTGGACTTAACAAAAATATTTTCAACTATTGTTGGTACTTAATTTATTTGCTTTCCTTGTTATTTATGGCATTATTTAAAATGAGGGCTTTATGTTTAAACCAAAATTTCCTCCATTCCTTTCTGGATCATCTTTTCAGATTCTTATTTAAATTTTTAAATTTTTTTGTATTTAAACATGTTTGTTTCTCTGTAACTTTTGGAATTTTTATCATAATTTTCGAGACAACACCAGAAACTCCAAATTCAAAAATAAAAAGTAAATAAAATAATCCAAAAACTTCATAATTTAATATTTACATTTATCAGGATGTTACAGGACGGCATAGCGCCGCCGAACAGAGCTTCAGTAAGGGCAGCCAGAGCGATGCCGGCAAGGCTCACCGGCGATGATAGAGGACACTTACAGCAGAGCCTGCATCCAGGGATTCCATTTATGGGGTTAGACAAGCTTGGAAGGCGGTGGTTTTGGGTGGCGGCGAGGGAAGGTCTCACGGGCATTAGCACGGCACAGGGCGACTCCGGCGAGATTCCGAAAAGGTTGTTGAAGTTTTATCCATCTAAGGCATGAGGCAAACTCAACGGCAGAGGCGGCATAAGCTGGGATAGCTCAGGTTGAGCTGTCCACGGTGAGGTCCCTCCCGCCGGCCAAGGCCCACGGCGCCAAAGTTCTAGGGCTATGCTAGTGCTAAGGTGATCTCGATAGTGTGATCAAGATGCATTGGGGATGCTAAGGACAAATGCAATTGAATTTTAATTGAGAAACGAAGGAGATTGTAATGAGGGGCTCACCGGCGTGAAGAGGATCGTCGGCAGTGAGTCAGCGCGATTTCCTTCAATTGGGTGCTATGGAGGGTGTCTGGGAACCTTTCGAAGTGATCCAAAGGGTCTCTGAGGCTTTAGAGGGGCGTTAACGCGGTGGGAGCAGGCACTCGGCCGGGGAAGTGCCAGCGCGTGGAGGGAGGTGATGGCAAGGGCGCGGTCGGCGAGGCCAGAGAGTAGGCGAGGTGGTGGATGGGCTGGTGAGGAAGGACCACGCCACTGACGAAGCTGGCGCTGGCTGACGGAAGCGAGTACGGCGGGCGCGTGCGTCGCCCAAGAGGCGAGTTGAAATGCAGCAGCGAGAGCGCAGGTCAGCGCGGTGCACGATTCAAGTGGAGCGAGGTCAGCCGGAGGTGGTGAGGCTCAAGTCCGTGGGACGCGCTGGCAAAGCTGGGAATACGGGTGTGAACGCTAAGAGGCTAAGCGGGGCAAGGCGGCGCGGGGAGGCCATCACGACACAGGTGAACAGGGAGAGGCAGAGAAGGAAGTGGCGCCGGCCGAGAGTAGAAAATGGGCGCGGAAAGCGAAGTTTTGGTTAAGATTTGACGAATAGGAAAAGAATTTAAACTCAACAGAAACTCAAACGACAAACAAAATTCAATTTGAACTTCAGAGGTGTTCCAGTGTTCTCAAAAATTTTAGTCTACTGTTATTTAGTAATTCCGTAACTAAATAAAAGAGAAGTGCTACCCGGTATGTTGAGGTATGGAACATTTCATTTCGCCTCCGGAATTAATCCAGCCAGTAAAAGTTTGAAACGGCATAGAGCATAGAAGTCGTTTTGGCGGTAGAAAGAAGGCAAAGCACATACGCATCAAGCAAGGCCAAAGTACTCAAAATCACGGCTGCTGGCCCACTCATTTGAGTTTAAACTTCTAGTTTTTAACTTATTTTTCACTATTTTTAAATTTCATTTTTTTTAGCATTTTAACCTTTTTGAGCTTTTTTTGCCGATTCTTTTTTCGTATTCGTTGTGTTGTCCATAATAGGCTAATCTGTTTTTTCTATTTTTATTTTTTTAAAATTTAGTTACGCTACATAAACCATCATAAATTATATTGTAATTTCAGTTAATTACAATATAATTTTAGTTATAAATCAATTTATTTCAGTCCAACCAAACGACAACAAAATTACAGATTCCATCAATGACGCAAAATCGAAATTATCTTTCACCTTGGCCGATCCCTCACCGTACGAAATCGATCATTTCGAGATAAAAGTTCCAGAGCCAATTTCATCAAAACCGGGACGCAAGCCTGAAAGCTACAGATAACACACTTTCAGAGCACGCAACCACCAAACTCGCAACGACTTCTCCCGTCTCAAAACTCCCGAACCATCTTGACATCTTCTGACTGCGACATGATTTTTGCTCCACCGATCGAATGAGTCTAATCGCGTAATTAACCATTTCACCATACAAGCCCTTATTTCACTATACAAATCCAGTCCATTCAAAGTGTGAATTGTACATATGAAATGTGCGTGTTCTGTCTTCAGGGCGTTTGGTTGGCTAAAATAAATTAGTTTATAGTTTATTTTATACTATAGTTAGTTTATTTTACAGTGTAAGCTGCTGATGGCATTTTAACATAATTAAATTTAAATAAAATAAAAAACATGTTAGCCCGTCATGCACAATACAAATGAATATAAGAAAAAAAAAGACAAAAGGCCTAAAAACAAAAAGCTTGAACTAGAAGCGTGAAGCTGAAGCCATTTATATCTTACCATCTTGCAGCAACATCTACTGCAATCATTCAACCATGATATATTTGCAGCCATGTTTTGCTTGCCATCCAGTGTTCTATTTACAATATCACCACACCAATCGCCTTAGCTAAGCTTGTGTGCACTAATAGCTGATCCGAGCTGGGTTAAGCCACCAATTAAAGAATAACGCAGGCATGCATGGTCTTGGCACCACTGCATGCGTGCATTGCATACATACCTTTGCGGCTAAACAATTCGCTAATCTACGAACCATGTAGCGGCGTGTCGGCGTCAGTCACTGCTGCGCCTGGCCGGCGGCGGGGGCGTCGGCGGTCGCCATGTCGTGCTCGTGCGGCCAGGGGATGAGGCTGTAGGGCGGGAAGCAGCAGTCGCACTGCCCGGGGCACCGCCGCGGCCACTCGCCCGCGGGCATCTGCCCCTCGGCGGCCGTGGCCACGGCGGCGTCGTCGTCCTCGGCCGGCGCGGCGGCGTCGCGGAGCGGACCCCAGCACTCGACGCGGTTGAAGCGGGGGAGGTTGGAGTGGAAATAGACCCACACCGTGGCCTCCTCCAGCTCCGGGTGCCGGCTGAACAGGTTGCCGTCGCCGTGCACGAACGCCTTCAGAACCTGGCAGGCCAGAAGCAGAGGTTAGGACACGATCGCATACACACCGTCTCATAAAAAAAACAGAGAGAGAGATCGGAATACACATCTAAGAAACTGCAGTACAAGATAGCGAGACTTGATTACTTCAGTATCTAGTGACCACACAAAACCTTGATTGATTTGATTCTGCAGTTAACAATGAACTTTTATGACTACTACTGAAACTCTGCTCGTTTTATCTGGAGTCGCGTAATTGCGTCAGGGCATCCGTTCAGTTCTCCTACAGATGCAAAGTTCAATTCACAGTAAAATTAACTTAGGAACATCTACACAAAAAAAATGATTTTGAACTTCCCATGTGCCACTTCTGTTAAAGTTAGGACAAAAGTACATTTCTGATCCTGTAGTAGTGACAAGTATTATTGAGTAGTGGCAGATCCCTAATTGAAGGTCCCAGCTCTACAGCTAGCTAACATGTTTTCATCGTGGGAGAAATAGATAATGGTCCCACCGACACAAAATGATTCTGTTTGTTCACGCGATGCAAATCGTGTACTGACGCTAGTATCAAAAAGATGGGATTGTCCATATCACGGTCAAAATTTTTTTAACTGATTTAATCTACAAAATACTCATTTTTAGGACCATTAGATCAAACTTGAATCTAGATCCAACGGTATAGACTCCCTTCACATTCTATACAAATCCTCCTTCCGACTCCTATGCTACCCTGCCTCCACCCGTGCGCTGCCACCACCCCACTCACTGTCGCTCTCCGATGAACCCCTCTCCTCTTCCACTGCTACCTCTGCCTCCTCCTCCCCTGCCGTCACCACCGACCTCTTTCTCCCTCACCGCTTGGCTCTGTTGCCCTTGCCTCACCCTTCTTCCCTATTTCTAGTGGCTATTGCCACTGGATCCACCACTGTCTTCCGCTGCCTCCTAATATTCTCTTATTCTTACCTTTTCCCCCAACCTTTACCGCCCACCATTCTCCCCAATTCCACGGTTGGTGGCGTCACCGTCACCAGTTCTTTGCCACCTAACCTCCCTCTAAATCTGGACGCTCTAGTGAACCCTAGATCATAACTCACTGCCGCCATAAAAAAAGACGACCTTGTCGGTCGGAGCTTGAATCTCCAAACAAATCACAAGGCGAGACGCCCCACCCTTCTTTCTTGTCTCCGGGCTACCATCGCTCGATCTATCACCACCTCATGCTGTCTCATTGCATTATCTTATTCTTGTCTTTTCCCCGACCTTGATCGCCCATGGTCGTCCTCCAAGCCTGCAGTCGGTAGTGCCACCATCACCTCGCAGCTTCATCGCTGGCCGATCTCTCTCTAAGTTTAGAGGTTCCGGTGAACCCCGAATGCACGGGATAGTTTTTTTAGCAATCCGAAAAAAGATTGGCCATAGAGTAGTGGTCCAAAATTCTTCTTTTTTCTTTAAAAGAAGTTATGGTCCAAGGCTCGATGCATACGCGGCACTGCAGGAAAGCATGTGTAGATATGTGATCTGTACAGACACGTACCACGGGGAGCTCCTTGCGGAAGATGTAGTAGCGGAGGCCGGCGATGAGGTCGAGGAGGAAGTGGCCGCCGGAGATGTGGCAGTGAACGTGCAGCGACATCCTGCCCTGCACCTTCTTCCACTCGGCCACCACCTCGTCGCGCTGCAGCTTGTTGTACCACCCCTGCAGCTGCGCGAGGTTGATGGTGTGGGACACGGCGAGCGTTAGCCTCGCCGTCACGTCGCTGTGCGTCAGCGTGTACGTCCGCGGCAGCTTCCCCGGGTGCTTCTCCTCGTCCACCCCCAGGAACAGCACCTTCAGCTTCGACGCCTCGAAGATCGCCGGCCCGAACAGCCTCGCCGTCTTTTATCAGCAAAAAAGAACAAAACAGAGCACACGCACCCTACCGAATCGTCAGCTCACCAAACAAATCGTACAAGAGATCGGCAAGAATGGATGGTTAACTTACCGGCACGACATATCGCCGCCGCCGCGCGTCCTTGGGCCGCCGCCCGAACACGACCACCGATCCCGCGGCGTGCCGCTGCTGCTTGAACTGGGAGATCGGAAGCAGGGACATGGCAGAGACAGGAGCAGTAGCAGTAGCCATGTTTGCTTCCCTTAACCTTGGAACCAACCAAAACTAACCGGAAGATCAGGACCAAAGAAAGGAAAGCCGGCTAATTAATCATCGGCAGCAAAGCACGATGAATCTTGCACGCCTCAACCGGAAGAAACGATCAAATTTAGCTAGCTGCCTAGGACAGAGGGGTAGGCCCGTGTGCCGTACGTACACAGGAGCGTTGCCGTTTTGGTTTGGTCGCTTGCCGGGCGTGGCTGGCTACTGATTGGCTTCTCGGTCAGTTCGGTGCTCCAGTTATGAGAGAGCGCAGGGCGGCTAGGGGACAAGGGTTGCACAGTAGGTGGTGGAGGAGTGCGGGCTCGGGAAACGTCGCGGTTGTGCGCGCGGGCGGGCAAGCTCTGGATTCTCCCCTCTCGGCTCGCCTCGGCTCGGCTCGGCAAGAAACGGTAGTCGCGCGGTCTACGGTGGTTTGGTCAGGCGTGTGCGCCGTGGAGGCAGGAGGGAGGAACGCTTGGCTACTGCGCCGTGCTGGCAGGTGGCGCCGTTCAGTGGTGAGGTTTAACGTTTTTACTGCTCTCTTCCTTCACTTTTAACCGTCGCCGTCATACTCTGAAGCACGTGACAAGATATTAATAATTTCTTCTTATTATTTAGGCTACAGCTAATGTGCCTTTTTACGACGGCTAACCAAGACGGTAGCCGACAACAGAGATATTAACACAGACAATATATATATTTTTTGTAGAATCGTCGATGATAATTAGAGGGGTGCATGATTGTAATCTCCAGTGGAAATTTTTTTCTCAAATTTTCTGTCTTTTAATCGTTTAACCTGAAAAAACAAAACAAAACACAAAATAGGAAAAAAAAATTTCGATCACGCGAGCGGTTACTGTAGCACGTACTGTTTGGTATTGCAACAACTCTTTTGGCATCAGAGCTAAATCATCAGAGCGCGATTACTATAGCACTGAATCAGAGCGATCTCTCAGAACACGAGAAAAAAAATCGCTGGAGGCTGATGCATCAGAAGTAGCACGATTTTTACACAATCTTACAATTGATTTTTTAATTAAAACTAATTCATACATGTAAGCAAAAAAACATAGATAGAGACAGGGGCGGAGCCAGGATTTGAGTATAGGGAGGGCAATGAACAAAGCAAAGTAGAACTGATAGCCATGCCAGCTGGTTTTAGTCACATATAATAGTAGCATGTTTCACAAGTCTTAACCAAAACAAAATTACATATCTATCAGCTTAAATTTAGCTCTACGACTAGAAGCAAGATCATAGGCTTTAATAATATAATCAGTACTAATTGATGCTGCCAATTCCTTCTCAATATAAATTACCAAACAATCTCGCAGAAATCCATCTCCCATTGTACATCTAAGACGTGTCTTTGCAAGTTTCATAGCTTAAAAGCATCTTTCGGTGGTTGCGGTTGATATGGAAATTTAGATAAGGATTATTGATTAGATAAGATGACAAGGGAGTAGCACCTTACCTCCCGTGCGATGCAGAGTGCGATAATCGATCGATTAATAATCAATAGACAACAATCGGTAGGTCGGCCGCGCGGCGGCGCGCTGCTCGCGACATCGCGTAGTCGCGTCCGCCGTCCGGCAATCTCTGTCTGGCCGTCTCGGCGAGTGGACAAAGCAGGTGTGGAGCGCGCGAGGCGGCGAAAAGTCGAAGAAGACGAACAGACGAGCGAGACGAGCAGGGCACAGCGACGCTTGGCATTCCCTTCGTGAGACTCAAGCGGCCGAGCAGACGGAAAGGGCTAAATCTAAATGGGTCATGCGTACTAGCCAATCGGGCCTCAAATACAGTCAATACTTGATTGCTTGGGCTGGATTAGGAGGGGCTAAATACCTATTGAATACATATATTAAGTATCTAATAGAGGGACTAGTAGAGCATTAGGGGGTGCCAGGCCCCCCAGCCCCCCTCCTCCGCCTCTGGATAGAGATCAATATATGGAGAAACCCTAGAGATCAAAAAAACCAGAAAAAGGATAATATATGTGAATTAAAAAACTCACAAACGTTTATTCAAAAAATCGTGAACACTGTTCATTCATCCATCCATCAACTGTCTCTTTTTCGATTTTTTTCGTCGTGTATTTTCACGCCACCTTTTTTCGCATCAACGCACGGCCGCCTCGGTCTCTATTTATAGTATGTCTCCCTCTCTACTCAAAACCCTAATACAACTCGTTTAACTAGGTCTGGTCCTTTTTACCTCAACTAGACTTTTGGCCTACTAATTTTCAAGGGACCCGAAACCCTTCCCAACACGGGTTTTTCATACTTCTGACTTTTCAACTCATCATGTGTCGAAGCCTCTAGGACCGCACCTCCTGTAGCTTATCCACGCATCATCCACCTTTGATCTCCATGTACCCTAAGCATGAGCCCGACCATCTCGTGTGACATCCTCGACCGCCTGGACTTCAGATCTTCCCATCCTAGTTCTAGTCCTCCTCGTCACCGACCATGATTGTCTTCATGCTCAATCTGCACATGTAAAGACTAAAGAACATTCTTCCGGCACAAATTTGTCCAACTTGACCAACATCAATCTGCACACACGCGACACAACTCGCATAACAACGTTAAACAAAATTATTAATTATTCATCATTACAAATTAACTATTGTCAATTATTCATTACCAAAATATTCTATATCTACCCACTTTTATACTTGAAAAGTTATTTGAAGAATTCGATTTAAGAAATTATTCCGTTTATTTTGATTTTTTAAAGAAGCCAAAAATCAATTGACCAAAAGAACAAGGAAAAAAAGGCGGTAAAACAACGGATAAACGGAGGTCAGTAGATGGCGTAGCTGTTGATCGCTCAGTAGCTAAGTTGTTAACTAGACTTGCAAGCAATCGATTGATTACAAGCCGGTTAACTGTTCTGTTGTCAACACAAATAATCTCTCTTGTCGCACGTTGGCTTCCGTTGCAGTACAGTATTCCAATTGATTGGAATGACGCGCTGACATAGTTTTCGAGATATTTGCAATGAAGTTATGGTTCCATACCAGATTCCAGTGGCACATGGTGTAAGGATACTACACAGTACTGTTGCTTAATATCGTTTGACGGAATCCATGAGCTACTACGAGTTCGTATTAAATGCAAGCAATGCTGTAGAATCTGTCTCTCTGTCTAAGGGCAGTCCCAATGAAAGAAACTGACACAATTTTCATAGCACAAGAAATCATCTATAGAAACTATCTTCCACAGTGGAGGTGTCTTCGAGTAATAATTATTTTCTCTTTCTCTCTCCCAACTCTATCTTCTTCCTCCAATGAGAGTGTGCCACGAGCCCCCTAGAAACTGGTGGTTTCTTCCCAATGGCGATTTCATAGTTTCTTGGTGCATTGGGTGGAGTGAAGACCTGATTTCTTCATGAGGAAACCATTTCTAGGATTTGTGCTCTCTTTCATCATTAATTACGTTGCCATGTCAGCATTTTGCCTACGTGGCAAGTCATTTAATGAGGATAGAAACCATCATCAATACACCATTGGGACTGCCCTAAGGGTAGAAACTAGTCCCTATGGTAGAAACCACGTGCGAAATCAAAGAGAGCCACATCAGCAAAGATCCAAGGGTAGAAACTACCTCACACAATGAGAGTTTCTTCACGTAATAAATATCAATTATTTTTTTTACCCCTCCGTTTCTCTCTCTTCTTCTTCCCAAACCAGAGTTCGAACACGACGCCCCTTGCTTGCAGAGTCGCAGCTCGCTCCACGACATGACGGCCTCGGTACTGCAGGCCGAGCGCGACCTGCTCGTCGGCAGCGGCCGCCACCGGCCCCTCCTACTTCTTCCCAAATCAGGAGCACGCGAGCGGGGCTTCGGAGGCAGCGCGGCGGTGCGAGCTGCAGCGCGCGGCGAGCTTCGGCGGGTGCGGCAGCGCGCCGCGCGAAGCGGCGCGCTGCAGCGCTGCGCGCGCGCGAGCTCGGCTGGCTACTGAGCGGCGCCGCAGCGCGCGCGCGCGCAGCGCGAGCGAGGCGAGCGTGGCGGCCGGCGAGCACGGCGGCAAGCGGACGGCGCCGTGAGGAAGAAACGAGCGGTGTCTTCCCAACGGCGATTTCGCTGCGTTTCTTCACGACGGGCGAGGAAGACGTCGTTTCTCCCCCAAGAAACGATTTCTTGTGTTTTCCTTCTCTTTCCTATTAATTGAACTGACACGTCAGCATTTTTGCCTACGTGACACCCTTATTTAAGAGGGATAGAAACCACCATAAATGCCCATTGGGACTGCCCTAACTATGCTCCGTTCAATTCGGCTAAATTTATTATGTTTCTTTTTCTGAAATGATCATGTAACGACTGTTATTTTATTAACGACATTTAATTAAAGAAATTAAAAAAATTGTAGGATCGAAGACAGCAATAAAAGGAGTGAATGATTGTAGCAGCTTTTTGTAATCATCCGGCGGTCGGAGAGGATTTCGACTACTCGAAGCCAAGTTGACTGAGCTTACGACTGCTTAGGGTGTGTTTGGTTGCCTGAATCTCTTTCGTCCTGGCTGGGTGGATCCGTATAATCTGAGAAAGAGCCTGTTTGGTTGCCTGTATGAGTGGATGCAGCCTGCATGAGCGGATGCAAAAATACGCCCTCATCCTGGATGGGTGGATACGCTCAAAATGTGCTTCACTAGCCATCCTGGATGGGTTGATGCAGTGTATCTTATGCGGTCCCACGTGTCAGCCTCTCAGGTTTGGTAGACTACATCCGCTCATACAAGCAACCAAACAGCATCTCAGTTTTTTGCATCCGCTCATGCAACCTCACCAAACATCTTCTTTTTCTGAAATACGATTTCACTTAGCCTGCATCCACTCAGTCAGGATATACGATACAACCTCCATCCACGAACCAAACACACCCTTAACCGATCGCTCGTCGGATCGCTTTGAACGTTGTCGTAAGATCCACCGTACCTGCAATCACTAGCACTTTACGAGCAAAACAAGAACTAGATTGATTCAATACTTATCTTTATTGCAGGATCTCCGTGAATTTACAAAGTGCCCTCATAAGCACTCCTAAAAACCTTCTCAATGAAAACCCTCTCAAAATTGCACTAAAACTTTCTCAAAAGCCACACGTTAGCCTTTAGTCTTTTCCTGTTTTTATAGGCTAACATCCAAACCATGTCTAACTCAAACACGAACACAAAACCCTATCTGTTCCCTCGTCCTGCTAGCACCACCGCATCCCCACTTCATGTCAGCCTTCTCAAGGTATCCTGGATAGACAAGTATGCGACTGTCAAGGAGGAGGTGGGGAAGGGATTGTCATTGGAGGTCTCTAGCGAGGGCAGACTTGAAGCGACTGTGGCATGACGCGGCACACCTCCTGGTCGTCCTCACCACCCACCCATGAATCTCACCGCGGAGATGAAGATGTGCTACGAGGATGTGGTGATTGTGGTGGGGATGATGGGCGTGTAGTAGGGGACGATTGGGTCCGCTAGCGACCCCTTCATCTTCATCTTTGGCAACACTGTCTCCGCCTTGCGTGCCAGTGACCCCTCTCTCTCTTCTCTCTCTTAGGCTCACGCGTTGGCCTGCCTCTACCTTGCATGCTGGCCCACCTCCAGCACCCACGCTAGCCTGTCTCCACCTCCTACAATGATGCTAACCTCGTGCATTTGAGCCACTGCCAGTATCTCCCTCTCTCATCTCGATTCGGGAGACGAGTGGTGAGTAGCGAAGGCCGGCGGTGTCAAAGTGCAGGCGTGAGAGGTTGTGCGAGAGAGCTGGCCGGTGGTCGAGATTTGTGCTCATCGGCGAAGTTGGTGTTGGGGAGAGAAAGGCGGGAAGGAGAAGAAGTAGCAAGAGTAATGCACTGAGATGTGGACCATTGGGGCAAAATAGGCATTTTGATAAAATAATTGATAGGTTTTGTAGCGATAACGACAATGTGACTTCATTGATCTAACAGGAGTGGCATAGAAGGGCACGAGAAAGAAATTTGGTGGCATAAAAGGAACCATATTTTCAATGGCATAGAGGAAAACAGTGTAACTTTTAGTGGCATGGAAGGAAATGTCTCCTGCTGAGAGACTAGGACTATAGGATAGATGGAGAGAGAGCGGAGGAAATGGTGGCCCAATTTGAATTGTACCTTTTGACAACATATACTCTCTCACCTCCTTTATGCCCCATCTAGGGGCGGAGGGAGGGGGTGCTGGCAGGGCCAGACCTCCTTATTGTTGGATAAATTTACACTATAGTTCTTTATATTTTAAGAAATTTTGTTGTCATTGGTGCTATTTGGCCCCCTCATTAAATATGGTTACATTGTGTAGGTTTTTTGGCCCCCCTCATTTCTAAATCCTTGCTCTGCCCGGTCCCATCGGAATATTTTAGAAAATACCAAATTGAAACACAAAAAGAATTTTGGCACCAATCTGAGAGCAAACTGGACGGTGAGACAGCGGATGCATATGAACCCACGTTCATATAGTTCATATCGCGCGGGGAATAGTCATCGAAAAGGAAAGAAGGAAAGGAAACGACTGTGCCACATTTTCCATGCTTGTTTGCGTCTCGATATTTTTTAACCCTGCCGTCGCATGTGGACAGACGGGAAACACGAAAGAAAAACTTTCGTCACTTATCTGCTCCAAATCTGCAAGGAATACGGGATCCAGCAATGTTTCGCCCATAACCTGTCGGTGCCGGCGAACAGCAGTGGCTTCCGGGGCTGGGCGAACTGGGCAACGTGGGATGAGCGCGTGAAGTACGTTGCTGTGCTGTGATGCTTACAAGGCACCGCTTGCTTGTGTGTGGTGGCTTTCCGACGCGCGAAGGTCACCACGCTACTCCGCGCCTCGCGACGGCGACGGCGCGCGATCCAGCTCTCGTCTTGTTCAGCCCCGGTCATCTCGCCAAACCGCGCAGGCGCCTAGTTTTCTGCGTAACTCCGGTCGCGCCGGCGGTCACGGGTCGAGATAGTAACAGTTCAACGAGTTCGCACGTACGCAGGTCTATGATCCAAGCTCCAACGAATTTGTTGTACACATGGCCTTCCTGAGACGACTATTGAACCAATTCTCAATGAAGGATTGATAGGTTTCCTTTGCTCTATGGATAGCCATGGCAAATTCATGCTTGAAAATGTTTCTCCAACATGAGAAATCCGAGTTGATGTGTTGAAAAACTTTATTATTCATTGTTTTCTAAATTGCCCAAGGTGACAGAACTATAGTCTCTATATAATAAGGTTGAGCAATATTTTGCTTGAGCTCTAGGATTGGACTCATGAACTGAGAGGCCCTGGGTTCTAGAAGGACATATATAATCCCAACAGGGTTGTACAAAAAGACAGTTCCAAAACGGGTGGCAAAGAGTCTTATCATTCTTCTGATCACATAAAACACAAGTATAATTATCTAGACTGATTTTTTTCGTACGCAATAAACTTCTTGTGTTAAGCCTGTCTTTGAGTAGCAACCAGGAAAAAAAATCTTATACCTAAGTTGACAAGTGTTTTCCCAAAGCCATCCATAGTACCGTGATAGTTGAATATGTCCTATAAAGAGCCTATAGGCCTTTACGGAGGAATACCTTCTATCATTTCAAATCTAAGTCCAAACATCATTTTCAGAAGATAGCTGAGTATGTTGTACTAAATTCTAGACTTCCGATATCTGTTCATATGACTAATGAGAAAATGGCAAGTGAAGCAAATCTTCAAAAATTTTCGTTTGCAAACTAAAGCTAATGTACTCTTATCATTTTTAACAAACGAGAATAATTCAGGCTTCTATTTTCTTTACCTAGTGTGCAGGTGGCCATTCCTATATATGACGAACTCCAGTTAATAGATAACGAGTTTGTTTATTCAGTAACACCCCGTTTGGCTCCATTGAATTGAATTTGATTCATTCAATTGGATTCTAAATCCTATTCTAATAGAATTTTAATTTGATTCAAGACAAATCAAAATTTCCTGTTTGGGTGTCCATTGAATTGAAAATAGAAGTTCTCCAAAAAAAAATCGAGTACTCTCACATGGCAACATGGTAGAAACGGCTGAGTCCCCCAAATCAAGCACCGACCGCTGCTCTAACGCGGCCGCTGCTCATCGTAGCACGAAGCTAAGGGTGCACCTAGGCAGTGATGGAGAAGGAGATGGTTTCACGTCGACAATGGAGGAGGAGGAGGAGGAGGTGGGACAACTGGGCTCGGGCGGGGGCAGAGAAAGAATAACACAGGTCATGTGCTGGCGGTCTAGATAAAGGATATAAAATCCGGCCTCTATATCCACGTGGGATATATGCAGCCAAAGGTTACACGAGCACTTAGGCTCAAAGCCTCAAAACTGAGGAGTTTAACACAACAAAGAAGAGAGCTTAAGGACTAAGAAAAAAGCTAGAAAGACTAAGCTTCATAACTTCTTCTCCATCCTTACTTTCAATCAAGTCTCTATCCCCATCCGACTGCGCCATCCAAACTTCGGTCTACTTTGCGTGAATAAGGATCTCCGAGGCGACGCCTCCAAGGAGGCGACTAGGGTCGCCGACGCCGCCTGCCTCACTGATGCAAGGTTTTCACCTGGAGATCAGTATACATGAGGGCTATGAAGTGCCATGACAACACCTCCAGGAAGGAAAATGGCGCCCGAAGGCGTCATTGTTGTCGAGACTGATAAGATCACCGGCAAGGCTTTCGCCAGCACCTCCACAGCACCCCACGCACTACCTATTCACAAATTAGACCGCCACCAACACACCGATCCTGCTCGCCTCAAGGCCATGGCATAGCCCCCCCTTGAACTCCACGATGAGCCGCTTCCTGCAAAGTCCGCATCTGTAGAAACGACTTTGCGACGCCTATGCGTCATCACTGAGCATCACTCAAGGCCGCCGCTCGAATCGAGCCCGCCTCGGTGTCCTCGCCGGCGGGCGCCGCCGCTGTCGCCGGCATGTTGCTCGCCTCGCGAGCACCGCGCGCGCCGCGCGCTGCGGTGCCGCCGCGCCGCCGTAGCATAGCCGGCCGCATGCGCCGCCGCCGCGCCGCGCTCCGCCCGGGGTCGCCGCGCTGCCTCGGGCAGCCGCCAGCGCGCGCCGCCGCGCCGCCGCGGCCGCCGCCGCCTCCGGGAGCAGTCGCCATCCATCTCCGCGCGCGCCGCCATCGCCACGCCGCAGCCGCGCTTGCGCCCGCCCCGCCGCCGCTCCATGCGGTGCCGCGCTTCGATCCGAAATTTTCGGGTGGGACCCCCTCGACGCCGGCGAGCCCGCCGGAGAAGGGGGAGGGGGCCAGATCTGGAGGAAGAGGCGAAGACGAGGAGGCGAGGTGTTTGGAAGACGAGGAGGCGAGGCCTGCATCGTAAAAAAAAGTGCTGGCGGTCTGATCTACGCTTCGACAACATGTCGCTGTAAGGCTACCCCTCCTTCCTCAACTTCGGCATGGATGCGTCTAGATCTATGTCATCATGCCATCGTCGTTGGCAGAGACGCGAGGGACACATGGTGGAGAGGCAGAGGTGGAGGGAAGGTCCCCGGCAGGATCGGAGGTGGAGCTCGCCTTGAGGGAAGAAGAATCGCGAGGTCACAACAAGTCGAGGGAAAGATGAATCACAAGGTGGTGACAAGTCAGGAGTCACTGTCGGATTGGATTCTAGGCAGATGACGGGAGAGAAAAGAATTAGCTTTAGGTGTGGGATAGATGCTGGAATTCGGCATGGAATCAACAATTCAAATTCTAATGGCAGCCAAACACCCCAACATCTGTAATTCAATTCGAATTCCATGATTTCGGACTCGATTCTTAGGAGCCAAACACCTTGTAAAAGTTAATTGGAAACTCCCATGCAGAGTCATATATGGGTGGTGCTCAGTTGAGTTGAATTTTGGTGACTTATGGCTAAATTGTCATTGTAACAGGTTAAAATTACACGGTAACTGATGATGATTTGTTTGGCATAATTAAATTTAAAAAATAAAAAATAAAAATGGGTTAACCCACGTATAATGTAAACGAATATGGGAAAAAAGAACCAGTAAAAAACTCAAAATAAACCGAAAAGTAAAAAAAAAAAGATGAAATCTAGAAATAGTAAAAAAAAATAAACTAAAAGTCAGAAAATTAATTCCAAATAAGCAGGGCCTTAATCTTGGATTCCTTGCTTGTGTTTCTTTTGAAAGGCTAGCTTTATCTGGAATTTATTACTACCGTCCAGCTAGCAGGCCCAAGTAGACACCCAGCTTGGACCTTCGTTTAGGCGGCTATATATGCTTATAAAAAACTTGAAGCAATTAGAAGCTGCCTGACCAGGATATTTCTTCGACGGTAAGCAGCTGCATGCGCCTGTCAAAATTTTGTCAAAATTTATCTTGCTTGGTAATCCATCGAATTCATAACAGCTATGCTCATTTTCTATTCAGTATCAAACGATGAACGATGCATTTAACACGTTTTTTCTTTGGTGCCTGCCGACATCATTTGAAAGCAATATACAATGGAGCAGGACGTACGTACGCCCCACAATTTCGGACGGTAGTGAAGTGCTCTATCCAATGTAGTTTTGAAGGGGGTATTGTTTGCTACGGTTCTACCAACCGCTGAACATTTACCAAAGACAGAGACAGACAGAGGGTCTGTTCTTTTTGGCTGGGATTTATGATTTTTAGTTATGATTTATGATTTTTGGATTATTCGTACGAGAGATTATAGAGTAACAGAAACTCACGTACGATTTTCGCTATACTTTATATATTTTTTGAGCTATATTTGATATATTTTTTTAGTGGTACAAGGCAAACACACACAATGTCGAATTGAACGTGGGCACATGCTGTCCCACTGAATGCACACTACCCTCTCTAGGGGTACCCTGAGATAATGAGGCAACCCGAGATCGAGCCCGGGCCAGCTGCTCGCTCACCTACGTAGCTAGCCAACCGAGCTAACGCTCGGTCCTCTGCCGTACTTAGATATTTAGAGAGACCATTTGTGGATTCTTTTAGGCTATGGTTTTAGTTTCTGGCTTATGATTTTTAAATTCTGACTATTCGTGAGAGACGGTACGTAAAGGAAAATAGTCGCATGTTATTTTGATCAATATAGTTAAATTTAGTATAGTATCTACTATAATATAGATATAGTTAAAAAGATATACTATTTAAAAATTAGTTATTATAATAGAAAGTGATAATACAAAAGGTAAAGTCGAAAATGACCGGGCCATACAGATGCCGCGACCAATTAATTGGAGTTGCACATATATGCGGTACGGGTTACTGGGCCAACCAATTGGTTGTTGGGGTATCCTGTAGTGATAGTAGTGGACAGGACATAGTCACTGGGCTTAACTTCCGCTAGGCTATTTGTAAGGGTATTGATAAATATTATTTGGATGTTTTTTTTAACTATTATTTAGATTTGTGACCATTGGATTAGAGATTCAAGGGCCACAAATTCTTCCTACCCTCTCCAAAAAAAATTCACCTCCCCTCCAAAAAAAATCTCCCCCCTAAAAAAAAAGAGACCGTTGGATCTCTAATCCAACGGTCCGAAATTTGGATGATTATTGGGAAGAAAATATCCGGGTGATACCTATATACACCCTATTTGCAAACCTTATTTGTTGCACGCATCAGTCCGGCAGAAAAATTGTACTAGTACAAAACTTATTTTGACACGAACCTAGTTGTGATTTATGTGAAATAAACAGATTGTTTTAAATTTGTACGAGAAAACCTGAGCAGGTATAAGAGGCAGCTGATTTCCAAGACAACATTATTCTTTGCGCAATCCCTTATTCGCCACCACAATTGAACAAACCAAGAGCCAACGACTCAAGCGTCCACTGCACACTGGGGGTACTCGAGCAGCGGCACGTCCCCGCCGCCGCCCCGGCCCGCCGCGGCCTCCATGCTTAGCCCGACGATGACGTCGCACCTCACGTACAGGTCGTGCCACCCACTCCTGAATGGCCCGGTTTTGTACCTGACCTGGCCCATGACAATGAGCCGGAGCTGCACGCGCCGCGCCGCGCAGTCCGCGGCCAGCGCGCCCACCGTGTCCGGCGACACCGACACGGCGGCGCCGCCGAGCAGTGGCGACAGTGCCACGTCCGCGCCGCGCTCCTGGACTACCGTCGGGAGCTGCGCGGGTGTCGTCACCAGCTCCCCGCGGTACGTCACGTAGCCGACGAGCCCGTCGTAGAGCACGGTGGCGCGGTCGCTGGGGTTGTGCAGCAGCAGCGTGAACTGCATGCTCGCGGAGAGCGCGTAGGGCGGCGCCGAGGACGAATTACTGGCTTTGGCGAGGCGGTACACGGCGGCGCGCGCCACGGAGGCCTGCGGCTTCAGCGGGCGGTAGACGAGGAAGAGCACGAGCGCGACGACGCCGGCGATGGCGGCCAAGAGGAGGGTGGTGGCCAGGAGGCGTCTTCCGCGGCGGCGCGCGCGGTGGACGTCGCAGAGCTGATTCTTGGAGGTCTCCATCGTCGTTGCACCAAGGTTTGGATTCTTGTTCGGGGCTTTATGCATGCCGTTTTGGCATGTCGCTCTTTTCCGCTACGGTGCTTCGCACACAGCAATAATATCGCAGCCTGATCGGCCGTAGCCCGTAGGACAGGATCGCAAGATAGACGTGTGCAGCTGCATGTACGACGTACGCCGAGAGGTCTCTGGATTGCGAGCGGTTGGAGAAAGCAATAGTTTGGTTACCTCCTTTTTTTGTTGAAGAAGAAATCGCCGGTTCAGCTGTGGATTTGTCTTTGCTTTTGGCTGGGGCATTGTTTCTGCACGGTGTGCCGGTTTTTTTTTTTGCTTTGGTCTGTGCAAGCTACGTAAAGACACAAAGGGCTGACGAGCGCATGCATGAATCACGCATGCCGTGGTATGTTTTCGACGTGCTTAAGTGCTTTACGTGCCGGTGTGCGGTAGCATATATACTTCTTTCTTCTTCTTTTTCTGTTTTTTGAGCTTGCTACCTTTTTTTAGAGGATTTTTGATACTGCTATCCTTTTTTTTGAGACTGCTATCTTCTTTCTTCTTCTTTTTTTTTTTTTTTGAGAGAGAGACTGCTATCTTTTTTTTGGGTCTGCCCCATCCCAGCTCGCCTGGCCATCTGGGGCTCCGAAAGTTGAAGGAATGTTCGACTCACCCAGACATTCGAAAAGAAAAACCAAATCGTACCCACGGATAAAGAGAGATACGGCCGGAATTTGCACCCCGAGTCCACCACGGCCCAGGTATCAGCTCGGCACACCGGCAAGCCCGCCCCACCAGCACACGACAGAACGCCAATCCTCTCCTCTCAATGGGCGCGGGCAGGTCAAGCGACAAGCGTGAATGGTGCCGCGAGCGCCCAGTGAGCGTTCGGGCGGAGCTCGTGCTAGGGATGGCAATCTTCCCTGATTACTAGCGTATCTATAAGTAAAAACTCTAATAGAAATGGGTATATTTCTTGTTTATTGCCCGTGGATGAACCGGAGCTAAGCTCTACTTGACACCTACAGGTAAAAATCCTAATAAAGGTAGGTATATTCCTTATTTATTGCCCGTAGGTATGTTCATAGGGCCAAACTTTGCCCGATAGACAAAAGGGCATAGTATGGGGGAGCTCCATTCATACTCGTTCTACCTGATTACCCGCCACCATGTACTGACATGTGAACCCCATAGTGGAAATCCTAGATCAAACCATCCCGCATATCTCAATCCACTCCACTCTAGAATCAGTCACCACTCACCTCCCATCCCGCATCTAGCATGTCTCACAATCTCACCCTCCTCTTGTGCTCCTCTTCGTCGCTGCCGGCTGCTCAACGACGACACGACCTTGTTGGCTAGACGGCCACCCCACCCTCCTGTTCCATTCTCCCTCCCCCCATTCCTCAAACTCACCACCCGTCTTCTCCCTCCTTGTCTCCTCCCTCCTCTGGTCCTCCCATTCCCCAACCACCGCAAGCCCCCGGCGGCGACGGCCAACAGCAGAGTCCCACTTCCGGTCCTCTCATCATCCCTCCTCCCGCAGCGACAGATCAATGTGCCACCACCCCAGAAAAGGTAAGTTTTTCATTCATTTCCCCTCCCAAATTCTGATCTATGATTTTTCTTGTTTAATTCCAATTTGAAGTGATGAAGTGTTTCATATTTATTACCAGCTTTAAGAGATGAAGTTTACCTATCAATTTGCATGTTTATGTGTTGAAATTTTTTGTCTAGCTCCTCTAAACGTCTTGTTTTTTCTCTAGTTACTGGTGTCATTCCCTTTGAAACAAGGGGTGGGTCATGTGCGCGGCATACGGGCATGGCCATAGGAGGCGAGCATGGGCGACGAAGTCCACTCATCGCAGGTGGTGGGCGCAATTGCGATAGAGTTTTTTTTCCCGTGGGGACATGAGTATGAGGGAGCCCTACTCGTACCCGCCACTCCCGATTGCCATCCCTACTCATGACCATACGTGAGCAGTAGGTGCCCAGGACAACGCGGTGGAGGCATTATGCCATGGGGCGCACATATGAGGGCAGCAATGTGCCTGCTAACTGCATGTGATGACTAGCGCACACTGCTAGCCTGCCGACCTGGGTGTCGACCCAAGTCACGCCGACGTGAACACTCACAAGTCGACAAGTGCCCATGTTGTGCCTAGCCCAGGCAGCGGCATAGGCAAGGCAACGCACGATGGCTGCGTGGGCCACTGTGCAGGCTGTCGAACGAGGGATATGTGAGACTGTGTAGAGGTCATCCCATGATATATGATAAGCATTTGACCTTGTTAAGAAACTATTGTCAAATTTTAAGTTTGTTTTTGAGAGTTTACAATTTTTAGAGCTGTTGTCAGGTTTTAATCGGTTTGATCATCTAGCAACGGCGATCTGACAGATGGCTATAGAGCGGTCAGGCTTGCTATATGACTTTTGGAAAATGGACACCAAATACTTATATAAGTGTGTTTGAGGATGTCATTGTACTAGGTGCCACTCAATTTAGAATTCTGAGCTAAAACTTGATAGATTTTAATTGAAATTCTAAAGAGAGTTTTTTTTGGTGCTCTTATACGGTCAGACCAGCCAAACGGCTCAAACCATGGCGATTTGATCAGCATGGTGCCTGCAGTCAAACTAGCATTGGCGGTCAAACCGACCATGTAATGGCAGTCTGACTGATTTTTAGAGAATTGGTGTTGAAATTATGCATTTTGGTTTGAGGTTTGGTCCTAGGGTTAGGATTAGGGTATGAGCATGTTGGGTGTCTGCACGGCATAGATGCTTGTATTTTTGTGTGTTGTGTTGTGATAGCACTAGCGGTCCCGATCTTTCGATGAGAGCGGTAGATTCGATTGGGGAAGGAGAAGACGTTGACGACCCGACTACAATCATCCAAGGACGTTGCGCCTTAGCGATCGATACACCAACTCCAGAGATTGTTCGTGACCTTGTCGGCGCATGATCAACCTAACCACGAGGGTACTTGTTCCTGCAAGCAATCGAAGAACAGACAATAACAAGATGAACAACAACTCAATTGCAAATAAACGATATAGGATTCAATCGAAAACAGAAGAACGGTGGGGTTCCGAAGATAAGTATCCGAGCGGTCTAGCCGACACGCGCGAATACAAGGCAAAGTAGCAAAAGCTAACTTAGTCTATCAACACCCAAACTGTAGAGGAGGGTGCGGCTGCCTATTTAAGGGACACGGAAGGTGGAGGGTCGGCCAAAACACATGGAAGCCGAACAGGACTCGATTACAAGGCCCACTTTGACTCGGACTGGAAAAGTGACGTGACTTGTTTTACAGTTTTTGACCGGCTCGGATGGAATTTGGAGGTAAGACTGGATCCATCTGAAAGTAGACTTCAAGAGCTTTCCAACGAGTACTCACGGGCCCCAAGAAACTTTCTGAATCAAAAGTTATGATCATTTGAAGTAGACACTGTTGGGAAGGCCGAATCCGAGTCGAACTCGCGAACAGGACTTGGTTTGCGCTTGACGGTTCCACTTCTATACTTGAACTCATGTGGTTATTCCCCATGGTTCCTAAGGACAATTTAAATCATCACAAGAATTAAGTAGTATTTCATTCTTTGAAACATTTGTATGCAAACTTAGGAACGCATTCACCTGATGGTTAAGTTGACTTGCTCGAGCTCTAGTCATTGGTCCTTATATCATAGTTTCAGTTTGATGTGGAGTCGGCATGGTTGTATGCATGGAAATGATGTCCTCATCATGTTGCATGATGTATTGCTTTGACTAATGTGAGTCAAGTGTATCTAACTTATGCTCGACATGGTTACTTGGTCTATAAGAGCATCTCCAGCAGGGCCCCTACTTGAGCCCTCAAAACCAAATTTGAGGGTTTGAGGCAAAAATAGAGGTCCAGCAGGGCCCCTACTAGAGCCCTCAAATTTGAGGGGCCCCTTAAATCCCCCCTTCAGCCCTCATTCCTAGGGGGCCCCTACTCCGGCCCTCATTTTTCAGCTTTCCTCGTTTTTTCCCGTACGAGTGAAACAAATTTAAATTCGGAACAAATTTGAATTTAAATTTGAATATTCGAAACAAATTTGAATATTCAGAATAAATTTGAATTTAAATTTGAATATTCGGAAAAATTTAAATTCAAATTTGGATATTCGGAACAAATTTGAATATTCGAAACAAATTTGAATTTAAATTTGAATATTCAGAACAAATTTGAATTTAAATTTGAATATTCTAACAAATTTGAATTTAAATTTGAATATTCTAACAAATTTAAATTCAAATTTGGATATTCAAACAAATTTGAATTAAAATTTGAATATTCGAACAAATTTGAATTAAAATTTGAATATTCTAACAAATTTGAATTTAAATTTGGAACAATAAAATTGAAACAAATTTGAATTTAAATTTGAATATTCGTATTTGAATTCATAAATTTAAATATTGTCCCTCATTTTGAAATCATAAATATTTTATTGTGTATTGTGCTTTTGTCTCATACATATGCATATAGTGTGTGAGGAAATAGAGGGAATTGAGAAGTAGGGGCCCTGTTTTGAGGGCTCCTCTTGTGTCTGACAAAAACAGGGCCCTTAAAAGTAGAGGGAGCCCTCAAATTAAAAGTAGGGGGCCTGTTTTGAGGGCTCCTGCTGGAGATGCCCTAAGGTGGTTTAGAGAATGTTAGCAATCAACGGTAATGGATTGGGACTAGGTGGGGGTGTTGAGGTCCGAGTGGTTGTGTAAATCCAGGTGAGACTACGTGGCTCAAGCGGGAAGCACAGAGAAGACAAGAATCATGCAGAGATGAGTTGATGCATATTGTGCACCATGTGATGAGACAGATGCGCATAGAGGCAGTTTAAGGGAGACCAAATGCGTGAAGATGTGATGACTACTCATTAGGCACTCGGGCTACGTTTCAAAGCATGCGAACAGGCATTGAGGTGTTCTTGGCTCATCAATTGTGTCGATTGATGATTTTATGTTGTGTGGTGTTACATGATAGTTTGTTTGTTATTGCTGATTGTATGACTCTGGAACTAGGTCATAGTGAGGTGGAATGGATCAGGACTAAGCTAGAGGAGATGGGATCTAGAGCGATCAAGGTGCCGTCAAAAGATAACTGGGGCTAGCAGAGTAGTTATAAACCGTGAAGACAAAAAACCAGAGCGAGAGCTATATGTGGTGGACATGACATGCAACAGAAAGGTAGATCGGGGATAAGCTCAGGAAGGAGTTGAGGCCTAAAATAGTCAGGAAAGCCAGGTGCCATTATGGTGTACGGAGAGGCATGTGGCTCACTAAGTGATTTAGGCCCGTTTGCAAACGAGGATTGTTCGGTGAAATCTAGACGCGCAAGAGGCTTGGCGGCAAGTCATTGGGACACATAAAGTTGAGGATGAAGCACGAATCTTCTTCAAGTCAAAAAAAAAAGCATGAAGCTTCGTAGAAGGTGATTTGGGGGCAAAACAGTTTTTTTGTCTTACACCAAAAATTTGAGATTTGATCAAACCACGGCGTGAGGAGACGCAACAAAGGTTGTTTTGGTTAAGGATGTGCTAAAATTTTAAGTGGATCAAGTATTGATTTACTATCGGGTTAATGGTTGTGTGTGTTTTGAGAAACGTGCTTGTGTGAGTATAAAACCCGGTATGATAGGTTAACGGGTTAACCCCTATGTAAGTGTTTGAAACCCAACTAGAGGGCTGGTTAGGGTTCCTTGTAAGCCTCCACTGTATAAGGTATGTGGAGAGAGTTAGGTCAAACTCTCTAGGAAGCAAGTAGAGGAGATTAGATTCTTGGAAATAGCCTTTTAGATATGTACACCTCTTTGTTTGGAGCTTTTTGTCAACTTTGGGCTTTGTGAGTAGCTGAGGAGTGGTTGTAAATATTAATCTCCAGGTATATATTATATATATATATAATTTGTCTAAGTCTTTCTCCTTTTTACTCAAGTGTTAAAATCTTTATTTGGCTTGGTTTTTTGGTGTTTTCTTCCCCCTCTTAATCTTATCGTAATTCATGATAAGTAAGAGGCACTAGAAGACAGTTGATCAATTGTTGCTCATCTATATCACCTCCATAGCAAGATTCAAGACCAAGCCCGATTTAACTTATCTTGACTCAAATTTGGTTTTTGTGATCATGATTGTTTTATCCTGAATCTATGTGTAGATTAGCTTGCTATGACACGTAAGAGTATATTTGGATCCTCCTCTTGATTAGAATCTCCTCGAGTAAGGACTAATTTAGATTTTAGTGTTTAGGGTGTTCTTGAGACCTATATTTGATTTGCTTCTAATTTATGAACCTAAGCCCAAAAAACCTTATAATTCTTAATTGATTTAGGTTCCTATAACCTTGAACAAGTCTATAAAATTTGGAGTTGTTTGGATGATATTCGAGTAAATTCTTGATATTTGAGTTTTTGACCTTTTTTAGTTTGAAAATATAGGATCGGTCAAACTGTCCCTATACCAAATTTCAGACCACCTAGCCCATCAGACTGATATTAAGCTGGCAGTCAGACCGGCCCAGTAAGTTTTTGGCCCGCTCATTGTTTTCTCTGTTCTTTTGGTTTGTTGGCTTCTATTTTATCTCTGATTTCATTGTATATCTGATATTATTAGTTTTTCATAGCTAATTAAATGAAAAAGAAAATATGTTGATTTTATTAGTCGAGAGAGAGAGAGAGAGAGAGAGAGAGAGAGAGAGAGAGAGAGAGATTATTCACCCCTCATGAGTACCACGGTAATGTGGCGGAAGCGTGATTAACTGGCGCGCAGGCGTTGGCGTAGGTAGGCGTGGATATGGCCGTGCGACGTGCGCACTGCAGCCGCCCATGGCAAGCGATGTCTGCCGTCTGCGGCTAGGCCACTCGACAGACCGAATGAGCACTTGCCTACTTGGACTTTCAAACCGGGTATTTTTCATGGAAAATTTGGTGCAAGAACATGAATTCCAACCAATTTGGACCGAATTCTATATAGATAACTCATAAAACATGGATCTATTAACAAAAGTATCCCTCGATTCCACACAAGTATCACGGCAAAAAAGATACCATTTTTGCTGAAATGCTAACTACACGACGATATTCAGTGTAAAAACTGCAAGCACAAGAACGCGTCTTTGAACATCCTTTCACACCTTACATAAGAACGTGTCTTTGAACATCCTTTCACACCTTACATCCACAGAAAGTGTACGTCTTATCGAAAACAGCACAAGTTGGCTAGTTACAACTTACAAGGTTTAAGCACGGGTGCTACGGCATACAGATATCTTACCTTGACCTGAAACGAAATGCCAATGTGTTCTCTAATGCCTACTGACAAACTACAATGTACGAGGTCCAGGGCCTAATCTACGAGAAGTTAGCCTATATGGTACAAACTTAAGCACACAGTGGAGTGGATATTCAGATGCCAGTGAAATTAACTTCACTCTTTAAACAAAATCTGGCACTGACCAGCTTGATCAAACCTAGCTTCCTTGTATGCCATGATCTTGCCGAACAAACTGGCCCTTAACCCGCGGACGCTGCTCTGCAAGTAATTTCCTGCTCTGGTACCGCACCTGCGCGAGGATGTAAAAATGTAAAGCCCAGCTCCTAGTAGGTGATACCAAGATATGGATTGAAATGGAAAGGTAAAATTATTTGTTGTGCCTACCTTCTTCTCAAAGCACCTCTCTTTCCTCTTAAGCCGAAACTTGTTCAGTGCAGCCTCTCGTTGGCTCAGGTGACGTAAGCCCTCGGTGCTTGTATTTTCAGGAACACCCCTGAATATATTGGATGATTCAGTAGGGGCGGTGATCTGATCGGAAGAGCTGTCACAGCCACTGCCGCTGAGAATATTTCTGGCGCTGTCCAGCACAGTACTGCTTGCGCTTTCACCGGTCATAGGAGAAACATGCCGCGGCTCATCTGTAGGACTTTCAAAACGCAGATGTTCTCCATTTGCATTAGGACTTAGAACCGTTTGCTCCTCTGTGTTTTCAATCTGCTTAGAATCCTTATCTTTTGGATCATTCTGTTGCGACTTCTGTTGCGATGAAGTTGCTTCTTGCCACATGGATGTTTTGCTATTCCAAATGGGAGGAGCTGAATGTGGATAGAGAAGTGATGCCACATGCGCACCATTCCACAATGGCTGCCCATCAAATGTGAGGCCTCCAACAGGAACAGAAAATGGTACAACTCTAATAGGCGGGTGATTTTTTTCTATTTTGTCTTGAGAGGGAGCTGCCGAATCTCCATTTTTGTTTTCCAGATCCGCATGTGTTGCTGAGGTGCTGCCTGTCTGACCATCACCAGCGTTACCAAAAGAGGATGCAGTCCTGCAGTTGTACCTGTAAATGAGAAATAATTCCAACTGTCAGATTTTTTAGGTCAACAGCTATAAGATCTCATATGTTGATTCTTGTGAAACTGTGAAAAGAAGCAAATTGTGCAGGAAATTACAGTAATAAAGGCATGACAAGAAATTCCATGCCAAAGTTTGTGGTATGACCTTTATGATTGCAAGGCCATATCATGGCAAACAAGAAATACTAAGGAACCAGAAAATATTTGGATATACTTCAATAGAACAAAAAAAATTCAACATGAACATAGCAACTAAACTTGAGCTAGTTTACAGCTGTTACGAATGGAAAAAGTACCGTTACTATAACAAGTGAAAAGAAAGGTACACTTACAAGGAAAATGCGGATGAAGTTGAGTGGTTCAGTGTTTTTCTTTCATTGTTCTCCTGGTTCTCTATTCTGCTATAGTCAGATCTTCTGAGAGACAGCTCCAAGTGGTGTGCTGGGATGGAGAAGCACTTGTCATCATTTCCTTGTGAAGCTGTTCTCATAATATCCACCTCCCTCTGTGTGTTATGCCTCTGCTGATTATCAGTAATATGAACTAGCTCGATATCCCTGGAAGCTTTCTCACAGTTATTATCATTCGAGTGTGTCCTCCTTGGTGATAAATCCCCTTCCCTCCTTGGAATTAAGTTATTATCTTTAGTTGCTGCCACATCACAAGCAGGTAAAATTAATGAAATGCCTGCAAACAAACGATGTGTAAAACTAAAAATATTTGAAAATATTATTACTTTGAATTTTAGCCTGTCCATTTTTCTCAGCACTCTTGTGGTCAGGAGTAGAGAAATGCCTTTCTGTTGTCTGGTTATACTCCAGGAAGTTGTTGGTGTGTTTACTCTCTGCCTCCAGCTCCGACCTTGTGCAAGAACTCTGCACGAGGGGATCTCAAATTCAATCCATGCAGAACAGCAGCGAAGATATCTGAATTCAGCATAGAAAACCATAGTTCCTACGACCAACTACCAGGTATTTCAAGACCATGCGGAACAATGTCTCAAAAGACAAGTGCACATTACTGATGCAGTGTTACATCGAATATTCAGTACTTAAAAACAAAGTCGTATGCTTTATCAAACTGTTCATATGTAGCACATTCTGATCCTGCAAGCAGCCAAAAATTACTTACCGCTTGACAGATGTACTTCATTTTACCATGCCCAACAGGACCGAACTGTGACACTTCGCCAACAAGAAACACTACTCTCATTCAACAAACAGTTCCATTACCCACCAGACTTAAAAAATTGATAAATTAGTTCCCTAAAATTAATACAGATCCAAATGGTTAAATAACTTCTCTGGCATGACTTTGTATCAGCTTTGTTGTGTGGGTAATGAAACTGCCTTTGGACCAAACATCGGGATATGGAAGTGTTACTGTTCGATCCTGATTGGGCAAAGTAAAAAGGCCAAGTGCACATGCCACATGTGGCACACAATAGCATTTGACATGTCAAGACTCTAAATATGGGCAACCATATGTAGGAATAAGGAAGCGCAGCTAGAAATGTTATGTTCAATTATTCTGAAACTTACTTGAGCATCACTTTCTTGTTCACTGCATTCCCTACTTTTGTGGGCCACATGTTCAGCTTTTGTCACTCCAGTCTTCTGCTCTTGTCTTTCTGTAAGATTCTCTTCTTGTTGAGTATGCTGCACAGGGCCACCGTTTGCCTGTAAAATAGGATAAAAGTAGTTTTTGTAACACTTAAGTCCTGTGAATAATGCATAATCTAAGTTGTGATTGATAGAAGTAAAAGAACACAGTCATGCTAAAATGACGCAAGAGTGTGGTCTTACCAATTGTTTTCTCCAAACATGCTGCCACAAGTTCCTTAACTCATTCTTCCGTATCGGCTTAACAAGGAAATCTGCTGCGCCCTTCAGCATGCATTTGAAAACCGTGCTAACTGAATCATGTGAAGACATCACTGCATGCCCCCAAAAAGCATTAGACTAAGTAGCCGCATTAGAAACTTAAAACATGAGAAAGACTGGTAAGACTGGCATGACTCAATTTTAAAACATACTTATGACAGGGATATTCTTGCATGCGTCATGTTCCATGATCGTGGAGAGCAGCAGGAACCCAGACATCAAAGGAAGTTCAACTTCAGTTAAAACAAGGTCTATATTGAAAGATTTTTCCTTTAGTATGTCCCATGCCTTCACGCCATCAGAGGCTGCAGCAACTGCAAGAACAAACATGGTGCGTAAGGCTGCTGAAAAATGCTATTTCCTCATCAAGTTAAAGAAAAATAGGAGGTTCTTCAAGAAAGAAAAGGAAAACTAGGAGAACAAACTCAAGAGGCCAAACATAAAGGAAATATACTTTGCATCTTTCTAGAAATTTTTTTGCATTTTTCAGCATATTTCTAGCTATGCTCAAAACATACTACTAGCGTACAATTTTGACATATGCACTTCCAATTACTCACGAGTGTAATTTAACACCAGATACTCCCAAATGCCAATGAGTATAGTTTTAAACTCTAGTTCTAGTTGATATTTGGCACGTGCGAGCGTTAAATTGCAAAGCAATGTCCCCATACACTAGTTGAAAAAAAAACAGAGAAAGAGAACTAGGTAACTATTACCACCACTGCCACTGAGCACTAGAAATTAAAACTAGCATATCTGACACACGTATCGTGTGGAAGGTAGAACACGAGTCATCACGACACAGTAAGTATTCTATCACGCCATACTCCACAGACCAGCTTGAGCTCAGTAAAATCAGCAGCTATCTCCCAATTTTACCGGCCAGAAACATCGGCGCCTCCCAAAGCTGGCAACTTTTTTCACCGCACAACAAACAGGACGACAAAATTCCATCTCTACAAAGTACAAATCAACACCACCACTCCATTCCGCATACGATTCACCCCATGCTCTTGTAATTAGCCGCTCTTAACCCCCTAATTAGCCTAATTAAATCACCGACCGAATTCGAACAAGCAAATTGACAGGATCAAACAAATAGCTGTTGCGCGCGGGCGGTGGTACGCACCTCGGTAGCCACAATTGCGGAGCAGCGCGGAGATGATGTGGCGCGTGGAGTCGTCGCCCTCGGCGAGCAGCACCCGCACCGGCATCCTCGGCAGCATCCGGGTCTCCCTGCTCGACCCCGCCGCCTCCTCCCCCTCCCAGTCCTCCAAATCCACCACCTTCCTCTCCTCCACCACTCCTCCTCCCCCCATTCCACCCGCCTCTCCTCCTCGCCGGAGTTACTAACAACTGCTGCCCAACCACCCCTCTCTCTCTCTCTCTCTCTCTCTCTCCTCTTCTTCTCGCGCTCGCCACTTGGAAATCAGGATTGGTGGGTCGCGAAATCAAAAATGCCAGTGTGAGGGGACACGACGAAGCCGAAGCGTCGCGGGGTACTATATAGCCGATCCGTGCGACAGACACGTGGACCACATCTCGTGGGCCCGCGAGGTCAGTGGGCGACGGAGGAGGGGCCAGGTGGGCACGTGAGAACGCACGGGGGTGGTGGTCTCACCTGGGGGCAAGGAAATATCTACGGCCACTCAACCGGTGGGCGCGGCCGCCACGTCACGCGGTACGTAGCCCGCGCGGGGATTGGGCCGGTGGACCCATGGGCCCCAGGTGACGTGGCGGTCGCTTGGCCAGTGGTTGGGATATTTCGTTTCCCCGCGAAGGTGGGTCAGCCTGCCGGGCCGATATTTTCTCGCGCGGGAGGGACACGTGGTGGGCCCGGAGCTAAAGGAGCCCATGTACGGCTAAGGAGAGCGACACGTGGTGGATCGGGAGGCGCGGGGGGATCGTGCGGCCGTGGATGGGCGTGCCAACTTTTGCTTTGTCAAATCGTGCGGCTGTGGTACACTGGTAGTTGGATCGGTGCCGATTTCTTCTTCTTTTTTCCCCTCGGGTGTCGGGTACACCAGTGCTTGGCGTTTCGTTTCGGCCACGATAAGTATGGGTTTGGACTCCTGGTGGGTGTTAATTTACCCGGATTAATTATGGTTTGGTCGGTAATTTGATTTTGGTGGATTGGAAATATCTGCTTGGCCCGTTTGGTGGAGAGCCTTGCTCGGGAAGGATGTGGCAACGGGATATTTACCCCGTGTTGCTCTGCGTCTGGTGTCCATTCCAAACTCGGATACTGCAGAGCCGTCCCTAAAAATTGTGATCTTTTTTGTGGTGACAATTGGGATGAGTTCTTTTTAACTTATAGCTTATATAGTTTATGGCTTCTTCTGAATGAATAAGATAGGATAATTTTTTTGCAATCTTTTTAAGCGGCTTATCGGCACATCGATATTTGATTCGTTCGCACAAGTACTTACGCTAAGGCTCACAACTATAATTCATAAGTAGAAGCTAAAAAGAGCGCACTGCAAGTGTTGTCGCCTCTAATTCCTGCATGGGCATGTATACAAGCACACATTTTTTGTGGGCATGTATTTGAAAGTTTCACGAAATGTTATGAACAAATATAACACGTGTAGCTGAATTAATATGTACCAGCAACCATGTCGGAATAATGTACCAGTGTGGTACAAAGATTATAGATAGCTCCCTCTAATGTGAGGTGGCATAAGCTTCTCCATATGCACGGTGTTGAAGTTAATTATATATTGTAGACAGTGGTGGATCTATCAACGAGTAAAGAGAGGCTGGTGCTCACCCTACCTTTGGCCGAAGAGTAGATACTCTCTAGCCCCCTAACTCCAATGAGGGTGCCACCGCACCATGCTCGCCACCATCGAACATTGTTGTCACTCATATTGGGAGACTTAGAGGGAGGAAGACACACACACATAAACCGGTGATTAATAAGCAATGCCCATGCACCAGGGTGCCTAGGCCAACCAGCCAACCATGGCACTCACCAGCAACAATAAGCAAAGTGCCAAAGGCCAAAGCCTACCAAAAGCAAATGCCCACACGTGGCCAGGCCAACCAAACCATGGTTAGATTACCATGATCGAAACTGGACGTGATCAAAGTTGGGCATGGTCAAAATCGAACGTGATCGAAATCTGCAGTGCTCGACTTAATGTGATCGAAGTCTGCTGATTGGACAAAGCCGTTCAGACCACCCGATACAGAGCTATCTGGACCAACAATACAAGGCCATTCGGTCCACTTAGCACAGAGCTGCTCGGACCAATAATACAAGGTCGTTTGGATCACCGACCACCAAACGTGGTTGAAAAGCCATCCTAAAAATTTAAGCATAGAAATGCATTGACCCAAACTTACTTACACAAATGCAAATTTCAATAAACTAAATATTAATTATTTATTATTAATAACATGCACGTTCATTATATGGTCTCAAAAAAAGAATGGACGAGATCCATCCATTCCTGCCATACATCTACAATGCATCAACTTTCTGTGTTCTCCACGCATCGACGCAAGAAGACGAAAAGAAACGGCGATACTTTTCGGACAAGCCGAACAATACTTCTAGAATATCCGTAAAAAGGAATTTCACCTCAGGCAGTCACCCTGCACCACGAGCTCCATGTAGAATCATGCAGCTTATCAAAATAATATTTTCGAAGTGACTTATCGATTTATTGATATTTAGTTCATTTATACAAACGATCGTACTAAAACTAAAATTTATAAATTATAGCCATAAACCATAAGGCATGTTCTTTCTGGTTGAGGTTTATGGCTTTTGACTATGGCTTGTGGCTTTTGGACCGTTTATACGAGAGATTACAGAGTAACAGAAACTCAATTGTGGTTTTTGCCAATATAAATGAAGTCGATATAGTATATACTACAATTAACTAGCATACTATATCTTAAAAACACATCGTTTAAAAGTTAGTTAATATAGAAAAATCAAAAGCTAAAACCAAAAAACTAAAAAAATCAACCCAACAATTCATACACCCTAGAGAAGCCATGCCGTGGGTGGGCCCGGGCGGTCTCGATCCGGAAGAGCCCCTGGGCTTGGTTTGGTTGCTGTCCTCTCTCCTCCTCGCTGCTGTTTCTGAGTCTCCAAGGTATCATGGGGCCTTACGTGGCACACTAATATCTTCCTGCAGAGCTGTAACGGGAGCTGTGCAAGCGTTGCAACTTGCAGCGAGTTGGGAATCTCAATCTTGTTTTGGTGAATTTTGCAGGTGCCTATTGGCCGGATTGAGATGCCGTCGTATGATTAATGGACAGATGAGGGGTGCCTTCACGTGGCTCGGCATAAACCTGTCGGTCTAATTGCAGATGGCTTAGCTTGGGGCCGGCCCTTGACCTGTTCTGTGCAGCAATGTTTTCCTTCTTCTCAACGAACAGTCACTACACCGGCTAGCTTATGGTCAGGATCTGTAACTGGACCAAACTTTGCGAGTTTACCTACGGCCGGTGCAGATCGACGAAAATTACGCGTTTCTACCGTGTCGTCGTGTGCCGAATCCCACACGTTTTCTGTGGGTCGGTCAGACTCGTAAGTTTCGGCTTCCAATCGATCCTGGGACGCCGATCGTTTGTGTTCAAACCCTTTCGATCACGCACCAAACGGCTTCCAAACCACGTCTTCTTCTTAATTTTATTTTTTTTTATTTTTACATCTTCGTTTGCTTTTTTTTCTTTTAGTTTTTTATTGCTCGTGATGATGTATTTTTTATTTTATAAATTTAATTTTTTAAAAAAAAATTAATAGTTGTTACAATGCATTTTCAATCACGTCATTTTTCAGTCAGAAGTTATTAAGCAGTACCTATTTTTTCTCCCTCGGCGCTGCGTGGAATACTGTGGATGAGGCTGGCTGGAAGCTGGACCAGTGTCCAGGCATGTGCGGCGGCCGTGCGAATTTGCCGCGCGACGACGTCCACACGATCGATCGGTAGCCGATAGGGGTGGACCGCGGGCGGACGCCATTGCCGTTCGCCAGCCGCCGATGCGCGCGCGCGCGCGCAGAGAATATCCTGCGGCAAGTGCACACACCGGCAGCGCATGGGCGCCGCTGCTTTCGTTCCCGTTGGCCGCTAGGCTGCGCCCATGCCTGCGTACGTGGCCGCAGATATTTTTGCCCGATACGCAAGATCGTTTTTCTGACCTGTAGTGTGATTTCGGTGCTGCAGTTCTTCTTTTCCGCGGCACAGGGGGCGAGTGCGTCGACAGCTCGCCGGTCGGCCGCCACGCACAAGTGCTCGTCCGTCAGCGCGCGCGCGGCGCTGGCGAGTGGCGAGGCGTTTCTGGATCGAGGAGCAGCTTTCCATCCAGTGGCCAGGTTCGTACGGGACGTCGCCATCTTGCTTTGATCGATCCGCAGGAAGAGTGTGGTTGGTTGCTAACGCCTTTAATTTGGCCCTCCCCGCGCGGCGTTCCGTGCGAATATCGAACATTCTCAAGTGAGCCTAACGGAAAACGGAAAGATCCAAGTGCAGATCAGCGAGAGGGGCTAGCCGATCGATCGATCAAGGCAATTATTACCAACTTATTTGTTAATCTAAATAAATAAATGGAACCATTTTTTAAACGTTTATTAAAACCTTTTTCAAATTAATTTATGGACATTCAATTTATTTATATAAATATTTATTCAACCTAAGTTTTTAAAAATAGACCCTAAACCAGATGGGAAAAAAACAAGTCAAATGAGAGGTGGAGCTGAGTCGGCCACTAGCTCGCGATCCATTGCATCCAGTCCCATGGGTGGAAACGTGGACAGAAATATTTGATTATTCAGAATCGAATGTGTTTACAAGCTGGGCGAGCTAGTGCAGATATGTAGCGAGCTCGCGCGGAAATATCTTTCCCAGGTGGACAGTTCGCTAGATATCCGGCATAGGGCTGGCCTACGGCATGCTGGCCTCTGGTTACTTGGCTGAGCTAGCAAAATGATTTCAGGATCAGTGGCCTTGGTTTCTTACAGTGTCGCTCTTGCGTATGGTTCTAGCACGTAAAGGAGTTGTTTGGTTGTGACCGATGGGTTTACGTAATATTTTTTAAGATGATGATGAACGACGAAAATATTGATGTAGTCAATGTACACTTTAATAGGTTAAAGAAGTCGTTTGTAAAAGCCACCCTATTTGTTTAATCACTGTAAAAACCCAAAAGAACAGTGTCATATTCTTGTGGGATGCCAACGTCTTGAAATTCTGATGTAGAGCAAGAACATTTATTTTGAATGCAGGGCATAACTGCCCCCTGTGCCGGAGAAAGGCCCAAATTGGCCCCCCTTACGCGTGAATGGCAAAATTGCCCCCCGGCGGGGCATCATAGTGCGTAAGCGACATGGCGCGCCTGTCCACCGTGCCAGGCCACCTGGCACATCCACCCACTGCACGAGGCCGCCTGGCGTGCCCCCCACCCCCGCGCCGCGTGTGGCACCTCGCGCACCTACCCACCGCGTGAGCCCACAATAATTCTAGAGGAAAGAAGAAAGTTAATAGGTTGAGAGAGGCATTTACTATTTTCCTTCTATCTATGGGTATTTCCGGTTAGCCTATCTATAGGTATAGTTAGCCTAATTAGCCAAGCACTGGTAAATTCTCTGTTGTTCATGAACTTTTCTTTGGTCAATGCCTTAAAAGTCCATTGGATTGGGGCAATGGTACACATCTATTAGTCATGCTAATTATATGATTGCAGTAGTTTATATGTAAGTTATTTTGTTTGCATGGAAACAACACTGTATTTTTTCTGCATTTGGAAAAACCACGCCACGCGCATGAAATGACGACTACACGCATGAAATGACATGACGATACCTCCTTGGGCCCGCTGCCTAACGTACGCGAAAATGCATCAACCAAATTGCACTTCATCCTTGCACGATGCAGTCATCTATTCACGAAGAAAAAATGAGTTATTACAATGCGAATACATTGAAGCGGTAACAACATGCAACTGTCTACTACGGTATAAGCATATATATGCATTACACATACATATATCATACAAAGCATTGCAGGCATCAATACGAATGAAAACAACACTCTGAGCACTACACCTTAAAAAATAACAATGAAAAGTTAATCATCAACTCCAGTCTATCAATATGATGTTGTATCTCCACCATTTTGCTACCCCCATCACAACTCTCTCCTGTGGAACAATGCTGGGCCTAGTGCCCATTTCATCCTTCCATACCCAAAATCGACAACCGCTTGGGCCATACTGCAATTCTATTAAAAGAAGGTTTTGTAACATCTGTTGAACGATTACAACCAACCCGAAACAAACAGACTCACCGAGTGAAAGGGACACTTGTAGTTGTATTGTCCAGGATTCACGGCCGTCTATGAGGTCTTATGTCTGACAAGCTTATTGTATTTGGGCAAATCATTGCGGGTGCCAACGAAGAGTCACTGACTTGATTAGATAGGGTCTTGTAGAAGTGCATATTTATGTTTGTGAAATTTCAAGTCAACAATGTACCGAACCAAAGCTAGAAAGTAGACAGTTACCCAAATGTGACCCCATTACCCATATGGAACGAGGAAGATAGCATCCGATCTGTATTGGCTTCATTGGGGAATGGGGAAGCACAATTGTCCAGATATATGATACAACTAATAAAATGGAATATTATTAAGTCCACCTAACTTATCAGATTTTGGGAAAGTCATAAAAGATTCAAGCCCACCATAATTCATCACTTTCTTGGACCAGTAGTCCACTGTGAAGAAAAAACAACAGTATGCTAGGATTAGGCTTTTTATCCTTAGTTCAATGATTGCTTGAAACTTGGTTCTTGGTTCTGCATTCAAGGATTTCTTTTTGCGCAATACTTATTTGTAAGCCTGTAGTTCAAATTGTATTACTTCCTTAGGGGTTCTTTTTTGATAAACTTTAGCCATACTAGAAGCCATTAAAAAGTGGAAGATTTAGCCATACTAGAAGCCATTAAAAAGTGGAAGCATTATTTTGTTGGATCGACTCTGATCATTAGGACCGATCAGCAGAACCTAAGATACATCCAGGATCAAAAGCTAACTAAGGGAATTCAGCACAAGTTATTAGTGAAGTTATTGGGGTACAATTATAGAGTGGAGTATAAAAGAAGAAGGGAGAACAGAGCGGTAGATGACTTATCTAGAGCACCCCACTTGAATCAAATTATGGTTGTTTCTGCAGTAGTTCCAGTATGGGCCACTGAAGTTCAAAATAGTTATGAGTAGAATGATAGATGTAAGGAGTTGATCGAACAGCTAACTAATGACCCTAATGCCAAGGAGAACTACACCTTGAAGAATGGTATATTGAGGTATAAAAACAGACTGTATGTGGGAAATAGCAATGTATTGAAATAGCAAATTTTAGCTTCAATGCACAACTCAACTTTAGGGGGACATTTTGGAGAAAGAGCCACTTATCAAAGAGTTAAGTTATTATTCTATTGGCCTAGATTGAAGCAAGAGATTGTAGCATATGTGAAACAATGTGCAGTATGCCAAATCAACAAATCTAAACACATTCCATATCCCGGACTATTACAACCCATACCCATTCCTGACATGGCCTAGGTTCATATCTCGATGGATTTCATTGAGGGGCTTCCAAAATCCGGAGGTAAAGATGTAATTCTAGTAGTGGTGGATAGATTTACAAAGTACTCACATTTTACCCCAATGAGTCACCCTTATACTGTACAAGATGTCATTAAAGAGTTTGTGGATCACATCTTTAAACTACATGGCATGCCGGCTGTGATTATATCTGATAGGAATAGAGTTTTCATCAGCCATTTGTGGCAAGAACTATTCAAAACAATGGGAGTAAGACTGAAGTTGAGCACTGCTTATCACCCAGAGACTAACAGGCAGACCGAAAGGGTAAATCAATGTGTTGAGTGCTATTTGAGGTACATGGTGTTTGCTTGCCCTAGAAAATGGTTGAGTTGGTAGTCCACTGCCGAACGGTGGTATAACAGAAGTTTTCATACTACTTTAAAGATGACACCCTTTTAGGTTCTATATGGATTCCCTCCTCCCCAAGTGGCTGAAGTAGTACTTCCTGAATCCACCAATGAAGAAGTGCAGGGGATCCTACAAAGAAGACAGTTTGCATATGAAGTTATCAAAGATAATCTGCAGAAAGCCCAAGAGGAGATGAAACATTATGCAAACAAAAATAGAAAGGAGAGCGCATTCAAGGTAGGAGAAATGGTATACCTCAAGATACAGCCATACATGCACACTTCACTAAGTCTACACATGTCTCTGAAACTGCACTCAAGATTTTATTAACCTTTTCGAATACTAGAGGATTGGCAAGGTGGCACACAAGTTACTCCTGCCAGACAACTGTCAACTTCATCCTGTGTTCAGTGTTCCATGTTAGCCAGTTAAAGAAACATGTAGGAAGTCAGGTAGTCCCAAATTCTGAGCTTCCTCTAATTGATGCAACTGGAAATATAAAAGTGGCACCAGTAGCAGTACTTGAAAAACGCATAATTCCTCATAACAACGAGCCGGTGGTGCAGTGTTTGATACAATGGCTTAATCTACTGGTCAGTGCAGCCAGTTGGGAAGATGCTGATTTCATATAAAATTTTTTTTTCCAAGTTTTGCTCCTTGAGGACAAGGAACTAAGGGGGAGGGAATTGTTAGGAAGTGACTTCATTCAGGTCTTATGAAGGTGAAACCGAGAGAAAACATGGACGGTCAGGATGAGAAGCTAAGGTGATAGGTGGATCGGATGGAGTCTAGAGTAAAGGGAGTCGCCACTGACTTCACTTAAGCAGTCAAGGGGTATGTGGAGCGGCCGTCAGATCTCCATCCGACGACGACTGTGCAATTGAGTAGCATTAGGCTGGTTAAACAGTGCGTTTTATCAACTATTTACCGTCATTTGTCTTAATCGTAGCTTATGTTTGGGTAGCCATATAAAAGGCTTGTGACTCTCCTGTTGAGACCTATCGAATGAAATGTTAAAAACCCTAGCTGCAATGTCTTAGTATAGTTTTTACTGTTCTTTTCTTCTTATCCATCCATTTCATCGAGCGTGGGTGTTCAGTCTACCGCTTATGTTCACGTTCTCAAAATCCAGCTTTTGTTGGTGGATCCTTGCATGCTGGCTCTGACAAGCATCACCTTCTCCTGGCTCCTGCTCCCGCGCATGGACCGAGGAATAGCGGTGAGGAAGCTGCTTCCCCCGACGGCGCCCGGGAAGAATTCGGCTGCGGTGGATTTGTTTAGCATTCGCGGCATGGTGTGGATAGTGATAAATGGGCCCAATGAGGCGGCCCGGCCAATTAGGACGTGAGGGCTCGCGTCGTGAGCGAACACCCGACGGAATCCGGAAGCGAGCGAGGCGAACGGCGAACGCCAGCATGCCACCACCGATATCCACCCACCCCGCTGCGGAAGCTTGCGATGGCGCCGTCGGGATCGGGAGGCGAGAGCGGGCGGCCCTGGACGGCGACCAGCACCTGGGCCCCGGCCAGCTGCTTCAGGAAGATGAACGCTACTGCAAACCTTTCATTTCCCACACGTAGCCCATTCCAGCCCACCAGACCGATGCTCCCGTCGCCACCACCGGCGCCGCCGGCGATATCGCCGGCGCGGCTGCACAAGTTGGTGACTTCGCAGCAGGATCCGCTTCTCGCGCTCGAGCTCGTCTCCGCCAGACCGCCACCTCGCCGACCACCACGCTGCACCCGGCCACCCTCCACGCGCTCCTCCTCCGCCTGTCCCGCTGCCGCGACCACCTCCCCCACGCGCTCGCTCTCCTCCACCGCCTCCCGTCCCCGCCCTCCCCGCACCTCCTCCTCCCGATGCTCCTCTCCGTCCTCCGCCTCCGCCTCCGTCGCCCGCCTCACCTCTTCCTATCCACCTTCAACTCCCTCTTCGTCCACGGCCCAAGCCCCTTGCCGCTGCATCCCCAGCTTCTTCTCCTGCTAAATTGCACTGTCAGTTTCCTGCTAAATTGCAGCTATTGGAGGAGTGAGAGCATTGTCTGGTTAACTGGTTTATCTTGCTGGTCTGGGAATATTTGTTTAACTTCAATTACGGTGTGTCATCTCCCGTTAAACCACAATATGAATCATAGGACAGACAAAACCGACTCACTATGTAGTGCACTTGAGTTCTAGCACGATCTGATACTCCGAAAATGTTTTCAATCTTGGTTTGCTAGGTACTGTCATCAGGTCAGTAGTTGAAACTTTTGTTTGGATCAGTTCAAACAGTAATTTGCAAAGATAAGTATTTCGAATCCAATTGCAATATAAAGCAGGGTCTGGTCACCTTTTCTCCAAAAAAAAAATCCAATCTACCGTTTACTTTCTTCCTGTACCACAGTATTTATGTTTTTCGGTGTCCAATCTTCTTATGCTTGGATAAAGCTTTTGGTGCATCTGGGTTTTTTCAGATATCAATTCTCAATGACTTTATAGCAACTAGACAGTTTTGGCAGTAGGAAGCCCAACTGCCCAAGCATATACATATCCCATAGATGCAGTAAGATGCCTTATGGGTGAAATTCCAACTGCTGATAAAGTAAAGGCTCATCTTATTATCAGAAAGAAACAGTACATGTTTCCTGTGAAAAATAAAACCCACATTTATCACCACGAAATATATTCATCAATAAACTTTTTTTCCTATAAACTGTCATGATTACACTTGTTAGGCCACATCACTGATATTTTATGAGCCACTCGATTAATACAAAGATAGATCATAAATGTGTATTAATTAGCCTCAATTTCAATGCAGACTTTTATATGAAACAAACTTGTTCTATTGATTAGAGCAAGTGAGCAAGTATAATAAGAGACTGTTAGTAGGATGTATGCTGAAGTGGAGGAGAGAGAAGAGAGGTGGGCTGTAAGTTTACAGCCAGTTGAAGCACAAGAACCAAGAAACTTTGTGAGAGAAAGGAGTGGGTCATACAGCCTTCACTGGTGTAAACTACTATATGAATGGATGATAAGTAGGTCAGTAGTGTCCATACACCCAATGAAGGTCAGATATTAGCCTTGCTCTAAGAGCAAGGCTAATAATACACCACAAACAGCTGGTAAGGTTTCTTGCACCTTCTCCTAGCCCACCCATATAGTAGTTAGCTCTTCATCATTAATACATAGCCCACTGTCTCTCTCACAAAGTTTCTTGGTTCTTGTGTCCAAGCCTACTGTAAGCTTGCACCCGCTCATCCTCTCTCTCCTTCCTTCTCTCCTACACGCCAAGATTTAGCCACCATTACACCGATTATTATACTTGCTCTAAGAGGTCATTAGTAGTCAGATCTTTGAGTGGAGGAGAGAGAGAGAGAGAGAGAGAGGTGTCAGAAGTTTCTGACCAGTGAAGCACAAGAACCAAGAAACTTTGTGAGAGAAAGGGTGGGTCATACACCTTCATTGATCAGTAAACTACTATATGAATGGGTGAGCAAGGCTAATAATACTGACCTTCACCGGTCAGTATGAACACTTACAACCCACTTATCACTCATTCATATAGTAGTTTACACCAATGAAGGTCAGATGACCCACCCTTTCTCTCACAAAGTTTCTTGGTTCTTGTGCTTCAGCTGGCTGTAAACTTACAGCCCACCTCTCTTCTCTCTCCTCCTCTCTCTCCTCCACCTCAGCATACAACCTACTAATAGCCTCTTATTATACTTGCTCTTAGGGAGGTGTCTGGACTGGAGGCGTAATGGAACTATTACACAAGGACAGCTAATTTGTAGCACCTGCAGCTGCTTATGATAAAGGATTGTTGGTTTATGGCAAGTTTGATCTGTGAGTAGAGCTGGCACCTGCAGCTGCTTATGGTAAAGGATTGTTGGTTTTGTGGCAAGTTTGATCTGTGAGTAGAGCTCTGGTTTCGATGACCTTGGTCTCAACCATGGCCCATTCTGCGGTGTTCGATGTGGGTCCCTGTCCCTCTGATCACTATATCCTATTACACTGGAAGCTTGTAAGTTCTATATAATTTTATGTTTTCTTCTTGTTAGTGTAGTTTATGTTTATGACACTTTTATCTTGATTAGATGAAGACTTGTTCAATCGTGAAAATTCGAAACAACATTGAACTTCCACCGAAGGTAGAAACCAGAAGTTACTCAATTTTGACAGCAAATTACCCGTATGGCCATATGGAATGAGGCAGACAGCAATACAATGATGCAATATTGACTTAATCAGGGTAGCACAATAATCAGGGCCATCATTATATGATAACTGCCGAATGGTAATATAGTGGGAAACTCATTATCAAGTCTACTATAACCTATCACCAGTGGAAAAATCATAGAAGATTCAAGAGCACCAGTGCACCACAATTCATCATTTTCTTGGCCTAATAATTCCTTGAATCAAAAGTGTGCCAGGATTGAGCTCTTGGTTTAATTATTGCTTGACACCTGATTCTTTTTTCCACCTGGGCAATTTTATTGGGCTGGAGGTCCCTCCTTCAAACACTAGCAACATTAGATGTAGACATGAATGTATTTACAGTTTAGGCTCTGTTTGGTACGGCTCCTCCTCCTAGCTTCTTCTTAGAATCTTGTGTAGCCATACCAAATAGCCAGCTTCTCAAAAGGATCGGATTTAGCTTCTCGCGTGGAGCAGAGTTGAAAATGAACAAGTGGAGAGAAGTAGGTTGTGGTGGATTCTTGTGGGAAGCTAGGACTATAAAAATGTAAGTACCCCTTGAAGTTCTGGGTATTTAACCGCAAATTGCCATCGAATTACACCCATTTCGCCATTGCTATCGCTCGACGCGGCCTCTCTCGTGCACACTCGAACTGGCGCTTCTCTCGTGAATGCCCTGTCACCGTTGCCCTCCTCTCGGCTCCCCTCTGGATCCTCGCATTGCCTCCATCCCGTAGCCCAAGCTCGCGGTACTCTCAGTGCCTTGTCCGCCTCCGCCTCTTCTTCTCTATCTCGAGCTAAGACCCAACGAATCAACGATCCAGGGAGGGAAGAGGCCGAGAGAGCGAGGGGAAGCAAAGCTCTGAGAACCTTCGGACGCTGGCCATGGGCTTCTCTGTGACCATGCTCATCATCCTCCTTGCCGACATCGCCACCTCCCTCTGCTCGCTCCTCTGCTACAACCGCAGGCCACCCACCAACCTGTCTGTGTGGTCGCCTCTCCCCTTGATTCGCTCCTGCTAGTTCTTGATCCAGTTTGATGCTTGCAGAGTTGTGCACATTCATGTTGTTGCTTGTGGATGATGGCTTCATTCGTGGTGCCTCTATGTACTACGGTTGGACCCAGTGTGTTAGCGTGCACATCTCGCGCTATTGTCGAAGCCATTCTGCCTTGTATGTTGGCATCCCCGATATGGTCAGCTCGAGTGGGCCTGTCAACGAGGACGGCTTCGGTTCTTGCCTCATGCTTTAGCTTCATGTGCTCCACTCGCGACCTTCATCTCCTTCTACGTGTCGTGCCTCCTTGGCTCTTGTGCTCGCCTCGCACACGGCGTTGGGCATGTGCGGCTCGCGTCGTACACGTGGCATCAATCCAACCATGGGATGTGAGCGGTCGTGCCGTTTATAGGGGGCGTGCTTCCTAAAATGGCGTGCTTGTCCTATCGATATTAAGGCCTCTGTCTTGTCGATATTAAGTCTTGCAGTGTTTCACTTTGTTGTATTTCTTCCTTGCATTTCCTTTTGGCTCTCTCTAGTTCTGTTCTTCTGCTCGTCGTCGAACCTTAGGCTTTGCTCGTGGCTGTCATCCGTGCCTGGTCACTCGACAACCCTGGCCGTGTTGGGCCACCGCGACATTGGACGACCCCCGCATCAACCACGCATGTGAGGCTCTCGGCCTTCTGGTGCCCGAGCATCCTATTCCCTCCACTGGTGGCGGTCAAATGCATGGATCATGGGGAAGCGACGATGAGGATGGTGGTAATCACGAGGACCCCGATGGACACGAAGACTCACCTCCCCCATCACCGTGATTCCTATTTCGTCAGCCCTCTCTCCTACTCCCCTTAAGCCGAAGGCCAACCTAGAGGAGTTGAGGGAGGGCGAAGATGGCACGATGAGGGAGGGGAAAGCGGGGATAGTGCGGGCGATCTTTGCCATCTGGACGACCCTGGGACTGGCACTAAAGACGAGGTAGAGGTCCAAGGTGTGGAACCAGACCTGGCCACTGCGAGAACTCTGGTGCCAGCTGTAGAGGCTGACTCAGGCACCTCGCGCGGTTGTCTGGCGAAGCATGCCCATTTCACCTCTCCGTCGGTTGTCCTTGCCACAAGGTACAAGGTCACTTTAGATATCCTAGAGGAGGATTCTAGCTCAGAGGTGGTGGCCCCCTGAAGCCCCCTAGGCGAAGCGGAGGACACCACTCCCACGACCTCCCTTGCACGAAGCCCCACGCATCTTGACAATGGCCAAACTCCAGTTCCCCTCCCCGGCGACTCCACCACAAGTTTGAGTCATTCTTTTAGTTTCTAGGACTTTGCGAGGCTGTCTGTGTTGTGTTCCTTGATACTGTTGCCCTCGACAATGACCCCTCCTTCTCTACTGGCTATCACACAGGCGTCCAACGATGGAGGGGCTCGACACGGCATAGCTATGGTTCTTGCAGAGGATGCTTCCTGGTCAGGTCTGACACAGTTGTCGTGCGGTGAAGCTTGCTAGCTATCGCTTGGTTACTTCATTCCTCGGTCGAATGCTCTTCGCGCCATGCGAGCTGTCGCAAATCACGCTGACGCGTCGCTGGATCGCACAGTGCTCTAGTCGTGTGGGACTGAGCTGCTCTTTGACGCCCTTAGGCATGCGAGGTGAAAGTACGTTGGTCTTGTAACGCCTATTTGTTCGTGTTTGGCCGTGGTGCCTTACTGGTTGTGCTTTTTTTTGCTTAGACGGTGGCTCTATCACGTGTGCTCTAGATGGCGATCCATCGTGAGTTCACGAACGCCTAGGAGCAGCTCGCGGTCATTCAGATCACCGAGGAGGCCTCAACGCTTGCTGCTGAGCAGGTAGGTTAGATTCGCTTCCTTGAGAAGGAGGGGTGAAGGTCATTTCCAACATGAGGGCCATAGTACTAGAGGTGAGTGCCAAGGTCTCATACATGCTGCTAGCCAAATCCGAGCATCTTGCTCACCATCGGCGTGCGTGTTGTCGCCATCGCTAGCTTGCACCTCGGCCTGCATCATCTTCCTCGACGATGGCTGTATCTAAGTCTCCTCTCCTATACTACCAAATGATGCAAGCTGAAGAGGAGGAAAGGGAGGCAGCAGTGTTGGATGCACGGTGCTGACAACGGGCCCACTTGTCAGCACGCGTAGAATGGGGAGACAGAGGCAGACTCACAACCACTACCACCAAGTGACTCTTTTAGGCAGTAGAGAATGTAGGTGAAATCAGTCTCCCTGCAATGGCCTAATCGCCTTGCATGGCATGGCCTTCTCCTACAAAAGGCCTTGTTTTTTTCAGCTTCTAGTTTATGCTACGGTAATTAGTTTTTAAACGGAGTATTTTTTTAAGATGGGTCTATAAATCGATTGTAGTAGACGCTGCATCGATTTTAGTTATACCTGCCAAAATCGCATGAGAATATCTCTTTCTATATTCTCTCTCGTGAATAGTTAGAATTTAAAATTTTAAGCGTACCAAAAGAACGATACCAGAATCACTATGGCATGCATGGTTTCCCCGCAAATCCTATCAGCGGCTTCACAGCCGAAGACCCGTTTGTCCTTCGTGCGTTTCTATTGCGCTTTGTTGCGGGGAGCCCCACCGGCCACGAGTTTTTTGCTATTATAGTACTCCCTAAGTATGGTTTCGACAAAATGGTATCCACATCGTGGGCTTCTCTAAAACATACCTATTTTGTGTACTCCTCTCTATAATAGTATTCCTAGAGATTTGAACTCAAATTATTTTGATTTTCGAATTTTATCTCCTTCATATGACTAAATTACTCTTCCTAAATTTGTTTAGACCTAATCCTTTTTCTTTTCTTCCGCATCACTTTTCCTCTGGCGGCGACGGCGCACGAACTACGCACGCAGGCGACGCGCCGCCTGCGCATGGCGCCACTCATGGCGACGCCACTGCACGCCACGCCCACACTGGCAGTACGATCTTGCGGCAGACCCAAATAAAATTAATCCTCTGGTGAGTCCATAGTCCAATGCCAGATAGTCCAATGCCAGCATTCACTGCGCTCTTGTCTTGATGATTGCTCGAATATATATTTGATTCACTGCGCTCTTGTCTTGATGATTGCTCGAATATATATTTGATCACGCACAGAGGTCTGTTGTCAGCATTTTCAATTCAATATTTTGAAGTCCTACTGGTCCATAGTCATATGGAGGAGATAAAATTCGAAAATCAAAATAATTTGAGTTCAAATCCCTGGGAATACCATTATAGAGAGGAGTACATAAAATATGTATCGTGATACCGTTTTGTCAAAGCCATACTTAGGAGTACTATAATAGCAAAAAAAACTCCACCGGCCACTGCGCGACAGCACAGTCGCCACAAAAATTTTCGCACGCGTCCTCCACAGATCCCCGAGCAGCAGCCGTCCTCCGCCACAACTTTCGCCATGGGCGCGCGCTAGCCCTGCCCTTATTATCCCTCCCGGCCCCACCTATGGCCACCGCCGCTCCCCTCGCATGGCTCTCCTCGCGCTCCGCCTCGGCCACCTCCCCCCCGCCCCACCCCGCCGCCGCCGTTGTAGGCTTGTCGTATCCTCCAGTGCCGGCCCCGTGAGGGCCGCGCGCGACGGGGGCGCCGCCGCGGTGGTGTGGTTCAAGCATGACCTCCGCGTCGACGACCACCCGGGCCTCGCCGCCGCCGGGCGGAGCCGCCCCGTTGTGCCGCTCTACGTCTTCGACCGCCGCATCCTCGCCGGTAATCCACCACGCAGCTGTGTGTGTGTCACTGATTTAGGAATGCCGGGGCTGTGGGAAGTGCACGCGACGTGTTCGATGCATTGCCTTAGGGTTCGTGGCCGTGGTTGATCGGACGCTTGTGTGTCGGTGCTAGCCCTGTACTGTCTCTCTTGCCTCAAGCGTGGCGCGGGCTGTGGTTGGATCGTTGTGCTTTTGCCTCAATGTTGCAAAAGCTATTGCATTTGATTACTTTGCTGCTTGGTTTGGTGGTTTTGTAGAAATGCAGAGTAAACTGAAGCAGTGAAGCCGAACACTGGGCAAGGGGTGCCCGTTGTCAAATCAAACTGTTAGGTGTGGGTCTTGTCGCCGTTAGCGTGGGCTGATATTTGCCACTAATTTGAAAATTTACTGGTATAAAACGCGGTTTGCCTACAATAGACACTATCAAATGGGGGAACCAGTTCTGCTTTGTACCGCATGGCACTTGCTGCTTCGCAGGATAATGCAGCTCCACCCAAATCCCCACATGTAAGTTACTGTCGCCAAGTTGCATATCACGTCTGCAACTCATCCATTTGTTGCCTGTCGGATCAGTAAGGTTTAAAGGAGACTGGAGTGTCATACAGCAATTCTGATTCTGCTTCTGCAATGCTAGAATGCTATACCTCTGAATGAACACTCTTAAATAAACTCTAGTCTAAAACATGGTTCATCAGAAATCACTCAAATCAGTAAATCACATTAATGAATAATGACAGTTGACATCTAATGGAATTTAGCAGGCAGTCCTCCTGCTGGCTTAATTTCAAGAACACACTGACAATTGACATTAATATCAACCTTTTTCATCCTTTACAGGTTATTCAGATACAATGCTGGAATTGCTGCTTTTTGCTTTGGAAGATCTTAAGCTGGCACTGAAGTCTCAAGAGTCTGACCTGTTCATAGGCTTGGGAAATGCTGAAGATGTTGTTCTGAAACTTGTAAATGAGGTTGCTATGCAAGGTTTATGTTGAGAATTGAGCGTAAGAGTTTACACATACATTCCTAACATATCCAGGTCACCTGATTGCATGCATTGGTGGAGCATAACAGGTACAAGCAGGCCTCATTTTTACAGAAGAGGAAGTTGAATACAGTGTCCGCAGTGTTCTAGCGAATGTTGAATCATCTTTGTCTAATGGATCATTCACATGGGGACGACCTCCCGAGATAGTGGTTTGGAGCGCCCCATTATATGACTACAAGGTATTGTGGTATCTCAAGTTGTTAACCTCTCTTGTTATCCTCTAGCAACTTGATTATATATGGCATGCTGAAGTAATAATTCCACCAGAGTCTGAGGGAATTGTCGACATCACACAACCAATTTTTGAAGGAAAAATTATCGATGGCTACACCTCTTGCTGCCCCAACTTTGCCTGCTCTAAATGTGGAGTTAGACACAGGTGCACTTCAATTCTATTCTTTTGGCTGATACTTATTTGTTTCCTTGAACATCTTGGTGTGTCCATTTAGATATTACAACAATTTCCTGTTCAGGTTCTCTACCCACACTCAAAGAACTAAAAGGATTCCTGAAAGACAGTAGAGTATCAGAAGATAATTGGGTTCTTCTCAAGAGCACGTCAGCAAGATCTATTCTACAAAATACCCTCAACCAGAGAAAGATTAAAAGTAGTGCTACATTGAGTGTCAGCAATAAAGGAGAATTAGAAGATTTCACCGCGAGTGCTGGTGCACCAGGGAGGAGAATTATGGATTCAATGTTTGCATCAGAATGTTCACTTGAAGTTAGAGGTGGAACAGATATTACTTTGGATGCTTTAGCTGCTTACCTGAAATACCTAGAAGGCACAGGAAAAGCTAATTGGCAAGAGTATGTGTAATCACCTATTGTTTTCCTTTAATCAGATTCTCATCGGCCATTTGACCACTCAAATCAAAACTACAGATATACTTAAAAAAAAAACTCGACCTGCGGGGGGTAAGACAGCCCCCGGGCATTTTGCTTAAGAAGAAGATCCTCTCACGCAGATCGAGAAAACCCCCGAACCCCTGCTCCACCCTTACACAGCGGCATCATCGCCCGTGTGAGAACGACCAACGATCTGGGCGGGCCTTAGACTTGTGCTTTGGTGTGGTAGCAGGCGAGGGGATTTTTTTCCCCAGCCTGAAATTCGCTCCCACTGGGAGTCGAACCCAGGACCTGGGGGGTGCTACTAGAGCTCTTAGCCATTACGCTAGAGGCCCGTTCGCAAAACTACAGATATACTTATCCACATGATTGGTGTGCTTGTATTTGGAAATGCTGCATAGCTTCCAATGGAATGGATTATCGTTTCGTTCTGTTATTTATGCAATGCAGTCTCAGATGTTATATGAATCACTAGTGATTTCTGATAGCAGGTCTGATTTAAATTCTGTGTCCAGGTTGCATGATAAAGTGCGCTTAGCTGAAACCAGGGATGGTGCTTCGTTCTACACCTTGTTTGGTACTGCACTTCAGCTCGGAGTCATATCCAGGAGGAGAGTTTACCATGAAACTATTCAATATGAGAGAGATCGCAATGCTGGCTTTCTATCACCATTTGGATACTCAACACCTACGGTGACAGCAGCAGTAGATGCTATCTGTTTAATGGAGGTACTTGAATTTGCTACCTCTCCTGTCCTGTTTTCAGTGGCACACCTTTTTCTTCTCTTTTGAACTCAGTTGTTAAGAACATCAGACATGATTTTATTTTCCCCTAACAATCTATTTGTTCACATGGAAGTGGTACTGGCTCTTGTCCTTGAAATCCCAAGTATGCATTGAGGGAAATTATCCTATAAAAATTTGGAGATGGAAGGGTTATCTTATACAGGTATGTGGTTTATCTTCAAGTTCCGTGCTCTCTTGTACATAAGATGATGTACTCTTCTTCCAGTGCATCAGTACCCATTACTAAATACCAATTTTTGGGTTGTATTACTTCTATGTAGGTGGGAAACGTATCAAATGATAAGTAGTCTTAAAATAGGATAATGACAAGTATCAATCTTAGTCATTATACGGAATCTAGATGACAATAAAAAAACTAGAAGCCTCCAACATTTTTTGAAGGACCCCCTGAATTATTCCAGTTTGCACTTGTATCCTTCCACCTTCTAGTGAAATCGGCAACTCACCTTGATCTATATACCATTCAAGTTTGATCTAGCAGTGGCGATTTGAGTTCTTGTTGTCCTATTTAACTTTTTGAGGGTAGCTCCTACTAGATACCGCCCCCTATGTAGGTAGGCAACAACTCTTTTCGTATCCCAATTTAACATCACTGACACTAACCAGGCTTTCAATGAAGCATGTTAAGTTAAAGTTTCCATTCATCAGGACAGTACCTCTTCTTTCAAATCCATTTTTTTCTTTAGAAAGCTAAGAAAAACTTATGTTTCGCTTTTATATATTTATCACAGTTGTTTTTTTTGTAAGTTTGTTGCATAGTGTTATCAATAGACTGAACACATAACTTGCTGGCAAAGATCCTGTTTTCTGACAAGCTCATATTCTTTAATTTTCAAATTTGTTAGATTCTTTATTTTATGCTACTACATCTTATGCACATTCAACGTACTTGTTTTCCGCTTCCTGTTTTGCTTATGCAATCAAATTTATCAATGTAATTTAGATTGGCTGCCGGAAATTCCTCATTTAAAGCTTTATTGGCAGTATACTTCTGTTGGCCATGAAGGTCCTGCAGTTCTTCTTGTGCATGGCTTTGGAGCTTCCCTGCATCACTTTCGTGACAATATAGGCGGCATTGCTGATGAAGGACACCGAGTTTGGGCAATCACTCTTCTTGGCTTTGGGAAATCAGAGAAACCAAATGTAAACTATACAGAACTTTTGTGGTCAGAATTACTGAGGGACTTTATTACTGATGTTGTCCGGGAGCCTGTGCATCTTGTCGGCAACTCTATTGGAGGTATACATTTTGACATATTAATCTTCTAACAATGCTCAGATTATGGGCAAGAACTCCTTTGTTCGGAACAATCTTAATGAAGTCATTCTCTTGCTGTAATATTCTCAGGTTATATCTGTGCTATTACTGCTGGCTTATGGCCTTCTCTTGCAAAGTCTCTGGTTCTTTTAAACTCAGCTGGTTCAGTTGTTCCAAGTTACTCCTTCATCCCATTAAGTGAAGTAAGGCAACCGGCATTCACTAGAATAATTTCCATTTAAATTATTGTTTGCTGATTCTCTGCTGTATGATATTGATAGGTCAAAGATGTGAAGTGATATTTGCATCAGTTAAAATGGTATTGGATACCATATGTTTGTTATTAAAACCTAGAGCAATTATTTTATCATATTAATTGGGCGAGATAATGAACTTCTACGCCTGGGTGCCTCTCATACAATGTCATGTTTCTGTTGACTTACATTAAGATTGAAAACATGTACGTTAAAAATAGAACTAGATAATACTGTTTGATCCATATCAATGTCTTTTTATATAGTAGATAAACCTATCCTTAGCTGTTAAAAGCTCTATTGTGAGAACTGAGAAGTGATTAAAATTTTCAGATGCAATGTTTATGTTTGTTTCTAGTTTGTTGGAATTATGGAAGCATAGTTAAATGATAACTCTGAAGAGAAGTGTAGGTAAGGCTAAATTTTTTATGGTAGATACATATCATTGGCACCTGTATTCAACCAATATTTCCTGAAAATTATAATCCGGAAGCAGTATGTTATGAACCTTAGTTCATAACGGGTAAACACCACCAAGAAGATAGCCGGATAGCGTCGGCGTAGGGAGAGAGGAGAGACTACAGACTAGGAAGACTTTGATATTATTCTTGCTTGGCGACAATAGCATGCGGTAGCCCCTTTATATAGATGGCTCCCCCTAACAGATCGAATCTAATTCCAATCCTATCTCTAATAATATGGAAACCCATATCATATCTCTAATTATATCTCTAAAAATGGAAACTAATCTCTAACTCAAATAGAAACCAATATCTAATTCCTAATAATAACCCGATCGACCCAAGGCCCACGCTATAACACTACACCCTCCGGACATGCACTCGTCCTCGAAGTGCTAGACGGCGCCAATGGAAGACCTTCGACGCCGATGTAGAAGATGAACGGTGGCGGGTGCTTTGCAATGATGGAGACGACGGCCAAATCCAAACGGAACAAGGCGACAAAGTGTAGCGCTTCAGTATATAATGCCCGCAAAGAAGTTTCTTTTTTTTTTTTTTCAATTTTTCTTTTTTGGTCTTAAGTGACCGTCGGTTTCTCAACCGACCCGCACCCACACGCATTGGTCGAACAGAGCTCAAGACGCAGCGGTGGCGGCGACTCGGGCGATCCACGGCGCGGCGGCGGCGGCGGCCCGGCGCTCTCGGCGGCGGCGGTTCGCGGATGAAGCGGGCCGGCGGCGGCCGCGACACGGCGGAGGCGGAGCAGCGCGCGGCGCGGCGGCGCGAGGTGGAGACGGAGCGGCGGCGGCGGCGATTGCGGATCCGGCGGCGGGCGGCGCGGCGGCGGCGGCGGCGAATCCGCGACGCTGGATCGCGCGCGGCTCGTCGAATCGGCGCTTCGATTCGCGGCGGCTCGTCGGATCGCGACCGGCGCTGCGGCGAGACGACCGGGTGGCGGCGGCTATAGAAACGAGCGGCGGCGGCGGCCAGGAACGGAGGCGATCGGCGATTCGACGACGGCGCTCGTAGCGGCGGATCCGGCAGATCCGGCGACTGGCGGCGACTTCGGCGAGACGGTGGAGCGGTCGACTGCGGCGGAGGTGGCCAGCGGAGCGGCGGCCGGTGAAGTGGCCGGCGGCGGAGCGGCAGACGAGGGAACGGCCGGTGGCGACTTGCTTGGATCCTCCGTGGGCGGCGGCCGACAACGGCAGTGACGGCGCTGGGTCTCGGGCGATGGCCGGCGACCCCAGAGAAGATGCTGCGACGGTGGAATCCTCCTCGCTTGGAACTGATGCGGCCGGTGGGACGTAGCCGGCGGCTAAACTCCGGCCGGATACAATTGCTGCAATCCTGGCGTCGGTTGCGATGCTCTCCCGCGTCAAATCTTCAAGTTGGGAGTTCATCTCGCCATCCGCTCTGGATCGCCTTAAGCATTGCACGCACGTAATCGCCTCCTGGCGGAAATCATGGTAGCGAAGTCGTGGGAAGGGATCGACGGCTCGATACCAAGTTGTTATGAACCTTAGTTCATAACCGTAAACACCACCAAGAAGATGGCGGGATGGCGTCGGCGTAGGGAGAGATGAGACTATAGACTAGGAAGACTATTGTTATTATTCGCTTGATGACAATAGCATGCGGTAGCCCTCCTTTATATAGATGGCTCCTCCTAATGATCGAATCTAATTCCAATCCTATCTCTAATAATCCTCACCGGCGAGAAGCCGTCGATCACTCCAAAGACGGCGCCGCCGGTCCCGGCAGCGCCTCCGCGCGACGGCGCCCGCTTCCACGCCTACCTCGCAGCGCGCGCGCGGCTCGCGAAGATCGCGGTCGCCGCCGCCGAGACGGCATCTCCGCCCGAAGCGCTTCGCCCCAGGCGCCGCCGCCGCCGGCGGCTTCCCGCGACGCGCGCAGCTTGCCGCCGCCGCGCGCCGCCGCTCTCGCGGGCCGCCGCCGCCGTCGGCCGCTCGCGCGGCCGCTGGCCACCGCCGCCAGACCGACCGCTTCGATCCGCCGCCATCGGATCGGCGTTCTACGCCGCCGATTCACCGCTTCCCCGCGCCGTCTCGATGCTGCCACCGCCACACGTGCCGCCACCTCTGCCGGGCCTCTCCGCGCGCGCCTCCGCTCGACGCCAGAGTCGGCATCTCGCCGGCGCTTCGGCCCTGCCGCCGCCGCCGCCGCCGCCTCCGATCGCCGCGCCAGATCCGCCGCCACCGGCCGTCTCCGACCGCAGCCGGCGAGATCCGCTCGCCGGCCGCCTCGCCAGATCCGGCCGCCGCCAGATCCGCCGTCGCCGGCCGCCGCTCGCCGGGCGCTTCCGCCGCCGCCGCGCTTTGACCGTGGATCCCCACTGACCGGCCTTGGGCGCTGTGATGCGTCGTGGGTGTCGGTCGGTTTATAAAACCGACCGATTAGTTCAGGCAAGGCAACCACAAAAAAAAACCCTGACCGGAGTAAAAAAAACCAAAAAAATAAAAAAAAACCAAAAAAAAAAAACAAAAAAAAGAGTTTATTTTGCAGGCATTATATACCGAAGGCGCTACACTTCGTCGCCTTGTTCCGTTTGGATTTGGCCGGTCATATCCATCCGCTGCAGCACCCCGCCACCGTTCGTCTTCTACATCGGCGTCGAAGGTCTTCCATTGGCCGCCGTCTAGCAGCTCGAGGACGAGCTGCATGTCCGGGAGGGGTGTAGTGTTATAGGCGTGGGCTTTGGGTCCAGTCGGGTTATTATTAGTAATTAGAAATTGGTTTCTATTTGAGTTAGAGATTAGTTTCCATTGTTAGAGATATAATTAGAGATATGATATGGGTTTCCATATTATTAGAGATAGGATTGGAATTAGATTCGATCTGTTAGGAGGAGCCATCTATATAAAGGAGGGGCTACCGCATGCTATTGTCATCAAGCAGAATAATAACAATAGTCTTCCTAGTCTATAGTCTCATCTCTCTCCCTACGCCGACGCCATCCGGCCATCTTCTTGGTGGTGTTTACCCGTTATGAACTAAGGTTCATAACACAGTAAAAAATCATAATTTTTTGTATTGAGCTTTTTAGTATCCAAGCTATATTACTTTTGCAAATTAAACTTAATGCTACTAAATGCAAATACATACAGGAAGGACAAACTCCATGGTTTTCAAGGTTGCAGGCATGCCTCCTTTTGCTCTTCTTGAGGTTCAGGGCAGGGGGCATTCTTAAGGAATACTATCCTACTGTATGTGTATCTTGAAGCGTTTTATGTTTTTAAATATTTAAATAGTACCTATTTTTTACTGAGTAATACCAACCTTTTCATTTGTAGAGAACTGAACGGGTTGATAAGGCACTCGTGGACGAGATTATACGAGCTGTATCCTCAGATCGCACAGTATATATATTTGGCATGCACTTTATTCTCAATTTGTGCAGCATAGTCTGCATTTTTTTCCCCTTAACAAACAAATTCAGTCATATGATCCTGGTGCAGCAACAGTTATTCAGAGCATATTCAACTTCAATCTTTCAATTCCTCTTAATTTTTTATTTGATTCTTTTGCAGGAAAAATCTTAGTTATTCAGGTATGTGCCTAATATCATCCACAGAAGACATATCTATTACATTAGTACCTACTTTAGTGACTGTTGACATATGGGAGGCTAACTTCATCTTTATTTGCTTCTTCTGAAACAAGGGAATGAAAGATCCGCTTACAAAATCCGAGTCGTTTGTGTCCATGCTTAGAGAGCATTGCAGCAAGGTCCGTATTAGCGAGTTAGATGCAGGTGACTCTCTCTCCCTTCCCTCTCGCCCTGTGCGTGCATGCGTGTGCTCGAACATAATCTTTTCATTTCAATCCGTTTCCTGGTCAAGGGGTTCTGTAGTTCGTGTTTGGGTTTGTTTTCTCATAGTGAAATATAACAGGTCATGCTCCACACGATGAAGTTCCAGACGAAGTAAATTCCTTACTGTCTGAATGGATGAAAATGAAAGAGACCGAAAGTTAAGCCAGCCTTGGAGAAGTCCAAGGCAATTTAGGTAACATTTAGAATTCAGGGCACCCTATCTATTGGCTGATTGTATAACATGATCTTCAGAAGCCGTTTGGTAACACGTTGATCCCAGTGTACCCGGCAACTAGTCTGTACAAAAATTTACTTCACAAATATGGCTTACCTCATAGGTGACAAAAAAAGGACATGAGTTGTTAACGCTGTACAAAATTGTATATGTGTATCACTTTTAGGCCTCGTACCATTTTCTGGCAACTGAGAGGAAAACTAGCATCCGAGCAGATTACATAGCAAGTTGGCAGAATGCGAGATGCAATTTGCACTTTGCGGCGAACTTACTAGTGGTTCCTAAAGTTGCTTTTGATTACAGATGGATCTGGCCCCAAATCAACCTTGAACCCTACGTTACAAGTAACGTCTAATCTAATCATATATGCTTGTGACCCCATTGTGCAGGTAATGTGTAGTCATGCTACGTCTGTACTATTTGTACTTCACTTGTTTTATTTGCGCAGCATAGAAGTACACACTTCATGAATGTCCTTCATGAATGAAGTACACACTTCATGAAATATTTAGTGAGGCCAATCGTAATCACCTCATCTAACTATTCTCCAGCAAAATGAATTATCGGAACTTTATATTGATCTAATTGACCAGGGTGTGTTCTTAGCGGTGGGGACTAGGGAGTTCCGAGTGCTTGGCCTGGGTTAAAATCTTTCGTCAAGGGGCTCGGTAATCGTTGGGGCGCATGTTGCACCGTCTGTTTGATGCAGAATTGACTACGTACGGAATTTTAGGTATTTGAATTTCGTTGCGGTATCCTTGAGCTTCCCTGTTCTCATCATTTGTATATCAAACCCGTTTTGATCTCATCTGTTGAAGTTTGATTGTATTAATCAAAAGGCTTGAATTGCATGTAGCAAAACCAAGTTTAGTGGTGAAGTTTGATTATACGACCCTTTTGGCCTGTACTATTTTGGGAAACTGTAGGCCATTTCTAAAACTTGTGGGGATTTACTACCTCATGGGTTCTAGTACTTTAATTATCTTTTAGTATTGGTGTTATGTACTGAATTCTATCACAAGTTATAGTACTGATATTATGCAGAGATTTCAAACAGTTTCTGGCTTTTGACTGTTAGAATCTAGTTTTTGAATGGAGTAACTTCTCAAAGTGATTTCTCTAAGTCGTTTATAGGAATTACTATAAAAGTTACTTTAAACGAAGTAGTTTCTCAACACAAATATTCCTTACTCGTTTAATATATCTCGCAATGGACCAAAAATCACACCACTTTTGAACGAGGGCAAGCCTCCAGTGCTTAACAATCCTTGTTTGCTATACAAGGCATCTTCCTAGACACTGGACCGTGATTTCGTCATCCTGAGTATGCATTACATCAGTACTGCATTTAAGTTCCATTCAACGCAATCAACAAATCACTGGCGCTTGCACCCTTTGGAAGATCATGAGACGGCCTTGTCAGTTTGGTCACCTCCTCCCCCAAAAAAGAATTTGAGCATTAGCACTCCAGGACAGCAACCCCTCCCCTGTTCTCCAGAGTGATATCATGTCATGACAGTCATTCATCATACATATTATTATTTCCCCCCTTTTTTTTGCTTTGATGCACAATCTTCAGTAGTGCTTTGCAGGCAGCTTGTACTTAGCACCAGCATCAGCCCTTGGCATCCTGCTCACTATATATCACATTATGTATGCTTTAGTTGGTGGCCATCTGGAAATCTTTAGGCAGAGCTTCCATCAGTGAGGGCATAAACAATGCTCTGATTGGGATCACCCAACCAACCCACCTTATCTATGCACAAGCCTTCACCAGGACCCTGTCTTGAGCTCACCAAATCTGACAGTAACACAAGCCAATCCATGGCCTCGATGACCGATTCCTTTTGTTTATATTCTTTTGGGTTTTGACCGATGGTTTTTAGTTGTAGTTAATGACTTTTTGCTACGTTTTTTGAGATGGTAATAGATGGCAGAGACGTCGACATGGATGACACATATAGTTTTAGGCTCAGAAAGCCGTTTGGATAATCCGTTTCAAGAAGTCATCCTGTTTACTTCGACTTTCGAAAAAGTTAAAAAGCCACAAGCCCAAAAGGACATGACAAGCTACTGATCATCCCTTCTCCAATTCTTCCCCCTTAATGATAGGCCCAAGGATCACTGTGCACAAGAGAAAGGCAAGTACTTGTCCATGGCCAGCACTAGTACCAGCTACCGCTGCTACCCCATCTTGCTTGCAGTTGCTATCTCTACAAGCCTCCTCGGATTTGTTAATGATTCTGTTCTTTTCGCTGGAGTCCCGTTGGTCCAATCGCACATGATGTTTACAAGCTCTTGCTCATGGTCATGGGCCACCAGCTGCTGCCGCTGCCGCTGCTTCTGCTACATTCTTGCTGTCTGCTTCAACTTTCAAGTCGATCGAGTGCGCCCTCGTGCGTGCGCTCTCCTCGCTACTATATTTCTTGGCCGCTTCTTACGCTATCGCCTCGCGTGACGTGTGTTTGCGCAGATCGGAAGAAAGGATCCGGGCAAACGCACAGTCGGATGATGGTGAAATTTCCGCGGGAGGGGGGGTCTTGCCGCTTGTTTCTACTGACGACGTTGATGTTTCAGAATTCAGACAAGCACTAAGCTAGAGCGTAGATTGAGACGCAGGTCAATGTATCATTTTTATGTCTTGCTGTGCAGAAGATACGATTAATTAGAGATCAACAGCCCTTTTGTGTCCAGTGTTAAAAAAGAGTGTCGCTTGCGAAGTTGGTAGGAATGAAACTGTTGGTATGAGTCATCTGAATCTGATGAGATGAGGTAAAGAAATTATGCAGCCTCTGTCACGGCCGAAAATGTACGAAAGCGTAGTAGTCCATATGACCACTGAATGTTGAGAAGTTGAAAGTGCCATTTGGTTAGAAATTTTACTTGATGCGCCCAATTTGGGCGTAGAAGTCAAGATTCTTGCTGCCTTATGTTCCTCTGTCATGTGGTCACTAACTTAATACTAAAAAAAAAGGAATCATTTCAATCCCTTTGGTCTATGGTACTGCATTTGCACCCCTCTTCTCGTCTGTTTGGCAGCAAGTGAAACTTCAGAAAATTTTTGAAGTTCAGTCTAAAATCCACATGCATGTTACACAAAACTCGATTTTACTCTTGCGTGCGGCTGTAACTATCTCAATGATTTGGTAGAGCTAACAAGTTTCTGCACTTCCTGGTTAATTCTCCAGTAACTTATTAGAGAAACAGATATATATATTTCTGTGAACCGAACCGAGTGTGACATGACAATATCCTACATACTATGAACGATTTGTTTCTTAAAGACAGAACACTTACGAAAGACGACGCCGATTAAGAAGTTTCTTTCTCGAGAGCCTTCTTACTATCATCACTGGAATAATTACTTTAAAGACTGTTTACTGAAAATAATCTGTACCCTAGCTAGATGATTGCATCTCCAAAAATTTATCATCCTTTTCATTGGATCGAGCTATGAGTTGCATAAAAGAATTTACATTGTGTGTACACGTTTGTTACCGGCTAAGAATGGAAATCCACGTATGTATCACCTTGTACTCATCAACTCCAGGAGAAGTTTAAGCTGCGTGCTGCTGATTAGTATATATGCTCATCAGTTTCCGAAGTTTGTTGTTGCACTCACGGCGAAGTTTAGGCCTCGTTTTCAACATGAAAAATCCTTTAGTTAAGGATTTAGTCGTCTCTCTGGCATAATTCCGCTAAAAACTATTAGGTTAATTGTAACTAAATAATCTTAGATTCCAGTCAGACCCGCAATTTACGACCAAAGATACGCATGTACATCTAGTCTCTAGAGAGGCCCGTTTCGTTGTCGTGCGGTCTCCTCTGTGATCTTTTCAGTTCTCTCTCATCTCCGGTAAAAATCCATCACATCTCTGACACTTTTTACATTTCACATCCAGACGAATCTCTCCCTTTTAATTACTTTTGGGTTTTGTTAAACCTCATCCAGATATTTTCTTCTTAACTATCATCTAGATTTAAGACCGTCGCATTAAAGATCCAATAGTCATGAATTCTCCCCCTCTTCCCTTGAATTTTACCCTCTTCCCCTTGAAAAAATTTACCCCCTTTTCTTTCCCGTCCATTAAATTGTCAAAACTTCTGAATACAAAATGGTGTCTTCATCAACTAGTGCCATATATATAAGCAACTTTTGTCTTTCCAACTCAACTGCACCGTTGAACTGGGAATACCTACCTACTCAATCGTACTATCACAAATAAAAGAGATGGATAAATATAACTACCTTGCAAGTAGTGAACTAATCATAACTCACAACTTAACTGCAATGAACCTCGCCAACTTTGCAGAGAGACATATATCCAAAAAAAAAAATTTCTTTGCTCACTACTTAGGCCCAGTTTCGTACAGTCTCAAATTCTTATTTTTCAGTTTTCGCTTTTGATTTTCTGAGAATCCACTTCTATGATAATTTAGAACTACCTTAGAAAAATGTTTGGTTAGTAGGTTACCTCTAAAAACTATAAGAAAGAGGATTAGAGGCAAATAGACCATACTACTCCTAGTTGTAACACTTCATTTATATTTGTGTCTTACTCCTTTTGTATTTGTACACAATTATGGAATTTTTCCAAATTTTTGAAGAACATATAAATATGAATTTATATAAAAGGTTCAAAGTATTATTTGCCATATGAATGTTTAGGACCATATGAATGGCAGCATGGTTGTGGCAGTACTAATTGCCTAAATTTTGTTTCCTTTAGAATTATCTTTTTAGGAAGCATATTTACAATAGCAGTATACTAACTACAGTGTTATGCAATTTTTGGAGGTCCATTTGTTCTGAATATATCCTCAAATTAATTTTTTGTGAACTTCTATGATTCATATTTGAGAAATCTAAGCAAACTTCCAATAAACCAAAATTTGAGGAATGAGGATCAACCACTGCAACTCTAGTAGTAAGTTTGTGTTAAGGTTTCATTTGAACATTATATTAGGATTTCTCCAAATTTCATTTTAATGCCTGTTGTATTTGAGTTAGTATAATTAAGAATGTTTATGCAGAGAAGGAACCGGTTTTAATGTATCATCGGTTATCATTGAATAATGAGAATAATATGTATTATATTAGGCAAACTAGAGTTGTCATCTGTAGACTGTTAAGAGTTTACGAGGATAGCAGAAATATAAGCTCGAACCATAATATAGATGAAGCTTTAGAGCAAAACTAGGGAAAGGACACACGACACCATGCCTCTTGCATTTGCATTGCCCGCCGAGCCCGAAGCCAGGCCCCGACCTGGGACGGAGACCACACTAAGGGCCTGTTTGGATCCACCCAGATTTTAAGAATCTGGCTTTTGGAAACTAGGTGGGATCCAAACAGACCAGTTTTTAGGGCAGTTTTTAAAATCTACCTACCTGATTCTTAAAACCAAGAAGTCGTTGATACCCACTTTTGCGCTTTTTGGCACAAATACCCATTTACCCTCATTAAAGACAACGCATGGCTGCTTAATGTACTGTTCAAGAGCAATAAATGTAAGGGTATAATAGTCTATTAGCACCAATCATAAATGAAATCAGCTTTTAAAAACTAGGGATCCAAACACCCCATCGCTTTTGCTTAGAAACCACTTTTAAAAACTAGAAGTAATAGTGGTTTTAAGAATCTGGCCCGATCCAAACAGGCCTAAGTGAAGGCTCATATATAGGGCCTGTTTGGATCCACCAATTTTAAGAATCGCTTTTGAAAACCGGGTGGGATCCAAACAGACCAGTTTTGGGGCGATTTTAAAATCTACCTACCTGATTCTTAAAACCAAGAAGTCGTTGATACCCAGCTTTTGCCAGTTTTTTTGGCACAAATACCCATTTACCCTCATTAAAGACCACGCATGACTGTTTAATGTGCTGTTCAAGAGCAATAAATGTAAAGGTATAATAGTCTATTAGCACCAATCATAAATGAAATCAGCTTTTAAAAACTAGGGGATCCAAACACCCCATCAGTTTTTACTTAGAAACCAGTTTTTAAAAACTAGAAGTAATAGCTAGTTTTTAAGAATCTGAAACTGATCCAAACAGGGCCATAAATGAAACACTTGGCTGATTCATTAATAAACTAGGCACTTAGCTGATTCATTAATAAACTAGGGGTATACATATTACAAGGGTGTCATGCAAAGCTATCTAAAAGCTAATGGGAAAGCAAATCTCCTGGCTAGCGTGTAGATCGGAAAATGAGGCGTTAGTCTTCAATGCATGCATGCGGACTGGAAGTGAGGCATCGCATAGCATCGGTCTTCAATGCATGCATGGCTGGAAGCGAGGCGTCACATGGTAAGCTAACAGAAGCATTGCCATGCGCGTCGTGCCGCCTGGGCAATGAGCGGCTCACCAGCAGCAAGACAGCAGCATCTCTCCCACTCTTGCTACCACCGCCATTGCCACAAGGACGTAGAGTCCTAGGCCAGATCTGGTGGTGAGGCCCCAGGTTTGGCAAATCCAGAGGAGGAGAGGCTGAGGAAGATGGGGAGTGTCAGACCCAGATTTTACAATCCGGAATCTACTGTGTTTAACTGCACTATTCCCTGGATCAGTAGATAGTGCACACAGTTACAGTTCTGAATATCAAAGTACAATCATGCGGGAACGTAAATATAATAGCAGACTTACTCATGGGCCGATTAGGCCGAAATCAATAAATTGCAGCAGCGGAAGATCGAAGCACACAGGTGGGACCTTCAGGACATGCCCACAGGCAGCCAACTGGAGGTTCGCGACCTAGTTCTCGACATCTTCATCCTCTTCGCCATCGTGATCCATAAGTATTCCTGAAGAGTAGTGATCCGATTCCTGCTTCTGAATTTGTCGCAAAAGCGAGCGTGAGCACTCCGACCCCGTGCTCCGCGAGCCAACACACAGAATGCAATATATAACATGTATGGCTAATCAAAGGAAGGTTGGGGCTCATTTTATTTTTGCGTAGAGTGCTTTTGAATACAATTACCTAAAATTCCTAAGACCTAGCATTTTGAACAAAAGCATAATGTTCAAGAATATACAATATTAATAGCGATCCAGATTCCATACACCGTTACATAGCATCTGCACCATATAACAATTCTTCAGGGTTATAGCCGCTTAACTTACCACTGGGACGACACCCAGGACAATTCCGAACTAGGGCCTTCCACTGCCCTTCATTTTTCCAATCCCAACCGTAAAGCATTTTGAAATAGAACTATATCTGGTTAAGTTCCCATGTCCGCCCCTGACCGTGGGTACGGCTATTCGAATAGTTTTAGACTCTGCAGAGTTTGTACACTTTCACCACAAGAGATAATCAACTCATTGCCCCACATGATACCTTAGACATGTGGTCGAGCAGACCATCACAGTGACTTTTCAAAGTATCTAGACCCTTTTTGTCATCTCACCTTATGGGAAACTGCCCACTTGCGGTGGGTCCCATCTATGCGCGGGATGTTTCCCCCAGCCACTACGCAGCCGGGCTTCTCCTTCCCGCAACGTAGGACAGCTGGGAAACTTCACCTCCCACTGGTGTCCCTTCAGGCCCCCTTGCCATAGCGTAGCCCCTTCACACCCCTACCAGTGAGATGAGTCCGGAGTTTTCGATAAATTTACTTAGCCAAGTTGTACTTTACAGACTTGTGGTTGCACTGTTTTACCCGGGAGGTCATGACAAGATTCGGTCCTTAGTGGTATCTGGGCGGTCTATCACTAACCCACTTTGTGCATCCACTGCACCACACTCACACCCTCGAACCAATCCGCCCAGATATGTAAGCAAGTTGAGGATTTTGGGAGTATAAAATAATCATGACCAAAATATACCAGTCATTCCCATCATGACTGCCCAAACAGTTTCTCATGATTAAAAACGACAATGATGTCGGGGACATTTCAGCGCCCCCTGAGTATCTATGCAAAACTAAGCATAGCATATAGTTAGGGACTTATTTTCAAAACATTACTATTATAATTTTGCTAGGGCGACAAGGTTCACACCTTCGAATATTCCAAAGGAGAGGGTAATATTATTCAAAGTAAACAATGGACATATAACTAGAATATTAAATTTAACATGCATTTGCATACGAAATAACAGCATGCAATTTGATAATTTAAAACAAAGTAATTTGCAGAAATGTAGGTTCAACATGATCAAAGTATTGACTCGCCTTGGTCACAGGGGTTTGGTGCTTGATTATCTGGAGCTTCTAGGGCTGTAAGTTCTGCTTCTTCTTCCTGAGCCTCGTAGGCTATTTTAATCGTGCGCGAAAATTTGGATAAAAAGAAAATATCAAATCAACAAAATATCACCAGAAATTCAAATGAACTCTAAAAATTATGATTTCAGTTCCATTGGATAGATTTTGAATTTAGATGAATTTAGAAATTTGTCTCACTCAATTGGAGTTAAAATGAATAAGTTATGCCTATTTGAATATTTCAGTTCAGTTAAATCCCAAAATTAATAAATTTCTGACAGTGGGTCCCACATGTCATATATTTCATTTTTATTTTTTTTTCTTATTTGCTTATTCTTGTGTCTATGGCCAGTGGGGTCCACATGTCAGGGTATATCAGACACTGGCAAGTGGGGCCCTGGTGCTCTGGATCCATTTGTCAGTTGGTAACGCCGACAGGTGGGGCCCAGAAGGCAGCCGGCCCACCGGTCGACAGCGACTGACGGGTGGGGCCCAGCTGTCAGCAGAGAAAATAAAAGAAATGCTCGACCGCAACGCGCGGAGCCGGAGGCTCGAACGCGCGCCGCGGGAGCAGGAGGGAGGAAGAGACGAGCGGTGGTATCCAAGTGAGCGGGGAGGCGTTGCCTACCCTATAAGGATAACGAATCTTTTTGAAGTATGCCGCGGAGGGGGCCGGGCAGAGGAGTCGGGGGCGACGGTGGCCGGCGGCGAGGGCTGTCGGAGAGGTCCCGGGGAGGTCCGAAATGCGATGCCGGGGTTGCGGTGATGCTGGTGGTGGCGGCGACAGAGGCTGAGGTGCGCCGGAGGTAGGCCGGCAGCGTGCGGTGGCAGCTGCTCGGGGAGACATTCGGCGCCGGCAACGGAGAGAGATCGGGGAGCTCGGTGGAGGGCGGATTCTGCTTCGCCAGGCTCTGAATAGGGTGTAATAGGGAGGAATTGACCGGAGGTGGTCGGAGTCAACGACGGCTCGGTCGCCGGTCGCGAGGAAGGAGACGTCGCCGGCGGGGATTGAGGGCACTATGATCCAATTGCGGGCAGGGGAGGGGAGAAGGGAGTATTGCGATGCCATTGCGGCTTCCGGGTGGGGTTTTTATAGCCGGGGAAGAGGCGCGCGGCGAGGGCGGCATTTGGCTCCGCCCTGTTCACGCTGGCAAGGGGGGATGGAGGCAATCTTCGCCGAGATTGTGTGGGAGAAGGAGGTGACGGGGTTCTCTGAACTTACCCGCGGGGTGTAAGAGAGAGAGGGAAGGGGGATTTGCTGCGGCGAGCGCAAGAGGGAGCAAGCGCGAGGGGAAGCTGCGACGCGTGCGCGTGGAGAAGAAGGAGCCGGGGAGAAGAGAGCGTGGCGCAGGAGGTCCACCGGCCAGAGGGAGAGGGGTCTGACGAGTGGGGCTCGCGCGGCAGTGAGAGAAGGCGCGGGTGGAGGCGGGGCCACTGCGCAGGCGCGACTGAGACAGCGCGGGAGGGAGGCCGTGCGGCCACGCGGTAGCGGGAGGAGAGGCACAAGCGGGGCTCTCGCGGGGTTGGGCTGGGCCGGGGCGATGGCCGGCCCAGCCGACTGTTTTCTTTCTTTTTTTTCCTTTTTGTATTTCTTTGATTTTCCTTTTGGGTATTCATGTGTGTATACATAGGTATATATATATATATACTATATATTCACTTCCTTGCTCCCTATAATCCTATATCTACCATTTTGTTGATACTTATTACGTAAAGATTATTTTCTTATTATATTCAATTGTATGCATACATATATTTGTAAATGTTATTATTTTTACTTTTATTTATCTCATGACCAAACACACCATTATTTAGTGGAGGTGCAGTTCTATATTTAATTACCATTTCCCTTTTTGCTCTTATTCTCCTTAATGCCCTTGTACATTATTTCTCCCCTTTTGTTCACCTACATTTGTTTTTATATTTTTGGCACATATTTGTAGATACAGAGATTTAATATGTCTTTTCATATATATATATATATATATATATATATATATATATATATATATATATATATATATATATATATATATATATATATATATATATATATACACACACACACACACACACACACACATGCCCCCATATAGGTTAGCATTTTAATTGTTCACCTCCTTGTCATTCATGCCATTATGTTTAGAGATGGGATTTCATGTTTACACCCAATTCCCTTTTGGTATTTTATGGATCATCTTTTCAGATTCGTACTTTAGATTTTAATTTTCTAATATTTAGACATGCTTGTTTTCCCCTTGGTCCTTTTGACTTTTTGGAACCTTCATTAAGTTATTCAGAAAATACCATAAACTCCAAATTCAAATAAACCACATTTGCAAAAGAAATTCAAAAACTTTATATTGTCAGATTTCAAATTTTCAGGATGTTACAGGGAGGCTCCGGATCCAACAAGATCCGAGGGCAGTGGTGATGAGCTCTGGCAGTTGACGACGAGGGCGAGGGTGAAGGGGGCGAGAGGGGAGTGAGCGAACGAGCGAGACTGGGGACTGGGGGTGAGTGGGTGGGACGGGGTGTAGGTGGATGACATTTTACGTATAATTATCTCTAACTTCAAGGGATACTCTTGTTTCGGGTGTGTTGGCTTTCCACGAGAATTCACCTTAAGTTTTCTTCTCATTGCTAGTTCATTTTTACCTCTACTCCTCGTGAAAATTAGAATCCGATCGTTTCAATTCACCCTAAGGTTGCTTCTCGTTGCTAGTTCATTTTTATGTCTACTCCTCGTGAAAATCATAATCTAGTCTTTTTTTAAAAAACTGAGTGTTTGGCACAGCTCCACAAAATCTAAATGAGAAGCTGTGAGCAAGTGCTGTACCCAAACATAGCCTAAAACACCGCATCCACATGCAATTTGAACGTAAGAATGCCCTACAAGATGCAACAACTTAATTAATAGCACAGCACATACACTGTTATAGCTTAATGACTGCTCTCAGAATCTTTACGATCACCTTGTAGCCACTATGACCACCTCCTACAGCCGTACGACCACGTTGAAAAAGCTACGATCACCTCCTGTGTCGCTATGACCGCTCTGCTGGATCTCCGACCACGCTGACAATCGTTACGATCACACTGTAACCCCTCCGATCACTCTTCTCTGCTTCGACCACATAGTCGTAAACTTCAACTGAAGTTATGACCACGCTCACCGCTTCTCGCTGCGCTTCCTTCGACAACGGTCGATCACTGTAGTCGTAACGCCTTACGACCACGCAATGACTCTGTCGACCGCACGCTCTTCCTGCAAGACCGCGGTCATAACTCCTTTACGACCACGTCTCCAACACCTGTGGACACCTCCACTCTCGTCGCCATCCTCGGCTCTGAGACTGTGATCGTAACTCCTTACGACCACAGCTTCTGCTCCAGCGGACACCTCTACTCATCACCCTGATCGTAACTCCTTTACGACCATGTCTCCAGCACCTGCGGATACCTCCGCTCTCGTCGCCGTCCTCAGCTCTGAGACTATGATCGTAACTCCTTTACGACCAGGTCTGCTGCTCCTGCAGATGCCCTCCACCCTTCCTGCCGTGGTCGTAACTCTTTTACGACCATGTCTGCGAGCCTCTGTTCGCCGTGGTCGTAACTCCTTTACGACAACGTCTGCGAGCCTCCATTCGTCGTGGTCGTAACTCCTTTATGACCATGTCTGCAAACCCCTGCGATCTCACCGACTGCTTCTGACAACATTGGCCGCCCACACTGATCGCCTACGACCACGCTGGTCACCCAGGCCGATCGCATACGACCACGTCAGTCGCCTCCTCCGACCACACTGGTCGCTCACACCGATCGCCTACGACCATGCCGGTCGCCTCCTCCGACCACACTAGTCGCCTCTCTCCTCTGCGATCACGTTGATCGCCCACGACTACACTGGTCGCTCCATGCTCTGCGGTTACGTCGACCGCCTACGACCATGCCGGTCGCTCCAAGCTCTGCACTTCCTCTGCGACTACATCGCCTCCACTTGGTGCTCCTGCGACCACACCGGTCGCCCTCTTCCTAGCACCCCCTCTGCGACTACATCTCGTCAACTTGGTGCTCTCCACCACCCTTTCTCTCGATATGATGGCCTGCCTTTTTATACCCTGCTCTTCGACCACGTCTTGGAGAAGGACCCAAAGTCGTACTCGACTACGACTCCAACTCAGCTACGACTATGAAACGGACTCTTATACGATCACGACCAAACTCGTACACGACCACTAAGTCGTACACGACTACGACTTCAACTGAAAACAAGATTACAAACTCTAACATACACCAATATATACTGTATAACCTAACTAATGTACATTACTCACCCACACATTTTGTATTGTAAACATGTATACCATACAACAAAGTGTTCTACAACCTCTCTTAGGGAAGAAACACAGCTTAATTTCTAATGGCACAAACCCCTTAACCTCAAGGGGAAAATAGACGACAAAACACTAGTCTACACCTCTCTCAAATGCATCAACTAATCCCAGCCATTGATTGGGTTCAGAAGAGCAAGGCCTTGACTTGTGACCACCCTACGATCGATCTGGCCATGCTCTCCTTTCAGTCTTGATGCTTTTATTAATTACTCCACTTATCTACACTAATGGCAACACAAGCTGCTGACATCTTCTTCAGCTGCAGCTAGCTAAGCTAGAAGTTCGATCCGTTTGAGCTGTTGACCATGGAGGCGTCGACCAGCAAGCTCGAGTCCCCTATCCCAAAATCTTGGTAGTCGAGCAGCCAGTCCGTCGCGCCGACGTCCCACGGCTGCAGCGCCGGCGCGGCGGTGGCGATGCTGCTGAACTCGTCGACTTCGTTGCCCGCCGTGAAGTTGAGCCACGGCTCGTCGCCGGTGGGCAGGTCCTCCTCCAGCAGCCACTTCACCAGCGGGTCCTGGTCATGGCTGATGCTACAACTGCCGCCGGTGCTCCCGGTGTTCGTGCTCGACTCTGGCGGGCAGGAGTCGCCGGCCGACGCGTCCCTGACGTCGTCCCGCTGCGGGCGCTGCTGCCTGGTCGCCTCGTCGGACTTGGATTCGGTCGTGACGGTGGACTGCGAGGTGGTGGCTGGGCTCGCCTGCTGCTGCTTGCGGTCGAGGGGCTCGTGCGTGACCGGGTCGATACCCATCTTGATGAGCTTCTTCTTGATGTGCGTGTTCCAGTGGTTCTTGATCTCGTTGTCCGTCCTGCCCGGTAACTTGGCGGCAATCTTGGACCATCTGCGTGGACACAATTAATAGCAATCATTTGTTATTGATGACAGTATTGATTGATCTCATATATACATCATGCATACGTTCATGCTTAATTAAGTACGAATGAAAATTTACTGAGTCCTCATGTGTTGGTGAAAAGAAAAGGAAACTATGTATGCAGATTCCAAAGCGCATCTAGACAGTGATGTTTTTCAGCCGAGTATGCATTGGAGCAGCACTCACTTTTTATTATACCTCTGAAAAAAGGTCAATTCACCCCTTGTCAATCATTTTCACAGGTACAATGGGCTTGCTAATGAAGCAACAGAGAATTACTCTTATATTTACACAATGCAACCAAATACTACTTGATCATCCATTACTCAATCATGGGAGTACGAAGGAGACGTAAAAGTGTGAGAATTACTTATATTTACACAATGCAGCTAATTATTACGTGATCATCCATTCATGGGAGTATGAGGGAGACGTAAAGTGTGAGAATGACCTGCCTCTCCATAATTTACTGCCTTATACTGCATAGCTATGCATGTTAATTTTTACATAGCTGTGAAAACTAGTTATCACTTTCGTCATCAACAAATTTTTTGCTGATTTGAAGTGCAAACACAAGAATTAATTAAAGATCATCGCGTTCCATCGGCCTCACATGTTTCCTTAAGCCATGAGAGGAGTCCAGTAGCCGATCTAATTAGAGTGACAAAACAACGACAAAGTGGTTGGTAGAGTAGACCGGCCTTTCAAATTAAAAAGCTCTCCTTCCATTTTCCAGTGATGCAACTGGAGCTAAGCGTGATGCTTTCCATTTCTGAATACAACGTGCAGGGTTTCCATAGCCACACAAGTCAACCTAGTGGCTGCTGCTCTAGGTTACACATCAAGAAAGTGATACAGGAAATTTGCGACGGCAATTGGTGACATTTTCTACGGCTATGACATATTGTAGGCCACTGGAGCTAGCTAGCACCACAGAACAGTCAGAATTAGCACTTGATGTCTAAGTACTTCATCTACTAGTAAACCCCTGATTAACATAAAAACTCCATTGTTGCGAATTGCGAGCTATTCGATCAATGTGAGAGAAAATGTTATTGACATTGGTTCCAAGAGGTATATATATCGAATAAATATGGTTTTCTACTACGTTTATTGGATTGTCATCGGGAGATCGATAGCATGCATGCATGTTTGAACTGGTTACACATGTAATCCTAGTTTAGAAAATATTGTGGGTTTTTTTTTTGGCAAAAACACACCAGCAAGTTAGGAAGATTGTAAAAAAACCACCTATATCTTAAAAATTTGTCAAAACCCCACCTACAAGCTCTATATTGTTGTAAATCCCACCCCCGAACTAGTTTACTCATTGAAGCTCCAACATGACGTCCCACTGGTGGGCTATGGGTAGGGAAAATGTGCCAGCGCAGGGTAGGGCATATGAGGCGAGCACAGGAGAATAAAGTGTGACGCAAGAGCAGGAGAATAGAGAGAAGGAAAAATGATGACCAAGGGTAATCACTAATGTTGCAGCGCGTGGGAGGATTCTCATGGTTTGGATGAACTCAAACACGATTCCCTCAATGGGAGATAGTCAGGTTAATTGTATTTTGATTTTTATGAGCTTTGTTGAGTAAATTGGTCCAAGAAGGGAGATTTGCAATAATATAGAAACTTTTGGGTGAGTTTTTGATAAACCTTGAGGTGCATGTGAGTTTCTGATAAACTCCCCCACTTGCATGTGGGTTTTTTTGCAAAAAGCCAATACATAAAAAGGTAAGGTTTGAGAAAATATTTCTAATAACCTCTTTTTTCCTAAAAGCAAATGGCGAGTTGAAGGGATAACTGTACTGAAAAATGCTTAAATAACCAATACCATATCTGCATATACAAATTTAACATGCCCTCACTTTAATTTAGGGGCTGTTTGGTTGCCAGCCATAATTTACCACACCTAAGATTAGGCAAGTTTGACCAACTTTGGGAGTTGTTTGGTTGCAGCCACAGTTGTGGCAAGATTCCCTTCCAGCAAACTAGATCCCACGCGTCAATGACTCAAAAAAGTGTGGCAAAATTCCCTTAGTCTTGCTAAGGTGTGGCAAAGAATTTGAGCACCTCAACTTAAGCAAGTGTGGCAATTTTTGTTGGCAAAGTGTGGCTAGCAACCAAACAGCCCCTTAATTAGCAAACACATGCGGATCTTCTTTATTTTGTTTTAACTTCAAACACAATTATAAAGACCGATTATACTCTAAAACTTGGAATATAATGTTCTTTTTTTTTTGTGGACTGTTATCATGCAATACCATCCATTTGCTTCTTCTACATTTTTTCAAGATATCTACATCAGTTCGTACGATAGTGATTGAGCAACGCACTGGTTATCTTCTACCAAAAGTAAATACTGCTCACTTAATTAATACACGACCATACCAAGGACCACAAAGAAACGTGTCCATACTTCGCTAATCGTGTACAGCTCCACTTACTCAATCATTCAGTACTGATCTGAGAAAGTACTATATATATATAAGCTAGTAATTAGTACGCGTGTGTTTGATGTTCCCTCGTACGATGGCAATAGGTCACCAGTATGTCACGCTTCTTCGATCTAATTAACATCTGTGCGGTGCTAACTTTTTTTAAAATAGAATTATACAAATCGTAAAGCATTTGTGATATTTATTCGTAAGAAATTTGTCTAGCGGTTGCTATTTAATTTGCTTAACTTTTCTTGACAGCATGCATGCATGCATGCATAGATAGAATCGAAACACGTCGATCACTATATTTGTTTATAATTAAAGTAGCAACAGCTCTTACTAGTTGCAAAATAAAGGGAAGTTCAGATTCACATATTGATTTAGCGCACAATTCAGAGAAATAAGCTCTGTCTAACGACACAGATTCCTCTAAGAAAGAGCCTAATTTATAACTGAATTCTAAACATATAGTTTATCAACCACTCCTACTTCTTAATTATTGTGCTTAAAATGTTGTTCTGTGGGTTGGAATTAATAAGAGCAAGCTCTAGGTCAATGGTTCAGCAATTACAATATTATGGTCATTCTGCATTTTTTTTTCTTGAGGATCATATAGTTAATTTTAAACTCATATTAGACTTTACCACAATAAAATGCATATGTTCAGCTTCTAGTATGGTCTAGAATAGAAAAGGTAAGAAGAAAAAAAGGGTAAGTTGAATGGAAAACGTTGTCGTTCTAGAAAAGAAGAAAATGTTTGCTTCTTTACGCTATCTACATATGTGGCTGCCGAAGGTTGTAGACTATGATTGGCCTTAACCAACGTCGAAAACCTTGCTTCTTAATTGATTTCTCAAGCAAGTACGTACCGTTCCTAGCTAGGTTTTGTCTCGTTCAAGAGCAAGAAACAAAGTGTTTTCACGCCTTGACAACGACGATGTATCGAGTACCGCACGAGTCAGGCGCCACTGTTAATTACGTTGCTTGTGATATGGATGGAATTGGGAAATTTCCGCCATGGTTTTACCAATCTGTGGACAATAGTTCGTACGTTTAATTGTTTGTGTTGACAAGGAACGTGCCAGAGTCAACGAGTTTAATTAGCACATTGAAATTATTGCTAGGTAACTGTACTATCAACTAGCGTCTAGGTCATTGGTCAATTAATCTAGTTTTGCTAACTTGGCGATCGACGCACTCAGGAATAAAATTAAGCTTTTGTTTGCTTATATATGGCAGTAGTAGTAGTGATGAAGATGATAATTTACCTACGTGTCTATGATGTCATGTACATGTAATCGCTTATTGCTCACACGAGTGATCACTTCGTCGTTTTCAAGTAATTTGGTGCGCTTTGGCGATCGACCTCGATCGCATTAATTATACGTACATATGTCCATGTGAAATGAAATGGATAGGTACTGTTCCTTGGACCTTATCATACGGCGGGGCGCTAGATATATACGTACAAACAAAATTCCGTATGAAAATTCAATTTAGGTACTGTTTGTTACCTAAGAGCTTTTTTTAAGTGGCTTATGGCTGAAAAGCACTGTAGCTGGATAAAAAAATACTGTAACTGACGGATGCTTATTTAGTATAATTAAATTTTAAAAATAGAAAAACATGTTAACCTATCACATATAATGCAAACAAATATGAGAAAAAAGAACCGGCAAAAAAGCTTTAAAAAGTCAAAAATATAGAAAAGGACGAAATTTATGAATAGTATAAAATAAGTCAGAAACCAGAAACTCAAACCAAAACAAGCGGGACATACGTGACAGTATGTGTCCTTCCATGACGTGAAAATTAACTTGATCAACAGCCTATTATAGCTATCAACGGTTGGGAGTAGGTTCTATCGTAGGCACAACGTCTACATATATGAGTACCTCACACGTGTTTAGCATGCATGTGTATAGCATATGCACGCCCTATATATTAGTTACTTAATTTGGTCAACGTGTTATTCTACGTGACAAAATCACTTATCGCACCACGTAAATAATACTATCATATGAAGTTGGATCATAGTATTATTTGAACCGGATTGTAAAATTTGAAAAGTTTAATATCTGATTTTATAGTTCAGAGTGCTAAACAGAGTTTAAAGCAAAATTAAGATTTTATATAGACTTATTTCTACATATATATACATGATGGTGGATATATGGGCCTGAATGTATGTATATATGGCGCACCTGTTGCCGAGCTTGGCGTGGAGGTCGATGACGACCTGCTCCTCGGCGTCGGTGAGGAGGCCCCGCTTGAGGTCCGGGCGGAGGTAGTTGGTCCACCGGAGGCGGCAGCTCTTTCCGCAGCGCAGCAGGCCGGCGAGCTTGGGCACGGCGCGCCAGCAGCAATGGCCGTTGGTGAGGATGAAGCTGATGAGCTTCTTGTCCTCCTCCGCCGTCCACGGCCCCCGCTTCACCCCCAGCTTGTCGCAGCACGGCTGCCGCCCCATCGAAAACCTCTCTCTCTCTCTCTCTCTCCTCTCTCTCTCTCTCTATATCCGTGAGCGAGCGCGGCGGCGCCGGACGGACGGCTAACTATCGAGGCGCTATATGTGTGCCTGCCCGACGCCGGCTGCGAGAGAACGAGCGGGAGCCGACGAGCTCACGCGGAACTCCTGTTTTAAAAGGCCACGGCCCGGCCGGATGAGCGTGCGATTGCGAGCTACCAACCTCTCGGCTCGGTCAGCTCGGTTGGGCAGGGCAGGAGGGCTAACCCAACCATGCGTCGAACGAAAGGGCCGTGGTGACAAGTGTCTCGCAACTGCAGCAGGAGCGTGCAAGCGCAAGGCGTATATATATAGCTCCTTAGAGCTCGTTTTGGCTAGGCTTAAAAGTGATGTTGTTTTTAATTTGTAGTTTTGGCTCATTACGAGTTTAAAAATATTGTATGTTGTAATTTTTTTGCTGTGGTTTTTGACTGATTATGAGATCGATTGAGAGAGTAAATGACACTTGTATTGAAAAGCCAATCCATTCAAAACGGTTCCTACAGTGATTTTTGTAAATAGCTTATAAGGACATACAAGCTCGTTGTACCGATCGTCGCGTAGAGTAAATCAAAACCAAATTTCTTTGAGCCATAGCTTGCTCTCACTCTATATCTTGACCATTTCCCTTCAATCAATTTATGGAATCGTTAGTTGGAACATTGTCGCCGTCTTCGTCCTCGGGTTCGACCGTCACACCGCCACATGATTCTTCACAATGGTGAGGTCCTAAGCTAATTTCTCGCACCTACACCATCTCTAAAACCTTTCTATCAAAGCACCAACTCAATTTCTTCATAGCATCACTGGTTGGTCGCCACCACGACCACCAGCCGATTGCCATTGCTAGCCCACACCAGTGTGCACCGCGCCACAAAACCACCGCCACTAGCGCTACCTCCACATGATCCTAGGATTCTATTTTGCTGGTCGCCACTACCCCTCTGTGCTTTCCTTCAAATTTTGGTTAAAATTTGTCCAAAAATTCAAAGTCATATTTGAACCATTTGAACAAAATTCGGTCCAAAATTACTGAAATTCGTTCGTTACATCAACAATAACCCCATCGCATACAAAAACTACAGTTTGTTGTGCTTCGCCACTTCCGTTTCCCACAGGCGCACGTCTGCCTTGGTTGCGCCCTTACGCAAGGATTCCATCAACCGTTCCGTCAGCCTGAAACCACAGGAGCGGGCACGGGCGCTGCAATCGCAAGGTAACCACGCCTTTGCACACAAATCGCTTAAACTGTATATGATATTAGTTATCAATAAATTTTAATATGTAAGACACGAGATGATATGAAAGAGAGATGGAGCATATAGAATTGGGTCATCTATTATACAGTAGTCAACTATAACACGATAAACAAAATAAATTGTGTCATAAATAAGCTATTTATAGACATATAAAAAGACAAACTATTATATAAGCCGTCTTTAATATCATCTATAGATGATATAGATAATATTATAGATATCACTTATCTATATCATTTTACATGCCCTAACTCCTCCTTTGTTACCGACGCTGCAAGCCTTGTCCATCTTTAGCCGCAGGGCCGGAGGAGCTCGCTGAAACCGCGGCGGCGTCGCTGAGTCTTTGGCCCGATGTCGGCAGGGGCTCCGCCGTGTGGCTTTTTCATCCAGATGGCCGTGCGGTATATATGTTTGTAAGATGGCGACTCGGGAAGACGCGATGACGAACCACCGAGCTGGGCAGGGTCTCATGTCGGCCATACCGTCCGTCGCCTTCCTCGGACCTGTAGTTACTAATTGACTTACTGTAACAGGAAAGCCAGCCAACCAAACGAGCCAGGACGCCCCTGTTCCTGCGTCAATGTCAAGAAACGATGTAAGATTCGACACAGCAGCAATCAGACGATCAAATATGGGAAACTGTAGACAACTATTCTTATATTTCACTGTTTCAGCTATGCTGTTACATAGCTACTCATGTACAAGGACAAATCCAGTTCTTAATTGTGTATCTGTATTTATGTTCAGTGAGGAATGAAACTCCTGGTAGAACTAACAGGGCCACTTGTATAGCTAGCTACTCATGGGCAAGGGCAAATCAAGTTTTTTATTGTTGATATCTATGCTCAGTGAGGGATGAAACTCCTAGGACCAACGTATGATTCAGCTACACTCCCCAAAGACAGAAATAAAAACAGAGGAGGGTAGAACTCATTTCTGTCCAGGTTCAGTCTTTGAGAGTCCATGTATTTTCAATTTGGCGGGCATTGCCGTGGCGTGGCTGAAATAGTGCTAGGTCGGTAGGGGTTCTACTTTATGCTCATCTTTCGCTAGCTTCCGTATATATATTTACATGATGGCAAGTCGGAAGGTGCGAGGAACCATGAAGAAACAGGGTCACAAATCAGCCGTTATGTCGACCACCTTCCTCGGACCTGTAGTTACTAATTGACATCCTATAATAGGCAATCCAACCAAATGCCAGGCCTCCCTGTGTTTATCTTTCAACATCCAAAAATGATGTTAGGCCCAGAGAGAATCAGTACCTGGAAGATTGTACCCAACAATAATTACTTTTCAGCTACGCTACTCCATCAAGGAACAAAAAAGATGATCCATTGCAGCAAAATTGGTTAGTCCATAACACGGTGCACCAGCTCCATGTACTAGAACAAATGCAGTCACGCACCACGTCTGCCCACTGAGATGAACTCCAAATTCTATAACTAAGATACAATTTCTGAGACTATTTTCCAAACAACAGAGAAAAGCGGGGGAAAACTCACTTCTGCACAGCAATGACGTCAACAGACATGATACAATATGTAACCATCTGCAGGTATATATCTGATTCTGCTGGCAAGGGGACGAAATGACTGCGCTCTGTAATGATAAAATAATGTCAATTCGGTGTTATATGCTTTGGAAAATTGAGATGAGAAGCAACTCTCAAGAAATCTTTTGCGCCAAACATGTCGATTGATGTGGCTCAGGAGTCAGGTTGACTGTTGTGGCTCAGGAGTCAGGTCCTGGTCCGGTCTGCAACTAAAGCATATCTTGGAAAATCACAGGCATTGGTAATCTTGTGTAAGATGCAAGCAATATGTAGTTGCTGCTACTAGAACGGCAACAACTCATGTAATCTTGGTAGTCAAAGGCTACAATGCTATTTGCAAACACTGCCATGTTAATAGATGCTTTCAGTTGACAGAACTGATCATCATAGCAGCAAGGGAGAAGCAGTGTTCTTGTGCCACCGTTGGCGTTCCGTTTGGTGATAGCTTATGACTTTTTTTACTGTAGCTAGCTTATTTTTCACTACAACTAAGGTGACTTATTTAGCGTAATTAATTTTTTAAAAAAATTAAAAAAAGATTAGCTCATCACGAATAATACAAAAAAATATGGAAAAAAGCAAAAAAAAAAGTCTAAAAAACCAAAAAACCAGAAAAAAACCAAAATTAAGGAATAGCGTATTAAAAGTAGAAGCTAGAAGCTATCACTGAAACGAGCGGGTCTGCACAGATGGTTTTATAATTGCTGTTTGGTTCATGAGGACGTCAGTAATTACTGAATGACAGCCTGTATGATGAAGAATTTAACTTGAGATTGGTGAAAACATAAAGATACCAAACATGCAAAAAAAACTTTGCTTACAAAATACAATCACCAAATAGAGAGATGAGATTTTTCCACTAATCTGGAGAAGTGACTAGAATTGCCATCCTTAAGGAACAGCAAAAGGAAACAAAGAGTGAGACACATAACTAATAAATCAGCAAACATATTCATGAGTTGGCGATCTACATAGACAATGCATAAAAAAGTGGAAATCCAACTATATTTTCCCTTTTGAATGTAACATTGTCAATGCTTTGCATCTGCCGTTCCCATTTCATGAAGAAAACACTCTGTGTGATCCCATATAAAAATACAGAAGCTTGAAAACAAAAAACTAACGACACCAAGTTAACTTTAAGGAAAAAGGGGAAAAAACTATGTCAAACTTAAGGTTCTGTATCGAACTGTATCCATACATGTGGTGCACTATTGAAATCACAAAATGTTTCACAAAATAACCAGTCTATATTGAACTGTATCTGTACATGTGGCACACGATGGAATTCACAAAATAGCCGGTCTATATGGAATTGTATCCGTACATGTGGTGCACCATTGGATTTACAAAATGCTTCTGGTTTTACAATGAAAAAAGGCTAATGGAGAAGGAAGATTTACTTTTCAGTGATTGCACTGTAAGAATGAGATTCTTCTAGGTGGTAGGTCAATTCCATCCTGTCTTCCAAGATATACCACAAGATCTAAGAGTGTCTTGTTGTTTCAAGAAATTATCAGCGTGACAAGCAAGACAAAGTTGGACTTGTATCCTCCAAACTAGCTCAAACAGCATGTGGCATACACAATGCTCTAACAATAGATCAATGCTTAAAATTAAGGTATGCAAGAAATTCAAATTTTACCATGAGATAGATATGCACCTCATTTACGTCACTCTTCGTTTTGACCATGCAATTTGAAAGCATACAGTCCCTGCATTGTAAATGGCAAATCTGTGACATCCGAAATAAAAGGCTGGCCCAAATCCAACTAGGCTAAGTCTTTCAAAGCAACAAGATACGATAATGAGCTGTGGGAACTGTAATAATTTGTCATAATCATTACTAGTACTAACTAGTTACTATATATCGTACTTATTTAATATTAACAGTTTACAAGTAAATTGTATTGCCACTAAATTTCACAACCACATAATATTGGTGTTCTAGGAAATCGTTCGTATTGCTAGCAAGACCAAGCGGATTCATATTCTCTTTTTTCAATTTAAACAGCATATGCCATTCACAACAATTGGACCATCAGATTGTGTAAACCGATGTTCAGGATTTGACGGAGCTAAAAATTCAAATTTTCTCAAGTGATGGCTATGCACCGTAAGTCCTCAATTTGTCAATCATCTTCATCTCAACTATTTGGTTCTCAATTAGACAGTTCCTATGTTGTCACTACATTCCCTTTGTTGTTTGAACTAAAGGCAGATGATCCAAACCCAAAGATGCCAAAACTACGCATAAAATCCCCAAACCTTACTTGGCCCTGTCTTAACCAATATTATGGCTTACAATAAGTGGCAAGTTAGTATAGGGAATAGTGCATATTACTACAAGTCTTCTATGTATTGAAGTGACTACAGTGAGTAGTGAGACTTGCAGTGCGCAACCTAAATTATAATAACATCACAAGGTTCTAGGAATTATCATTATTGCTAGCAAGACCAAGCTGGATTTGTACCATTTGCCTTTCAGTTAAAACAGCACGTGCCATTCACAATACTTGGGCCATTCAATCAGAAATCAACGCTCGGGATTGAGGCAGGTAAGAAATTCAATTTTCCCCCCCAAGAGATGGCTGTGCATCCGCAATTTGTCACCTATCCACATCACAACTGCTCATTTCCAATCAGACTGTCCCTTGTTGTCAACAGAACATCCGTGCCGTTTGAACTAAAGTCAGATGATCAAAATCCAACCAGGCCATACCTAGCAACCAAATTCCCAAAACATATACTTGGCCCAATCTTAGTTAACCAATGCTGTGACTTACAGTACAAAGCAAGTTAGTATAGGCCATTGCATATCACTACAAAGTCTTCTGTGCCAACTGCCAACAGGACAATGTTAGGCCAGTACATATCACTACAAAGTCTTCTGTGCCAACAGGGCAATGTCATGGATCATGGTCTCATGGGGCATGTAGTAACTTGTGATGGCAATCAGTTGTTGTCCTTACTGATTACTACAAGAGGGTAGAGAATATGTGGTCTACATCTACTACACATAGCCTAGTTCTACTCATCTAACTGACATTCTATAACATTCTATCCAAACTTAACATAATTCAATATTGATCTGGAAGATGCAATTGTGGTATAAAAAAATCTGGAAGATGCAATGGAACTTTCATATGAATTCAGCAATCAGGGTGGTCCAGTTTGCTGTGGTACAAGAGACCAGACTGCGTCAGCCAAATTGCGATTAAGGGAAAGTTATGGACGACGCACAAGACGTTTGAGACAACCTAAAAGAACAACATCAACACGGGCAGAACAGATGAATCTTGGTGAGGAACAGAACTGACGCTGCAGACGAAGAAGACATCGCACCGGCAGATTCCGTGGCCACCAGCGACCCGCCCCGCCGCTGCCTTGAAAGGGGCGACATGGAGGCGGACGCAACAGTAGAGCGATCGCGAGTTGGGAACGAGCCTGTGCAAATCGCGTCGAGTTGGAACTTGTGCTTCTAGCGCAAACTCGAAGCGAGATGCACCTTTCTTGCTCGCGGGATAGCAAAGGACAGGCGCGGCACAAGTGGGGAAAGAATCCTTCGGTTTACCTGCCCTGCCCCTGATCCGTCCATTGGGGATGGAACCTTCTGTTTTGCCACTGTGACCACCAACTGTGGGGCGACGAGGAGAGGGAGTAGGAGGATGACGCGGCTCCTTCCGTCTCCGTCGCCTGTTCGTCCCGCGCCGCGTAGGCAGGACGCGCGCGAAGGAGCTTAGGCGACGCGGCGTTTCTTTTTTTGTGGTGGCGCGGCGGCGCATCTGATATGGCGAGAAAATTGATGATTTGTCATCTTCAAGAATGGGCTTCGCACTTTTGCCACTCTCAATGTTGACTTCGCAAAATATACATTAGTATGTCATTTTATCTCTTTAATTCATTTTCTTTTTCTTTTTCTAATTTCAGGGACTGGAAAAGACCCTTCTACCCCTGGCTAATTCCTCTTCTTTGTAATATCGGGACGGGAGTCATTACTATCTTCTTCTACACTTCGCACTGGGTGTATCATGCGGTGCAGATTGGTGAACTGAACTCATGTTCTGAACCTTGTTGATATCCAATGGCGAATCCTTTTCTAAAGCTTCGGTTTGGTTAGTTGCTGAAGGGCATTTGGAGCCGCCAGAGCTGTCTGAAACTGTTAGCAGAGCAAGATGGCTATGTGATTGACTTGATCAGGTAAAAGGTATGTTTAAACCAACTACCAATACGTCTGTACCTTCTTCAAGAACATCACAAACTAATAGTCTGTTCTGTGCTTGCGATGGCTCAATAATCTTTGAAGGCGATGTTCGTGACGAGCTGTTGCTGATGGCCCTTACACGATTGTGGGCTCCCAGAAGCTTCATCCTTAACTTTGTCGGAGAAAGTGCACCAGCCTACAGGCACACTGTAAGTCTTTCTCCATGGAAGCACTATAACTATCTCAATTCAAGTTATTTTTTTGGCACAGAATACTTATAGGCATCTTAGAACTCTATGAACCGTTAAGAACAAAGAAGTACTGGTGTCATGCTAAGATTTTAACCATTTCCAAGGGTTAGTAGAAGGGTTATTCGGTACTAGTATCTCTGCTCAGGAACAAGACGCGGGGAAAAAATGCTTCAAATGGGGATAGTGAAACCATCTCATTTACCATGTAAAATACTAGGACGTGATCAGTGGCGGATCCAAGAAAATTTTTTGGAGGGGCTGAAGTACCTTCAGCTCGACCTCAACCCCTTCTACATTATACATCCATAGCTAAAAGTTTAGGGGGGCTCCAAGGGTCCGGTAGCGGTAGGGAGGGCTCGAGCCCCCCGCCCCACCGCTGGATCCGCCCCTGGACGTGCTGTATCAACGAGGAATTTTCCAGAGTGAGTATTCTAGTTCTTTGCTATAAAACTGCATATTTAGCGATACAATTACCTTAGCTCGCTTTCACTGCGAGAACAGATTTACTGATAGTTCTCTAGACCAACAGTGTATAAATAAACCGGTGAGTAACACCCTATTATCCTTCCAAAATTGCTCACTGTGTTCTCTAGTTGTAATCTGCTCACTGTGTTCTCTAGTTGTCTTATTTCAACCTTACATACTTACAGCTTCAAGAGAAGCTTGAAATGAAACAGAACGTTCCTACATAGTGCACAACAACATATTTTCTAGAGAAATGAAGAAAAAAGGAAAAATTGGAAACGAGGCAAGGAAGCACGTCCATATCAAGAAGTGAAATCTTAGAGGAAAGCAAAGGGAAATGGAAATGAAGGAATATTATAAAGATGCGCCACCTGAAGAAATACAACGACAATAGCTAAGAATCGAGCACCCAGCGAGTAGCTCAGATCAAACGAGCTACCGCACTGGCTTAGATAGAGCTCGTACCTGGACTTTGTGAATCCTCTCATACTCCATTCTTCCTTTCGGGGTGTGCGTGCGTTTGGGTCGCTGGTCGGAGAGGGAGAGGAAGGGTGAGTGAGGGGAGAACACTATACTGCTAGATCAGTAGGACTGGGATAACTAATAAGAGCAGGTACAATAAGACTTAGTCAGTAGACTATAGCAAATATAATATCAACCAAATTTTACGTGGCAGAGAGAGAAGGAAGCTGGCTACTAAATTGCAGCTAGCTATAGCACGTAAAAATATGCATTTCACTCTCTTACACGTGGGGTCAAATAATTATTGTAATAGCTACCTTATTGTATGAACTATTTTTTTGAAGGCTATAGATGAAATGGACAAGTGTTATAGTCACTAGTTGGCTATACTATTGTACTTGCTCTAAGAGATCTAGCAGCGCGCTGTCATGTCTTGCCCCGATATTACAAAGAAGAGGAATTAGCCAGGGGTAGAAAGGTCTTTTTCAGTCCCTGAAATTAAAAAAGAAAAAGAAAATGAATTAAAGGGATGAAATGGTATACTAATCAAGGGATTAATGTACTACATGACATTTTTGCGAAGCCAACATTGAGAGTGGCAGAAGTACGAAGCCCATTCTTGAAGATGGCAAATTATCAATTTTCTCCTGAAATGGCGGAGAGGCAATACCAGCCCGAGCGGCAGTGCGGCGCTTAGGCCCTATTTGGTACAGCTTCACCAACAGTTTCATGAGCTGTTGTGAGTTATTTTTTGCCAAACACCCTTTTTGCAAACATCTTCATGGATGAAACTCCTTAAATCATGCTCTCACAAGGGAATGGGGTGGGGTGAAGCTGAAAATAGTAGCTTTTCACAGCTCTCTCCCTCAGGCTCGCAGTTCTAGGAACCCACTGCCCTTGTAGTTGACAGAAATTACAGCACTTTGCCACTAGGTCCCCACGCCTGTTTCCTCTCCTCCCGTTCGCAATGATTTTAATTTTTCTATTATTTTAATTTTTTTTAATTCATACTCATTCAAATATATTATTTTTTAATTCATATGACCATATACAAACATACAACTCCAAATGTTAGAACAAGTCAGGTAGACAGGGACATCTTGGACAATTGCCCTCTCTCAGCCATGCATGAAGCTGTTGGTGAAGCTGTTTTGCCAAACAATTTTTCAAAACAGCTTTAGCTTCACCGGTGAAGCTGCTCGTGAAGCTGAAACAAAAAAAACAGCTTCACTAGTGAAGCTGTACCAAACGGGGCCTTAATCGCACGGTACAAAGGAGGCTCGAGCAAAGGTAAGGTTAATCTCATTGGATTCAATTCCTCATCCATGCGCGCCAGGTAAAATTTTTGCTTTTTAGCCCAAAATTTGAAAGTTTTTTTACATATGGACCCCTGGAGAAAAGATTTGCAAAAATGGACCCTTCACTCGGCGCCAAAGCATATGGCGCCCAGTGTATACGTCACGGCGTCATATGCTTTGGCGCCGTGCGTGGACACGTAGGATCCATGGTGGCACAACACGGTGCCAAAGCACATGGCGCCGTGCCATACATATACGACGCTAAAGGCCGTGGCGCCGTTTCCTGGGACTTAAGACCGAGCGCAGCCCCCCGGCCCCCTCACTCCACTCGTCAGACCGACACAGAGAATAGCCGCCGCCCCTCTCTCCCCCCTCAAAATCCACCCAAATCCATCAATTTTTTTCGCGATTTTGCTTCCAAACCGAGCTAGCAAGGTGAGCTCCCTCTCCTCGTTTGATTTTTTGCAGTAGATATGGATTATTTGAGGTACATTTCGTAGGGTAAAAGTTGAAACCCTAGATGAAATTTGTTGGATTTGGCTCGGTTTTAGGTTCGATTCGCAATAGATATGCGTAATGTATTAGTAATAGATCCGTTTTTAGGTTGAAATTAGTTGGATTAGGGTTTGATTTGGGTAACTAGCTAACCTAGGGTTAGAAACGAGAAAAATTATAAATCTTATTCATTTCGCATTTTAGGTTGTCATGGGCTTCACTCGTTTGCCACCTCCATCCGGTGTTCCCGTGCCGATGTGTTATTGCGGCGATCCTTGCAAAGTGGAAAGGTCGGATGATCCGGATACATATAGCGAGGTACCGGATGTGCGCCAACCGGCGTTCGATCCGCCACGTGCCGCCGTTGTCCTCGGCAAGATGGTATGTTGTATTGTCGATTCATCGAATTGGTATTAATTCTGTTGGTTTAACGAATGCATACATTTGCAGGAGCCTCCACCGCTTTGTGATTTTGAGCAGTGGATCGACACTGCGATCACTGAGGATGACAAAAAATATCTTGACGCCAATAAGAAGTAGGATGAAGAACGAAAGGAGAGGTGGGAAAGGGAGAAGAAACAGGAGGAGGCCGCGAGGGAACACTGTGAGGAGGAGCGTAAGAGGGCCGCGGCAAAGCGCAAGGGAGAAAGGCAGAAGAAGCTAGAAAGAGCGCGGCGTGCCAAGGCAGCCCTTGAGCGAGACTCGATGCTCGAGAGGAAGGGAAGTGGCCTCGATGCACTCGATGAGGTTATTGCTATGTATATTTAATGTTTGATGTATGCGGACGTATGTATTTTCTGAAAATTTATAAACTATGTATGTGGACTATGTATGTATGTGGACGTATGCACTCAGTATGTTATTTTGGGCTGCGCTTATTCATTTGGTGAATGTCAATTAGTATTGTTTGTGCGGATAGAACGAAACAATTAGGCCGAGCTTGCAGTTTTAATGCAAGTGTAGAATCACGCGCCAAACACCACGCGCCAGATGTAAGTAGCACGGTGCCAAACACTCTGGCGCTGAGATATTGAACTACGGCGCGCAAAACTTTGGCGCCGCATCCTGGCGCCAAAGTTCCCGGCGCCGTTTTTCAATACCTCGGCGCCGGGGTGTTTGGCGCCGTGCTACGCAAACCTACAGAAAAAACAGCAAAGAGCTGTCTGTTTTTCTGCATATACAAAACACATACACACATATACATACATTCACATATAAAACACATACGCATAACTCTCAATAAAGTCTAGATGCATACATTCACGTATAAATCTCAAATCATACATACATACATATATGCACACATACACATATAAAATACACATACACATACATATATGCACACATACACATACACATACACATACACATACACATACACATACACATACACATACACATACACATACACATACACATACACATACACATACACATACACATACACATACACATACACATACACATACACACAACTCTCATCATCATGGGTTGGAGGACGCAGTATGGGAATCATCGTGAGCTTGCCGCGGTGCTCTCTGTCGTAGAACTCGTCCACCAGCCGGTACCTCGCCATCCTGCGCATCCAAAATTACGTTAGTGATAAGAATAACAAAATATCTAAAAATTATGCTTTCTAGACCTAACGCCGCTAACCTGAGTGGAACGACGTTGACACGTCCGTAAATTGTGACCCATTAGACCACACATACCGCAGTGTGTCTCCTGTGGGTCCTCAACGAAGGGATTTGCCTTACCCCTCTTGGTGCGACCAGGTATCCGATCCATGTCCATCTTGTATCTTGACCGCTTCCTGCTGCCCCTCTTGTGCCAACGTAACCCCGCGTCTGCTATGTACCTGGGACCCGAGTAAAGTGGTCACTCGCTTTCATCACGATATGGCTCGAACCGTGGGGCCCATGTCCTCACCAACGCATCCACGCTGAATAGTCTCGGGATTTTGATCTCAACATCGACATTCCGGGCCCTACATGCGGTCACCATGTGGGAGCATGGAAAATGGACTTGTCGGGAACACCGCATGTGCATGTGAAGGATGTAATCACGACCTTATGCTTTCGGGCCTCTCGGAGCTCTCCATTCTCGGTTGTCCCTCCACCCTCAACAACCTCATACGTGCCCATCACATGGTCAAAACAGTGGCAATCCTGTTCATTGGCTTGCATATTCGCTTTGGTAATGAAGCCGTGAGGACGAGGTGGCCAACATGCATGTGCCTTTAACATGTCTGAGGCTTCCCGGTGCCGGTTGACAAACCATGCAATACACTTGTAGAAAGTGAACGCCGCAATTGCGGTAACTGGCAATCCACGTGCCCCCTTAAGCAGCCCGTTAAAGCATTCTGCCATGTTGCTAGTCATGAACCCATACCTCCTTCCCAATGGGTCATGAGCCATTGACCATTTGTGCACATCCCTCATTAAACCCCTTATCCAATCACGATCCTCGGCATTAGTTTTCGTTTTCAACTCCTCTAACTTCTCATCGAACAGCTTTACCTCCCTCTGGCGACATACCTCCTCGAAAAGTGCAAAGTTGGCCTTCACCCCATCTTTTTTGAACAAGTTCTCTGCAAGGTGCATTGTGCACCAATGATGATGTACAGGTAAATGTCCTGGTATCACTTCCTTAACGGCGCTCAAGATCCCAGCGTGCCTGTCAGACAACACACAAACCTCCCTCCCCGGGCCAACCACATGGATCCGTACAAGCCGTAGAAACTAAGCCTAGCTAGATTTGTCCTCCTTCTCCACCAAAGCAAAAGCCAACGGCACAAGCGAGTTGTCCGCATCACAGCCAATAGAAATCAACAACGTTCCCTCATACTTGCCCAACAGGAACGTCCCATCAATTGACAGAACAGGCCTACAATGTTTGAAAGCCTCGACACACTGACCAAAGCACTAGAATGCTCGAAAAAAATATGTCTTCCATTAACCCATACATCGGGCCTAGGCACGTACTCATACTGCATTCCTGCATTGGCCGCTTTCATTGCGTTCAACATGGCCGGCAAACGCTCATACGCCTCCTCCCAATCACCATAAATCAACTTCAAAGCACGTTGTTGCGCCCTCCATGCTTTCCCATACTTGATTGTGTAGTGCCACTTTAGTTTAACGGCCTCTATCACTGCTGCCACGCGCATCGTCGGCATGTGCTTTATCATGGGGTACAAAGGGTTGCAATGAACCGAGAAGCCAATCGACGATGTTTCGGTGGGCTCGGAAGACCCACACCATGCGGTCCATCCACGATTGTAATCTTAAACCTCTCCGTACCATTCACCTTCCCGCACAGACTTTCCATGCACACCTGTGCTCTCACATTTGATGGTGTACCGACGCGTTTTGCGTATGAGTTCTTAACCCGTATGGACGGTTGTGCACGATCGAGTACTCTTTCAACCACATCTTCAATGCCGACATATCCTCAAAGACATGACCCTTCGAATTATGATACTAGCCCTGTGCCTAGGTACGTCCCTCTCGCATTTGCCCTCCATCCGCGACACTCTATGTGCGTTGCTTAGGTCATTATAATCGGACACTAGTGGATCACGGCCAGAAATATTCTTCTCAACATCTCAATTTCGCTAGATGTCAAACCTGGATCGGTCTGTCATCATCCGAGTCCACGCCTCGCATCCTCATAAGCGCCTCGTCTCCGCAAGTGTACATCCACCCCGTTAGATGCTACACAAACCATGGGTTCCTCAAACACTGTCTCCTCGTCGAATCCACCAACAAAGCGGTCATCGACATCCTCGAGTCGACTTCTACCGAGTCAATGGAACCTCACATACTTGAGCCGAGGATACAACTTGCACCTCGACCTCTTCATGATCCGGTGACCCAACCAACGGTGAGTCATTGGGATCCAATGCAGCCCTAGGAGGTGATTGATCTCTCACCACCCTCTGCACAAACAAGTCAGGTGCTCTGACCTCTGAGTCCCAAACAATGGCCACATAGTTATCCCATTCACCGTCGCTGCCAATCGAAACCAATCTCTTTATACGCGGCCCCTTTGACGACCCAACATCAATCAATCCTTGCATAACGACATCACCATGCTCATCTGTCCATCCCAACCTCTCTTTCAAGCGATAAATGATCTCACCATACGACGGACGTGAACTAAATAGCAATGTGGTCTCTTCCATGTCCTCCAAATCAACACCCCCATTGTCATTTCTCTTCACAGTACCACCATGGTGCAAAGTCACAACCTTATCCATCTATAGCACAACAAACAAACATACCTCAGTCATTACGTACAACAATCAAACCCTAGAAACGAATCTATACACATTACTACTAATACATTACGCATATCTATTGCGAATCGAACCTAAAACCGAGCCAAATCCAACTAATTTCATCTAGGGTTTCAAATTTTGCCCTACGAAATGTACCTCAAATAATCCATATCTACTGCGACAAATCAAAGGAGGAGAGGGAGCTCATCTTGCTTGCTCGGTTTGGAAGCAAAACCGCAAGAAAATTCGATGGATTGGGGTGGATTTGGGAGAGGAGAGACGGCGGGCGGAGGTCGCTCTGCTCGGCCTGTTCGAACGAGCACCGAGGGGTGGTGGGGCGAAGCGCGCTTCGGTCTCAAGTCAGAAACGCGCCACGCATCGTTAGCGCCAGATATGTATGGCACGGCGCCATGTGCTTTGGCGCCGTCTTTGTGCCACCGTGGATCCTACGTGTCCACGCACGGCGTCAAAGCATATGGTGCCGTGACGTGTACACTGGGCGCCATGTGATTTGGCGCCGTGCTAGGGGTCCAATTTTGCAAATCTTTTCTTCAGGGGTCCATATGTAAAAAGCTTTCAAAATTTGGGCTAAAAAGTAAAAATTTTACGCGCGCTAGTGGGTCTCACCGTCGGCGAGGATTTGCTGCCATTTAACCATCTCATGGCCTTCATCTCTCTTAATTTGTTTTATTAGAGGTGTGAGTTGCTACCCCTTTTGAGTTACTACTCAGTTTTTATTGGAGTTACTCTCTATATTTTCTTCTGAAGATGTGAACTGCTACTCGATTTCTGGTGAGTTGCCAGTTGTGATTTTTTTAGTGAAGTTGTTACCCTCTTTTCTTAGTGACTTACTATCCAATTTTACAGTGACTTGCTAACCTTTCTCAATGAGTTGGTGCTCGAATTTCTGGCTATGTTTCATATCATTTCTTACTAAATTGCTACTTGATTTTTATAGTGAGCTGCTACTTGATTTTTACAGTGAATTGTTATCATACTTCTCAGTGAGTTGCTACCCCTTCTCAATGAGTTATAAATGGATATTTCGGTGAGTTTGCTATCTCTTTCTCAGTGAGTTGCTATTTGATTTTTCTCTTAGTTGCTCCTGGCTTTCTTTGAAGCTCATAGTTGCTATTAGATTTTTTTCGAAAGAGTTGCTACTTTTGTTTCTACTGATTGACTCGTAAGGGAAGGAGAGGGTGAGAATTGGGAGCATGAGGAAGCTGTGGCTCTTTGGCCACGAGAGAGTGTTGTATTGGAATATGAAAGGATAGTGGAAGGAAATGATCATGTACTGTAGAAAAGAAAACAGGACAGGTAGTGTTGCCATGTTAACGTGCGATCAGTCGTGCGATAATGTGATGTTATTTAAAATAAAAAACAAAGACAGTGTTTAACAGTAAGAGACGTAATATTCTATTATACTAAATTGCAACGTATCTGTTTAATATCTTGAATTTGTGGCTATAATAAAGTAGGTACTGTGGCAGCGAAGTAAAAAGAGCGGCTCAAATTGAGACTTTTCCACAGCATCCCATCCACTGACGAAAATTCCCAACCGCAAGCAACAGATCCATCCATCCACCAGTCCACCACCGCCCCAGGGAGCGAGGCAGACGACGCAAACAACCCAAACCCGTCCCCAAACCGCTCATCGATTCCCCTCGCGATTCTCCGGGATTCTGTTTTTGTCTCGCGTTTTTGGTATTTTTCGATCTCCCCAAGGCGGAAGCACCACGCGCGCCGCGGGAATGGAGGGAGGGGAGGCGGCAGGTGGGCGGTTGGTGGCGGCTCCACTCCATTCACTGGTCCAAATGGCGGCCAATAATAGCGAGCCCATACTGGAGGGGGCAGGGGGAGGAGGCGTGAAGCACGAGGAGGCGGAGGAGGTGGAGGAGAAGGCGGCGGCGGCCCCGGCGCAGGCGAGCGCCACGATGCTGCACCGATCGGGCTCGCGGCCGCAGCTGGACCTCAGCGGCGCGGCGATCCACGGCACCCTGGAGGACCGCAACCCCACTATCCTGCTGCCCAACCAGTCCGACGACATCTCCCACCTCGCGCTCGACATCGGCGGTATGTACGCGCGCAGCTAGGCTAGCTAGCTCTTCCTCGTTTCCCCGCGAATAAGTTCGCCGCGTGACGTCATCCGCTAGCACTGTCGTATCGTCGTTTATTGCATTATAACCTTGTGAAGCGAGATAGTGGAGTACATGAAACATGAGACCCAAACGGTGGATGAATACTACAGTGTTAAGAAGCTAGCAGTTCGGTGCACTGCTATGGCTGTTGCCTTTCTGGGTTGCTTGACGTCCAGGTCTCCAGGAATGCCAGTGTCGCTTGGTCCTGAAGACTGATAATTTTGAACCACCTTATGCGTGTTCTTGCTAATTGATCATATTAGTAATCTGGATTTTGTAGTATCAAACTATCAATAATCTGTGATAGCTGGGATGATAAACGCGGCATGCGGCTTTCTGAATCCGTCGTGAAATTACTTTTGTGGTTTCTGAACTAATGAGCCATGTGCCTGACAAATTAAATCATGTTGGCATTTTATTTCTTTTTGCTCAGAAGTTATATTTTCAGTCAGCAGTCTGGAGTGGGAGCTACAATCTTCTCTTGCCTGTTAAATCTCCTATAATTTTGTATGTTAAACTGTATGTTTTCCTCTAGGTTCTCTTATAAAGTTGGTATATTTCTCACGACATGCGGAGCTCTCCACGGAGAATAAGCGTAAGATATCCATGAAGAGAAGACTTGGGATGTTTAATGGTGGCAGGAGGAGTTACCCGATTCTTGGAGGGAGGCTCCACTTTGTCAAATTTGAGACTGGGAAGCTAAATGAATGTTTGGACTTCATTTCTTCCAAACAACTACATCGTGGTGGTATGCAAACACTACTTTGAATTTATTTATATATACAAATTACTACTTTGGATTGTAAACAATTGGAATCTTGTATGGTCTAGAGTGTGCATCTATTTTGTATATTTGTGTTATTTTAAGATGCTGGCTTTTGGTGGAAACAGTGAGAAATCACCACTTATAAACAGAGCTGAGAGTATATGTAGATAGTTGTTGATGTTACTATATCATGTGCATATATGCTACCGATTTCGAGGGTGACTACTGCTTGTTTCTTCTTGGAAGTGCATCATAGTCACATGTGAGGTATATCTACATGAGGTTAAACACTAAATTGTATAATGTCCGAATTGCTTCTGTCACTTTGTTCTCCATATGTTTTCTATTATTCTATTAATCGGCCGTCTTGCATTTTCTTAACATTGAGTGGCTGTTTTATGCTGTAGGAGTCGATTCACCTTCATGGCGCTCAGGAGCTCAACCTGATAACATTGTAATCAAGGTAACAACTAATGAGACAACATCCTTAAGATTTATGGAAATTTGTTTAATATACCTGGAAAAATTTGCTAGTGTTCATTATCAGAATGCTTGAACATTTTGGCTAGCAATCCATTCTTCCTAATGCCACCTTCTTAGTGGAGATGGTTACTACCGATGTTTTTGGTGAATAAGACTTGTATTTGATGCTACAGACGAACCTGTAGTAAACCATAACGATAATTTGCTTCCTGTGCAATATTAGTTCTCAAATGGAAATATATCCAAATGGTTGTACTTTGTAGAAGGAAAGTCTTTTTTGTAACAGGATTCTTTTTAGCTCGCGCATGAGTGATTCTTATTTATCAGGATCAGACTGTGTAGTTTATGTTTGCATATAAAACTACTCATCCTTCTCTTGATTTGTTGCATTAGAATTATAATTTTTATTGATTATGATATTTTGTTGAAAGGCAACAGGTGGTGGAGCATTTAAGTATGCTGATCTCTTCAAGGAAAGATTAGGAGTCAGTCTTGAAAAGGAGGATGAAATGGACTGTCTTGTGGCTGGAGCAAATTTTTTGCTTAAGGTTTCTATTTCTGAGTTATACTATCACTACCTAGGCTGTATCCTACTATACAGTTTCATATTGTACATGATGTTTTATAATGGATGTTTGGAAATGTATTAATCCACAAAAGTGTTATTAAACGTCATTTGAAGGGTGGTAACATTAAGAAATTTAAAGTATGTGCAAGTTAATAAGACTTTATTTTGTTGCCAGGCTATACGTCATGAAGCTTTTACACACATGGATGGCCAAAAGGAATACGTGCAGATTGATCAGAATGATCTGTTTCCCTTCCTCCTTGTTAATGTTGGGTCTGGTGTCAGCATAATCAAGGTAACTTCTAGTTTGATTTTTTTGTTTCACCGGATGTTGTTGATTGTTCTTTTTCAAAGGTTGATGGACACGGGAAATTTCAACGAGTTAGTGGGACAAATGTTGGTGGTGGTACGTACTGGGGATTGGGGAGGTTAATGACAAAGTGCAAGAGGTGCTCTTTTTGTCCGTTCATGGACATGATACATTTCTATAGAGAAGTTTGAGTACTCTTAAAATCATGAATTTGTTTCAGTTTTGATGAGCTACTAGAGTTAAGCCAGCGTGGAGACAACAGTACCATTGACATGCTTGTAGGAGATATATATGGTGGTCTGGACTACTCCAAGGTAACTATGAGCATTTTTGTGGAATTCATCTTAAAACTGTTATGAATATTGTATGTATAATGATGAGGCCCAAAGGGCAATATATATAGAGAGTACAAGAGGGTATATGGAAGGAATACAAGTCATATAAGGAAACAAATAAGAGTCCTATTCTATCTCTAATACCTTATCTCTAATACCCTTAACAAAAACCATTTTGATGTGTCCCTTAAGTTATTGTAGACATTGACTTTTGTGTGCATTGGGAAAAGCTGCTAGTCAGACGTGGTATTTCTGGATAACATTCAATGTGTCGAGCATTTTGGAACAAAGGTTCTTAAGAGTTAAGAGTGTGTAATTCTTCTTTTCCCATGCACTAATTCTTGCATGCTTCTGCTGTATGGCAGATTGGCCTCTCGGCGTCAACAATCGCCTCTAGTTTTGGGAAGACAATTTCAGAAAACAAGGAGCTATCAGATTATAGACCTGAGGATATTTCACTCTCTCTGTTACGGATGATTTCATATAATATTGGCCAGGTATGACAATCTTGTTGAGGTTTTCTATGGCTTAAAGAAATGATGAGTAACTAGTGGGATATCTGTTTGACACGAATGACTCAGTCTTTGCTGCATCAAAGTCACTTGACACTGTTTTTGTTGACTGTGAAGTTTGAACAAGTGATCCAAATAGTGAACCTTGGTAGCTTATCTGAACATATATCTTTTTTCAACTTGATTTATTGAGAAACTCACGTGTCCAACACTGAACAATAGCATTCTTCTCTGAAAAAGAAACAATAGAATGAATGAATTTTCAACCTGTTTTTGTTATCTAGTGCCTTCTGTGATAACAATATGGAAAAATGAGCCCATGACCTAACACTGCCAACTATGATATTAGATGACAGTGCTAAACAATGTATTCAAATAGGTTCTTCTCTGGTTGGTCGAATGCCACTTCTCATTGCGTTATCTCACCATGAAACTGAGTGCCAAATGTCCCGAATGCACATCTTGCGAACTCAGATATTACTTGGTGTTGTTGTAGACTAACACATCAACGGTGGTGTTAGTTCATCTTCCATCTCTGGGTTAAGTTTATGATTGAGCAATTTTTTTTGAAAGAATTACATTTAGTTAAAAGCCCCCAAAATTCCATTGAGTTTTATCACTCGACAGTCGACACTCAAGTCTAAGGATAAAACTGTACAGGCCCGTTGCACTTTATAAAAATTGAAGCGATGTATTTCATTTATCCTTTTTTTTTTGGTAGATTTCCTATCTCAATGCACTTCGATATGGACTCAAGAGGATATTTTTTGGTGGATTCTTCATCCGTGGTCATGCATACACAATGGACACAATTTCATTTGCAGTGCATTTCTGGTAAAAGTTCCAAAAACATTTTTAATTTTTAATATTGTGCCACACTGATTTAGCTAATTTAAAAATAATTTTCTCACTATGTTGTACACGAATTGTATGTTCTTGAAACCATCGTACACTACGTATTTGGAAAGGTCAAAAGGAGAGACAAAAGCCATGTTTCTGCGTCATGAGGGCTTTCTTGGAGCACTTGGTGCGTTTATGAGTTATGAGAAGCATGGTCTTGATGACTTGAGGGTACATCACTTGGTTGAACGCTTCCCAATGGGTGCTCCATATGTTGGTGGAAAGATTCATGGGCCACCTCTTGGGGATCTCAATGAGAAGGTAAGGACATCTATTCATGATCATGGTTACCTTCATGAATCATGATTACGTTGGTTGTTGGTTTGGTTATTCTGTAGAGTTATGACATCCTCTATTGAGATTAAATTTGTTGCTTGACAAACTTACAACATTGGAAATTTGAAATGGAAATAATTCCTGTCCAACTAAAAGCTACACATGCACATGCACAAAAAAAACCCCCCACTTGCAACTTTTTTCTATTGGGAACAGCTGCTCGAATGAATCACATGTTTTTTTTGTCACCATTTTCTACTCTTGGCTCATGGTTAACATTTCTGAATTCACCATTTTGATTATTAAATGTTGTTCTGTCCGAATTGCAAGATCAATAAATTTTGATATGGAACTCTACTTATCAGATATCATGGATGGAGAAGTTTGTGCAGAAGGGTACTCAGATTATAGCCCCTGTACCTATGGGAGCTCCTGCTACAACAGGTATGGGAGGTTTTGAAAGGCCTACTTCCAAGGGTGACATTTTGCGGTCAGATGCAAGTGCAGCTCTAAATGTTGGCGTTCTCCATCTTGTACCCACATTGGATGTCTTTCCGTTGTTAGAAGACCCAAAGATGTAAGTCAAAGCTATTTGGCTCTCTTCTCTATCATACCTATGAAAATGAATGAAATTCTCGAATATCAAGGGGGGTTCGGCTAGATATTTGGATCCAATTTCTCAACCCAAAGAAGACCAATTAAAGTTGAACTATCATAGCAAATTCAGTATGGAAGTTGGAGCTCCACTTTTGTTGCCCTAAATTGAAAGTTATGGGTGGACATTTTGCCCCACAAGCTTAAGTTTTTTTTAACAAGTAAAACCCCAAAAGCATAAGACTACATCAAACTAATCCCTTCTTGAAGTATTTTCTTGTAACTATGAGGCCAAAAGTAATTGAGATGCTTCGGCGTATAACAAAACCTTCTAAATTGCCATATCCATGGTAAAAAAGAACTGAACCTCAGTTAAAAAAGGTCTTCATCTGAATAAATTCAACTTGGAGTTTTTCCCACGAATATTCACTCCTGGTTAAGCAGTATGTGCTCTTTCACCACAGCACTGAAGAAGCTCTTATTGTCTTGACCAATTTAAATGATAATAGTCTATCTATTCCTTTTTCCCCTTTAAATGAGGAACGACTTATTTAAAGCATTATACACTACTTGTACATGTAAGCTTGGTGATGGAAGAAAAAAATGCTATCACGTGCAGCTCAACTATATATTGTGTGTAAATTGTAATTTATGATCTGTATTGCAGGTATGAACCAAACACAATTGATCTTGACCATGATGAGTTCAAGTAAATTCTATTTCACTTATTTATAAATATCTTATAGGAATTGAATTCTTTGATGATATCTGAGATGTACCATGCTAGGTACTGGTTCACGGTTTTGTCAGACCATTTGCCAGACCTTGTGGACAAGGTATGATCCACTCCTTGCAAATATCCTTGTATAACTTCTGAGGCAGGAGATCTGAATTTTCTTTCACATCATGACATTGTGATAACAATATATCTCAACAATATTTTATTGAGTCCTTATAACTAAGTATGTCAGCCAGCGCTACACGTCAGTATGTCACTAGTTTGCAGACTTTGATAGCTACTGCTTTTATTGGTGTCCACCTAAGCAGGCATTCCACACAAACACAAACGTTTTTTTTAAACTACCTTAAGCAGGCATTCCGCACACACAGATGTTTTTTTAACTACCTTTCTTGTTAAGAAATTTCAACATTATAATTATTAGATATTTCCTTAGTTTAGTTAGCTCCTAGATCTGCATTTCAGGCAATATTCCTCATTAAATTTGGTATAGTAACAATATATGAATTTACAGTAAACTGTTTGTCAGAATCTCCATCTCTAGTCTTTGTATGAGTATACGGAAACTTAAAAAGTATATTTTTTTTACTAATTTCTGCATAGTATTCTTGGTAGGCGGTTGCTAGTGAAGGTGGGATTGATGATGCCAAAAGGCGGGGAGATGCGTTTGCACATGCCTTTTCTGCTCATTTGGCAAGGTACACAATTGCAATTACATCGCATTAGTTTGTAGGTTTCTGTTTCCTTTTTTTTTATTGGAAGGTTTTTCTGTTTCCTTATTCTGCTGGCATTGCTAAGAGTAGTAAACTGCATTGCACAGTATCACTTTGTTGCCTTACTTTTGTGTCTAAGTTTAGGTTGATGGAGGAGCCTGCTGCTTATGGGAAGTTCGGTTTAGCCAACTTGTTGGAGTTGAGAGAAGAATGTCTGAGAGAATTTCAGTTTGTTGATGCATATGTTAGTATCAAGCAAAGGTTAGTTCATCTCTGTGTGTGTGTGTGTGCCCGCGTGCACATGCGTGGCACTCCATGGTTGTCAACTAGTATCTCTACTCTGCTATTTATCTAAACTTTTTGTGTTTTCTGCATTAAGGGAAAATGAGGCTTCACTTGCTGTTTTACCTGATCTCCTTATGGAACTTGATAGTATGAATGAGGTATGAGAGAGCAGGGCTATCTTCCTGCTTAAATTAGCACTCAACAGAATTCATTTAAATATTTTGTTTTATGTGATGGTGTAGATTATTATACTTGCAACAGTGCCCTTTTTCATTGGCAACGGATGGCAATCGGGCGCGGCTGGTACGGGTAGTGCTCGCCCATACCCATACCCGCGACCCGGATTTACGACCACGGGTATACCCGCAAATGATGACGGGCGAAAAACCTCGCCCATACCCGTCGCCCGCGGGTACCCGTCATCCGTGGGCACAGGGATCAAAACCGAAGGGACAAATCCGGCCGCGGGCGTACCGTGAATCGCGGCGATTACGCCAGAACCGAAATCCCGATTCTAACCGGTCAAAATTCGTCAAATGTTTTTTTGGCGGGCGGGAGAAGACCGTGAATCGGACCGTGCCGGCCGATTCACGTTTTACCGGTGAGAAAACCGGAAAAACCAGTGAGAGGGGTTTGGCTAATCCAGTTGTTGATTCAATTGAGATTTTTTGAACTTTGATGTTGAAGTGATTTCTCAATCTATTGTTTCCTGGTAGATGAGTAGATCCTTGGCCCTGTCTATTTGTGCTTCATAACTCTTGATTGATTGGGCAATCTTAGAGAAGTGGTTCATTTTTCAAGAACTCACTTGGGAACCATTTTTGAGTTTGGTTTGTGGTGGAAATGTTTGGAGTTTGCTAAAGTGCTGCAAACCACTCTCAAAGACAAGCATCCAATGCCCTTTCGATTACAATGGGCCCAACATGTTTGCTTCCAATCAACACTAGCTGCCAATGACAATAATTCACCCTTTTTACTTCCAACAAGACTAATCAACCTAATATATCAAAACAATACCCAAACTAATATACCCATTGTATTAGCAAGTCAAAAATTCAAATCTTCAATTCAAAAATTTCGCCAGTATTTGAAACCCGGTTGCCATCGGTATTTCCGGTTCTGCGTGATTCTGCCGTGAATCGCCGGTTTTCCCAACCATGCGTGGGCATACCCGTTTACCCGCGAACTGAGAGTGGCCGGTAACCGCCGGTTTTCCCAACCATGCGTGGGCATACCCGTTTACCCGCGAACTGAGAGTCACTATCTAAGAGTTGAATTAATGATAGGTACATATAAGCAACAGCTGTTGCTAGGAAATATAATAGCTATCAACAAAGTTTATAACAATCAATAGCAATTAGAGATATGGAAAAGTTTATAATAATCAATAGTAATTAGAGATATTGCTATGACTGTGCCATCTGTCAATCTATATTGCAGGTAAATCCTACGTGTTCGATAAAAAAAATATTGCAGGTAAACGGGCGGGGTGGGTACGGGTGGAGCTTACCTATACCCGTGCCTGTTTACCCGACGGGTAGAGTGTTCCCTCCATTTCCATACTCGTGGGTAAAGAAAATATCCCGTACCCGGCTTCATTAGGGTATTTACCCACGGCCCACGGGTATACGGTAAACGGGCACAATTGCCATCCAATGGCAGCGCATGTAGATAAAAAAATGAGAAATTTTGGTTCATACCACAGCCAAAAATTCAACTTTCATAGAATACCACCTATTTTGTCACTAACAAATGGACCTGGTGTGGTCCCACCTGCAACTGTCACAGTGAGTGGTATTTTGTTGAATTTTTTGCCCACATGCTTCCATGGTTGCCCCATGTTGGCCATTAGTTCAGCAATCTAGCTCAGCGTGAACTCTAGAACTCTGAATTCATCTTGAGTTTTGCTACGATGCTTGATGTTTTCAGGAAGCTAGATTGCTTGCTCTAATTGAAGGTGTCCTTGCTGCAAATATATTTGATTGGGGATCTCGAGCTTGTGTTGACCTTTATCACAAGGGAACTATAATAGAAATTTATCGCATGAGCCGCAAGAAGATGCAACGTCCTTGGCGGGCAAGTATTCCAAGTCTGAAATTTGAATGTTATAGTTGTATTGCAAGAGTTATCCCAATTATTTTTTATGAGTTGTGTTAGTCCAAGACCAGTTATTCATGTTGTGGTATTTATACTGATATCTTCTCTTTCAGATTGATGACTTTGATATGTTCAAAAAGAGAATGCTCACTGATAAAAAGGATCAACCCTACAAAAGAGCACTTCTTTTTGTTGATAACTCGGGTGCTGACGTGGTCCTTGGAATGCTTCCTTTAGCACGAGAGTTTTTACGCCATGGAACTGAGGTATAAATTGAAAATCTGAAATCTAAAAAAAAAAGTTGCCTTTTGTTAGGTTGCTCCACATTAGAGTTTGAACTATAAAGAACAGACAGGATGCTGTTTCAAGAGATTGAATCATGGGAACAGGCAATATATTGCAGGCTAAATTGCTAATAATGTATTTAGTTCACATTTCTGTTTTCCTTCATGGAAAATATAGACTGCATGTCAGATTGGGAAACAATCCTTATTTGTGAATATTGTGAACTTGTGACGCTCCCTAACATGTTATTCATGATAACCCAGAACTGATAATAAGATGATATTTGCAGTTTGACGAACATTGTGAAATAAACCTGGAAGTGATTATTAGATGTTCAATTATATTAGATTTAATGATTACTTGATGTTCAATTGTCATATATCTTCCACTGATATGTAGATAGTTAACGTGAGCTGGTAACAAAATACTGATTCTGCAGGTAGTTCTGGTTGCAAATTCATTGCCTGCATTGAATGATGTTACGGCTAATGAACTTCCAGAAATAGTAGCTGAAGCTTCAAAGGTACAAGTGGACATTTGTGCTCTTCGACCATCCTAGCTGTTTTATCTACTAATGCATCTGTAGTTATATCTACGTTCTGCTTTGTTGCTTGTTATGTATCACAGCACTGCGGTATCCTTCGGAAAGCTGCAGAAGCTGGTGGATTGATAGTTGATGCTATGGCTGGCATTCAAGATGATGTCAAGGATGAACCAGTGTCAGTGCCCCTAATGGTCGTTGAGAATGGATGTGGCAGTCCATGTATTGATTTCCGCCAGGTTAGCTCAGAGCTTGCAGCTGCTGCGAAGGATGCAGATTTGGTAAGAAGGCTGTAGCTCTTAGAAGTAGAACTGAATGAATTTCCTTATGCATAATCATTTGGGAAGTTCTGTGATTTGCTATGTTGGTTTTGGTTCTTGATGTTATGCAGGTAATCTTAGAGGGCATGGGACGAGCACTGCATACCAACCTCAATGCCCGTTTTAAGTGCGACGCTCTAAAGGTACTTGTTTCTGCAAACCTAGCTGATTTGTGGATGCACAATTACAAACTTGGTCCTGCCCTTGTATTTGACTAAATGCCTGTATAACTAAACTCTCTTGGAATTATTGAGTGAATCAACCTTGGAAAAAAGACTTATGTAATGGAGTTCTTGAATCAGTGGCTTGGGCTCACCGTAATTTTGTGGCCTATCTGTCAGTATGTTCGAGCTAGAAAGAGCAATTTAAACAGTGATATGCTGTACTTAATCCTGTGTGTATTTGACAAGATTACCAAACTGAACTTTACGTGCAGCTTGCCATGGTGAAGAATCAGAGGTTGGCAGAAAAGCTTTTTAGTGGAAATATATACGACTGCATCTGTAAATTTGAACCTGTTTCATGACAATGCGGAAGTGACTCTAGTGGATTAGCAGCACAAAAGAACTGGTAATGTCACTATTTCAGTTTATCTTATCTGACATTGAAAATTGGTCTTAGTAAAATGGTGTCTGCCCTTCTACTGGGCTTACACAATATAACTTGTTCTCAACAGTTTAATCATCTTACTAAAATTTGCAGATGCAGTGGGGCCATCAACGCACGCTTTATTGCCATGGCATTGACACCGGCACATGATCTAAGCCAGAAAGGCAAACTTGCCGCAAGAATTAAATATCCTTTCGCTGTACCAAATAGTACTCCTTGCATGTTAAAGATTGAAACAAGTGCCGCTGTTTGTTTGTGATAATAGTGTTATCTGAGCAAATTTCCCAAGGTTGTGGTGCCAGGGAGTTGCATCATACTAAAAGCTTAAAGGAACATTTTCAGAAAGGTTAAGAGATGTTTCAGCTTTGAGAGCACACGATTTTGCCTTGTTTACTTAAAGGATCATTACATCTTCCACAATGATAGAAGAAAACTAGGCGGGTCATCCACCCAATGGCCCAAACATTATTTGTCTTTCGCTAAAGCCGCGTGATGAGGCAGCTCATCATGAGGCATGAGCTGCTCTGTTTGCCTTGTTTGCCTCGAGTGGACAATGCATAATGGTTAATCGTTCGCCAAGCTGAAACTATCAGCAAAGAGTCGGGGCTGCCGCTCTCCTTGAGATGTTCTCATCTCTACCGCCTACACGGAATCTGCTTCAACATAATTACAAGGAGCATCCTGATCTACCACCGTCCATGCGAGATCTAGCGGCGAGGGAAGGGTGGTGCATGCGGACGTGGTCCATGCAGTCTCACGGCCGGGACGCCCGATCTGGACGGTTCACGCGCGATCGGGCAGCCGCAGCTCGATTTCGGGTGCGGAGAGGGCTCGGACCGACGTGGACACGTGCAGAAGCGAGCGGGTCGGGTCGCCTCAAATCGCGCAAACGCCTGTGGAGCGGGCAAACGGCTGTGTTCGTTTTGGTTTCTGATATTTGTAAAATCCGTTTTTTAGTTTGTGATTTATGACTTTTAATTAAAATTTTTGAATTTGAGTTGTTTGTGATAGAGATTATGGAGAGAGATACTCATATACGATTTTGGCCAGTACAGACGACGACTTTTCAATGTGTGCTACAATTAGTTTGTAAACATCGTCTTGAAAAAAATACTCTATTTGAAAGTTAAGTGCTGTAGCCAAAAGCCAAAAACAACTGAGAAAAACCAGTTACAACAGGCTTAAGTTAGAAGCCATTTAGAACGCGTCGACTTCTAATTTTGGTTTTTTCGGTTTTTTTACTTTTGCTTTTGTTTTTTTTCTTTTTTTATATTATCTATAGAGATAACAGTGTTTTCATATTTTTTTTCTCATTTTTTAATCAAATGATTTGAAAAAAAGTAGCAGTTACTATAGTACAATTGTAACCAATAACTAGAAGTCACAATTAAAAGCTGCAGCTAGTAGCCGATTGGGGCGGCCCCCTAAAAACCCCAATTGCATCCAATCCGTGTTCTCAGCAGCAATCCCTTCCGAACAGCTTCCAGTGCTTCAAAAGTTAAAGCACCCATAACATATTCGACGTACCAAGCTACAAACAGGCCCTTCTCGTCTCTTATCAGTGAAGAACCTGCTGCAGCACCACACCTAGTGTTCCCGTCATACACGGTGCATCAACATTCACCTTGACAAATCCAGCGTGAGGTTTTTGCCAGCCGTGTCTGGAAATTTTCCCCGAGGCCTTTGCTGGTTGGGCCAGGTCGCCCTTAGATCCCGCTTATTTCAGTTTCAGCTTCTGACTTATTTTTCATTATTTATAAATTTCGTCTTTTTCTGAATTTTGGTTTTTTTTGAGTTTTTTGTATTCGTTTGCATTATCCGTGATGAGCTAGCATATTTTTTTCTATTTATAATTTTTTTAAATTTAATTATGCCAAATAAGTTATCTTCAACTACAGTAAAATTTCAGTCACTACAATGTATTTTCAGACATAAACCATAGCTTTTCAGCCCAATCGAGTAGAAGCTAGTCTTCTGTCGGGAAGGCTTAATTTGTTGTAATTCTTTTCTCCATCCATTCAATTGGACTAGTCCTGAAACGCTTGTTCCAGTTTCTTCAAGCATGTCGTGATTAAATCTATAAGCATCGCAACACGCCAACATGGCAATGCATCAGGGTTGATCTGCTGTCTGTGCTTGCCCGCTCAGCGTCTCCTGAAGTCTCGAGCTCCATTGAGATTTGCGGCCAGCGGTGGTGAACAGAGTCAGAGATCACGGAGGGGAAGGGAACAGGATGGGAGATTTCTCGGAATGGTGATTGGTCAATGTTGTTATATGGACAAGAAAGGATGGGCCCACCAGTGAAACCAAAAGCCAAAGGAATCAAATGGCTATAGACGCATGCGGCATGCCACGTAGGCGGGGGTACGGATGCGAAACAGAGAAGCCACATCGAAAACCTTCGCCGTTAGAGCTGAACATGCTCCGTCACCCTTATCCAATAGAGGAATTCTCCACGGAAAAATGGAGAGTGGATCTCACTGCCATCCATATCTGGAAGTCGAGACCTAGATAGGGCAAGACGGATTGACTAGTCAACGGTGCTTCATCGGGTTGGGAAGGGTTCTTAGTTTTATGATTTTTAAAAAGCAATAGATATATTATTTACTAAACTTGATTGATATGTTATCATAAATCATTGATATTTAAAGACCAACTTATAGAAATATTGACAAATATCTCGTATGGTCAACCAGGAGATATGCACCATGTCCATCACAGAGCCGCACCCAGTCAAGTAGCAACCAGTCGTCAGAGAATGGGAGAAATTGATGCCATCAACCACCCTTGTCTACCATCTCACCAAGGTGTCGCCTGTTCCCTATTGCCTCGTGTTCTCGCCAGTCAAAGGAAGCTTATGTCCACATGATCAATATGTACTTTGCTCTAAATTTCTCTCATATCTTTTAATTTGTTTCAAGAATAGGGAAAATTTTATGAGTTAAGGTTTTAATGTAATGATTATTGATTGTTTTTTATTGAATCGTAGAGTTAAGACTTAGAATTTCAATTTTGATTTTTGGAATAGCGGCCTAGATCGCTGCAAATCGAAGGTAAAATTGTAGTATTTGATCGCAATATTAAGTAAGGCCTGAACGTATTTTTTTATTATATTGTTCATAAACTATTGAACATACAAATATCCAATTAACCTTTCAATTAATTGATGATGATTTAATGAATAATATACTTATTTGCTATATGGAGAAACAATAATTGAAAAAAATACCAATGATGTTGTGGTTCGTCACTTTATAAACTTGAAATAACGTAAATACTAAAAGGTATTGCATCAACTTACATTTAATTGTTCTACTATTTTTTTACTTGAAAACTTTAAGTAATTTTATTCTCTTTTAACAAACCATTGAAGTCGGTTGATGTATTTTACCAATATCGACCAACCTTTGTCTTTGATTTTGCTCTTAGTTCCATTAGTTTGCTGCAACTAACTAATATTATTATCAAGCTTCTTCATGTGGGTAGGGGTGCAAATGGAGCGGATATTTCCCAATCGACCATCCGTCCGTTTTAATTTGGGTACAATTCGGAGCAGATTTCGGATATCCGAAGGTTTTGTCAGATACGGAAATGGAGTCAGATATTTTTTTGTCGGATACGGAAACGGATTCGGAAAAAGTATTATCCGACGGATACGGAACTATCTGGGTATTTTTTTCAGATAGTTACCGGATACGGAAACAGAGTCGGATACCTAGCCTCTCCAAATACTGGATACAGGATACTGTAAGGACCCAGATATTAACATCCGGATTCCTCTGTGATTTACTGCACTATTCCCTGGATCAGTAGATAGTGCTCACGCTTCTGATTCGAATATCAAAATACATATCATGTGAAAGCGTAAATGTAATAGTAAACTTACTCATGGGCGATTAGGCGAAATCATTAAATTGCAGCGGCGGAAGAACGAAGTACACAGGTGGGACCTTCAGACATGCCCACAGCGACCAACGGGAGGTTCGCGACCTAGCCCTTGACATCTTCATCTTCTCGCCAGCTTGTCCAATCTTGTTCTTTGGCGGGGTGATTTGATTTCTGATTCTGAATTTTGTCGCAGCGAGCATGAGCACTCGACCCGTGCTCGCGAGCCAATACACCGAATGCAAATAAATAGTATGCATGGCTTAACAGAGGAGAGGCTCGGGTTATTTTGTTTTGCAAGGAGTGCTTTTGAATACAATTAACTAAAAATCCTAAGACCTAGCAATTTGAACCAAATCATAATGTACAAGGAAATGCATTATTAATATCGATTCGATTCCATCCACCGTTACATGGCATCGCATCATATAGCAATTTCTTCACGTTATAACCGCTTAACTTACCATCGGGGCGACACCGGGACAATTCCAAACCAGGCGGTCCTTCGCCCTTCAAGTTTCCATTCCCGATTTCCAATGTTTTTAAAATGAGAACTATATCCGATTAAGTTCCCATGTCCGCCATGACCGTGGGCACGGCTATTCGAATAGTTTTGACTCTGCGAGTTTGTGCACTTTCACCACAAGAGACAATCAACTCGTTGCCCCACATGATTCCTTGGGCGTGTGGTCGGCGGACCATCACGGTGACTTTTCAAAGTATCTAGTCCTTTCTCCCATCTCACATTATGGGTGACCGCCCATTTGCGATGGGTCCCATCTGTCTTGCGGGATGTTTTCCCGGACTCTAACGCAGCTCGGGCTTCTACTTCCCGCAACGTTAGGAAAGCGGAAAACTTCACCCTCCACCGGTGTCCCTTCAGCCCCCTTGCCATAGCATAACCCCATCAATCCACTACCAAAGTGAGATGAGTCCGGATTTCGATAAGTCTACTTAGCCAAGTTGTATTTCTACAGACTTGTGGTTGTCTTGTTTACACGGGTTGACATGACAAGATTCGGTCCTTAGTATTATCTCGAGCGGTTCTACCACACTCCACAATTTTGTGCATTCCTTCGCACCACATACCACCCCATACCATCCGCTCGGATATTAAAGCAAATTGTGAGTTTTGGGAGCATAAAATAACCATATCCATCATACACCGGTCATTACCACCATGATCGCCCAACCAACTTTTCTCATAATTAAAAAGTGATGCTTGGGCGCTCTCGCGCCCATGAGTACCTAAACAATACTACGCATGGCATATGATTACGGACTTATTTTGAAAGGTTACTATTATAATTTGTGCTAGGCGACAATGTTCACATGTTCAAATATTTCAAAGGAGGGTAATATTAACCAAGTACACAATGGGATATAACTAGAATCTTAAATTAACATGTATTTGCATATAAATAACCGCATGCAATTTGATAATTTAAAGCAAAGTAATTTGCAGAAATGTAGGTTCAACATGATCAAAGTATTGACTCGCTTTGGCGCGGTTTACATTGTCTTGAGCTCACACAATGCTTTCTCTTGAGCTTTTGGTCTCTATCTTCACTTGAGCTTGATCTCGCTTGATCCATTGAATCTTCAAGACTCGATTTCTAATTACGTGACAAACGACTGAATCCAAATAAAGCAAATAACTCAAAAAGATCCAAATAAATCCGAATAAACTCAATTTAGTTTTATTACGAGTTAATGGGTGATTCGGTGAGTTGAGGCAAGGTTGGTAATAGCATATGATAACTTGATCTTTTTATTAATAATCTCCTTGTATTCTTTTGTTATTTATCAAGGAAGTTCCATGAGTCAGGTTAGACCTATAGACTGGTGCAGGGGTTTAGTGGACAAATTCTATCTGTAGGGTATGTATTCCTTGCAAGTTAGGTAAAGGCAAACTGAACTGATGAATGAGGTCTGTACTTATTCTATAAATCTTTTAGTCGAAGGTATTATAACATTTGGATATCTTTATTAAGTTTTTAGACTAATCTCTGATACAGGCTTTCACTATTAATTAAGATAAATAGCAAGGGCTCAATATTTATTCTTATATGGTAATTAATTAGAATTTAAATCTCTAATAATCCCATTATCATATCTTATGTATCTTCATTCATAGCTAGGCTAAATTTAAGTTGAATTAGGATCCACTCATATGGGTCCTAACTTGTTATATATACTAGTATGTACTAAAGCTAGTGTTAAGATTTAATTAATGGCACTATTATTAGCTTGCTCATACTCTAGCTGCTATTAGGCCCTCACTTCTAATTCTAGTTTAAACTCGGCTATCGGGGCAGAGCTTGGGAGGCAGTATTTTATGCGACCCTAATTACCCGCGTTAATGGTTACATGTTTTCTTTAGAGTATTTATATATATCCGTGCGATTATTTGGGTACTTGATGACCTAGAGCTATTGCAACTTAGCATCTGTATATTATTGTAATCTTTTAACTTAAGTGCTTTCTGAACATTACTGCTACTGATGTTTTATCCCTTTTATAACTCGAGCAGGCTATACATGATGATATTTTGTCATCATTACTAACTAAAGCTACCTTCTAAGATTTCATGATTTATAGTAGATGTATATATATATATGTTCTTGATAGTGTTTACATGTGTATATATATATTTTTAGTAGGGTCTACGGCGAACGCAAGAAATAGTACTGTTACTTTTACTAGGGAGCTGCATGCATGCTATCCGCACTTCTCTAACCTCTTATATATATATTTAGCTGTTGAGATTTATTTATCGGCGATGTACTAATGGTGGGGTTTATATTATAAATCATGACTTTCCAATTTAAATATGTATTTCATTTAATTTGGTGTTGGCATGAATCAATAATTATTTAAAGTTTAACCATAAGTCAATTATATACAATGTAGCCTCTAAGTCAATTTGAATATCATGGCCTAAAGGTTGGTGGCTTAATGTTCACATTATTTAATAGTAAAAAAGGATTCTTCTAATGGCTAGGCTATAAAGATATTGGTTTATGGTTTAAACTTTAGAGAGGTTAATTTTATAACATTTACTAATATGCAAGGTTTCAGCTTTATTGTTTAACCAATTTTCAATTGCTAAGTTGTCATTCCATGAGAGCATACACCTAGCAACATCCCTACTAAGCCTTTAATTAATAGTTAGGATTTAATTAATGGCACCACTACCATTTTGTCTATAGCTCGATTATTATTAGGCTTAGTGTTAATTTCAATTTAAATTCTATTCATCTATCATGGGTTCATGTTTTGACATAGCTATTAATTAAATCTACAAAAGGGAATTTGTTGAAATGACGGTAGGATAAAGGTTAAAGCTTACATTTTAATTTCATGCAAGGGTAATCTTTATTTAAACTTGGATATTTTAACCAAAGGCACTTTCCTTTATCTATGTCCTTAATTAGTATTTAGTCTTTTAGACAATTATTCAAACCGTATTAATTAATCATGAACTAAAGTCTCCAGATAATCTCATTTATGCCCTTAGTAGATAATTGGATTTAAAATTTAAATATTAAGGTCACACTAGTTATTTATCATGATAACTAGTCCAAATCTAAATCATACATAAACTCTCTAAAGCCTTATTTAAATTTTATTAGCTTCCACAGTTTATCCCTAATTTTCCTTCATTTATTTCCTACTGAAATCGGGCTACAAAAAGAAGAAAAATGAATGGGCTAAGCTAGGATTCGAACGCAGGTCTGGTGGGTAACTCACGATTGTGCTAACCAACTGGGCCACTGCCCACTTTGATATGGGGAGGATTAAATTAGAAAAGGCAGAGGTGCGGTGGGGCAAAACAGGGAAATTGGGGCGCGCACGGCGGCGGCGTCGGCGAGTGGCGGCGGTGGTGGCACCGTGACCACCGAAATGAGTTGCTCGGGAGGTAGGGAAGCCGGGCGTTGGCGCGTGGCCGGGCGGCGCCGCGAGTGGGCGGCGGCGGCGTCGCGGCCGCCACGGAGGAAAGAGGGAACGGTAGTGTCGATGTGGGAGAGAAGGGGCGAGCGAGCACGAGCTATAGGAGGTTGAGAGAAAGCTCATCGTGCTCTTGGTTGGGCCGGGAGGTGCGGAGGCGCGCCGCGGCGTGAGGCGGGTCGCGCGGTGGTGGCGCCGCCGCCGCGAAGCTGGGTGGGCCGCAGCTCCGGCGTGGCGGGAAAGCTTCAGCGTGCTCCGGTGCTGCTCTCACCATCGGGAATTGGCCCGGCATTGACCGTGGAAGAGGCGGCGGTGAGGATGGCGGTGGCGGCCGGGATTGGGGAGGATGGCCGCTCCGGCAAGCACGGCGCATGGATTTCCGATTAGATGGGAGGGGAGGAAGAAGGCCTTCGGGAGCACACATTGGCGCGGTCAGCTGGGCGTGGGTCGGTCGGAGCGGCCGGGGCGGCGTGGAGGTGCGGCGGCCGGCAATGGGGAGGGAGGCGTGGGTGAGTTGGAGCTGAGCACGGGTCAAGGGGAAATGGAAGGCGGTGCAGGGAAGTAATGGGAGACCCGGGCTATCTATAGGCGCGGGTTCTACGGGAGAAACTGTAGCCGATGACCCGGGAGCAGCGCACGGTGGGGGCGGCGACATGGCGTTGAGGCGACGGGAGTGTTTAATGGCGGCAGGCGGATGACGCGGGCGCGGCTTTGCCGGGAATGCGACCGCGACGGGATGGCGACATGCGGGGAAACCGTGGGCGACGAGGGAAATACCGTGGGCGGAGCTGGTGCATGGCGGCCACGCGGAGAAAAGAAGCTGAGCGCAGCAGAGAGGAGCGGCGCGGGCGCTCTGGGGAAGAAGTGGATGAGCGCGGGCGTGGGCCGCCGCGAGAGAGGCGCGGGGGGCGGGGCCGTGTCGGCGGGGCGAGGTGGAGCGCGTCCACGGCGCAGCGAGTCGGGCGAGGGTGGAGGCGGATTGGGCCGCGCGGGGGAAGGGCGCGGGAGCGGGCTGTTTCGGCCGGCCACGCGCCAGAGGGAAGGAAGCGCGGGCAGGCTCGCCCGCCGGTGGAAAAAGGGAGGCGCGCACGCGCAGAGGTTGGGCTGGGCCGGGGTGGTGGCCGGCCTGGCCCCATTTTTTTTATCTTTTTGTTTATTGTATCTATATATATTTGCATATAATTTATATATTTATTTTTGTTGCCCTTGTACTATCATTCTCAAAATGAAATTTTATATTTTATTAACTCAGGTTTCTCTCTTCTTATACTGGATCATCTTTTCAGATTCGCATTTTAAATCTTGATTTTCTCCTAACTAAATATGTTTGCTTCTTCTCGATCCTTTTAACTTTTGGAACTTTCACCAAATTTTTAGAAAAATACCATGAACTCCAATTTCAAATAAAATATATTGCAAAAATAATTCAAAAACTTCACTTTTTTTTAATTTTCAAATTTCAGGATGTTACAAACCTACCCCCCTTAAATGAATCTCGACCTCGAGATTCCGGTAGAGCAGAAAGAATGAAGGTGGGATATATTGGCTAGCAATGGGTTTCTGGGAGCTGCTCGACGTATAGTCCTTTAGCTTAACAGAGAGATGAAGATCTGCACAATAGGGGTTAGCACTGAGAGGAGTCAAAGGGAGGAGAGAAACCTTGTCCTACTGGTTAGGTCGTAGACTTCCAGATGCTTGCTCTTTGACGTCGTCATCTTCACATCCTTGGAAAATGGAATAGTTGCACTGTCTATTGGACATATGGTGGTCATAGAATTCACACTGATAGGTGGGTAGCAATGGTCTGTGCCCTAGGGAGTAGACAGTCTGAGGGATGCCGATACGAGGATGGATGCATTTATATGGTCTTTTGTCCTTATCACTAGAAGACTTCTGGTCCTGCAAATCTTCTTGTTGGTTTGATTTGCTCTGAGTCCAGGTTATTGCACCTTCAACATATACATCGTGGTAGTGCTTCGACATTCTTGTCTCTTAATGCTACCCCCCTTAAATAAATGACTATTGTCATTATTTATCTATTGTACTCTTAGCTGTCTTGATCAGCAACAGATTTGAGGAGCAATTCATGGGGCCAGGATCTTGTCCTTCATAGAAACTGGTGACCTTGCTCTGTGGGACCTCTCCGGGCGGATGGTCTTCTTCATAGTGATGTTGTTTTCCTTAAATAGTGGGAGGTTGAAAAGTCTTCGCTTCTTCTTGATTGCATTGGTTTTGGGTTATCCATTATTTCGCTCAGTGGTCCCGATGGGGTTTTCAGCAAGAGGTAAGAGAGAATAGCATGAGGTAAGGATAGAATCGTGGGGATAAGACAATCCAAACCCATTCTAACTTTACAAGAGCACATCCAGGGAGCTGGAGTGATACTGAGCCACAAAAAAAAATTTTTAAAGCAAGCTTTTCCTATAACTGCGAAATAGGACGCCCAAAGGCAAGAAGGCAGTGCACAGAGCCAAATAAAGTCTTGCAACAATACATCGTCTACTCGGGAAACACACATAGGAGGGTGCAGGGTTCATATGCACAGTCCGACTAAAACGAGACCATCTTATCTTCATGATCATCTTCGACATTCCTAACCTTAATATTTGGAGTAGGGGTATGAGAAAAGGATCAAAATTTTCCTTTTGTAATTAATAGAAAGAAGCGGATAGTATTTGGGGTAGTTTCATTGGTTTTGGCACTCAATTTTTTTTTAAATGATCCTTGTGGCTAAATAGATTTTTTTAAAGTATCCTAATCTCTTCCAACGTTCAACTATCCATCACTGAAACAATTCACTCCCCTATGATTTTTTTTGTACATAAGGCTTAGAATCCAATGGCCTTTATAATTTAACTTCCACTTTTGCAAACTGCACTCAGGCTATCTTTCTTCATTAATTGTTCATGGTATTACTGCCATCTAAAACTCCAAACAGCGAAGGAGATTATTTATTTTATTCGATCCACCAATCATACTCTTCCTATTGTATCATCCACCATTTCATTAATCTAGTCGTGATTATCTAAGTCCCGCATAAATCTTTGACCTTCAATCATACATTTGTGGATTAAATATCATATTTTAACTATGACTGTATAATCAAAATCTCGAATTCACTATTGGTCAATTTATTGACTCCACAATCCAATGAAAATGCAATACCTTTACTATAAATCCACCTATGTATAAATTGTCCATCTAAAACTTTTATTAATCGAATCGAGGTTACCAAAGTCTTATATGTGCCTGAATTTCCACCACATCTTTATAAATCCAATCTCAGGTTCGTCAATTGCCGGTTTTATCAGCTTTCCAATCCTATGAAGATCTAACTTTCTTTATTTAGATCCACTGATGTCTTTCTTATCGTGACCTCTTAATAATCCAGTCTGGTGTCATTGATCCAAATTCGTAGTTTGCTTCTCCAATGATCAACCTGAATCTTTATTGTCTATCTACTCCTCAATTCTGAATTCTGATGATTATCCAACATTATTACCTTTAAGTCCACCAGTGTCATGTGTATCAGGACTTCCTAATAATTCAAGATTGTATTCAAAATCATAATTACTCCTCGGGTAACCACCTAAATCTTCAGTGACAACCTCCGATTTAATTCATTATTATGAACATCTTCCAGGAATAATGTTATTAATCAAGCATGTACTCTGATAATTGTTATCATCTCTCCCATTTCTCAAAACTCCATCAATTTATCTAGCAATCGATCATATTCCATTATTCCACTATTGTAAATATCTCCCAAGAATTATGTTATTTATCAATGTGGTACTCCCGCGATTATTTTCATATTCCCTATTTCTCCAAGAATAACTTAATTCATCCATTTAGTCATTCTAATTCTTTCTGTTAGGCTCCACCAAATTTTTTTGTTCTTCCAATTTTCACCCTATTGTTTACTCCAGAAATAAAACAATCTTTGATATTAAGCTTCAAGGTTAAGCACCATGACTCTTGGCCTTAAGTGCGTTTTCATAGAAAGTTTACAAGAGAAGCACTTTGGATTTTCATCACTTTGAATTTGGGTAAGAGAGCTTGTATAAAATGGCTAGGCAACATATGGATAAGGAGAATCATCGAGAGAGATGAGAATGAGTGATACAACTTATATTTTTCGAAATAGATTTTAAGGAAATAATTCTAGTTATGAAACTAACGACCATGCTAACTAGGTCACGACTGCAATCGATATGCTCGATACCATCATTGTAAGGACCCGGATATTAACATCCGATTCCTCGTGATTTCTTGCACTATTCCTGGATCGATAGATAGTGCTCACGCTTCTGATTCGAATATCAAAATACATATCATGTGAAAGCGTAAATGTAATAGTAAACTTACTCATGGGCGATTAGGCGAAATCATAAATTGCAGCAATGGAAGAACGAAGTACACAGTGGGACCTTCAGACATGCCCACAGCGTACCAACCGGAGGTTCGCGACCTAGCCCTTGACATCTTCATCTTCTCGGCCAGCTTGTCCAATCTTGTTGCTTTGGCGGGTGATTTGATTTCTGATTCTGAATTTTGTCGCAAAGCGAGCATGAGCACTCCGACCCGTGCTCGCGAGCCAATACACGAATGCAAATAAATAGTATGCATGGCTTAACAGAGGAGAGGCTCGGGTTATTTTGTTTTGCAAGGAGTGCTTTTGAATACAATTAACTAAAAATCCTAAGACCTAGCAATTTGAACCAAATCATAATGTACAAGGAAATGCATTATTAATATCGATTCGATTCCATCCACCGTTACATGGCATCTGCATCATATAGCAATTTCTTCACGTTATAACCGCTTAACTTACCACTGGGGCGACACCGAGACAATTCCAAACCAGGCGGTCCTTCGCCTTCAAGTTTCCATTCCCGTTTCAATGTTTTTAAAACAGAACTATATCCGATTAAGTTCCCATGTCCGCCCATGACCGTGAGGCACGGCTATTCGAATAGTTTTGACTCTGCGAGTTTGTGCACTTTCACCACAAGAGACAATCAACTCGTTGCCCCACATGATTCCTTGGGCGTGTGGTCGAGCGCACCATCACGGTGACTTTTCAAAGTATCTAGTCCTTTCTCCCATCTCACATTATGGGTGACCGCCATTTGCGATGGGTCCCATCTGTCGCGGGATGTTTTCCCGGACTCTAACGCAGCTCGGGCTTCTACTTCCCGCAACGTTAGGAAAGCGGAAAACTTCACCCTCCACCGGTGTCCTTCGTGCCCCTTGCCATAGCATAACCCCATCAATCCACTACCGGTGAGATGAGTCCGGATTTCGATAAGTCTACTTAGCCAAGTTGTATTTCTGAGACTTGTGGTTGTCTTGCTTTACACGGGTTGACATGACAAGATTCGGTCCTTAGTATTATCTGAGCGGTTCTACCACACTCCACAATTTTGTGCATTCCTTCGCACCACATACCAGCCCCATACCATCCGCTCGGATATTAAAGCAAATTGTGAGTTTTGGGAGCATAAAATAACCATATCCATCATACACCGATCATTACCACCATGATCGCCCAACCAACTTTTCTCATAATTAAAAGTGATGCTTGGCGCTCGCGCCATGAGTACCTAAACAATACTACGCATGGCATATGATTACGGACTTATTTTCGAAAGGTTACTATTATAATTTGTGCTAGGGCGACAATGTTCACATGTTCAAATATTTCAAAGGAGGGGTAATATTAACCAAGTACACAATGGGATATAACTAGAATCTTAAATTAACATGTATTTGCATATAAATAACCGCATGCAATTTGATAATTTAAAGCAAAGTAATTTGCAGAAATGTAGGTTCAACATGATCAAAGTATTGACTCGCCTGGCGCGGTTTACCGCTGTCTTGAGCTCACACAATGCTTTCTCTTGAGCTTTTGGTCTCTATCTTCACTTCGAGCTTGATCTCGCTTGATCCATTGAATCTTCAAGACTCCCGATTTCTAATTACGTGACAAACGACTGAATCCAAATAAAGCAAATAACTCAAAAAGATCCAAATAAATCCGAATAAACTCAATTTAGTTTTATTACGAGTTAATGGGTGATTCGGTGAGTTGAGGCAAGGTTGGTAATAGCATATGATAACTTGATCTTTTTATTAATAATCTCCTTGTATTCTTTTGTTATTTATCAAGGAAGTTCCATGAGTCAGGTTAGACCTATAGACTGGTGCAGGGGTTTAGTGGACAAATTCTATCTGTAGGGTATGTATTCCTTGCAAGTTAGGTAAAGGCAAACTGAACTGATGAATGAGATCTGTACTTATTCTATAAATCTTTTAGTCGAAGGTATTATAACATTTGGATATCTTTATTAAGTTTTTAGACTAATCTCTGATACAGGCTTTCACTATTAATTAAGATAAATAGCAAGGGCTCAATATTTATTCTTATATGGTAATTAATTAGAATTTAAATCTCTAATAATCCCATTATCATATCTTATGTATCTTCATTCATAGCTAGGCTAAATTTAAGTTGAATTAGGATCCACTCATATGGGTCCTAACTTGTTATATATACTATTATGTACTAAAGCTAGTGTTAAGATTTAATTAATGGCACTATTATTAGCTTGCTCATACTCTAGCTGCTATTAGGCCCTCACTTCTAATTCTAGTTTAAACTCGGCTATCGGGGCAGAGCTTGGGAGGCAGTATTTTATGCGACCCTAATTACCCGCGTTAATGGTTACATGTTTTCTTTAGAGTATTTATATATATCCGTGCGATTATTTGGGTACTTGATGACCTAGAGCTATTGCAACTTAGCATCTGTATATTATTGTAATCTTTTAACTTAAGTGCTTTCTGAACATTACTGCTACTGATGTTTTATCCCTTTTATAACTCGAGCAGGCTATACATGATGATATTTTGTCATCATTACTAACTAAAGCTACCTTCTAAGATTTCATGATTTATAGTAGATGTATATATATATGTTCTTGATAGTGTTTACATGTGTATATATATATTTTTAGTAGGGTCTACTGCTAACATAAGAAATAGTCTTTATTATTTTTACTAGGGAGCTGCATGCATGCTATCCGCACTTCTCTAACCTCTTATATATATATTTAGCTGTTGAGATTTATTTATCGGCGATGTACTAATGGTGGGGTTTATATTATAAATCATGAATTTCCAATTTAAATATGTATTTCATTTAATTTGGTGTTGGCATGAATCAATAATTATTTAAAGTTTAACCATAAGTCAATTATATACAATGTAGCCTCTAAGTCAATTTGAATATCATGGCCTAAAGGTTGGTGGCTTAATGTTCACATTATTTAATAGTAAAAAAGGATTCTTCTAATGGCTAGGCTATAAAGATATTGGTTTATGGTTTAAACTTTAGAGAGGTTAATTTTTATAACATTTACTAATATGCAAGGTTTCAGGCTTTATTGTTTAACCAATTTTCAATTGCTAAGTTGTCATTCCATGAGAGCATACACCTAGCAACATCCCTACTAAGCCTTTAATTAATAGTTAGGATTTAATTAATGGCACCACTACCATTTTGTCTATAGCTCGATTATTATTAGGCTTAGTGTTAATTTCAATTTAAATTCTATTCATCTATCATGGGTTCATGTTTTGACATAGCTATTAATTAAATCTACAAAAGGGAATTTGTTGAAATGACGGTAGGATAAAGGTTAAAGCTTACATTTTAATTTCATGCAAGGGTAATCTTTATTTAAACTTGGATATTTTAACCAAAGGCACTTTCCTTTATCTATGTCCTTAATTAGTATTTAGTCTTTTAGACAATTATTCAAACCGTATTAATTAATCATGAACTAAAGTCTCCAGATAATCTCATTTATGCCCTTAGTAGATAATTGGATTTAAAATTTAAATATTAAGGTCACACTAGTTATTTATCATGATAACTAGTCCAAATCTAAATCATACATAAACTCTCTAAAGCCTTATTTAAATTTTATTAGCTTCCACAGTTTATCCCTAATTTTCCTTCATTTATTTCCTACTGAAATCGGGCTACAAAAAGAAGAAAAATGAATGGGCTAAGCTAGGATTCGAACGCAGGTCTGGTGGCTAACTCACGATTGTGCTAACCAACTGGGCCACTGCCCACTTTTGATATGGGGGGAGGATTAAATTAGAAAAGGCAGAGGTGCGGCTGGGGCAAAACAGGGGAAATTGGGGCGGCGCACGGCCGACGGCGTCGGCGGCGAGTGGCGGCCAGGGTGGCACTGGTGACCACTGAAATGAGTTGCTCGGGAGGTAGGGAAGCCGGGGGCGTTGGCGCATTGGCCGGAGCGGCGCCGGCGAGTGGGCGGCAGCGGCGTGCGGCGGCCGGCCACGGAGGGGAAAGAGGGAACGGTAGTGTCGATGTGGGAGAGAAGGGGCCGAAGCGAGCACGAGCTATAGGAGGTTGAGAGAAAGCTCACCGTGCTACTGGTTGGGCCGGGGAGGTGCCGAGGCGCCGCGGCGTGAGGCGGGCGCGGTGGTGGCGCACGGCGCCGGCGAGCTGGGGTGGGCCGCAGCTCCGGCCGTGGCGGGGGAAAGCTTCAGCGTGCTCCGGTGCTGCTCTCACCATCGGGAATTGGCCCGGCATTGACCGTGGAAGAGGCGGCGGTGAGGATGGCGGTGGCGGCCGGGATTGGGGAGGATGGCCGCTCCGGCAAGCACGGCGCATGGATTTCCGATTAGATGGGAGGGGAGGAAGAAGGCCTTCGGGAGCACACATTGGCGCGGTCAGCTGGGCGTGGGTCGGTCGGAGCGGCCGGGCGGCGTGGGCGCGCGCGGCAATGGGGAGGGAGGCGTGGGTGAGTTGGAGCTGAGCACGGGTCAAGGGGAAATGGAAGGCGGTGCAGGGAAGTAATGGGAGACCCGGGCTATCTATAGGCGCGGGTTCTACGGGAGAAACTGTAGCCGATGACCCAGGAGCAGCGCACGGTGGGGGCGGCGACATGGCGTTGAGGCGACGGGAGTGTTTAATGGCGGCAGGCGGATGACGCGGGCGCGGCTTTGCCGGGAATGCGACCGCGACGGGATGGCGACATGCGGGGAAACCGTGGGCGACGAGGGAAATACCGTGGGCGGAGCTGGTGCATGGCGGCCACGCGGAGAAAAGAAGCTGAGCGCAGCAGAGAGGAGCGGCGCGGGCGCTCTGGGGAAGAAGTGGATGAGCGCGGGCGTGGGCCCGCTGACCAGAGAGGAAGCGCGGGGAAGGGCGGGGGCCGGCTGTCAGCGGGGCGCGGGGTGGAGCGCGTCCACGGCGCAGCGAGTCGGGCGAGGGTGGAGGCGGATTGGGCCGCGGGGAAGGGCGCGAGCGGGCTGTTTCGGCGCCACGCGCGCAGGAAGGAAGCGCGGCGAGCTCGCCGCCGGTGGAAAAAGGAGAGCGCGCACGCCGCAGAGGTTGGGTGGGCGGGGTGGTGGCGGCTGGCCCCATTTTTTTATCTTTTGTTTATTGTATCTATATATATTTGCATATAATTTATATATTTATTTTTGTTGCCCTTGTACTATCATTCTCAAAATGAAATTTTATATTTTATTAACTCAGGTTTCTCTCTTCTTATACTGGATCATCTTTTCAGATTCGCATTTTAAATCTTGATTTTCTCCTAATTAAATATGTTTGCTTCTTCTCGATCCTTTTAACTTTTGGAACTTTCACCAAATTTTTAGAAAAATACCATGAACTCCAATTTCAAATAAAATATATTGCAAAAATAATTCAAAAACTTCACTTTTTTTTAAATTTCAAATTTCAGGATGTTACAGATACGAAGGCCTTGTGGAATCATTTGCTAAATGTAATGAAGTTGAATTAACTAGTGATGTACTTGACTACTTGGATATGGCAATTCGTACGTTTAAACCATGTAACATGTAGCTAGTTAGGTACTACTTATTTAACTAGATTATATCATTTGCCTACTACTTTGCTAGTTAGAATTTACTAGTTGCTTAACTTGTCCATGTCACCATGTGAAATTTGCTATTGCGTATTATCCGATTAAATATTCGTGACTGAAACTAACCATATTCGGAGCGGCATGCATTCGCTCTGTATTCGTGACCGAGAATATTCGCATTTGTATTTGTATCCGGTGCTATTCGTATCCGACTCCGACAAAAAATATAGAAAAGGATACGTGATAAGTAATATCCGTCCGTATCCACTCCGTTTGCACCCCTACATGTGGGTACATATTTCGGTCACTATTTCTTTATCATCATACACTGTCATCGGATATGTTGAAGCATTGATGCTAAAAATTGCCAGATATATATGTGTAGCGAAGTGGTGAATTCTGGTCATTTTCGTTCTAGTTCCACCCCTGCATGTTGTCATTAATATTCTTGAGGTGTTTCTTGGGGTGAGGACATGAGGCGGCGGCATTCCTGAGGTGTTTTTTGGGAGGAGACGGAGGCGGAGAGACTGAGGGTGAAGGTGAGGGAAGGGCTGGGAGCCACACGATAGTACTTGTCTATGTTTTTTTAGTTTACAGTGTATTACTTATGACTTCTCTAAAAAATAAATTTCTCTATCGCTATTTTTAGCGATTTATTATGATAGTCTTTTAGAAGTAGCTTATCAGCTTTTGGATCGTTTGCATGAACACTCGTGTTAGAACACAAAATCATAAATCACAGCTATTAGTCATAAATGGTAGCAAAAAAAGAAAACGCACCTTTTAGCCGATGTGTTCTGACGTGTGACGTCGAAACGGTTCCTTCGGCTCGGAAGAGCAAAGTCAAGAGATCAATTTTCCTTAAAAAAGAGCCAGATACACAGTGCGAGGATGGAGGAAGAACCGCAGATCACTGGTGGCAAGCACTGTAGCCATCACTGCTGGAAACGCTGTAGCAGGCCGATGGAAACAAAGGAACAAGCAAAATGCACAAACTTGTCGCGGATGGCATCCAGGGAGAGGGCGACAGGGACCTTCACGTCGCAGCGCCCCCATGGTCGACCGCGGCTGTACCTAACCAGAGCATGAATATTCAGCCTGACAGCTTAAAAGCGGCTGATTTTTTCGAAACTAACCAGAGCATGAATATTCAGGTATGAGTTCTTTTTTTACTGTAGTTTATAACTGTGATATATATATTTTTGATCTTAAGTAATTATATGAACGAACCGAATACCGATAAACCGTTTTAAAAACATTATTTCAATAAAGAAACCATCCTATTTATTTGAGAGAAACCATAGGCCGAAAAGAAGACAGGTATGATTCCTTGTGCTGTTTTATTTTGATTTTAGAATGGACAGCGTGTGGGTCTGATATTACACATAGAAATTTCCCTGCATAGATTACATATACACCCAACCCAAATCGACAACAGAGAAAACAACAGGTGGACCTCCCTGCTTGTACGCCAAACTGAGCATACATCTGCATCTCTACAAATATACGAGCAGACCTTCCTACTGCTTTCATGGATATCCGTTTACAGATTCCGAATATTAGCTTTACCGAGTTGGACCGCCAGCGCATCGCCTGTGCAAGCATGAGATCAGCTCCGACGGATTAATTGCCCATTCGTGGATATCCCGACCGTGAACGATGATGAATCTCCAAAACAGGTACATAACCAGCAAGAAAATACCATATCAAACGCCATTTGGGATTGGCTAATGCTACAACTTGGAGTGTGGTCTCAAGGGGCATCCACCTTCGAAAGCATGGTCAAGTACTTCCTCAATGCGCTTCACAAGCAGAATCTACCAGCAGCAAAATAAATGCAAGTCAGCAACAAACATTTTAGCAGGCAAGTTCCACCCAGAAGAGAATTCCATTCACCGGGCATATAATATTCTCAACATTATATAGGCCTGCTATTTTCAAAAAAAAAACATTGTATAGGTCTGCTACTATTCTGGATACTTCAGCTGGACATGACATCAAAAACTTAAACCACTACTTTATCCATGAGTTTTTCTATGCCGGATATTTCATACATCTCACCTATAAGTTAATATTAGCAAGTATAAATGCATACTCAAGTTAGTAGCTCAGAGCATATCCTCAACAGTCAAACTACATAAAGCAGCAGCTCCAAGGAAATCTCAATTAACAATAACGCAATCACGTATTCACGTACCTCCATGCCAGAGAGAATGGGTGCCGGAACCTCAGCCAAGTCCTTCAAGTTTCTTTCTGGCAATATTACTCTCTTGATGCCATAACGATGCGCCGCAAGAACCTGAATACCAGAGAAAATTTGAAGTTACAATAGAGTAGAAGAGCACCATGCAGAAAATGGTTAGGTCGGTCCATCTTTTCCAAGTGAACAAGAAACAAAGAAAATATATCGAACCTATATAGTATTACCTTGTCTTTAACACCACCTACTGGTAACACTAGGCCTCTAAGAGTCATCTCTCCAGTCATTGCAGTGTCTGCTCTGACTTTGCGATGACTAAACAGTGAGACCAGCGATGTTACCAATGTCACTCCTGCAGAAGGACCATCCTTTGGCACAGCACCCGCAGGAAAATGTATGTGAATATCACGGCTCTCCAATAAGTTAATATCAGAAGTAGGTGACAGATTGAGGTCAGCAGCTCTTGCTCTCACCTGTTAAAATCAAAGAAATTCTGGGTTAAAAGCGACAATGATCTTATTCAATTTAATATGTACGAATACACAAAACTAAGCACGAAATAGTGGTTCAACATGCTCTTATTCAGGACCATAATATTGGAATTTCACTAATAGTTTTAAACAACTTCAAATGGCGACATCAGGTCCAGCCAACAGAATACAAACAAACACAATATGATGCCATCAAGGCAGATAGGTGAAAAGAAAAGAAAATGCTTACCCATGTCAGAGCTAATTGTGCTGACTCCTTAATTACATCACCAAGTTGTCCTGTCAGATGCAAGTCCCCCTTACCCACCATGGCTGTAGCCTCTACAAACTGAACTTCCCCGCCAAACAAAGTCCAAACAAGCCCAACTGACACCCCTGGGGTTGCCACACGATCTGCAGCTTCTGTGTCATCAAATCTAGGAGGCTGTAGCACAAATATAATGTACATTGTAAGATATAACAAACAGAAAGACAGGACTCTGTAGCTTCCCATGATGTTAAACTCAAACTTTGATGTCTAGAGACAGTGGCATACCCCAAGCACTTTTTCCAGCATAGCCTCATCAACAATCATAGGTGATGGATTTTCGTAAGCATTTGATACGTCTTGTCCCATAGGAATAACTTCCATTTCAACTTCGCCACCATCGGCAAGCCTCGAGTCCAGTAAATTCGTAGTTATTGGCTGTATTTCCTTGCCAAGTCTAAGCATACTATCTTGCTCTGCAACCTTGACAGCAGCTGCACGCGCCAATGCAGCTAGGTTCCGCTCAAGATTACGTATGCCAGCTTCTCGTGTGTATCTCTCGATGATGAGTTTGACCATAGCCTGTACAAATGAATGGAGCAAAGCAAAGAGGGATGAATTACTCAAGAATCTTAGTAATTACTCAAATGAAGCAGACGACAACATATAACGGGAAGGCATAAAAGTAGTCCATTGCAACTACTGGTGTAAGCCAGATAATGAAATCAATGTCATTAAGGCATCGCTTAGGCGTCGAGGCGGTTTGGGGTGGTCGCCATGGCAGTTGACTCGCCTTACAGGAGTGGGGCGTCTGCCTTAGGGTGTATGGCGTCGACTAATCGTCGCCATACCGCTCTGCATCACCTCAGGAAGCAAGGCGGGCAACTCATGTGCAGTCTGCGCGGGAGAATGGAGAGAGAGGGAGGGAGGGAGGGAGGACGGGAGGCTTTGGTGGGAAACTGAGTGAATAGAGAGGGAGAGAGCGGGAAAGAGGCATATAGGAGGGAGAGAGCACGAAAGAGAGGAAGATAGGAGGGAGAGAGCGGGAACGAGCCTGGAGGACAGAAACCTAACCTACCACCGCCCGATTGATTTCCATCGATTCTGGCCGTTTGGTGCTGGCACCGCCATTGTAGCTTCTCCCTCCACCCCTCCTCAGCTTGGCGCGGCACAGTGCCGCAGCCCGCCAGCCCCTCAATCCGCCATCGTCGTCCATAGCAGTCAGCAGCAGCCAGCAGCGCAACTTGGCAACGGCACATGCCGCCAACACCTAGACGTCATCGTCCAAAGCAGCACCTGCGCCTCAACGCCGCCATTCCCCTTTCAGGTTTGCCACCTGCTTTCCTCTCTCTCTCCCCACTCCCTCTCCAGGAAGTTCCTCTAGTTCCTGCTCTGTTATTGCTGTGACTCTGCTCTGTTCCTCACTTCCTCTAGTTCATGTGCATTAGGATTTAGGATTTACTCTGTTGATCTGCTCTTTTTTTTGCTTTGCTCTGTTCCCCACTCTAGCTGTTTGATTGCTAGATGTTACTCCGTTTTAGCCTCTAGTTCAGGTGCATTAGGCATGACACTGACAGTTGCTTGAATGTTGATTGTTCATTGCTAGATGATGCATTATAGAATCTAGATGTTGATTGGTTGATTGCTCGCTGTTGATTTGCATTAGGGATGTGGAGTGTGGAACTATTGATCGAACCCATCTTCCTTGTGATCTGATTTCACTTTGATATTTGATTTTCGTTAGATACTTGCTTATTGTGAGTTTTCTTTACCTGATTGGAAAGTATAAAGTTTGCTTCACTCAAATCATTGCCAACAGTGTTGTCCGATCTTTCAAAGATTTTCTTTAATAGGAGTAATATGTTAGAACTGTGAGGGCATCAAGGATTCCATTCTCAGGCCAACTCAATTGTTCATTATATTTAGTTCTATGATTTCATTTGGATCTGCAGGTGAATATCACGAGTGTTGATGAAGCAATAGTAATTGGAGCTGCCCTCTCATTATCATCATCTGTGTTTGTTCTCTAGGTGTGCATTCTATTCACTAACTATGTAAAGTATCAGTAGTTATGTAACACTTTTGCACCATTAAGCATTCTTTGGAGTATTAAGATTTTCCATGGTGTAACATTTATAGCTTATCTATTTTTAATTACACTGCAATTGACAGTTGACAGTTGCTAGATGTTGCTCTGTTTTAGTCTGTACTCTCTACCTGCTGATGCTACCCTATATTCTTATTATTGCCTAGTTCCTACACTTACACATGTTCTCAATTATGTTGTTAACTTGCTATGCAGTAGGAACTAGGAAGTACAATGGCAAATGAAAAGGAGCCAGCAACAGCAACTACTGTGGCTGCCACCGACGTTAGTCAATCTTTATTAATGTTTCAGTTTGTCTTTAGGTGGAGACGTGGAGTACAGGTCAACATTATGTGATACTGCAGACCTACAATTCTCTATCGAGGTACATTGCAACTTCTGTTCATAATTGGTACCTTTCATATTTAGTTTCAACTTTCATATTCGATTTCTTCAAACAAGCAAGTTTGTCACTTCAATTTATTGGAAGGTGTTAACAGTTTACTAACATAGTAAGTTTTGCTCCATGGCAGCAATGCTATTGGATGGGACTCATGGGAGCTGCATGCTACTTGGGAGAAGAGCAAAGTCAGCAAACAATGGACAATGTCATCAAGCTATGCCATTCAACATTCATGTTTTCTTGCTGCGCCATTATTCATGTTTATTTGCTTTGTTACGTAGTTAAAATAGTCACACTCATGTTCAACAAATTTGCTGTCATAAAATGTTAGGATGTGAGTATGGCGTCGCCTCACCGCACGCCATACTCATCTAAAAGGTGTGAAGGTAGTCAGGCTGCCTTGCCTTATCGCCATGATAACCTTGAATGAAATCAATTCTATTATTTAGCAGAACACAAGCAGTTGACAGCTGCAAGCATGGTAAAAAACTAAAATGTGAATGATAAGCAATTCCAAATTTCCAATTTGTGAACTGTGATCAAACGAGCTAAAAAAACCTTATGCCATCCCCTCTACTGAATTAACTACTGAATTTTCCAGTATTGACCATATAACTCAGAACGTCACTTCATGGTAAACACGACTGTATTTTTGCCTCCAAACATACACTGCAATTTTGTTAATATATTTATCACCAAGAATAGAATTGCATGCCTCTCAAGCATAATTACACTGCAAGTGCTGCTACGAAACTGACTTTAAGAGCCCTTATCTTGACCATTAAAGCACTTTAGCTTTATTGCCAAGGAGGAATAAAAGCAGCATCCACCTTCTTGTCTAGATGTCTTTTAGTAAACTCAGTAATTATATAGCAAATGCATTTTGACAAGAGCATTTGTTACTCTTTCAACACGCATTGACATTTTTTCTATTACGGGATACCCAAATGAAACAGTTTATAGACAACGAAAGGAGCAGCAGAAAACAGCACTTGTGTCATACCTCAGGGATCCGAAGATATGTGGAGCTCAAGCCATGCTGTTCCAATACCCTTGGTATGAGATGTTTCATGGCTATTTTTAGCTTCTCTTCAGGCGTGTAGCCTGGTAGCTCAATGACTTCCATCCTATCTAACAGAGGAGGGGGGATAGGTTGCATTCTGTTGGCAGTTGCAACAAATATGACCTTTGATAGGTCAAACGGAACATTCAAATAGCTGGTAAAAATATGTTAAGGAATTCTAAATATATAAAGTATAGAAAGTAGATCAGGCAACATAATCTCTTTCTCAAAGCATAGTATATTGTGTATCAGAATTATAACCCCAGAACATAGCCTCTTAGAAACAATGGGGGACTGCATACTGAAATTATTCAACTAAACCTGCAATCCTCACAGTTGAACCGTAGGAGACATTGCGGTAAAAAGATATCCATAGAAGATAACCCCGAATAACCTATATGTGCCTAATCGTACGAACATTTCTTAGAGAAGAAAAGCTAAGAGTCAATTTCATTAAGAAACCAACAAGTTAATCATATAAGATATTATACAGATAAAATGAAAGGATACTGGTCATTGAATGTTTTATTCTGCTCAGGGTCAAGAACTTCTAGCAGTGCTGATGCCGGATCCCCACGTACATCAGAACCAGTCTTGTCAATTTCGTCAAGAAGCATCACTGGGTTACTTACAGATACTCTCTGCATTTTTTATGAACAGAAAATGAGCATGACTTGGTATGCAAAAATTTTAGATAAAATCTTTTCTTGGGATAATCCAAATCATATCTCAAGATAAAATCTTTTCTTGGGATAATCCAAATCATATCTCAAACTGCTAGTTATATTATGAATTGATGGCACTCAAGGTCATTCAACAGAAAATAACTGGGAGCTAACAGCAGGAAATTTCTTGTAATGGCTGTCAAACTATTAATAAGACTAAGTAGATCAGAAGAACAAATAGTTCATAAGAGAGAAAAAAGGTAATAATAAGAACAGGATAGTTGATTCTCCTATTAATATTGCCAATAAAAAAATAAGTTATTCCTGAAATGAAAAATAGAATTGGATTGAACCTTTAGTCCATCAATGAGGCGCCCTGGCATGCTTCCAATATACGTTCTTCGGTGGCCCCTAATATCAGCCTCATCCTTTACACCACCAAGAGAGATTCTTATGAACTTCTTATTTAGGGCCTTTGCTATGGATGAAGCCAATGATGTCTTCCCAACACCAGGTGGTCCCACAAAACACAGCACTGGACCTCTGGCATCAGGTTTGAGCTGCAAGCAAATTAATGCATCTCCATGAGATAGAAGATAAATTAACCAGGATAGGCACATAACAAAATTATGCATAAGTCAAATCACCAACCTTGCGAACAGCCAGGTACTCAACAATCCTCTGCTTAACTTTGGCCAGCCCGTAATGATCACGGTCAAGACTCTCCTTTGCAGCTCTAAGGTCAAGTTCCCTTTCTTCACTGACTTTTTGCCAAGGAAGGTCAGCAAGAAGCTCCAAATAAGCTCGAGAGCTACTATATCCAGGTTGCTGTGGTTGCATCTTTCTTAGGCGCCTGCAAACGAAGACTAGTTAGATATACAAATCTCCAGTATCACATGTATGTCATATAGAGAAGGAAATGATAGGATAAGTTACCTCAACTCCCTTTGAGCATGCTTCCAAATATTAGCAGGCATTCCTGCGTTCTGCATCTTCCTTTCCAATGCAGCTACGTCATCTTCATCATCATCGTTATCACCAAGTTCCTCTTTGATAGCCCTCATCTGCAAATTTAACATGTTCATTATCATATTGGAAACAGAACTATATGCAGCACAAAAAAGTCATGGAAAACAAAGTTGCTTAACTCCAACATGATATGATCCTCTATATGAAAAGGGGTATTTCCATATACATATTTACAAACTATCCCAAAATACAAGCATACCAAAATGTAATTTACAGTTGGTCAACAGAGCGAACTCTAACTGGCAAATATATCAACAGACCAAAAATTCTGAAATTTCAAGCATGGAAAATAACATAAACAAACAAACCTGCTGGCGCAACAGAAATTCTTTTTGGGACTTCGACAGATGACCCTCAACCTTTTGAGTTATTTTCTCAGCTACAAGAATTGACTGTCCATCGCAAGAAAAAATCAAATTAAGAAACTACTAAATGCTTAGATCATAGAAAATGAACATATCAAAGCAAAAGGAACATTAACAAATCAATTATATTAATTTAGCAAACCACAAGGTTTCTTCACCTGCAGGTGTCTGTCCACAAGTTCAGTTGCCTTGGAAAGCCTAACTTTCAAGTCAACTGAATCCAGCATAAAAAGCTGCTCCTCAAAGCTTATTTCAAAGCTAGCAACAAAAATATCAGCTAGCCTGTATACAGGAACCGTCTCAAGCAGCACCTTAGTCCTACCAACCGTTTTCTGTTTCTGAAGTCAGAAACAACAGAAACATGGTAAGTCAAAGATCACTGGTAATTTCACTAATATATAAGACAAACATCATGGATCACAGAAAGACACGGCTTGCGGTGTTGATAGGCACTAAGGCAAGGTACAATCATAAACCAACCAAAACTGGAAATCTAACAGTAAATAAAAGTTATAAAGTTCTGCTCGAGCTCTTACCTGCTCAAGAACGGAAATTAGTTCCATGGCTGTAGCTTTAAATCGCCTAGAAAGAGCAATGAGATCTGGGTCTTTCTCTGACTGCTCCAACTCTAGCAAATTGCAGAAAAATTAGTAATGTAAGTGTCAGAATTTAATATAAGTGAATAGTAAAAGGAAAAGCAGATAAACAATCACATAGTTCTCAAGGGAAACAGGATCTTTAGATACGTCATCAGCTAATAAAGAATGCCACGAGAAGAAACTATACTATACTACCAAACGATCAACATAAACACAAATTGCCAATAATCAGGCAGGAGATACCAAATTCAGAAAGAAAAAGATACATCGATGTGGAGCAACAGCAGCTAATGATGATGGTTGTGTGGGAAAATGGTGAGGGAGAGAAAAAAGAAGATTCCTTTTTAACAAAAAAAGGCCTTACCGGTCTTTGTCATGTCAAGGCGTGAAACACGGGCAACATGATATGACCCTCTTGCACTCAGTTCTTGAACACTGAACCTACATAAACCTTCCAGAACAACAATGTATGTAACCCTTCCACTTGGTTTCTCCACCCCTCTTGAAAGGTGCAAAGCTCTAGCAGCAACTCCCCTATGGGAAAACAAAAGTGAAGACAAAGTTTGATTAAAAAATGCATAAGGTAGGGAAACACTACAAGACTACAATATTCATGAGGGAATAACTTTAAAGTTATCTACTATCCTTCATATTTCACTAATTTGAGTAATAATCACAGGTCGAATATAGATGAAGGTACAGGGATTAGGTAGAAATCATAAAGTACATGGAGCACCTAACGTTTTCTAGGGGGGTAGTAGGTTTGAGAAATAAATTAAAAACATGACTGGTACATTCAGCGCGTGCAAGGATTGGAAAATTAAATGGAGGATGGCAAGTTGTCACAAGAACAATTGAAGGGTCTTGATTTTAAACAGACCGTAATTGGAAAACATGTGGATATGGAGCTATCAATAATCAAATGCTAAATCTATCACATGCCAGATATGTCAAGCCCCAAAAGAATAACAAACAACAAAACAAAAAAATATTTAAAACCTTGAGGGGACAAAAAATAATGTTAACCTGAGTGTTGAGCTACAAGTACGAGTATATGTATGTAAAACGCACCCTCCTATAGCTCAGCTTATTCGTAGAAAATGTGCAATAGCCAGTAAAGTTCTGCAATCAGATAACTGTATCGAAGAAGATTTGCTCAGTACCTATCTTAGCCTCCTTACTTTATCCAAGCCAACCGCAGGCCAATGCGTTGTTGCATTAGCGCACACAGCATAAGCAGCTCAATAGATAAAGCAGAAACCACTTGCTTCTATCAATTTTTCACATGTTCATAGAATGTGGAATGCAATATTGCATCAGATGGTTATATTTGCCAACAGCCCACTCCATGTCAAACCACCTAACTAGAGGACTAGCTTAACACCCTTTAGTGGTCAATTTTTCCCTTTATTACTGACATATTTGAAGGTTTTTATCTATGGAACCTGGTTCATGGATATAATACAGGCATATAAAAAGCGTTAGAGTAGTAAACACTGTTACACACCGGCTGTGCCAGTGAATGGGCTCCTTCCCGCTCTTCGCATCCTGCTTCGTCGACTCTCCCCCAGAACCACCAGACGCCTTGCCGCCTCCTTCACCTGAATCACCGCCCACACCTATAAGAGCAAATAGCAATTCCCGTAAGAAACTACAGGTCCACAATGGCCAACAATGCTGGCATAACCAAACTGTGCAGTCTTTATCTCACCAGGAGAAAGCAGTGAACCAACAGCTGCAGCCTCCGAGTCCCGCACAGGAAGCACCCCGATCAGACCCTTCTCCTCCCGCTGCCAGAGCTCCTGCTCTACCAGCTTCACACTGTACGCCAAAACAATTGCATCGATGAAGGCACAAACCAAGTCAAAATCCAAACCAAAGGCGCAATTATTCCCTCCCACTGAATCAACACACATTAGTAAGCTACCCTACACCTACACCAAGAAAAATTTCAATAACCCCAAGCTAAGCTGAACCACAAGTGACCAAGCCGCACATAGAAAACTCGAACACTAAACGAAAGGTAGGTAATTGGAAGCTGAATTAGTCAAGCGTAAAACAACCAACCCGCCCAAACTTGACCTTGAATTCAAGGAGAGCATCAAATCGCACCGGAAAAAAAATTAAATTTTCACACCAGAAACGAAATTATCTTATCAAAAACCCAACAAACCGATGGCTACTATAGTAGAAGCAGATAAACCAAATTCTACGTAAGCCACACAAATGCACACAAGGACTCCAAACTGCAAGCAAAACGCCTCGCGAATTTGGAGCTGGCTAGCCGAGGCAACACCTAATCCAACACTACACGCCTAGCGAATACAACGCGGAGAAAACCTAACGACCGCCAATCCACTGAAAAACCCCCCGCGCCGAATCCGCCTAGAGCACACCAAATTACACCCTGGAAACCCAAGCACGAACCCTACACGGCTAATCGGGGCCGCGGGATCGCTCGAGGGTGCCGGCGCCAGCTCACCTGCTGGGGTTGGTGCAGCGGATCCGCACGATGGCGCCGGGGAGGAGCACCTTGTTGCGGAACGGCAGTATGGCGAGCCGGCCCGGCAGCTCCACCGGCGAGTCCGCCATGGCCGCTGCTACGGCTGCACTCGGGTCGTGTCGAAGGGGAGGGGCAGTGGCCTGTTCCGTACGGCGGAATACAAGAATAGAATAGAAATTTTCACGGGGGAGGAAGGCGAGAGGTGGGAGACGACGAGGATATTTACGGTAGCCGTCGCCGAGCCGAGCCGAGACGAGACGAGACCGAACCGAACTCTGTAGAGGCGGCTTGCGGGTGCGGGCGGTGGGCCCGCGTGGCGGGTAAGTTTCGGGGGGTAATGACTTGCGGGGCCCGGGCGTCGGTGAGCGGGGGAGCTCGCGTGTGGACGTGGCGCTTTGGTGGATATAAGGGTGGCGCCGCGGGATCCGGTGCAGGGAGACGGTGTTCGACTCGGACGCGCTGATGGCTAAAGACCGATCATTCTGCCACGGTGGCGAGTGAGGAGTGGATCGGTTTAGTGTTTGGTGTTCGGGTTAAATGGCGCCGGCGCGCGAGGTGAGGTTCGTTCAGACCGCCGTAACGGTTGGGAGACGGCAGGGACCAGAAGATCGTGACCGTCGGTTTGCTGGGAATCTGAGTGATCGACGGTCTGGATCTTGATCTTTGAGGCGGCCACGTGTGAATTGCTTTATACTCCCATGCCGGCACTGAATTTTTGCCATGCAAAGCACCTTTTCAATGCTTACAGAAATAGTTGCATGTGTATGGTATTGACAGAAATAGTGCTTCTGTCGCCTGGTAACCGGTAGCGTCCAACAGCTGGCACATGGCGCCTGACGCCTGCCTCTCAGACGACAGGTAATTAAGTGGCTAATTACCCGATTTAATTACCTATCTAAATTCGTAATTTTATGTTATATTTGTTTGAATTTTTAAATATAACAAATGAACTCAAAAAAATTCCAAAATATTATGTGCAGCCTCTCTACACAACTTACTTCATTGTATAATTATTTAACAATTTTATCCATTCTAAATGTTGCTCAAAAATTCGTAAGATTTTGATATTAGTAGGAGTTGTTACATATAGCAAACGAGCTCCAAAAATTACAAGATTTTATATGAAGCCTCTTGACATAGTCAACCTAATTGTGAGAATTTTATGTGCTCCAAATTTACCATGTTAATTCGTGTTAATTTAATCGTAACTAGCGACATTTGTTTGTTACCATGCCGTCCCCCCTCGTCCGAAGTGCTACGCATTAACAAGGAGTCCTTAATTTGTAGGGTGAGCACATTGGGTTCCCTTTTCACTCGTCCATAAACATGAACCTCTCATAGTTCGTCATAGGTCATCTCAGTCGCTCATCGCAGAAGCTCATTCTCACAATCGTCACTCAAAATAAAGAATGCATAGATAATTATTTTGATAAGCCAGTGTATAGCTCATTAAAGACGCGGCAGTGTTGATTGTTTTCCCAAAAGACAGATAATTTTTTATCGCATGCTTTCGACGTTATTCCCGTAGTCCTATTTAATTAGTGTTATTTAGTTAGTCAACACTTGTGGTTGAACAATCATTGTGTCATTTACTCAGTATAGGGTTCCAGTCCTTATTTTTCACCATGAGGCAGCCATTCACACCCAAATCCTCAGTGCTCTATAGCACTGCCACCTATCTACTCAAGCCTCCTCCCTAGGGTAAAGTGGTGGACTTCAACCATCTAGTGGCTTTCCACAATGCATCCTTACCCTAGAATAGTAGAATATATTAAATAATTCTACCGGCAAAATGCCAAGCCTCTTAGTAGTATGAATATTTTGAATGAAGTATTCTACAATTATTAATATAGTAATTTAAATATTACTAAGGTTGTCAAGGTGAATATGACCTCAAATTAGACAGAGCATTTTTAGTGGTAGGACATAACTAATTTACAAGTCATTGTAAATATTTATTTTAATCAAATAACATTACATAAATAACAATAATGTAAATATTGTAATTAATAATTTAATTTCCATGGGATTCGATATGACCAAAAACTTATAACTTGCCTTTCTGTTCTATGAACTCTACTGTCTTGTACACTTCGACACTTGGATCCGGTCCATACTCTATTGCCTCGGAATATTCGGGAGATAATGCAAACACATAAAATACCATAAGGCCCATGCTTGAAACCAATCAAGTTAGGAAAAATAAATTAAAATAAAAAGAAATAAAATGCAATAAAAAACCAAATGGAGTTGGTTTGGATTTTATTGGAGCTTGGTATGGTGGAATGGAGGTCAAAATGGATTTGTAGCACCGAAACAATTGAAATGGGGTATTTTTGGATTTTTAGGGTTCGGTGAACAGTAGCAGCTACAGTGACAGGCTGACCCACAATGAACAGTGCAGCGCGCGGGTGTTTAAAATTCAAAAATGACCCATAGGTCGGCTAGCTCAGCCTAGCGACACTTGGCCACAAACGGCCCACATGTGCATGCACCAACACTCGATGACCGACACGTGAGCGGCTAGGATCTGGCTACGTCGCCCCGTCGTCTACCTTCAGTCAGGCCTCAGCGGTAGAAAACAAGGGCGCAACCCTTATGGCGATTTGGTACTGGCAAGGCTCACCAGTAGATGTGAGCAACACGGGTAGGTTCAGGTCAAGGTGGTGGTTTCATTTTTGGGTTTTGGGGGTGTAGAGGCGAATGGTGGTGGTCGGTGGTAGGAAAGAAGGTTCTAAGCTCCACGACGGCGCTAGGATTTCTTAGTGGTTCTCCTATGAGATTGAGGGTGGTTTGGCCATCTATGAGGCTTAGGGTTCACGGGAGTGGTGGTGGTTTGAGCTGAAGAGCTCCTAGGAAAGCTATCCACGGGAGGGGTCTTATAGCCGGCAGTGGTCCTCATCGGCTATCCACGAAAATGCTATTGCTCAAGGAAGTTCACCAGTGTGTTCCGGGTGCCGAGAGGATGTTACAGACAAATGCTATTGGATTTTAATCAAAGAAAGGAGAAGATAGCTTCTAGGGCTCACTAGGCTCAGGGGAGGGTGGTGGAGAAGCTGCGGTGAGGTTGAGTTCAATTGGGTGGTTCTGGTGAGTGATTGGGAGGAGTGTGAAGCTCTCTGCGATGACAATTGGGTTATAAAGCCATGGAGAGGCGGTGGGAGCAGTAGTTGAGCTCGAGCAGCGCTGGCGTGTGGAGGCGGGAGAGAGCGGAAGCTCTTCCGGGGTGAGGGCGAGCAGGGGAGGTGGCACTGGCATCTCTACAAGAGTTGGCAAAACATGACGCAGCCAGTATAGAGAGGTGCGCACGTCGGGTGAGAGCAGCAATGAGCTGTGGTGAGAGAGTGCGCAGATTAACCGAGCGCGCCAAGCGAGGGGAGGGGGTGAAGTCGGCAGAGGGCGAGCCACTGGTGGGTGGGGTCGCGATGTCAGCATATGGCAGGGGAGGTGTGAACAGCTGGGAAGGCGCGATTTAGGGTGACGACGTGCGGCATTATTGAGAGGGAAGAATAGGGAGGCGGTTTCTCTGGGGGCGCCAGTGGGTGGGGAAGGTGGATGGCAAAAAAGGGAAAGCAAGAAATCAAGGAGGGTTGCTAACTTGGGAAGGAAATTGGAATTTAAGCAAAAATCCAAAAACAATTCAAATTTTTTGAATTTTTGAGGTGTTTCTATTATTGCCTATAATGTTATATACAGAAAATCCACGTAATTTCCTATTCAATCTACGATTAGTGTGGATGGAACTTTGGTTGTTATCCAGATGGTTCAAACGCCACACCAGCCGGTCGCCGGACTATGCAACGATTAGCAAGACCAATGTGGCTTTAGCGTAACGGGGACTAGAAGAAGACAGCAACGGTACGGTAGTGGAGCCATGTCGGTAGGCGTTTATCCTAATCCTGTTGGGAAGCCTAGATTATGCGAACCTTAACCTAAATCGTGTGACGCACTTTCTAAAAGCTGAGGTTAATTAGCTCATCGCAGAGCATTAGGACAAGCTTTTTCTCCGGAAAGAACCCAGACGCCGAAACAATGGCTCATTCAGCTGTACCTGATGCAGTATTTTCCAAAGTTTCCAGTCATTTTCATCGCTTGTTTTTCAGGTGAGGAAAGCGAACAGTAAACTTTGCACCATCAAGCTCCAGGCTCGAACGTACGCACTACGCGGTCGACAAATTAGTAAAGAGGATGGGGGAAGAAGTTCTCTATAATAATATAGAAGTCTTGTATATCAAACTGATCACCAGTGATCGATACACAACTGAAATTACACAAACGGAAGTCGTTGCTTGCCTACGTATTCAGTAATCACAGGTGCAAGGTTGGCACCGTAGAACAAGTTGATTAGTAAGGGGGTGTTGGAACTGCTCCACTCCACGTTTTTCAGCTCTGCTCTATGTTTTTTAGCCAAACAGGTCCAGCTCCACGCACTCTGTTCGAGGAAAAAAGGTGGAGTTGTGAGAGCACCTAAAGGGGTGCTCCACAAACTCTAGATTTTTTGTGGAGCTGCTTCACGGTAGAATTCGTGGAGCAGAGTTTGTGGAGTAGTCCCAAACACCCCCTAAGTATAGCAACTGGTAGGAGCCTAGGAGATGTACTGGCAAGTCACAACTGGCACGTGCCAGCTGTGCACCGGACTACACGCCTGGTTAAGCAACCGACAAGAAGCATTAGCAATTGTTCATTTGTTCAGACCAAAATAGCATTAAAATACATGTGATCTTTCGATGGCTACATATCAGTAACAGCTTGCACGTCGAGGGCCTTACCTGACCGGCCGCTCTAAAATACACAGCACGAGAGCTCCATGGCAGCGCGAAGACCTGAGCAAGTCCACGGCCGATGGAAACGCACCATTGGATCGCCCAATCATTCCTGCTTATCCAGAGCTGTAAAAGACTGCACAGCTAAGATCAGAATGCAACAATTCAGAGAAATCCTGGGTGTGTATGTCGTCATCGCGGTGGGAAATTCCATCCAATTTCAGGAGAGAAATACATAAGAGTTCAATTGAATCTGAATGCATCGCCAGTTGGCCACAAAAAGTCATGAATATGATGGCGGAGACAACGCACGTCGTGGCTGTTTATTCACATTTCTGAATCAGAGATCCAAACGTGCGTGTGAAGATGACGGTTTGAGCCACTTGACAAGCCGGAAAGCGAAGTTCACAATGCCGTGCAGTAAAGTGACTACTGCCAGAGGTCCAGCGCAACAATTATTTGATGTAGACGCCAAAACAGATTCTTTTTAAGCATGGCAAAAGCATATGATATGCACATTTCTTTGTCTCTAAAGCCTTTCACGATCCATTGGCACCAGTCGTCATGGCCCTGTCCTGCTGCCGGAGCCTCTCGTCTTCGCCGCACAGGTAGCTCTGAAATTTCTCCTGCAAACCATACAAATCTTTAAAGTTTAAAGCATCACTACTGCAAGTGTTAGACCATGTGACTCGGTCTAGGTTATTTTGGTGATGAATAATTGACAATGGTTAATTGATGATGAATATTTGATAATATTGTTTAGCGTTGTTTTGCGAGTTGTGTTGCGTGTGTGCGGATTGACGTTGGTCAAGTTGGAAAGAACTTGTGCCGGGAAAACGTTCTTTGGTCTTTGCATGCGCAGGTTGAGCGTGGAGACGGTCATGGTCGGTGACGAGGAGGACCGGGACTAGGAGGGAAATCGAGGTCCAGCGGTCAAGGAGGTCATGAGATGGTCGCTCATGCTTGGGGCGCATGGAGATTAAAGGTGGATGATGCGTGAAGAAGCTACGGAGGTGCGGTCTGGAGGCTTCGACACGTGATGAGTCGAAAAGTCGAGGTGTAAAAACCCGTGTTAGGAAGGGTTTCGGGTCCCTTGAATAGTAATAGGCTAAAAGTCTGGTTAAAAAAATCTAGATCCAGTTGGACGACTGGTATTAGGATTAAGAACTGAGATTTGTATTTTCGGAGACGGCATCGTTTTAGAATCGGAGGCGAACTCTTGCCTCCTAATAAAAGGTGGGGCTGGGCCGAGAGACTAGGCACGGCTTTTGGGAACCAAGCGCACTTTTGTTTGGGTAGAGAAAAAAAGTTGCGTCATACTCGGTCTCGATTTTCTGCAGCGTCCTGTCGTCTTCGCTTTACCATGTGCACCAGCGATTAATCTTTGCGTCTCGTCTCGTCTCGTCATACGCGGCAGCAACGGATCTTCATTGAATTTGTCTCGTCGCGCTCCAGAACCGTGAAAGAATCCGTGCGGGAGTTTACCATCCAGTGCATGCATCAGGCCTCACATGAAAAAAAAAGGAAACGCTGGCAGTCCAATCATTGAAGCCGTGATTTGTTTTTTTTTTTGTGAACTGAGAAGAGAAGGAGATTAGGTGAGAAAAGGTAACTTTGTAAATTACGTTTTACCTTTTTGCTTAGTTATTTTTGGGGTTAGGCTTTTCAGATTCTGATGCATGCATACATATATATATGCCGATCCATCCGTGAGTCATTAAGTCACCACATGCATACATACATACATTGATTTTGTTTTGGCTAAATATTTGCATGTCTTGGCAGTTGGTTCAAGAAAACACAACTTCATTTATTATCTTTTAGTTAGCTACAGTAACTAGAAATATATATATATATATATTTCTTTTGCTTTTTTTTTGCTGTTATTGACAGGTTAAAAATATATATATATATATATATATAGTAGTTAAAAAAACGTTCCACTACGCTCTGCAATCATTCACCCCCCCTCTGATTGTCGTCAACGATCCTACAAGTGGTATCAGAGCCAAGTTGCAATGGCATCAGATCGGGATCGTTTTTCAGGTAAGCCACCGTTTTTTGATGGATCAGATTATCTTTATTGGAAGACGCGCATGGAGGTTTTTCTTCAAGCACAAGGTAATTCTATTTGGCAAAAAGTTGAACATACATATGATGTGCCTCCTGTTGTTACAATTGAAAATTCATCTGATGTTGAAGCTAATGCTAAGGCTAGAAATATTTTGTTGCAAGGTTTAAGTAGAAACGAGTTTGTCAGAATTGCTCACCTTAAATCTGCAAATAAAATTTGGACCACTCTAGTGATTATCATGAAGGATCTAAATCATTAAAGGTGTGCGTCGAATCAATTTAAAAGGAGTATTCTAAATTTGAGATGAAACACGGAGAATCGGTAGATGCTCTTTTGATCGCTTTAATAAAATTGTTAGTGATTTGCAATCTGTTGATGTCACATATTCGATTCGACAATGCCCGTCAAATTTTAAATGCTTTGGATATGTCTGCTTGGAATGTGTTAGTCACTACTATTAATCATTCTGTTAACATGGAAACACTCACTTTGAATGATCTTTATTCCAAGATGAAAACACATGAGATTGATGTCTTGGCAGGATAAACAAGACTAATTCTTTGGGCTTAGTGACTAACCAAGTGACAATTCTTCTAGTTCTTCTATTGTTTCTTTATGCGCATTGTGCTCTATTTCGGATGAACAATTAAAGAGATTCCGGAAGAGCAGCTTGTACTTCTCTCCAACAGGTAACCAAGGCAATTAACAATATCATATTAAGGCGGAGAGGAGGTCCAATCAGATGCTATGAATGTGGTGAGCTTAACCACATCAAGATGAATTGCCCCAAACTGAGAAGCAAGGAGGTCAAAGATGACAAAGCACCAACTCGTCGCTCCCAAATCAAGATTGATCCAAACAAGAAGCGCAACTATCGCAAGGCAGTCAATAAGATAATTTCAGCACTTGATGAGATTATTTTGAGTGATGATGATTCTGAAAGCGATGATGAGGGCAATGAGAAGAAGGCAAAGGAGGTGGACTTCACAGGGATGTGTTTTATGGCCAATAGTGAGGAGCTCAATGATGATGATCTTTACAGTGATCCCGATGAGGTAAAACCTTCTTACACCGATTTATCTCGTCTTTGTGCTTAGATTGACTTATGAGCTTAAGAAGTACAAAAAGAAAATTAAAAATCATGATTTCATTGTTGAGGGCTTAAATTCTGAAATCAATAGACTTAGAGCTTCTATTCCTGATGATGAATCTTGTGAGTCTTGTCAAGTTTTATATACTGAGTTGGAATCTGCTAGAACAATTAATGCATCAAACTTGGTTCAACTTAGTGATATAACTGCTAAACTTGATGAGTTGAGATTGGCACATGACTCTTGTGGTGAAAAGTTAAAACTTGCACACGATGAAATTGAAAAATTCAAGTTTAGCTGTCCTACATGTTTAGAGTCAGGTATTTCAAATACTCAATCTAAAACTTGCTTTAAATGTGATTTGTTAGAAGCTAGACTTAATTCATCACAAGAAACAATTCAACAGATGCTTTATCATGAGATATCTTCTTGCTCTAATTGTTCTAAGCTTAACACTGAATTAGAAGCTTTGACTAGACAACTTAATGATTTTACTGAAAAAGAAAGATTGGCTCAGTCTAGTGTTTCTAAAAATCTTGTGAATGAACCTGTTAAATGCACAACTTGTCCCACGCTAGCTAAAGAGAATGAGTACTTAAAAGACACTTTAGAGAGATTTTCTTTTGGCAAGAAAAATTTAGATATGATTCTAGACAAGTCAAAAACAAGTGTGAAGAATCGTGGTCTAGGATTTAATTTTGTTGAGCATGCCAAGAATAATCCTCCTAAGGTTATTAAGCCTCTTGAACCTGAAGAAATTGAAGTGAAACTTGAACCAAAACAAACTGTATTTAAATCTGCTGGCTTTGTGCAAAAATCATCAAATCATATCATAGGTGCTAGCTCATCTTCTCAAAAGAATTTTGCTAATGTTAAATTTCAATGCACCTATTGTGGAAGAGATGGACACTTGCATGAATTTTGCTTTAGACGTGCAAAGAAAGAGAAGAAGGAAAGATTGAATGCTTTGAAACAAAAACGTGCAATGTTTTTTGTTCCTAGAACTAATGTGAAAGCTAAGTTTTTTGAGAACTTTCATGATGGTTTTAAATCTGCTTCACATGCTAGATTGAGATTTAATTCAAATAATTCATGTTCTTTTCGGCATTCGATCACCTACATGCACGTGATTTTGGTTCTAGCTTTGTTGCTCTGTTAGTCGTGTGTCTCAATCTCGGATTCCTAGATCTTATTTTACTAACCCCAGATCTTGTGAGACCAATGTTTCTGTGATGTAAGAACAGTGACAAGGATGGAGAACATGAGCTAGATTGTGTTCCATCTTTTACATCATTGCTTGATTGGAACACTTGATGGTTCTTCACTCCTTTGGGAGCTTCCAAGAGATTCCACTTTTTGAGAGACCATGTGGAAAAGGTGATGTTGTCTTACATCTTGTTAGATTCTCAAGTTGCTGATATTCTCACTACATCGCTTGATATTTCTCGTTTTGCTCATGTGCGGAGTGAGTTGGGGCTATGTCATCCAATGGGATTATTCTGAGGGGGAGCTTATGTTTAAAAATTTAGGAAGCTTTGTATATTACTTGTCAAATAAATCAATAAGTCCAAGCCATTGAAATTATTTGAGTTGTAGAGCTCTCTTTATCATATTTACTCATATGTTGTGTAGCTTTGATTATGACTGGTTATAATTAATTTGCTATACTTGAACTAAAATATAACATGGCAGAACACTTTGACTAGATTGATTATAGATAGTACTCTACGATGTTCATCGAAAAGGATTAGCTTGATTGTGAGTCTTATTTTAAATCTTGGCTATGAGGCTCGTATGTTTCATATTGCAACCTTTTTATGATCACTCAATTTGGCATGTTATAAAAAAAAGCAAGAGACAATTGAAAAGATGTATGTTTCAAGCATGCCATGGTGAATAAAAAGAAAAAGCACAAAAGTGCGTAAAATAAAAAGAAGTATGCTTCAAGCATGCCACCATCTAAAACAAGAATGCTGCAAGCATTTTATTATGAAAAGAAGTATGCTACAAGCATGCCACATGCCTATGAATTGAGTGTGGAGCAATAGGTTGTTATATGAGACTGTTAGCTCGTTTGGATTTAAAATTTGCTTCACTTTTAGGCTTTGACTTTTTGTTGTTATATCTCATTGTGCTCTTTATAATTGGTTTGGTCATTGTTGAGATGCCTGTTATTAATATAAATTGTTTAATCATGCTCAAGACTGGTTTTGATATTGCTATATGATATATGACTTTATATGATCTAGATAGCTCTACTAAAAAATATGGCTTGGTTCTTTTATTTAATCAATGCACAATAACTTGTATAATCTACAAAGCTTCTTGAGTTTTACTCTCTTTGCTCCTTCTTAGAATTGTTCCTTTCTGAATTTTCTTGATGATTACATTGCCAAAGGGGGAGAGATTTGGTACACTTCGGAGCTATTGGAGACATTTGCAAAAATTACCTCTCTTGTGTTGAGGGGGAGAGATTGAGATTTATGGCTTACAAAATATTTTTTTGGCTTCCGTTCTTCACTTATTTTTATTTGAAGCTAATTCATCATACAATCTTGTGGTGTTGTCAATGTATTAATCAAGGGGGAGATTGTTAGACCATGTGACTCGGTCTAGGTTATTTTGGTGATGAATAATTGACAATGGTTAATTGATGATGAATATTTGATAATATTGTTTAGCGTTGTTTTGCGAGTTGTGTTGCGTGTGTGCGGATTGACGTTGGTCAAGTTGGAAAGAACTTGTGCCGGGAAAACGTTCTTTGGTCTTTGCATGCGCAGGTTGAGCGTGGAGACGGTCATGGTCGGTGACGAGGAGGACCGGGACTAGGAGGGAAATCGAGGTCCAGCGGTCAAGGAGGTCACGAGATGGTCAGGCTCATGCTTGGGGCGCATGGAGATTAAAGGTGGATGATGCGTGAAGAAGCTACGGGAGGTGCGGTCCTAGAGGCTTCGACACGTGATGAGTCGAAAAGTCAGAGGTGTAAAAACCCGTGTTAGGAAGGGTTTGGGTCCCTTGAATAGTAATAGGCTAAAAGTCCGTTAAAAATCTAGATCCAGTTGGACGATCGGTATTAGGATTAAGAACGAGATTTGTATTTTCGGAGACGGCATCGTTTTAGAATCGGAGGCGAACTCTTGCCTCCTAATAAAAGGTGGGGCTGGGCCGAGAGACTAGGCATGGCTTTTGGGAACCAAGCGCACTTTTGTTTGGGTAGAGAAAAAAAAGTTGCGTACAGCTCTGGTCTCGGTTTTCTGCAGCGTCCTGTCGTCTTCGCTTTACCATGTGCACCAGCGATTAATCTTTGCGTCTCGTCTCGTCTCGTCATACGCGGCAGCAACGGATCTTCATTGAATTTGTCTCGTCGCGCTCCAGAACCGTGAAAGAATCCGTGCAGGAGTTTACCATCCAGTTCATGCATCAGGCCTCACATGAAAAAAAAGGAAACGCTGGCAGTCCAATCATTGAAGCCGTGATTTTTTTTTTTTGTGAACTGAGAAGAGAAGGAGATTAGGTGAGAAAAGGTAACTTTGTAAATTACGTTTTACCTTTTTGCTTAGTTATTTTTGGGGTTAGGCTTTTCAGATTCTGATGCATGCATACATATATATATGCCGATCCATCCGTGAGTCATTAAGTCACCACATGCATACATACATACATTGATTTTGTTTTGGCTAAATATTTGCATGTCTTGGCAGTTGGTTCAAGAAAACACAACTTCATTTATTATCTTTTAGTTAGCTACAGTAACTAGATATATATATATATATATATTTCTTTTGCTTTTTTTTTGCTGTTATTGACAGGTTAAAAATATATATATATAGTAGTTAAAAAAAACGTTCCACTACGCTCTGCAATCATTCACCCCCCCTCTGATTGCCGTCAACGATCCTACAGCAAGGGAAAAAACACAGATCTAGAACTAATACTGCAAGCAGAAATTATGGCATGTGAGACTGTTAAGCTTTTGGTAGCCAATTTAGAGTTTGTGAATGCTAGATGGCCTCCCAACATACGCTAAAAGAATGATCAAATAAGGTCTTCTCTTATTTGGTTCAACAGTTGAGAAAATTTGGATTGAACTATCAAACAGAAATGCAAAATTGCGAATAAAGCAAGATGGCACAAAACAAACTATAACAGATTAATGGTCCAAACAACTTTACCGATGCCAAAACCAAAATCCAGCTGTCCTTACAAATGATTAGCAATACACTTGTAATGTGACAGAATTTCGCAGCCCACCACATCACTTCTTCAAACTGAATCTCAAGCCACATCCAGGTGACTTAACAACGAACGTAATGTTCATGCTACTCAGAAGAACTCTGAATCATCAAATACTGGCCCTCCCCGTCAAATTCCAACATTCACCGCAGTAAACCAAGTGTGGGTCCATTCATCTGTAAGCACCCTCCCAACAACAACACAACCCAAAAAAAAAAAAAACAATCCTCAGTGCATCATCTCTGCCATTTACGTACATAAATCTCTCAGTTTCGATCTTCCCACTAATAAAAGTGCTAGCATCTCTGCAATTCTCATTAAAAAAAACCTTTTGGCTAATCATCTAAGCCAAAAGGTATAAGAAAAGGTGGTAAATATGTAATATAAGAAAAACAAAAAGGCAGAAACATATGGCTGCACTTTAATGGGATAAAATACTTTCTTGGGCCCTCCCTCCCTCTACTTCCGTTATAGGCGTGTTTTACCCTACTTTAAAACGGGCCAAGTAAGTCCCTCTACCTTCATACACATCACAGTTGCCAAGTATGTTCCTCTACCCTCAATACACATCGCAGCTTAGTCCTTTTTTATAATTTTCTATGGAAATTGACAAGTGTCGATGATAGGATGAGGCAAGAAGCAGACGCAGCATCAAGTGAAGCTGTCCTCTACCTCATTCACTCTCCTTTCCTTTCCCCTGTTTCTAATCCACAGAGACCACGTGGATCCTTGTCAAGTGCTCCACTCCATGTCCCGTCATCACCAAGTGCCATCTTCCATTAGAACACATAATGAAGGGATTAAAGTGAACCAATTTTGAAAGTACAGGGATGGATTTGGCCCACTTGAAAGAAAAGGAACAAAAGTAAGCCAGAGAGAAACGTGCATGCCTAATAAAAAGCAGAGGGAAAATGTGCATTTAAGGTTTATCCCTACATTAAAAGAAAGTAACTAATGAGGAGTAAAGTACATCTATGCTTTACAAGACAGAAATACTAAGTTTTGCTGGGAGATTAGGATCTCGTATTGATTCAAATGGTTAAATCATCAACGTTTTCTCAACTCTGTAATCTGTGATTGCTACATAGATATAAGACTGACAATGTGGTTGACTGGTTCAGTATCTTACGGTACTTGTTACCCCCCCCCCCCCCACCACCCACCAAATATCCGTGGGCCTAAACCTTGAAGATTTATCTGAGGTTATATCACCTTGGTCATGGGACTTTTTTTCCTGATGCACATATAATATCAAAACATCTCAGAGCTAAAATAATTGTATAAGAGGGCCATTTGCGGAAAGGAGCAGGAAAATATGATGATGGAGGTTCCTGCACTCTCAGAAAATATGCAATCAAGTCATGTATTCCTGGAATGATGCATATGATCCCTATACTGACAGGAAAACTTCCACCACTGCTTCCTGTTCAATTCCAAAGATACCAACCAGCTTCCTTGTCTTTCAATGTCATCAATTAGCTCCTCAACCTTTGAAAAAAGCTTCTCAATCCAGCTATACTAGGATGCCAACCACGAAGCTTCAATTTCCATTTGGACTGGAGGAATTTAGGAACCATGGAGGAATTGCACTGATTCATGCAAAATCCCTGCTTTCCGAACAGAACCTAAAGCAATAGCACTGACACAGCAAAAAAATTGCTATTCAGAGAGCAAGCTGTTACACCAATCCGTTGAAAAGATTCAATGAACCTGCTCTTCTATCAATAGGAATTCCAACTCTCTCAATGTCATTCCACCGAAGCAAACGGCATTCCCTCCTCAAGGCAGGAAGCCAAACCCCACTGGTCAATACATTGCTCCTCAGAAATACCATCCCTTCCCTCTGTTGCTCTGCGCGGAGCAACTACTTCAGTAAAGCGCTGTAGTTAAGCGCCACTAGATTCCCTTTTTTTGCAAAAGTTGCTGAATGCAATTTCAAAAGCTTCCCACAATCTAGCTTAATAGACCTACTTGGCAGCAAAAAAAAATCACGAGAGTCCCTCTATTTTGCCCCCAGATTCCATCGAGACCGGCTGATTTACAGTAATTTGTAAAAATGGCGCTAAAATTATTAGCTTCGGACACTACAACGTTGCTAAGATGGTGCATAGCCATGAATAGGTTGGTGCGTCAAAGATTAGGTATAAACAAAAGATGCCTCGGATGGAACAGTCGTCCCCTAAGATTAGAACAAGGCGACGGCGAGTGAAGGCACCTTACCACCGAAGAGGGAGACGCCGGCGAGCCCGGCAGCGGCGGCTCCGCCCCAGAAGACCACCGTCGACGACAGCAGCGACCAGCTCCGGTAGATCATCGAGCCGCCTCCACTCCACAGCCTCGCCGCTCTCGTCTCTCGTCACGGTCTCCTCCCCTGCGTTTGCAACAGCCGAAGTCCAAGAGCAGCAAGTTTTGCGGGCATTTTATATGTTTCGAACTGCAGGGTCTGGAGACTTGCGCATTTTTCTTGGGCCACGAGTGGCCGAAGCAGGCGAGGATTGCCCCGTTAAGGCCCGTTTGGAATGTGTCCATTTCCGGTTTCATTTCAAATTCATGTTTTCCAAACTAGATAGACTGATCTATCTAGGCAAGCTTTCCAAACGAGGCCTATCTGGGCATGCGTATTTTTTTTTCTACAGTTTATATTTTTGATCTTATTTTAAGCATCCATACAAATGAACCAAAAACCGATAATCTGCTTCTAAAATAATATCTCAATAAGCCGCTTAGAGACAGCGCTGAAGAAGCCATCGTCCCATTTGTTTGCTCGAGAAAAGTTAAGTGGCTCTGCTCCAAACGATTTCAGTTTCTGATATTTTTTGGCTTTCGACTTATTTAAGCTAGAAACTACTTGAAACGCGTCCGTTTCTAATTTCGGTTTATTTTGGTTTATTTGGCTTTTTCAGCCTTTTTGTTTCTTTTTTCTTATTTTTTTGTGTTGCCTGTCACTATATAATGGACTTTTTATTTTTTTTAAATTTATTTTTAATCGAATGATTTAAAAAATAATAACTATTACACTATAACTTTAACCAAAATATAATAGACAAAGGCATAATCAAAAACTCGTTAGAGCGGCCCTAGAAAGAACGGGGGACTAGCACGGCAGTCAACACAGGTGAGGTGACCAGGCATTGATTAGATCCGGATAACTAAACCAAAGTTTAAAGAAAACACATGCCAAAAAAATTATATAAAAAAAGTGATGAACAAGTACACAACCGCCATAATGCTAAATAATGCTACAACTGTCATAACGATAAGACTCCGTTTAGAACATGTTTTCTAATTTCTAAGGAAATTGAACCGTTTCAAATAAAATTCCTGTAGATTTTCTATGATATTCATCCGTTCCAAATAAAGCCTAGAAATTTATCAAATCAAGGCATTCTCATACTTCTCTTCGTTCAAAATGAGCCTCAAAAGAAAGAAAGAAAATAGCACCAAAAAGGATCCGCCAAATCGTCACTACATACACAAATTATCTAAGTTAATGCACGCAAAACTATACGTAAACCCCACAAAAATTGGGTGGGGTCTTTGGTTCTTTTGTGTGACCGACGGCAACATCAGATTATCTCTCCTCCCTGGCTGTTGCAGTCGGTCACCTCCTCGACGGCGCCGCCACGTCTACCCTCTTCCCCCTAGCAGCGCCGGCGACGCGGTCCCTGTCCCCGCCGGCCGGTTCGGCCTGCGCCTGCACGGCCCGCCTAAGGACCTCGACGACCCCGCTCATGGTGGGCCGCTCCTTGGCGTTCTTGAGGAGGCAGCTCTCGGCGAGCTTGGCGATCTCCCGGGCCGCCTTCACCGAGTACTCGCCGCGGAGCTTGGGGTCCATGATCATCCGGAAGTTGCGGCTGTCCGGCGAGAACTGGCTCACCCACTCCAGCAGCTTCTGCTCGCCCTGCGGCCGGTTGCGGTCCAGCGTCCGCCGCCCCGTCAGGATCTCGTACAGCACCACCCCGAAGCTCCACACGTCGCTCTTCACCGTCAGGTGCCCCGTCTCGATGTAGTCCGGCGCCGCGTACCCGTGCGTCCCAACAACCTGACATCACATATATCACGCAAGAGCTGTAAAAAAATCGAACTTTCCAAGGGGGAAAAAGTGCGCGCGTCACGTAGTACTAGTGTTTTGCGTCATGCTGGCACACAGTGAGTGCAACCTTGTTTCAGAAAGAAGAGTCGAAACAAATCTTTCAAAAAAACATGCACACCAATATGTGCATACAGAAGAAAGTGGAGGCGCCATTGACAATGGAGTACAAGCTCGCCTGGTACACATCAAACAAGTGCATTGGATTGCCTACCAATTTGGGTCAGCAGCAGTTAATGGCCGTCGTCTGCCAACGAAACTAGTAGCATGTTGCTTTCAGTGCCTGACGGATCAGGCAATGCAGTTACAGAAAATTGTGGTTTCTCAGCTGGGTGGGTTGGGGACATACCGCAGTTGAGACGTGAGTGTTTCCTTCCGTTGGTCCCTCCCTCGCTAGCCCGAAATCTGATAGCTTTGCTCTGAAGTCTTTGTCCAGTAGAATGTTCGATGCTTTGAAATCCCGGTAGATCACCTAGCAAAATTGAGGAGTTCAGATTAGGACCATTCCCTCATATAAATGCAGAAACTTACACTAAAGAAGAACGGAAGTTCTGTAACGCATGGTATGAAGCTAGACACACTTAACACTCGTGACGGCTTGACAAAATTATTGTGATAATTCTTAGCCTTCCTTGACATGTGTCCCAATAATCACCAGCTACCTTCTAGAGTCTTGCCGAAGTACTTAATGCTTTACTAGACTGAAATGTTTGATTCAACAGCAATGCTAGAAAAACAAAGGAGAAATTGGATATAGGAGCCTTGAATACTGAATATTGAATTGTGCTTTCAGAAAGTGTCGTCGAAGTTGGCTGCCTGGAATCTTATAGGCAAGTGGTGGGGAACTGGGATGACCTCTGCTAGGATGCTTTACCCTATCTAACTTCATGAATTTCTGGCCCTCATTTCCTGATTGACTTTACACTGGATTTGTTGTGCATGTCTTTGTGTGCTACCTCTAATTAATTAGTATGGATCAATGGATGCACAGCTTAAACAGCACAGTAAGCCATTTCCGAACACTACATTAAAACAGGTGAAACTACACATACTTAAAATGATGCTGCCTTTCCTGCAGAATTTGTTTGGGACCATTGATGCTGTTTTAGCAGCATAAATTTGGGTTGCCACACTCCCAAAAATCGCCAAAAGGAGTTCTTTGGAAAATAACAAAGGTAAATTCTCTCTTGGAAGGAACTCAAAAGCAGGTGAGCAGTGATGTTTGAAGTATACCTGAACTTCTAGCCCTTCATGCAGGTAAGCCAATCCTTCTGCAGCACCCAAGATTATCTGAAGCCTTCTATTCCATGACAGAGGAGGATGAACTCGGCTGAACAAGTGATCTTCCAAGCTCTTGTTGGGCATATACTCATAGACCAACAATCTTTGCGGCCCCCTTTCACCATCAACAGCACAATATCCAAGAAGCTTTACAAGATTTGGGTGTTCAAGAACCCCAAGGAACTGTACTTCTGCCAACCACTGCTTATGTCCCTGGTAGAACAAAACTCAAAAGAAATTGCAAAGTATTAGGAACAGAAGACTGATGTCCAACAAGACAGAATAACCAATTACTAGTTTTATGAGGAATGAAGCAACGGCAAAACACTAACGTTTTCTCAGAGTCTTAGAATGTGAAGTAAACAGCAGGACACTAAGCAATTCTAATGAAGTATTATAGCAAGCTTCTTTTCAGTTGGTCTGGAAGAAGTAGTAGCTCAGTCAATAGCATAATATCTAATTCGATTAAAGAAACTTAACTATAGTACTGAAAACAGCCTTATAATTTAAGCAGGCATCACTCAGCAAATGAAGCTTCTGCCCAACGTACTTTGTTAGTCGAGTCCAATTCAGGCAGTCAGGTGAATTGTAACTGAGACAGCTAGAATGAGCTTCCTTAGAAAATAGAAACAAATCTTTACCAGTTGAGAAGGCATTAACACTTCATTTACAGGGATCGGATATTGGGTATGAATCATTAAGCTTCATATATCCCAACATTCACTTCTAGACAGAAAATAACAAAAGAATAGCTAATACTTTTCCAAACTAAGAGTATTTTCGGTATTCCCTTAAAATGATTTATTTACTATTGATTAGTCAGTCTTCAATATATCAGGAGCCCAACCGTTGCATAAGTTAACAATAGATAAAGAGGCACGAAGCACATTGATAATTGTAGGCTTCTAGCTGACTTTTCTCCTGTATGTTGACGTACCAAGATTTGGTCTCCTAGTGAATACTAGTCAACTAAGAACAGCAACATGAATGTATAGGTTGCCCACAAAAGTACTACATTATATCCGTTGGTCTCCTTTGAGTGGGCAAATTTGATACTGCAATCTTGAATGTAAATGAAAGGTTGGTTGACATCGTTTTCTGGACGCCATATTTCTCCTGTCAAGCATTCAAAAAGACACGATCCACTACTAATGTTTATTGACGGTTGTTTTATGTACGACTGAATATTCAGCTTTCAAGTTTGTGGAAGTAAAATTTTCTATATACTTCAAAGATTATCATTGTTCAACTTTTTAGTCTGTATTTCCCCATTGTTTAGCTTTTTTCCATGGCTAAAATACTACCATGCATGTGCTCTCATTTGTCTTATATTCAACCACATTACCACAATTATGTGCTCCCAGCAGCTCAGCTAGTACTGATTACATGCAAATCAACAATTTCTACAGCTAACTGAAAATGGACTAAGTATTCCAATGAATTTTAGTAAATTTCAATGATAGATGGACCCCACAAACTCCAGTTATGCTTTCACTAACTATCAATCCATATTACAAAATAAACTATAACATAAGCAACCTAGACTACAATAGTCAATATCTGATCAGTGAAAGTTCCCGCATTACCCTTTTTTCTTTCTTCCTGTCAAACTTGTCTACATATAGAGTAGTTCCAAATTCCACGTCTACTAATAATAGATACCAGTTTCAACATTTTGCAACTCAAGAAAATTTCCAACTTTCCTGCCAAGTGCCAACTCAAAAAAGACTTATGTGCTTTAATTTTCTATAGATTTTTCTACAGAAAATTTCCAGCTTTCCTGCCAAGTGCCAACTCAAAAAAGACTTATGTGCTTCAACTTCAACAATTTTTCTACAGTCGAATTCAAGACCAACAAACACCAAATCACAGAATGAATCTTACTCTCCGTATCATTCCTTCCCTCTCATTCGGTGATTCAGTGGTTGTTATGGATAATTTTCCTCGAATTTGGCAGAACTACACATTCATCTTGCACATAAATACATTGGGGGAAAAAAACTCGCCGAGTTCCCTAAATGTTTTCTGCCCGCATTCTTCTGATCTTCACAGTAAAACAAACGTGACATTCCTTGGGATCTTTCTTTCGAAAACATTCTTTCATATATGTCCCATTATAGTTCCCACGAATCCTTTTTCTCCACCCTCCTCTTCTCTGACAAAACTGTCCATGAATACCCCCCCCCCCCCCCAACTACAGCGCCTAAATCTTTTCCTCTCCCGCCGGAAATTCTCGACACATAATCACACGGGGAACAGAATCGAATGGAGATATCACTCACAGATGCCATGGGCATGCCCTCAGAAAGAGGCTAGAGATAGAGACAGATGGCAACGAGAGGAGATCGAGCGAAGCGAAGCATGTACGTACCTGGAGGCCGCCCTGGTTGAGGCACTTGACGGCGACGGCGAGGCGGTCCCCCTTGCCGTCGGGCGGGCGGACGAAGCCCTTGTAGACACTGCCGAAGCCGCCCTCGCCGAGCTTCTGAGCGCGGCTGAAGCCGTTGGTGGCGCCCTGGAGCTCATCGTACTCGAACGCCCGCAGCTGGCCGTGGCCCCGCTCCTCGTACAGCGAGCTGATGCTCGGCTGCGACGACGCCGACCCCGTCGACTTGCTCACCGGCCGCACCGCCCCCGAGTCGTCCGTCCGGCTCGTGCTCACCGCCGACACCGTCGTCGCCGTCGTCGCCGGGCCCGACGCCGCCTCCCCCTTGGACCTCCTCTTGAACCAACCCAAGCAGCTCATTTCTTGGGCACCCGTCCCACAAGCTAACAAGAAACTCCCCCGCCCCTGCGCTCTGCCAAGTTGCCGCCGACAAGACGAGCTCCAATTCTTGCGCCTTTGCAGCACCAAGAAAAGAAGGCACGCCAGTCGTGTGCGGTGCCGTCTCAGCGGAGGGGAGCCGTCCAAGCCTTTTGTAGGCGAGGGACCGGGGCAAAAGCGGAGGAGTGAGGTAGGCAGTGTGAACGGCGGAAGGAGAGGAGAGGCGAGCGTGGAAGAACCAGAAAGCCGCGCGCGGTTTCGGCAGGGGAGGAGGAGGGCGCGCCCGTGCTGCTGTCCTCTGCTTCCTCTTTGTGCGAGTGCGGTGCGGTCGCGGGCTCCTGCCCTCGGCGACTCGTCCGGGTTGGCTCGCCAGCGCACGCGGTGTGGAACGGATGGGGACGGCTCTCGGATGCGACGATTTTGAAGTCTGAACGTCTCCGTTCGTGTGGGCATCGCCAGTCTAGTCCGATTTCGCCACCGGTTTTTGCGATGTTGATGCGACTACTACAGCTGCATCTGGAGGAGGCCATTTTCCCCCTTGTTGTTTTTGATTTTTGATATCGCATTTGCAGGAGTTAGGATGGTCGAAATGGATTTCTTTAGTGGCTTACGGCGGTAAAGTACTGTAACTGATTGAAATTACACAGTTTTGATAATAGCTTATTTAGCATAATTAAATTTTAAAATAGAAAAAATAGGTTAGCCAATCACGGATAATATAAACGAATACGGGAAAAAAGAACCGACAAAAAAGTTCAAAAAACCAAAAATTCAGACAAAGACGAAATTATTGAATAGTAAAAAATAAATCAGAAGTCTAAGCCGTTTTGATCAGGGCCTTAGTATGAATTTTGTACTGAAATCCACTTGGGTTTTGCTTGTTGTCATGCGCTTGTTTTTCACGCATCCCACACAGTATTAGTTTCACCTTCGTGTTCAAGACTACCTAGGGAACATATCTGTGGGAGATTCCTGTGCATGGTGTATCAATTTGTGGGAGATGACGGGTGGCATTATCATTCCTATTATAAAAGAATAAGTTGGTGGTTGTGCATCTATTCTCTTCTAATTACTTTATTTTCTCGACTTCTCACCATTCTCCACTTTCCAACTGATCAAAACAACTCTCTTTTATAGTATAATTCTCTATACATTCAATGAGTTCCTTTGTAACACACGGGTACGTAAATCGTCAGTTGTAAATTTTGATGGTCAGTAGCGAGTAGCGTTGGCCATGGCGCAGAAACCTAGAGGCAAGTCTCTTCCTGCGTTTCTTGAACGTTGCTTCGATCTTGCGTTAGGTAAAAAAAAAAAAAGTAAAACCCGTAGATGATACAACTATTTCAATAATCTATGCATTTTTCAACTACTAGTTGGATGCCCATGCGTTGCTACGGATTAAAATATAATCGTAACATTTAAAAAGTCTAATTGCAAAATAATAGGGAGCAAAGGAAATCAAGTTTATTAAAACCCACTCCAGTCTGCTCGCGCGAGAGCGCTTCACGCACCTGCAGAGCGCATAAAGTTGATAACAAAAAAGTCTGTCAGCTTACACTCACAATTGACAATTATTTTGGAAAGTTTGAGTTTAGTTTGAATATTTTCTGCAAAGTCGTAGCCCATTTTGGGTGTTTGAAAGATCTCTATGACCTTGTTGGCCGTGGTCGAAAGCCCCCAGAGTCATTTACGACCACGTAGTCACTGGTTGGAAGCCAGCCAGGTCGTTTATGACCACGTTGGCCGTGGTCGAAAGCCACCAGAGTCGTTTATGACCACGTAGTCACTGGTCGGAAGCCAACCAGGTCGTTTACAACAACGTTGGCCATGGTTGAAAGCTCTCAGAGTAGTTTACGACCACATTGTGGCATTTATGACCACTTTGGCCGTGGTCGAAGGCCACCAGAATTGTTTACGACCACATTGGGCGTGGTCGAAGGGCATCAGGACCGTTTACGACCACGTAGAGTCGTTTACGACCACTCTGGCCGTGGTCAAACGCAGCTACGACCACGTTGGTCGTGGTCGAATGCAGCTACGACCACCTTGGCTGTGGTCGGAAGTCGTAAGTCGAAGCCACGACCACTGCGGTCGGAAGTCGGCGTTGTGGTTTACGACCACGTTGTGGAGTCGGCGCCTTACGACCACGTTGTCGAGAGCTGAAGGGATTAGAAGTTGGCGCTGTGGTTTACGACCACGTTGGGTAGTCGGCGGCTTACGACCACATTAATGCGAGAAGAAGTCGACGGTCGAGGCTTCGACCGCTACGGTCGATAGTCGTGGTCGTAAGTTTTTACTACCACGGTTGTCGTGGTCATAAGCAGACTTCGATCACCTGCGAGATTGTCGATCACTCAGAACTTAGCTCTTTTCTCCTCTCTATTACTCGCAAACACTTTGCGTCTTTACACGACTTGGTTGCCTTGCTCGGCCTTTGATTCTTTTTCTGATTACACAGCTCCACGTCTCTATTTATACCTGGTATTTTCGACTTCGTCTCGGGTTTACAAACCGACTCCGACTCCGAGTCTAATACGACTTCTACTCTGTTTCGACTTCGATTACAACCTAACTTTGCATACGACTTCTAAACACAAGATTATTTCCAACATTCTCTCCCTAATCTTCCTGCCGTAGTCGTAACACCTCTTACAACGTGGTCGTAGCTTCCTTACGACCACGTTCAATAGCCTTTCGACCACACTATCTGTTCGTAGCGGTCGGTAGTCGGCGCTCGAGCTTGCGACCACGTGGGTAGTCGGTAGATTTCGACTACGACCGCAACCGACCGCGTCCGACTGCGTTACGACAGCTACCGAGGGCTTCCGACCATGTCCGACCGCGTCTGACTGTGCTACGACTACAACCGACTGGTATCAACCACGTTCAACCGCTTTACAATGTGGTCGAAGTCTGCCGACTTCCCACGTGATCGTGGTCAAAGTCTGCCTCCGACTTCTTCTCGCGTTAACGTGGTCGTAAGCCGCCGACTACCCAACGTGGTCGTACATGTAATATCTATATTATGTATGACTTACTACTGGGCCCCAGGGTATGCAGTGGCCCACCCGGCATACCCTGTGGGTCCACCCCTGCCTCTACACGCTGGGCGACGAGATGCAGATCATGGACAAATCTGGGTGGACTTAGATTAGGCATGACTGTGGGGGTGGTTGAGGGGGGTGGATTTAGTAAAGAAAATTTTGGTGTATTATAGAGGGGTACTTAGAGTCGTTTATGACCAATTCCGAGTGCTTACGTCGCCGTACGACCACTCAAACTCGGCACCGATGGCTTTGAGTCGTTGTCGTAACTTCACTGTATCAGTTTACGACCGCTCTGCTCTCGCTTTGAGTAAGTGCACTGTCTTCCTTCAGCCGCTCTCGAGTTACTGTGATCGCAACTCTTTACGACCACGCAGTGATGCCGGCGATCATCGCTCACCGTGGTCGAAACCTTCACAACGTGATCGTAGCCTCCTTCGACCACGTTTAATCTTCTTCTTTGCGATCGTCGTCTTGCACCACCTTTGACTTTGCGTGTTCGTGGTCGTAGATGCTCCCAATCACACTGCTGATTTTGCCGTGGTCGACCGCCTTCGACCACGCCGCTAGCTTTACGACCACGATCTTCCTCCTTCGACCATCATGCAAAGTTATTGTAGCTTTGCCGTGGTCGTAAGTCCTCGACCACGCTGACGCTCGCCGATCTTCCCGCCAAGTCACCGCTCCTACGATCAATTACACCGTGGTCGTAGCCTTCAACGTGATTGCAACCCCTCTTACAATGTGGTCGTGACTCGCACGACCACGTATAAACTTTGTTGCGATCGTAAGCCTTGATTACCTTCGATTTCTGCAGGAAGTGGTCGCACTCTTCTCGACCTCACCGCTCACCGTGGTCGAAACCTTCACAACATGGTCGTAGCCTCCTTCGACCACGTTTAATCTTCTTCTTTGCAGTCGTACATCTTCAGACCACGCCTGCTAGCTTTACGACCACGATCTTCCTCCTTACGATCATCATGCAAAGTTATTGTAGCTTTGCCGTGGTGTAAGTCCTTCCGACCACGTTTACGACCGCTCAGATTTTGCCGTGGTGTAAGTCCTTCGACCACGCCACGACCGCTCCGATCTTCCCGCTGAAGTCGCCGCTCCTACGATCAATTACACCGTGGTCGTAGCCTTCAACGTGATCGCAACCCTCTTACAACGTGGTCGTAGTCTCATTACGACCACGCACAAACTTTGTTGCGATCGTAAGCCTTGATTACCTTCGATTTCTCTAGGAAGTGGTCGTTTCTCTTCTCGACCTCACCGTCTTCCGCTTCCGAAGTGGTCGAACACCTTTCGACCCTGTCTACAGTAGAATTGCTGTGTCGTAAATCTACTGTAGCTTGCTACGACCATCACAAGCCACAACGACTCTACCGCACAAAGTCTAGACCCAAACGACCGCTCTGTTGCACCAAATAGAGAAACACTCGAGCTCACCAAAGACTTCGACCACCACGTAGCTTGCTACGACTTACAAGCCAAGCAATGCTGAAGGCCCTACGACCTCATCTCAAGTCGTTACGACCGATTCAAAAAGGCTACGACCAAAACCAGAGGTTCCATCGTGGTCGAACCCCGTTCAGACCACGTACACCGGATATCATCGTGGTTGAAGCCCTTCTGACCACTTACGAGTGCTTCCGACCGCGCACGAGCCCGTCCGACCACATATGACCAGCTACGACTTCCCCCAAGCGCTTCCGATCGTAATCCAGCACTTCCGACCACGCGCTAGATAGCCACGACCACTTCCGACCGGTTACGACTACGACCAACCGGCTACAACCACAACCGACTGAGTCCGACTCAGACCCGACCTCGTTCGACCGCTTCACAACGTGGTCGAACTCTGCCGACTTCTTACGTGGTCGTAGACTTGAGCGCCGACTTCGACCGCAGCCCACTACAATGTGGTCGTAGCTTCAACTTACGACTTCCAACCGCTTCAGCTCATGACAACTGGTCGAAGCTGCATTCGACTATGGCCAACGTGATCGTAAATGACCTGAATGACCTCCGACCATGCCCAAAATGGTCGTGTACGCCACAAAGTGGTCGTAAACAGTCTGGTGGTCTTCGACTTCCAACAAGTGGTCTTAAAAAAAGAATTATATGAATTACTTGGCCAGCCAAAGAACTCTTTGGCATTAGAAATCTGAAAGCTACACTTGGTGGGCATTGCGTTAGGCGGAAAGGCAAGAGGAAAACACAGGTTGTTTTCCTATGTAGAGCAAGCATTGCTGAATAATAAAATCACATACATTTGTATTTTGTCTTTTTGTCTACGATTGATTTGTCCAAGAGAAAATTTAATCAAAAAAATTAACATAGATTTGAGTAATGTACCTCATCAGACACAAGGAGTGCTTCAATCTTTGCAAATTTCAGCAAGTGCAAAATTCACCAACTGCTCCACATCACTCAAATCCTAGTTGAATTCACCAAGTGCAAAACAGCTGAACATGGAAAAGCATACTAAAATGAGTACTCGTGCAGAGGAAGAGAGGTGGACCTTAATAGCTCCATGACCCAGTGAGGATCATTGATAAGATATGGCCGCAGTGCTATTTATGTTACAGAAGATGTTAATACATACTATACAGTACAGAGTGCAGACCACTGATTGGAACAAAAGTTCAAGCGACACTGTACCTTCACCGCTGCAAAAAAACATCATATGAGATTAGCATAATGCACCAGAAATATGACCAGCTGATATTCATGTATAGTCTAGGAAAAAACATGAAAACCTGGATGCAATAGTTAAGTCGCTGCATTCGACCACGGCCACGTGGTTGTAGCTCCATTCGACTACGGCCAACGTGGTCGTAAACGACATGAATGACCTCCACTTCCGACTCCCAGCAAAATGGTCATAACAGCTTCCGACCTCGCACCTGGATGCAAAGGAAATGCACAAGTAGCCGACTTCTTACGTGGTCGTAGACTTGAGCGCCGACTTCGACCGCAGCCCGCTACACCGCGGTTGTAGCTTCGATTTATGACTTTCGACCACGGACAACGTGGTCGTAGCTGCATTCGACTACGGCCAACGTCCAAAATGGTGTAGCTGAATCACCTCCGACCATGCCCAAAATGGTTGTAAACTCATTTTCTGGCTTCCGACTCCCCGCAAAATGGTCGTAACAGCTTCGACCTTACAAAGAATGCTCCCCCCCAACCTCCTTCCTCTCCTCCGTAGCTTGAGCGTCATCGGAGATCGACTGTAGCTTGAGCGTCGTCGGAGATCGACTGTAGCTTCAACGTAGTCGCGGCTCCACTGTAGCTTGAGCGTAGTCGGAGATCGACTGTAGCTTCAACGTAGTCGCGGCTCCACTGTAGCTTCACCGTAGTCGGCGATCGACTGTAGCTTCAACGTAGTCGCGGCTCGACTGTAGCTTCAACGTAGTCGCGGCTCCACTGTAGCTTCAACGTAGTCGCGGCTCCACTGTAGCTTGAGCGTAGTCGGCGATCGACTGTAGCTTCAACGTAGTCGCACCTCCACTGTAGCTTCACCGTAGTCGGAGAACGACTGTAGCTTCAACGTAGTCGGAGAACGACTGTAGCTTCAACGTAGTCGCGGCTCCACTGTAGCTTCAACGTAGTCGCCGCTCCACTGTAGCTTTACCGTAGTCGCATATCCGTGGTCGAAGGGCATCAGGACCGTTTACGACCACGTGGTGTCGCTACAACCACTCGCCGCGTGGTCAACGCAGCTACGACCACGTTGGTCGTGGTCGAATGCGCCACGACCACCTTGGCGATCGTAAAGTCGGCCACGACTACTGCGGTCGGAAGTCGGCGTTGTGGTTTACGACCACGTTGTGGAGTCGGCGCCTTACGACCACGTTGTCGAGAGCTGAAGGGATTAGAAGTTAGCGCTGTGGTTTACGACCACGTTGGGTAGTCAGCGGCTTACGACCAAATTAACGCGAGAAGAAGTCGGCGGTTGAGGCTTCGACCGCCAAGGTCGATAGTTGGCGCTCTGTCTTACGACCACGTTAAGAAGTCAGTAGCTTACGACCACATTGTATCGAGAAGCAGTCGGAAGCCAAGGCTTCGACCGCTGTGGTCGGAAGTCGGCAGACTTCGACTTCAACCACGTGGGTTGTCGGCAGTCTTCGACCACGTTGTGAGGTGGTTGAACGTGGTCAGATCGCCTCGGGCTTGGTCGGTTGTGGTCGTAGCCGGTCGGATGTAGTCGCAATCGGTCGGTTGTGGTCGTAACGAGTCAGAGCTCGGTCGGTTGTGGTCGTAGCTCTTCAGGAGCGACTGGATGTGGTCAGTTGAGGTCGAACGCGGTCGGACAAGCCCCGGACGTGGTCGTTTGCGGTTGTATGCGGTTGGAAGTGCTCGAGTAGCGGTCGGATGCGGTTGTAACGTGGTGAGACGTGGTCGGAAGTCCTTACGACCACGTTAGAACCTTCTGCCGTGGTCGTAACTTCAGTCTAACCAGTCGTATGGCTTCCTGGAGTGGTAGAATCTTCTGGGAATCGGTCGTAATGACTTCTGGGCTGGTTGTCTTGACTTGGAAAGCGGTCATAGGTCTTGTGCATTATTGTTCATAGTAGAGTGCCCGTGCTAACGCTACGGCGGCATTTGAGGGATGCACATGAAAACAACCAAATGACGATATTTTTTCCTTGCCCGTGCTAACGCTACGGTAAAAAACAAAAAGACTAATACAAACATCCATTTATCTACTTTTTTATTATCATCTTGCTTTGGGGATAAATCAAATAGTTGGGATGTGATCAGTTGTGGCTTTTCCTGTTCATTTTACCGTTGCTCCAGTTTTGTCATGAGATCTTTGCTAGCGTTAAGTACCGTTGCTACTTGGTTACACATGTAGCCCTTATCATGTAACTTTTATTCTTCTTGCTTTGAGTTATAGATGCTTTTGTGCGAAAACTAATTTATTGGCACTCGCCTCCTACCCTCCATCCTTCGCCGCTCTGCCCTCGCCGTAATTCATCTTACGACCACTTACACCGTGGTCATAGCCTTCTTTGACCACGTTGTGTGTGTGTGTGTGCTGTGCACATCTTCGTGCTGTTGCCTTCGTACTCGCGGAGCCAAGTCGTCGGTCGAAGCCGACTTACGACCACGGTGAACATGGTCGTAAGGTCTTATGACCACGGCAAATCTACAGCACGTCTATGACCACATTGAAAATCTACGACCACGTTGAAGGTCTACGACCATGACTACGACCACGTTGAAGGTCTACGACCATGACTACGACCACATTGAAGGTATACGACCACGACTACGGCCACGTTGAGGGTGGTCATAAGCTAGGACCACGTTGAAGGTCTACGACCACATTGAAGGTCTACGACCACGCTGAAGGTGGTCGTAATCTACTACCACGTGAAGGAGTTCGACCACGCCGAGAGAACGCTTACAGAAGTCGGAGTCTGATTCTGTAAACTGAGTAGGAGTTGTAGAACTGGGTATAAAAAGAGGCTTTGAGCTGTGTAATCTGTACCACGAAGCAATTGCGAGTAATAGATAAGAGAACCAACCAAATCCCTGTGCGTTGTTTTTGTGGTGCGATATCGCAAGACGTGGTCGGAAGAACTCATGACCACAGCAAACGTGGTCGGGAGGAGTTACGACCACGGCAAAGCAAGTCGAAGGTGATCGAGAGGTGCTACGACCACGGAATACAGATTAGAACGTGGTCGTAGAGACGTTCGACCATGCAGAGATGGCTACGACCACGGTGAAGGTGGTCGTAAGGTGTTACAACTACGCGGGTGACGGTGGTCGTAGGAAGTTACGACTACGCCTCGAATGTGGTCGAAAGGGTGTTCGACCATGGTGAACAGTGATCGCCAGCATCACTGCGTGATCGTAGAAGGTTTCAATCACAGTATTTTTCGAGCAGCTGAAGGAAGGCAGCGAAGCAATACAGCGGAGCAGTCGTAAACTGCTACAGTGAATTTACGACCACGACTCGAAGTGATCGGTAGCGAGTGTGAGTGGTCGTACGGCATCGTAAGTGGTCGGAATCGGTCGTAAACTACTCTGGTCGTACAAGGTCCTGGGAGGTCGTAAGAATTTCCAACATATCGTAGTAATAGTTGTCTAGAACAGATCACCATGGTCGTAGCCTTCGTCGACCCTGCTCAGCTACATTACAACGTGGTCGTAGCCTCCTTACAACCACGTTCGAACTGTCGTGATCGAATACCTTTCGACGACATCTACTGTAGGTTTGCCGTGGTCGTAATAAGATTGTCCTTGGCAGTGGTCGATAACCCTTTACGACCACGTTCTGCGTGCCTTCAACGTGGTCGTAAACCTCTCGATCGCCTCCTACTTTGCCTTGCCGTGGTCGTAGGTCCTCCCGAGCACGTCTCTTTCAGTTTTACCATGGTCGAACGCCTTTCGACCACGTCTATTGATGGTTTGATGAGGTCATAAGTCTTCTTACGACCACTTACACCGTGGTCATAGCCTTCTACGACCACGCTTAGCGACTTTACAACGTGGTCATATCCTTCTTACGACCACATTCAAACTTCTTCGTTGCAGTCGTACACCTTCGAATCACCTTCGATCTTTCTCTGATATGGTCGTATCACTTGCCGACCTCACCGTCTTCTGGTTTTGCCATGGTCGAACACCTTTCAACCACGTCTCATGTTGGTTTTCCGTGGTCGTAATAACACCGCCCCAGCCGTGGTCGATAACCCCTTATGACTACGTTCTCGCTCCTTCCACATGGTCGTAAACCTCTCGATCGCCTCCTACTTTGCCTTGCTTTGTGGTCGTAGGTCCTCTCGAGCACGCCTCTTTCGATTTTTTGTGGTCGAACGCCTTTCGACCATGTCTATTGACAGTTTGCCGTGGTCGTAATTCATCTTACAACCACTTACACCGTGGTCATAGCCTTCTTTGACCACGCTCAGCGACTTTACAACGTGGTCGTAGCCTCCTTACGACCATGTTCAAACTTCTTTGTTGCGGTCGTACGCCTTCGGATCACCTTCAATCTTTCTCTGATGTGGTTGTATCAACTGCCGACCTTACAGTCTTCTGGTTTTGCTGTAGCTTGTCGTGGTTGTAAAAACTTTGTTCCTTGGTCGTGGTCGATAACCCTTTACGACCATGTGCTGCGCTCCTTCAATGTGGTCGTAAACCTCTCGATCACCTCTTACTTTGCGTTGCCGTGGTCGTAAGTCGATTTTGACCACGTCTGCGAGTTCATTCAGGGATTGCTTTTCTCCCTTATTACTCGCAATTGCTTGGTGCTTTTCTACACACCTTGGCTCATCTTGGTTACATGTCTACATTCCCTTTATACCCGGCTATTTGACTTTAACATGGGTTTGACTACGATTATAGACCAACTCTGACTCCGACTCCGACTCCGACTATGACTCCAAACTTTCGTCCACGATCAGTCCCACAAGCCCTGTTACGACTACACACCGTAGTCATAATCAACTACAGACAACGTAGAGCTTCTGCACCGCACGTTCTATATGTGTTATTATTAGCTTCACATATTTTATTCTTTCTATGGTTGTCTTGTTTCGTTTTTATAAATGCATGTCTGTTTTGAGTGTTGGATTTTGCTCTGATACCACTTGTTGTAAGTCTTATGACTTCTCCCAGGACTTTTCCGACCTTTTACGAGTGCTTCTGACCACTTACGACCGCCATGGTCGCTTACGATCGCTTCCGCGCCATTCGATCGCTCACCGGCCATTCGGCGCTTTCCTTCGAGGTCGTAAACCTTCTACCGAGGTTTCGATCTCTTCTCTGTCGGTGTCTTTGCGCTTCCTTCGACCCCACTTGAATCACCTTGATCACAACTCTCACCGATCACATAGTGATGCTGGAGATCAGTGTTCACCGTGATCAAAACACCTTTTCGACCACGATCACTTCCTTACATCGTGGTCGAAGTCCCTTTTGACCACGTTCAAGGCTTAACGGCGCAGTTGCAGCCTCTTCCGACCACTCACACTGTGGTCAAAGCTTCAAAACGTCGTCGAAGCCTTCAGCGACCACGTTCAGTGTCTTTACAACATGGTCCCTGCCCTCCGTCTGAGCACGTTCAATCTCCTTCATCGTGATCGAAGCCTTTCGACCACGTTCAACTCTTCAGCGTGGTCGAATGCCTTCCCGATCACATTCAATTCTACCTTACCATGGTCGTAGTGCCTCCCGAGCACGTTCCATCACCTTTGCTCTGGTTGTTCGTCTTCTTATCACGCTTACAATGTGGTCGTAAACGACCTCTCTCAAGGTGGTCGTACTGACCGCTCAACGTGGTCATAACCGCTCGCTGCAACGTGGTCGTAACGACCGCTAACAACGTGGTCGATACCGACCACGCACGGCGGCTCGACCACGGGCATCTTTCGATCACGGGCATCCGACCATGGCTCCGAGCACGCCCATCTCTGACCACGCCCATTCGAGCACGGCCATCTTCGACCACGACCATCTTGGACCATGCCCATCTTTGACCAAGGGCTTCTGCGACCACGGACATCTTCGACCACGCCATCTTTGGACCACCGTCATCTGACCACGCCCATCCGGACACCGCCATCTAACCACGCCCATCCGAACACCTCTAGAAACATCTGCATGCGAGTCGACATCTCCTGTGCCGTTTGCTATGAATTCGCCTGTTATATGTGGTCGGAATAGATTCTGACCACCCGGGCTAATGTTTCGACCACCCGGCCTGATGTTCCGATTCAATGCCTACTAACTTTCAACTATGACTTCTACTGGCTTTCTGGTCTGACCGGAACTCCTTCATTACTTCGTCTAGAACTATGTGGTCGTATGTCTTCATTGGGCATTCGAGTAACGGCTGACTCAATGAGTCGCGATCGTGTGTCATTCTAAGGAAAAAGCATGTCGCATTTTCTCCTGGCGAGTAGCAATCGGAGCTAACGAGTTCAGTTCCAACCCCGCCGCGGTCGAAGATCGACTGTAGCTTCAACGTAGTCGGAGATCGACTGTAGCATCAATGTAGTCGTGGCTCCACTGTAGCTTCAACGTAGTCGGAGATCGACTGTAGCTTCAACGTAGTCGCATATCCTCTGTAGTTTCAACGTAGTCGGAGGTCCACTGTAGCTTCAACGTAGTCGCATATCCTCTGTAGCTTCAACGTAGTCGGAGGTCCACTGTAGCTTCAACGTAGTCGCATATCCTCTGTAGCTTCAACGTAGTCGTAGATATGGTGAAAGTACCATGGTTGAGAAGCCATGGTTGAAGAGGCGGTCGAAGTGGCGTGATCGAGAAGCCGTGGTCGGAGTGGCGATCGAAATGCTATGGTCGGAGTTGCGGTCGAAGTGCCGTGGTCGAAGGAACGGTCGAAGTGGTGTGGTCAAGAAGCCATGGTTAGAGTGGCGGTCAAAGTGTCATGGTTGAGAAGCCATGGTCGAGGCATAGTGGTCGTATGTCGTCATTGGGCATTCGAGTAACGGCTGACTCAATGAGTCGCAGTCATGTGTGTCATTCTAAGGAAAAAAGCATGTGTGCATTTTCTCCTGACGAGTAGCAATCGGAGCTAACGAGTTCAGTTTCAACAACGCCATGGTCGAAGATCCGTGGTTAAGTGCCACAGTTGAAGTGCAGAATGGTCGTAAACCCTTCTGATGTTCTCCAATCACGCCCAATGTGGTCGTACCCCTTCCTGATGGACTCTGACCACAACCAAAGTGGTCGTAAACTGTCCTGGTGGCCTTCGACCACAACCAATGCGGTCGCAAATCCGTAAGGCTGCTGCTGCCTTCCGACCGTGACCAAACCGGTTGTACGCCTCGTGGTGAATTCCGACCATGTTTGCCGTGGTCGTAAACATTCTGGCGACCACTCGAAGGAGCCTGCGATCTCGTAGAGACAACATAACATGGTCGAAGTTGGTCTATGACCACTTAATAGAGCTTATGACTCTGCTGAACACCAAGTTGAAAGCTCGAGTAAGACTACTAAGTTGTAAAAGCCCCTTTCGACCACACGGTCGTAAACCTGCCCAAGAGAGAGACAGAGCCATTCTCAAGGCTTACGACTATGCAGAGACAGCTCAAACCTCAAAAACTTTCTAGATCAAGAGTCAATTACTCATCACAAATACTACCTCTAAAATTAGATAGAATGGCATGAACACATGTCCAATTTGCTATGCGTCATATTACACATTGAGTGCAGACCACTGATTGGAACAATTAGTGTCAATTTCAGGGATTTCCACCAAAAGTTCAAGCGACACTGTACCTTCACCGCTGCAAACAAACATCATATGAGATTAGCATAATGCACGTAAATATGACCACTGATATTCATGTATAGTCTAGGAAAAACATGAAAACCTGGATGCAATAGTTAAGTCGCTGCATTCGACCAAGGCCACGTGGTTGTAGCTCCATTCGACTACGACCAACGTGGTCGTAAATGACCTGAATGACCTCCGCTTCCGACTCCCAGCAAAATGGTCGTAACAGCTTCCGATCTCACACCTGGATGCAAAGGAAATGCACAAGTAGCCGACTTCTTACGTGGTCGTAGACTTGAGTGTCGACTTCGACCGTAGCTCGCTACACCGTGGTTGTAGCTTCGATTTACGACTTTCGACCACAGCCAACGTGGTCGTAGCTGCATTCGACTACGGCCAACGTGGTCGTAAACGACCTGAATCACCTCCGACCATGCCCAAAATGGTTGTAAACTCGTTTTCTGGCTTCCGACTCCCCGCAAAATGGTCGTAACAGCTTCGACCTTACAAAGAATGCTCTCCCCCAACCTCCTTCCTCTCCTCCGCGGGGGTGGCGAGCAATTTTTTGAAGTGCAGAGGGCGGGAGCGCGGGCTGGCGTGGGGCTGGCGGACGAATTTTTGATTTTTGAAGTGCAGAGGGCGGGAGCGCGGGCTGGCGCGGCGTAGGCGGCGGCGGACGAGCGGTAGAGGAGGTGTCGGAGGACGACCGGGGGAGGAGGCGATGGTGGCGCGGGGTGGGGAGGAGGAGGCGAGGGCAGAGCGGCGAAGGATAAAGGGTAGGAGGCGAGGGCAGAGCGGCGGAAGTAGGAGGGTAGGAGGCGAGGGCGGAGCGGCGAAGGTGGGAGGGTAGCAGGCGAGGGCGGAGTGGTGGAGGAGGGAGGGGAGCAGGCAAGGGCAGAGCGGCGGCGGAGGAGGGAGGGGAGGAGCGACGGGCGGAGCGGCGGTGGAAGAGGGAGGGGAGGAGGCGCACGGGATTCGGTGGGGAGGCAGGCGCCCGGTCGTGAGAAGGACGGAGGACTATGGGGAGGAGGCGAGGCGAAGGTCTCAGCACCGGAGGACTGTGGGGGAGCAAGAGTTCTATGCTCCATACGTCCAGATGGGAAAAGAAAAGGGTAGGTGAATTCATTGTTCATTGTCCATGACTCATTTGACATGTTTTAAAGAAGTTGGTCAAGTGTAAACAATAAAATAAGCAGCCTAGAATCGGTTTTGCATTTGGAGAGATGACGGGACCCAAGTGGACAAAGATAAGAGACCCTAGAAACGGTTTTGTCTGAATTGACTTCCAATCGGGATGGATTGCACGCTTCAAAGAATCAAGAAGGGATAGACTAGCATAGAGGCATTGGCCGGGGTTTTTTTAAAGTTAAAATTGGCTTATGGCCCTGTTCTTTTCGGCTGCCGCTTTTAGCTTTTGGTTGAAATTTTTAAATTTTGATTGTTTATGGTACAAATTACGGAGAGACAGATGCTCACTTGCAATTTTGGCTGGTACAGATATTGGGCTTCTAACGTGTAGATTGCTTAATTTGTAGACCACGTCTTGAGAAAATACTCCGTTTGAAAGTTAGATACTATAGCAAAAACCAAAAGCCACCCGGCTTCTCTCCTGCCAAACAGGCCCTATGTTTGTACTGTTTACAGTAAATACTTTTAAACGATGCGTTTTTTTAAGGCGGATCAATAGAAAAATTGTAATAAAAAGTATACTGAGTTCAGTTGTACTAACCAAAATTGCATACAATTATTTTTCTCTACATACTGTCTATTATAAACAACTACAATTTAAATATTTAAACCATAAATCATCAATCCTCAACAAAACAAAACCCACCTACTCTGTTTGGCTATGGCAGACAGCCACAAAACTGATGACATACACACACTGAACTTTTATATGACTTTATTGTCCATGGGATCCATGATTTAAAAAATGGTTCAAAGGTTGTGAGCCCTCCAAACTCTCTTTGAAAGCATACTTTGCTAAACTCTTGACCATTCTCTCTTTCCAAACTCTAGAGTTATATATATACTCATGCAAATTGCTCCATTAAAGAACAGACTGGCCTTTGAAAACCTTTTTTTTTTTGTGCGTTCCAGTGAGCTAAAAAGGCAGAGAAAATTTGTTTTGATGTACTCCTCGGCGAGGACGAGGATGCTGACGCCTCTGAAGAGGTCCTTTCGGTCAAACACACGGCACGGAGTGGAGACGTGAAGTGGACGGAAGGTGAAGAGAAGTAGTGAGCCCGTTCAATCCAAGGCTGTCAGGCCGTGCCGTCCACGTCTTGACTGGGTGCGACTGGCCCGGCCTAGTGACGTGGTGACACCTGTTCTTTCTGGCTTTTTACATTGTTTTAGGCTTCCGTTCCTTCTGGTCAAAGGAATCATCCCATTCCATCCCACCCTATCCCAGCAACCAAATACACCCTTAGAGAATATTCTTCTTAAATGTTGAACCATATGGTTCCACTTTTTTTGTGGACCATCTCATCTCATCCTATCCCACTCCATCCCAGCAACCAAACACACCCTAAGCTAACAAAAACGACACGGCTTCTTCTAGTATTTTTTTGAAACCGCTTTTCTCTAAGTAATTTTTTGAGCTATAGAGCGCTTGCGCTATCCATATTAATATTTTTATCAGCTACGCACTATCTCGAAAAGTGTAATAAAAAAATCATCACCGCAGGTCTCGCTTCAAACAGTTTGATCTACTATTTTTCTGACTTCTGACTTATTTAAATTAGAATTTACTTAAAACACATTAACTTTTAATTTTGATTTTTTAACTTTTTTGTCTTTTCTTTTTTTTTCTCTTATTATATTTCATTGTCCATAATAATATAGTAGTTTTTTACTTTTTTATTTTTTTAAAAAAATTTTAACCGACGCTGTAATATAATTACAGTCAAAAATCGCCGCTAGAAGCTTATGCTCTATTTGTTCGTTGTCTAAACCTGTGTTGATCAGCGTCGCAGGAGCAAAGGAAGAAAGTACGTATGGCAGTCACGCAGTTGGGCGCGGAATATTGGAGATGCCACGGCAATTGTGGGGTGGAAGATCCTCCTTCCCCACACCTCAGTCCCCAGCCACGGCAACCATGGACTCTCGACGCAGGTCCTGTGCAGTGCAGCGTTGAAGTGATTATTCGGTCTATACGTGCGCGTAGAGCTAAAACGACATACAGCGTGTTTGGTTGCCCGGTTCTTGCCCAGCTAGGGTCCCTAGATACAAGTTTTAGTTGTTTAGTTGCCCGCATCGAGGTCTGAACCTGACTCTCCAGATGCAAAAGGCAGCTCAGAGCCTGGCTCTCAAGATACGGATTTCATTTGCGTTTCTGGCGAGCCAGGCTCGTATGGTGCAACCAGACTCCACTCACCAACGAACCAAACACGCCAATAACAAATGGGCAATGGAGTTGGCGCTTGAGCGGATGGCATCGCTGGCTAGCTTGGATCTTATAACTTATAATTTTTAAATTTTAACTGTTTGTAAGAGAGATTATCACGAGAGATAGTCATGTGTAATTTTAACCCGTATGACTAAAATCGATATAGTGTCTATTATAATCGATTTGTAGACCCGTTTTATATATATACTATTTAAAAATTAGTGATTGCAATATAAATTATAAGTTAGAAATAGGAAAAGGTTGGGTTCAAAAGCGTTTTATGCTTTTTGGTTTTTGTACGGATAAACAGTAACCGGTTCAAAATTGATGTGTTTATATACTGTCTCTTATAAACATATCAAAATTTAAAAATCATAATTATAAACTATAATCCTTAATTGAATTAAGAACCCACGAAGCTCAACACCTCGCAATAATCGCGATTGCCTGAATGATGAGGTTGAAAAAGTTTGATTGGAGTACAATGATCAGCCACGGTTTTACTTCCGAAAAGGACAATGACTAAACTTGCTCAGATCGGCACGTCGCAGGCTAGCCCCGGCCGCCGTACGTGCCTTTGCTCTCGCAGTTTGATCACGCGATGCGTCCCAGTCAATTTGTCCTCGCTGCCGTCCCGTTCTCATCATTTCGATTTGTCCTCGCTGCCGTCCCGTTCTCATCATTTCGACTTGCGACTCGCCTCATGATATTTCTCCTGGCTTTCGTCTCCCTGGTCTTGTTGCTGCAGCCACGCAATTAGAGGTCAAATTGAAGCACTGATTGGAACAGAATGCAACTGAGCACTGAGCAGTGGCGACATGTAGACCTTATATGAACACACCTGAATGCGTTGAATGTGTGCGGAGAGACGTACCAATCGATCTGGATCTGTTCTCCAACCGATTTCGGATTCTAATTTTTGAAAGAAATAAACCACTTAAAATATATTGGTTTCTTAATTTTAGTTTTTTTTATAGTTTTGTATTTTTTTTCTTCCTATTCATTTGTATTGTTCGTGAAGATATAATGATATTTTGTTTTTTATTATTTTTTAATTAAATAACTCGAAAAGTTAACAACTGCTACAGAACAATTTCAATCAAAATTCAACAGCCATAATCAAAAACCAGGGCTTAAAACTGCTTGGAGTAGCCCTTAGATCAAAAATAAAGGAACTTAACCAATAATGTCACACTGCCAGTGCTTGTGGCTACAGCCACTATCTAGGGCCTTCCCTTTGCATCAAGATTCGTGTGCAAACCGTGCTCTCTAGTCTCCCTTCTTTGGTGGTGATCATTTGGACTTATTTTTGGTGGCTTATGGCTGAAAAGCATTGTATCTGGCTGAAAAAATACTGTAGCTGATAAAAGCTTATTTAGCATAATTAAATTTTAAAAAAATATAAAAATATGTTAGCCCATTACGTATAATACAAACAAATACGGGAAAAAGAACCGGCAAAAAAACTCAACAAAAAGCCAAAAGCTCAGAAAAAGATGAAATTTATGAATAGTGAAAAATAAGCCGGAAGCTAAAAGCTGAAGCCAAAACGATCACAGTATTTCTCTCCTCTCTCTCTCGCATGGGCTCACCGAAAACCCACGCTCGCCGCTAGCGGTGCAAACGAAGTAGATAATTTCCATCCGTCGGACCGATCGAAGGCTTGTGGAACGAATACAGAAGGGGTAGATAGGTATTCGGTACTATCCGTGTTCGACTCCAACTCCGAGGAAAAAATATAGAATAGGATACAGAATAAGTAATATCCGTCCATATCCGCTCCAATTGCACCACTAATCGCCGCTCATCGCCACCGGAACCCCAGGGTTTGGTAGGGTTTCCGACAGTGGGGTTTCCGACGACCGGCGATAGGGTTTCCAACAGAGGTGGAGACTCGGGGAAGGAGGGGAGGTGGGGCTCGCCGGAGCCGAGTTGGGCTTGCCTTCATGGGTGGAGCCAATTGGGGTGCTCAGTATGCACAAAAAGGGACAAAAAACAAAAAAAAATAGTGAATTTGACTTGCTCGTAGGCGAATGGTGCCCAAGATAGCTTTAGATATATTCTCATATTTCACAACAAGTTAGAACACCAAATAAATTGAGGTAGAAACAGCTGGATCAAGAAATCACTCAAAAAAGTCAAAAAGAGCAAAAACCATGTTTCTTCATGGACTTATCAATCAAAAGCCTAAATGGGTAGAGATTGATTTCTAGAGATCATGTCCATCTCTTACACATTTTTGGCATAGTAAGATCAAGAAGGGGAGAGAGAAAAGCAAAAACCAACCAAATCAACAGCAAATCACTCAACACAAGATGAATTTATGGGAGATAAACAAAGATTGATATATTGCTACTTGAGTCTAAAGGTTTTACGATCACTCCACCTGGAGGACAAGAGAGCACATCATAGCGCTCAACTTCTGTTCATCCTAACCCTAGAATACTTTAACACAATAAAAGGATAGTTGGGTGGTTAACAAGTTTCCATCTCAATTCGTTAAAATTGATGGGCTAGCCAGCCCCATTTAACTCTTAGTGAATACTACTTAGCACAATGGAAAAACCTGACAACCCCCACACATGAGTTTTAATTCACGCACTACTCTTATGCACATTTGCAAAGTGCATAAATCTGAATCCGTTAAGTTCTTAGCCTTAATCTGTCTTGATATTTTCAGCTTCATCTTGAGCTAAATCGCTCTCCCAAGCGCCGCAGTTTTAATCCATTGTAATTTTCGGTATTTTAGTCAACTTATCAAAATACCATGTTTTGATCTGGTCTTCATTTTCTATTACAAGCAATATCTATACTTACTATGTGTAGGTGCTTCATTGGCTTGCCATACATCGGTAAGTCTCTCCTGTTCCGGTTCCACTGAATTACGCCTTATTTAGACCAACCAAATCACGTGATGCAACATGTCGCTCGAATTTCTCTTTAACATTTCCCATATTTTTTGTGCTATGCTTAAGTTCAACTATCTCACACGACATTCTTGATCGTTTTAGGTCTCAACTCCTCTATGGACGCAGCTCCAATCCTCATTGTTGATCATAATTGACTCCAAACACCATTGCATACAAATAAATCATTTTCGGGCACAAGTTCTTCATAGTTTGATTCACGTTAGCTGAAAAATGCATTATGCCACATATGCATTGACGTAGGTTAAAGCAAATCATCTCATGACTTAAATTTCCTAAAATTATATAGTTCTACAAACTGTTCAGAAAATTATGTAAAATTACAAATTCTAAATTTTCAATCATCCAAAATAACAATGATTCATCACAACTCACATGGTCACAGGCAAGCAGCTACCTCTAAACTCACCAGGTCCAGACATATATTTCACCTTCACTGTCAGGCTCATGCCCGTGGATGGTCACGATGTTTCTACAGTTGTTCTGCTGTATGCAGTCAACTCGCAGATCGTTTTCGTTGACGAAACAGTACAGGAACTTCTAGATAGCCCGGGCACGGCAAGCATTAACGTGATGCATCCGCGTCGAGCAACCACATCAATCGACTCGTTTCCGCGTTCCAAAGGATAAAACCTGAAGCAAGTGCCGTTCCTCTTGTCAGTTTTTTACGAAGTAGACATCAACTGCGACGTGCATTCAATGTTTCACTTAAGCGTCAGTCTTGTAGACACTAAGCGCGCTCGTGCTCAGTCAAGGGCAAGCAATTCTTGCAAACTAAGCTACTGTCACTGCTTCTAGAATCCAAAGTTCAGTGATGTGAATCGCAATCAGCAGAGGAACATAGTACCTGCACTGCCCGGTCTCTTGCGGCCTGCAGCTGCGACGAAACGCAGCGGGACATCTCGAGGAACCGCGTCTGCCCGGAAGGCCACGGCCACCTTGAGAGCTCCAGCAGGGTACGGCCGCTGTCCGCCTCAGTCGTGCCTCGCCAGCAGCAGCTGGAGGTAAGCTGTCGTAGACATGTTTCGCACCCTGGAAATGGTTCGGGTTCAGAGTTGTTCACACACTACTAGCGGCTGTGGACACTGAAATTTATCTCTGAATCGAGCATTTCTGAAGTTCAGGCTTGGGTGGGTGGCTGCTTACTCGTGTCTTGGGGTATCAGAGCCCAGAGGTAGACTATGAGCGCCAACTTTGCCTCAACGTACATCGGCAGCCATGAGACCGCGCAGTCCGTGATCCTCTCGAGAACGGTCAGAAACACGAGAAAAATCCTAAACAGCAGAAACTAAGGTTCAGATTCTTTGAGGAGAAGGATAATAAATTACTGCATGATATGCGTTTGCGAATTTGCGCGCTAGTAATGCTTACCAGTATTGACACCAGAAACGCAACTGCTCGTTTTGGGGAAGGTTTATTCAGTTCCAGTGTCTTGTAGCAGTCATACGCCGGGTAAGCGTATCCTAGAGCCAGGCTGCAATCCAGCTGCGAGAACAGCAAATCAGATTGGATTTCTGGTGTCTTGCACGAACTGTACAAAAGGACTTGTTCTGCAGTACTTCCTCCATCCACAAATGGAAGTCATTTTTAATTTTTTACGATTTTTAATACAAGACTTTAACTATAGTTTATTATCATAATATACTATCAAAAAATAATAAAAATATATATTAAAAAAGAATTTTGCAAGACAATCTAATAGTATTATTTTTATGTAGTCAATTTATATACTTTAACATATATTAATGATCAAAGTTTAAAAAGTTTGATCACACGGAACCCACAGTGACCTACATTTGTGGATAAAGGAAGTGTTACTTACATTAGAAGCCGGGCAATGAACAATACTGCCATGTTCAACAATTGGGAAGCCCAAAAATCTACAAGATATTGTTCAGAGATTTATCTTTCATGATGTGACGAGAAGCGTATATGGAGGACCGAAAGGCAACAGAGAGTGAATGGTGCCATCCAAAATATTACCTAAAGTATTCTTGATCTTTTACTCAAATAACTATAGAGTTACAGAGATTAGAATCAACAGATAAAAACCCAAATTAAAACGCTCAAGAGATCAAACTCTGGAAAAGATCGAACTCCTGGCGGTTTGATCGGCAACCTAGGGCCGGTTAGTTCTCCTGGCGGTTAGACCGCCACCACAAGCCGGTCTGACCGGCTTCCTACGGTTGGACTGGCCTCTCTGTCTATAATAGCCTGACATGATTCAAAATTGGTGCAACTCCTAAAATACAAGTCTAAATGTTATGAAATTTTACACATACTTTGCTTAAGATCTCAAAAACATATTCCAACCAAGGGTCATAAAAATACATGTCAAAGTTCAGACCTTTTTCAAGATTAAGTGAGATTGCACCAAAGCTGGGCTAAAATCGAAAACGGTGAATATGATTTGCTTGTGGGTAGAAGATGATCAAGATTGCTCTAAATGTATTTCCACGTGTTACAACAAGCAAGAACACAAAAAAAATCAAGGCAAAAACACTCGGATCAAAAAATCACTAGTGAGGCTCGAGTCTAAGTAAAACCAAGTTTCTTCAAGAACCTGCTAACCAAGTGACTAGATAGATAGAGATTGATTTCCAGAGGTTGGTATTGCAAGATCAAGATGGACAGAGAGAGAGAAGAGCAAAACCAACCAAATTCAGAGAAAATCAATCAACACAAGATGAATTCATGGGAGATGAACAAAGATTGATATAGTGCTACTTGAGAACGAAGGTTTTTCCGCTACTCTACCTGAATGACAAAAGAGCACACCACAACACTTAACTTCTCTTAAACCCTAACCCTAGAACACTTGTCTCAATGCAAGAGAGTGGTTGGATGGTTAACTAGTAAATCTTCATTCCAAGCCGTTAAATAGACAAAGCAACCGTCACTTATCTAACCCTTAGTGGATATTATCCACTTAGCACATAAGGGGAAAACTCGATAACCCCCCACACACAGGTTTTAATTCACACACTATATTTATGCATGCTTTTCAAAGCACATAAACCCAATTCGCTAAGTCTTTATCCTTGATCCGATTTAATCTTCTTAGCTTTTCTTTGACTTAAATCGCTCTTCTAAGCACCACTCAAGCATTGTAATTTACTTCCAATATAGTTTCCGGTATTTTGGTTTAAAAATTATTCTCTAATTAATTATCAATTTCTATTTGGCTAAATCAAGCAAATAATGTGGAAGTTTAACTCAAAAAGATTTAGTACAAAGAACGTCTAAAACAACCGGGTTCATCTTGGTATTGTCCAGTGTTCCTAGAAAGCTTAATTCCTAGGAACTGACGAACTGTCTATGATGTAAGCGTCCAGTTTAGCCTCTTTTGTAGTAATGATATTGTTTGGTCTAGCTTCTTTAGGGATCTCCTAGGGTAGATCTAGTGGGGCTTCTTTTGTCTAGGGTTCTTGATGTTCTACCGAGAGAGGGAGAGAGGGGTACCAACCTTCAGACGCGTTGGAGGAGGAGGAGGCCATCTCGGGTTCGGCGGGGAAGATCTGCGCACGGGCAGCGACGGTCGGGGAAGGGCGTCGAGCTCCTTGGCGGCGGCGCGTCCCGGGCGGTGGCGGCTCCTGGCGGCGGCGTCGGAGATCCGGTGAAGAAGACCGGTGGCGTTTCCCGTCACTTCAGCGCCCCCTCTAACAGATCGGTCTAGGGTTTGTCGGTGGGGTGACGACGGCGCGGTCAACCTCGTGATGCGTGCCGCCCGGCCCCCACCTCTGTATTTATAAGCGCCGCGACAGGGCCCACCACCAACGGCCGGGCGCCCCGATCGTAGCGCTGTCAAGGATGGGCTTTGGCCGTTGGGCCAAAGCCACGAGATCACTCTAACATTCTCCCTTGATCTCAATCTATACTTTATCTTTAATTACTTTTGACTTTACACATTCCATCACAGATTAGTACATAGAACATGTCTCATCGTCACGGTCAATCGCCGATAGATTCAACAGTTACAATACACCTATCTGTTCTGAAACAGATTACTTTAATCTTTGGGCCATCTTTTAGTCCAGAATCATAGGCTTTCCTTAAACCCATGCCGCTACATGTTCTCTGAACACGTTGGGTGGTAAGCCTTTAGTAAGCGGATCCGCTAACATCTTTGCGGTACTTATATGCTCTAGACTTATAATTTGATCCCGAACTTTATCTTTCACAACATAGTACTTTATGTCAATGTGTTTGGCAGCACCACTTGACTTATTGTTGTGGGCATACGTTCTGCGGGTTCATTGTCGCAGCACCAACTTAAGTGGTCTATTGATGTCGTCAACCACTTTTAAACGGGTATGAACTTCTTTAGCCGTTCACCGCCCGTAGCCTCATAACATGCTACAAACTCGGCATACATTGTGGGCGATGTAGTGACGGTTTGCTTTGAGCTTTTCCACGATATAGCTCCTCCAATGTGAGTGAATACATATCCGGATGTAGACTTTCTATCATCTCCCGCAAAATCGAATCAGATACCCCACTATATGGAGTAAATCGATCTTACGTATGTCATCATGAGGCCTTTTGTTCCTTGCAAATAACGCAAGACTTTCTTTATCAATTTCAATGTTCTATTCCGAGATTGCTCGAATCGCCAAGTAACCCAGTAACAAACGCTAAGTCGTATGCGTACACACTTGAGCATCTTGTAAGCTTCCGACGGTTGAAGCATATGGAACCGCTTTCATTTGATCGATCTCATCTCGGTTCTGGGGCATTGAAAATCCCCATATCTGTCGCCCTTGACTATAGGTGCAGGTGATGGACTACATTTATGCATACCAAATTTCTTTAAGACTTTCTCTATGTATGCCTTTTGTGACAGTCCCAATACCCCTTTGTTTCTATCTCGGTGAATTTCGATCTCTAGAACGAATGAAGCTTCACCAAGGTCTTTCATATCGAAGTTTGAGGACAAAAACTTCTTTGTCTCCAGTAGTAGACTAACATCACTACTAGCTAGTAGGATATCATCCACATACAGGATTAGGAAGATAAACTTTCCATCTTTAAACTTTGCATAAACACAGTTGTCCTCTACATTCTCTTTAAACCCAAATTTTCTTATTGTACTGTCAAACTTCAAATACCACTGTCTTGAAGCTTGCTTTAACCCATATATTGATTTCTTTAGGCGGCATCCCATTCTTTCATTTCCTTCCACAACAAAACCTTTCGGTTGTGCCATGTAAACATTTTCCTCCAAATCCCCATTAAGAAATGCCGTCTTTACATCCATCTGATGTAACTCTAAATCATAATGTGCCACTAATGCCATTATAATTCTGAAGGAATCTTTACATGAGACTGGAGAAAATGTCTCATTGTAATCAATCCCTTCTCTTTGCGTAAAGCATTTTGCCACAAGTCGCGCCTTATATCTTTCTACATTCCCTTGGGAGTCATGTTTTGTCTTGTAGACCCATTTACAGCCTACTGTTTTGGCTCCTTTAGGAATAATTTCCAAATCCCAGACTTTATTAGTCTTCATGGACCTCATCTCCTCTTCCATGGCCTCAAGCCATTTTGAGGAATTTTCGCTTCTCATGGCTTCTTCAAATGAGGTGGGATCATCCTCCATTTGAAATTCCTCTGTATGATAAATCTGATAATCATCAGAAATAGCTGATCTTCTTACTCTTTGAGACCTCCTGGGGCCTCCTCATTTGGTACATCTATTGTTTGAGGTCTTTGTTGCTCCCCTCATCTGTGGCAATAGGTTCTATATGATCCTGAAGAACAGGTTCTTCATTCTCATTCATTGTTGCCACGGGAGAAACAATAACAGTGTTGGCACCACAATGTCTTGCACCGTCGGTGCAATGGCAGCAGTAGTGTGAAAATGGCTCTTGAATCATCGGAGTGGCGCAAACACCCGCTTCTCTTCAAGGTCAATCTCTCGAGCTACCATGCTCCCCTTATCATTTCATCCTCTAAGAAGACAAAGATGTCTCGTTTCTACAAACTTTGTATATCTGTCAACAAGAAAAAAAACGATAACCTTTTGACTTTTCGGGTAGCCAATGAAATGGCAACTTCATCGCTTTGGAATCAAGTTTCCCAAGGTTTGGGTTAAATACTTTAGCCTCAAGCAGACTCCCCACACACGTAAGTGGTTTAGTGAGGAACTCTTCCTGTCCACAACTCGCATGCGGTGTTTTGGGCACCGACTTACTAGGCACTCTGTTGAGAATATGAATGGCGGTTTTCAACGCCTCCATCCATAAACTCAATGGGAGTGTGGAGTAGCTCATCATACTTCGCACCATATCCATCGAGTGCGGTTGCGTCTTTCACTACTCCATTTTGCTTGAGGTTCGCCGGCATAGAATCTTTGGCCACTATTCCATTTTCTGTAAAAACCTCGCAAAGGTCCAGAACTTGTCCATATGGGGTATGTCGATCGTAGTACTCCCCACGATCGATCGGACTATCTTAATCTTTAAATCGTGTTGGTTTTCAATTTCAGCCTTAAATATCTTGAATTTATCCAAGGCTTCATTTCTTTCTTTGATTGGATAAATATATCCATAACGGAGTAATCATCTGTGAATGTTATGAACGAGTCATATCCATCCACACTTTTCACAGAAAAGGACCACAAATATCTGTGTGAATAATTTGTAGAACTCCTGTGCTTCTTTTAGCGTCTTTTTAATTTTCTTTACATATTTTCCTTTAATGCATTCTCTGCATTGTTCTAAGTCTGAGAACTCTAATGGAGGAAGAATATCATTCTTTACTAGTCTTTCTATTCTCCCCTCAAATATGGCCTAAACGCGATTGCCATAATTTCGACGACTCATCTAGAGTTCTCTTTCGTTTTCTGTTTACATTCGTAGACGAGGATTCAATTACTTTCTCGCACGCAACGTTCTCATTATCGCATATGACATTCACATCATCACATAATGATAACAAATAAAGTTGATTCTGTAATATGGCAATACCAACACATTCTTTATTAAACATTATTTCGCACTTGCCATTTCCAAAATTGCAATCATAACCATCTTTGTCCAAATTTGACACACTAATCAAATTCCTCTGTAAAGAGGGTACAAAAAGGACATCTCTAAGTAGAAGAGTGGAGCCATTAGCTAATTCTAATGAAAGATCGCCAACGGCTTCAACTTCAGCTTCGACTCCATTTGCGACTTTAACGCATCTTTCTTTTCTTTGCGTAGTCCTCGTCGAACGGAATCCCTTTCTTAGCCATTATCATCTTTAAGTAGTCGTGACGCTCTTTCTTGTAGTGTCCGTCTTCTTGCAGATGAAGGCACCGGTCTTTGTCTACAAAGAAATTTATTCTGTTGAGGCTAATGTACTGAGGCTTTGCCCTTGTTCTTTGAGAAGGGGTTCTTGTTATAATTCTTTTCTTGTTTTCCCTCACAAAGTTGATAGAACCACCATGTGAGGTTTTGATTCTTTCCTCCTCTTGCACGCACATGGCTATGCACTTTTCCATGTCCTATTTCTCAGTGCATATTATAGTTGACAACAAAGTGTCAAACTCTTTTGGCAAAGAAGCAAAACCAAATGAATAAGGAACTCATCCTTGAGAGCCAAATCCATCGGTTTCAGTTTAGATGCCAAGTTGCTCATTCTAAGAATGTGCTCTCTTATGCCATTGCCACCGCCAGAATACCTCTCTGTTACCAGCTGCTTAATCAGTTGTGTAGCATAAGTCTTTGAAGAGCCAGTGAACTCGACTCTTTATTTTATCAAGGTATTCATGTGATGTCACACTCTGCAATTGAGCCCAGAATAGCAGGCTCAATTGTGTTCTTTATCACAGCCATACATTTCTTGTTGGTTGTGGTCCATTTCTTATGATCAAGGTCATAAGACATCTGTAAGGGAGCATGATCCCTCTGTCTTTTCTGCCATGCAGTGTCATCCTCATTCTGTTCCCTCACCGCGCCAAAGGCTCGGTGGGACGTCTTGTAGTGAGGACCCAGTCCACCTCACCAAGATAAAGGCTAAATCTAACTTTTCTTCCACTCTCCATAATTATCACCTTTGAGAGTGGGATTTCTCTAATACAACTCATTAAGTTGTATCCTCCTTCAAAAATATTTCAAATACGGTGAGAACGTAACATCAAAATTATATGCCTTATTTCCAACGTTGGTCAAAAATACAACATACAATTTAAAACAATTCTATCATACATTAAATCTACATCACCGTTGGCGAAATAGAAATAATGCATGAAAACAATATTAAAAATTTATAATACCGATATTAACAACGTTGGTCGAAAATAACGATATCATAAATCTCAGGAATTTTATCTCGTGGCAACGCGCGGCGCGCGCGCACGCGCCCTCGTGGAGCGCGCGCGCGCGAGGAGAAGCGCAGCGGCGGCAGCAGCAGAAGCCGCGGAGCGGAGGCGGCGCGTCGCGGGAGGCGGCGGCGGCGCCACGGCGGCGGCCCGAGCCGCAGAGCAGAGCGGCGGCGCCACGGTCACCCTATCCTCCCCTTTTCTCCTTCATTTTTTTGATTTGCGGCGAACGAGATTGGGGTTCAATTTGGGGATTTCAATCAAGGCTCGATACCATTGTTTGGTCTAGCTTCTTTAGGATCTCCTAGGGTAGATCTAGTGGGGCTTCTTTTGTCTAGGGTTCTTGATGTTCTACCAAGAGAGGAGAGAGGTACCAACCTTGAGACGCGTTGGAGGAGGAGGAGGCCATCTCGGGTTGGCGGGAAGATCTGCGCACGGCAGCGGCGGTCGGGAAGGCGTCGAGCTCCTTAGCGGCGCGCCCGGCGGTGGCGGCTCTGGCGGCGGCGGCGAGATCCGGTGAAGAAGACCGGTGGCGTTCCGTCGCCGCGCCCCTCTAACAGGTCGGTCTAGGGTTTGTCGGTGGGGTGACGGCGCGCGGTCAACCTCGTGATGCGTCCGCCCGCCCCACCTCTGTATTTATAGCGCGCGCGACAGGGCCCACCACCAACGGTGGCGCCCCGATCGTATGCGCTGTCAAGGATGGGCTTTGGCCGTTGGGCCAAAGCCCTGAGATCACTCTAACAGATATTAGTATCACAATTGTATTTGTCATTATCACCAAAACTAAATTAATAGAGTTTGAACTTACAAGGGGCCGATCTGACCAGTATTGACCTCTGGGCTTCGGTCAAACCACTGGGATGATCTGATCAGACTGCCCCCTTTGGCTGGTCAAACTAGTTGGACTATAGATTGCCCGAAAAACTGACAAAAATGCAAATGCAAATTTTCATACTTTATCAAATGGCAATGATTTACATAATATAATTCTGAATCTTCTCACATTATCCTTCAGTATACAAACAAGGCAATGGCATTCATTCATGCTGTGAAAAAGCACATGCATAAACAAGCAAGGTCCATGAACAAGGGGAAAAGAAGATGAAGTTCTTTGGCAGGAACTACTTCAAGAAGGCACAAAAAAAACTTCATCAAAGTTTGTTAGGACAAGCAATTGTAGGATTTGATGATAAAGGAACAAACGAACATGGGTTGCATTGCGCAATACGAAGGCATTACCTGTGTGACTAACTTCTGATTATCTGTTTGCAATAGGTTTGATTGGATCCGCGGTTAGGGATAAACTGAAACCGAAAGGGCGCGTAGTTCACATATGCTGGGAGCGGTTGTGTTGGGTTGGGTGGGACACGAATGCGCATCCAACAGCCGTGTCCTTTCGCGCCATTGGGCTCCCGGAAAAGGGCACCAGTGCGGCACGAACGACGAGTGCGATTTTTTTTGGAGTAGCGCCACCCCAATGTAGGGGTATGGCCGTATGGACACCAGGGCTTTAGGCCCTCTTCTTTTTTGTTTTTAAAAATCACTTTTCTACAATAAAAATATTTTTCTATAGTAATTAGTTTCAAATGAAGTATTTTTAAGATAGGATCTACAAATCAATTGTAGTTCATGATGTAGTAACTTTATTTATATCCACTAAAATCACGCGCACATCTCTATTTATCTTTGCTCTCTCACACGAACAGTAAAAAGCCATAAGCCGAAGCCTAAAAGAAGCTATGAGCCACATTTGACAATGATTGCTCTCCCTTTGGTATAACTCACCATGTAGCAATTCCCACCTTTTACACCTTCAATATCTTACAGAGGAATTACACACATCTGCAAGCACATCTAATAATAGCCAGAATGCGGCTTAAGGCACATGGTAATTAGCAAAACCAAAAAAAAATGCATAAGATTAATCTCTCCCTCCCTCCCTCCCTCCCTCTCTCTCTCTCTCTCCAAGGAAAATTTGACATGGATAAATGTCCAAGAGGCGTAGTAGTGATTGAGGCTGCTGGTTGTTATTAGCGGGTCACAGAGGTCCTGAAAAAACTAGCCCTAATCATCTAAAATTTCAGGAAGCAGAGAGGCAGGACAATTTCCAAGAGGCCAAAGGGTCTCAAGTATCAACTAATGGTTGGTCCAAGCATGTGATCTTTTTTGGGGACACAAAGCCGAAGGGAAGCATTTCTTCTCATTACGCTTCGCTGTGTACCATGTTGCTTTTCCACCACAAAACCATAAACCACATGCTATCAATCATGGATTAGCAGGCAATGATGAACCATGCTTGTTTTCCCTACATACTTGCAAGGCGTCTTCTATGTTTGAATTATGAAACATACTGTAAAAACTTGACGAATGCATGCCCCTCCCCTCCCTATCTGTGAATGATACATGTCCAAAAATCATCGGTACAAGCTACCAAGAACCAGCTCAGAATCAACGAATGGAATCTGTCCTACAAATACAATAGTCGTGTTACAGGGTACACCAGCAAACCAGATAGGATCACAATGCGAAATTATAGCTGCAGCAGCAGTAAAATAAATTATACAGCAACAACAATACGGCACTACCAACTACTGCTAACCACCCATCCTTAAGTGATGGCCAATGAAGAAAGCTGCAAGGCATTTCACTGATTGCACGTTATCATCGGCCACGCCAAAAAAAAAAACGCTGATCGTACATGCGTCCCCCAGGTTGATCAAAGCCATCCCCAAACTTGAAAAAGAGCTCTAGGTGAACGACTGTACGACGGAAGAAGTGGTGACCAGACCGGAAAGCAGACCGACGAGGGTGCCACTGTTGTAAGTGCTGGACTCTGTCTGCAGAGCATTGTCACGAGAGTCGATGAAAGAGTCATTCTGAAATGGCCCACCCACAAGGGCTCCCATGGCGACGTTTGGGTTCGGGCTGGGCGAATGAAGATACTGGAAACCTTTGCAGCCTGTTTTTGCATCTGCAGGAATCGATGCCCCTCTGTGGTGTACTTGCTGTGGATAGCTGTTCCCATATCCAACGAGGTAGCTAAGCTTCATTGGGTTGTCACCCAAGATGTAATTAGCCTGACATATGACACAACACAACACAACAGATTAGAAAGTTACACCTTTCCATCCTCAAGCTGTCAAGACAACACAAATGCCGTGCAAAGCCATGACAACCAAAATAGTCATAGATTCAGTTTCACAGGAAAGCAACAAAAGGCAAAATCTGCTTCACGAATGTGCCCATGCCGCACGATAAAACGCATAGGTCATGTCAACAGGAGGGTTTTACTGTGTTGCTTGGTAAAACTTGAGAAACAACAAACTGCATATTAACTACATGGCTAGCTTGAATGTTTAGTAGCTTGTAAGGTTTTACGTAGTTCACCTGTGATATAGCAAAATTGCGTATGTCTGTTGGACTATAGGACTTTCCACTGCACTGCACTGTCGCTGTTCGTGATGTCAGCATGTAGTCGCTGTAAACAACAGCAAGGAATGCTGCATTTGTGGCATGCTGAAGAGAATTCCACGGACTCACCCACACCAACCCTCCTGCATTAAAATTACTATGATATAGTGAAACTACACATAATTGTAATACATGTTCTGTACATTCAGGTTTCAACAAAAATATATGAAATTCTCCAGTCTAATATATGAATGCAAACAGGGAACATGAAAGACACGATAATGCATAAAGCATCCTTATATCAGCTCATAATACCAGAGCAAACAACAGAAGAATTTCAACATACCGCCAGTCCTACTAGCAGTGGCTGATGGAGAATCTGGTAGCAGTCCACAGATGCAAGCTTCAGCAGTGTCTCTGTACATTTTGAGTCCCTCATTTTCAGCATTAGATGTCTGTTTGGACCCGAAGAAATTTATTCTTGACAAGAGGACCTACATAGAATAGACAAAGTGCACTTCAAGTTATTATCCTTGTGCGAAGAGAGAATTTTAAAGATAACCCTGCTAAGGGAATTCACACGGTTTAGTTCATGCAAACCTGTGTCCCTGCGAGTTTGTCATCCCAACTGAACCACGTTGGCCTTCCCCAATCAGCATAAGCTTTTCCATTCTGTACAGTCACATAACTGAGATATGTCTGATCTCCTGTGGCATGATAGAGCCAGCTTGCTGCCCACAGGAGTTCATCAACATAACCAGTGGAATTATAGTAGTTCTGGAGCTTTGGATAGCTATCACTGGAGATGCCTCTATACGTATCAGCAAAAGTAAATAGCTTTTGGGCATGTTGAAGAAGTGTATCAGAATATGTAGTATCACTGGATTTGAAAACCATTGATGCTGCCGCCATGGCTGCTGCCGCCTCAGCAGCAACATCTGATCCGGGGGATTTTTTGTTAATCTGTGTGAGCGGCCTTTTCTCAGTCATTGTTTCTGGCCTTTCCCAACAGTTGTGATCTAGATCAGGATCACCAACCTACAAGGTACCAATGTTTCAAGTGTTAGTTCAAGTGATTAAACAAAACAATAATGGTGCATCTTTTGTATTGTGTTGTTCTAAAGAATATAGAATGCTTTTTCAAGTGCTTGAAGCTGAACGTGGCCACCCAAATTATAGTTCTTGTTGAATAGACAAACAACAATAAAGTGATTCACTTGCCTATTTAACTAATGCTAGACCTGATTTCATCAAAATGCAGCTTAAAACGAATCATTGACCATAGCCTACAGGCTACAGCACATTATTCTCCTGGGAAAGAGATTGTTTCTTATGTACATTGTATTCTATGCTTCAAGTCTTGCATGTGCTTCGCACCCCGCAGTACGCCTGACTAAACTGCATTGACTGAAACACTTGGGATCCCCTACCATTAAGGATTAACTTTACATTTACAAGATGGGCTTAAGGGTGTATAACTGTATATCAGTCCAACTCCAACTCAACTAAGTATAGGACTATCATCCCCAATCCATACAGACATTTCAGTCGGGGTATCAGACAGTATGAAAATGAAAGGAATGTAGCTATAAAGAGAAAAAAAAAAAGAAGGGATATTGGATTTGCCCTTGTCCAATCACCAGTAAAGGATCACAATAAATGTGTCAGTTTAAACATATCAAGCAGACAACGAAGTACCTCCTAACTATCAGGTGTTCTAATCATGACATCTGACCTGGGCTCTTGCAGTCTTGTTTCCCTAACAACCAAACGTTCCCCTCTACTGAATTGCCATTAGGTCCCAATAAACCCACAATTAAAGCAAACCCACATTACTCAAACATTATTACAATGCAGGTCAAGATTAAATCATACCCTTTAACCAAATCTTCCTACTAATTCCTAAAGTATACACTAAACATCTATTATATTATTAAAGCAAAGGCAAAAGAAACCACCACATTCCCTCTCAATGAATAGAAATTCCCATGTTAATCAAGGAAAAAGAGAAAGATCTACACTGTTGATTATGATGGGTACAGATTATAATAGTATAGAATAAAAGAAAGAGTCTATGTCAAATACAAAACAAAAACTGAAATTCGGAATAAAATAAAATATAAATATAAATTTGATTTCCATACGAATTCGTAAGTAAAATTTAAAAATAATAATTCAGAATAAAAAATTTAACAATTGGATTTGTATATGAATTCCAACAAAAATAACTGAAATTCGGAATAAAATAAAATAAGCAATTTGATTTTGATATGAATTCTAAATTAAAATCTCTAAATATCTGTAATTCATAATAAAAATTAAACAAAAATTAGCAATTTGCGTATGAATTCCAACCAATAAAATTGAAATTTTAAACAGAAAACAATAGAAAATTTGCAATTTGATTTCCATACAATTCCAAAGTAAAATCCTTAAATAACTAAAATTCAGAATAAATTAAATAAAATTAGAAATTTGGTTTCCATACGAATTCCTCATTAAAATCCCTAACTATATATAATTCAGAATACAAATTAAACAAATATTAGCAATTGGATTTGTACACAAATTCCAAAAAATAAATTAAATTCGGAACAAAAAGATAATAAAATTAGCAATTTGATTTTGATATAAATTTCAAAGTGAAATCCCTAAATAACTATAATTCCAAATAAAAACTAAACAAAAATTAGCTATTGAATTTGCATACAAATTTTAACACAAAAATTAGCAATTGGATTTGCATACAAATTTAAACAAAAATAATTGAAATTCAATGTAGAAAACAAAATAAAATTTGTAATTTCATTTTCATACAATTGCAAAGTAAAATCCCTAAATAGCTAAAATAAAATTAGCAATTTGATTTGTATACGAACTCCAATAAAAATAAAAATTATAACAAGGATAGCGCGAATGATGTTGGAGGTTACCACGAAAGAGTACAATGGTGTCAATTTGTCCAACAAGAAGAACTTGACCCACTGGGAAACGAAGAGCCGAGGCGGTGGCAGTGGAGATGATGACAATGTCGTCTTGCCCACCTTAGCCATTCGACAAAGACAATATTGGGCTACTCTCCGAAGTCGTTGAAGATAAAGACCGGAGTCAAAAGAGCCAAGGGCCATGATGATTGCTGAATAAGTCAGTGTCCAAATAAGCCGATAATAGAGAAGCTTTTGGCAGAGAGGAGATAAAACTTTTGCATTGAAGATGAGCTATAACGATATGAGGCCATCAAGTAGCTAGAACTGTGCCATCGCTGGTAAGGGGCACGACATCATCTACGATAACAAGAAAATTCTTCATATCATTAGACAATAACTAAAGCAGACGTATTGACATCAGTGAAGATGCGAGATCACCGCGATTAGTGAGGAAGCCATAGAGTTCACCGCGGTTGGTGAGGAGGCCATAGAGTTGAGGTGACCAAGGTTGAAGAAGAGGAGCGATCTACATGGGAGAAGAGGGTCATCGAGCACTTATAACATCATGCATGTGTATATACATGCATTCGTCTGTATAAATAAAAGCACAGATGTACAGAAGCAGAGAAGCAAAGAGCTCAAAGTAGATATGGAGCAGCTATAGGGATAGGCTTAGGGCCATCCGAGATAGCGTGATGGGTGTCCCGGCAGGGATCAGCAATAGTCGCACGTGTATGCATGTTTGATGTCGCAACGGTCATCATTAAGCAATAATTGAGAGAAATAGAAGGCGACTAAAAGACAACATATATAGAAAATAAGCGTAGCGGAGATGAGGATGCTACGGTGGATTTGTGGTCACACAAGGCGGGATCGCATCCGCAATGATAATATACGTGATAGGATGGGGGTAGCACTAATTGAATAGAAGCTTGTCTAACATCGCTTAAGATGGTTTGAACATCTCCAACGACGGCCTCCTGAGGCATCGGTACGTAGTGAAATTTTAAGACGTACTGAAAACGTAAGAAAAGTCATAGGTCGACCAAAACTGACGTGGGAGGAAGCAATTAAAAGAGACTTGAAGGATTGGAATGTATCTAAAAAATTAGCTTTGGATAGGAGCGTATGGAATTTAGCGATCTACGTATCGGAACTATAAAAAAGTTAGGGGCAGTGTTCTAGGCTCTCAGCTCAGATAGCAGGTTGTACGGCTTAGGTTTTTAGCATTGGAGGTCTTTTTTCAAGACTCTCATCTCTTTGATCTTGAGAAGGTTTCATTTCTAGCTTACCCCAACTTGTTTGGGACAAAAGGCTTTGTTGTTGTTGTTGTATGTAGTGGAGTATTATATTGGAATCAGAGGCGAAGCCAGGAAAAAATATAGCCTTGGCATGTTTTAATATGGCTAACATATCGGAGACAAGTCAGTACAAAATTAACAATCACACATTCACACTAGTTGTAGTTAACTAAAAGCAATTTTGAAGTCCAATACACATGATTGTGAGGCGCACAGGACATAGCTGCCTACCCGCCGGTGCTCAGGAAGAGACAGGTCCATCGACGGCGCCACGGCGGGACTCATCAGAGGTCCTAGTGCTCGACGCCAGCAAGCTTGGGCAGGTGCCCACCCTGCTCGGATGGTTGGCTCCGCCCCTGATTGGAATGGGTACAGCTAAAAATTGTATTGGAATGGGTAACAATTAAGTGTGATCGATCAAGAATTGGGTGTGCTCTTGGAGGTTGAAGTAGAAAAGTTGTAATGGCGAGAAGAGATAAAAGACACACGGTTCGGTGGGGTAGCTGGCGTGTGAGGGATTATAAGTTCAAGGTAGGTTGCACCATGATGCATTAGTGTATGTGTGAGCAATATACTCTAATACCATATAAACTAATAAGATTGACGCACATATAATCAACATATTGCTTTGAGATTAAATAGATGTACATGTGCATACATACATTTTCGAAAAGAGTAACTAATAGAGGAAAAATAGGGGCATGCAGCTACATAATCCATGCATATGGAGAGTGTTCAATTTTTAAAAAAACGTCAATCCATCAAGCTCATACTTCAATTATATTTCTTATGTTGCATTTTCCTTCAAGCTTCTACTACCATTTCCAATATTTATGATGAATTAAAATTATAAATAGCTTACAAGATACATAAATATATTCTCAAACATCTAGGTTATATCATTTTATATTAAAAATTTCGAAATAAATCTAGCCGCGTAAATACACGGGCCATCCTGCTAATTTTACATATATGTAAAGAAGTAAGCAACAGGTCTAACCTGAATATAGAACACATTGTCAGAAGGATGTGCAGCGACGAGGAAATCCGTGATCCACCGGAGCGCATCTAGCGCAGGGTCCAGCTGCTTCGCAGCGCTCATCTGATCCCCGTACTCAAGCACAGACCACGAGAGCACCGTTGCCGTGAACGCCATTGGGAAACTGAACTTCATATGATCCCCAGCATCGTACATTCCCTTGGAAAGATCCAGCCCCGCTTCTTTCCCATCGACCACCGCCGAGTCCCCCCGCCACGGGATCTGGTTGTTCTCCAACTTCCCCGCTGCGCAAAGGAACATAAATTACCAACAATTTCTTCAACTGGTACTATTCCAGAGCTGAAGAAGCAGCAAATATTGGGGATTTTACTCATTCAACATCCTAAACATAGCATTGCAAGCTGGAATCACCAAAGCATAGATCTCCATAGCTAAAGGAGCAGCCAATTTCACAGCTCGACGAGCAAATTTGAGTGGAATCTGTGAGGCCACATTGCCAGCAACATCAGAAGTACCACAGAAAGGCACAATTTTTGCAGCAAGTGGAGAAATTTTCCACTCAGAAGTCAAAACCACCAGGAGATGGTCACTGGGATTAGCGACAAATCCACCCGCACACCAATTTCCCGGACGGGCAATCATAGGTAAAATTCTTTAGCATCCAGAAATGGAGTCCACCAAAGCACCACAAATGAGTGAGCAAACCCACCCACAAACACGGAGAATTCGCATCTAAACAAGCAAAGCTTCCGAGCTCGCGGCCAAAAAGGAGTAACCAAATCATCGAATCGCGAGAACATTGCATGGTTAAAGCAGTTTGGCAAGCGAGTGGCGTGGTACTCACACTTCTGAACCTGGAAGAACTGGAGCGCGACCCCGAGCGCGTCGCCGTACTTGGAGTCGATGGCCCCGGGCGGTCCCGGCACGGGGAGCGGCTTGATGTGGCGCCCCCCGGGCCTCCTCTTCATGATGGCGAACAGCGCCACCGTGGCCACCAGTGCCGCCACCAGCGCCACGATCATCCACCCGCAGCACCCCCGCGTCTTGGACACCATCTCTTTCTCCCCCCCCCCCCCCCTATCGCATTCGCCGCCCAGGCGCGACACCCCCTCCTCCTAGGGCTCCCTCTGCTGCACGCGCGCGCTCGCGAGAGAGAGAGAGAGGGAGAGGGAGGCTGCCACGGCGGCGCTTTGGCTGCTCGTGCTCGGCTCGGCGTCTGGGAGTCGGGAAGCCTTTTCTGTAATGCAGTTAAGCTCGCTCGCCGCGCGGCGGATGGGCTGGTTGGTGTCGCGGACGGCGGAGTGGTAGGGAACTGTTCGGGGTGAGGTGGAAGTCTGGGTGGCTGCCGGTGGGGCCGACCAGTGCGGTGGGCCGCCACTGGCAGTGGGAGGGTGGTCTGATGCGGGGGGTCTCGGACGGAACGCGTGCGGTGGCGAGCGGTGCGGTGCGGAGTCGAGCACCGACAGGGAGCGCTGGATCGTCTGTGGGCGAGTCCGCCCTGTGTTTTGGGTGTGCACCCAACCGTACATCAATGGAGTACATTGCACTCCAAAAGGCAATCAATTGGTATTTGGCAACCAGATATACACTTTATCTATCACAAATTCACAACAAATACGTGTTTGGTAATTGAGGTGGCTCATGTCGCGTGATTACTGAGTTGGATAAGTTGTCGCACTCGTCCGTGTAATCGTACGGGTCCAATCCAATCCGGTATGGTTAGCGATGAACTGGCTGTGGGGATTGGTATGATTGTGGTTGTCTGGCTGGGACGACCCAAAGACAAATGTATGTTCGAATTGTTTGCGCTGGATAACGACGATACACATGTAATGTCCTGTTCATCTAAAAAACGATACACATTTAATTTGGGTCGAGACTAGGGACGATCCCAATGAATCAGGGCATCTCCAGGTGCGCCGGAAGTTGGAATCTCGCGGAGACTTCGACCCTTTTTAAAATGGTTGCGTAGCATTAAAACGTTTTACTTATTTAAGTGGGCGGCAGTTTCCTGCTTGAATAGAGTATTAGTATGATCTAATCCAGCATCTTAGAGAAGCCTAAGCTGACCTTTAGATCTAGTTGCAAACTAAAGCGACTCAACATCGAGACGAGCACGAGGAGTGACGGCCGTCCGTCAGACTCCAGTCCACCTGCATCCAACAAGTTTCCGCCATTTGTATTCTTCGTGCAGGAGCGCAGATCACTGGAACACCCGAGTCCTTTGAAGTTCTCTTACCTCTGCAGAAAGCAACAGCTCACCATTTGGCATGTCACATCGAGAGAAAAGAGCTGCGTAGAAACACCCGGACAGGAATCTCAGGATATACTCTTTTCCTTCGAAACTGACGGCTTTTGATTTTTATTATAACATCTAACTTTCAAACGAAGTATTTTATTAAAACAGAGTCTACAAATTAAACAATATATACGTTAAAAGCCTAACATCTGTACCATTCAAAATCGCAAGTAAATATCTCTCTCCGTAATCTATACTATAAACAGCTAAAATTCAAAAAATTCAATCAAAAGTCATAACCCACAGCAGTTGTCAAACAGACCCTCAACCTAGGCACCTCCTAGCGTAAGAGCGCATCTTCCAACAAGCAGCAGATTCCGCATCGCAGTCAGAGTCATCTCGACCAAAATACTGGTCATGAGGGCTGTTGGGCACAGCTCGCACCTGGGAGGCCGGAGCTTGCAAATCATGCGTCCATGGCCCATTTCCTTTCAACAAAATAACGGTATTTTGTTCATCTCTCGGCACGCCTCCGAAACTGATCATGAGTAATTTGGACCCACACAGGCAGCCACCGTATCTCCTGCTTGCTGCCACTGCCGCTGTACGACAAGACCAGGAGCACCATTCGATGATGTCAAACTCATTTCCCCTGCACAGTGCAGAACAATTATTGCAATACCAATAAAAGGGTCTATTCTTTTTTGCCTGAAATTTTCTGGCTTTTGATTGCGGCTTGTAACTTTTAGGTTGTTTATGTTAGAGATTACAGAATAACAGAAAATCATATATGGTTTTTACCGCTATAAATAAAGTTAGTACAGTATGTACTATAATTAACTAGTAGATCTCAACTTGAAAAGATATTTTGTTTAAAAATTCGATACTATAGAAAAATCAAAAGTAGAAACCAAAAGCTGAAAAAGAACAGAACCAAAGTTTGGCAAAAAGAGGTTGGTACTCTTTTTTCTTGATGATGCAGGTAAGGGAACATCAATAGCTGGCCTCATGGTATTTAGACCCCGCTCGTTTCGACTTATCTTCTAGCTTCTGACTTATTTTTCACTATTCCTGAATTTTATCCTTTTCTAGTTTTTTTAGTTTTTTATAGTTCTTTTTTTGTATTCGTTTGCATTGTCTATAATGGACTAATCTGTTTTTTCTATTTTTAAAATTTAGTTACGCCAAATAATCTACCATCAGTTACAGTATAATTTCAACCAATTACAGTACAGTTTCAACTATAAATTAATTTATTTCAGTCCAACCGAGCGGCACGTTAGTCGGGACTCTGGACGCCACCGGAGCTTTACCAAGGCAAGGCATGAATCATGGTTTGGTGCCTGCCCTTGCTGGGTGTTGACCGTGAACTGGTAGTCTGGCACTACTGATAAAGGATCAAACCAAGAATATTTGACATGCTCTTTCAAAAAAAATTGACATATGCATTCCGTACATAACAAGAAGGACAGCAACTTAGCAAGTCAATTGTATGGATCCAAGAGATTGTGATTAATCTGCATACATTTATGCACTAGTGCAGTGGTGTTCAACTGCTCATAGTTACATATTCCTGACTTCCTGCACGATTGCACCACCAGCCATAGCCTGCTACCCAAATAGTGGCGGAGCGCTCAATAGGGCAAGCCTTGGCTTGAGCCAGGGCTTAATTTTTTCAGCAACCCCCATATACCCCCCGCCTCCTCCACCTCCGCTCCACCCGCCTCCCCTCGCCTCTCACCGCCTCCGATTCCTTGGACTCGCCGCCGCCTCGACTTCCCCTCCTCCTCCTCCGCTCCGCTCCGCCTGCCTCCCCTCGCCTCGCGCCTCAGACTCCTTCGACTCAGCTGCGCCTCGACTTCCCCTCGCCTCCTCCACCTCCGCTCCACCGCCCTCCCCTCGCCCCTCTCGCGCCTCCCCTCGCCCTCTCGCCGCCTCGACTCGCCGACTCGCCGCGACGAGAGGGCGATCGAGAAGCGGTGTCGCGGGAATCGCGCGACGGCGGGGTTGGGTGGCGGCGAGGAGGCCGAGGAAGGAGGCGAAGCGGCGGGTCGAGCGGGCATGGCGGCGGTGGAGAGGCGGGAGGGAAGCGGCGGCGGGCGGTGGTCGCTGGCGATGGCGGACTCGCCCTCCGCGCGCTCCGCTGGCGCCTTCCACCGCAGCACCCTCCTCACCTTCTACTTCCGGCACCGCTCTCCCACCGCCGCGCTCCACCTGTTCGACGCAATGCCCGACCGGACCCCTCCCTCCTGGTACACCGCTCTCCCACCTTGATCTGAAAACTGGCTTGCTTTCAATCCGCCCCACCTCATTTTTTCCCGTCCTCTGCCACTGTACCCAAATGCCATAATTCACATCATAATCTGGAGAAGTACTGCTAGCTCAGAAGTTACATATACGTACCAACAAGAGAAAAGGATCCAAATATTCCAGTCGACATGCAATTGAAGAGTAGGAATATTAGCATGTCGCATCGCACAGTCGATCTGCAGTAAATAGGGTGCACTGCACAGCATGGTCATGGTCCAGAGGAAGCCTGTTTTCAGCATCTTGCTATGTAAATAACCAAAAATATATGATCAGAACTAGGAAGAAGTTGAAAGGGACAGAACTACAGAAAGCACCGACAATAAAAATCTCACAACTTAGTTCAGCAACCAACCAATGATATCCCATAGAAGACACAATTAACCAGCAAAACACAACATTTAAACTTCCACAGGGCTTGATGATCTCCAAAATCCTGTATTTTAGTAAACAACAGAAGGGCAGAGATACCTGGACCCAAACGATCCAGAGATCACTGGGCCCAAAAGAATCCTTCCAGTGCTACCTACCACAAAGTCTTCATCCATGTCAAAGCAAAAAACATCAGTACATCATGCGGGCCTTTCATAAGCATCAATAGATCAAATTAAACCGGAACTGTGAATCTGTGATATTGTGCAACTGCATGTATATCTGCATGAGGCTAGCAGCAACCACATAAATAAGTTTCAGGCTACATCTTTTTTACTAGACACTACCATGGCTTTGTCCAAGTACAATGAGTTTCAAGACAGGCCATATAACCCATTCACAAACATTTTTTAGGAAACGTAATTAGTCCGCAGGAATATATTTTGAGCAGAAAAAACTGACAGTTTTGCAGGTTTCAGGGGAAAACAAAAGAGAGGAGAGATAGTGATATCCGATAGAATGGCTTACTTTTCAGTTTTCATCAAGGGTACATGCCTATAACCTATTGAAATTATGGCCATCACAGAAACTCCATGAACATGCTCTAGATAAAGCATAAGAACATAGCACGAGTAGTCATGTACAATGCAGAAAAGCCATTGTTGTACTGACGCCACAGAAGTATGGTAAAACCAAATAATAAACCACAGCAAAGCCCCTGAGAAAGGTGACACGGGAAGCTCAGGTTCTACCAAACATTTTCATTAGCCAGCCTTGAATGATTACTCTGCTATTGGTAAGAGGTTATCTCAAATATTTATGTTGTTAATTGACTGAACAATGCACGTTGGAACACTTCAAGAAGAAATTTAACAAGGCACAACAAACCAATGAATAAACCTATGGTTTATACCTCCTGTGATTTACAAAAATAACAAGAACATTGTTTTGAAAAAGTGTCAATCCTGGAAACAAAATATTGAAATTATGTTACAAGTAGAACTTATTAATTAAAACAATATGGAGAATGGTAGTAGAAGCAAGAATGAGCAGTTGGATCAGATTTCAAGCTAGCTTCAGTGAACAAAAACAACAATTCTAAACTTCTTCCATTTTAGACTGTCACATATTTGTTAAGAGAAATGCTATCAGATCCACTCTTTTAATTTCCCGCCTTAAAATCAGTATATTCTACCAACCAAGATGCATGCAAATACATCTTTTTATCTTTATGACCATCATGATACAAAGATGTTACGAAAAAAATATTGAATTCATATGTTGAATTCAGCCTGAGAATTTACTCAGAGCATGTGTTGAATTCAGCACGAATGAATGATTGAACATGTTCCCATCAGTTAATGGCATACCTGATAATAGCTGTGCCGAATAGACTAGGATCTCAAGTACCACACTGTCAATGCTACCACCAGATGAGAAAACATCAAATGTAGCAGCATCAGTATGGTTAGAAGTCTATTGTGCCAGGTTAACATCCTCTTTGCATTTATTTTGAAGTGTACATTACATGAGTTAGCCTAAGGAGCTGCAGCATTGTGTCCACTCCTGGGAAATATACAAGGTCTACAGCAAACAAGTGTGAGCAACAATTCAAAAACAAAGAACCCCATACTACTCCAAACAAAAAGGGTCCATCTCCAGTTCCAGAGTATTCTCTTGAGCATAGGAAGTTCAGCCTCAAGCTTTAATGATGCAGCATAGATCTCTGGGATGCCTGCACCAGGACTAAACTCAGCTCGTTGTTCCAGGACTATCCTTACTGCTGTTATTGGTTCAAAAGCCTCCGTAATACCCCTCATTTTTAGTCTGATAACCTGAGATTCTGAGGAATAGCCAGACAAGAGAGAAACACTTCGGAGAAAAGTCTCGATGAAATGCATATGAACACTCTTGAACTTAAGCATGCATGGTTGACTCGAAGTAGAGATCACTTTGCCATCTGCAGATAGAAACTCTGCCCTTACCTGAGCTCAATGCAGAAATCAGATGGAGATAAACATTAGTACAACCAATGTGGTGCATATAGTGTTCCACAGATACTTCTAAAAATGAAGAGTTCTGAAAGAATGAAACTATATCTACTGTGCATATTCTAATATTTTGTTCTCTCGGCTAATATAGATTAAAGAAACATGAAATGGGCATATGCTGTTTTGACATTCTCCAAAAGTAAAGGACAATCAGTTTGGGAAAGCATACATTTCTTCATGAAATTGGACCCTCAAGGGTCAAGGTAGACAATGAAAGTCGACTTAGCTCTCCTATTGATAACCATATTGTCTGTCTGGCTGCATGACCATATGCACAGACAAATTTCCCGTACTAATGTTTTATTAGTCATGATAGTTAACAAAGAAAAAATGAGGATTTGTTTAACAAAAAAGCAATAACTATTCAACTTCATAGCTGTTTCAAACCATTAACATTGGCAGCCTGAAACCACATGCACTGCATTCTATCCCATCTATCATGTTATAGAGTATACACTCATCTATCCGACACTGTTTTTCATGTCAGAGATCTACTTCTAATCTCAGTTGACTGTTGACATCATATGTCCATCAGATTCCTTCTAATTCCAATTGTATTAGAAGTGAGATCCATGTATCTTTGTTAGTGTATTTTTTTTTGTTTTCCTGTTCTCTCAAAAAATAGTTCTTTTGGATTAACATGTTAGTTCACACACTACTTGTTATTGCATTATGTTATCTTGTCCTTAAAGCATGACTTAATGGCTACAATGGTACCTAAACAGCCAAAGGGAAACATCGTAAAACATCAGAAGTTGCATTTTCTTAGTAGTGCTCTGATTTCTCAGTTCTCATAAAGTCAGCAATTCTTTCCAAAGGAGAGCAACAAGGATGCACAGAACGCAGTTCTGACTGCAGAATCGTTGATTCAAAAGGAATAGCAAGTAGGTCAACACTAGCGAGATGTCCTTTCGTGTATGAATATTCAGATCTAGATATCCACCTAATGGAATAGCCAAAGTATCTCAAGGATGTATTAGTCAGCAGCATGATTGAATCATAATTGCACCAAGAGCAGCATAGTGCATGAAGAAATTTAACAGTGGGTGTATATAGTGCAAAACACAATGTAATGTGTCTCGTTGAGAACCCAGTCCACAGAACAAAGCACAAGCCATTCTAATTTTGGTAGTTTTTCATCAAACATTTGAGTGGAACATTTCAGTTCACCACAGAGGTCACCATTGTTATCTTCTCGTTTACCGAGTATGCTCTAGAACTATGTGATCAAAGGCAGAGGCAAGCCTCTATCTACAATTTCAACATCAGTATATTTGACAAAACTCCAATCAAACAACTTTTTTTACTTTCATAGCTAAGATTGATTTTCAAGGGAATTATCATGCCAAACTACTTCGACAAGGACCAGCAGGAAACGTACCTGGAAGACACCAAGCCTTCGGTTGTAATCCGACTCAGGCAGCGTCAGCGACACCTCGAGCTGCATCCGCTGATTCGGCAGCACCAACCGCCGTACCGGCACAAACGCCACTGGGCTAGGCTTGGTGTAATCAAAATTCAGAGTCTCCGTGACCTGAACAGGCTCCTCCACGACTCTCCCGACCAAGAGCCCTCCTCCCACGAATGCCATAACCAGAAGGGCGCACAGAACCGCACAGACGTACACAGCCCAGAGTGACCCCCATGCCAGCCTCACCGCCACGCGCCCCACCCCTCCCCACCTCCGAGCCGCGCAGACACGGCGCCTGTTGCCTGCCCCACCACCCCGAGCGCCCACGCCCTCGCTCGCCGTGCCAGGCCGAGCGGGTCGGTTACGAACAGGAACCACCATTGCAGCAGCCGAACAGGGAACGCGAGGCAGCTGATGACCGCGCTGACCTGGAACACCACCGCTTTGATGACGAGCACGGCGAAGGACTCGAGAATGCTCGGCGTCGGTGTCGGCGTAGGATGCCCAGCCTCCTCCTCCTCCGCATCCGCCTTCTCGTCTTCCTTCTCGAGCGATGGGGGAGGATGGCGGGCGCTGGTGGCTTCGGAGGAGTCGGGCTTGACGGGCTCATCGACGGCGGTGACAGCCGAGGAAGCAGAAGACGCAGGGGTAGGAGAGATGATCGGATCGACCTTCTTCAGAGTTTTGGCGCGGCGCGGGCGGCGGCGGAGGTTGGAGGATGACGGGGTGTGGGGAGGGGGAGGTGAAGGGAGCGAATCGAGGGCGTCGAAAAAAGTGTCGCCGGAGATGGGGAAGGGGGAGGAGGAGGCGGCAGCAGGGTCGTCGGCGTCCATGGGTGGGGAATCGGACGGTTGGTCGTGAGATGGGTGGTCGGGGAGGGGGGCGAGGAGGTGGCGGTGTTGAGCCTGTGCAGGAGGATTCGTGGAGGGGGGAGGTGTTGCGGAGAAGACCGAATTTTTTCGGTTACGACCTTGCACTTTGGAGTTATTAGACTCCTTTTGCTGATAAGTGGTTCCAAATTTATTTATTGTCTGGGAGGTTCCAAATTTTTTTAAGGTGCATCTTAAGAGTAACTCCAGCAGGGCCTCTACTTGAGCCCTTATCCTACTTTTGAGGGCTAAGGGGCAAAAAACTCACTCCAGCAGAGCTCCTACTTGAGCCCTCAAAAGTAGGGGGCTCTCAAATCCCCCCTCAAGCCCTCATTCCTGGGTCGGAGGAGCCCTACTTTGAGGGCTCAGTAGGGCTCTCTTGGAGTGAGTTTTTGCCTCGACCTCAAAAGTAGGATGAGGATGAGGGTGGGTCCTATGTGTCATCCCCTCTAAGAATGAATTTGAGGGTCCTGTTTTGAGGGCTCCTGCTGGAGTGTAGCTCAAAAAATAAAGCCTCAAAAGTAGGGAGAGCCCTCAAATAAAAAGTAGGGGCTCTGTTTTGAAGGCTACTGCTGGAGTTGCTCTAAGATGTCATTTTGCTGTAAAGTGGCACTGCCCTCCGTTTACGAATACTTATCATATTTTATCACTTTGTTTCTTTATAAATACTTGGCAATCTACGATTCCCAATGCACAATTTCCTAATTTACCCTCGTTAGTTTCCCCTTCCTCCTCCATCACATATTTGGTGGGCCCATAGTCTATTAGTTTAGTTTTCAAGGGCATTTTGGTCGTGTCACATAAAAATAAATGATTGCCTAGGTAAACAATGCCTCGATGAAAAGTGTCAACTATTTACAAATGGCTGAGTAATTTAACTATCTTCCTATATTTTTTTATTTTATAGACTTTAGGTTGTGCTTTTAGTCTGAGATATTTTCAGAGAACAAGGTCCTGATCAACTCGGCTTCGGCTTCTGACTTATTTTTCACTATTCATAAGTTTCGTCTTTTTCTGAACTTTTAGCTTTTTCTTGAGCTTTTTTGCCGGTTCTTTTTCCCGTATTTGTTTGTATTATACGTAATGGGCTAACATATTTTTTATTTTTAAATTTTTTTAAATTTAATTATGCTAAATAAGCCTCATCATCATTCTGATGTTTTTTTCCCACTTCTGATGTTTGACCATAAACCACGAGCTTTTCAGCCGAACCGATCACCACCATAAGCACCCGCCAACTTGTGCGCTAGAGATATCCTTAACGGATATGCTACAATATCTATTACTAAACACTCAAAAAATAGTCTGGCTGAATTACAAAGTTTTTGTATAATGGCCATAATTTGTACCTGGTGCAAAGTATAAATCCGTGTGGTATACCGCTTATTCTTTGTGTTGGTCCCCAGAGCATACAATTTTTCGTAAGCGATCTTGTGTATGTCTTAAAGAACATCCAAATTTTCCTACTCAATGCCCAGAAAACATTGCTAGACAACTAGGGCTCGAGGTGTGATCGGTGCTTCTGAGAAAACGTGGGGAGCTTGGTGTAATGTAATCCAGGAATCCTCCCACGTGTTGGGCTATCCTGCCATGCCACCGTGCTCTCGCGGGGTCGCCGTTCAGAAAAAGACAAAATTTATGAATAATAAAAAATAAATCAAAAGCTAAAAGCTAAAACCCAACCGATCACCCCAAGTTTCCCCTTCCTCCTCCATCACATATTTGGTGGGCCCATAGGCCCCATAGTCTATTAGTTTAGTTATCAAGGGTATTTTGATCATGTCACATAAAAATGATTGCCTAGGTAAACAAATGCCTCGATCAAAAGTGTCAACTATTTACAAATGGCTGAGTAATTTAACTATCTTCCTATATTTTTTTTATTTTATAGACTTTATGTTGTGCATTTAGTCTCAGATATTTTAAGAGAACAACCTATAAGTACCCGCCAACTTGTGTATTAGAGATTCTTATCGGATATGCTACAATATCTATTACTAAACACTCGAAAAATAGTGCTGGCTGAAGTACAAAGTTTTTGTATAATGGCCATAATTTGTACCTCGTGCAAAGTATAAATCCGTGTGGTATACCGCTTATTCTTTGTGTTGGTCCCCAGAGCATACAATTTTTCGTAAGCGATCTTGTGTATATCTTAAAGAACATCCAAATTTTCCTACTCAATGCCCAGAAAACATTGCTAGACAACTAGGGCTCGAGGTGTGCTCGGTGCTTCCGAGAAAACGTGGGGAGCTTGGTGTAATGTAATGCAATCCAGGAATCCTCCCACGTGTTGGGCTATCCTGCCACGCCACCGTGCTCTCGCGGGGTCGCCGTTCCGCGTGTCAGCGCGTCACCGAACAACTGCAGAAGTCAGAACTGCGCGGATGTTTTATAAAAATAACAAGTGTATTCATTTCAGCTTACAGCCTATTACTTTCTTGAACAAGCAAATAAAAGACTTTTTTGTTATTTTTTAAATGACTTATAAATATTCAGTTTATTCGCACAAGTACTCACGTTAGAATCAAAAACCATTAATTACAGTCGAAAAGAATCCACCTAGTTTTGTCAAAACTCCACTCGCATCTCAAAATTTGGCAAAAATCTACCCATAAATTCTACATGGTTGTAGATCCCACCCCAAAAGTCAATTTACTCACTAAGGCCCCGTTTAGCACAGCTCTAGCTCCGAGATCTATGCTGGATCTGTAGTTTGTTAACTAAATTAAAGTGATTTAAATATTTTTATTTAATATATAATATAAATGAAATGAGTCATGTAAATGCACTTAACATGCCTGCAACTCTAGATCCAGGATTTCCTAGAGCTACAGATGACCAGCTCTAGGAAATCTACGGATTTCCTAGAGTTAGAGCTATGCCAAACGGGGCCTAAAGCTCTTACAGGGCTTGCATGTCAATCCAATCGGACCGGTCTTATGAAATTCGAACACAGAAGATGTGTCAGCATAGGGTAAGATGTACGAGACAAGCGTGGGAGAATAAAGCATGATGCAAGAGCAGAAAAATAGAAGGACAAGAAAGAAGGCGATCGTCAACGTTATGGCTATGCGGAAAGATTCTTATTGTATAATGTACTCGGACGCAAACCCCTCAGCTGGAGATAGTGAAGTTATCAGTTCTTGACTTCTAGAAGCTTCAACAAGTAAATTGGTTGTTAGAGGGAACTTGCAAGTGGGTTTTTAATAAATTTTAAGATGTAGATAGATTTTTAACAAACTACCACTCGATATTAGGTTTTTGCAAAAAAAAAAAAAACAAAAAAAGACAGGAGAGAAAGAGCCCATAATTGCATGGGCTCGGCCTAACAAGGTCGTCCTCTACGAAGACAGGACACGTACGGTCGATAACTCATTAATTGAAGATGTGCACTTCGTGTTTACTGGATCTGGGCCATTTGCCTGACGAAATAAACAGAAGCCTCCCATGTCCATCATGTCCAAATTTCTCTTGTTTTGATGGATGCATCGTGAAACCAGCTGCGAGTTGCTTTGCTTGTTCGTGGCGGTACGTAGGAATCAGTCGTCTACCGCGTGCTCGATTTGCTGTTGCTTCCGTGAGCCAGTTCTGGAGTAGCTGAAGGGAGCTAGCCACTGTTCATCAACCAGGAAAACCAAGCGTAGCGCATGGTTCAAGCGCACGAATTTCATATAAACAAAAATTTCACACGTTTGGATCCCTATAAATGAATTTTGTTCAAAACCGGACTCCAAATCCTTTTTTAATTGGAAACTGATTCAGATCCATCCAAACTCCTTTTTGTTTTTTGGTTTGGTTGCCATATGGTTTCAGAATTTCACTCCAATCTGAAGTCTTATCCCCCCCCCCCCCCGGTCCTCTTTGCTTATTCCCCAGAGCATGTCATCCTCGCTCGAAGGAAGCACAGCGGTTGGATCGCGCCACGCATAGACGACCAGTGCGCATGGATACGGAGATGCGATGGCGGCAGCGGGAGCTTGGATATGGCAATGTGCCTTCCTCCCGACAGCGTTGTCGCCCTCGGTCGGCCGCCGCCACGGAGCTTGTTGAGCTCCGGCGAGGGAAGGAAGGCCCGTAGCTCTCATCGAACTACAGGAGTTGGGCATAGTCGTGTGAGAATGTTTCGATTCAACACAATTCATGGGGTAAGAGGATAGAATTGAGACCGGATGCTTTTTGCCTCTTTGTAATTGCCTGGGATCATTGATTCCAAATCTCGATGGCAGCCAACACCCCGATCTTAGGAATCAAATTCTAATTCCATAATTCCAAGACCAATTCTTGGTTACCAAATAGTGTAATTCTTTCGTAATTTCTATGTTCCAAACATGGCCTAAACAAAGTTATTTATAGTCACGAGCAAACAAAAGCGCGATCAGCCTAGCAGGTCGCTGGTTTTTATCATGTCACCTCGCACAATTCATCTCTCAATCGTTCATCTGTAGTGGTATCATTGAACCCAGAAGAATGCAAAGGATATCGAAATGGGCTGTGTGAGAGAAGAGAAATTTACTCTAGACGGTAAACACATGTCCGACGTCGGCTTCCAGCTTTTTTAAGATAGAGATTATTCGGAACATGTCAATTTCTAATTTCAATTTTTTACTTTTGTTTTCTCTTTTTTTATATTGTCTGTAAAGATATAATGATATTTTTATCTTTTTAATTAAATAAGCCAAAATAAACTAATAATTATTATAGTATAGTTTTAGACTGTTCTTTTTAGCTGCGACTTATGATTTTTAGCTGCGGCTTGTAACTTTTGGGCTATTCGTGTAAGAGATTTCAGAGTAACAGAAACTCACATGCGGTTTTTGCTAATATAAATAAAGTATGTACAATATGTACTATAATTAGTTACCGTAGAAAAAAACTAAAAATCAGCTTTTAGAAATTAAAAAGAACAAAGCTTTTAGTCAAAAATTAGGTGCGCCCACGTTTAGAGCGGCAGAAATTGAAAATTAGAGGGCAAAAAAAAAAAATCTCCAATCGCACCGCCCTATCATTAATTCCACCAAAACGGCAGAGCGCCAAATTACCGACCCAGCCAGCCATTACTCAGCCCGATCTCTCCTCTCATCTCTCTCCCCCCCATCTTCGCATCCAAAACACACTCCTCACGCGCAAGCGCACTATCGCAACAAGGGGGAAAAGAGGGAAAACGAGAGAGAAAATTGCCTTGTTTTCCGATCGGAGGTGGTGGTGAGGCGACGCGACCGAGGCGAGATGAGGGGGACGAAGCGGCCGCTCGGCGCGGTGACGGCGTGGGTGCGTCGGCAGCCGCCCAAGGTGAAGGCCTTCCTCGCCGTGGTCACCGGCATGGCGGCGCTTGTCTTCATCCGCTTCATCGTCCACGACCACGACAACCTCTTCGTCGCCGCCGAGGCCGCCCACGCGCTCGGCATCGGCGTCCTCATCTACAAGCTCACCAAGGAGAGGACCTGCGCCGGTTCGTCTCCCTCCTCCGCCCTTGACTCCTTTTCCGTTCCACTCCTCGATCCGTGCGAGTGTCGCTGGGGCTAGGGATTTGTGCGAAATTTTCGACCGGTTGCGCGTTTCGAGAGATGTTTTCCCGGCATGATTTGTAAAATTTTTCGGCGGATTGGGGGTTTATTACGGTGAGCATGTAGGAGCCTGCAGGCGCGGCAGGTTGGGATATTTATTCGATCTATTTGGTGACGGACGTTTCACGTTTAATGCTAATTTCGGTTTTGATATGGGAGATGTAGCTAATTGCTGATCTGATATGCTCCTAGAGCTTCAAGTCGTTCTAGGTTAGAAAGTTGTGATACCAACACGATTGTGAGGATATTTGGTTACATGTGTGCTTTGACTTGGCTGCGGCGAATTTGGATAAGCTTAATAGCCCCGATGCTGAGGATGGTGCAGGACTGCAGGGTGTTTAGATTAACTGAAGCAAGTTGGAGAAACATGCCTCTATCCAGTTGCCCCCAAAAAGGTCTTTCTATGAGCATCCATTCAGAGGTTTTGGTACAAATTGGTGGTAATGTCTACCCTGACCTGATTTAGAAATTGGGTGTGGATGTTATCATGTCAGAGATGTACAGATTGATCATACATAAAGTCGAGGTGGTTTGTTTGGAGCAAGTTGCCTTTGTGCAGAATATGGAGGGGTTAACTTGTTATCCTTCCAGAAGAGCGAACTGTCCCTACCAAGTTTGTTTTTGGCCAAGTTTTCTGTTTGAGTTGGAAGTCCATCTGTTTAGACTTTATAAGTGTTGTTGGTATGCAAAGCCAACCATTTGAACTTTAAAATTAGACATATCGGTATAGAACCATAGGAGGCAATATTATTAAAGTGGTCTACAAATGATTAGCGTGCACATATTTCTTTTACTTCTTCTCTATTCATGGATGGTAGGTAATGCGCTGGGTGCATTCTGGGTCCATTTTGGCTGAAATCCTGTCAAAAGCTCCTTAAATACTTCTTTACATCTATTTGTTAGGTATCTGCAAAAGTTAATTTGTTTTGCCACAATGGAATTTCTATGTAAGTATAATTTTTTTTTGAAGAACATACTAACTAAATTTTTATTGACGTGCCCCCTTCAGTCACAAAAGGAAGTCATTTTGGATTACGTGTAGTCAAACATTATAAAGTTTGGTTATTAATATCTTTTTGAATATTTAGAAAGAACACATGAAAATAATATATGTAGATTTGTCTCGAAAAGTACTTTCATAATATTATAATTTTATTAGTTTTTATAAATATATCACAGTCGCAATGAGTGGTCAAAGTTGTATTTTGGGGACTATGTTGATGTCCAAAACAACTTCTTTTTGTGACGGATGAAGTGCAATTGGCCGACGATATTTTTGATCCTCAACATTCTTTTGCCAGATTTGTGCAAGTTCTTTTGGCATGTGAAACAATTAGTTTACTTTTCATGGTTGGTATGATTGTAAAAATGCCTGCTTGGAATCATTTAACTTTTAAAACTGGAGTGTTCCATTTATCAAATGGGCTGAACTTACAAATAGTTGTTTGAGTTCAAGCTGTGAAAATTGCCCTAATATTCATCATCTCATGTTTTTTTCTTTCTTCACATGGTTTGCGATTGTAAAAGTACATTTCGCGAATATGTTATTTGCTTTAATGATATAAGTGACTACTGACTCGCAAGTTACTGTATGTGTGAAGATAAGTATAGTCATATAAGTCTGTCAGCATTTCTTCATCATTCTTTTGCATGATTTTTTTTTGTGTACTAATGCCCTGATTTGCTAAGAATCTTAAAGACTTCTATTTTAAATCTTGCAGGACTATCCCTCAAGTCTCAGGATTTAACTGCATTGTTCCTAGCTGTTAGACTATACTGCAGCTTTGTCATGGAGTATGACATCCATACTGTGCTGGACAGTGCTACACTTGCAGCTACACTTTTTGTTATCTACATGATTCGGTTCAAACTGAGGTCAACTTATATGGTGGACAAAGACAATTTTGCATTGTACTATGTGGTAAGAACACATGACCCTTCCCTCCCTAATATGCTAATAAAATAGGGATTTAGGTTGGTAAGCATAAACTGGGTATGGTGGTGGTGTTCACAATTTTGTTTTAGTTTGATTACATTGATCTAGAACTGCTCTGACTAGTGCTCTAGAATCTAGATCATTATATATTTGCTTCTCTGCACATTAGTAGCTCTATTTGTTTCTTGTGGGGGTTTGCTTGATTGGACACCGCTGTTTCTGATTTTGCTGTTGTTTGCTTACATGAATCGAAAGCTACAGCTGTTACTACCCGTGCGATAGATCACTCTTTCCTTTTGCTTTTCTGGATATTGGTAGCTGTGCTTGTTGCTTCTGCAGGCTTTCTGATTGATAAGTTCTGTGCTGAATTGAGGAAATGATACTGGCACTTTCATCTAGTAGTCGGCACGGTGCTATGTTGATCTTCTTGGCTCATTAAGTGTTTATCTGTAAGTTTCATCTGGTCAACAAATATGGATAATCAAGATGAACTCTCACGATGGATGACTTGGCTGAACAGCTGAAGTCATGTATAGTCACCTAAATTTCTATCAGTAATGATTTTGTAGAAGTGTTATCAAAACCATGTATCACTAACAGAAAGCATTGAACCTCTAGTTGGTTTGTTGACTGTTGAGTCAGTTATAAACTTATAATGCTCACGAATCTCTTAGTTGTAAAACATGCCAACTTATTGGGTTGTTTGTTACTTTCTTTGAAGGTGGTACCTTGTGCTGTGATAGCACTACTTATTCATCCTTCAACATCTCATAACATTGTGAACCGGATCAGCTGGGCGTTCTGTGTCTACTTGGAAGCTGTTTCAGTGCTGCCGCAATTGCGTTTGATGCAAAATACCAAGGTAGATACTAGCATGCACCCTCTTCTGCAGGGCGAAGGTTTTTGACCTATGTTGTCCATCTTTTGCAGATTGTTGAACCGTTCACAGCTCACTATGTGTTTGCACTGGGAGTTGCAAGGTTTCTTAGCTGTGCCCACTGGGTTCTTCAGGTTTGTCTTTAAACAAACTCTCAAGCTTATTTTTATATGTGTTCCTGTTTGTTTACTATCTCATAACTTCCCTTTGTTATAGCATTCGGTACTAATACCCACCATTCCAACAATTAATGTACAACCGAATGTTTTTGAGTTTAGGCATTTGTTGTTGCTGTCATCTGTGTTTATACGCGATCAACTCCTCTACTTTGATGAATGATGACCTGTTACTTTTCTCAATATATTTACTTTTAGGGGCATCATTGCTGAGCAATCTGGTCATGTGGTGATTCGTCACTTGTTTAACTTGATTTGTTTTTCTAGTATAGTTGGATCAAACATGCCTAAAGTGCAATTTATATGGTCAAGGACATCTTGAGGAAATCTATATATGTAGGACCGTAGATGGTAACAGAGAGGGGAGTGGTGAATAGTGCCTTAAAAGTTTCCCCTAAGTTTTCACTTATCTTTTGCTCTGATAACTACAAATCTATGAACTCTACTCAAAATCTGGAGAAACACGGAGTTGTACCACTGTGAAAAACCAGAGACTAAAGCTGAGCAAAACCAGTCAGAAAACAACGTGGTTGAACTTCGACTACGTGGTCGGAAGTCCCATAAAGCTGAGTGCAACCTGATCGGAAATAAACGTGGTCGGATTTCGACTATGGTGATCGACGACCAGACAGCGATCCAGAACCAACGTGGTCGAAATTCGACTCGAGTGGTTAACGACCAGAGAGTGGTCGAAAACCAACGTGATCGCAAACCTACGTGGTCGAAACCAATATTGTCGAAACCCGACGTGTTTGATGCCCACTATGGTCGAAACCAATGTCATCGAAACCAATGTGATCAAAAGTCGATGTGGTCTAAATTCGAATTGAGTGGTCAACGATCAAAGGTAGTCGAAAACCAACGCAGTCGATGACAAGAGAGCAGTCGAAAGATTAGCGTAGTCGAGGAACATTGAGTGGTCGAAACCTACGTGGTCGATCAAAAGACCAGTATAGTCGAGGACCAATGAGTGGTCGAAAACCTACGCTGTCGAATACCGATATGATCATAACCTACGTGGTCGAAGACCTGAGAGCAGACCTGAGTGTTTGAAGCAGGTTGAGATTCGACCGGTGTGAACAAGTACCAGTGAGAGGTCGACCTGTAAGTGGTCTAACCAAGTCAAAACACAACCAGAGAGGTCGACGACCAGTGAATGGTCGAAAACTAGAGTAGTTGAAAACCAGGGGCTAAGGTACTACCAATGTGAGGTTTGCGGTACTACCATTTCCAATAGAAGAACAGGGTTTTCAGCTGACCGTGAGAACCAAAATCGATAGAACTTTTGATCAACTAAACCAAAAGCCGTGAAACTTTGTACGCATGTTTCGTAACGTCTTAGGAAGCTATTTCATTCTTGGATCGAAAAATCCATGGCAAATTTCAGACCTTTTTGTAATTTAAAGCAGCGCACACCAACCAAGAACTAAAAATCAAATCAATGATCAGATCTTGTTCGTGGGTAGAAGATAGCTAAGATGGCTTTGAGCACGTTCCCACATGTCACAACAAACAAGATCACCGAAGGAATGAAATCAGAAGACCTCGGATCAAGAAATCACTCGACGGGGCCAAAATAAAGTAAAAACATGATTTTTTTATAAACTTCCTATTGAAGTGCCTAGATGATTGGAGATCGATTTCAAAAGGTTATCTCCATCTCATCTATGTCCTTAGCACAACAAGATTAAGAGGGGCAGAAGAGAGATCAAACCAACCGAAACATAAGCAACTTAATCAACAGGAAGAGATCAAGAAGAGGCTGAGAGAAGAGAGGAAAAAACCAACTCAAACCAGAGCAAACCCAATCAGATAAAAGATACACAAAAGGTAGATCAAAAATTGATGTATTGCTCACTTGAGATGATTCGTTTTACAGCCACTCCACTCAGGAGGACAGAGCTCTAAGTGTAGAGCACACATACTCTCTAACATATCTCCCATGGGAGGGAGGAGCTAGCCACCAAAAGGCTTAGTCAACCTTCTCAAATCGTAGCTCTTACCTCTTTGAGCTAACTTTCTCAAATCCTAACTCTTGTCTCCCTTCCTATTATATTGGCACACAACCTGAACCAAAACCTAATGGATCCACTCATTAGGCTAAACTGGGGATAACATGTTAACCTCACCTAACACCGGGTTTTACTCACGCCAAGCCTCTCACGCATCTGAATCCCACCGAACCGTCCTTGCTTGTAAATGACCCAAGTTAGTTGGCTCATCACATGCTACTTCTCGCACATGACGGCACCCGATTTTCTTGGACCATTTGGACCTCGAATCCTCCCTAAGCCTAGTTCCAGTCCATTTTGCCGTTGCCCATCGTGTTCATCACTGGTAGCTCCTGCTTTGGTTTCTTATCGTCCCGGCTTGCAACCACCCCGTAAGGCTCAGTCATCTTCGGCGTCTCCCTGACTGTTCTGGACCTTAGCATCACTTTGTGCCTAGTCCCGATCCTCCTATGCTTCACCATGACCTAGCTCCAAAATCCTGCTACCAACACAAATAAGCAAACTGTCACGTAGCACAGCACGATACATAAAGTGCAAAAGGTATGCACCCAAATTACTGATCCTAATCCTAGGACCCAACAATAAACACAAGTGAACACAAGTAACAACACTCAGATGAAACCATGACCAAACTCCAAGATTTCCAAACAACAGTTTTAGACCACTGAGAGAAGCCAGTCTGACTGCCAAGCATAGACCAGTCAGACTGCTGGCTGGTCTGATATGAGTACTCGAGGCCTACGACAGTCGATCGCAACGCCTACGACTATTGACTATCGACCATCCGTGGTTGTTCAAGCACTATAACTTTTGACCATCGACCATCCGTGGTCGATATGTCGATTGGACCGTCCAACACATGGCCATTCAGACTGCCTATCACAGGGCCGATTGAACTACCGACTACCCAGGGCCGATCGGACCGCCCGACTACAAAGTCGAGGACCACACCTCCAACTACTGTTAGCGGTCGAAGTCTGCCGGTCAGACCGCCAAAACAAAGCGGTCATACCGCTTAATCTGAAGATTCCAGCAGACAGCTCAACCAGAGTGCAGTCTTTTGCAAAACCTTCAATAACCAAACTCAACCTCCGCAGATACTTTAATCCAAAGGTCAATTATTTATCACAATCATTGGGTGACCTCAACATGGTCTCACAATATACATATGCATTCGAGAGTTGTTTTTTATTAGCTTTCGGAAACAAATGCTTTGTCCATGTTGCTTAATTTGGCACTTATTTTATACATGTGTACGGAATCTCTGCTTATTTAAGTCAACAAACTCGTTGTGTAGGTTTTGGATACTCGCGGCCGTTTGTTGACTGCTCTGGGCTATGGTTTGTGGCCATCTATGGTGCTCCTTTCAGAAATCGTGCAGACATTCATCCTTGCAGATTTCTGCTACTACTATGTGAAGAGGTACATTCAATATCACTGGTATAGTTATTAGAATTTGACTCCGAACATTATCTAATGGGTGTTTGTGGTGGTACAGTCTCGTTGGTGGGCAACTAGTGCTACGGCTTCCCTCGGGGGTGGTGTAAGAACTGCAGCAGGATACCGAACTTGTTGGTTCACCCATTTTTATGTACTCGGAATAACAGTTATGCTCTAGACTCTAGCGCCCAACCTTCTGCGTCTCTTATGAAGTGTGAGACCGGAGCTTTTTTTACTTGATATCTTGAGTTATAACTATCAATGACAAAATTACACCTAAGAGTCGGCTTAAAGCATAGGTTATCGATGTGTCTGTTTATAGCCGCGTATGCCCTGATACCTAATTTAAGTATTTAGCTTCTGGATGGTTGTCGTGATTTTAGAATGGGAAGCCTGTGATGATCCGATGATGGTGTCCTCATGATTATGGTTCGTGTTTGCTTTGTGATATTCTGGGCCGCACATAAATTGAGTTTTAATCTGGGCAAAACTTGTGTTACGAAGTTTACGCATATGGAAGCATCGGATAAAGATAGTCTAGTCGCATTCACGTAGCATTGGTGTAGTCGGGCTGGTCGACTAAAATTATGCGCGCCTTGGTTTACTGACCGAGTGGCTGGGTATGAGGCTATGAGCGTATTGTCGGGCTGAATTTACTGTAGGTTCTGACGGATGGTTTTTAGGTTTAGTGTAAGTGGCTGATGGTTTTTAGATTTAGTGTAAGTGTTTGTGTAAATGTATTGAATATCGATAAGTCATTTTGAAAAAAATGTCTTGATAAACTATTTTAAAAAATAATAGATAAATAGTTTCGTTTGTTTATTTGAAAAATCTATAGTCCATAAGCTAAAAAAAGGCCTTACGAGGTATAGCGGTTGTCTCATGCCTTGTTGCTTGTAACACGCCAGTTTCGTGTGCAAATCCTTGGGGGTTTGTTGACCAGACAGCCACCCCGGGGGATGTGGAAAAGTGGAAGTTGAAGACATCTGTGCATCTGAAAAGTTGATCGGGATAAAACTCCTGGTTCCCTTTACTTGAGGACGCCCGTTGGTTAAAGTTTGCCATCTTTGCTGCGACAGGAATGTGCTCTGTTCTGGTAACCGGACCTGCCGGTGCAGCAGTACGCGGTCGCCTACTTGCTTCGCAATGAAAAACGTTAGCTGTCTCAGGAGTGTACTAGAACAGAATGCTAGTAATACACTCAGGCTCCGTTTGTTTTAGTCTGAGTTTATGACTTCTGAATTATTTTTTATTATTCTTAAATTTTATCTTTTTATGGCGTTTTAGCTTTTTTGCCGGTTCTTTTGCCCGTATTCGTTTTGCGTTGTTCATGATGGGCTAACATATTTTTTCTATTTTTAATTTTTTTACATTTAGTTACACCAAATAAGTTACTATTAGCTACAGTGTAATTTCAACTAGGTACAGTGCAATTTCACTTATATGTCAGTTTATTTCAGCCTAACCGAGTGGCATCTAATACGGAGTTTCATGGCTGTTTTAATTGACCAGAGACTGATTTTTAGTTTTTTTTACTGAAATAGAACAAGATTGAAAAAATAGTTTTCGAAATACAATGTAAGAAATAGTTTTTGAAATATGCAGATGTAGAGGGGACGACAACGACCATAGACTGTTATTAAAAATGGGCTGATGAAGTTGGTTTTAAAAACTACCTAGTTACATATGCGTGTGTAACATAATTTATTAGATGTAGAAATAATCAAGAGCGTTGTTTTAATTGGCTGTGATCGTTTCGGCTTCAACTTTTGGCTTCTGGCTTATTTTTTACTATTCATAAATTTCATCTTTTTCTAAACTTTTTATTTTTTGTTGAGATTTTTTGCCGGTTCTTTTTTTCCGTATTTGTTTGTATTATATGTAATGGGCTAACATAAATTTTTTTATATTTTTTAATTTTTTTTAAAATTTAATTATGCTAAATAAGTCTCTGTCAGTTACAGTGTTTTTTCAGACAGCTACATTGCTTTTCAGCCATAAACCATAAAAAAGCCGAATAAACACCACTTGAAAAGTAGAGAGTCATAAGAAGTACGGCTTATCAATTCGTTTTTTTAATAATAAAAGCTGATAGTTCAAATCGAGAAGCAAAAGCCGAAACCGATCCCTGTTTGAACACCGGGAGTATTCAACGACACTCGGCCAAGTCGGTCGGGCCCTCCTAGCCGCGGCTAGATCCACCATCCCCTTTCCCAAGCACACGCCACGCCACGCCACCCCACCCCACCCCACCGCATGCGCTCCCCGACCCGACCCGATAAAAACCGCAGACCCAGCCTAACCCAAACCTATTCCCCTTCCCTTCCTCCTCCCGTGCTCCTACCCCCACCCCCAAATCGCTCCTTCCCAAACTCCATTCCATCGCAACACAACAAACGACAGCAGCGGAGCGGAGGGGGAAAGAGAGGGGCCGCGACGGGAGGGAGGAGGAGGAGGGCGAGGCGGCGGGCGAGATGAGCGACTCGTTCTGCCCGGACTGCAAGAAGCATACGGAGGTGGCGTTCGACCACTCGGCGGGGGACATGGTGTGCACCGAGTGCGGCCTCGTCCTGGAGGCGCACTCGGTGGACGAGACCTCCGAGTGGCGCACCTTCGCCAACGAGTCCAACGACAACGACCCCGTCCGCGTCGGTGGCCCCACCAACCCGCTCCTCACCGACGGCGGCCTCTCCACCGTCATCGCCAAGCCCAACGGCGCCCAGGGCGACTTCCTCTCCTCCTCCCTCGGCCGCTGGCAGAACCGCGGCTCCAACCCCGACCGCTCCCTCATCCTCGCCTTCCGCACCATCGCAAACATGGCCGACAGGTCCTCCTCTCCTCCCTCTCTCCCTCTCTCCGCCCCCAACCCCATTCCTATGCGTTCGATTTGATTCGATCAGAGTATGAGGAGGTACCTGCGCTTTGGCTTGATTTCTCTCAGATGTCTAAGGATCGATCGTCTGTGTGTCTGGCCCTGCCCTGATTTGGGTTTGGGGTGGGTGGATTTAGGAATCGACGAGTGTGAAGGGAGGGTTTGGGAATGATGGATTTATATTTGGTCTTAGTCGGTTTCGTAGATTTGGAACGTGCGTGTTATTGCTCCGTGGAGGGCTAGGGCTTGTGCTATATGGGCAGGGGCGCAGGGTTAGGTAGTGGTGGGTGGTTTTCGCTTGGATCTGGGGGAAGGTTCCATTGAAGAGCATCACTGGTATATCAAGAATTTTGGGATAATACGATGAATCTCGTAAGGTACTGTAAAAGCTTAGTTTTTTTAAAAAAATTTGGCATGGATAAGTGGCGGATCTGGGCCTTGGGCTAGGTGGGCTATAGCCTGAGGCCCAGCATCAAAGGGCCAAAACAACTGCAGAGTGCAAGAGAACCAGCCTCATGTTCTCCTAAAGAAATTAGCTGGATTCGGCCTAAGCATAGCCGGCCCAGCCCGAGGCTTGGGCCTGGGCTAGCTCCGCCCCTTTATATAAGTTTGTTGAAACTGACAAGATAGGCTCATTGTGCACTTCAATTCAAAGCATTGACAAACCGTTGGCTATGGCATTACCTAGTTGCTTGAAGCATGTGATTTGCCATTTAGGTGCCTAGCAATAGTCAGCTGATGACCTAGTGAAGGATTCTTTTTGTGACAAGGCATGTGCAATTGTGGCAGCCTCCTCCTCTACCAGTGAGTCTACAATGGGAAATTATCGCAATAAAAAATAACGCAAGAGATATGTGATTCAAATGAATAGATGCACAATGCTCAAAGCTGCTTTGATGAGTATGTTAATTACTACTGAAGCAGCCTGAACCTTTTACTTTGTAACATTACATGTGGATTTTGACAGTATGTTGACATGATATCTTTTCTGCAGGTTGGGTCTTGTGGCTACTATCAAGGTAAAGAATCTGACGGTTATTGTCCATTATATTGAGCTGACTACCAAAATATTCACTACAGTCATACTTGCTTGTGGGTACTTACAGCAATGATAAGATTGCACGGACCATCCGATTAAATGTGTGTAATTGGTGTCTGGTCATACATGCTGGGTTGTCCTAAAAACATTGAGACTTAATATAATCTCAATTTCGTATGTTCACATTGGCTGAATGTTTAAAATCCATCAGGTTGCTTGTAGGGCATTTTACAGACTTTGTAGTGTTACTTGTTCATTTTTATTTGAGATAAAATGCATGCATAAAATATTTTGCTGAATACCTGGTGTGTGTTGCACAATTTGTCCATATCCTTATTGTCAAGGTTCATTGCCGCTTCCTTAGAAGTTGTTTCAAATGTTCCATACAGTAACATAATGCTGGTTGGTTGCCACTGTTAGATTGTGTTATTTTTTATTTTTTGGTCTTCATTTTTCTCAAGGACCGAGCCAATGAAATCTATAAGAAGGTGGAAGATCTCAAGTCTATCAGAGGAAGAAATCAAGATGCCATTTTAGCTGCTTGTCTGTATATTGCTTGTAGACAAGAAGATCGGCCTAGAACTGTAAAAGGTGCAGAGTGTTCTAACAAAATTCAGATTTTGTAGACATTTGAACTCATCATCGTGCATGCATCTGATGCCATTCTTCTTTGTTGTGTTGGGTTGTTGCAGAAATATGTTCGGTTGCTAATGGAGCAACAAAGAAAGAGATTGGCCGAGCAAAAGAATTTATAGTGAAGCAGCTAGAAGTTGAGATGGGTCAATCTATGGAGATGGGAACAATCCATGCCGGAGATTTCCTGGTTTGTTGTTACCTAGCATATAAACTAGCAAAATCTGAAGTTGGTAGCTTTATAAGCTTGCAAATCTGCAGAGGCGTTTCTGTTCAACTCTTGGGATGAACAATCAAGCTGTTAAAGCAGCTCAGGAGGCAGTTCAGCGCTCAGAAGCACTTGATATAAGGTTAGGCATTTTTGGGCTTTGCACACAGAAGACTGGTCCTGCCCTGTTTTGATTTTGATAACATATGAGATCCTGTGACATGAAATTTCTTTTTCTAGTTAGCTTCAATATCATTGGTCCGACTTAGTTTTTGCCTATGAATCAGTGGTGCTTACTTCATGCGTAGAGCAGTTATATGTAAATGACCTAAAGAATCATGTACTACTAGTAGTAGAGGAATTAGTCCGATAAATGAATTGCAAATATCGCTAATCTATACCCTATAGACCGTGAATGATAAATTTGGTGCGGGCCATGCGTGCAAGTGCTCTGTTATATTTGGAAGCACGCCAGTGCTAGTCTTTGACTCAATAGATAGAGGACTTCCTTATTCGTCAACTTTCTAGTGCACATTGTTGACCTGGAAAGATATGTTCACATTTCCTTGCAACCTGCTGTGCAGGAGGAGCCCTATTTCAATTGCGGCTGCTGTCATTTATATGATAACCCAACTTTCAGATGACAAGAAGCCTCTTAAAGGTTTGAAATGCTAACCCATTCTGTCCTCTCCTCTCGTCTGATATATTTTTGTGAAATAACACGGTGGATGTGTTGCAGATATTTCCTTGGCTACTGGTGTGGCAGAAGGCACCATCAGAAATTCATACAAGGATCTGTATCCCTATGCTTCAAGGCTCATCCCAAACACCTATGCCAAGGAGGAAGACCTGAAGAATCTCTGCACACCATAGGAAGTTGCCCTTTTTTCTCTTATTAAATTTGTCAAGACAGGAGTGATGTTGTCCTTGGCTGTGACTTTACCGGGCCATGTATCGTCGCACCTAATTTTATGTGCATGGACCTATCAGAAAAAGCTGTGTGGAAGCTAAGTTATAAGATCGGTTTTCGTTTCTGCTTAGCAGGTACATAATTTTTTGGTTTCCATTTTTTGATGCTGCGTAGGAAAGTTGTCCCTGCACGAGCATTAGATTCTATATTAACCGATCTGCACCCTGTATAAGACCTTGTCAAGAAATCATAAGCTTGATTCGCGTCCATCTGCATGCAGATGTTACTACAAACTATGTAACCAAAAAAAATTACTGTATGTCGCAATACGATGCTCGTTTGAAACGGAGGACCGGATTCACTCGTGCCGTCCGCGTTGGAGGGCACCAATAGCCAATCGGAAGTTTATCAAATGGCTCGATTTTTCTGGCTAATGGTTTATACCACATTAATTAGTTTTTAAATAGAGTATTTTTAAGACAAAATTTATAAGTTGATTGTAATAGACAGTGTACTGATTTTAACTATACTGATTAAAATTATATATAACTGTCTTTCTCTATATCTTTTCTTACCAATACTGGAACTTAAAAGTCATAAATTACAGTTAAAAAGAACATGCGCGCTCGCTTCATTTCCTTGGAACCAGGGGCGGAGATGGGCCACGGGTCGGTTGGGCAATAGCCCGAGGCCCAGAGAAAATAGTAGTGAAAAATTTTAGTAAATATACCTAAAAATATTACATAGTAGATAACCCCTGTTAGATATGTATTATATAACTATGCATTTACCCTATTATATTAGGGGTTTTCTGTATATATACCAGACTTGTACATGTATATATATCGGCCCTTTGTCCTCATAATGGATACAAGCGTTATTCCAACATGGTATCAGAGCCAAGGGTTTCATCATACCTAGGGTTTTGTCATACCTAAGATTTTACTTGGCTTGCCGCTTGCTATCTCTTTTCCATCGCCGCTTGTCACCGTGACCTGACGTCGTCTCCTTCTCAGCTTTACTTTATTGTTATCGTTGCTGAGATCGGGGTCGCTGTCGGTGCGATCGGGACACCGTCGTCCAGATCCCGCCCGAAGCGTCGCCGTCCAGATTGTGCCCGAGGCCCCGCCATCCAGATCGCGACCGAGGCTGTTGCGGTCCACTCGAGGTCGTCGCGCCCGAGGCCATCGCCGCCGACGTCGTGGGCTGCTGCTCCGCCCCCGCCCGAGGTCCGTCGAGGCCGCCGCCGCCGAACACGGTCGCCGCTCGCTCCTCCCGAGGTCCGCCGGCCACCGCCGCTAACGACGCGGCCGCTCTCGCTCGCCCGCCCAAGGCCGCCGCTCCACTTCGGGCCGAGGCCGTCGCCGCCGGCGTCACGTCTTGGCGCTTCGACTCGTTCCTCGCTTTGCGGACGGTGTCTCGGTCGGTCAGCTAGTTTAGTATTTCGGTTAGGTTGGCTGGTTTAGTATTTCAGTTGGGTTGTAAGCCGACTGAGTAAAAAAAGCGAAAAAAGGCAAAAAAAAAATGTCTTCTTTTGCAGGGACCGTTTCTGTTCCTCGTTGCCCGGTGATCTTCGATGGTCTCAATTATCGGGACTGGTTTCAGCACATACGCATCCGCATGCGTGGTCAGCGCCTTTGGGACTTTCTTGCTGGCGAGTTGCCTTACCCGTCTCGTCCTACTCCACCTCTTGAGTCTGTTCTCCCAAGGGATGCTTCCGAAGACGCTCGTACAAAGGCTTCTGAGGCCTTTGAAGATGCATTGGAGACTTTTCAGACTCAGTATGCTGCTTACAAGACATGGATTGATGAAGATACTCGTGCCTCTGCTATTTTGGTTGCTAGCATGGAGGTGCATCTCACTGGTGATGTTGTTGGATTGGCTTTCGCACATGCGATGTGGACTTATCTACGCAGCCGCTACGAGCCATCTGGTGATTCCTTATACCTTACTGTTGTACGACAGGAGCAGTCGCTGCAGTAGGGAGATACCACTGTGGATGAATTCTATACTCAGTTGTCTGCGATATGGTGTCAGATCGACTCTTTGGGGCCAGATGTTTGTCGCACCTGTCAGTGCTGCCAGCGTCAGCAGTCTCACATGGAGTTTCGCCGCATCTACAATTTTTTGACACGTCTCCGATCTGAGGTTGAGTAGACTCGTGCTCAGTTGCTGGCTCGTCATCCTCTTGTGACTTTGTTGGAGGCTTCTCTGGTTTCTACACCCGTTGTGCCTTTCATTTCTGACCTTTCCTTCCAGTCCTATAGTCACCACTCCACCACAGCCTTTTGTCTCTCTGATGCCTCCTTCTCAATCAGCTTCTTCTTCACCACCGGCATCCTCTCCCGAGGTTGCTCTAGATCTTGTTCCTTCTTATCCTTTCTACTATACTCATTGCCCGCGAGTTGAGGATTTCTCTGATATGTCCTCCCCTTCTGACGGGTCATCTCCTTCGGCTACTCGTTATGCTCTTCGTGATCGCCAGTCTATTCGGCCTCCTGAGCATTTTGGTTTTACCGCCGCTGCTCTTGCCGAACCGACTTCTTATCGTGATGCTGTTGTTCACCAGGAGTGGCAGCATGCGATGGCGGAGGAGATCGCCGCCCTTGAGCGTACTGGCACGTGGGACTTGTTCCTCTTCCTGCGCGTGTTACTCCCATCACGTGCAAGTGGGTGTATAAGGTTAAAACTCGCTCTGATGGTTCACTTGAGCGTTACAAGGCTCGTCTTGTAGCGCGTGGTTTTCAGCAGGAGCACGGTCGTGACTATGATGAGACTTTTGCTCCTGTCGCTCACATGACCACCGTTCGCACTCTTCTTACTGTGGCCTTAGTTCAACAGTGGTCTATTTCTCAGTTGGACGTCAAGAATGCATTCCTCAATGGCGAGTTGCGTGAGGAGGTCTATATGCAGCCACCCCCTGGATATTCTGTTCCCGAGGGTATGGTTTGTCGTCTTCATCCATCTCTCTATAGCCTCAAGCAAGCTACTCGTGCCTGGTTTGATCGTTTCTCCTCTGTTGTCACTGCAGCTGGTTTCTCGGCCAGTGCTCATGATCATGCTCTTTTCATCCACACTTCATCTCATGGTCGGACGCTTCTCCTTTTGTATGTTGACGATATGATCATTACTGGAGATGATTCTCAGTATATCACTTTTGTCAAGGTGCGTCTTCATGAGCAGTTTTTTATGTTTGATCTGGGTCCTCTTTGCTATTTTCTTGGTATTGAGGTTATTTCTACTCCTGAGAGTTTCTATCTGTCCCAAGAAAAGTATATCCAGGATCTTCTTGATCGTGCCTCTCTTCTCGATCGTGCAAGACACCGAGACTCCCATGGAGCTTAATGTTCATCTTCGTCCTACTGATGGTGAGCCTCTTGCTGATTCTACTCGCTATCGTCATCTTGTTGGGAGCCTTGTTTATCTTGGTGTCACTCGTCCTGACATTTCGTACCCTGTGCATATCTTGAGTCAGTTTGTTTCTGCTCCCACTCAGCTCCACTATAGTCATCTTCTTCGTGTTCTACGATATCTTCGTGGAACTATCTCTCGTTGTCTCTTTTTCCTCGCTCCACTCTTTCTGACTCCAGCATATTCGATGCCACAGGCTAGTGATCCTCCGATCGTCGGTCTCTCTCTGCTTATTGCGTTTTTCTTGGTGGTTCTCTTATTGCTTGGAAGACTAAGAAGCAGACAGCAGTTTCTCGCTCGAGTGCTGAAGCTGAGTTGTGAGCTATGGCTTTGCTGACTGCGGAGGTTACTTGGCTACGGTGGTTACTTGAGGATTTTGGTGTTTCTGTTTCTGCACCGACTCCTCTTTTGTCTGACAGTACATGTGCTATTAGCATTGCTAAAGATTCGGTGAAGCATGAGCTTACAAAGCATATTGGTGTTGATGCTTCCTACATGCGGACACAGGTGCGGGATCAGGTTGTTGCTCTTCAGTATATGCCTTCCGAGCTTCAGTTGGCAGATTTTTTCACAAAGGCACAAACCAGAGCCCAGCACAATTTTCACCTCTCCAAACTTCATGTTGTTGATCCACCATAAGTTTGAGGGGGTGTTAGATATGTATTATATAACTGTGTATTACCCTATTGTATGAGGGGTTTTCTGCATATATATTAGACCTGTACATGTATATATATCGGCCCTTTGGCCTCATAATGGATACAAGCGTTATTCCAACAACCCCGAGTCTTATTAGCTGGCCTGAGACTATTCTCAGCCGGCCCAGCAAAGCAGAAGCGGCCCAATGGAGCAGAGCGACAGCGGCCCAATGGAGCTGTGCATGCGGAGCGGCAGCGGCTGGCCTACCCTAGCCGCGGTCTTCCCCTCCCGTGCCGCGACCTCCAGACTCCAGCCGCCTCTCTGTGACTTCGCCGCCTAGCCCCACCGCCCTCTCCTCGCGACGCGCGCCGCCGCCCCTCCTTCTCTCGCCGCACCGGGGCTTCTTAGTTTTGTGTCCAAAACTCTAATAAATACTGGCTCCGCCACTATTTGGGACTGTCACGCGCCATGCATGGCCGCCCGGTTTTCACCCAAGAGACGAGCACGTCTCTTGAGCCTTGACGGAGTTCGTGTGGCAGCAGGCGCAAGTGGAGCGTGTTGCGTGTTGCGTGGTCGCCTCTGATTGTCCGTGTATTGCGCGGGACACCAGTAAGGCAGTAAGCGGTGCGAGCCGCTCTCAACACAGGTGACCCACAGGCCACACTGCTAGTCGCCGGCAACGTTTGCTAGAAATTTTGCATTGCTCTGATCCAGGCAAATCACTCTTCTCTCAATTGTATTCTGCGATGGCCGTGGTTCGTTTGTACCATTTTGATTGTGCAGAATCTCCTGCGTTATATGTTTGGCCGCTCAATCACGGCTGACTTTTCAGTAGATCATACAACAGAACATTTCCGCAGAGACCGGCATATATTAATTCACGTGTGTATTTTGGATTAAAAGGGGCATCAGAACATATTGGTTTTTTTTCTGAGACCTCTCACCTCCCCACGACCTTTCACTTCCTCCTCTCGTTCTCCAGATCTGGCCCCCCTCCCCCTCCTCCGGCGGCCTCGCCGGCGTCGAGGGGGGAGGGGTCCCACCCGTGGTTTCCTTTTGTAATTGTTAGATGCGTCTTTTAATCCCTAGCCGCCGACTCCCTGGCGGCGCGAGGAGCTCAAGAGAGCAGGTGGTAAGGGCGGGCGGTGGCCGAGCTCGGTTTCGACCGTGCCACACGGCCGGGCGGCGGGGCGCGCCAGCCGCGGCGCGGCGTGGCGGCCGGTGCGGTTCCGGCGATTTGGTGGGCGGGCGGCGGCCGGTGGTTTTGAGGCGGCGGATCGAGTGGAAGCGGCGACCGGCCGTGAGGTCGCCCTCGAGCGCGGTATTAGGACGGCGCCGCTCTCAGCGGCGGCGGCGTCGGGCCGGCGGCGGCTCCGTCGCGCTCCGGCGGAGAAATCGGTGTTGCGGCGGCTCTGCCCGCCGTGCCGCGCCCGCCCACGCCGGCTTCTCCCTCAGGCTTCTTTCTCCGCCGGCAGTGAGAGACGAGAGAGCGCACGTAGCCGCTTAGCCGGCGCCGCCTCCGCACCTGTTCGCGGTGAGGAGGAAGGTGCAGGAGGACTAGGGCCCCGAGCCCTCGGAGTTTGTGAACTCCGTCGCGCAGGAGTTTTTCGACTTGGAGAGTGGCAACCAGGAGCTCAAGAACGACCTCAAGGTCCTCTTCATCAGCTCCGAGTTCCAGTTGGTTGCGGCCGGGAGCAAGAAGGCGGTGGTGATCCACGTGCCGTTCAGACTCCTGGTGGCGCTTAGTCGTCGCATAGTGGTTTCTACAGTGGCGGACATTGCAGGAAGCGGCTCGTCGTGAAGTTCAAGGGTGGCTATGCCATGGACTTGAGGCGTGCAGGGCCCCGGAGTGTTGGTGGCGGTCTATTTTGCGTGTGGGTAGTGCGTGGGGTGCTGTGGATGTGCTGGCGAAAGTCTTGCCGGTGTTTTTACCGGTCTCGACATCAATGACGCCTTCGGACGCCATTATCCTTCCTGGAGGTGTCTCATGTTTACTGATCTCCAGGTGAAAACCTTGCCTCGGTGAGGCGGGCGACGTCGGCGACTCTCGTCGCCTTCTTGGAGACGTCGTCTCGGAGGTTCATCTTCACGCAAAGCAGACCGAAGTTTGGGTGGCACAGTCGGATGAGGTTAGGGGCTTGGTTGTAAGCAAGGACGGAGAAAAAGTGCTGAAACTTAGCCTTTTTAGTTTTTTCATAGTCCTTAAGCTATCTTTCATGTTGTTTTATGTACCTCAGTCTTGAGACTTTGAGACTAAGAGCTCGTGTAACTTTTAATTGTGTATATCCTTCGTGGATATAGAGGCCGGATTTTATATCCTTTATCTAAAAAAAATTAATTCACGTGTGTTACCGCTCACTCGCTCACGTACAAATAAAATCCCGTTCCATACAAAAGGTCCACGAGAAAAAAAAAGATGGCTGTGGCATCTCGCATCACTCTTTCGTGCTACAAATCAGCAAAACCAGACGGTGACTCAACACGATTACGAGGAGCGGCACCTGTCTCAAGCTTAATGATACGGTAGCCGAGCTGCTTCTCTGATCGCTTATTTCTACCGACAGGGTCCATCAAGCTGCAACCTTCTTGGAAGTCACCGAGTTGACAATGGTGGCAAAATCCGGGCCCTGCAAACACCAGCATGCCAGTTAGCAGTTTAGAGAAAATACAATAGAATATTTGCGGTTCAATAATGTGATGGCTTTCTAGAGGATCATATCCAATATGCCACATATGGAGAGATCAATGCATTAAACACAACTATGGGAATAAAAAGAATGACAACATTGCAGGCCGATGCGTTTAAGAACTGCTGGTAGCAGCAACTAATAACATCGAAAAATGTATGTGTTGTTAATTTTGTCATGTCTTCAGAGGCACTACCAACAAGGAAGCCATCAGTATCTTCTTGCTTAGCAAACTCTGCACAATTGGCTGGATTTACAGAACCTGCAACCAAAGCACACGAAGATGACCATATCACAGATTTAGTAAGCCATGTTACTATTAAAATAAAATGCTTCAAACATTCTGTAAAAGAAATGTAGGCTCTAATGCCAAAGACAAGGGCCTAAGCAGAAACAGAAATCAGTACTTGACTACTTGGGAACTACTCGCTTCTCGTGATGGGGTTTCAAGATATTTCCAGCATACAGCAGAATTTCAAGAAAAATATGTTTCCAATTGTTTTGTAAGAGATAATCAGAACTCAGAATGGTATATCTTGCAAGATCGTTTCGGCTTCAGCTTCTGGCTTCTCGCTTATTTTTCACTATTCCTAAATTTCGCCTTTTTCTGTTTTTTTCTGATTTTTTGAGTTTTTTTACCGGTTCTTTTTTTCTGTATTCATTTGCATTACATGTGATGGGCTAACTCATTTTTTCTATTTTTAAAATTTTTTAAATTTAATTATACCAAATAATCCACCTTCAGATACAGTGTAATTTCAGCCAGCTACAATAAAATAAGCCATAAGCCACAGCCCAACCGATCTATATGGCACAAATGGAGAAACCTCCATAAATTATTCGAATGGTAGAAGCAACCTCAGGTGATACGTTGGTTTTCAACCAATCACGGACAGCAGCATGAACTTCGTGAGCTTGGTCAGGTGTAGCAACTTTTCCAGTACCAATAGCCCAAACAGGCTCGTACGCAATTACGACATCTGCCCAGTTTGTAATACTATCTGAAAGCCACATATTACAGATACATCAATGCTGTTCATTTCATACGAAGCAGGCCCATCATTAATTATTTAATTTACTCGGCGAAGAAATTTACCTGCAAAAGCCTTCATCTGCTTAAAACACGCATCAAAAGTTTTCCCTGCTTCCCTCTCTTCCAACAGCTCTCCTATCCAGGCAATAACCTAAACATTTTGACTCAAGGCATATGCAGCCTTCTTCCCAATAAACTGCATTGGATAAACTAGTTATATCAAAATCCTAAAATCCTAAAGCATGTTGCTGCACAAAAATGGCAATCATGCGTCTCAACAGGGCATGGATAAGTAAGAAATACTAATCCGGTAAATTTTGTGTATATATTAATTACCTGATCATCTTCACCGATAATATGCCTATGCTCGGAATGCCCAAGAATCACCCATTTGCAGCCAATGTCCACCAATTGCTCTGCACTGGAGTTTTTTTTCCGGGGAAAAATAAAGCTCTAGAATGAAAACCCAGAAGGAAAAAAAGACACAAAACTTCTTGATACTTATTACTTATCATAAAAACTACATTCTAATCAAACAAATCCAACAAAAATGTTATTTTTGTCATTAGTGCTATACACGTAATTTGCAATATTGTCACCTATACTACGAAGTAAGAAGAGACGAGGTTAACAGGTTTTAGCTTTCAGTATCCAACCTGATCTCTCCAGTGAAAGCTCCTCCTTTTTCCAATCCACACATTCTGAGCAGATACCTCGAAGCGATCAGTGAATTCTTGACCTGATCGATATAAATGAATGGCAGTGCTACCACAACATCTGCAGTATTGAAACAGCCCCATGTATTAATATCCTTGCTGAGTCAATTAAAAAAAAGCAGCTAAATAGCTCAAAATTGTCTAAATAATCATCTGTACAAGGTAGAACATGTTAGCCTCACAAGTATGCAGCCAGAGTAGTCTGAAACTCTTAATAGAAGTAGCTACTGCATTGGTGCATGCACACTACTCGTGTCTGCCACCATGAGAAATTAATTTTTGGTGATAATTTGGGTCAACAGTGCAAAATTCCCATCTAAACAACCACACATGTTGCTCCTGTGGAATATGTAGAGGTAGAAGCTAATAAAGAAGTCTTGTTTTCAGGGCTGCCTTTTTGGCCAACTTGGTAGTTGGTAACCAATATGGAAGGAGTGCTTCCATGCAACATGGTGCTCATACAGGATGCATCTAGGCATGTAGGGCCTTAAACTTCTTCGTAGACAAGGGCATCAAGCATATCGGAAAAGTAACTAGCAGCTTTAGGTTTGCAGTAGCTTTAAAACTTAAGCAAAAGAGACAAACAGGCTGGGATTAGCATTGGATATACACTTCTGGTGATATTACTATAGCAGAGCAAATGCAGTAAATAAGTGACAGCAGTAGAAAACATAGCTAGTCGAAGCTACATATTCAGGAAGATGTCTGTACTACATGGAAACAGGCACCATAGATATACATGATATATATATACCAATTAAACGTGCACACCTATTGCACAGGACACATCGAAAGGTAGACTGGCATACATGTAGAAGAAACAAATGAGCTTACCTACATCCTTTTCGAGTGTAGCAGCATTCAAGTCAGATACAAGCTTACTAATGGAGCCCTTTGTTCCATTCTAAAGTAAGAGACAAGAAGAAAACAATTTATAAGATATATATATCCCAGAAATTCGAAGATATCTGACCAAAAACATTAAGCAACAGAACTTAATATAGTTAGCAGAAGTTCCCTAATAATGTTAAGCAGCTGCATATCAGCATATATAAAAACAGGAAGGTTCTCTCCCCAAAAAAATATTGCGCGTTCAACTTCAAATTAGCTAGTATTGAGGTACAGAGATTTCACAGCTTTACTTTGGGCCGGTAAATCCTGTCTACACTACCGATGTATCCATCACAAACTTACAGCATCCCTCGTTTTCGTCCACTTCTCTCCATCCCTCTACCCGGCACCCCCAATCACAACCTCAATACATAATGGTGGTGATCGGTTGGGCTTAAAAGCTCATGGCTTATGGCTGAAAACATTGTAGCTGGCTGAAAAAAAACACTGTAGCTGACAGAGGCTTATTTAGCATAATTAAATTTAAAAAATTTAAAAATATAAAAAATATGTTAGCCCATTATGTATAGTACAAACAAATACGAGAAAAAAAGAACCAGCAAAAAAACTCAATAAAAAGTCAAAAATTCAGAAAAAGATAAAAATTATAAATAGTGAAAAATAAGCTAGAAGCCAAAAGCTTAAGCCCAACCGATCACTGCCATATGGCAACGACGAACACCCTAGCTACAGCAACCCCTCGGACTGATGGCTGCCCCTTAGCCAGAACACGCACACAGTGGCTTCTTTATCCCCGGAACACAAGAACTGGAAACATTCCTTGCCTCTTAACTTCAGACGCCCTCAAAATCTCGACTTCGTGAAATTTGATGATCAAATGAAGTTTTCCAGCAACGATCCATTTCATATAACGTAAGGAAATGCCATGACCATGACAAGCCAAGCTAAACTAGGCAGCACAAAAGCAACTCCAATTCTAGCGAACGACCGGATACGGTGCAGATCACGGTGTATGTGCGACGACAAAATCTTATTCCAATTTACGTCGGAATGTCCAAGGCGGAAACCACAATATGGGCCTGTTCTTTTTGGCTGCGACTTATGGTTTTTTGCTGAAATTTTTAATTTTTGGCTATTTACAGTACAGATTACGGAGAAATCGATACTCACTTGCGATTTTGGCTGGTACAGATGTTGGGCTTTTAACGTGTACTACGTTTAACTTGTAGACCCGTCTTGAAAAAATACTCCGTTTAAAAGTTAGGTATTGTAGCGGCTGCGAAAGGCCGGCCGGCTTGTGGCCAGCCGAACATACCCTATGATGGGTCCTAGGCTCCCTCCCAGCAAAGTAGCCCTTCGACGGTCCGACCACTGCCTCCCTCCACTGTGTGACATTCTCGTCGTCGTATTCTCTACAACGACCCATGATCATAACCTTCCACAAGGCTACAAATAGCATCATCAGAACACCCTCAACACCTCATAGGGTGTGTTTGATTTGTGCCTAAATTAACTCTACTAGAGTTTGGTTAGCCAAAATTTTGGCTAAGGTTTTAGGTGGCATAGTTTGACCAGAGATTAATAAGAGATATATGTGGAGCTCCAAGCTGTGAGTTTCGGCTTAAGATTTCTGGCTAAAATTGTATTGTATCGGCATTTAGCTTTTTTAAGAAAAAAAGGGAAAATAGAATTTTTTTAAAAAAAATTATTATGTCGTCACGGTGTACCCCACCATTTGCCACGGATTGGGACTTGCGATGGGGCCACTGATCTTGCCCACCGCTAGCCAACGCGCCCGTGGCCAGCACTCTCGCAGTTGGCCACTGTGCATCGCCTGGCACGGGACAAGCACTCGCCGGTGAAATCTGGAGAAGCATGCACAGATCCCGATTCCTGATAAAATGATCAACGGTATAAACAGGTGCACGGATTTTTGGCAAAAAAAAAAGGTAAAAAAGGATTTTGCCTTGACCTGCAACTGCAAGAGGTGTTTCTCACTAGCTCTGTCTTTGCCCATGGCTGAAATAGGGCCTGTTTGTTTTGACTGCGGCTTATGATTTTTGGCTGAAATTTTTGAATTTTGATTGTTTACGGTACAGATTACGGAGAGACCGATACTCACTTACAATTTTGGCTAGTACAGATGTTGGGCTTTTAACGTGTATAACGTTTAACTTGTAGACCCCGTTTTAAAAAAATACTCCGTTTGAAAGTTAGGTACTATAGCAAAAATCAAAAACCGACCAGCTTGTTACTTGCCAAACAGGCCCATATGCATGCCAGCCTCTCTCTCCTCGCTAGCTAATTGCCGCCGCCAAATTTTAACAGGCAAAATGATCCGTTATAATAAATGCTCGATTTGGCATGGTTAAGAGAAGCTGAGATTCTTCGAATCTAGAATCAGGATAACATCTAGGAAAACGGCTAAGGAAAGTTTGACGTGGAATCAGGAAACGTCAACACATGAGATTGGATATTTGAAGACTTTGAAGACGACGAGTACTCTATCAAAGGAACTAAGGGAGAAACTTGAAGCAGAATCTAAGATTGAGTGAGGGTTTCAGACTATAAATATTCTGTGTTAAGAAATCTGGGCCTGGGCCAGCAGCCCACGGTCCATGGTGGGCACCTCATTGTAGTCTATAAAATGGGACCTATACCCCCTCATTATGTACACATGAATGAAAGCAATAAAGAAAGACCAGGAGTTCTCTCTATCTCTCTCTGTGTGTTGAATCTATTATTCTGTGATTCTGTGATTGATTCGTTCTTGTTCTAAACAGAGGAATCGCTCGGACTGGTCGCCAGCGACGGTTTCTCAACACGTTATCAGCACGAATTCGCTCGGTGAACGAGGTAATCATCGAAGCACATTGAATTTTCTAGATCGCTTTTGAATCAGTATTTTCTTTTGCGTTCTAGATTGAAATTCTACGGTGCAAATCCGCCTAATCTACCGCGAGCGGACTTGAAGTCACCAGACAATGCCGATCGGTAGATTGTGAAACGGGGTAGATGTTGATTGCACTGTAGAACGATGCAAATCCGCCCTAAATCTACCGCGAGCAGATCTGAAATCGCCGGCACAATGTCGATCGGTAGATTGCAAAACGGGGTAGATGTTGATTGCATCGTAGATTGGAAACGAGAAAAATATGCATTGTTTTCCTGTTAAGTTTCTGCACAGCCATTGCATGAAAAAAAGGGGGAATTTTGCACGATCACTGCACGAAAAAAATTGGCATGGTTTTCTTCTTGTTCGGCATTACACAGAAAGAAAACAAAGGGGGCAATGCTGCTGCACCCGCATGTGCACCATCGGCCGTCGGCCAATAACTGGCGCCGCCGCTGGCCGCATCGCCGTATGGCGCCGCCGTCGGTTGCTCATTGCCACCCCGGGATGCATGCTCGGTTGCACCGCCGGCTGGCCGCCGACCATCGCCGCCGCTGCGTCGCGCCGCGCATGCGCTCACCGCCGCGCGCACCGCCTGGCGAGAGCTCGGCTCGATGCGCCGCATGCGCCGCCGAAGTCCGCGCCGAAGTGCGGCAAGCGCCCGCGACGGCGCCACCGCAGACTCGAGCTCCCGCCACGCATGGCATCCACCGCCCGAACGAGCAAGTCGCCGGACCGCCTTCCTGCGCGCGAGTCCGGCGCCCGCGACGCCGCTCGTTCGCCGCGACGACGCCGCCGATCGCTCACCCACCTTGCGCCGTCCGATCAACCGCGCCGCAAGCCTCGCATGGCCGCCGCCGCTGGCCCTGCGTGCCTCCGCGCGCGCCGCTCCGGCTTCGCTCGCCGCGCCTACGGGCCGCCCGAGCCCAAACCCCAAACCTCCGCGCACGCGCGGCGCCGCTTCATGCCCGGCATGCACCTCCCGCCGCTTTCCTCGCCTCGGCAGCGGCGCCGCCGCGGTCTTGAATCGCGCCCGACGCGCGCTGCTCGGCGCCCGCCGCCGCCTTCGCGGTCGCCGCCGCCTCGATCGCCGCCGCGCGCGCTGCCGCCGCCTCCGATCCGCCACTGCCTTGGTTGCCCGCGACGCGCCGCGCGCCTCTCGGTCCATCATGAGCCTCGGCCAGCCGCTTCGAACAGCGCGTGCGCGCATTTTGTCTCGCCGCGCTGCTGTATTGGGGTAGGAAACCCTACCCCGCCCCTTGAGTCCGCCTGGTGGGCCGGCCGGAGAAATGGGCTAAAGCAGGCCGAAATCATGGGCCAGACTGACGAAAGAAAGAAAAAAAGGGGCCCAGCCGGGGACGGTAGTTTTTGCAGAAAAGCCCATAAAACTTTGAGAATCACTGAAAGGCCCCTAGAACTTGCAGATAAGTCCCGAATCTTTGCAGAAAGGGCATCGTAGTTTCCAAAATTACACGTAGGCCCTCAAATTTATGAGTGGGTCCAGAATTTTGCAGAAAACCCCTCTGTAAATCAGAAAATTACGCGAATTTTTCTCTGAATTGAAATTTTTGTGTAAAAACCCCTTGGAATTGCAGAATTTGCTGAAATTTCATATTTTAGCATAAAAGGGCCTCGGGAATCCGAATTTTGAAGTATTTTTAGCATTTGAAGCTCATTTATTTATGCCATTATTATTCTCTATATTTTCTGTATTTATTTACTGTTTTTGGTTAATTGTAATTGTTTTAATTGCTTTTAATCACTGAAATTAGCAGTAAAATTATAGAAAATGCACAGAAAATTATGAAACATTGCGAGAACCTTTTTGTACCATTTATTTACCCGCAGTAAATTATTCCGTGCATGTTTACCAGCAATAGACTTATACACATTTAGATGACTAGCATCATGAACTAAAAGTTCGAGGAGCTGGCCCAGCATGGCCAAAACTATCTGACGTAGGCATCCGATGTCGAGATTGTGCTTGGAGCCAGGAAGCTCTGCGCGACTATTGGGATTGGCGGACTGAATGACGCCTAACCTACGCCTAAAGAGAATGATCAGACACTTCATTTTTCTCAGGCACCACTTCTGCCTCACTCTCAAGAATGAGTATATGGTAGAGAATAGCGCGCTAGCACTCTGGACCGCACCCAAGAAGCAGGTTTGAGAGGCTAAAATACACCATTCTTCCTCAAGCAGAGTAGGAGTGGATCGATCGAGGTTTGCCGACTTTAAGACGGTCGGGAATACACCGCCTTGCACAGGATTTGTACCCCAATACAGAAAATTGAGAAAATCCTTCCACCCCAATGTAGCACAATCCGCACGCAACTGTCGTCAATATGGCTATAAGGAATATGCCAAATTGACTGATATGATGCAAGTTGTGGAGGCTCAGGACAAAGTTCTCCGTAAGAACTATGTCACTTAGCCACCTGAGAGCTCCGCTGGCCGTGAAGCCAACGCCGGGAGCTATAAGGTGCGAAAAGTTCTTAATGAAAAGAAGGGGAAGGAAGGGTAAGGCCGCAGCCCAGAAAGGCAAATCAGATGCTCCACGAGAGAATAAGACCAGCAAGCCAAAACGGGATGGCAAAGGGCACATGAAGCCCACTCTGCATCGGTTGAGGGGAGCATTCGAGCATTGCCTCACTGCGATGGTATTTGAGACCATTATGACAGCAGCACCCCTCTCGACCTAGAAGCAGCCACCGTCATGATTTCTCTTGAAGAGAATGTCACCCTGAGAAAAATAGCAGAAGAAGTCCAGTGCACTGAATGCATTTCGACTTTAATGGTCATTTATTTTGTGTGGAAGAATATGTTAGAATTTGCATGGATGGTGCTTAAGAATTGTTATTTTCTCGTGATGGTTGGATGATATTTGAAGAATTCATTCATTTATTCAATTTATGATGGCATGACATGTTCTGATATTGGTGTATTTATTTATGTGTTGATTGCCTTCTCTTGCATGTTAATAAAATACCCTATATTAGAACGCGTGTAGCGCCCTATGAAGGAAGTGTGCTTAGCTAGCAGCGGCATAATGCATATCATCTTAAGAGAGACTAAGTATTTTCAGTCGATTCGTAAGAGCACTAGCAGCCTTACGACAATCGCTAGAAGCGATGCATGTATAATTGGTTCTGAAAGAGCCATAATGGGCACAACTTTGGTCATTGAAGAAGCCTCATTGTACCCAGAATCGACTAGAACTCTCCTAAGTTTTAAGAATATCCACGCAAATAGTTTCCGCGTTGAGACTAAAGAAGAGTACGGTAAGGAATACCTGCTCATTACGAAGCGCAAAAGGGTACTAAAAAAAACTTCCTTCACTAGAAAATGGGCTATATTATACCAACATCAAAGCGCTGCAGCTGCATACTGCTCAAGACGGTGTTTAGAAGCTCAACTCTTCTGTCTCCCATGATGATTAGGCCACCCAAGTCTTAGGATGATGAGAAACATAATAACTCGCATGGGCATAATATTAATGTGAAGAATTTCCCGAATCATGAAGATTTTGTGTGCCCTGCATGTGCCACCGGGAAACTAATTACTAGACCCTACACTCAGAAAGTGAAGGATGAAGTCCTTGCATTACTGGAACGTATCCAGGGAGACATTTGCGGTCCCATTCAGCCCATCTTAGGGTCATTTAAGAATTTTATGGTGCTCATTGACGCTTCCTCGAAGTTGTCATATGTGGGTTTGTTGTCCACAAGAAACCACGCCTTTGTAAAATTGATCTCGCAGATCATTCGCATCAGAAATGTGTTTCCTAATCATCATATCAAGTCCATCAGAATGGACAACGCCGGAGAATTTAATTCGAAGGCATTTGATGATTATTGCATGGCGATGGGAATTGCAGTTGAGCATTCGGTACCGCATGTCCATACCCAGAACGGTCTAGCAGAGGCTTTAATAAAAAAAAATTATTGCCCGACCCTCTTGCATAATTGAAATCTAGCAGCTACATGTTGGGGACACGCAGTCCTGCATGCAGCGAATCTCATCAATTTTAGACCTTCGGCCTACAACATCCATTCACCTATGCAACTAGCACAAGGGTCACCACCGAAATTTTCCCAACATTAGGGGGAGGAAATCAACCCCTTGATAAAGAATGTCGGGAAATTATGTGGCAAGCCTGGGGAATCCATGTAGATGACCCGCGCACTAGAGAAGTCCAGAAGACATTACATGGCAAGCCACAAGAATTCATGCAGATGACCCGCGCACTAGTGAAGCGAATAGAGAAGTCTAGAAGACAAGAGAAGTCTAAAAGACAATAGATTTGCAAGCATTAGCAAATCAACTGCCTGATCACTTTAGTGATTTGAAGAGCGTGACTAAGTCGCATGTGCCTGAATGCACCGTGACCGAGAGGTTGAAATACCAAAGAAAATTGAAGGTATCCTAATCTCGTCCGAGGCCTCGAAAAATAAAAAGAGGACGAGAACTCCGGTTCCTCGAATCCTTAGTAACCGGGACGCCCGTGAAGAAGGATAAGAGGATTTATCACACCGATCATTGAAGTCCCCTGAATGAGAAGGGAGCCACCGAGACCGCACGAGTATGACACCTTCGTAAAATGGCATACCGGATCTTAATATCCCCATCGGCATGGATGTGTGCGCACACATCGGCTGAAAAACTAAAGGAACTTGCCACCGCAATTGAAAGAAGCGATGCGCAATGTGAAGCTCCGAAGAAGCAACTCATGAAGAAATAGCTATAAATTATGTGCACACGGAGAGTCCCCGAACAGGACAACGGCTAATATCGATATCTACTTCAAAGAAAATTGCCACCATCATCGATCTTGATCCCGAGCCTCGCATCGCTCATTGAATGTAAGAAAAGATCAGATTGGAAAGATTGGAAGAAGGCAATAGCAACCGAATTGCTATCTCTGAATAAAAGAGAGGTGTTTGGGCCAGATGTCGCACACCTCCCACATACACCCGTTGGGCACAAGTGGGTATTTGTTCGAAAGAGAAATGAAAGAAATGAAGTAGTGAGATACAAAGCAAGGCTGGTAGCCCAAGGTTTCACTCAACGTCCTGGAGTTGATTATGAAGAAACCTACTCTCCACTCATGAGTGGAATTATCTTTAGATATTTGATCTCAATGGCAGTGAACTTGAATTTGGAAATGAAATTGATGGATGTTGTGACTGCATACCTTTACGGTAACTTGGATTCGGAAATTTACATAAAAGTCCCTGAAGGAATTCCTCCCCTGAACCAAGACAGAGCAAATAGAAATCATGCAAGTGAAACTCGTAAAGTCATTGTATGGACGGAAACAACTGGAAGAATGTGGTATAATCGCTGAGCGACTTTCTCTGCAAGAAAGGCTACACGAACAATGAAGACTGTCCTTGTGTATTTATACTGGCGATCCTGAATGGATTCTGTATAATCTCTGTATGTAGATGATCCGAATATCATCGGGACAGTAGAAGACATAAAAGAAGCAAGCTCCTATTTGGAGTCGGTTTGAAATGAAAGATTTGGGCAAGACCAAGTTTTGCTTAGGCTGCAGAGCTTGAGCATATCCTCAAAAAATTTTGGTACATCACGACCTACACCCGAAGGTGCTTGAAAGGTTTGGCTTGAGAAGGCATTTCTCTCAAAAGTACCGATGATCGGTGAGGTCTTTGCAGAAGAAAAGATCCTTTCCGACCTAGGGAAGAGGGGAGGAAGTCCTGGGACCGGAATTCCCATACTTGAGTGTAGTGGAAGCGCTCATGTACTTAGCAAATTGCACTAGACCGGACATTGCATTTGCTGTGAACCTGTTAGCAAGGTACAGTGCAGAGCCCGCCAAAAGGCATTGGCAGGGCATAAATGACATATTCCGATACCTCCGAGGAAGTAAAGACCTTGGATTGTTTTACAGAAAGAATCAAGATCTGAACTTGATTGGCTATGCAGATGCTGGGGATCTGTCAAACCCGCATACCGCTAAGTCACAAACAGGCTATGTATTTCTGTGTGGTGGAACTGCATTTCCTTGAAAATCGTCTAAGCAAAGCCTTGTAGCTATTTCGACGAACCACTCAGAAATTATAGCATTGTATGAAGCCGCACGAGAGTGCGCTTGATTCCGTTGAACGGATCACCACATCCAGTAGTCATGTGGAATGAACATTATGCAAACCCCCACAATTATCCATGAAGATAATGCAGCTTGCGTTGCACAAGTGCAGATAGGCTATGTAAGCATATCAACCCCAAGTTCCTCTATGCTCACGAATTGCAATAGATGGACAAGATTAAAGTACTGCACACTAAGTCATGTAGATTCGTTCACTAAGTCACTCCCGCATCTAGCTTTGAAAGGTGCGTGTGAGGGATTGGAATGATGAGACTTAGAGAAGTGCAGAATTCAGGGGGAGAATTCTATCAAGCCTGTTAGTAAATCTTGATCATGAAGATTAAGTACCCAAAAGAATAAAGTCTTGAAGACTAAGTGAAATTGGGTGGATTGTACTCTTTTTCCCTTGACGAGTTTTCCTGAAGTTTCTCGACCAAGGTTTTTAATGAGGCAATTCGTGCATCGCAGCAAAACATGTATCATGTACTCTTTCTCCAAATTTTTCTCACTGGGTTTTTATGGAGTTTTAACGAGGCATGAACATGTCAGATGAGTGCCCAAGGGGGAGTGTTAAGAAACCTGAGCCTGGGCCAGCAGCCCACGGCCCATGGTGGGCACCTCAGTGTAGTCTATAAATAGGGACCTATACCCCCTCATTATGTACACATGAATGAAAGCAATAAAGAAAGACCAGGAGTTCTCTCTATCTCTCTCTGTGTGTTGAATCTATTATTCTGTGATTGATTCGTTCTTGTTCTAAACAGAGGAATCGCTCGGACTGGTCGCCAGCGACGGTTTCTCAACATTCTGTACCGATTAACGGAAAAACTTACACACGCTAGTCTTTACTACTTTCTTGCATCTAGTTTTCCGGTATCTTAGTAGTAGTCTATAGCCAGTAGAAATCAAATTTCCTTTGTAATTCAATTTTAACCAATATTACTTCGCATTGACATATTGATCAACCTACGAGTTACGCCTATCATCGACTTTGCTGGTTTGTTAGAAAATCGGCTAACACTTCATATACGCTGTTAAAAAGCACCCTCCAAATGGGCACAGTGAAGTTGTCATAAAATTTTGAGAAGCCAACATTAACACTAGCAAGTGAATTGCATTATTGTTTTGTTGGGAACTCGGCCTCATGCATGGCCAATGCCACACCTTTGCCCTTTTCCCCTTATTCTAACGCTCACCGCACGGGCGGTTATGAATGAAAGCCCTATTCATTTTGTCTTTTCAATCATTTTTAGCTTTTGCTTTTTCACAACAATCACTATTTATTAGACTAATAAATTATAGTTTAAAAAACATGCTCTAACCGAGGCAGAGAAATTAGCGCGAACTACGCTTGCGCCTCTGTTGGCTCGTGGGTTGCACAAACCAGCAATACAAGATTCCAAGAATAACACACGCATCAGAGGCAGTAGTCAATAGCCATCGCATGCTCCGCGTCAGTTTCGGACACGCGACTTGCTCCAACTTGCACGCATGTTTTGAAACCTTATCACGCGCGTTTAATCCACAAATGGATGGGTTTTCTTCCACGTTTTTTTTCAGGATCACAGTAAAACTAGCATTTGTCCACACGCTATGTACCCCCGATCAAGACTTCTCCATATTTTCAATTTGTGACGGGGCCTGCTCAGTCCATCGTGACCAATTCACGCACGAAAACTTGTACGAAGCACTAAAGTTTTCAATTCAATTCATCCACAAGTTCAAATTCAGAAAGAAAAGATTCAAGTTAGTATATAGATATACACAGTTTCTCTGTACACTACTGTTTATAATTTTTTACTATAACTTATTAGCCTAATAAATAATAATTTAAAAAAATCCGAATTTTAGGAGCCTGCCGACAAGGGAAAACGAACAGGCCAAATTGGGACATGTAGCAGGAATGTTCGAGATTCTTCTACCAGAATTTAACCCTTCTTTGGTATAAAAAAAAAAGGAGAATTTAACCCTTTTAACGAATTCCTCGAGCAACTCTGCGCAAAATCGATGACACGTGGGTCCACAAGTGTACGCCCCACGCGTCGGTGGCATAACCTTACAGATCGAGGAGTGAAGCCCCACTCCTTCTCCGATGAGTGATGACTGTGTACGGCGCGGCACATCTCCCACCTAGCAAAACATTACGTACTGGTTTATTAACCACATGTAAATGACATGTGGCCCTACCATATAGTGGACCCCACCTATCACGTAGTTACACTTAACCACACAGTCGGTGAGGAGTTCCTGCGTCATTAGCTTAACCAGACCCGGTTTAAATCGAAACCGCACGGCTAATTAATAAGTCACCCGAGTGGGCTTAAGGCCTGTTTGGTTGGTGTCTAGCCTTATCATGCCTAAGCTTAGGCAATATGTGGTTGCCACAGAAAGTGTGGCTAACAAAATCGAAGCCACACTTGTGGCAAAGTTTGGCAAGAAACTGAGTCTATGACGTGTGGAGCCGGGTGCTAAGAAAGTGTGGCATGCCACGATTCGTCGATGAACCAAACAATTTCCTAAAAACCGCGTGACGCCTAACTTGTGACTAGACAACTTCTGGTCATGAACCAAACACGCCCTTAACCCGAGTTGTTAATCTTTTTCGTTTCGCCCCTTCTCTAATCTCGCTGCCAATTGCCATGGAGGATTCGGAGGGGAGTGGCGGCGCCGCCGATAGGCCCAGCTTCGACCACAACCCTAGCTCGAGTCCTCTCCCGGGCGCCGCCGTGGCCGACGCTGGAGACGACGCCACCGCTGCGTTGGCGGCGCGGCGTCCGTTCACCGCCCTCAGCCAATTCGACGCCGACCTCGCCCTCGCCCGCGTTCTCCAGGAGCAGGCAAGTGGCGAGATCTCGCGGCCCCGGCCGTTCCTAGGGTTCCGAGACCCGCGACTAACCCGTCGTTTGGATCGTATGCAGGAGCGGGCGTATATGATGCTTCGCATGAACGGAGGCGTCGGCGAGGGAAGCGACCACGGGAGCTCGGAGGCCGGAAGCTACGAGTACGATGAGGAGGCCGAGGAGGACTACGAGGAGGAGCTGGAGCGCCACCTTCGCGTCCACCACCACGAGCACCCGGCCGGTGATGGCGAGGGCGAGGGAGATGGTGAGGAAGAGGGCGCTGAGAGGAGCGAGTACCTGGAGGAGGGGTTCGAGGAGGATGAGGAGGTGGATGAAGCGGAGCCAGAGCTAGACCCCGCGGAGTATGAGGACGACGAGGCTTACGCGCGAGCCCTGCAGGACGCCGAGGAACGCGAGGTTGCCGCGCGGCTCATGGCTCTCGCTGGGCTCAGCGATTGTGAGTATGAACGGATTTTTTTCAGCTCACTTCACATTTTTCTGGTCGTTGCTGACATATAATTTTGATTTTGTGTTGTAGGGCGAGCAGTGGAGCATGAAGAGGAGCACGTGAATGATCCTCAGGTAGTGATTCGTTTTTTCCTTATCGTTGATGAACTTTATTTTGTCTTTAGAAGTGGGAATAGTGGAGTTTGGAAGAAATGACCTTGAAGCGACAGAAATGCTTACACACACTCCTGATTTTGTTAATGCGTGTGAAGTACACAGGCACGCTTGCTTATCTTCGTTAATTCAATAATGCGGTGACAGATGAAGTGAGCCATTTTCGAAAAGCAAACATGATTGCTGCCATAATTAATTTATTGATGTGGTTAATATTTTTTATTTGACATATTTATATTTCCGACATTCTTTGATTCTTTCATTATCTGAAGCATAGGCACCGGTTCTTTTAGCATGATGGATGATAGAAAATGCACACTGATTATCACCATTATGTGGGATGAGTTACTTCTTTAACTTGATGACTTGCTATTTTCTTTCTTTCTTTCTTTAATTTGTAACAAATGATGTTGCAATTAAAATGTGAACTTATGTTATTCATAGTAACAAATAGCATAGACCGATGCTTTATTGGAAGTTGTCAAGGGTACTTGAAACATCCAATATCTGAACCATTTAAAATGTCGTTGATAAGTGCGCCAAGTTCTTTTATGGGGATACCCTCCTTCTATCAAATTTTAACATGGATTCCTTTTTATTCAGTAAGATCTGGAACTACTTTCTTGCTTATCTTATCTTCCAATGATAAGCACATTAACATGTTGGTTTTCATCATATTTGCAATCCAGAACCTCAATAATAAATCTTGTGTATTCTGGATGTTGGAGTTATGATCGGATTGTTATTCATAGGTAAAGCTAGAATCGTCTGCTGGTTTACCAATAACAGCCAGAAGTAAGCAACTTAGAATCTAAAATGCCATGCTATAAGTGGTCAAATTTCCCTGTTGTTCTGTTTGCTCTTGGGGTTGTGGCATTTTAGCTCCAATGAATCCACCAATTTCTACATGGAGAATTTATGTCTTTGTTCAATTAGTGGTATTATACTATTATTTATTTGCTTACTCATCGAAATCAGCCAGTGAGCCAACTATGGACTGAATAACTGACAATTTACACGTTGATATGTTACTATCACAGGATGCATGGCAGGAGGTTGATCCAGATGAGTACTCTTATGAGGCAAGTTGTATTTCATTTGTTTATATTTTTGGTGCCTGGCCCTGCATCTAAAGTTCCAATATGCAATGCTAATGGTTGTAGCCTTGATATCAGGAATTAGTTGCATTGGGCGAAGTAGTTGGTACAGAAAGCAGAGGTCTCTCTGCTGATACACTTGCTTCTTTACCTTCAGTAACTTTCAAGACACAAGATATGCAAGATGGCAACACAGAGCAGTATGTGCAAATTAATTAAGTTTCATAACCTTCCAATAAACTATGTTCCATATATTAAAATGATGTACCATTATTGTTGGTAGATGTGTAATTTGTCGTGTGGAATTCGAGGAAGGTGAATCTTTGGTTGCACTTCCCTGCAAGCATTCATACCATCCTGAGTGCATAAACCAGTGGCTTCAAATAAATAAGGTACAATGCACCTTACAATTTGATTAGCTGGAAAATTTACCATTATTCCTCCATCCATGAACAGTTTTTTTTTCACACTGGAGCGTATGAGGCTATCACACACATGTACAAACGCTCGCACGCATTTGACTGTAGGAGGGAGGGTTCCATCACAACTAGGTGCTACAATATTTAGTCTATTTGATAGCTGGTCCTAATTCCTAATCATTCTGAAGGCCATTCGCAAGTGTCATGATTTATGTTGTGATACTGTGCTTATCATTCTAGTTATAGCTTTGGTTGGTTGTAGCCTTGTACCATCATTTCACCATTAGGAAAGAAAATACTAGTTACATGTAAAACATAAAGCACTAATAGCATTAGAGATTTGCCACAATTTTTTAGGTAGACAGTGATGTATTGTTGAGTGAACAATTTTCTGTGGTAATGTGAACAAAGCTTTATTCTTTTGCTTGATAGAGCCAAATCTGGGAAGCTGGCATGCATCAATGCATAGTTAGGTAGAATTGGAGATAGCTTCAGTTACATTCAAAAGTTAATTTATATGCTTGTTTAATTGTTACCTACATAAGAATAGTTCAGGGACAATGTTGTCCTATGAAATCAATCCAGTCTGTCAAAGCATTTATGCCTTTTTATTTGTTCCTGCTAAAAACATTCGGTTTGTAGTAGTAGCACCGTAACCACCGTTACGATCTGTAGCGATATTCTTTTTATGTTAATTAGAGAGCTACAAAGTTGGCAGTACAAACACTGATAGGGAGAACGGGAGATAACTTTAGTTCCATTCAAAAGTTCATTTATATGTTTTTTTAATTTTTACCGATATAAGAATAGTTCGCGGGACAATGTTGTCTTATGAAACCAATCCAGTCTGTCAAAGCACTTACACCTTTTTATTCATTCCTGCTAAAAGCATTTGGTTTGTAATAGTAGCACAGTTACAATTTGTAACCATATTATTTTATGTTAATTACAGAGCTACACATTTGGCAGTACTAAATACTGATAGCTGTACATCAACCAAAAAACTTCAGTGTCCTTAGATCAATAATTTCAGTTTTATTTATCTGACGTCTGACATGATTGTGATACTCTGGTAGATGCTACACCACTTTAGTCTGTGATAAGGTCAAGTTTGAGGTTTCCTTGTGTACGGGCTGCTCTTTTCTTGTTACCTTAAGCCGTATATATCATGATTTCATTTCTGAGCTCTACCTTAAGCCGTATATATCATGATTTCATTTCTGAGCTCTCTAACAGTAGATCGTGGTGTGTTGATCCCGCATCTTAGGAAGTAACTTATACTAGTTGCATCATCTGGCGTGTAGCACTGTCAATTTGTTTCTCAAATCTCAATATCAACATAATCATAATGTGAACGTCTACACACACTAGTCTATATTGGTCTGGAGGTGACAAGATATCCTTGACTATGTGCAGGTATGCCCTATGTGTAGCGCAGAAGTTTCTACCTCGGACAACAAGCAGGCATGACCGCAGTCTTGTGACCATTGCTGGCACTTGATGGGGATAAATAGCGGCGTCATTATAGTATCTGTAATGTTGAAAAGAAAGCAGCGAAAGCTTTTACAAACATGCGGAGAGACCAGGAAATAATGTGTGTTTTGAGTCTTCAGGTCTTTCAGGTCTCTCCTGGCTCAGCTTACTGAACTTTCTTTGCCTTGCCGCTATGATCCGTATTCCCTTGTGACGCCGCATGGCTGTTATATGTGTAAGATTCATAATCATCAAGTGCATCACATTATCCGCTAGTCTAACATCTAGAACACCTAGGGTTTGGGGTTTAGGGAGACTTACGGTCACCGATGAAGGCCCGTGCCTGCGTGATGCAGGCGTGAGGCAGTGGTCGGTGACGGTCGGGGAGGCGTCGGTGTCCGGGTAGTCGCCGGCGATGTCCTGCAGAGGCGGCGGCGACGGTCTTCTTGTTGCTAGCAGCGCTAGTAGATCGGATCACTTTAGGGTTTGTTCGGGGTTTGTGACTCTCACGGGAACGTCATCCGACGGGAGAGGTCAGAACCCTTCTATTTATATTGCGCTGTTGCAACGGGGGACCGCAACCATAAGTTGGTTAGGCACCCCCGATCAGGGCGCTGAAAATCAGTGAAAATGTGGGTTTCCCCACATCCCTCTCTTTTCGGCCATTTGGCCTTAGATCAATATCCAACATTCTCCCCCTTGATCGTAAGGCTAAATATCATAAGCCCTTTCTTAATAAAAATTCACACCAAAGTAATACGTCACAACAGTCAATTAAGTACCGCTGGACATCAGTACTTATAGTGCTTTATTCTATATCGATTGGATAACATAATACTTCATGGGAGATGGTTACTTCATATGGTCCTCTTATTCCAGGATCACAGGCTCTCCAATAAACCCATACCGGCAACATGATCACGAAAAATATTGGGTGGTAAGCCTTTTGTGAGCGGATCCGCAAGTATAAATTTAGTTCCAATATGCTCAACCTTAATTGTTTGATCCTGGACTCTATCTTTCACAACATAATACTTTATGTCAATATGCTTGGCAGCTGCACTCGACTTATTGTTACTCGAATAGAAAACTGCGGGTTGATTATCGCAGTACAGAATGAGTGTCTAGAAATGTTGTCTACCACTCTCAATCCCGGGATAAAGTTCTTAAGCCATACAGCCTGCCCGGTAGTCTCATAACATACCACAAATTCAGCCTGCATTGTCGACGATGCAGTAAGTGTTTGCTTTACACTTTTCCATGAAACTGCTGCTCCTACGAGGGTGAAAATATAACCTGATGTGGACTTCTTAGTGTCTTTACACCCCGCAAAATCAGCATCAGAATAACTGACAACCTCAAGGTTATCGCTTTTTCTATATGTGAGCATGTGACCTTTAGGGCCTTCATATAATGTAGGACTTTCTTAACGGCTTTCCAATGGTCCGGTCTTGGATTTGACTGATATCTGCCAAACATCCCGGTAACAAAAGCTAAATCAGGGCGTGTACATACTTGAGCATACATAATACTTCCGACAGCAGAAGCGTAAGGTATAACCTTCATCTGATCAGATTCATAGTCATTCTTTGGGCATTGAAATTTCCCAAACTTATCGCCCTTAACAATAGGAGCAGGCGAGGCAGAGCATTTATGCATATTGTATCTCTTTAGTACTCTGTTAATGTATGCCTTTTGTGATAAACCCAATGTTCCTTTGGACCTATCTCGGTGAATTTCAATACCAAGAACATAAGATGCTTCACCGAGATCCTTCATGTCAAAATTGGACGAGAGAAATCTTTTAGTTTCCCGCAGTATGTCCACACTGCTGCTGGCCAATAATATGTCGTCCACATAAAGAATTAAGAAGGTGTAATTACTCCCCCTGAACTTGACATAAGTACAATTATCAACATCATTCTCCTTAAATCCAAATTTCCTTATGACTTCATCGAACTTAAGGTACCATTGCCTAGAAACTTGCTTCAGGCCATATATGGATTTCCTTAGCTTGCATCCCAAATGTTCCTCGCCTTCCACAACGAAACCTTCCAGTTGTGTCATGTAAACGTCCTCATACAAGTCTCCATTCAGGAATGCAGTCTTAACATCCATTTGGTGCAACTCTAAATCAAAATGTGCTGTGAGCGCCATTATGATTCTAAATGAATCTTTAGATGAGACAGGAGAAAAGATTTCATTATAATCAATACATTCTCTTTGCGTAAACCCTTTCGTTACAAGTCTCGCCTTAAACCTTTCGATATTCCCTTTGGAGTCACGTTTGGTTTTGTAGACCCATTTACAGCCTACTGTTTTGGCTCCATTAGGAATTTCTACTAAGTCCCATACGCCATTATCGCCCATAGACTTAATTTCATTTTTCATGGCATCTAGCCACTTAGATGAATCCTTACCCTTCATAGCTTCCTTATAGGAGCTAGGATCATCCACCTTCCCAAGATCATCTTCATTGAAGTAAACCTCATAATCACTTGGGATAGCAGATCTCCTCACTCGTTCTGATCTTCTGACAGGTTCATTAGCAGGCTCATCAGGCTGTTCATTAGTTGTCACAAAGGGCTGTGAAGGCTCATCATTAGGTACTGTACTTGTATTTTCAGAGCTCTCAACAGAAGAAGTGGCCACAGAATTAACTGGAGACGCAAGAGGAGTTGCAACGACAGGATCAACTGTGGGCACAACTATTTGGGGCATAGGAAAACCAGTCTGTCAGATTAGCGGTGAAGCAACATAAATCTGCTTCTCCTCAAGATCAATTTTCCTAGGCTCCAAGTCGCCACTGATGCCATCATTTTCCAAGAACACAGCATGCCTTGTTTCTACAAATTTTGTGATACGATCTAGACAATAGAATCGGTACCCTTTAGACCTATCAAGGTAGCCAATAAAATGGCAACTCACAGTCTTGGGATCTAATTTCCCAATATGTGGGTTAAATACTTTAGCTTCAGCTGCACAACCACACACATGGAGATAGTTCAAACTTGGTTTTCTCCCAGTCCATAATTCATAAGGTGTTTTAGGCACTGATTTACTGGGAACCCGATTGAGTATGTGTGCAGCGGTCTTTAATGCTTCCATCCATAACTTTACAGGCATGTGGAGTAGCTCAGCATATTTCGAACCATGTCCATAAGTGTGTGGTTCCTTCTTTCCGCCACTCCATTTTGCTGGGGGTCACCGGGCATTGAGTACTGGGCGACTATACCATTTTCTTGTAGGAACCTAGCAAAAGGACCAGGAACCTGCCCATAAGTTGCGTGTCGTCCATAATACTCTCCCCCACGATCCGAGCGCACTACTTTAATCTTTAGACTGTGCTGATTTTCAATTTCAGTCTTAAATATCTTAAATTTATCAAGCGCTTCCGATCTCTCTTTAATAGGATAGATATAGCCATAACGTGAGTAATCATCGGTGAACGTAATAAAGGAATCATAACCATCCACCGATATCACAGGGAAAGGGCCACATATGTCAGTATGAATTATCTCTAAAATCCCTGTGCTTCGAGTAGCACCTTTCTTTATTTGCTTTACATACTTGCCTTTGATACAATCAAGGCAATGATCATCCGAATCACTTAAGTCTAAAGGGTGGAGAAATTCTTCTTTAATGAGATGTTCAATTCTCCCCCTCGAAATGTGGCCCAAACGACAGTGCCACAATTTCGACGAAGTCTCATCAATTCGCTTTCGCTTCTTATTCACATCACATACATTCATGGATATAAGAGAATCTTGCAGGGATAACATATAAAGCTTGTCGTGTCGGATGGCACGACCAACATTATCATTATTAAAATAAATCAGACACTCTCCGTGTCCAAAATTACAAGAATATCCATCATTATCTAATAATGAAACAGAAATTAAGTTTCTTCTCATCGAGGGAACATAAAGAACGTCATTAAGTTTCATTACAAAGCCATTATTCAAAACTAAAGAAACTGATTCAATGGCTTCAATTTTGGCTTCCATCCCATTAGCCACTCTTAGATTTCTTTCCCCTCTGAGACTTCTCAACATATGGAATCCCTGCAAGGAATTCGTAACGTGCACAGTGGCACCAGAATCAATCCACCAAGAGCTTATAGGAAAATCAGCATAAAATGTTTCATCAACAAAAGTAATTTCATAAGTATCTTTCTTGGCGAGCCATTTTAGCCATGCAGGACAATCATCTTTGAAGTGGTCCTTTGACTGACAAAAGTAGCACTCATCACTTTTATTCTGTCCATTTGAGCTTCCAGGACTTGAAGCGTTTTTAGGCGCCTTAGGATGCTGTGGCTTCTGATAAGGGGAGTAGGTTTGCTCCTTCTTTCCCTTTCCTTTGTAGCCACCTTTATTTCTAGAGGGACCAGCTTTATTTGAGGAGCCGACTTGATTCACAAAATCAGTAGCCCCCTCAGCCTTGAGCCTTTCTTCTTCCTAAGAAACATTAGCGATCAACTCGCTCATGGTACACTTGTCCTTAATGGTGTTATAGTTCACCTTGAAATCTTCAAATTGCTTAGGAAGAGACATCATAATGTAATGGACAACGAATCCATCAGAAATTTCCATATCCATTGTCTTAAGTCTGGCAGCAATGTTAATTATGGTCATAATGTGCTCACGGACATTTTTTGTACCATTGTACTTAGTGTTCATGAGCCTGTGCATCAGTGTGGTAGCATAAACCTTAGAGGACCCTTAAAGTGATCCTCGATGGAGGACAAGTAATCCTTCACCTTTCCTTTTCGGGGATTGCTCCCCTAATGGCCTCACTGATGGAGTTGTTCATCACAGCAAGTGAAACGCGGTTAGACCACTCCCACTTCTCAGCATTAGTTTTGTACTCCTTCATTTTGTCATCAAAATTGTCTTCCCCTTCCTTAGGAGCGACAGGCTCATCGAACCTGAACGCGTAGTCCAGATCCAAGAGCTGAAAAGTCATCATAAGTGTAAACTTTCATTTCTGGAATTTACTACCGTTAAGTGGCTCAATAGCATTAACTTGAGCAGAAATAGAAGCAGCTGAAAAAATTTAAAATTTACATTAGGAAAACGCATAATCAATTTGCATGAAAGTTAACTTTACGTTGGTATGATTAATAATATGCTCATAAGAATTTTTCGGATCACCGTTGGGCAGAAACGAAAAATTTAACATAATTTATATCATGCAATTACAATTAATGTTGGTCAAAAAGTAATAGCATGAAAAATTGGACATAATAACAAACATAATTGATAACATGCAATTACAATTAACGTTGGTCCAAAAGTAATAGCATGTAAAATTAAACATAACCATCCAATTGAATTTCTCGTTGGTTCCATTCAATTTGAGGCAGAACATCACGCAGCGAAAAAGAGCATAATATTTTCAGCAGCTTAAATACATTATCTAGTAATATATATTTATTTATTTACGAGAGACATCAAATAATACATCAATCATCAATTATTCATGAGATATACATGAAATATATATATGCTGGAAAAAAATATTTCATGTGCTGCTGGGCCGAAACCCAACAGCCTAAAATGGCCTTGCGGCTCCCCCAGGCCTGGCCCGTGGCCGCCACAGGCCGAAAAGAAATCCCTCGTATGGCCCAACAAAAAACTTCCGCACGAGAGGAGATCCCGCACGGGCTTGCAGCGGCCCAAAAGAAAATGCACGTGGCCCAGCTAAAAATTCCGCCCGGAGAAAGCACCACCGTCCGATCGATCGGACGGCTCACGCCGAGACAAAACTGTCCCCCAACCCTAACCCTAGCTCATACGCGCCTGTGCATCCCCAAAAAAACGGATCTGAGCTGCGGAGGAGCTGCGGCGGCGGCGGGAGGCGGGGCTCTCGGCGGCCCCGAGCAGGGCGCCCGCGGCGGCGCATGCGCGCGGGAGGAGCGGCTCTCGGCGGGTGGCGGCGGCGCCATTGGGGAGGGGCGGCGGCGCAACGCGCACGGGGCGCAGGGCGGCGCACGGAGGGCGGCCCCTAGCGGGGAAGCGGCGGCGGCCCAACGCGCACGGGGCGCAGGGCGGCGCACGGAGGGCGGCCCCGAGCGGGGAAGCGTCGGCGGCCGGGCGCGCGACGGAGCGGCGCGGCGTCGGCGGCTGCCCCCAGCACGGGAAAAGGCGGCGACGCCGGCGGCACCCACGAGGAGCGACGGCGCACGGCGATGCCGGCGGCGCCCGTAAGTCCCCCTCTTTTGTTTTGTTGTTCTTGATTTGGGGATTTAGGTTTCGGGATTCATCAATGGGAAAAGCCTTAGGATTTGCATGCAATCTTCAATTCCCCTCCTTCTAACATGCTACCCAAGCCCAAGAACAAGAACGGAAAACCCTAATCCGAAGCATAATCGAGCACAACAGGGGCTAGGGTTCTAGGAAAACTAGCGGTAGCTCTGATACCAAATGTAAGATTCATAATCATCAAGTGCATCACATTATCCGCTAGCCTAACATCTAGAACACCTAAGGTTTGGGGTTTAGGGAGACTTACGGTCACCGATGAAGGCCATAGCTGAAGTCCCGTGCCTGCGTGATGCAGGCGCGAGGCAGTGGTCGGTGAAGGTCGGGGAGGCGTCGGTGTCCGGGTAGTCGCCGGCGATGTCCTGCAGAGGCGGCGGCGACGGCCTTCCCGTTGCTAGCAGCGCTAGTAGATCGGATCACTTTAGGGTTTGTTCGGGGTTTGTGACTCTCACGGAACGTCATCCGACGGGAGAGGCGGGAACCCTTCTATTTATATTGCACTGTTGCAACGGGGGACCGTAACCATAACTTGGTTAGGCACCCCCGATCAGGGCGCTGAAAACCAGTGAAAACGTGGGTTTCCCCACGTCCCTCTCTTTTCGGCCGTTTGGCCTTAGATCAATATCCAACAATATGATCCATGCATAAACGTACACAGTTTATATTATATTATTAGACATTCTTTTACACCTTATTGCATGATCATTGTGTACTTAGTTTGTTAAACGCTGGTGTTATTTCCCTCATCGCATAACACATTATGAGTTGACTGATCAAATGCGTTCCCTCGTCCAGTACCGCTCCGGTGAGGTTTCAATTTCATACCTTGAAATCACAAATTAATGCCCTGGGATACACTAAGATATGAATTGATTGATACAGCTAGGGGTGCAAATTAGATACATGTTGGAATAAATACTCCCATTAAAAGCCTGCCACAAGATGGAGAGCAATTACAGGTCTCTGAGAATTGTCTTTATGTGAGGATATGTTTTCAACCATTGGATTGGTATGACCTGTGCCATCGGATGGTTAATCCCTATTGGCTGGATTGCCCTTGCAGAGGTGGCCTCCGCTCCGTTTCAACTTGTTTACTTGCATGTGAACAAAGTGGATTCAATTAGCGGCATAGAACGCGTGCAAATACAACCAAACCCATAGATGTGCATTTCTATTTCAGTCTACTACATTTGGGAAAAAGAGAGAGCTGACCAGATTTTGGAAAGACAAGACAGGGTTTCCACTACCGGGTATGTTCTAATGATCTATGCCTACTTCTTTTTAAGTGGATGGTTGTGCGGGTCACCGGTCTCTTTAGGGTGTGTTGGTTGGTGGGGTGGGGTTGAACGTGAAATTTCATTTTCAAAACCGAAGAATTCTAGTGATGGTAGAAGGCTTAAGTTGTTGCAATGATCACTAGGTCGTTGAATTTCATAAGAACTTTGCAAGATATACTATGATGCTTACATGATTCTTATGAATTTCTCGCTTTCTAGACGATACATAAGAGTCTGATAAATATAGGCGAAATCTCGAGTCATTTAGAAATTTTTACCAACCAGGTAGGACAAGCCTGACCAAACGAACACGCTCTCCTTTCTTGGATCCCCTACCCTAGCAAACCCAGTGACGACCGACAAGGCGACGCCACAGGTTCGTCTCCTACTCACTTCCCTCGTCTACTCAGTCCCGCCAACAACCGGCCCGTGTCGTTCAGCTTCCCATCTAGTCCGTCTCCGCCTCATGGCTCTTGCTCATCCCTCCTCCCAGATCCACAGGTCCGCCACTGGCCCACTTCGCTGGCATCCGGCACTCCCACATTTCACCCCCGACTAGCCTGGGGAAGTGCCGAAGTGGGGACTGGGGAGGTACTTTCTCTAGTCTCTAGATTCATTCTCTGACTGAGTCGTCCTTGCATATGTGCCCAATTACTGTAGATCCGCCTCTGTTGCTTAGATGTGTGCAGATAAGCGAACAGATGCGTATCACATAGATTTGCTGAAGGTAGTAAGTTCCCCTTTGAGTATTTCAATTGAACATGTTTATATCAAAAGCATCGTAAGGCAGTTGGCAGTTGCCTTCATATTTGGCAACATCTGTTCGTCTTTTCATTTCATGTAGTGTCTGATGATGCATATACTACATTTGTTCCATATAGGTACTTTTCGTCAATAGATGTTACTCGCTTTACTGTTGTTTTTACCATTTTTCTTTAGACCTACAGTTTTGTAGTATGTGTGATATGACGCTTACTCTGCAAATTTTGTAGGATCTTTGTTTGGACAAAATCACAAAAGCCAGGTTTGAGGTTTTGGATCATCTCCTAGCCAGTCTAGTCCTTTTGGTGGCACATTCCAGAAAACACTAACAACATTTGGCAGCAATACTTTTGGCACCACAACTACCCCGGCATTTGGTTCAACGTCAACATCTTTAGATACTCCTGGTGTGAATTATAGAGCTGTTTGGCCTTTGAGCAAATATTTTCCAAACGTGAAGACGTTTGTTCGAGCACATGATGTTGATCACGGTGTTAATTTGGAGAAAGCAGGAGCAACAGTGGTAAGTAGATGCTACAAAGCAATCTGTTATTCAGATCACATAAATTTCCCCATGATTATATGCTCCTGGTGCAACTTTATGGACAAAATTCATGTGAATTTGGTATATATTTTATCTTTTTTTTTAATCTTTGGTCCAGGTATCATACTATCTAGTATCCACCACATGGAAATGGATACTAACTTCTGTCTATTTATGCCACTGTTTGATCTGCTTGGAGGGACACTAAATGGCAAGTCCTGGGAGCTGCAGAAGAAAACGAGTGAAGGTAAGGCCTGAACATTTCAATTAGACCATGAAATAAGATCCTATAAAATTTTGCATTCATGTAGACACTAAATAAGGCCAGTTAGGAGTCTCTGCCAAGAAAGTGCAATGCATAGTATGTACTATGTATTTCAGAAAAGAGCACAAATTCCTGAATCAAACCAGCTTATTCTCCTGTAGAGGAATTTCAGAAGTTCCATGTGAACATGCTTACATAACAAGAGAGGACTTATACTTTAATTTTCGCTGTTGTGAACTTTTATGTTTTCTGTTGAATAATAATTTTATAACTTCGAATACCCATCCTGAAATTCCTGGGTCCGCCACTGGCCAACCCCAAGACCCCAACACCAAAATGCCGCCACCAGGGTCTCCCTCCCTCCCTTCCGCCTTCCTTCCCACACCGCCGCCAGGGACTCCCTCCCTCCCACCTTCCCTCCCATCTCTTCTGGTAAGTGCTACCAGATATGCTCATATGCAGCAAGTTATCAACATCGATTTGTAACCATTTTAGTAGTTAGTCATGTAGAGTTTACATGGACCGTATTGGTATTAGAATGCCAACGATTCTCTTTTGCTCAATCGAACTCGTATTTTCTTGGCACTTGAACCTATTTCTAGAGCAACTTGTTAGTGACTCTTAAACTGCTGCTGCTTTTATATTCAGATAACTTTTGACATTGGTGTTATCTCTATGATTCTTTTTCCTTCCAACAAGTGTATGTTTTTAGAGGAAAAAACTTGTTTGAAATCTGGAAAATCGTTACCAGACTAATTTGTCGGGCCATGCTTGGCCTCACTAAATGTCGTCCAAGGCTTATTAAAGCCCAAATGTAAGTCGGTTAGACACTTAGGCCTAGCCCATCACTGTGCAAGTCGCCACCCGACGCGTTCCTAAGCCCCTGTTCCTGCCTTGGCCCCAAAACCTAAAAAACTGCCTCCTCCCTCGACCTCACCAGTTTCAAAAATCATAAAACACTCGAAATCAAACCAAAAAATGCCTAGCTGCGCCGCTGCATCCATCTTCAATTGCTCCGGCCCGTCCGGCCACTAGCGCCGCTGCGGCCTCCACATCCGCAGCCCCTTGGCCATGGTACACCTCTTCACCCCATCTATATCTATAGGCTACAAGAGTGATCTCGTCACTTGTTCTCGCAGGCCCTGAAGGAGAAGGTGCCACCGCTGCCGTCGAAGCATGCCAAGTCTGGCGGCAAGAAGAAGACAGAAAAGGTGACGCTGCCCCTAAAATGTTGTTGTTTTTATGTCGATTTTGTTTCTTTCGTGATTTCTCCTAATCCTAAAACCCTAATCCTAGCCGTTCGCCATGGATGATGCGGTTGCGTCCGGATCCACCGAGGAGTTGACCTCTGCGGTTGCGTCTGAATCCCCTGAGGAGCATGTGAAGAGAATGTCTGATCTTATCCTAAACATACGTAAGAAGTACAACACTACGTTCATCAAATTTAGAAACTTTCACCCCCACAAACATACCTCTTGAGTTAGCCTTGGAAGGGGACCTGCAGCAAATAAAATTCTGATCTCCACATAGAGATCTAGTTTCTTTATCAGAAAAATTTTCTTGTTTGGTTTCTTGAAGACCAAAGAAATCTAGCTTGGATACTCGAAATGTCTCCCTAATGAACCTTCTTTCCTCTAACCCTCCAAACCCTATGCAATTGCAACACGACCATTTCATGGGGATAGATTTTTCTTTTTATTTTCCTAGTTCTCATCAGAGGTTTCACATAGATCGTATCTGGTTTCATCTTACCTTTTTTTCTGTAGGATACCAGCTGGAACTACGCCGAACTGGATTCTTTCATATACTTGTTAGAATCATTATCATCACAAGGTGGAAACTCATAGGGATCTAACATGATAGGAAAAGAATACTTACATATCACACGTGTCGTGTTCTCACACCAAAAGTCATATCATTTCTGGAATTAAATCACTAATTTAAATACTAGTTATAAGTTCAAGCTCGTCAAGAATGTGTATCTGTTATACCCCCTTCTCAATATGAGTATCTGAGCAATCGACTCCGATAGTATTTAGCTTCATGGCTGGCCTATCCCCTTCTCTTTTTTCGAATGATTAGTCTTATGTTCAAAAAAGTGCCTCAAAAAGGCTAATATGGACAAATAAGTTGGATCATAAGAAACAACAGTCTTCCCTTGCCTCTTGAAATTGCAGACTTTAGGAATATCATTTTTTGAGCGCATAACACTTAATTGCCACCCATTTCTCGATAGCCTATGGCTTTGCAGACGCTATTTGAAAATTGGCATTGTGTTCTTATCTACGAAAGATCCTGTGATCAAGTTTGCCTGGCTGATCGAAGCCATAATGGTAAGGTGGTAGCAGATGAACTCATAATACTTATCCAGTTTTGCAGGATTTTCTAATACCTCATTAGGTATGGCTCTAAGTGAAATATCAAATTATTCAAAATAAGGTGGATTTCCTTGTTCATGTAGAAGGACGACCTATCTGCTATACAAACCAGATCTTTGCGCTTTCCCTCACTTGAAGTTGAATAGTTCACATGGGTTTTAGTGATAATGATTTCATTGCCGTTCTTAACGTGAATTTACAAATATCAAACTCATCATTCCAGCATATGCCTGACTTGTGTGCACTAGTTAGATAAATAAGCAAAGTCCTCAACAACAGACGTCCAACTATTGTAGTGGTCCAAATTTTACTATGCTACTCTTTTTTGTCTTCTACTCTTCTTTTGGATTTCTTGTCTTTGTCTTTGCTTACATTTGTTATAAATCCTTATTTTCTTCACAGCTTCTCCTTTCAACATATCTTCCAGCATGTGGTGGCAACATCCAATTTAGGAATTATTTTATTGTTGCTAAACTGTTATTATGTCTTTGTTGTGGCTATAGACCAAACAATAGATAGGGGGACTAGAAGAGGAAAGCCAACAGAGAGACGATATGTGGGGAATGAGTGACTCCCCTCTCTCACGCCCCTCTTGAGGGTTTATATACATGAGTGGGGTAGGATGAGAAATTACCATCCTACCTCTTAATAATTAAATAAGGTAGGGGTACATTGGTGCATTTCTTTATACTATTGGGCTTATTACATATTGAGCTAGTTGCAAGACCTAGTCACGAAGGGTTAGGCCACCCCTACGACAAGACTCCCTCGACAGTAAACGCGGAGGTCCCGATGGGCGAGCTGACGTGACAATCTATCCCAGCCCTTCGACCCCCGACAGCAAGCACGAGAGTGGCGACCGGTGAGCCATCCCCATGGACGGCGCCAATTGTTGTGGCTACAGACCAAACAGCAGAGAGGGAGACTAGAAGAGGAGAGCCAACAGAGAGACGATATGTGGGAAATGAGTCATCTCTCCCACACGCCCCTCTTGGGGGTTTATATGCATGAGTGGATAGGATGGGAAATTACCGTCCTACCCCTTAATAATTACATAAGGTAGGGGTACATCGGTACATTCTTTTATACTATTGGATCTATTACATATTGAGTTAGTTGCAAGGCCCAGTCACGGAGGGTTGGGCCACTCCTACGACAGTCCTAGATGCAAGACTAATTGCATAGTACATACATTTTTGACATATCAACAACACATAACTCAAGATTTCGCAATACGTCGTCTAAAATTTCAACCAGCTTCAGACCTTTTATGCATTTCGTAGCAACATCCTTTAAAGCACACTTTAGCCTGAAAACAAAAATTACTATTTTGCATTAATATGCAAATTTATTCATTTATTTCTTACACAACAAATAGCTTACAAGACAGATAATATAATAGGCAATTCCAATTAGAATATTGCAATGACAAATAAGAAAGAAGTACAACATATATTGTAACTGTTGCATATTTTCATTGTCAGATATTTCTTCTTATATTTCTCAATATGATCGTAGCGCACACTCATAATCAATGATTTCCGGGCCAACATAGCACCGACTTTCCATTATGACATGTGCACCTATACTAGCATATTATGACAAATGTGCTGGTATTCATGGTAATTTTGTTATTTAATTGTTGCATCATTTATTAGGGCAAATGGGCTGATATCCTCAATAGGGATTACCACATCATTATTGCTAATGATTTTCTTCAAGATTGAGTATGTACAATGTTATGTTATTGAGGTTTCCTTCTGTATTTATGTATTTGTAGAAGTATTTTAATCATGAATGCAATTATTAGGTTCACCTCGGTATCAGATACAAATCCTTTCTATCTTGGGGAAGTCGGTGCTATGTTGGCTCGAAAATCAGCGATTATGAGCGTGCGCTATGATCATATTGAGAAATATAAGAAGAAATACCTAATAATAAAATATGCAATAATTACAACATGTGTTGTATTTCTCTTTCTTGTTTGTCATTGCAATATTCTAATTAGATTTGACTATTATATTATCTATCTTGTAATCTATTTGTTGTTAAGAAATGAATGAATAAATGTACATATTAATGCAAAATGGTAATTTTTGTGTTCATGTTGAAGGGTGTTTCAAATGATGCTGTTATGAAATAAATCAAGGGCCTGAAGGGGGTTGAAGTTTCAGACGATATATTGTGAAATCTTGAGTTATGTGTTGTTGATATGCCAAAGAGTTATGTATTATTCAGTTAGTCTTGAATCTAGGATATAACAATTTAGCAACAATAAAATAATTCATAAATTGGATGCAAGCATTATATACTGGAAGAAATGTTTAAGGGAAAAACTGTGAAGAAAATAAAGGTTTACAATAAACGTACAACTGAGTCAAGTAAAGACAAGGATAAGAAGTCTAAAAGAAAGTAGAAGACAAGGAAGTGGCATAGTAAAATTGGACACTTATAATTGTTGGACGTCGATTGTTGAGAGCTTTGCTTATTTATGTAATCAGTGCACATAAGGCGGGTTTATGCTGGAATGACGAGTTTAATATTTGTGACATTCACATGAAGAACGGTAATGAAATCATTATCTCTAAAACCCTTATGAACTGTTCAACTTCAGGTTAGGGAAAGCGCAAAGACTTGATTTGTGTAGCAGATAAGATTTTGCCCTTCTACAATGAACAAGGAAATCCATCTTATTTTGAACAATTTGAGATTTTACTTAGGACCAACCCTAAGGAGGTATTAGAAAATCGTGTAAAACTGGAGAAGTATCATGCGTTCATCTGCTACCACCTTGTCATTATGCCATTGATCAGCCGGACAAACTTGATCACACAGCTGCATAACTACTACAAGTCTTTTGTAGATGAGATCACAATGCCAATTTTCAAGCAGCGTCTGGAAAGCCATGGCCTATCGGGAAAAGGGTGGCAGTTAAGTATTATGTACTCAGGAAATGATTTTGTTAAAGTCTGCAATTTCAAGAGGCATAGAAAGGCTGCTATTTCTTATGATCCAACCTATCTATCCATGTTGGCCTTTTTGAGGCGCTTCTTTGAACATGGAACTGATCATTTGGAGAAAAAAAAGGAAGGGGATAGGCCAGCCATGAAGCTAAATAATGCTGGAGTGGATTGCTCTGATCTTCATATTGAGAAGGGGTACAACAGATCCACATTCTTGATGAGCTTGAACTTATGACTAGTGTTTACATTGGTAATTTAGTTCTAGAAATGATATGACTTTTGGTGGGAGAACACGATATGTGTGATATTTAAGTGTTCTTTTCTTGTCATATTAGATCCCTATATGAGTTTCCACCTTGTCACTGAAAAATGATATTTGTGTAGGGTAAAAGTTATATGGGATGCTTATAAGAACAGGTGAGTTAGTACTTTATCCATTTTCAGATGCATCCCATGCTAAATATGCACATTATCTTTTCTATTGTAGCATTCTGAAACATATTGTTTTGGTGTTTGAAGTGAATGGGATTGGAGCTGCAACCTCAAGGGAGACTGGGAGAAACGAGGTGGATACCACTGATTTGTTGCATTTCAGATTCTTTTGGGATAGAATTTAATGTCTTGATTGGTTGTTTAATTTAGTTGGCTTTTTTGTGGAGTCCATATTTTTTGTATTTTGCTAATTTTATGAAATTTGAGTTTTTCCGTCAATTCGGAATGTTTGTGTGCAGGGAAATTCTCAAGCTATGCCTAAGTACACAAGTTACATGCATTGAGCTGTCGAATAGCTTTATGTTACTTTGAAGTGAAATTATCTTATCATAACCAATGCTTGCAGAAGTTATTATTCACTTAGCACCCTTGCTATCTACAGTTTGTCATAAGTTGACCCGAATTGCAGTAGAGATGGCACAGGTCTTAAGTCCATTTCACTCTATTTGTTGCTTAAATTGTAGTGTTTAGCTATTTTATGTGGAAGACTGAATGAAGATTTATATGCCAATTGCTAGTCTGCATAGGAAACCTTAGTTGCACTTCTGGAATTTTGTAGATTATTGTAAGATCAAATCAGTTGGAGGAATATCATTTTAGCCTAAGCCTTGGGTTTCACTTTCACCTACCTCCAAAGCTGGATCTCCAAACATCTGGGTACTGAGTCCTCCAGGTAAATTATATTATACCACTGCATACCTAACTGTGTGATTTGCTGTAGAAACACTTTAGTTACTCGGCCAATTTCTGAAAATGGTGCACCTAAAAAAGTGATAACAATGCAACTTAATATATAGGGGTGGTTGGCAACCTGTATTTCGAAGGGAATTCAATTACAAAAGATTTAGTGGTAGTGCGGTTTAGAAATATATAATCATTGCAATGGTAGTTGACCCTGTTTTGAGACACATCCTTAATTCAGTTGCCTTGGTACAAATTAATGTGTTTGTTATCAAATAAGGTGTTTGATAATTTTACTCTGAGAAGCAGTTCTCTCTTCTTTTTTTCTATTCACAACTGCAACAAGCATCGGCTTTTCCTTCCTAAAGTATGCTCTGAAGTTAAATAGCTGCTAGCATTTGCAGTGTTACTGTTCTGACGAAATGTGGTTATTTATATATATTTATGATTTTAGATCATAGCAAAAAGCACCAAATTATTGTGATCAATGATTGGGGCAAATAATACTTTTAGAGCCTGATATGTATCAGACTATTTGGTATGAATTTCAAGTGCATGCTAACTATGTGTTTTCCCTGCATAAAAGTGTAATTTTGTTCAGAACAGTACTTCAGTAGTAGATGAGCTGCTGTGAGGATGATGCAATACTGTGGCGAGAGATGAAATTATAGATTGATATATTCTTATGGGCCTCAAAAAACCTTTGAGTGCTGCTCGAGCTTATGTTCTGGATGTAATAGAAATTTAGGAGTGTGGATGCTGATTTAGCATTTAGTGTCATCTCTCATTTGTTGAAGTAATGCCTTTCCTTTTACAGCTACAGCTTTACTTGCTTGTATGTCTCATTAGTTATGTGTTTTTTTTTTGAATCTGAGGTTTGCTGGTCAACTATTTAATCACAACACGACCTGAAAACTCTATTAAGAAAAGGAACAAAACTGAGTGGCCACTTAAATTATGGGTATGCAGTCTTAAATAGAGATTTCTGTAGAACATGGAATTGTTGTTGCTAGAATGCTAGTCAATTCATTTTAAGAATGTTGATGATGAAACTAATTTTCTAATCTAATATGGCGATGAAACCATGATAAAGAATGTTTTATGGACTTTTTCACTAAAACATGGGCTGTTTTCCCGAGCGTAGGTACGAAGGCAATGCTGATGAAGAGTAAGGATGGGATTGCACATGCAGGCAATGACAAAGCTTCAAAATCAAATGACAAGCGATGCCGGTGGAAAGGGACCATGAGCAAGAGCTAAGGCAATAGGGTGCTGAAGTGAAAGGAACAAAGGAGCGTGGGAGCTGAAGATTGCAATAATATAAAGCTATAGAGCAAGGATCAAAAACCAGTTACCGGTCTAAATCCTGGCGGAGGGTCGGTACCAGTTCTCCGCCAGTAACCGGAAAAACTAGAGACCCGGTCAAATTTTAGGTTTTTGAAATTTGAAGTTGAAACTGGTAACCAGAAAAAACAGCGGTTACCACCCAAAAAACTGGAGAAACTGCTAAAAACAAAAAAAAAAAGGGAAAATGCAAAAAAAATGAATTTGAGATGCTTCAAAACATATTTAGCTTATACAATAGGTAATCTAGTAAAAAAAGTCTAAACCAATCTAAGAGGTGCATACGCAGTCACAAAAGATTCATAAATATAAATGCACTTGGAAAAAACTCAAACCGATTTTTTATTTTCTGGTACCCACCAGGAAATTCAGTTATCGGCCGGTAACCATCGGTTTTCGGAACCCAGCTATAGAGTATGTAGGTGTGTGAGTAAGGGTAGTGATAATTGCCTGTGGTTTGTCGGCGTTTTTTTATATCAAGGGAATGATTCAGAAGTCTGGGTGGATATCAAGGGAGACATGTTTAAACTCGTTGGACTCTGTTTGGTCTGTCTCTTACAAATGTGGTCTCATGCCTTATTTTTCGGTCTACTGCTATGTTGGTTCTACAATAATTATTTTGATCCTCTTGGGGTTTGTAGTTGCTTACTACTGTCTCCGGATGTGGATGTGGCTATTCTGGATAAGCTGCGTTATGATCGAACAAGTGCGCCCGGCTGCTTGGGCCTCTCGGGCCGAGCAAAACTCTTGCTTGCCTCCGCCAGCTCGAATCCTAGCCGCATGTTGTGATCCAACGGTTTACGGCCCATACATCTGGGTGCTCTGGATCTGGTGATCTTTCGTTCTCCACCATCCTCTCCCAATTCCCAAATCGAAAGGAGAGTATACCAGCCCGTGTCGGATGTAGACGTGTATGACACTCACCGTCGGGATATCGGCCTTTTTTTAGTTTTTTAAAATTATTTTTTGATATTTTTATAGTAACTAATTTTCAAACAAAATGTTTTTCTAAAATAGTGTCTACAAGTTGATTATAGTACATATTATAGTGATTTTATTTATATCGGTTAAAACCGTATATAAGTTTCTGCTACTCCGTATTTCCTCTCACGAAATAGTCTAAAATCAAAAGTAGAAGGAAAAAAAAACAGACCCGATCAACTCCGACCATGGCTTCCTAGCGGTATGCATCGTAAATTTTTCAACATATACCTGGTGTCTCAACCGCCTCCAGCAGATCTACATCTTCTCCGGTGAGGCTCTCTTCAACCTCCACTTCGGAGGCCTCAAAAATGATGGATGGTTGGCAGGCGGACCTTAAGTCGACGCCACCCATCGTCGGTTTCTTACAAAGAGAGGACGCCCTCCTCTCAAGCCAACGGTCGAAGTCTCGTCGGCGATGCCAACGCCACTGACCAACCACGGCTACATCTGGACTTGTGGCAGCCTTAAGACCACCTGCATCTTCAACAGTGATGCCTGCCATTACAGAAGAATCCAAGGGTCCGTTTGTAATTTTCTCTCACAGGGTTCTTATTGTAAAATGGTGGAAGCTGGAACTCATTTGGAGGAAGCGGCAGTTGGCTTCTGGCTTCCGAAAGCCGAATCAAGTGCCCGAGAGAAAGGTCACGCTTCTCCCAAGCCGCTTCCGCCGCCTCTGTCCGGGTGTCGGCGAGCTTATCAGAGTTCTAGCCCTTCAGGGCCGGTTTGCCTCAAAATTTTCCCATTAAATCGACAATTGTTTTAGAGAACATTGGCCTACTGAGATCTTCCAAGTTAATAATTAATCAGACACTCCAAACTTCCCTTCCTATGAGAAGTTTCGTAACGAACTGATCTAGAGTCTGTTTGGTAGAGCTCCACCACTGAAAAAATAAATCTGGAGCAGCAGATCCATCAAAAACAGCTCCACCGTGAATCTGGGATCCCACCATGGAGCTAGACAAAACTGTTTGGCTTGCACAGCAGCTCCAGATCCACGAAACTGAGTTTTTGATGGGAATGACCTGTTTTGCCCATGGGTTTTATGGTGGTATAGGATGGGGTGTGTAACCAGTGGCAAAAGGTGGGTAATTACCACCCAACTCCACGAGTAGGTACGAAACAAGGTTTCATGGAGCACCCCTTGAGGTGCTCCATGGATTTCATGAATCTGGAGCTAGATTCAGTATTTTGGTGGATGCAGATTTCGTGGAGCTGGAGCGTTTGGGTAAAAATTCGTGGAGTGGAACTGTTTTTGATGGATTTGGAGTTGGTGGAGCTCTGCCAAACAGGGCCCTAGTATCACATAAGAAACGCAATTGCCATTGATAAGTTCATAAGCACCCGTCACAATTCACAACAAACGGCTAGCACTTATGCGTATCAATTAATTCCTTTGTACACGCAGCTCTATGAGCTGTACATACTAACACATCACACGGAGTCCACTTCTCATGAAACAGATTGATATCTTCAGTACTACTGCTGAGGTTATTATTTTATTTTTATTTCTTGAAATCAGGCAAGCTCAGAATATCTTTGCCTCGGAATTTTATTACGGTGCAAGCAAATCTCACTAAAAAAAGAAAAGGAAAAGAGCTTACATTTGCTTCTCAAATCCAGGTGGGGCATCGCACCTATCTACAGAAGCAGGAGCAATATTCAATTCTCCAACAACAAAAACTCTCTTTCCAAGAGCCAATAGATATTCCCATAGTTTCTAGAAGATATTGGAAAGATGGAGACAGCATAAGAAAAGTCCCTTAACTAAGCTATTAAGATTGAGAGAACTCAACAGATTGTGGAATTATTCTTCACCAATTAAATATGTACTAACTGAGATTCACATAAAGTACCCGCAATATCTTGTAAAATAGTAGCTTAAAACGAATTCGGTCTTTATCATCTTCTTCAACAGCTGGGCCATATATATTAAAAAGAACTACACAAATGGTGCAGTGCATACAATCACATACAGAGAATAAATCAACTATGAAACAAAAAATATATTGACATAATGCATGGCGGTTATCTAGTCTTCCTTCCAAGGCAACAAGCAGCTTACCAAAATGTCCATGATCAGTGATGATACACCGCCCATCATTGTCCACTCTGAGCAGCTCCTCTCTTGTTATTTCACCAAGGCCCTCTTCTTTCACAGGCATTTCAAGAACGAAATCCCCAATAATTTCATTATCTTTTGCATAGTCCTGTACTCCAGTAAAGCCTCCTTCAGCTGCTACTGGCAAAGCAACCTCCTGGCTAGAAAATGCTGATGTTACCCGGCAAAACGTCGTAACACCTACAATACATAAATCAATCAACAATCTGTGATGAAACATTCAGAATGACTTTAACTAACAAAGTGGCGCATAGAAGAAGGACAAATCTTCAACAAACAATGTGTCACTAGAAGACCATAATTCGATTGATCAGAATATTCTAGTTAATCACCATGAGTTCATAGCAACTCACCGGAGTATGCTCCATGCCCTTTCCAAGTACAATTGCACGAAATAAAGGCCTCGTATTCCTCAGCCATTATGACATCCCCAGACATGTCCTACCTGGACAATTTCGTCTCCTGAAGTACACCAAACATTTATAGAGTCAGCTCAACTGAGTTTCGGGCTTAATGGCCACTTCACCTATCAGCTCTCTGTGTTTGACTGAACACTAGATGTGCAGCTTTCACCACGAAAAAAATTGGTTGATCAATTCTGAAACCGTAAATAATAAGCAAGGCATATTCTAATCATTTTATGAAATCAAGCGATACAATGCATACTTAGCGTATTTGCGTTTCGTGGAATGTAAACAGTGCGATCAATTGCACTGTTTGGAAGAAACTGCTGTGAGTGAAACGGTTAAGAACTAGGTTTCGACATATGGTGAGGTTAATTGGGCGCATGAGATCGGTGGCGGCGACTGGACAGGGAAGGATTATCGATTGGTCAGACCTGGAAGCAGATGATGTCGGCGTCGAGGGCGTCGAGGAGGAGGCGGAGTGAGCCATTCTACGCCACCCGCGGCCGCAGCACGTTCACGTTCTACGTCACTGTCTTGACCATCCCCGCCGCCGCGAGACCGGAAGCAGACCTCGAGCGGGACACGGCCGGCGCCACCGTGATTGTGGCCGGTGTGTGTGTGGTGTGGCGTGCGGGCAAAAATGTCCAGTCCCGACTCCGAGCCGGCGGCGGCAGGCGAATCCGGTGCGAACCGGCGCACCGCACCGCATACGCTTACGCCTCACCTCCACCGTCCGATGGGGGCGGTAAGGCTGCCCAATACTGCATACGCTTTGTTTTGCTGCTATGTACTCAAGAGTATAGGACCCGGCAACACTGCTCACGACTTATGATTCGATACCCATGGGCCATGGCTCCCACAGCAGCTGCCGCGCGAACTAGCAAGTACTAGCAACTAAAGAGGCTATTATAGGCCGCGATCAACATGACTGCGCTATAGTGCTCATGGCTTATTTGTTACTATTCATAAGTTTCGTCTTTTTCTGAATTTTTGGCTTTTTGTTGAGCTTTTTTGCCGGTTCTTTTTTTCCTGTATTTGTTTGTATTATACGTAATGGGCTAACATATTTTTTATATTTTTAAATTTTTTTAAATTTAATTATGCTAAATAAACATCCATCACCATGATGCTTTTTTTTCAACAATTCTGATGTTTTCAATCATAAGCCACGAGCTTTTCAGCCGAACCGATCACCCCTGTAGTTTTGCCATTTTCAACTTTTCAGTTTTAAATTTCAAATTTTTAATAACTATTATTTATTATACTAATAAATCTGTACTACCAACGCACCTCTTACCGTTCACTGTCAATGTCAACGTACGGCCGGAGCTATTTTCTACCACGGCAATGGCGCTTGCAGCTGCAGCGGAAGAATCAATCAACCGCGTGTCCGGTTGCCCGGTCGTTCGTTGGCATGTGTGACGTGATCTTGAACGGACCAAGTCCTGGTCCCTTCTACTACTCTCAGTCTCATATCATATATGGTCCCACGATCCCATCACAAGTACCCAACCGTTGCTTGCATTGACCATGGATGAGCTTTCTGCCCTCTGAACAAACGCGCTCTCGAGTCTTGACAACGCGATGAAAATGGATCTGTTGACTCTGTTCGCTGTTGTCCTTCCAATATTCTAACTCCAAAGTGGACCGCACGAACAGATTAATCAAACGACTGTTTGAGAACGTGGTATATATATATATATATATATATATATATATATATATATATATATATATATATATATATATATATATATATATATATATATATATATATGCAAAGCAAAAGTAGTAGAAGGATTCCATTATAGCTGTGTGAACAGGAGGAGCCAACTAAGGACGCGGCTTGATTGAAGGATCTAAAAATTGGCCAGCATTTTGTTCGTAAGTAGAATTAGCCTAATCCTCTGCTATACATTATGCTAACCATGTGCCTGGGTAAGGGACTTTCGCTTTTCAGTACTCATGTCCGTGCTGTTCGGCTGCAAAGTTTTGAGAGTTTGGTGCTCGAGGTGCCAACCAAAGCGACCACTTGCATCCTTTTCCTTCTCGCGCCTGAATACAGGTTATGAAATTATGCAGCTGTTAGCTTGTTTGGTACATGCCAACCGCAAAAGGTGGCATTTTGTGGCGTCCATACGTCAGATATTGTGCCGTTCTTTTGGCTGAATTAAGGAGCAGTGCCTGATGCAACCTGTCATCGATGTGGACTTGGGAATAAACAAACGATACGGCGATGATGTTAAATCATGACCAAGTATGGGGGATACACACACACACACACTGAAATGACCAGGTCCGTTTTAGTTATATGCCCCCCTTTGTTTCCACTTGGCTGCTTCTGATATCTTTTGTCAGTTTCTCCCTTGCCCCTGTGCGATTTATATATGGAATTCACTTCTCATTGGAATTTTATAGTTTGTCAAAATGTTTGTGTGGTTTCTTTGTGAGTGAATTAAAATGGCTATTGGTGGTTATTTTTTTTCCTTTTTCTTTGCCATCCCTTCATTAGAAAGAAGACTATTGCTGGCATTGTTGGATCACCAACAAGGTACTACTGTCAAGTACTTTATTTTTTTTCTCATGTAAAAAAGTACGCACTTAATTAACAGAAAGGAGAGTTTATAAACACCAATCCAATGGATGAAGACACTGGACACCTCTAATAAAACCGAAAACATCTTCAACGTCAAGTACTTCAATTTTGTTGGTAGAAAACAGCTTTTCTTCCATGTATTTAATGTGAAAGACATCATTTTCTCCACTTGATAATTGAAGGGCCATATGGAGTTGTTGTACTTGTACCCTAGATGGTATTCCATTCATTCGTTGTAATCATGCAAACCATTTGGGCTTGTGTTCGAGTATTAAATCAACATGATTTTTTAACAATTCCAGTGACAGTATTTGGTGTGTTCTACCAATATTTAAAAAGTTTCAAATCCAACCTCAACAGGCATTGCATGGTGGGTTAGATATGTACCCTCGATACAAACCATTATAATCTAATAATCCATCTAACTTATAATATCAGAAAAATATGGGTATTCTGTTTAGTATGAATCCGATTGCATTCATTTTGGGAAGATTTGAAGCATGACAGCACCACACGTATTGATGATCCAAAATCTTGAAGAAAAAAAGAATACATGATAACTAAAATGCATTAAGAAATGCCACCTGGACCTAGCCAGGCCGATAGACACAAGTGATCAGGAGACAATCAGCAATAGGGCACTCACTCCCCTCTTGATGAAAGATGTTGCGATGCCCTGGTTAGATATCAGATCATCAGAACATTGAATGAATGATCTTTCCAATCCAGCTACTTCCATTGCTCGAACTATACTCCTCCGATACAATGACACCCAACTAGTAGTCGGTGAGCCAAACTTCTGAAAAAGGATATCGAAGTATTCGACAAACATGCATATGAATCACAAGCTACTGTCAGCCGGTATTGATTAGATTGGGTGGGATATTTCTGCTGCTGCGGATTATGACTTTTGATCATAGTACGAGTGCTTGTACAAACAAACCAAATATCGATAAACCGCTTTAAAAAATTATCTTGATAAGTCATTTTAAGATATAACAAAAAAACATCTATTTATTTATTTAAAAATGCTATAAATCATAACTCATAAAAAGATAAGCCATTAGCTGCAAAGCCAAAAGATAACTTCTGAAATTTGGACACTGTTGGACCCATAGCCCACCGAAATTCCTTTTTTGGCCTCCCAAAGCAAAAAATTCCAAAAATGGACCCCATTTGAGCGCGCGTTTACGGGAGGGGGACACGTGGGCACTGTTCATCCGGTCGTGCGATGCGTGACCGCCGCGACCAGCTCGGCGCCGCGCTCGAAGCGCGCGAGCTCCGCCAGCCAGCGCGACCGCCTCGCGTGATCGCGCGTCCGCGCGATCACAGCGCGTCCGCGCCCGCCAGTAAGCGCGTCCGCGCCCGCCAACAGACGCCCCGCCCGCCCCCGGTAGCGGCCCTCGGTCCCGCGATCGCACGAGCGTAGCGTTTGCTCCCGACCGCATGTCCCCGACTCAATACTCGTGAATATTTGTATGGTTTCGCAATTTTGTAGTTATAAACTGAGAAAAAAATAGATAAAATTGCAATAATAATTTATGTTCATTGTTAGTTGCAGATGTAAAAAAAATTTGGATAAATATTTTTTAAAAACGATTAATCATAGAACGATCGTTTCGTAAAGTGGTAAGTGATATTTAGGGTTTCGTATGGTTTTTAGGTTTGCAATGACCATGTTATTTGTATGTTTTGTCAATTTTGTAAATGTAAACTCGGAAAAATCTGACCAAGTAGTAATAAAAGTTTATATTCATTATAACTTGTAGATGCCAATAAAATTTTGGTAAATTTTTTTAGGAACAATTGACCGTAGAATGATCGATACAAATAGTGGTAAGTGACTTTTAAGGTTTGCTGTGTTTTTAGGGTTTGCAATCTCCGTGATTGTTTTCAATTTTGGCAATTTTGTAGTTATAAACTGGATAAAAATCAGATAAAGTTGTAATAAAAGATTATGTTCATTGTAAGTTGTAGATGCATAAAAAATTTTGGTAAATTTTTTGTAGGAAAGATTGACCGTAGAACGGTCTATACATAAAGTGGTAAGTGATAATGTGAAGGTGAGTAACATGGAATGCGATACATAAATTTCGGTACATTTAATATTGTTAAATGAGGTGCTACGTGAATCATGGAATGCGAAAATACTAGATATTAAATTTCATAATACAGTTGGGAGTAACATGCCGCGTAGATTTTTATTACATGCATAACATATAGCATGATATGCGACTAACCCACCCAATCGCTCGACGACCTCTTTGTGTGGACCGGGGCCACTTTCCCTTCCTTGCCCGCTCGGCGTTGAACTCCTCCGCGGCCTCTTTTGCCTTAGCCGCAATTTCCCTCTTTCTCTCGCGCTCCATCTCGCGAGCCTCCCGATCCCTACGCGCACGCTTCAAGATGAGCTTGCGTCTCGCGCTGTATACGCAGGGTGTGCTCGTGCTTGCGACGCTCCTCCTCCAGCAACTCCTTCTCCTTTGTGACATTCCACTCCTCGAAGTCGAGGGTCCATTGGTCCTCAGGGTGGATCTCAAGATCGATCCATTTGCGGTAGCCACATAGGGCTCGGAGACGTAAATAAAGAGAGATATTGTTAGTGCGTGTTGTGAAGGAGAAAAGGTAGGGAAAATGGTGCATGTGGTCGCACGGCTGCCGATAGGTTGCGGTGTCAAAACGGCGGTTGGGGTAGTCACTGGAGTAGTTTGCGCAACCCCAGTACCGCATACCTAGACTGATGCGGTGCTTAGACTTGAAGAACTTGCACACGTCCCCGCACCAACAAAGGGAGGTGTCTCCCCTCAGTGGTAGTTGTGGCGAACGCTCGGTGGGGGCGTCCGGGATGGGGTTGTTGCTACGCGGGCGCTCTGGGGGGGGACCTTTCATCGTAGCACGATGGGCTTGTTCTACCGGGCTGTATCGCCCTTATTTTCTCATCGCGGCGGCATCGCGGTCTGCGGTGACCGTGCTATGTCACGGGTCTCCTCCCAATCCTTCACCATCTTGTCTCATTGCTTCTTCTTGCCTTTGTCCATCCCGGTTGGGTGAGGGAAGCGCGATGGAGTATGGGGTTTGGATGTGCAATGTTCGCTGGGAAATGGAGTGCATACCAATTTATAGGGGCCGTTTTGTCTCTACTCGTGGTCGTAGCAGTGAGTAAAGATGGGAGTGCTGCGATATCACTGAAAAAAGGCCCCCGTTTTGTCATGTCACTGCCCAAAGCTGGCATCTTTTGTCATCCCACCGAGCAAAGCGACCTCTTGTTGTCATGTCACCGAGCACACTGCCCTCTTTAATCTGTCCCTCCCAAAGCGGCATCTTTTGTCATCCCACTGCAAAATCGACCTCTTTTGTCATATCACTGAGCAAAGCTGCCCCGTTTTATCGTGTCACTGCGCAAAGCTGGCATCTGTTGTCATCTCACTGAGCAAAGCCGCCTCGTTTTGTCATGTCTCGAGGAAAGCTGCCCGTTTTATCATGTCATCGCGCAAAGGCGGCATGTGTTGTCATCTCACCGAGCAAAGCTGCCCGTTTTGTCATGTCTCGAGCACACCGCCATGTTTTGTCATCTCACCGAGCAAAGCCGGCCTCTTTTGTCATTTGACCGAGGACAATCGCTCTCTTTAGTAATGTCACCGCCCAAAGCGGCATCTTTTGGCATCCCACGAGGACAATCGCTCTCTTTAGTAATCACGAATTGGCTATACTCATGTGTTTTGGCATTGTTTAGGTGTTTAGCTCTCGCCAATGGCCTCTTATCTCTAAATACTGAGCATCGGTGCACACTCAGTCACCCAAGCTAGAAATGATGTCCTCCTTATTCAAGCCACGGGAACCAAGATGATGGCCTCATTCGGTAAGAGGTGTTATTTGATCCAATATTAAAATTTATTTCATTGTCAATATTATGTACATCTGTCCCGTATGCATTTTATGCTTTCTTATGTAATGCCTTTTGAATGTGATGTGTATCATTGCACTTGGGACTTTCAGGAATGACTTATTGACTTTGACACTAGCTCGTGGACTGAAAATGGATAATTGATGAGATAGGCTCGTCCCTCAAGACTGCAGAATTTGTGCATTCACTCTCTTACGTGTCGTAGAAAATTGTACCACACGTCATTCTCGCCAAGTTAAAGTATTAGCCTAATATGTATATGTCGTAATGGCCTAGCCGAGTCATCAAGCGACTCGATGGCGGTAGCTCAACAGCAGACTCGTTTTGTCTAGTCACCGAGTAAAGCCGACTGTTTGTCAAGTCATCGAGCAAAGGTGACCTCTTTTGTCATGTCACCGAGCAAAGCCGGCCCTTTTGTGAGGTCACCTCAAAAGTCGGCATGTTTTGTCTCCTCACCGAGCATGGTGTGGGGTCAAGATTTGTGTTGTCTGTGGTCTTTGTGCGTGAGGCTACCCCACACACCTATAAAATGGAGCCATCCTCACATACTCCCGGCCATGTTATCAGTCACCTCCGAGTAAGTTGTTCACAATCTGTGTAGTTTTATTTCGTGCTCACTCCCAAGACTAGGCAATGAGTCACCAAAGACGTCTTCATGGGCACCACGGTGATGTGCCCAAATTGCAACTTGGTGGTTAGGCGTAGGACATCACAGACGGCCAAGAATCCCGCGACACTACTACAAGTGCCCCAATCACTCGGTGAGTCATATTGTTTCGGGTTCATTCAAATCGTGGTGGTATGTTTAAAAATCTTCTTGTCATGGAATCGCAGGAAGCTCATGGTGGTTGCCGATTCGGGTGTGGGAGGATGAAATGGGAAATAGGAATGACAAGTGTTCGCCGTGAGAGAGTTGTCGTGGGGTTGCGACCCGTCGGATGCAACATCGTTTCGGCAGACTAGAGTGGAAGATAAATTTAATGTTGTGTGCTATTTTGTTTCTTGTGTTTATTGTTATCCTCAAGTTGTAGTCTTTGAGGTTATCCTCGTGTATGTTCGCAATGTTTTATGCTATCTTGTCGTCAAGCTCTTTTGGTAATGTTTTATGTACGGTTGTGGTGTATTTTAGTTCTTGTGTTCGTTGGTGTGTTGGTGGTTGTACTACTTGCTACATGTCATGTACGTGAAATGTATGAGTTGTTCGTGTTGTCTTTGCTGATGCCTTCTCCTCGTATATGTTGGTAATTTTATGGAATTTTTGTACGGATAATCCCTTTTTATTTGATATATACATTGGTAAGTGATATTTTTATGTTACTAAGAATTAGTGTACCAAGAGTATGTTAATATTGTTAAATGACTTGCTATCTGAATCATTGAATGCGAACACACGAGATAATAACCTTATGTGAATAGAAATAAACTTCATAACATGTTGCGTATAATTTTATTACATGCATAACATATAGCATGATATGCGACTAACCCACCCAATCCGCTCGTAACATTTTGTCTACTGGGTGTAGCGTGGTTGTTTCCCCTTTTATCGCGCCTTGAAGATGGCTCCATTGCATCCTTTTTCTGTCATTCTTGGTCTTGAGAGCTGCCTCCGAGCTTGAAGCTCTTCCTCCCGACGCTTGATGGTCGCTTCACGCAGACTTAGCTGCTCCCGCCTCCTTTGCGGCTCATCCTCCTTACCCTTCGACGGATTTGGTCCACCCTCACGCGGCGCTCTTGCTCACGCCGCAGCTGTCGTTCCACCTCGTGAGCCTGAGTCATCTTGACAAAGTATTGTCCTTTGTTTTCCACCTCCACTGCCTGGTTATGTGGCCATGTCGGCGACACCCGATCCACCCATTCGATGAACTCTGCAAGCCTATGTGTGGCATGGTAGATGTCATGGATCAAGTTGAAAAACGACAACGAGAAACAAATGATTTAGTTGTCGTCGTTACCATGAAATTGTCATCCAGGTTTGGACACTTGAAGAACCTACGGCCGTATTTGGCTCGCTCTTCTTGATCCGTCCAGACTCCCAACATCGTCCTAAAGCCGCAGCGGCACTTGGGGCGCTCATGCCACTCCGGCACTCCAAATGGGTCGGACCTCCAGGAAGACATTGTTGTGTAGTAGTATTGTGAAGGCTTGAGGAGGAGATGTGGTATGGAAGACATAGGAGGCCTTTATGTAGGCAGGTTATGTGGTGCAGTGGGCATAGTCCATGGAAATGTCCCTATGTAGGCTTTTCAGAGCCTGTATCCTGTATTTATGAAACAACAAGGAAAGGTGACATGAAAACTCACTGGAAAGGATACATGCCTATGACGTGAACACTCACTGTAAAGGCTACACCTCGCCCCTATTTTGTTGGTTTCTGTAGCGATAAGCTTTTCAGAGTAGCAATAAATGTTCCTATGTAGGCTTTTCAGAGTAGCAATAAATGTTCGTATGAAGGCTTTTCAGACCGTAGTCTTTATGTAGGCAGTTTAGCTGGCATGTGTTGTCATCTAACTGAGCAAAGCTGCCCCGATTTGTCATATCAACGAGAGCTGACAACAGTGGCGCATCGTACTGGAACCCATGCGGTAGATCCAACATGCGGGCAATGGGCAGCAGACCGGTGTCCCGTAGTAGTGGGATGTACCGAGGGTCGAGACGTCAGTTCTCTCGGGGGCTCCTAAGGACGAAGCAAGGAGGCCCCTGTGCGGGTGCCGACAACCACACATGGCATCGGTGGTGCTCATCCCAACGGGGCTCTAGCAGCTCGAACGCCATGTCCTGCCAAAGAAGGATAACAAGTTAGTGTACATTACAACAAAATGTGCAACAAATAACAACATAACTCACAACAAATGTTATGACAGGGAAACGTACGGAATGTACAAAAACATACGTAAAATGTGCACACGAATATGACCCACACGACAAGGAAACATATGGAATGTGCGAAAATATACATAACATGGTAATGTGCAATACATAGCTACACCATCGAGCCAACAATTAAGCGTACACCTCTGAATAATACATTACATATGGATTGTGGTTGGTACTACGGAGCGTTGCTTGATGCCGACCTGTTTGGGCACTGATTGAGGAGTGGCCAAAGGTCTTGCATAGCCTACACTTCGGGCGCCGAACACGATCCCCTCGCTGGCTCTCATCCATGTCGTTGCGGATGCGACGGCTTTGTCGTCTTCCACGCCCGACATGCTTCAGTGCATCGTTGGGCACCCACTTTATCTCCCCCGGCCATAATTCCCTGTAGTGCATGTCTACCCGTAGGAATGGAACTCTGCACTCCGGGTTGCATACAAGTGCCGCATGTCGTAGTACTTGGAGATGTCTTGTGTCGACGCTGGTTCCATACAACGCATGCCGCGTACACATGGGAGCATGGCTTGTGCGGCCGGGGCTTGTTGCGGTGCAAGATGCTTCATCACCAATCGTGCATACCGCTTGCGCCCTCTAATTTGACCCATGACATACTTACGCCTTAGGTGGACCTCAAACTTCCTCCTTAAGCCATCAATGGGCCGAGCAATGTGGGTTCGAGCCTTCTCCATCTTCCCGTCCATGAAGGCTGCATGACCTCGAGTATTGCTTGTTTTCCTCAACGTGCTTCGCGCCATCCGGCTCTATTCACAAAGTACCCGACGGTACGGTTCCAGGTCTCGGCCACAATTGCCGTGATCGGCAGGGATCTGACGCCCTTCAATACACCATTGTAAACCTCGGACATGTTGGTTGTCATGATCCCATACCTCGCCCCACCGGTGTCGTGCAACAAAGACCACATTTCCAAGTCGTGCATTGGATGAACCCATTGTGAGAATACCCGACTCTTGTGGAGCCCTCCACGGCCCTATTCTTGCATGCACATGCTTCGTAGCCTCGTGATCGAGCCGCCCGCAAGGCGTCGAACTTCCGCTCAGTTCGCATGCATAGCTTCTTGAACATCTTCATGAGGTCCTTGCTACGGAACCTTCGTGGAAGTTCGCCGCAATATGCCTCATGCACCGCCGTTCTTCACATCGATCCACGGGGCGGGGCTGCGTCCCATCTCGCAACGTTATAACGCAGACATCAAGCTCGCATTGCGGTCGGAGATAAGGCACACTTCGGGCTGTCTTGCACTCTGCATTCTTCAAATTGCAAAGAAACCAAAACCAGCTATCTCGTATTCTCGCTCTCCACAATTGCAAATGCCATCGAGTAATCGGTCATTTGCATCGGCCGCAATCGCGGTAAGGATAGTGCCCTTGTACTTGCCGGATAGGAACGTCCCATCTATGGTTAGCACCGGGCGGCACCACCAACCCTTGTATCGCTGATGGAAGGCCCGAACACTCTGTCAAGAATGAAACGATTCGGGCCTCCGTAGGATGGACCCTCTCGCCTGTTTATGTAAGTGCTCGGGTTTGATTGTGCAATTTGATCCAGCAGTCTTGGGACCAGTCGTGCGCCTCCTCGTCGTCCCATACATACCGTCAAAGCACCTTTCGCCGCCGCCACACCTTCTTGTAGCTCACCGTAGCCCGCCTCGTTCGCTCTGCCGCCATCGAACCTTCGGTAATTGACACATCCGCTGGGCGAGGTGCGTGACCACCTCGCAACATAACGTGATGTCATGTTGCGGTGTCTATGTACTGGCCCCGCAAGCTCGCAACTGTGATCTTGCAGCACCGTTATCCGGAACTCCGTGCCAACGCCCTTGTACCGTTGTGCACGGACTTTGCCACCACATGACCCGTCCACACACTTCACAACGTACGTGTCCGGCTTTGACTTGTGGACCCGATACGTCCGGCTTATGTTGACGGCATGTCTAGCAATAGCCCGCTGGACAGACTCTTATTACGGAAGCACCGCCCGAAAGAGTGCGCCTCGCTGAACCCCATTCTCCTCCTCCGCTGTGGCGAGAACTAGGGCTGCGCTGCTGCGATGTCGTCGATCCGGGCGACACGTCGCACCGTCCGTGGTCACAACACGACCTACCACCCCTCCGGTTGCACCTTCGCCGTCCTCGTCCTCTCCGAGCTGCTGTCTCAACCTCCTCATCCTCCTCGATGTCCTCTTCTTCCACCCGGTCCCCAAGATACTCATGACGGTCAATACGGCGGCCCACCACTGTCGTGCACACCTTCGTTGCGCTGGAAATTCTGCGCACGCCTCCTGCTGTCTTCATCACCCACTTCCTCGCCCACATGTTCTCCCGCGAAGGGTCTTCATGACCGCCGCCACTTCATCTCCACCAGCGCATCCGAACCAACCATGCCGATGATTCTCGCCTCTCCACGAACTCGACATACACCATTGGCCTCCCATATATCGCGAGCATCGGGGTTGCGCACGACCTCCATGTAGTTCGCCCATGACGCGTCATTGGTCACCTTCGAAGTTGCCATATGCTCCCCTTCCGTCATCCACCATTGAGGCATAGATCGCCTCGATCCGTAACTTCTTCCTTGCGGTCTCTCGATCGAACGCTGAACGGACACACCTCCGTAGCTCGGACAAGCTCATGGCGCTCGGGCCGGTGCCCGGATCACGGTCCGCTCGCAATTTGACAGTCCGCCCATACGCCCATCACGCATTTGAGACCACTCCCATAAAACACCATCAATTGTTCAATGCCGACCATTGCGTACCTAACATAAGTGCATAATCAACCATTTTAGTACACAGTATGTAACAATCGTATCATGTAATTAACAGTTTCGATTATTATATGTTTTGTATTTCTAAATCTACGATTTATTTGTAACTATTTTACTTTCTAATTGTACCATACATCAAATTAAATATACATATCATTTTTATTTCCATCAAATGACCTTCATACTACGGTCATTCACTAAGCATACTAATTATACAAATTGTCTCTAATCTAACACCTACGAATGCTCCAACATAAATATTTACTTTTTCAACACATGGGCACATTATTTAAACTATAATCTTTTCTAACTCTTGACATAAACAGTCTATGTAGCAAACGACATTTGGACGCAAAGAAATATTTCGAAAAGTAAATGTCTATGTAAATTTCTAGTGGTATATAGATAGAAAACGACATAAACACTACAAATAACTACGGTCAACATTTTTCGAGACGCAAAGAAACGACATAAACAGCGTATATAGATTTGAAGTCCAGTAAACCATTCAAATATTCACTTCAAAAGGTATCCGTTTATTTTGATTTTGGGAAAAGTTCAAAGCTAAAAGATCTTTGAGCTAGAGTAGAGTAGACGTGGTGGCGGGTGCCATGCCATTTCGATGCTCACGAGAAATTATAGTTGCATGGGCACAAAACTTACCTCTTGTTGATGCTCACGAGACGATCTACAACTTTTCTACTTGCCAAGTCCACGATTCCAAACGAAAACAATTCAACTCTTCCGCTTTCGCTCTCTCTTTCTTCAAAAAAACTAACTACATTACAATACGTAACTTCAACATAAAATTCAACATTATCTACACTACAATAAAGCATGCATCATATGTTGATTTTTACCTACACATACACACTGTATGACACATTGACTTATAATACATATATTCACATAAAGATTACCTACAAATACATAACGTACCAAATATTGACATCGCGTATCACACATTCACATAAAATAACATTACCAAACGATGGTTTGTGCTAATCGACTAATTATGGACTAATCACATACATGAAATACGACATTATTTACACTACAATAAATCATGCACCATACACATACACACCGTATGAAAGATTGGCTTATAACAACGTTACGATACACGGTTTGGCTAATTACGGGCTAATGACATTCGCAGAAAATTACTTGCATGGGGCAAAATTACCTCTTCTTGAAGCTCGCGAGACGATCTACAACTTTTGTATTTGCAAAATCCGTTGATTCAAACAAAACCAACTCGAAATCCCGAGTTTGCACTCTCTTTTTCCTCCTTCACTCGCTCTGTCTTCACTTCAATCGCACCGCGAATCGCAAATGAGTTGCTTCGCTTGCTATGTGAGCATATGCGCCTTTGTTCAACCTCTTTAAGCTCGCTGCATGTATTCACGGAGAGAGGCCATGCAAACCTCTTGCGACGCGTGTGCAAACCGGCGTGAAAAATACGCCTCGGGTGCTTTCGGCGGATGGATTTGACACCATTTTCCGTGCGGTCGGCGCGCAGCATGCAACGCGAATCTCGCTGGGGGCCGAAGTCGCGCGTCCGCGGCATGACGCGCGCTCGGCGGCAAGACGCGCGGTCGGGCGACACGCGCGGTGGGGACGGACGCGCTGCGCTGCTCGAAGCGACGCCGCGGTGGGGACGGGACGCGCCTGGCCGAAGCGGGATCGCGCGGCCGGCGTGGAGTCGCGCGCCGGCGCGCGCCCGCTTTCGATCGCGCGGTCAGCTTCCGCACGACCCGCCCACGTGTCGCCTTCCCGTTATTTCGCGCTCAATAGGGGTCCAGAAGTGGAATAAATTTCCATAGGGGGCCAAAATCGGAATTTGTAGTGTTCAGGGGTCCAAATAGGTCCAAATTTCGCTATGCAATGCGGACGGCCAGTAAGGAGATCCCCACAGGCCACAGGGCAGGGCAGCACGGCTCCATCCACGTGGTGTCGCACCAACAAGCTCGCCCGGCACGTCGGCGCTAGCACCCAGCCAGGCAGCCGAGCCGAGCCAACCACCCCCTACGCCCAGAGCATTGACCCCGCAACGCACAGCGGAAAGCCGGAAAAACACCGCAAAAACACGCACGGAAACGAGGCGTTGCTGCCGTCCTCGGCTCCGTCCGCCTTCCAGCTCACATACGCGCAGGCACACCCAGCCTAGAAGTACGTAGCCATAAAAAAAACCAATACCGATACCAAATTTACTCCCCACCACCACCCTCGTCGTCTCCTCCTCCTCCAATTCGACCCCCATTTCCGACCCCGCGGAGGAGGCTGGGAGGAAGGCCGGACGGGATAGTCCACCATTGCGGCTTGGGCCGGCCGCCATTCGGTTAACCGCGCCGGCTTGGCGAGGGGAGGCGAGGGCGGGCGAGATGGACGACCTCAAGCAGATCCTGGCGCGGCCGATCCAGCTCGCGGAGCAGGTGATCAAGTGGGCGGACGAGGCCTACACGTTCCGGCAGGACTGCATGGATCTCAAGGCCAAGGTCGAGCGCCTCACCGCGCTGCTCCGCCAGGCCGCGCGCGCCGACCTCTACGAGCGCCCGGCCCGCCGCATCTTCGACGACACCGAGAAGGCGCTCGACAAGGCCTTCGCGCTCGTCGACAAGTGCCGCGCGCACGGCCTCGTCCGCCGCGTCTTCACCATCATCCCCGCCGGCTCCTTCAAGAAGATGACCAACCAGCTCGACAACTCCATCGGAGACCTCTCGTGGCTCCTCCGCGTCTCCTCCTCCGCCACCGACGACGACGACTTCGACGCCCACATCGGCCTGCCCCCCATCGCGCAGAACGAGCCCATCCTCTTCCTAATCTGGGAGCAGATCGCCGTGCTCTACACCGGCAACCTCGACGCCCGCGCCGACGCCGCCGCCAACCTCGTCTCCCTCGCGCGCGACAATGACAGGTACTCCAAGCTCATCATAGAGGAGGACGGAATCCCGCCGCTTCTCAGGCTGGTCAAGGAGGACCGGCTCGAGGGGCAGGAGAACGCCGCGCTTGCCATCGGGCTGCTTGGCCGCGACCCGGAGTGCGTCGAGCAGATGGTTCTCGCCGGGGCGTGTTCGGCCTTCGCCAAGGTGCTTAAGGAGGGACCCATGAAGGTGCAGGCCATGGTGGCCTGGGCCGTCTCGGAGCTGGCCGCGAACCACCCCAAGTGCCAGGACGCGTTCGCGCAGCACAACGTGATCCGGCTGCTCGTTGGGCACCTCGCCTTCGAGACGGTGCAGGAGCACTCCAAGTATACTGTGACGTCTAAGGTGTCCATACATTCCGTGGTGATGGACAAAAAGAACAGCACCAGTGCGGCGACGACGATCCCTGACTTGCTGGATGCCGGGGAGCATAGCGCCGTGACCTTGAGGCACCCAAATGGACACGTTCCCCAGAGCAAGAACGAGATGCACCATTTGGTTCAGTCCACCATGGCCGCAAAGTCTAACGGAGGCAGCGGGAAGGGCATAGGCAGTAATGGTGGTGTTGTTGCAACGAAGCAGCACAATGTGTCAATGTCAGGAACGAGTACAAGGGGCAGGGAGTTCGAGGACCCTGAGACAAAGGCATACATGAAAGCCAATGCAGCTAAGGCATTGTGGCAGCTTGCCAGGGGCAATGCAGCTATCTGTAAGAGCATCACGGAGTCAAGGGCTCTTCTCTGCTTCGCTGTTCTTCTTGAGAAAGGTGAAGGTGACGTGCAATACAATTCTGCCATGGCTCTCATGGAGATCTGCAGTGTTGCCGAGCAGAATTGCGACCTGCGGCGATCAGCATTTAAACCATCCTCACCTGCTGCCCGTGCTGTTGTTGACCAGCTCCTACGTGTTGTCGAGAAGGCTGAGTATGATGATCTCCTAATTCCCTGCATCATGTCATTAGGCTGCTTGTCCAGAACCTTCCGTGCAACAGAGACTCGGATCATTGGACCATTGGTGAAGCTTCTTGATGAGAGGGAAGCAGATGTCTCTCGGGAGGCAGCAATTTCCCTGGCCAAGTTTGCGTGCACGGAGAATTACCTGCACGTTGACCATTCTAAAGCGATCATCGATGCGGGTGGTGCAAAGCATCTTGTTCAGCTGGTGTATTTCAGTGAGCAGGTGGTTCAGCTTGCAGCACTTATCCTTGCATGTTACATTGCGCACAATGTCCCAGATAGTGAGGAGTTGGCACAAGCAGAGATCCTCACGGTGCTCGAATGGGCCTCCAAACAAGCATACATGATGCAAGACCCAATAATCGAGAACTTGCTGCCAGAGGCAAAGATCAGGTTGGAACTGTACCAATCCAGAGGCGCAAAAGGCTACCACTACTAGACCACATCTGTTTGCGGAAAGGCATGTAAGAAGAATATAAAGCCGTTCTTCTTTACAATGGCCAAGTACTGTATATACATCGAGTTGCTTCTATTTATACTCTGGTTAAACTTTTTTGATCCCCAACATAGGCAAAAGTTGTTGAAGTTACATCTTTGGTTGGGTTCTTGATACTGGGAGGTAATTTTGTTTCAGGTGTCGTGGGGGATTTGTAGACTTGGCTGTTCAGAATTTGAGTTGCTCTTGTTGGTGGTATAGTTTGGGGAGATTAGCATCTTTTTCTCTCTTTGGCCTCTTTTTCTCTCTTTGGCCTAATGATGTATCTATTAGATATATATTATATAGCTGTATATTTACCCTGCTGTATGAGGGATTTTCTACATATATGTTATACCTGTATGTGTATATATATTGACCTATTAGCCTTATAATATATACAAACGCTATTCATAATATGGTATCAGAGTCATACCTAAGGTTTTGTTATATCTAGGGTTTTACCTGGCCGTCGCTGGTCATATCTTTTTTTTTTTTCCTTTCTTCACAGGGCAGAGGCGTGGTATGTTTCGGGATTTCGCGGTAACAGTAGAACTGTCACCGTCTATCAGTGTTGATGTGGTCCACTTGTGCTTTAAATTTAGTTGAGCATGGTTGAATGGTTCCTGGGGTAGTTTCAGCCTCATCTCTTTTGTAGAGTCTGTCAAAGCCTGCGTCACTGAAGCTTTTTTCCTCTTTCCTTTCCCTTTCTTGAGCGTTATTACATGCAAATGGGCATATGGCTGTTGCGGTTGCAAACAACACGATTTTCTTGCGGATTAGTTTGGTGCCGATGAATTGATTGGCTTGGTGTGTTAAGCTGGGGAAATTTTAATATATATGGTCAAGTTGAGAGTGCTTTGATAAAATAGAATCAAGTTTATTGTCCTTATAAATATAGAATTGAGTTGAGCACCTTCTTGCAAATATAGTATTTTTCCTATTTTAATTTCATTTTCATTTTTCAGCCCATTTTTCTTTACATGAAATGATTCTTTTGCCCCTTATCTCATTTAAGAACTAATCACCTCATTTAAGAACTCCTCTCCATTGCCTTTGGAACCTTTTAGGAGCTTGACAGCAACCATACGACCATCTTGTAGGCTACCCCTAAATACCATGCCGTAGCCACCTTCTCCAAGTTTATCCTTGAAAGATCTAGTCAATTTCTTCAGCTCTGAGTACTTGTACTTTTTCGGAGCCAAAGTTCCATACCTTTCTAATATTTCTTCCATGCTTGATTTTTTACCAGTCTGCCTTGGGAGAATGAATAAGCTAAGCTTTTGCTTCCGGCGGTACATCATCCAAGCAAGGCATGTACAAAGCAAGCTGATTGTAGCGGACAGAGAAACTGGAAATAAAAGAAAAATAAACAGCATTTAATAAAAACAGGAATAAATTTATGATACTATGTAAGCTACTCCTGTATGAATTTAATTAATTGCTTGAAAGTGTTGCAAATTCGTTTCATTAATTTAGTCATGTCCTTTAATTCGGTCAAAATATTAGACTTAGCAATCTACATGCAGTACAGAGTTGGCAAAAGATAAGAGGCAAAAGAGTCATTTCGCGTAGAGAAAAATGGGGTGGAAAATGAAAATGAAATTAAAATGGGAAAAATATCATATTTACAAGAAGGTGCTCAACTCAGTCCTATATTTAGAAAGACAATAAATTTAATCCTATTTTATCAAAATACTCTCAACTTGGTCCTACATATTCAATTTTCCCGTTAAGCTGGTAGTTTAGCTTTTTGTCTGCATTTTGATTGTTCAGTGCGTTGAATAAACGTGAACACAGCAGGTTGGTAAAAAGGTCGACGTGCCTACGATGGTTTTAAATCATGTTTATTCAATTTTGATCATCATACTTTTTCCTTTTTTTTTTGTTTGAGTGGTGCCAGTGTTCTGTTGTAACTTGTAAGGCCTGTCACGGGTACATGGTTCTTGTACCTTGGAGGAGAAAATTGATACTTTGTCATCTTATTCAGTGGGCTTCGATAAAATGTCACTCCCTAGAATGATCACTATAAAATACCACTCTTAACATTGACACTTTGATTATTTGCCATTTTGAGGGTTTTTTAGATTCTTAATTATTTTTTAACCATTTTCAGATTATTTACCATAGAAAAAGACACATTTACCCTTAGTCAGGATTTGCTTGTTCTCCTGCCCACAACCCAGGCTAGAACAGTGCTTAGAGCTTAGGTGGTAGCTAAACTCCGTGAAATGCACTTTTCTTTACCTAATGCTGAGCACTAAGTCTTCTAGCAAGTAGATTGTTTCTTTTCAGAAAACAATGTATCCCCAAAAAATATAAAATGCCAGTGTTTGCTATTTAGATTAAAGAGATCTGGCCTGCTACAATTATTCAGATTTTTGCATTTAAATCCTTCCTGGTATTAATGTTCTCTGTCGATTGATCCAGTGCACACAAGAGCTGACTCCTGAAAATACTAAGCTCCAGTCGCCAAACAATCCTGCGTGTGCACTCTTATACAGTTATACTCAAGAAGCTCAATATTGGAAAATGTTATACTCTGTAGTTCCATATCCATCCAGAGATGTGCGCAGGGGACGGCGACGAGGCTACAGGCTCCACACGGAGGAGGAATGGCGCCGTGGTCTCAAGCTCCCGCGCGCGCTGGAGGATGGCGATGGGGTATGCGGTGAGGTCGGCCACGATGCAGGACGGCGGCGAGGTCTCGCGTGAGCGACGGAGGACGGCAGCGAGGTCTCCTGCGTGCGTCCGCTCACGTGACGGAGGACGGCGGACAGGTCGAGGTCGGCCGGCCGGGGAGGGGCGGCGCCGTCGCCGTCGCGGTGGCCGGAGGGCCTCCTCCCTCTCGGTCTCTCTCGTGTCCTCTCGTCTCTCTCGTGTCCAGGAGAAAAGCATCTTCTGGTTGTCTGATGGAAGGCAATAAGCAATCCTGACCAAGGACAAATGTGTCTTTTTCTATAGCGAATAATCTGAAGATGGTTAAAAAATAATTAAGAATCCTAAAAACTCTTAAAATGGTAAATAATCAAAGTGCCGATGTTAAAAGTGGTATTTTATAGTGGTCATTCTAGGGAGTGGTATTTTGTCGAAGCCCACCGAATAGGATGGCAAAGTATCAATTTTCTCACCTTGGAGGTAGGCACACACGCACAGCTATGATCATACAGTACCTCTTCTGTTTTATTCTAACTCGTCTTGATACCAATGTTTTCATCAGATGAATAAGTTTGATAAATAGTAATGTATTTCTCTGGGCCTTTTTCCTCATTTCTTTTCTAGTTTATTCTTTTTGTTTTGTTCTTTCCTATGGGCGTGTGAGAGAGAGACGGATCACGGAAGTCTGGGTTTGCTTTCTTTTTTCTAGATTAATTGTAGTCTGGGTGTGCTGGTGGCCCAAAACTTCATCCCCAGTTTCCTTTCTCTAGTTGGTGCAACCCGGCCCATTTCCTTTTTTCTCCTAGAGATGATGAACTCGTCTAAAACACCGGAATTCCTCCTCTATCAAAGAAAGTAACAACGGAATTCCTCCCCTAGAGAGAGAGAGAGAGAGAGAGAGAGAGGCAGTAGAATGCAGCATACACCATACATGTGCAAAGGCAGAGTTATCACACATCGAGTTAGTCGGTTATGAGTGTAAGATTCAAACAGAGAAGCAATCGATCCAACTGATGCGAAACAGGGTCGACTACAGAAAATTCTGAGTATAGCAGTAGAATCTCACAATTGTCTACTATCCTGTCAGGCAGTTGTTAGCACTAAGCAGTAAGCTGCTGACAAATTTGTACGGTTTGGTTCACTCTGCCGGCGGCACATATCCCCATCCGCACACAACCCTCGTAACAAGGTGAGGTGAGCCGTCCATCTGAACTCGAGGGCAACCAGGCCAGGCATGCTTGTGCGGCCCATTAAACAAGTACTAGTGGCACTCGAGGTCATCAGTGCTGGTAGTTTTTAACACATTGGACGGAGACATTTCACAAATGCACCGGAACTCATGGGAGTAACCAATCAGTCGGTGGTATAAACCCTCCCTTCCATACAATACTATGCTCTTTGTAATTTGTAATGACCAGTCCATAGAAGTAACTCAAATCACGTGAACTTACTGAACAAAAAAAAAAGAGGCCTGAAAAAAATAGACATAGTAACCGCATCGGTCAGAGTTGTAAGATGGAACAGGAGTATTACTATGTAAATCAAACCAAGGAACAGGTCGTGATGGCAGGCAGAGATGGGATCAAGTTTTGGCTTGAGCATGCATTGCACACAGTTGGCAGCGAGCCCAGGGAGCTCAGTGAGATTCTTCACCGCGAATCCCGCTTGGAGTCCGTCAGTCCTGGGAAGGATGACGAATGTCTCTGCAACCCACCCACACATCACAGCAACGCGCGCATCTCTGGCCTCTAGATTCACTTTTTCTTGGGGCCCCTCTCCTGTCCTCATGGTCCAAAGCATTTGCTTCAAGCTACTGTAAAGATGAGCAGAAACGTAAGGTGAACATGGTAAAACTGGAAGCGATCATATTGGATTTATATTGCAGTAGTAGTATCCGCTTCTTTAGACTGCTTGGTAGTTAATTTGTGCCGTGCTGTTTCACGAAAAGCCCTTGCGTTGCTTGGTACCAGGTTTCTATTTCTCCAATTACCATAGCAAAAACGAGAAAAATAGGTATATACCATCAAAATATGTCTATTATATACATATATAAGAAAAAAAATTCCATACTCTTAGGATATGTACTCCCATTTTTATATACTGCTTAAATAGTGTTGTTATATCTCTTTATCTTTTTTTAACATACTCTAATAATAATTTTAAAATACTTCAAAGCGAGTTTCCTGAAAAATTTCATCAAAATCTACTTTTTATAGTTAATTTATGTACATACTTATTTTATACATGGAAAAGGGTATACAACAAAAATAAAAGACTCCGATGAATTTTTTCAACCAAATTGCATTAGAGTGTATTGGAATTAGTATTAAGTATACCAAAAGTGATAAATAAGTATAGCACGTTCATTAAATGGTATATTGGAAGTGGGTATATATATATATATATATATATATATATATCACAATAAAATCTTGCTTCACTTTAATACCATTGTTTTTTTATATATCTTTGTAAATATATAGCTCTGTCATCTTCCAGTTGCCTTTCGTTACTACTGGCATGAATTTACCTATTTGCCCATCAATTGGCTCGGCTAGACCTGTAGGACTGAATGACAATAGGGGGTATTCTTGATTTTTTTTACCCCTATAACTATAGAGTTACGAAGCCTAGAATCAACAGCCAAAAACCTAAAGCAAATCACTCAAGAAATCAAATTCCGGAAGTCGCCAAACCATGGAGTTGAACCGCCATACACTTGGTGGTCTAATCTCCTGGCAGTCAAACCGCTAGGGTCATGCCGATCTGACCGACCTCTGTCTAGAACAGTCCAATGCAGCTCTCTTATGGTATGAAACTTTGCATATTTCTTACTTAAGGTCTCAAAAACCTATTCCATCCATAGATCGTAGAAATCCAAATCAAAGTTCATATCTTTTTTGAGATCGAAGCAAGATTGCACTGAAAATAGGCAAAATACAAAAATGGTGAATATGACTTGCTTGTAGGCTCTAGATATACACTCACATGTCACAGCAAGCAAGAACACAAAAGAAATCAAGCAAAAAAACTCTCGGATCACGAAATCACTTGGTGAGCCCAAAATCAAGCAAAACCGGGTTTCTTCATGAACTTGCTATCAAAGTGGCTAGATATGTGAATATTGATTTTCAGAAGTTATCTCTATTTCTTATACGTTATTAGTACAACAAGATCAAGAATAAGAGAGGGAAGACGAAAAACAATCAAGACAGGAGCAAATCAATCAACACAAGAAAGAATCATGGAGATGAACAAAAATTGATATATTACTACGTAAGGATAAATGTTTTATAGCCACTCTACCTAGAGGACAAGAGAGCACATCGCAGTATTCAACTTTTCTCAAACCCTAATCCTAACACCTGCGAATACTTAGTCTCTAGAGAGGATGGTTAACTTCAAATCTTCATCTCGACCCGTTAAATAAATGGACCAGCCAGCTCCATCTAACAATTAGAAGATACTATCCATTTAACACGTATGTGGGAAGCCCGATAACCCCATACACATGGGTTTTAACTCACACACTATACTTATACATGCTTTTTAAAGTGCATAATCTCAAATCCGCTAAGTCCTTAACCTTTATCTTTTCAACTTCTCGTTAACCTAAACCACTCTATCAAACTCCGCTCAAGCGCTGCGGTTTTGATCAAAGGTAGTTTTCAGTAGTTTGATCACACTACCAAAGTAAACCTTTCTTGACCCGATCATTTCCTTTCAATGCAAGCAATTGTCATGATTACCACATATAGATGCACTACTGGCTTGCCACGCATCGGTAAATCTCTCCCGTTCTGGTTCCACCCAAGCAACATGGTGCAACCCATCGTTTGAACTTTTCTTCAATATTTCCTACCTTTCTCATGCATGCTTAAGCGCAACCATGTCACCCAACATTCTTGATCGTTCTGGACATCGACCCCTTCACGAGCGTAGCCCCGATCCTCGCTGTTGACCAGAATTGACTCTAAGCGATTCTGCACATCCAAAGATAAAGAAATAATCTTCGGGCATAAGTTCTTCGCAACTTGACCCACGTTAGCAGTAACATGTCTCATGCAATTTATAACTACTGACCTTGGTCACTCAAATTCTTCCCGTGACTTAAAACCCCAAATCACATAAGCTGCCAAGACATCACCTATCAAGCTGGTCTGACCACAAGGCCATAGCGGTCAAAACGCTAATGACCCCTGGATTGAAATGGAAATGGGCGCCAGTCTGACCGCCAAGGAAATTTGGTCAAACCGCCCCTTCAACGTCGATTTGACTGGCCATCTTGAAACCTCCTAGAAATTTCTAACAAATTTGCATTTCAATATTTCTGTCATTCCTAAATTGCAACAGTTCATCATAACATAATCCATGACCCTCTTACGTAGTCTTTCAAGACCAAGTTGCCTTTGGATGGAATCTCCTCCTCTAACTATTTTCTTCTATCGCTCGACCAAGTCCCCTGCTCTCGGTTCTGCTAACCCCATCTCCACTGTCGACGCCGCCACAGGAATCTACTAGCACCACTTGACCAAATCCCTTGCTTCTCAGCAATGCTCCTCCTCGTGAGTCTTGACCCCATCTTTCTCTCCCTCCTCGACGCTCTCGCAAGTCACAACCCCAACACCTCACGACGCCTCTCCCTCCTCACGTTGCCAAGAGGGATAGGTTACCTATGACAGTGCTGCGGCGGTGTCGATTGATTCCTATGGCAGCATCGACGCGAAGATAGGTGCTCTTCTGAGAAGGGACGGTAGGAGGCGTAGGAGATGGCGGCACTTGAAGCTAGCGGGGCCTAGAGGAGGGGTGACAGGATGCGCGGAAGAGGGCAATGGTGAAGCATGGCGGTGCAGCATTGTTGGGAGGAGAAGATGCGAGAAGATATGGTCCAGTGTGAATAGGTTAGTGCAAAATGAGTTGCCGTTAGGGAGGAAGTGATGGAAGGTGACAGAGTGGTATATCGCCAAAGATTTGGAAATTTTTATGGTTCTAACTGAATGCATGTACTTTGCTACAGATAAAATATTCACATTATCTCAGCACATTGAGTCGACATTGTTAGGATCAGCTTGCCCCACCCACTACTCGGGTGTGTTGTGCCTCTGTGCCATCGGCTCTGTTGTGCACCGTTAAAGCTATGTTGTTTTATCCTAGAGAAATTTTTAGGGGATTGGAATTTGTTTTTTAGTCGGCTGTTTTTTTTGTTTTTGTTGGAGATTTTAAGAGGTAATTGGGAAGGATAGATAATTTACCATCACTAACTCTCTCTTTTAAATAGTAGGTATTAAAGTAAACCGAGATTTTATTATAGAATATATCAAAACTGGTCACATCTCGGTGATCTGCACAATCGATTTTCTCTTGAAAAATAGGTCGGGTTTGCAGATGAGAAATAGATCGTTCGCTTGGTGACAACTCATAACGCACCACGTGGTGGCCTCTGATTGGCTTATCCTCCTCTGCAAGCTCGAACGTTGTGCGAACTGCATCAAAGCCTGTGCAGGAGGCGCCACAGGGAGCGAGCGAGCCAGAGAGAGATCACTGTACGCATAATTTAAAACGGCATCGGCGCTGTCCGATCTCCGATGCAGCACCCCCCCCCCCCCCCCCTATCTCTCTCTCTCTCTCGGTTGGCAGTCGCAGCACAGGTGTACAGGCCAACCAGTTCAGACACTGCCGATGCACGCACCACCGCCCATCACGAGCCTGGCTCCAACCTCCAAGTCCTAGCCCCTCCTCTCCTCTCTCTTTTAAGTCGGCACATGATAGCGCGCATCGCATCGCCCCCATACTCCAACAGGCCTACTAAATTCAAGAAACGCATACACTGAGCAACTGTCACTTCTCTGATCTAGCTTTCTGCAATGGCGACTCACCTGCTGCTGCTCTCCATCCCTCTCCTCCTGAGCTCACTCTTCTCAGGTGCGTACGTGTGTACATGCAGCTCGCTCAATCTTGACGTGTGCGCTCCGTTGATCAGTAGCTTTTGCATGTGCAATGCAGCATATTTACGATGTGTTGATTTGTTGTCCAGGGGCACTGTGCACGACGTTCACGCTGACCAACTCGTGCGCCTACACGGTGTGGCCGGGGCTCCTGTCCAGCGCTGGCACGCCGCCGCTGCCCACCACGGGCTTCGCGCTGGCGCCGGGGGAGTCGCGCGCCGTGGACGCGCCCGGGGCGTGGTCCGGCCGCATTTGGGGGCGGACGCTCTGCGCCGCCGACCAGGCATCCGGCCGGTTCGCCTGCGCCACCGGCGACTGCGGCTCGGGGACCGTGGAGTGCGCGGGCGGCGGCGCGGCGCCGCCCACCACGCTCGCGGAGTTCACCCTCGCCGGCGCGGGCGGTAACGACTTCTACGACGTCAGCCTCGTGGACGGCTCGAACCTGCCGATGGTCGTGGAGCCGCAGGGCGGCACCGGCGCGAGTTGCGGCGCCACGGGCTGCCTGGTGGACCTGAACGGGCCCTGCCCCACCGACCTGAAGGTGGGGGGCGCCGACGGCGCCGGCATTGCCTGCAAGAGCGCGTGCGAGGCGTTCGGGCGCCCCGAGGACTGCTGCAGCGGCGCCTTCAGCAGCCCGACGACGTGCCAGCCGTCGGCCTACTCGCAGTTCTTCAAGAACGCGTGCCCGCGCGCCTACAGCTATGCCTACGACGACGCCACCTCCACCTTCACCTGCACGTCCGGCACCGCCAATTACCTCGTCGTCTTCTGCCCTAGCATCTCCAGGTAATCGAGTCGCTTCACTCTAAATTCTAACGCGGCTAGTCTCGTGTACCAACCACTGCATGCTTCAGGATAGTTTTGTTCATGCAGACGCATATCATTGGCATGAACGTGAATCGCTGCATGAATGGATGGTTGATCAATGATCATGCATGCATGCACGTGGCACATGATTAGTTGTAGCTTAACGTTTTGTGCCGCCAAAGTAGATCCATACAATGTGGTTGGTCGGTGCAGTAAACTGCACAAGTCGGCATCAACAAATCTTGTCACGTCCAAGTGTCCAACACGTACTAATAACGTTGCCAATCAACTAACGGCCTTTGAAAACTCTGATCTGCTGCAGCCTCAAGTCATCCGTCGGCGGCGCGAACCCATCGCCGGGCCTGCCTCTTACCAACGACACGGTCTCCTTCCTCGGCCGCGGCCGCGACGGGTACGCGTCGAGCCGCGCCCCGCTGCCGGCTCCGAGTCCCCTCGCTCTCGCGGCCATCGTGCTCTCGTGGCTCTGCAGCGCCCGGCGCCACTGGCCGTCGTTGTAGAGCGAGCTCACGGCACCGGTCGGCACGGCCGCCCGCGGCTCGCCGCTCGCGTACGTCGTTGTCTCCGGGCGGCATGCATGGACGCACGGCACCGCCCAGCTGAGGCACACCTCGTGAAACCGTGCATCCGCCATGTGCTGGCCCGACACTTTGACCTCGGGCCGTAGTACTACCTGTATAGATTATCATTGTGGGGAGGGGCTAATATCATATGTATGTATGTCAAAGTGGTATGGTTTTGCAAGCAAGGTAGTGGAGACGTGGAGTACTAGTTAAAAAAACTCGGATGATTAATTAGGATGATGGAGTGATTAAGCCTCCAGATTGCAGCAACCAGCTTGTCATAATTTTTTTTGAGAGGAGAGGTCAAACGGAACAGAACCGAACCAGGTGGGTTGGGACCTGGGGCAATGTGTGCAGATGGGTCGGTGAACTGATCACATGAGTTCAATTTCTTTTGTGCCTACATAAATAACATCTGAACCTGAATCCTGAGTTAACTGCATGCTTTCTTCTCTGTTTCGGTGTCGCACATGATATCTGAAATCTGAATCCTGGCACGATGGATCAGTAAAACAAATGCATGCAGGGACGAACCTTATTGGTTACCGCTTGTCTTGTCCGGTGCCAGTTTGTGAGGTCTGCTCGCACAGTTGCACTGTCATCAGTATTGAGTGGTCACTGTTGCTCTCGCTGCCTGAATCGTGAAAAGTTAGACAGTTGGGACCCTGGTGGTGGTGGTCCATCTGATCACTTGAGCATACATGCATGGCAGATGCTGATACCTTTGCCTCTTGCACTGTTGCACAGCAGGTCTGAAGATATTTACCGCGAGTGGAATCTAGCTAGGCTCGTGCAAGTTTTGAGAAATGAGAACCGAAAAAGGCCAGATTATAACTTACAGACTGTGATGGAACCATGCAATATGAGCAGTGGCTGCGGGGTCAATTGCATTAGCACTTTTACAAACTTTTGGACTTCGATGTAAAACTTTAAAGGTTTTAGGCTGTTATGCTACTTGGCTACGCCACTGAATATGAGTGGCCCAAGTAGTAATGGGCGTTTCCGGTTGAGGCCTATTGTGGCTATGAGTAGGGACTGAGTGGCCCAAATGGTAATGGCCCATTTTGAACACAGGAAACCGTTAATTCCTTTGGAAATTCCTTTTTCCAAACATAGCCTCAACAAGAGGGACTGTAGTTGGTGAGTTCATTTAAGATTAAGACATTTTAATGGATTGCGTTAGTTTGACAGAAGATTCCTTAGCTTAAGCTTAAAATACAAGTCTTGGAGAAGATTAAGGAGGCCAGCCGTAATCCATAATCCAATGATCATAGTTGGATTCCCACCAACAGCGGATCAGGACGGTAATTCATGTGGATTTTCCACTGTAGTTTTTGGGATTTTAACCTGTACACTAGTTAATTGCCTCTGAGAAAAGAGAGCAAAGATTAAGAGGATTAAGTGCATGCGACGCAACTGTTAAGCAATCATATATACCCTCTCTGCATTTCATCATCCAGACTGAATACTAAGTAAGAATCCACACGCACTGTCTGCAGAGAAAGCCTGAAGGTTCCCAGAAATCCTACGACCATACCAGACATGCTTTTTCCAAAAACTGCTCCATGACAAATCTCAGATCAGCCAAAGGAGGATAGAAAAGAGGCGAGCACTCAGGTAGCATCTAATAAGTAAAATGATCTATCGCCAACGTCCATCTACGATCTGTAGATCCATGGCAGTATTAGCAAAAGCAGAGATAGGGATCAGATAACTAAAATTAACATGCTGATATCGTCGTAGGCCCCCCCACCACGGCATCACCAAAAAAATGGCCGCGACCAACGAGGCCCGGCCGGGAGTGTCAAAGGTTTCGCAAAGCGGTCTGCAATTGTGCAATGCCGACATGGCAAACGTATATCTAGGCGAAAAGCGTCCCCCCAAATCTTTCATCTTTTCGTCCCGTCCATGCATGCACACACCCCCTTTCGTTTCTTTAGTACCCAACTTGACTTGTTTCGCCCTTTGCTTGACATGGCACTGACATGACGCATCCATCCATCGTCTCGCTAGTTTCCATTGTACGACCTGACATACCACACGTAAAGAACCAGTAATTAGTCTTGGAATTAGGCAATCATAGTGTTCTTCGTGCCTAATACAACCGTATACCGGTATATAAAGGTGAGAATGCATAGGAGTTGTTGGGCATGTTTACTTTCAAGAAGATGATGATGATGATTTCCAACCAACAACGTACCTCAACTACATTGCCTGCCATCTATCGTTAGGTAGTAGTACTATCCAGGTCGCATCGCCACCTATATTGGGTGCCATTCTCGGGGGTTGTTTGGATGAATGTTTTTTGGAATTTTAGTTCAAATTTGAATTAAATCCTAATAACTCAAATCCAAATCGACCCCCCGGTCCAAACATATGCCCTTATTTGTTTAGTTCGTTGCTAGTTTGCTACATGCTGCGGTCACGTCGACATCGACTTGGCACTGCATGGACTCCACCTCAGCAGCACTTGCGCATCGACTTGAGTTACGTGCATAACAGGTCAGGTGAAATAGTAACAGACCAAAAACATGCGCACGTACGTGCAGACAAAGCATGAACACATGTTGGCGATGAGAAGCTAGCAGGATAGCTCCAGGCAGGCAAAGTAGCCTCCTTTAATTTCAGCTACTAGCTTGCACCTCTTTTGATGATCTGATCCTTTCCCGGTCATGCATCCAAGAGCACAGGAGTCCATCGTAGACGACGACTATTTCGAGGTCAAATGCACTATTTGCCATTTCTCCTCCTCGGCAAGCAAAGGATGTTTCTGTGTTTTGTCCGGACACACACAGTCTGAAGGGACGTAAAATTATAGGGCAAAGAGAGAGTCCGATAGGCGGATGCAAAGATGGAATTGAAGCTGCTGTTTTTCTCTCGCCATGGTGCATGGACTGCCCCCGTCGTGCCAAGGCTTCGCCAGTGCCAATTCAGTACGAGAACAGTGGAGAGTGACGCGCGCGCGCTGGAGCTATCTTTTTTCCTCTTTTCCCCCCTCTGTGTGACAGAGAAGATGAAGAAGAAAAGCTTGAAAAGTACTACATGGCGATGAAAAGAGGAGGGATCGAAGAGAGAGAGACACGGTAGTGCCTAATCTCTTATCCGATATGTAGATCACCTTGTACGCTTTACACGGCAGCAATGTGTGCGCTCGTTCGCCGAGGTTGGTGCGCTCGTCGTTCCTTTTGCTTCCGCCTGAAGAATCGTCGGAGCGATCGAGGTAATCTCCATTTGGCATTTGCTCGTCAGCAATTGATCAGAGAGTAAATGAAATGAGCGTCATTCAGCTTCAGAGTTCAGATCCACACTGCTTCAGAGAATCTGGATGTATGCAAGTCAATTCTTGTTTACCCGTGGATTCGGTACAAAATGAACTGAATCTTACATTTTCGTTTTGTTGTATGATTGATACATGTGTATGTAATAATAAGCCATTATTTGCCGGCATTACGATTAGTCCTAATAATCTTGATGTTGGAACCGGCAGTAGCTCTAGCACGAGAGATCGATCGTAGCTCACTGCGGCTTCGTGGAGTTTCTTTTTCAAGATTAGGATTACAAGAGATCGATGGTATATATTTATATCTGATTACATGTTTGACTCCGACTCACAATTTCCTAATTTACTCAGGCCAATCCAGCACATATTTCAAACGACTTGGCTAGCACATGAGCTGCCTAGCTAGTTACATTGGTACTAGATTTGGGCTTGACTTCAAATATCGAGTCAATGCTAGATTACCATCTAAAATGGGATTCTAGATTACTTTCGAGCCCATTACCAGTTTGCCACCCATCTTATGTAGTTGGAGTCAAGTAACGCTCCAAAGAGAAAGAACCATCTAGGTAAACTTTTTTTTTTTTGAGAGAGGGAGTTGGGTAACTGTTAAAGCCTATAAACTGAAGTTGGTTGCAACCGTCAGTAACATATTAACTGTTGAAGCCTATAAACTGAAGTTGGTTGCAACCGTCAGTAACATATTAACTGTTGAAGCCTATAAACTGAAGTTGGTTGCAACCGTCAGTAACATGTAGCTCGATATGCAAGTTGGGAACATATCATTGTCACATGAAAGGTAAGAACAGTGCACTGCTGAATATCTAGCGTGAGCTTTAATGTTGCTTAGCTAGCATACACGGTGGAAAGCTGCAGGTAGTTTTCGATCGCTAGAGCAACTCGCTGCGCGCGTTTCCGCTGGCCTGGATCGCCGAAGCGTTCAAAGAATCTAGCTAGCTGCTGCTGCTGCTCCAGAAAGCAGCATCCAGCGCTGCACGATGTGAGCGATCGAGAGCAACGCCGACACGTCGTGAAAATGATATGTATCTACCCGTCTCATGTTTCCCGCAGCCCCATCGCTAGCTCGAAGTTTAATCTGTAGCTCGTCTCAGTTATCTTACCTCACATATAAACTCCTCATTTCCATGGTAGCTTAATTTGCACAAGTGCTTGATTCTTTGGTACTGACTGTGGCTGGAACAGGCACCAAACAAACTGGATCAACTGCGTCTGAACTAGAGTACATTATAAACCGGACACCTAATCGATCGATCCTTGCTCCTAGTCCTAGTTTTCTGCTGCAAAGAAATTGGAAGCTTGACATCACTTGATTTCCTTCTTACTAGATTATGTTTGGTGGCATTTGCCGTGTACAAACCGACGAATCGCACGCGCACACAAAGCTAAAACACGACAAGCATATACACGCCAAGACAAAAGGCAAAGGAAACGCCACGCCCGAATGGAACAGCGGCACACGGAGCCCGTGAGGTCACCTGCAAGACGGCGAGTTTTCACCTGTCTACCGACACCGAGAGTCGTCAGTATTGCGCCGAGAAAACGAAGGATCAATGCGAAAGCCCCCCACAGAAATAAATCGCAGCAGGGTCATCTCCCCCCCCCCCCCCCCGGCTCTGCTGCTGCTTCCTTTGATCCTTTCCCACAAAGCATGTCATCCACCCCAAAATCTGTCTTTTCGTTTTGGTGGGTACCTTGATTTTCCTACCTGCCTTGTAAGACGTTTAAGTTAGAGACCCGTGTATTGTAACGGAGTCATAAAAATGGTGAGACGGAACTTACTATCTGACCAACTTCATACATTGGAGAGCAAGCGACAGAGAGAGAAGGGTGGCCAGAATGCGCGAGAAGATGGGGAAAATGGAGGGGGTGGGCGATTATATCCAGAGAGAGAGAGAGGAGGAGGAGAAAGACAAATGATTCAGATCAAATCGGATGGCTGTAGAGAGGGGAGAGTAGAACGCACCGACGACCACCAACTTTTCTTTATATAATAGTAGAGATTTTTAGTGCAAAGACACACAAGCCTTTTGTGTGTTCTCAAAAAAAAATCTTCTATCTTTTTTATTTTTCCTTTTGAAAAAACATAAAAAAAAACTATGTCCCAAAAGCAACAGAATAAGTAAAAAGAAGGGAAAGTAGTAATTCCCTTCCCAATCCCCATATCATTGCTCACCGCCCGGGGGGGGGAGGGGGGGGGGGGGCAAGAACAAAAAAACAACGGTGGAAAATGTTGGAGCAGGATGCTTGGCTGATGACGTCATCGCGAGCTATAAAATGGCCAGGTGTGCGAGCGAGTCTGCCTAAGCCTAATCAGCCCTACTCCCACTCTGCTCAGCTTTATGGATAGGTGGTAGTGGCCACTTCCTCCTCTGACTTCTCCTCCCTAACCACCACGTCGATCTTACCTTATATAGTTAGCTAGCACGGCCATTTTCAAGAATCATCTTGGCCGCTCTTGCCATAATTGATCATCTCCTATTGGTTACTAGCTCCAAGCATACATAACACACACTTCAAAAATTGGTTGTTGCAAATTGGATTCGGTTTCATATATAATACCAGTGTGCAATGGCTTCTTTGATCGCTTTGTCAGCCTCGATAATTAGTCTCTCATTCGTCATTCTATCATTCTTTCAAGGTATTGGCATTGGCAATGGCGAATCTTGGTTTGTTGCTGGGATTGCGTGCGTTCTTTTGGGGGGTGAAGGCTAACAGATGGTGGTGTGTTTGCGTGCATGCAGGGTTGGCGGTGGCCGGCATAACGTTCACGTTCACGAACCGGTGCGGCGGCACGGTGTGGCCGGGTGTGCTGGCGAACTCGGGCAGCTCGCCGCTGCAGACGACGGGGTTCGCGCTCGGCGCGGGGGAGATGCGGTCGCTGACGGCGCCGGCGGGGTGGTCGGGGCGGTTCTGGGCTCGCACGGGGTGCGCGTTCGACGGGTCGGGCAAGGGCGCGTGCGCGACGGGCGACTGCGGCTCGGGCGAGGTGGAGTGCCACGGGGCCGGCGCGGCGCCGCCCGCCACGCTGGTGGAGTTCACGCTCAACGGCAGCGGCGGCAAGGACTACTACGACGTGAGCCTCGTGGACGGGTATAATCTGCCCATGGTGGTGGAGGCGGCGGCGCCGGGGTGCCCCGCGACGGGCTGCCTCGTCGACCTCAACGAGCGGTGCCCCGCCGAGCTGAAGGCCGGGCAGGGCCAGGCGTGCCGGAGCGCGTGCGAGGCGTTCGGCCGCCCCGAGTACTGCTGCAGCGGGCAGTTCGGCAACCCCGACACGTGCCACCCCTCCGTCTACTCGCAGATGTTCAAGACGGCGTGCCCGCGCTCCTACAGCTACGCCTACGACGACGCCACCTCCACCTTCACCTGCACCGGCACCGACTACTCCATCACCTTCTGCCCCCGTGCCGGCACTCCCAACAGGTACTTACTTACCCACATGGACATGGTTGCTGTGTGCATTGTCCTCGTCTTCACTGTTGTTCAATTAGTCCTGTGCGTGCTTCCCCTTGCAAACCTTAATCACATGGATGGATCGTCCGATCAAAATCAAGCAGCCTAAATAAAGTAAAAAAACAATATAAACCTTGCGCGAGACATCTCAGGTTGTTCACCTATTGTCATCGCGAGCATTGATTTCCGATTAAACAGAGCAGCTAGGTCTAGTTTACCCAACCGGCACTTGATGGTAGATTAGTTAAGATGAACTACAGTGGACAACAGCTTGGGAGTCTCGCTCCATTGCAGTGAGTGTGCCCGGTGCCGTGCAAAATCCCAGAGGAGAAACTGACGGACATAATGGCTGGATAATATGAGCATCTTCCAGATTACTGTGGAAATACATTTCTGACAAAAGAAGCATCAAACTGTGAGATGGAGAAAGGGGATGGGGTGAGACTTGAGGTTGACAAGGATAAGCTGAGAGCGAAAAAAGGAGCTGCTTTAAGTTGTTCTCCTCTCTTCTTTTGCCACCTTCGCCTTTGTTCCTTCCCCACCATGTATGGTCACCAGCCCCCTCTAGCTAGTGGTTGTTGAGTTAAAAGCTGTCCATGCCTAGTTGGAAAAAAAAACCCATCAAAAACTCAAGAAAAGCCTGGAATCTCTCACACTGCATTGCTTTAACTAATTACCCATCTACAATGCGTGCATAGTTGCATCATAGCATTCATCTTTGCTCATGAAGATATCATTCTGATCAGTCATGTTAACATTTCTGCAGTCAGAAATCGACCAGGGACCCATCGCCTAGGCCGGACGGCGCGCAGCTCGAGGACGACTCATGGCTGGCGAGCTTGGCGACCGGCGAGGTCAACGCCGCGACGACGGGGTCGACGGCGGCATCGTTAGTGCTCCATGCCGCATTAGCAGTGGCAGTCATGGCCTTGTTGGTATTACACTAGCTAAGAGCCTAAGACCGAATTGGCTAGGAGCCCTGGTGTGGTAAGATGGGATTCTTGATCGGTGGGAGTGACCCGAGTTGCTTTCGGATTTTAAAAGAAGATTGGAGCAGTAGGATGAGGACGTGAAGCACATTCTTTAGCCTTTTGCTTGTGGATAGAGGGATTGACAAGTTGGCAACTATAGTTCTAGTGCTATTGTGATAGTGTCGGTCAAGAAGTACGCTCTGCATTAGTTTATTGCCTTTCAGAAAACTTGTTACTCCAGTTCATTTTTGTGTATACATTGTTTCTTTTCTTTTTCTTTTTATTTACTTCTCTTCTTGTCACATGCAGTATTCTAAGTGAAGAAGTATAGTAAGATTTTACCACCTCTTCTTAGCACTTTCATTTTTATGAAAGAGATCTAATGACAATAGCTATTTTGACACTCCTTGAGCATTTTCATGATTTGACACTCCTTGAGCATTTTCATGAATCTGCCTGAAGCTTGTGGGAATAATCCATGTATAAACCCATGCTGTCCCCAGAATGCATTTTCCACTTAGCTATGACATTTGTTCTGCCTTCTCATGACTGTTCTACTGAGTGCTTTGAACACCTAAGGAAGTTGTACCGAGAGGTTCTGAAAAGTGTTTACAAAGATCGTCATGTTTATAAACATAAAAATCTCCTCTTTGAAAAGTGCTAGATTTTTTTTTGAAATTGAAAAGAGCGAGATTTGATCAATACTGTTAATTGGGTGATCACCACAAATTCATTCTTATGATGGGAGAACAGTTCTCTGGAAAAGGAAAATTGAAGATATGGTGAGTCAGAGTAAAAGAAAATGAGGGGACAGATCTTAATTTGAAAAGGTTTTCTATGGTTCACGAAGGTATGATCATCAGAAGAGGAGGAGAATAATCACCTATTGACAACCCACAAAGTTAATGCGACCCGTGTTATTATCCCTAGGGTAATCACACTTAAGCAATATATTATTATTCACTTGACCAACAAAACAATGCTCTAACAAACAACAAGTCTTTACCAGAGTTACGCAGTAGAACAATAATATAGATATTATCTCTTTATTTACAACAATTACCACGTATAGCTATGGTTTTTAATACAATTATTTGAATACAAGAGATACGGGACATATACCCTATCTCTTGCCCGCTCAGCTTGGCGGGACACCTACTCATCCCAACCATCGTATAGGGTGTCCACCTCACCCTGGTCCTTGTAACAGTCGCCCTCATCCCTTGTGGCCTCGTCGGTGCCCGCGAGCCTTTCATCCCACTTAGGGTAATCCCTGGTTAGACTAGAGTCTAACAAAAGAAGATAGTAACAAGGGTGAGTACTAATATACTCAGCAAGTATTAATAGCAAAATGCACTATATGACTTTCCTGATTGTTATCACATTTCCTAACTCATATTTGATTCTGAAAATTGCTTTATCAAATTAAGTGATAAGTTTTACTTTATGAAGATACTACTTTTCACTCAGTGAAAAGAAAGATTCCTAATGACCTCCGTAGCCTCCAATTCAGGAGACATGTATGAATTCATGATTTTATTATGCATTGTGCATGCTTGTGGTATTGTACACATAGCTACTCTGAGTCCTCATGAAACTAGATATCCTGCATTTCCTTGCATATGATGCCAAGTTTAGAGTATAGAATATTTTTTCAAGTTACGTTATTTAAATCTCCACTCATCTATTTTCCTCCGGTGTCCTGGGATGCTCACCCGTCATCCACCGACTTCAAATAACGTTGCTTGGGCCGGCTATCACTTCACCTAACACTCCACCTGCACTAATATATACGCCTAGGAATCACTTACATCTGGACTTGCGCTACTGGTCCTGAGCTCCTCCATCACCACTCACTCTTATAATGCTTATCCATTGTGGAGAGGATAACAACAAAACAGGGTAGCATGTTCTGCCCGTTAAAAATGGGAAATTGGCACTTAATTACAGCCCCCCTTTTCGAGTGAGAGATTTGTTGGTTCTTATGTTCTATCCATATATAAAAGGGTCCCACCCGCCCTCTCTTTCCTGTCTAGGGCCCCTTTTACCATCCTATTAAATACTTTTGTAGCCCAGCCGCTCCTCTCAGCTGGATTGCTATCTTTTCTCATATCTCATCTCTTTTATTCGATTTGGCCTTGAAATAAAGTTTTAATGCATGTATACAATAGATGATATAGAATGTAGTTTGTACATTTAATATAACTAGATTTGTGATTAAAGGACAAGCTTGCCAGGGTAGTAGTAGTAAGTGTTGGTGTCGACTATGACTGGGTTCGCTGTCTCAACCTGAGCTAACTTTCCTTCTGCATTTAACAAGGATACGTGTGACTTGAGAAAATATTTTAATTAGGACCTTTATAAATTTTAGAGAGTCATTCCCCTATTTTGGTGGATTTTCTAGCCGAATGTATCTACCACAAATTTTTTGGGTCTACTAGGGAAGTCAGCGTTCCTATAATTTTTCCCTTTTCTTTCTCTTTGGCTTACTATTCCCTTGGCCTATTCAGCCCACTCACCGGCCTACTTATTGTGCACAGCCTGCTCATGCCCGGTCCAATGCACGCATGGCCTATTCACACATGACCCAACACACGGCCTAGCCTCACTCACACACGCATGACCTTAACACACCCGCATGCACTCGGCACTACACACACTTAATGCCAACACCGCCTCCTACCCTCCTTTCTTCCTCTCGGGACTCCTTCGTCTCCTCGATTTAGTGGCTGTCGCTCGCTCTCGCTCCCTCTTCCGTGGTTTGATGCCTTTCCTTGCTTCTCCCTGTTGGATCCACTTGGTGCGCTACCTCTCCTTGGCTCAACCCTCGGGTTGCCACCTCCTCTTGGCTTGAATCCAACCGATCCGCCTCCTCTTGGATCGGATCCAGTCGATTCACCTCCCCTTGGGTCATCTCCCACTGAATCTACCTAGTGTGCCTCCCCTCGGGTTGCCCTCCATTGGATCTACTTGGTGTGCCTCCTCTCTGGCCGCCCTTCGCTGGATCTACTCGGTGTGCCTCCTTAGCTTCTTTGGTTCCGTGGCTCCCTCTACCCTGTGGCTACCTCGACCTCCTCGGTTCTATGGCTTCCTCGGCATCTTTCACTCTCATGGAGGCCACTGCTAGCTGGGTGGCTCTAGGGTGGGCGCGTCTATGGCTGAAGGCCATGGCTTCGGTGGCTCTCATGGTGGCTATGGTTCACCGGCTTGCTTCTACTCGGCTTCCTTCCCGGGATGGTTCAACCCTTTTCCCCCTTTTAGTTTTGTGCATCTTTGTTTTAGTTACTATTTTTGCTATGCCTCTATCTTTTACCACACCAGGTTTTGGGAGGACCTATGAATGCTACGGTGACAGAACTCGGTAAGGAGGGTTGTGCACCGGGGAGCATGCTGCCTTGCCCGAGGACGCGCGTGGCATCTACGGGTTTATCGTCGGTGGTTGTGGTAGCAACCGGTCGAGTGGGGTTGTCTCCACCTCTCAGCTGCCTTGCCTGGTCGGTCATGCTGAGGTTGTAGAATCAAGGATACCAAACTAGAGGGGGGATGAATAGGAGTTTCTAAAATTTTTTGCCTACTAAGACTAATTACCACAAAATAAGACTAGGCAAGACTTCAATGCAATTTAAACTTACACAATTCTAGTATACCTAAGGCACCATAAACACTAGTCTCTACAAATATATATTTAGCACTAGTACATAAGACAATCTTAACAATCGCAAAGCTAGAAATATAAGTGTGGAATGTAGAGGCAAAGAAATAACCACAAGATCACTCGAGAAGTTCTTTCCCGTGGTATTGAAGATTTGCTAGTTTTCATTAGTCCACGTTGAGGAAAACCCAAGCGACTTGGACCGGCTCCATGAATTAAGCTTCAACTCCTCAATCCACCAGTGGTTGTCCTTCCTTCACTCCGGAGACGGTGGACACCAAACCACTCATAAGTTGGCGCTGGACCTCTTCACAATCTTCTTGAAGAGGTCACCTCGCAATATCTCACCAAGCCGGCTAGTGCCAGCAAGCACCAAGAGTAATAAATCAAGACTTCGCTTGATGACGATCAAGTGCCAAAGGATAGTCGAGATGAATTCACTTAATGTTGGCTTAACTACCTCAAATAAATGGAATGAAAGTAATTGAGGTGTGGAATGAATGTTCTGTGCTCAAGGATGTTTCAATGTAGTGTCTTACTCTATCCTTAAGCTGGTGGAGGAGTATTTATACCCCCACCAACCAAATATAGCAGTTTCATAAAATAATCATGAAAAATCAGAGCGAGCAGAAGTACCACCGTTCATAGGCCGGTACTTCTGCACCTATATTGTAACAACAGTAACGACTATAACAGAGTGTCAGAACTAGTCATTGAAATATGGTGTGGTACTACCGCCGTTATAAGCGCAGTAGTTCCGATGTTCGAAAGTTCCAAAATTCTGGCGTGGTACTTCCATTTGCTTCAAGGCCAAAAGTTGGCGCTCTCTGGAAAAAATGTACCGCTCAAATTTTTGGATCTTCTGAACTCCAAAAGTACCGTTCAAGGGTTGCAGTACAACCGCTATGCGGTAGTTCCGCTGTTGAAATTCTGGTACTTCCGTTTTTTAAAGAGACAAAGTGATTCCACAGGAGCTCTCTGGAAAAAATGTTATACTCGATTTGCCAAAACTTTTGGAAAGCGGAAGTACCACTGATTACACTCTAGTACTTCCGATATTCCTGACAATGCATAGTTTGGCTACCAATTTTAATTTTAAGTGCATGCATGATTCTAAATTGATCCAATGGCACAAGAATATGTTATCAAGTTACTAGCCATGATCTATCTTAATAGTACGGCATTTATCCTATAATCTGGTCTATTACCCTGTCTCCTTAAGATCGATAAAAATAAAAGCGATTCTAGACTACTTATATCTTTGTCTTGAGCCACATTGATCTTCATGATGACCCTTAGCATGCATCTCACATTCATCATCGAGACTGACCCTTTCAAACACTCAGTAAAAATGTTAGTCCTATATTCACATAAAGTCATTAATCACGAAAACTATTTTTAGGGATCTAAATGCTTTCAGAGGTGTGGTGTGTGCCGTGTGTAGTGCTTTGCTGTGGGACCAAAAAGGGATGATGATAGGGAATGTGGGAGGGAAAGTGTGGGCCTACTTGTGTTGGGTTGGAATGGCAAGGATGCTAGAGACAGTCACGGTGCGGTCCTCATGTGGGAGAAGACATAGACGTTGTTCCCTTGTCATTGCCGAAGATGTCATCTTATGGTCCTCACGGTCGGCCTATTGGGTCCTTTGTGGTCCACGGTCTTCTTCGGCTTCCTCTACTTTCTTGCCTCTTCTTCTCCTGCTTTCCTCTCCTTGCCCCCCTCTCTCTCTATGTGTGTGGCTCGATGGTGATGCTCTTGGCTATGCCCAGTGGGCTTCTTGTGGCTTGGCTGAGTGGGGTGTTGGTGGGAATATGGCTGGTTTCCTTCGGTTGGCTTTGGGACCTCCTTCTCGGTTGTGAGGGAAATGTAGTGGGCAATGGTAGGGAAGAGAGCTAGGGGCTTAAGAAGGAGAGGCACTCAGCTGCCTTCCTCTTTCCTATACTATTTATGACCAAAATGCCTTCATTCTATCCACAATTGAGCGTTGGTCACTGTAGGGCTTATGGACCATTGGTCTGAGCTGTGGACTGTGCACTGTGTTGGATTCTCTGTGCATACATAATGGATATGACATGAAAAGAACAAAATGCAAAGAGAGATAAACAAAGCCAAGGTATAGTTCACAAAATTAAGGATAGACTTAAAAAGTACAGCAAATTAAAATAAAATGTTTACGAATTTAACAGAAGTAGTCAGAAGGAAGAAAATGGTCAACTTGGTCTGGAAATTTCACTAACCTCGTATCATCCATGGTAAGTTCTTGTGGATATATTTCTTGATAGTGCATTTGTGCCAACCCTGATCAACTTCATTGTGACGCTCCAATTAACAATCTTGACAGGGGAGTTACATAGAGAATCCCTCTCATGTCACAACAGAAAATAGGGAATTACCCTTCAAGAGAATAATGCGAGTAAAACATCTAGTTTCTGTTCTTTTTTCATCTTTAAACCAAAATTGGTTGCATGTTTCACATTATACTTTTGGCTAAGATAGATAAATGCTGGATCCTACACTAAGTCATTGAAAGGTGAATCCAATAAAATTCTCATTCCAAAATCCAACGAAGTTGCAGCAATGCTAACAATACGTTCTGACATGTGAGATAACTCTCTCTTCCTCTTCTTCACTGCGAGTATTACTGAATCATACTAGATTATACTTTTCATAAATATACTTGCGCGATAGAAGAGATGACAGTAACATTCGTTCTAAAAATAGATGCCAGATAAACGATTAGTTTTTTACCTTTCCCTGAGAAGGTACCAACACAGCAAATCTAGCTATCTCCTGCATTTTTTCCTTGGTAACCATTCAGTATTGTTCACAGAAGCCTCTGAAGTCAATTATAGACAGACAATATTAATGTTCCCTAAAACGATTATCCAATGATATACCGACAATATTGCCTGCCTACAAAAATTTGAGCCTTCCTTTTCTCCTTTTTGTAATGAGCCCCAGCTTAGCAATTGGCATGTTGATGCCTGGATCGAATCTCCTTGAATAAAAATATTGCTTCTTCAGCTACAATGCTCTTGCGGGCATCTGTTTACCTTTCTTGCTTTTACAGTTTCGTTAGGCAAAAACCTGCCTGTATGATTCTGTTTTTGCTTCTTTTCGAGTTGCTCCAAAATATCTTAGGTAAAGTTAGTGGGAATATGCCTGCTAAGTTGATGTTATGGTAGATGGCACCCGGCTGGTTTCTTCTTTATCAGAAAAAAAATATCTTGCTGTATATGAATCAGTCAAGAATGCAACAAAAATACCTGCATTAATGAAATGAAAACTAAGTCTAACTCAACATAACAGTGACATAATAAAGAATTTAATACAATATCCACTTACTATTTTCAAAGAAACACCCGAGATTCTGTAAAGATGTTCTCATACATTGGATCCTGTAAGAGGAGGATTATGCAGCAGGCTGGAGAGAATCAGGATGATTCCCTTATGTGTGTTATAACAATATCAGATTCTTCAGTGCCCTTATATAGAGAAATGTTGCAAGTATAGTTTCCAACTACAGAAAACAGCTAATCTCCAAAACACAGAGAACTAAATTTAGCAAAAGTGCTGCATATTCACAAATATGTCATTGTCTATTCAATAATCAATGTATCTTAATCTCAATGTTAAATCTGCCGAAAGTATTGGAAGGAAATTTCAACAATGCACTATGTTTCAACATGTGCTTTATGGCGAAGTGCCATTGAGCCTTCTTTGGAATAAAGGGAAGAAAAGATGATGCTAAATGGATTTTGGAATTACAGGTTAACCAATTGTGAGTCGTTAAAAATTCTGAAAGATTATGACAGGGACATGATATTAAGCATCATGGACCACCCCAAAATTTACGCCCTTCATCATATCAGCATCCACTTATACTGACGTGTGTCAAATCAGTCCTACACAGTTTCAACGACAAGCAATGTTAATATCCACCTGGAGAGACAAGATATTTTTTCCTTGCAATGAAATTCAGAGTGGTTAGTTGAACTGAGAAACAAAGACAAGCCAATCCAGCAGAAAGTGGAATTTTGTACTCTGAAAACCAAATGGGTTTTACTGTTATCCTACTTCTATATACAGAAGCAGCTCAAAGCCTCAGAATAGTAAGATGTCAGGAAAGAAGCGTTAAGAATGTAGCAAAAGTTGTTTAAGCATCAAATATACCTAAATCACTTCAGATACTATCCCTTCATCAAGATCTTTTGTCGAATTACCACCAACTCAGACTACTGTTGCTTGCATAACCAGGCACAGATGATTAGACTAATGGGGAATCATGTAGTTTCAGTAGCACGGTTAGTTAGCACTTCTCTCATTATCTGTCCCACCCCAAGTACGGACGATATTCAGACTTCAGAGCTCCATGGGGAATACAGTGCATAAATCCATCAATCAAATATCTGACAAAAGCAAATCCTCAGACCAAAGATTGAGCAATTTACACACTTCTGATCAATTTGTACTACGAACAAGGACATAACACAAGGATTCTGAACTTCCCCATCTGATTGAGATAAATAAACTCCCTACTTGAGAACCTACAGAAAGCAATCCTATACGTCTACAGACAGAGAGACATGATTGTTTGGTTCCTTGGTAAAATATATGTGTACTACTGTTTGTGCTGCGATTTGAGCCGCATAACTTCGATCTAACGGTTGTAGGAGTCCCAGGTTCGGACCCGCGGAGTCCACCCAGGACTTGCCGCTAATGCGTAGTCAACGAATTCACCTCGCTGACCATACGTCATGCTTGGCCCACTTGTCGGTGTGCCAGAGAGCTACCAACAAGGCGAATGCTCCTCCCCTCACCCCGCCGACGCCGCCGCGGCCGTTCGCCGGAGCTCCGCCGCATCCCGACCGTCCTTCCCCTTCTTCCCGGAGGCCTCGCGACGCATGCAGCCACCCGTCGGGAGCCCCTCCTTTCCCCGGCCCCTCTGCAGCCCCGACCGGAAGCGGCCGCCAGGCGGAGGCGCTGCGGCGTGCCGGCGATTGCCGCGCTTCTCCAGTCTGGGTGTTGTATGTATGATACTTCTCGACGGAATGCCTAGGAGAATCTGCTGAAGGCCCAATCTTTTCATGTAGCGATGGCATTGAGACTGGGCCAACTCAGGCCTGCAAGTCTGCAGCTAGCAAAAGAATTCAGGCAAGCAGGCTTCTTCTGAAATCGTGCTCTGTACAACAAGGATGCTGATGACATGAAAGAAAGGCAGGAAACTGTTCAGAAAAATGGACTGGAATTGATCCGAACTGCTACGGCATATAGGCTTAATGGTTAACGGTACAACAATGGCCACTTTCTCTTCAACCCTTCAGCTTCAGGTTCAGGGTACATACGTATGCTAGCGGGTCACTTCGTTTCGGTTATGGCTATGACCTATGGCTACATCAAATGATTTTTGCTCTTATATTCTTTTCGGTTATGGCTATAACCAATGATTTTTACTCTTAGAGAGCATTTGTATGAATGAAATGAATGTTGATAAACTATTTCGAAAAGTCTGTTCCGATAAACCATTTCAAAAAAATAGCAAAAAATCATCTCATTTAGTTATTTGAAGAAAATCATAAACTATAAATCATTAGCTAAAAAGAATAGAACCAATGTACAACAATTACAAGTTCTCTTCAGGGTCCGGATACAAACTTCCGTGGCAGTAAACTACTGTCTTGAAAATACTGCATCCGTTTATTCTTTCTTTCTGAGAACTTCAACAATGTGCATGGCAAACAAGATGGAATTTCTGATGTTCCATGTGAAAAGTAAAAAAGCAAGATCACATTAGTAATCAAGAATCAATATCCTGGGGAAACCAACATATTCATTCGTTGCAGGCCCTTCCTCGCTAGTCGCTGCAGAAGAACGGTGTAATGGTGTTGCAGAAGAATGCAGGCCCGCACTTGCCTCCTGTGGTGCTCTGACTTCGTGCATTGTGTTGTGCTACTCACTAAGCCGTGCTGAGAGACAGACCACAGAAAAGGTGTTAAAAAAATGGACTTTGTTGGAGTGCCCCCTTCGGCCCAACTTGCGTGGACCTAATCATACGTGTTAGCAAAAGAGAGCTTTTGAGGTCTCGCTCGTTTCAGCTTGAGCTTCTGGTTTTTAGCTTATTTTGTACTATTTATAAATTCCGTTTTTCTATACTTTTGACTTTTTTTATCTTTTTTGCCGGTTCTTTTTTCTCGTATCTGTTTGCATTATATGTGATGGGCTAACATATTTTTCTATTTTTAAATTTTTTAAATTTAATTATGATAAATAAGCCTCCATCAACTACAGTGTTTTTTCAGCCAGCTACAGTGCTTTTCAGCCATAAGCCACTCAAACAAAGCTCTTTTGAGCAGGGCCTTAATACTATTTACAATGATATTTATAAAAAATAGCTTTATGTCTGTCGTATTGACAAAAATATCGTTTTTACCGCTTGTGATCGGGCAGCAACGCGGGGAGCTGATGCGTAGGCCCCTGCCATCTAGCCATTGGACGGCAGGCGGCCTGCCACCCCACCTCAGCCCCAGCACTGCCTGGAGTCCCATGGCTAGACGGTAGGAGATTAAGCTGGCTGAGTCGGCTTAATCACCTGCCCTATTTTTTTGTATATTGTTTGTTTGAATTTTTGAATATATCAAATAGGCACAAAAATTACAAAATTTTACTGCAGTCTCTCGACACAACGTACTTGACCGTGTAATTTTTTTTAGTAATTTTAATCTACTGTGAATGTTGCTAAAAATTTCATACGGTTTTGATATCTGTAGAAATTGTTATATATATATATATATCAAATGAGATCTAAAAATTACGAAATTTTATGTGAAACCTTCCGACACAATCATAGTAATTATGTAATTTTTTGAGAATTGTATATGATCTGAATTTACTACGTTAATTCATATTATTTTAATCATAAAATTAACGATACCTTTGCGGTGCCTAATCTCTATTTTTTTAATTTCATACATTACAAATATTTATAGAAGTATATGTAATAATACAAAAAAAACATATAGCACGGGATGCGATATGGCTCACCCATCTAAACCACTGCTATCTCCTCGTCACATCTGTCTCTTTGTGTGTAGTCTTATTTTTCGTTGAGCTCGAGCATATCTTGTGAGATACATTAGCCACTAGTGTCTCTCCCGTGCTCCCCTCGTGCGGCCCGTCGCGGCTACTCTACGTGGGCCGTGGACCTCAGGGTGGTCGGCGCGATGCTATATGCCGCTCGCGCGTTCCAGGCCCGTTCCACAGAAGAGGAGGGTGTCTGCTTCGTCGCCGATCTCGTCTCCGCCGCGAATCCCCCCAATCGCGACCAACTTTTGTGCAGATTCGCACCGGACTCGCGGCGATTTGATGAGATAAAGTCTTAATTCCTCGGGTCCGCGATGCTGCGGAAGGTGACCGTCGCCTTCCTCGCCTGCGCCGCTCTCTTCCTCGCCTTCTCCTCCTACTCCCGTCGCGAGGTATGACCTTCTCTTCACGCTCCATTTTGGGAATCTTGAAGGCTTTATTTGATTGGGTTGAGTATTAAACATTAAACATGTTAAATCTCGTGCGGCCACTCTTGGCTTTGTAAGTTAGTCTCCGATCGATAACTGCGTTGGATGGATCGTAGGTAGTGGCAATAATGCGGAATTAGACCGGATCTTTCTTTCCCGTGTCGATTTATTCTGCACTCTATCTAATTTTAGCTTCTCGTAGTAACATGTTGCAATGTGATGTGTGCAATTAGTATACTTGTTGCCTTGTTGGTCAGTCTGCGCTAGCTATACGATGTTACTAACCAAAATTGTGCCACACCTTTTCCCATCAATAGTTTTAGTGAAGGCTAAACAAGCGAACTATGTGAGATGTTGGCATCTTTGGCTGATCATGTTCAGATGTTCTGTTTCGATGATGCAAGTAGCTTCGCTGTAGAATCAAGTGAGGCTGTAGTTTACTAGTAACTACGAGCGTCAGTGGCTGCAGTGTGATTAGAGCATTCTGTGTGAGATCTTGAACAATAAATAGCCTTTTATGCTCCTTTTGCGCAAGATCCGGGACATACATTGCGGCTACAGTTACGGTAGTAGTGGCTAGCGAGATGATGATTCAGGATTACAAAAGATTTAACCGTCCTTCTTTCTCATGTTGTGCAGAGCACTGCAGAGGTTCAGTTACCAGCAGTTACTCACAGGGTATACCTCGATGTAGAAATTGAGGGCCAACATATAGGTATATCTTCATTACGGCATTTTTCTTATGTTCCATTGTCACTTGCATTGTTACTACACATGTCACTCATCTTAAGCATAATTGTCTGGTTGCCTAATTCTTGTATGGGCTCCTTATTGCAGGTAGAATTGTTATTGGTCTTTATGGGGAAGTTGTGCCAAAAACAGTTGGTAGTCTTACGCCTTTTCTCTTTTTCCTCATGTTTATTTATTGATTGAAGCCTATAACTCTGGAGATAATGGCGTGGTCACAGATTGTGAAATGTTTCTGTTATGTTTGTTATGATGTTCATTCTTCCTTAGAAGAAGTTATTTTGACTTTGACCTTGCACCCCTCGTTAGATACTGTAAAAATTGCAAGAACAGGAGATTGATTGGATGCTTACAGTTTTCAGTAGTTTAGTGGAGGAAGGCTGATGTGCACTTGCATGCCTATGCCTTCCAACTTTGTACGCCTGTTTGCAATACTGCTCTGCAAATTTTAGTGATGTACTACTAGTTAGCACATCTTTCCTTTTTCACCATTTTGTTAAGATATCTATGGCTGTTTTGAAAGGAAAAAGGCACACCAACCAACCTAACTGCTTCCAACTTCCAAATCCTGTCACAGGAAGCTGTTTAATTACATATAGGAAGAATATCTTTCCTTTATGAGTTTTATTGTAGGCACTTATTTTTTTTCATTCCTACATTTTGCAGAAAATTTTAGGGCCCTTTGTACAGGTATTATTCTTCCTTGAATTGTTTTCATGTTGTCTTAAACTCCTTGAAGTGATTATTCATGTTGCACTCTGTTCATTATTACAGGTGAAAAGGGTGTTGGGCCTAAGGGTAAATCTCTTCACTATAAAGGAACACCATTTCATCGAATTATCCCGGGTTTCATGATTCAGGGTGGTGACATAGTTAAAGGTGATGGGAAAGGAAGTGAGTCTATATATGGAGGCACCTTCCCAGATGAGAATTTCACTGTGAAACATACACATCCAGGTCAGAATGTTCAACGAGTGATTCATATTTTCCACTTTGCCTTTATTTATGTGATATATCAACTAAGTACACATTTATCTTCAAGGATAGTGATCAGCACTTTCTGTAACGGCAAGCATGCTATCTAATTTGTGAACATCAATGCCACTGCTGCAGTGTTATTTTTTTACTTAGTTAGGCTGTCTTTCTTCCATCCTGACCTCCATAGGCACTGCACTGGATGGTTTGCATGAATGAGGTCAAACTGAAATATTTGTTTGAGCTTGTCTCAGATTAGTATTTTTTTTCTAAAGCTCATCTAAACAATTTTTAGAATTAACATTACAAAGGGAAAAAAGGTTCTTTTCCTTAGCTGAGGTGACTTCTCAGCCTCAACCTAGCCAAGCAACAGCAAACTAATGAGGCCTTGGTTCATCGATGAAGCTATGTGGCTGGTAATCGGTTAACACCACATCTAGTACTGAAGCAAGTTTCAAATGTGTCAGAAGTGTGGAACCTTGGTCCTTGAGAGGTACCCACGAAACAAACTCTGCTGCTCATGTGGCAAAATTGGCCATAACCCACAGGCTATAGTAGATAATTGAAAAATATGCAAAATACACTGAATAACATTTCTAAGTGTTAACATGACCTCAAAAGTTCCACTCTTACCTGGTTGAGTTCTGAAAATTGGGCTGGAAATTGGATATGTCCATTGTCCACCATAAGGCATGTAGGAATATGATTACACGCCCCACTATTCTCTGTTATATGGCATTTAAATTTTAAAATAATCTTTTGGTACGTTCTGCCTTTTGTAAATACCTTATAATGTGAATACCCTGTTTCTGAAATTGGAGTGGTCAATTGTTATTCCGCATCTACCTTGTGATTTTGCAGGCATTGTTGCTATGGCAAATTCTGGACCTGATTCCAACGGATCCCAGTTTTACATAACCACAATCAAGACAAGCTGGTAAGTTCCATGACACCATATGTCAGCAGTGAGCAGTGATCAATATAGAAGATACAACTCCTGAAATGGTAAACGCTGCAGGTTGGATGGGGAGCATGTTGTCTTTGGCAGGGTGATTCAGGGAATGGATAATGTCTATGCCGTTGAAGGGGGTGCTGGTACTTACAATGGCAAGCCGAGGAAGAAGGTTGTGATCACCGACTCCGGTGAGATACCCAAGGAGAAATGGGGTGAGGAAATGTAGGCTGTGTGGTTTGCTCTGTTCCTCCTGGGCAGCATGACAATTTTTCTCCACCACATGCTTTTTTGACCTGTCTTCGAGTGCCACACGTCAGGCAAGTCTATAATGTTGTACATTGTAGCCAGTTTATAGTGCGCCGAATCCCACTTGTTGACACTTGTTAAATCTACTCTGGTCACCTCAATTTGCCAGCTATGGACTTGTTAAATCTACTCTGGTCGATGCAACTAGTCACCTGAAAGTCAGCGTTCTCCATTGCAATTCGCCTCAAGCTAACTATTCTGGAGATCATCTTGGGTGTGGTTTCTGTTTCTTGTGCACTGTTCCGTATTCCGTCGAAGCGACCATGGAAAATGTAAGTAGGAAGTTGCTGGACGCGGTGGACGAGTCACCGTGGAGGCTCACTCACCAGTTGTCATCAGACCAAGCGCAAGCGTCCGGATCTACACCAACAAAAATGTCCTCGCGAGCGTGAAAGCCTTGTCCCCTCCCCGCCAGTAGCTCACGTGCTCGAACCAATAATGAATAGAAGACGAACACAATACTGGCGCAGGAAAAATTTTATTATGTCATGGTTATACAGGATGGTGGAAATTTTTTTATCGTGTCAAATACTGCTGAGCACTGTAGCCACATGTCAGTCTCTTATTGACTCGTTACACAGCCACAGCCGTGACACAACAAAATTTTTCCTTGCACAGCACATGGTCACGAGTCAAGATAGAGGCTCTGGTCAACTCAGTTTCGGCTTCTGAGTTCTGGCTTATTTTTCACTATTCATAAGTTTCGTCTTTTTCTGAACTTTTTGATTTTTTGTTGAGCTTTTTTGCCGGTTCTTTTTCCCCCGTATTTGTTTGTATTATACGTAATAGGCTAACATATTTTTTATATTTTTAAATTTTTTTAAATTTAATTATGCTAAATAAGCCTCTCGTCATTCTATCGTCTTTTTAGCAAATACTGATGTTTTCATCCATAAGCCATGAGCTTTTCAGCCAAACCGATCACCACCAGAGTGAGCCACTGCGATTGCGTACGCAAATTATTGCACGAGAAAATTGGCATACTAGTTTAGCAAATCAAAATGCTGCATCACCGTCACCTGACCCGGGTATGTCGAGCGATAGAGGCGCAGCGCACCTCACCGGCAATGTCAGACTAGAGGTATAGGAGAACAACATTATGACATGGACAACACAAGGAGCTGAAGCCTGAAGTTACCACGAGCGACAACCAGACTACAGGAACGTGGGTGCCGCTGGTACCAAGAGGAGCCTACATGGGTGTACGACGCTGTACTACTGAGAGACGCATGGTTTTGGACGGACGCTAGCTACCAGCTTTAATTATCCTGATCAACGTCGTTGCGAACTTGCGATCGAGTTTGCGACACCAATTCAGCTCTGAACCATCCCGGTATTTTTATGGTCATGCGTTGATTTTCTATCCTATTGAGTGTAGTGTTTTATTTCTCGTCTGGAGCTACTGCAGCTAGCATATTTGCATCCATCCAATTGTTAACTTCACATCATGACGTTGCCTTAACGATGGACGCCGGCAGAGAGATCGGTGTCCAAAATGTCTTTATAGAGTGCCACTAAATTAGCCTAAAGCATGTTGTGTACAATGCAAGCGTAGTTCTACATGATGGGAGCGATAAATACAGCACCAGTAACTTAGCTTCTTTATTTACTTCGATCGCATGGCATAAATGAGTAGGCATACGTATCCGATTGGCACCCACTGGCAAGTACGTACGTAGCTAGCCCATTTATTCACCAAAAGCAATAATAAGCACACAAACATTGCTCTTGGTTACTGCAGTCTGCAGTGACTGCATACATGTGCAGGATCGATCAGGCAGCTGCTTTAGCCGTCGTTGGCAGCCGAATCCTGGGTTTTGCAAGCTTCATCAGCGAGGTGGCAGTGCTGTTGAGCATGGACGGCACGAACTCGGGGAAGACGACTTCCTTGGGGCAGTCGAGCCCCCGGGGCAGCTTGGGGCAGTCGATCAGCTGCTGGTCGTCCTTGCCGACGCAGAAGTAGAGCTGGTAGAGCTGGCCGCCTTTGCACTGCACCCCCGGCGCCTGCCCGGCGGATCGCACCGCCGCCTCCTTGATGCTTTCCACGCTGTACGTCTTCCCGTCGTCGCTGATGCCTACGTAGTACAATAATAACGCGCGCGCATCATATCATATCGCCGGCCGGCCGCGGCTGGCCAAGAAACGTTGATTAATCAGCGTGCTCCTTGTATGTGTTACTGTACGTGTGTACCTTGTGACTGGAGAAACTTGAGAGGATCGATGCTCGTGGTGAGCGAGAGAGCTGCCTGGAAGTACTCGCGCTGCTCCAAGCCGGAGCACACGCCGTAGGTCTCCCACGCCAGCTTCCACGTGCTCTCCTCCTTCCTGCTGGGGCACCGGACGTCGCTCCAAAAAGCGTGCAGCTCGGGGAGCAAGCTGTCCATCTGACCATCGTTCGCGATCAACGTGATCACCCGGATTATGTGAGATCATCAGTAGCGAGTTAGCTCGATCAAGAAGTGAGCCGTACGTAGGTATAGTACCTGACGAACGTCGAAGGGCTCGTGGTCGTTTCGGCATCTAGCGACGGGCCTGTCTTTCGCCAAGTCGTACGGCATGAGGCGCCTTATGTGGAAGCCATGGACTGGGTTGCCGTCCGTCGGCCTGCAGCATCCATTTTGGCTCTGCGCACAGAACGATCCTGGCCACTGCAACAAGAGATCACCATCAGTTTTATCCCCTTCGATCTGAACAAGCAATCTTAAGACTTCGGGGTGTTCTTTCGAAGCTGCAGCTGATAGATTTTATTTGTACTTTTGGATACAGCAGTAGATGGTGGAAACGTTGACGTGGATAGCTCATACGGTTTTGAGATCGAGGAGCCGTTTAAAGAATCCGCTTTAAGAGACTGTTCTATTTCAATATTTATTTTTTTAACTTCCAAAAAGCCAAAAGTAAAAGTCAAAAACAAAAAAGCAGAACTTACGCAGTTGCTACAAGGAAAAAACCTAAGTTCAAACTCAAAGTTTAATGAAAGTGGCCCATGCATGCATACAAATACATTCTTGGGCTGTTAGCCTGTTATATATGATACTACACATCCTATTATACACATTCATTTAGTTTTGAAAAGTATCATTAATATACAAAGACCAGAGAAAAAGAAATGAAATTATCTCGGAGATCTTCCATTCACTTGATGATTCATACCATGAGAATAAGATAATAGAAATCGAAGGCCGGCGGACCACGAACAGTAATTTTGGCAGGTGCTGAAGCGAATAGCAAGCCAAGCATTAGGCACAGCAAGGCTGTTCTCGGTGCCATATCCTACTCTCTATTACTTTATGCCTCGAGAAATGTCTAAGAATCTAAGCCTGCATTTGCGATGGGCGCTCCGATCAAGTGGTGTGTATATATAGGCAGAGGCTAGGGTACATGGGCCCTGTGTCCTGTAGAGGAACATGAAACGACTGAAAATTTTCAGAGAAACCCATTAGTTGCTGTTTATTTGTGAAGGAGCGAAGGGACACTCTCTTGTAGAAACAAAGGAGGAATCTCACTCAATTTTGTGAATATACAAGGAGCAAACAGCAAATTATAGTCCTTGGCTACAGAGGGTTTTTTTTTGACAATGTTGGCTACAGAGGTTTAGATGATGGTACTGTGCCCGCTTGAATAGTTGAACCTGTTTCTTAGGCTCCGCTCGTTTCGATTTAAATTTCTGTTTTATTTTACACTATTAATAAATTTCATCTTTTTTATATTTTTAGTTTTTTAGCTTTTTTGCCAGTTTTTTCTCGTATTTGTTTGCATTATACGTGATGGGCTAACATATTTTTTTTCTATTTTTAAATTTAATTATGCTAAATAAGCCTCCGTCAACTATAATATTTTTTAAGCTAGCTACAGTGCTTTTCAGCCATAAATCACTAAAAAAACTCTTTTGAGCAGAACCTTATAGCGCATATGCAAGACGCACAGTAGCTGGCATTTGTGCTGCGTTATAATTTAGTTAGATGATCAGTAGTTATTGGTTTGTACCATCGACATGGGAAAATTAACGTCAGCACTCAATAAAAGACGGTCCCTTCCGGATTATTATTATTTTCTCAAGCGCAAGCAGGGGGAACAGGCAATAAGAGAGAGAGTCCTTTCAAGGACACGCGTAGCTGGGGCTTTTTATCTGAACCGTCAAAATCTCAATCGGAGGTACAACCATAATAAACGTGGCTTCCCCGGCCTCACGTCACACCTATTAGATCAAGCATTTTACTAGCAAATTTTACTGGGCCGTTTAAGGGTTGGGGTTTTTTCCCCTTACCGAACCGAATAAAAAAAAACAAAATTCTCGGTTTGTACGGTTCATAGTGTACAACTCGGTTTAAAATCCATTTTTTCTATTCGGTGGTCCGTATATAGTTGGTTCTTCACTCGACGGAAACCGGAGAAGCCGAAGAAACCAAACTTACTGCACTTGAATACCAAGCCAGCTATTGCATGCAGGGTTCAAAATTTTGGTGAAATTTCGATCATTTCATTGCTTTCGTTAACCTCTGAAACATGTAAGATTCGATCAAATGTTAACCAAATTTGACCCATTTAAATTTTATACAAATTTTATTAAATTTTGTCAAAATTTAAATGATGTTTGAATAAATGGAAGAATAAAATTTCGTTCAATTTGTTCATCTTGTTGCCCTCCGAGATTTTTTGCAAAGCGAGATGGTAAAGCCTTTTGCATGCTTAGAGGCCTAAGAGCAACTCCAGCAGTACTACTCAAAACAGGGCCCCTACTTTTCATTTGAGAGCTCCCCCTACTTTTGAGGGCCCAATTTTTTTGCTTCTACTCCAATAGTACCCCTCAAATCTAAGCCCTCAAATCTATTCCACCACACACTGACACATGGGACCCACCCCTGACAAATCCCGATCAGTGAAGGCGGTAGGGGATTTCGGTGGTGGCGGCGAGGTGACGGCGACGGCGATGGCGGAGCGTCGGCGGCAGGCGGCAGCGAGTGGCGAGGCGGGGAAGCGGAGGAGGCCGCGAGGCGTCGGCTAGGGGCGGGCGCGGCGGGTAGCGGAGGGGCGGGAGGAGGCGGGAGGCGGAGGAGGCCGCGAGGCGTCGGCGAGGAGGCCGGCGGGAAGCGGAGGAGGCGGGGAAGCGGAGGAGGAGGCGGAGGAGGCGCGCGAGGAGGCGCGGCGGAGGGCGTCGCGAGGAGGCGGCGCGGGGAAGCGGAGGAGGCGGGGAGGTGGTGGGGAGGCGGAGGCGGGGCGGGGAGGCGGATCTGCAGAGAGAGAGGACAGGCGGAGGATTTTCACCAGGGGAAGAAACGGAAAAATGAGAGCCGAGTCACGGGCCCCACAGGAATGAGGGTGAAGGGGATTTGAGGGCTCCTCAAATTTGAGGGCTCTAGTAGGGGCCCTGCTGGACCTCTATTTTTGCCTCAAGCTCTCAAATATGAGGTTTGAGGGGTCAAGTAGGGGCCCTGCTGGAGTTGCTCTAACGCAGCACATGCTCACAACGATCCCACCAGACCACCTCGAGTGGAGTCCTGACCCCCACTGCGACCAGGCGAAGGCGAGTAGGTGACAAGGCTGACACGGTGAGACCTAGCCCTAGCCGCTACCCGCCCGGCGGGGAGGGGCTAACCGGCGGGGAAGGTTGACGGCGGCTACCCAAGTGCGACGTTGTGCTCGTAGGCGACTCGTGACTGCAGTGCAGCAAAGTTACCGGTAGCCTCCTTGCTTGGGGTTTCTTCTGATTCCAATTTGCAATCTTGCTGGAGTTCGTGACTTATGTTTTCGTCTAATTCCGATCTGCAATCTTGCTCGTGTTCGTGGCTTAGCAAGTACCAACATTGGTCGGGCAATCTTGTATTGGTCCTGTGCTAGCCTGCTATGGTATTAGCCGATATACTGAACCAAAATATTTCGGTCTACGAAGTTCGATTAATTCAGTGACCACCTTTCAAAAATGAAAATACTCTTACCAATAAACCGAACCAAATGCCCCACGCGTGAGGCGGCCCTGATTCCCACCGACCGCAGCTCGGTCCAATCGCAGGCACACGAGGCGGCCTGGTGTGCTCCGAGCCGTCCAGCTCGTCCGCTCCCCGCATGTCTTGTCGTTTCGCCGAGTCCAAACAGAAGACGCTGGTGGTTTTTAAATATAGTTATATATAATTTTAATCAGTATAACTAAAATTAATATAGTATCTAGCCAATAAATTAGGTTAGTTAATCGCTCACTGTTTTATGCAATCTAGCTAGCTACTTTTCCTTGAGACAGCATCTAATAGTGTATATTGTTTTCTTGCTGAGGTGGATACCATAATACGTTTAAATTGCTTCATGTAACGAACACATACAAACCTGCTTGGGTGCCTTGGTTTTCATGCAAGCTCAACAAAGTTCTCGAGACTGCTGTAAATTCTGTATTTTGCATTGTTCACCAGCATCTCTTCTGCTTTCCTTGTTGCATAATTATTTGAGGACAAGGGTTATCTGAAATCCAAACTCAGCCCCTCTACATGTCAAATTGTGATGTTCTATATTGCAACCAATGTATGTAACGATCTCAACCATGTTCAGACAGGCACATTCTATGTTCTGTAAAGTCCTGTACTATATATGCAAGAACTTCCCAGTTCAGGTTCTTATGTCCTCTTCTTTCTCTGACCTCACTTGATTTCTGAAGATTTCTTCCTTCAAACTGCATAGTGATCGGCAGGGTATCAGTCTTTTGCTTCCTGTGCTGCCCATGCCATTCAACGTAGGTTTCAGATAACTCCATTTCAGTTTTTTTTGGGAGCGGGGTTGAGGGTGTGGATTAGTCTCACGTTGCTAGTTTAGCTTGAGAAACACTAACATATACGCCTAGGGCTTCCAATTATAACAAACTCCGGTTAACCGTTTTGTACAAAACGAGAACGAAAGTACAAGCGGATTGCTACGTGTGTGTGGCTTACCTAGAATGGGATTAGGTCTAAGCCGGTTTGAACCCTAGAGCGTTACAAATAGTATTAGAGTTGACTATCGCGGTTACATGAGCACGTGCGGATCAGGGGCGCGAGCATATGGCGCATGGCGTGTGTGAGCCTGGAGTGGACACACGGCATGTCATATGTGCTGGTACTGAACGCACGGACATGTGCCAAAAAGGGAGATTATGATTATTTGCCCCAATGTGAATATGTTAGACCGACGAGAACGCCGGGTCCTTTAAGGGGGTGTATGCCCTTGTAGAATTAGACTCATGATGGTCCATATGTGTGTATGCACATGAGGGTGTGAATTAGTCTCACCTTGCTAGTTTAACTTGAGAAACAATAACATGTAAGCCTAACCGGATGGTAGCAACATCCGGTTAACTGTTTTGCGCGAAACGAGGATGAAAGTGCAAGTAGGTTGTTATGTGTGCGTGGCCTATCTAGAATGGGGTTAGGCTTAAGCCGATTTGGACCCTAAAACGTTACAGGGGCTTCAAACTGCATGGTGATCGCCAGGGTATCAGTCTTGTGCTTCCTGCTGCCCATGCCATTCAACTTAGGTTTCAGATAACTCCATTTCAGTTTGGGGGGTTTGGGGGACCGACTGTATTAAGAATATGGGATATGGGAAATTTTGGCTCTGTTCTTTTCGGCTTCTAAAAGTTGCTTTTCGACTTTTCTACAGTAACTAGCTTTTAAATGGAGTATTTTTTTCAAGATAGGATCTACTAGTTAATTGTAATACATACTTTACTGACTTCATTTATATCGGCAAAAATTACGCGTGAGTTTCTGTTGCTCTGTAATCTCTCGTACAAATAACCCAAAAGTCACAAGCCGCAACCAAAAAGAACAGGCCCTTTGATCCATAGCGTTTTAGATGCTTTATGCACTAATGTTTTCATTTACAGAAAGAAAGTTCCATTTCTCAGCTTCTGCACCGAAGAAGATATGCAAGCTCGGGAGCAAGACTTTGACTCGTCTTCTGCGTGGATGAGAAGCGCAACAGCCACCACATCGCCGTGGGTGGCTTCAAAGGGAATGCTCTTTGAATTCAGTGCTGCCAAAGATGGTGCGGCTGAATGCATCTTGAATTCAGTGCTCGTAATGAGAACAACAGATCATGACAATGTTCTTCACCTTGCTATGTTTAATAAAATAGCCAGATGGACTTACTACGGGCGGTGAAGGGGTTTGTGGTGTAACCATGTACAGGGTTTCTACTTTCTACCATCTGACAAACAAATCTGTGGGATTACTACGGGCTTGAATCCTCATTTGTTCTGAAGCATTTGAGTTCCGTTTTTGCTCGGCAATTATTGATAATGACTGATAGCCCTTCTCTGTGTTCGGTTGTTGTTTATCATTTTACGGCATAAGGCAGCGAAAGTCATTTATAAATGAATTGTCTTGTTTTCTAGGTGCCTTGTGGGCTGAGGATTTCTTTGTGCTTTTTCAGCGGTGATGTGATTTCATGGTTTGAATTCGCGCAGATTCATTAATCTATACGCCTTCCATACGTATCTACCAAATATTAAAACATGCTGATATATCATTGTTTCCGTAGTCGTGCTTGCTATGTCACTTGGTTTCATAATAATCTCACCTGATAATGCTGGTTCTTTTTTCCTTAAATAAAAAGATAATGCTGGTGCTTTCTTGGTATGTCACTTTTGTTCATAATAATCTCATCTGCTGATGCTGGTGCTTTCTTCCGGTCGTCATTTCTGCACTAGAGTCAATGTGCTAGCTGCAGATCACACTCTTTTGCAATTTTTATCAAAGTGGAGCACAACCAAAGAGAAATTACTGGCTAGGTGCCCTGCTACACGTCACAGACCGGCCTATTCTGATAATCTCCTTTCAGTATATATCGCTGTCGAAAGTATTGATTCCAGAAACAGGAACCAACTTTGCAAAACCATTTCCTACAGGTTAAGATCTTGGAAGCAACTAACAGAACTAGAATTGTTACTACCATGCTTCGTCAGGCAATCGACTTCCTTTATTGAGCGCATCTGGCATCATCACCACCTGCCTTTTTTTCTGTTAAATGTGGGCGGTGTCATTGAAAAGAACACCAACCTGACGTGCTCAAATACATGAACAACCTGCTATTCTGAAACCCAGCATGAAAAGAAACGGACATATACCAAGCGTGTACACAAACACTAGCAAGGTGTCAGCGATATACACACAATTCTAACCTCGTTTCTGTGTGTTGGCCACAAACGTTCTTCAGTGTACGATGAACGTCTGAAACTCTTTGGTGTACTGGTTAATTAATTAAGCCCACTCAAATCACCAAGCAATTCGTCAACTCCCTGAACCTGCAGAGCAGAAACAGAAACTGGAATTGATACATGATGTCTTCTGAATTCTGGTCTTGTCTGCAGATGACAGGTAAACCACAGTGCCTCTTCATACGACGTTGCACTGATATGGATCTGATTCTGCTGCCGTGAGAGGCAGAGGTGACCGGGGCAAGAAGCACATGCGCATGATGGTCAAATCGGCAAACGAATGGTTCGATCAAAGGACAAGCAATCATGAAACCTTAGGCAGTGAGCGACTGGATTAGCACATTCACAAAGCAATATAGCATGCTATTTTTCACTAGGCCGGCTGGCGAGGCTGAAGGGTGGCTTGTGGCTGTCTGCTGGGCACTCGGACGTTGCACTATCATATCGACATGACCGGCACCGGCACCGGCTCCGATCCTCCTGCACTGTGACCTACTCACGATCACCATGAACGCATTGCTTTTCTAGAAACAGATGGGCAAAACATCAACACACACTGGGCAACTTGGTGACCTTTTTTGCCTGTGTGGCAAGCAAGCATGCTGCTAATGGTTTGTTACCCTGGCCAATTAGCTCAAAAGGCAATAGTAAAAGGATACATATGCTACTAGCAGTACAGTTCTCTTAACACGTTGGAAGCAACTAGACTTGACCAGAGCCGCCCATGGAAGGAGGCAGCGGGGAAGCAGGTGTGATGCATTTTATATGGGTCCGTCTATGCATCAACCGACTGTTTTTGTTCAAAATCAGTTAAATTTTTTTATTGTTGGATTGAGATCCAACGCAACCAACACTTAAACCCTAACCCTACCTCCTCTATCTAACTGCCGCCTCGCACCCTCTCCATCGAGCACACCACCTTCCCGCCACCTCACCGACATCACCTCCAACACCGGCAAAGCCCTTCATTGAGCCCCTCCCCCACTGCTACCGCCTCCCACGTCATCGCCCCACCTCCTCAACCTCCCACTACCGCCACCCCCACTCTTCTTCTCCGTCTCCGATGGCTACCGTCGCCTCCTAATTGATCATTGGCTATCGCTTCCTTTCCATTCCATGTCGACTAATTGCCAGCTTTGCCAAATCAGGAAAAAGGGATTAGGAGCCCAAGGTTTCGGGCAAGGCTGAGGGAGGACGGCCAGGCCTCGCGCTCACGTGGCATCCAACTAACCTCTGCGTTGTTCCATGTCACGTAGGGTCCACCGTCCCGAGAACAGGTCACAGGAGTAGTTTCAACTACCTAGTCTAGGCTCCTCCAATGGCGCCTTGTTATGAGGATATCAGCTACCTAGAGAAAAACAATGATATGATATCATTAGTTACGCTCAGCTAACCAATCTAGCAAGTGAATCAGGAGGTTTGGAGCACATGAATTTCACGGAAAAACAGTATAATTCACCGAGTTAGCTTAACCAGACTAAGACATAATGGATACTAAGCATCCACCCGTTCAGTGCATTATTAGTATACATTTTGAATTGCTTTGTTAATGCTAAGTTGCTTAGCTCATGTTGTGTTAGTGTTTATGTACTTTTAGTTTAATTGTAACCTAGTGATATTTTCATTCTGTTATAAGTTATCCCCCTTGCTTCATTTCTAGATATACTATTGGTCATAAACCATAAGCAAGAAAGAATAGATCTAAATCCATAGCTATTTAGGAGACCGAAATCCAAGTGCACGGTTTTCCTAGCCTATCACATTCCATTCACCCCATACCAAAGAGAAGTATAATCTTGCTCGATCACTCTCGCTCCCACAAGTCAAAGCAACCATGCATCAAGTCCCCACTCTACAAATACAATCGGAGTGGATGACAAGAGCACGTAAAAGACAAGAAAAAAAACCCAATTAATTAGCACAAACATTTCGTGTGACACAGGCATCTAATTAGTACCTATCAGCCAGAAATCTCATCACATCTCAGGATCTTCGTCCAAGAAGATTCCCAACCAGTCGCTACCATGCCGGACGTCGTTCGTTTGCATCGCGTGTATCATTGCGTTGCGCAGCGGGAAACAGAACGGAAAAAGGCAGGAAGGGAAGGGAGAACGCGCACGGGAGCAACGACGACCAGGGCGCCTTTGCGGCCGTGAAAACGCACGGAGATAAGCTCGCAGCTGCGCCTGCGCGCGTCGCTTTCCTCTGCACGGCCCGGCCGTTCCATGTAGGGGAAAGGATAAGGGAGGAAGGCAGCTCCGAGTCCGACGTGTGTGCGCACTTGACACCACTCCTCCCAGATCCCAATACAGATTGTAGTGTCGGAGTTGGAATACAAGAGGTTGCTTGTGCCGCTTGAACCGGCTTAAAAGCCTGAGTATTAGACTTTAGTTATTTGTTTCTAGCTATAAATATACTATAGTGGCTATAAGTTTTTTCAAAAAAAATAAGAAAAAAATGGTTATATCGGTACGGACCATGCAAAGAAATAAAGGGAAAGACAAAAGCAAAAAAAGTCAAAATTAAAAAGCCGACGCGTTCCTAATGGCAAAAGCTATGAGCTGAAACCGTTTGGAGCAGGACCATGTTGTTTTGGATATTAATACAGTCTCAAAATATGATTTCGTTAGTTGCTATTTTAATATATTTATAAAATCTAATAAGATTATAATATTATAAAAATATTTTTCGAGATGAATCTACATATATGATTTTTATGTATCCAATCTAAATACTTTAAAAGATGCTGATATCTAAGATTTTAAAAGCTTGACTGCAAAATAATATGTTTGTGTAAACCGAAGAGAGTACTACTTAAAAAATTCAATTGATTACAATCGGGCAGTATCTGTTCTGTTGGTAACGAATATTAATTTACATATACAGCCCATACTAACATTCTCTAACCGTTCGGATGAACATATGTAAAGCGTGGGTGGCCACTTCACTTGCTTGGATTGTTTTTGATCAGTTGCTCTCTCTCGAAAAATTTTATTGTATAATGGCGGTATAGATTGTCACGAACCAATAGGGTGATGGCATATGGAACGTGAGTACTGTAGCAATACTGCATCACAAAAAAAAATTTGGGAAGAGATTTCGATGTGTTTTTCCCTTGTTACAATGCTTACTACAGTATTCTTCAGTGTTTACTGCAGTACTCTCATGTCACATGCCAGCGCCCCATTGACCTCTCCAAATTGGTATTACATTGCACAGCACTGGGAAAAGTGAGGAAGTGGTACCAGTACTACTACTGGCACTAGCGTTAAGATTTCAAGTTGCTGTAGATGAGAGATATTTACGGCCATCGCCAACAAGGACAAAGTGGTGCCATGCACACATCGCTAGTGAACTTTTGTTGCGAAAGGTCGGTGGATATTTTTTCAGAGTCAGGTTTCCCAAGTTCACGGGTGAGGATTCCCTGTGCATCTGCACGTAGTGGTGTACGCAGTAGTCGTGATGCAGATGTGTACTGCGAGCAATGTGTTGGTTTTTTGTCGTGCGATAAAGTGCTAGTGGCCGTGTAGCCCTGAACTCCTGATGGTTTGAAGTATGAACGCTGAATGCAAGGTTTCTTGGTGAGAAGGAAGGGTGTTAGCGACACTGGATCTGAAGATTGGTAGCCGAGGTCGATAGCTTTCAGGGGATAGCGGATCACACGGCGCTCCACTCCTCTATCTGAAAATATCTATTGTGCTTCGCCTGTCGCGGACGAGCCTCAGCTGCAGACGGCGTACAGATAGGAGCTACTTTGCACACCATATATAGGGTGGGTTTTTTTAATTTTGACTTTGACTTTTAGTTTATAATTTTTTGAATTCTGACTATTCGTAAAAGACAGTATAAAGAGAAAAAATCGTATGCAATTTTGACCGATACAGCTGAACTCTGTACAGTATGTACTATAATCTATCTATAGACGCTGTCTTAAAAAACGTACCTAATGAGGATAGAATAATTCTCGAATTATTACGTCATTATATTCCTTGAATATACCTTTTATCGATAAGGAGAAAATACAGTAGAATGGTCGTAAGCTCTTCTATGACCATATGGTCGTAAGTCTTTCTACGATCACATGGTCGTAAGTTTTATTGCGACCACTTTATGGTCGTGAGATTTCCTGCCACAAGTCTACCTCCAACCGATTTTCCTATGACAATGAACTGCACTGTCGGTTCATCTGACAAGGCAGTTAGAACATGCGTTAGTCCACTAACTGCACACGATCTCTCTCTGATAACAACCGCTACACGACGAACGACTCACTTATGTCTCTCTGAAAGTAACTTCCGTCAGGCGGTTAGCATCCGAAGCGTTGAGACGTCTTTCGATGCGGGACAACTGCCGTCGCTTCACCGGCTATTTAAAGGTTAACGTCAAAAGGAGAGAGGATGGCATTTTGGGTGAATCATTCACGCAAGATAGCACTAACTATTCGTGTAACTCTCTGTTGTAATCTATTTTTTAGTAATTAGCAATCATACTAAACATAAGGTTGTTATTCTCTTATAAGAAGGGCTGAACCAGGATAAAGTTTTTCGTGTCTCTACTTCGCAGTCGTATACGCCGAGTCTCCTAAGAGTTCTCCCGAATCCAAACAAATCATACGTAAAATCGATATTAAAATATCGATAGTATCGTCTAAAAACTAGTTACTATAGCAACAAAAATTAAGGCCAAAATAGAAAACAACCCTCCCTCGGTGTGAACGCGTGACAGATTTTAGCAGGCAAAGTTTCTGCAAGAGCTAGGGGGGCAAAGTATTCAACACATGCCGTGCTGAAGCTGTCCCCCGTCCACCCGAGAGTGAATAGATGGGTGAATGATTGGCAGCCAACAATCCAATCTCCTCCGCACCAAGGTGGGGCCAGAGAGAGGATCTGGCAATTCCATCCATCCAGGTTTCATCACAGTCCAGAGCACAGTGCGACAGGAACAGGGCTACTCTGACAAAGGAACAGTGAGAATGTCCTTGTCTTCCGTCCCGGACCCGAAGGCCATGTGACCTGGACGCTCGCAGTGTCTGCAAAGTCCAAGCAGCAGCATCCATGGCCATGGCCCCATCCGAGTCTACCGCCTATCCGTTTCCCATTGGATGGCTCCACCCTGCACTTTTTTTTTAATGTAGCAGCTCTCTTGTTTTGTCACTTCATTTGTACGGTTGTTGTTGTTGTACTGTCATGATACTTTTTATATTTGTTTGTGTTAACCATGTTTTGCATCACTGCATGTTTCTCTCCCAGCAGTTTTGTGCACACTGCTCTCCATGCAGTTACACAGTAGGGCAATGCTACGTTTTCTTGAAAGAATGATCCGTAGTAGGTCTTTGATGGCATGCCTTTTTTTTTTAATATTTCCGTGTTTCGGACGTGCCTCGTTCTCTTTGCTATTTGTGCGGCTTCCCTTTGAAACAATGGATAGATTCTTCTCAACTATGTCTTAAATTTTTATTCTAATATAAATATTTATGTGAATAAATTAAATGCTAATAAACCATTTTGAAAATTTATTCCAATAAACCATTTCAAAACGACGATAAAGAAGCCGTTTCGTTTATTTATTTGAGAGAAATCATAACTGAAAAGAACTGAACCTAGAGGTGGAATTGGGCCCCTAGCAAGGTAGGCTTTAGACCATGGTGTGAAAAAAAAAATATGTAGGGCCTGTTTGGTTGGTGCCTAACTTTGCCATGCCTAAGCTTAGGCAATGTGTGGCTGCCACAGAAAGTGTGGTTAACAAAATCGAAGCCACACTTGTGGCAAAGTTTGGTAAGAAACTGAGTCTATGACGTGTGGGGCCGGGTGCTAAGAAAGTGTGGCATACCACAGTTGCGTCAGTGAACCAAACAGCTACCTAAAAACTGTGGCACGCCTAACTTGTGGCTAGGCAACTTCTGATCATGAACCAAACAGGCCCGTAGTGTATACCCCAGGTATTTTCAAGCCAGCCCAGGATAGTATTGCTAGGATTCAGCTCAGGTAACCCAGTAACCCATAACGTCTTACTACTACCCGCCACAGTCCCTGCGCGCTTCGATTCGGGCATTCAGCCTACTTCGCACGCGCTTCGATTCGGCCCACTTCGCGCGCTCGGCGACTCAACCCATGACTTCAATATAGCCGCTGCTCGCTTGCTTGTCTGCCTTAGTTGCAATTTGCAAACCCTAGCTCTACTCCAAATCAAAGACAGTGCACCGCGCCGCAAAAGCCAAAAGGCGACGCCAGTCGCCTCGTCTTAGATCTCAATCGAGCCAGCATCGCCTGGCTACCGGCCCGCCCCCTCCTGGCGCCGCCCCACCTCCCGGCCAGCGCCGCCCACCTCCTAGCCTGCGCCGCGCACCTCCCAGCCAACGCCGGCGTCGCCCCCTCCCGCTTCTGCCTACTGGTCTACGGTGCATCGGCGCTAGCCTCCCGGCTCCACACTCCTGGAGTCCCATTGCCGCAGGTTTCACTCTGGTTTCACTCTCCAGTGGTAGGTAAACTGGTAATTGGTAAAGGATGTGAAATACTAAAATGTGATGATTGATTGATTCTCTCTTGTTTATTGTTGGTGCCAAACATATGAATTGATCTTATCAGATGTAATCAACATTATAATCCATTTCTAGCTGTTCTTGTATTCTAGCTCTTGAAAAAAATATTAGTGTTTTATGCCTTGAAAAAACATCTGAATTTGCGCTATAAGAAACTAGGAGTTATCATTCACAAGGGCACGTTTTTTTTCAGAGAGTTCCAGGTGAGGTTTTCAGCGTGCGGAATTAACGCTTTGGAAAGCGTTAGTACTGCAGGGCGGAAGTACCGCGCGTGTTAAGCGCGGTACTTCCGGTTACCGCGCGTGTTAAGCGCGGTACTTCCGATTTTCCTAGAAAAACAAGGGTTTGGAGAATTGAGTCATGGATCGAGTTTAGATGACCTGAATCATTGGATTAATATTGCATGATGCATGACTTAGCTAATATAGGTCAAGTTGTGAAGAACTTGTGCTTGAAAATGATTTATTTGTCATTGGATGTGCAGAGTCGTTTGGAGTCAACTGTGATCAACGGCGATGATCTGGGCTAGGCTCATGAGGAGTTAAGGCCCAGAACGATCGAAAATACCGGGTAAGACGGTGAGCTCAAGCATGGCACGAAAAAGGCGGAAAATGTTGAAGACGAGTTCGAACGGCGGAATGGCGTCATAGCTTACACGGCCAAGTGAGCCATGGTTTAGTAGAACTCGGATGGGAGAGACGTGGTGACGCATGACAAGTTAGTGGTGCACATATACGTGGCAAGCATGGTGATTGCTTACAGTGGTTGGTGATGACCAGGTCAAGCAAGGGTATTTTTGTGTTTTGATTAAAATACTAGAAACTATCTTGGATCAAAACCGCGGTGCATGAAAAATATATTGGAGAGCAGTTTAGATCAAAGTGGAGCTGGTTTGATCAAGACGAATCAAGGCTAAGAATTTAGCGGATGCACACTTCTGCACTTTGAAAAACGCGCATAAGTGAATTTGTGTGAGTAAAAGCTGTGTGTGGGGGTTAACGGATTTCTCCATTATAATAGTGGATATGATCCATCAAGGGGTATAGATGGTCGGTTGTCCACCTATAAAAGGGGGTTAGGATGGAGACATGTAATGTTAACCATGCAACCCATCTCATGTGCTCCCTTCTCTAGGTTTAGGGTTTGAGAGTGAGTATCTTGGGTGCTCTTTGTCCTCCAAGGTGAAGTGACTGTAAAATCTACCTTCTCAAGTAATACATCAATCTTTGTGAGTCCCTCTTGTTTTTCATTGATGTGTTTCACTTGTGGTTGGTTTTGATCTCTCTTCTTTTCTTCTTGTGATCTTATTGTACCAAAGATGTGTAAGAGATGGAGATAATCTTTGGAAATATATATCCACCCATCTAGGCACTTTGACAGAAAGATTAACGAGAAAACCCACTTTTGCTTGATTTAGTCTTAAGGTGTGATTTCTTGATCCGAAGGTTTTTGGCGTGATTTCTTTCGTATTCTTGCTTGATGGGATATGTGGGAACATATCTAAAACCATCTTGACCATCATCTACCCACGAGTAAGTTGTATTCACCGTTTGAGATTTTGGCTCGGATTTGGTGCACTTTTCCTTCAAACTAAAAAGATCTCAACTTTGATTATGATTTTTATGATCGTTTGTTGGAATAGGTTTGTAATATCGTAGAGTAGATCCCTGCATAATTTTATATCATTTGGATCTTCGAATCAAACGTTGCACCGATTTTAGTTTTTGAACTCATACTGAAATCACTGTTCATCGAGGAAATTGAAAATACTGCAGTGCAAACAAATGTATCAGAAGTACCGCAGTGCAAACAAAGGTACTTCCAATTTTCTTGATTTTTCTCAAAAATTTTAGAGGATTGTTTTACTTGTTTGTTGGTGGTTTTGTATGCTAATCTTCATTGTTTGTATCTATTAGAGTGAAAAAGTATTAAATACTTAGAAAAAATTTAAAAGGCATCATTCACCCCTTCTCTGTTATTATCTTCCATCATTCAGTTTCTTACGGACATAACTACTGGGATACTACATGACGTATTTTAATTAAGTCCTAGTACTGCAAAAGATGACATTATAAATATACGGAGTACATAGGTAACCGAAAGAAAGGGAAGGGAGAGCACAAGACAACACGGCGGTTGCTCGCTTCTGCTACCTACCGATCGAACTTGCCCAAAATTGGCGACTTGAGTGATGTAATGGTTGGTAGGCACCAGAAAATGACTTGTCACTTGTGCAATTTTTTTCTAGTCTCCGTCTCCATATAGTCCCTGTGGACCATATATTACTCGCCATACAGTCCCTAGCTTGTATTGTTGGGCTAGGGGGGTGTTCCGTTTCGTGTGGACCATATATTACTCGCCATGATCATAGGAAAATATTGACCTGATCATGTCAAAGCATTCTGGATAACATATACTATATACCGGCAGTACAGGAAATTATTTAAAACATTTTGTAATATTAGTGCACGTCTTCGGGTACTCGTGTCGGAAGCAACGACGGTTGCCAGCTACGAATTAGTCAGTGGACACCGAAACTTATTTGCAGGAATAACAATGGCATGCTCTGGATCAGAGAAATGCTACGACCTATGATCAAGCACTAGCTAGTACTACACAAACCAAGACCCGCTAATAATGAAAGTTTTTATTTTAGTTGTACTAGCTTGCCAATCATCTCTCATTTTCGGAGCATGTTATTGCAACTATACAATACTAGCTTCTTTTCCTTTCTTTCATTCATGTGATCGATGAGTAGTACATGTGACTTTGTTCGTCCACTGCTTCGAGGGCATAGGGATATATAGGCCTGTTTTTTTTTTTTCTGAAGCTAGGGTTTTTAGTTTTTGTTATAGTACTTAACTTTTAAACAGAGTATTTTCTCAAGATAAGGTCTACAAGTTAAACGATGTACATGTTAAAAGCCTAGTATCTGTACCATCCAAAATCACAAGTGAGTATCGCTCTCCGTAATCTGTACCATAAACAACCAAAATTCAAAAATTTCAACCACAAATCATAAGCCGTAGCCGTTGCCAAACAGGCCCATAATTGGATGGGGGAGAATACTGGCATAGAGATGATCACACAGGTGCAAACACTCGTCCGCCAAAAAAAAGAGCAAAAATTGCAGCGATTTGGTCGCTAGCCGCCAGCGCAACTCCCTCCGTCGATCCCTCTCCCCTTTCTCTGGCGTTCTTGCCGGTGTTAAGTGAATGGGGGTTCATTGATTTTTTTCAAAAATAACTTATTTATTTAGTTTCTTCTTCTTTTCTTCCAAGATTAGAGTTTTCTAGTTTTGTTCTTCTCTGGCAAGTTTTTAGTCAATTCTTATTTATTCATAATGGGTGTTATCAGATCGGTTCACCTAGACAATGATAGTGATACCTGCGTCAAAAATCGACACTGGGTGCAAATAAATCATCTCTAATTTTCTTCTGATGAATAACACCGCTACCTAGGCGTGTATCCTACCCATCAATAGAGATCATTGACATTTTTTTCTATTGCCGTGTTTGTCGGCAATTAAGACACCGTTGTAAGATACGGAGTCGATGAACTATTTTAATAGTTATTGTAATAGCTACCTTATTGTATGAACTATTTTTTCGAAGGCTATAGATGAAATGGACAAATGTTATAACCACTAGTTGGCTATACTATTGTACTTGCTCTAAGATACGGAGTCGATGACGAGGAACATAAAAAAAGTTCAGTACAGTCATCGACCCAATGGCTCAATGATGTCATATTTTTCGTCTACAATCTTTAATATAAAAGTTAGGTACTTATTTATTGAGTAATTAATATGAAACAGAGGATTTTCTTTTAGAAAAAGAAACCGGCGAGTTGTTGTGCTCGATCGGATTGAAACATCGTGCTTTAAGGCTCTAAGAACTGCCGAGTTAATTGTGCACCGGATGGCAAGAAGCTGGTGGAACTAGTCGAATCAACTTGCCAAGTTCAAGGTGACGGAATCATGCATAGCCAACCAAAAAAATTAAAATGGAAACAACAATCCGGTTCTAGCACACAGGATCGTGGCTCTTGATCTGCCTAATGGTTGCCTGGTGTTCATTGACAAAAATTAAGAAGATTTCTTCATTCATAAGTAATGACAACAAAAAATTAAGAAGATTGCCTAATGGTTGCCTGGTGTTCATCGGCCTATTTGGATGAGGGGGGATTTAATCCAAACAGGCCCCTTTTTCGAACAGGAAAAGAAGAGCGAGAGCAGTGTACAACAGCGATACAAAAGCGAATCATCAAGTCATCATCCATATGTCCTATCAAGTTGTCAACGAAGAACAAGAAGCAAAAGAAATTGGTAGCTACTGCATTCAAGAGATCATCAAGCTGGCTCGTGGGAAGTTGCCGAATTGGATCTCATTAACCCTGAGGGCCCCGATCGGAGTCGTTGTTTAATGTGGAACCAATCTAACCTATTAATAAAGAATGTCCCCAGCCTTACAACTCAGGACGATCAATTAATTAAAACGGAGTAGCAGTAGCAGCAGCAGTGTGTTTATGTTATGCCTCCCCTAATGAGGAAGACGCATCCATGTCGGCAATTAATAAATGGGGATTGGCTACCAACCCAACCCTGCTTCTCACCGGCGCTCTCCTCTCCTCTCGCGTCCTATCCTATCCATCCACTCAAGTCACGGTCTCCCTCCCGTGCATTCAATCCAATCTCCCGTACGTCCGGTCCACAGCGCCTTACACTCGCTGTAGCTCATCACCTGCTGGGACTGCACCCCATGATGCCAGAATTTGATGTGACAGTGTTGGGAGCAGGCCGGAGCTAGGCATCACGCCGTGTACGCACCGGCAAGTCCAAAAATTTAGAAAATCAGTAGGGAGCAAGGGCACGGCGGCGACGGCGGCGTGAGGCGGGTGGCGGAGCTGAAGCGGGCTCACGCTGCTGCTCCCAGGAGGTAAGGAGGGGCGAGAAGCTGAGGGGGCAAGAGCGGTGCCCCACGATCGGCGTGGGCTGTGGGCGACGGCAGCGGCGGATCCAACGGTGGGGCGGGGGGCTCGAGCCTTCCTACCGCTACCGGACCCTTGGAGCCCCCCTAAATTTTTAGCCATGGATGTATAATGTAGAAGGGGTTGAGGTCGAGTTGAATGTACTTTAGCCCCTCCAAAAAATTTTCATGGATCCGCCATTGGGCGACGGTGCGACGAGAGGGAGGGGGGCGGTGCTCGGAGACTGGTGTGGGCATGGGTGGCGGTGTGACGGTATCGGTGTGCACATATATTGAAGACTTTCTAGCTCCGCCACGGAGTTGTATATCTCAGTTCGCTCGTAGATAGTTTTCTATGCACATATCAGTGGGGGGATTTTTTTTTTTGGTATGTGGCTTACATTAGAGTTTTCTGCATCATATCGGTTGTAGGGCTTGTAGTAGAACGTGATATTATGCCCAAAGCAACATTTGATAACGGGAGGAGCATTGTTTCCAGCTTATTTTAAGTTCTCTCATCGTATTGGTTGCACGACTTCATTAGGATTCGATGTGATTGTGATGCCATGCAAGGAACCTTGATGACAACTAGGCGTTTTTCAACTGATTAGTAGTATTGTTTACTCTTGCTTGGCAGGTAGCAACAGCAAGAGAACAAAGAACACTACCACGGTAACCGCCATAAACTAACGTATTTCATCTTGATAGGCACGGGCAGTTTGCTTTCGGTGGAAAGTGATAGCGATTAGATGCTAGCGTCGATTAGGTAAGGTAGCTAGATAGAAATTCTAATTTTACCAAGGTAGTTTACGTTTGGGCTGTGATGCGTACGTAAGTGGAAACTAGCTTACGTGCCAAAGTAATGTTTTTTTACATCACTGCTAGTCTGCTAGCTAGTAACTTAAACCAAAATGTTCCAGTAATTTACCTACCAGTAGTGTTACAATGGACCTTTTTCCTTTTAACTTCTAAAAACTATTTTTCGACTTCTCTACAGTAACTAGGTTTTAAATAGAGTGTTTTTTAAGACAGAGTCTATAAGTTAATTGTAGTACACACAATAATCACTCCATTTATATCGTCAAAATCGCACATAAGTTTCTATTACTTCGTACTCCTCTATCACACGAACAACTTAAAAGATATAAGCCCAAAAAAACAGGTCTAATACTGTGATCACATTATATGTTGGAGTTGGACCTAGGTTGGTACACACTCCAATAAGTTTATTTGTTCTCGATTAATAATTCTATAAGATTTGCAGCTCTACCTTCGTGAGCAAGCCCTATATATTATGTGTTGACCTTAGTGGTGTGTGGATTTTGGGGTTTTTATCTTTCCCTGTAGAAAAACAAGGACATGCATGCCCCTTTACAGGGGCGTAGCCAGCCTGAGGTCTAGCCTCGGGCCCAGTCCACTGCAAAAAAAAAATCAAGACATTTATTATTAAAAGCTGTAAAATATATGAGCTTTCTCAACTGGGCCTCGAGCCATTGCCCGGCGGCCCGAGGCCCAGCTTCGCCTCTGCCTTTACTCCATAACATCCAGTCGCAAATCGACACGTGAGACTATATACCGTAATTACTTTATTTATATCGACCAAAACAACGTGTGAGTTTCTGTTATTCCATATCTCTCTCATAAACAGTTAAAAACTATAAATTACAATAAAAATAATAAGACAAAGTAAAAAAGAGCGGCAGATAGAATTAAGTTGCATCACCCACTGCCCTCGATCTTATCAGGAAAAACAGCCAAACCGATGGAAACGATCGACCACGGCACCCAACCGAGCAACCAACCAGCCTACCACTGGCGTCGATGGCATTTATGATGCCGCTGCTGAGCGCCCGAGCAAGTTGCCCAGAATCCACCCAAAAACCGCTGCTTTTCGTTGGCCAGGCCACGTACCGCCTGCGCTGCCGCGCGCCACCATCGCCTCGCCGGGAGAAACACGGACGTAACAAGCCCTATGTATACCATATAGTTTTCTAGTCCTCTTGCGACATCCTGCCTTACTCTCTTGTCTCTTCCTTCTTCGCTTAGGTGCGTTCGTATTAACATTTATTTACGGTATTTTTTTTGTTATGTTTTATAGTTTTTGGTTGAAAATAAATAATAATAATTGAAAGATTCGGTTTTTAGAAGACGAGGGCGAGCAATACAAAATATGAGAAAGAGATGCGTGTGCGTGATGAAACGAGAGGAGTAGTGTGGGTGATGCACTCGTAACCTCCTGACTTATTTTTAGAGCGAGATGATAGCGAGAGGAGTATATAAGTCACTTTGAGACGGGTATTTATATTGATTTTTAACTTTTCTAAATAGAATCAAGAAACTGAAGCAAATACGAACAGTATAGTTACTCATCCATCACCAACAGTGGTAAATCCCCTTTTATACAAATATAAAAAAAGTAAGAGACTGGAATCAGTTCGGTCCAAGGATACTGCTAAATTCATGCCTAAGAAAAGAATTAAGTGCATCACTTTAATCGAAACACACCAGCACACCGATCTTATGCACATGGCATGCAAAGCAGGTCATAAAAGCGCGGTCTAACTCACGAGCCGCTTTACCAAAACTGCAGGATTAGGCGATGGTCACATGCGGGCAAGTCGCCATAAGATCTAGTTCAATGGCCCAGCCTTGAGAATACAAACACGACACACTCCTGGGAACAAAAATGTTAAGGGGAGGGCCTCAAGTTACAGCGACCTAGCATCAAATATTATTGCCCGTGATTAGTTAATAGTAGTAATTACACAGAGAAAAAATGGAGTAACAAGAGAGCAGGGAGGATCTTGGCAAAACAGGGCACAGATCCTCACTTTTTCCCTTCTCTCTTTCACCCACTATTCCTTTCACCTAGAGGCTAACCAATAACCAAGCGACAAAACGGAGGAGGTGGAGAGGAGTAAGCAGGAGGATGCTCATTTCATTTCAAGGCTTCTGAACTCTAGCATCGCTGTCCTGAGCCCCAGGAAGTTGCTGCACTTGCACTCTGTGCTCTTGGGGAGCCCCAGGCTGCAGCTGAAGCAGACGCCGGCTTCTCTCTTCACGGGCTTCGTGGGCTCGGCCTCTTGGAACGGGGGGCTGATGCAGAGGTCGAGGTTGAGGTCTGGGCACTTGAGCGGCTTCCCCTGCCCCCAATCAACGGGGTCCTGATCGTGGCTTATCGCCACCTTGGGCTCCGCTCGCCGGAACACGGCGCCCTTCTCCTCCCGCGCCGGCTCGAAAGATATGGTTATGTTGGACGCGTGCTCGTTGATCGGCCGGTGGGTCACCGGGTCGATCCCCCGGCTCAGCAGCTTCCTTCTGATGTGCGTGTTCCAGTAGTTCTTGATCTCGTTGTCTGTCCTCCCCGGCAACCTCCCAGCTATCAGGGACCATCTGTATCAAACAGGGATAACAATAGCCGTTTAGCAGACAGTATCGATTTTTTTTCATACGCGTGCATGTAAATACCATTGATGGTATGATACTGGGAGACTTACTTGTTTCCTAGGAGGCTGTGGAGCTTGATGATCAGCTCGTCCTCCTCCTCGGTGAAGTTGCCGCGCTTGAGGTCGGGCCGGAGGTAGTTGATCCACCGAAGGCGGCAGCTCTTGCCGCAGCGGAGGAGGCCGGCGGCCTTGGGCAGCGAGCGCCAGCACCCCTCGCCGTGCGCCTTGATGTAGGCAATGAGCCGGTCGTCCTCCTCCTTTGTCCACGCACCCTTGTTGGTGTGCGCCTTCTCGCAGCACGGCGACCTCCCCATGACTGACGCTTTCTTGAATCTTGATCCTTTTCTTTTCGCCAATGCTTTCTTCTCTCTCGGTGGGCGTCGCAGTGGAAGTTGTTGTTGTTGGGCTGCACAAGGGTGGGTGAAGGAGCTGGATTTTATAGGCACTTGAATCAACTGGGTAGCTCTTCTAGAGGCTGAGTTGGTGAGAAAAAGGTTTGGCTGGTAGGCCTCCCTCTTCCCCAGGTCGTGACCTCATCACCGGTTTACCGGTTTACAAAGAGAAGGCACAGCCAGCCACAGACACAGGCGCAGCGGTGGTGCCTGCATGATAAACATCGAGCCAAGGTAGGTGTAAAGTGAGGTGGCGAGCCAGCGCCAACTGTGGGCTAGTGCCTGCCTGATGGCTGATGCCTACCTCTTCTTGGCGCTATCGGTTTTCACAGCTAACTAGCGCCATCTCCACCGACCTTGATCCCTCCCTGTTTCTAATTTGGTTATGGGGGCATGGATTAGGTTCATCTCCCTTTCTCTGCTTGATGCTGATTTGCCTAAGCTCTTACCCCGTGAAGCACAAATGCAATGCCCCACACGAAGGGGGCAACTCTTTAACTCTGGGAGGGCTAAGCCGTTTCGCCTGACCTCTTGCAAGAGAGATTCAGTGCAATCTGCGTGTCCTACATGACATGATCAGATCGGATGGAGTCCATGGAGGTGGTTGTTTTTATTCTCCGACACAACTATGTCGACATGAAAATGATCCGGGCTGTATACTACGACAAGAGTAGTAGATGTATATGAATCATCAGAGTAGTAGCTGTATATGAGTCATTCATGTATTTTATAAAAAAAAAACGCCCTGATCTCACCAGCTCTAATCATCTTAACGTTTATTCCTTTAACAAGGCAAATGTTTTGGCGTACCCGTACAAACCCATGTGCATGTTTGAAACAGGATGAGGTCCTAAACAACGGGGAAGCCCTGATCATGGACTTTTTCCTTTTTTTCATTCTTGAATAAAATAGGATGAATCGGAATAGGTATCTGGCACTGCCTAAATGAATATTATTTGCCACCCACCCTATTTTGTCTTTATTTTTTCTCTCGTATAATTTTGTTTGCAGAATCATAGATAGTGCCATACTCTTATCAATCTACTTTCATGGGAACATTTTTGCTGTATACTCTAATGTAGGTTAGTTCATCTGTTTGGTCAACCCTAAATTGAAAATTCACCTAACTCATAAGCCCTGCACCTGCTTCGTATTTCTTTCCGTAACAATGCAGGTCTTGTGGATATCATATTCATATAGGCAAATCAACATGGCAATGGATAAACATAATCTGGGATCCTTAATAAGAACATCAACTATGATTAAAAAGTGCTTTTCTGTTGCTCATCGAGAAAGGAGATTAATATGAATTTATCAGTGTACAAATTTTTCCGCAAATTACGATATACTCTGCATTGCTATAGGCTGTGGACATCACATTGTGAGGAAGCAGATGAAATTATGCTTGGTGAGGTGGACCATTATTTGTTACTTGTTAGGAGGAACTTACATATCCAGGCAAAAAATCCAGATGGGCTTACATAATATTTGTCTACCTAATATATTCTTTTGGGATAGTTACCAAACTATGGACCACAGTTGGTTGGGTGTAAGGAGAGGAAATATCCCAAACCATTACCTTCAGTTGGGGCCAGAATGATTGGGACTCCACACTCCACAATGGTCCTCAATATGAAATGTTTTAAGTTTCTGATATCACTCCCTTAATTTCTTTGTTGTAGGCATAGGCTGATTACAACTCCAGATCTAACTCCGAATTTTGTTCTTTCAGCATACGAGTGGACTGACATGATTTATACCTGAGATTTTCTGCTAATTCAAGATAATATGTGTTTGCCCTGGCAAAAACTAACGAATATTTCACATCTTAATGAATTGTTCGTATCACCTTGTAGTACAGGATAAATGGCTAATGCTAAATCTTTAACGAGAGGTTTGTTTGAAAATCAAAGAAGCTCAACAAAGTGCAGCAAGGGTTCATCCACCAGTTTGCCTACCATATATGCAAACCAGAAAGCAAGTCAGTATTAGACACCAAACTGCTTTATTGCATAGCTATCAATAACTAGCCCTCATTATGGTTTCTAACTAGCAATCAGCTAGTTGGCCATAAATCAAGTTTGGGGTCCTGTCAGTTTGTTATCCATTGATTTAATACACTCTTAAATAGCTCCCTGTTTGGTGCATTGAATTAATCAAGTAAACCATTTCGGTTGTACCCTAATCACCACCTCACTAGCCAAAGGAGTGCAATCACTGAACAAAACGCATTAGCCTCAGCCCTTTTAGTTGTTAAATGGTAGGCACTAGTTCTAGAAAGCATGAAGGCTAGCAGGAGGGTAGGGAAATGGTTCGTAGTTGAGGTGTGGTGTCGGTTATGTGCAGTAGTTCTACCTTCCACTTCTTAGACACGCACTTGTGGTGGAAGCCTCCTTGTGCAAGCTGGGCTGTTTTGGGTTAGGGGGAAGGGGAAGAAGGTAAGGAGAGAGGTAGGTCGAGGTCGCCCTTTTGTTTTTGAGCAGTTTTCCTATCCTTGAGCAGGTACCAAGAGGTACAAGGTACCAAGAGGTATCAAATTAGATCCAGCCGTTCAATCAGTGTGATCAACGGCTCAAAATTTGGTACCTCTTGGTACCTCGTACCTCTTGGTATCTCGCGTCCGGTACCACTAGGTACTGCCAAATCTCAGCCGTCCGATCAGTGTTATCAACGGCTCAAATTGACAATTAGCCATCTCCACCACATGGTACAAGCTGCAAGCATAAACAGCACTTATCCATAACTCCTCTCTCCCAACACCCTCTTTGATTCCCCCTACCTACATGTCCCTTATATGCCTGTATAAAGCTCCAAACTCCTTGTGTCATCCTCCTCCTCACCCATACTCTTCTCTCTACCTACCAGTCCTCGCATTCTTCCATGCAATTGGCCATTATTGGGTTAGGTGTGGTGTTGGTCTCCAGGAATTCAACACATTCATCAGCTAGAATTTCCAATCGCTGACCATGAACTCAGATTTACTGAGTCCTAATGTTGCTTTTCGACTAATGTAAATTTGAGAATACTAAAATGCAAGAATTGGGTTGGGCAGTCAGAATTTGACGAATTTATTGGCTAGTTCTACATATGGCCCCAGAATCATTAATTCTGTGCTCTTCTGGCTGCAACAAACAATGTTTTAGCCTTCATGTGGATGATTGGCTGCTTAACTGACTAGAAAACCTTCAAACTAGTACACAGGACACTACCAGAGACTTTGACTGTCACTAAACGAGTAGAGCAACATGGGGTAGAAAAATATTATCACCTAGACCTATGTTCATAACTCCAAATCACAGGTCAAACAAAAGTCAGTACACACACAATACTTTGTCACTGGAAGGAAGACGTAAAGAGATCAAGTGCAGCATGAACTTGGATTCATGGAATAAACCATGTAGTTTACCATGACTCTCAATAGCATGTTTTTCCAATAGTTACTATTTAGTTCCAACTTCCATGCAACAAAAACTCAGGTTGTTGAGCAAAGGTGGGCAATCTACGCATACTTCAACAGTTACCTATATTTATTAGCATCCTAGATGTCAAAACGCTTGTTGCTCTTGTTCACTAACCATTTCTACTTTCCACTATTAAAAGCATTTCATTTACAAATCTACATAAACAAACATTAGCGCACAAGGTTTCAAGTTGTTGCGGCACTTACATTCAATATAACATCATGCTCACCATGGTTTCTGGGTTCTTTTCTTCCAGTGCTTCCATCGCAAAAGCTAACATAAAAGCTCTCTCTAGCTTCCTTTTATTGTGACTGAAGCAGTGGCTTTCTGCAGAAAGAAGAAATTAGAAGTTCAAAACTCCATGTATCCTAATTCCATTTAGCAGAAAACTAGTTTCAAATAAAAAGGAACAAGCAGTGCCTCATTCCTGTTATGTCTCTGCCCATGGCTGCCCATGGGAACATAATTTCTACTTACATATCACTATTGGCTGATGCTGACTAATGGAATGTGAAATTGAATGGTAAATTGTAGCAGAAGGTCAAGTTTTACCACTGCAACTTAGAGTTGAACAGAGTAGTATAACCAACTGAAACTTAAATAACAATAAACTAATACCCCCGATCTACAAAATTGGCCACATACGGATGTTTGGTAAGGTTGATCCATCTGCAAGCTAATACAAATAACAGATAGCATTCCCTTGCCTGTGTGTCAGTTGTCCTTTTTTAACTACTGCTAGACCAACTCATTTTCAGCTGAGTACAGGTGGCTATTCTAAAAAAAATACATAGTATTTCTTTCAGCTGTATGGTATGATTGGTAGTTGATGGAGAGGCCCCGCCCCGGAATACCCAAAGGAAACCCCCGGGAATGCACAAGCACATAATATAAAGGGAAATTTTGTATATACCACTGAAAAGTTTTAAAATTTATCATTTGTGAGACCGAAAGTTTTGAAGCTTTTCAGTGGCATATACATAATTTTCCTAAATATATAAATGATTAATTATCCAACTTGACTAGAATACCCTCATTATACTGATCAAGCCAACATGAGGAGCAATCAGGATTTGTTTGGCATAACATCTAATATAATTGCCTAAGAAGATCCTCCAAGAAACACCTTTTTATTTTCTTTTATGTCTTCTTGAGCAGGTTCTCCCTCCCCAGTATTATGTTTATCAAGCAATTTACCTATACTGACAACAAGTCAACAAGATGAACAGACAAAAAGTCATGCTCAAGTCTACGAATGTCATTCCTGGACAACCTTCTCACGTTCATGATACGGATCGCCGATTTTCTCAACATAGGATTAGATATTTACGTGTCTTATCTTGAATCGTAGCGATCTTTCGTTACCAATGTAAGAACGAACGCTCTTTAATTCGCAAGATTACATGCACCGGACTTCACGATCATCAAGTGAAATCCCTATCGCGCTCCTATTTTCCAACGAAAAAGTTGAACGATCTCAATTTATAGAAACTTTCAAAATTTTCTATTAAAATTGTTTTGGCTACCAAAGATTAAAAAAAACAAGCAAGTCTGTGCACCCATTATCTAGTCATATCTCATATCTAGTCGTCCCCCCGGTGGCTGATGCGGACGACGCGCATATATACGGCGGCGGTAGTCGATACAACCACGCACGTGGATATGGGCCTAAGGCCGAATCAAAGTTTTGTTCGGCCAAGAGACTCCTAATCAAATCATCTACACTAATCCAGCAGTCTGGATGCAATCAGCAATTGGGTTTCGGACTCCGAACACCCAAAGACTAAATACATGGTCGCATGGACGCACATGATTGCGCTCGGCCAAGATATTTGGTACGCTGGCCTGATAGCTCTTCACGGCATGTGAGTTTTGGGCTTGGCCTTCAATTTGACTCCTGGTGCCGTGCTCTCCCATGAGATTGGCCTTCTATCCCTGCGTGTTGGTCCATATGCATGCATCTTTACACAATTTCCTTTCTTATTGGTTGCAAAGTTTTCACATCGTTCAAATCTAAGAATACATAAAGAATACGCGTAAGGTAGTATACTATTCTCATCAATACAAGTAAATTCATTAAGAAACAAATTCACCTGCTCGCTCTAGTCATTGGACCTTTTAGTGCTTCATGAATAATTGGAGAAATTGACGACGTAGTAGTGGTAGGGATTTCCTCATCAATTCAGCTATAGCCAATCCTAGACTTTCTATGCATGCAACTTCTCACAACTTTATTATATCGTTTCAAACCAGAGGCGAGTAGGCCCCGCTCGTTTCGGCTTCAGCTTTTGGCTTATTTTTCACTATTCATAAATTTCATCTTTTTCTGAACTTTTAGCTTTTTTTTAGCTTTTTTGCCGGTTCTTTTTTTCCCGTATTCGTTTGTGTTGTCCATGATGTGCTAGCATATTTTTTTTCTATTTTTAAATTCTTTAAATTTAATTACGCCAAATAAACCATCTTCAGCTACAGTGAAATTTCAGCCGCTATAGTGCAATTTCAGCCATAAGATATGGCTTTTCAGCCTAATCGAGCGGGGCGTAAATCTTTATTCTTGTAGGGGAGGGCACAGGTAGTTACTTGAACCCATATCAATCTACAGAAGCACAATTTGGTCTATTGTCTGCATACAAGTACTTTATGGACCTAAGAGAGCTAACGGACAATGCTTATAGCCCCAAAACACCCCTTTCAGCCTTTCACTGAAAATCTTTGTCAGATGTCAAAAAATGCACAGAATCTGGAGCAACAGTCCATAAGGACATAAGTTTCAGGTAATCTCAAAATTGGCAAGGTTGTGTCTGAGGCTTTAGTGCATCTAAAATATAGCAATTTGCTGGATGTTTAGGGCCTTGCGAATGTCAGAAAATTTTCATGTAAGGCATCTTTCTAATAATTTCTTTGAGGAACGGTGATAACGAGTCTGAGATTTAGATTTGTTGTAGTAACATCATGTTTACAAGAACCTGTATATCAGGTAGTGATCCAGAAGAAAGATTTAACGGGAAAACAATAAACAAGTTTTCTAAACATATAAGGATGATTATGAAGTAGACTATAAAAACATTGTTCCTTCTTGGCAATATTTGGCACTCAATCCACAAAAGGTCAAAAGGCAGAGTAAGGTATCACTATAGTATAGAATACCAGCATGTGCCACCCTACAAAGTTTTTTTTTTAAATCCACCGCAGGACTCAACTTTTAATGTGTATTTAGCCATCAGCTTTCTAGGGTATTTAGCATCATATCTGGGTTGTCATCTCATCTACATCACATGGGTCACGTCGACATACAACTCCAAGACAACCACAATACATGCAACTTACTCAGAGATTTTGGTGCTCAGACAAGACTCTGGAGCTACCACTGTATCATGAACCAAGATGCTATAGAACAGTGACATTCTTATACATGACTACAAAAGATCATGATGGAGATCCATTATACAATAGGCCAGCAGATGTAATAACATATTTAGCAATGAGTAAAGGAACAAAATGGTACAAAAAAAAGGTAGACAGCCACACCGTCGGATTTTTTTTCTCGAACGCGCAGGAGAACTGCGCATCAATATATTAAGAAGAAGAACATAGGAGTCTAAGAAGACTCGTACAAACCTCACCAAAAAGGTAATAACTACATGTCTAAAGGAACAACACAAGTAAGCATTACTGGAATTCAAATTCGTACCACTTACATGCTGCAAAGTTTAATGCCTTTGCGGCTCACGCGCTTGGAGGAAAACTAAAATTTTCCTTAGCCAATTGTCCTCGTTCCTTACAATTTTGCACGCATTATTCCGATGCCCTACAAACAACGTAACCAACGAGTTAATACAATTAACGCTCCAGTGCATCCTTCTCCTAGACCTTGCATACAACCAACTCACATTTGCAGAGCACGAGCGCGCAGTCCCTTTCGCTCGGCGTCAATGCCCATGCGGTGACGCATTCGCTTGCAACTACACCATAGCTCGACAGCCAGAACCGCAACCATCTCGCCTTGCCGCGCCTCGGCATTTCGTCGAACACCTCCCCGGCCATCGCCACGGCCGCCCGCACGAGAGAAAAACCGACATCCTGGCGATACATCAGCGGCCACCACACCATTGAAACGCCCGGCGTGAAGCCCGGCGAGCGGCCTGAATACGCCTCCCTGGTGGACGCGGCTGGAGGCGGCGGTTCGTCCGGGAGCACCACGACCCTGGCGCCGACGAGACCACGAATACACGAAACGACGAAAACCACGGCCTATTACTACTGGGTTGGGCCGGGCGAGATGGGCTTTCTTATTTAAGCCAGAAGGCCCGGTACTTATCTAGTGGGCTGTAACAGGTACAGTTAAATATGGGCCGAGCAGAGGAGGATACGGAGATGCGGCCGGCCCAGGAAGTCCCAACGGCTAGTTTGGCAAACGGCTAATTCTGCAACGGTCGGAATGGATTCATATATCTGTAGCGGAATGGAATCCAATGCCTGGTGTAACCGCTCCGCTTCCTCTCTTGCGCTGCCTCCGTCGCGTTCTTGGATTGGAACCCATCCTTGCGGTGAGGGAGGAGGCGGGAGCGATGATGCAGCAGCCGTGGCATGCCGCGGTGGGGCTCCGGCCGGCCAAGTCCGCCCCCTGCTCGCCCATCAAGCCGGCGGCGGAGGCCATGCTCCGGACCTACTCCGACTCCTTCCACGTAGCCCACAAGGTCCCCGTCGGCGACACGCCGTACGTGCGAGCCAAGCGCGTCCAGGTACGCGTCGTGTTTTTCCTTGGGTACGAGCGCTTTTGATTGGGCTGTGTTTGGATTCGTTGGGCTGATGGATCAGTTGCGATGGCCGCGGCGGCGGCGCAGCTGGTGGACAAGGACCCGGAGAAGGCGATCGCGCTGTTCTGGGCAGCGATCAACGCGGGCGACCGGGTGGACAGCGCGCTCAAGGACATGGCCATCGTGATGAAGCAGCAGAACCGCGCCGAGGAGGCCATCGAGGCCATCAAGTCGCTGCGCAGCCGCTGCTCCGACCAGGCCCAGGAGTCCCTCGACAACATCCTCCTCGACCTCTACAAGGTTCGCCAACACTTTCTTCCTTGCAGCACGTACTGAATTTGATTGGGTTCTTGTTGTTGCAATGCGCAGAGATGCGGGCGGTTGGACGACCAGATCTCGCTGCTCAAGCACAAGCTGCAGCTGATCCACCAGGGCGTCGCCTTCAACGGCAAGCGCACCAAGACGGCGCGGTCGCAGGGACGCAAGTTCCAGGTCACCCTGGAGCAGGAAGCGACCAGGCTCCTTGTAAGTGCACACGCATTTCTTGTAGCTCAAAGATCCAATCTATCTCATCATCTCAAGTTCTCAACTCAAGACAGTGTTGCTGATCATTCTTGTTCTTGCCATTGCTGTGCAGGGCAACCTTGGGTGGGCGCTGATGCAGAAGGAGAACTACACGGAGGCGGAGGGCGCGTACCGGCGGGCGCTGCTCATCGGGCCGGACAACAACAAGATGTGCAACCTGGGCATCTGCCTCATGAAGCAGGGCCGTGTGCTCGAGGCCAAGGACGTGCTCAAGCAAGTGCGCCCGGCTGCCGTAGACGGCCTGCGCGGCGCGGACTCGCACCTCAAGGCCTACGAGCGCGCGCAGGAGATGCTCCGGGATCTCGAGGCCAAGCTCGTCGGCCGGCCGCGCGCTGGCGACCAGCTCGACAAGAGCTGGCTCTTCGACGCGCTGCTGCTGGGCTCGTCCTCCAGCATCTGGCAGCCGCAGCCATGCATCGATCACTTGCTGCCCCCGCTGCCGCGCGACCACTTCGCCGATGAGAATGCCAGCGTGAACAAGAAGATGGCCGCGCTGCAGCAGCAGCCCAACATCCTCAATGTGGACGCACAGCCGTTCTACTCGCTGCGGATGCCGCCGCTGGGGACGAAGCCACAGAACGCGCTGCATCATCATCATCAGCAGCAGCAGCAGCCGCAGAAGCCGCCTCAGGTGCACGATCCGATGGGCAACCTGAAGAGGACACGGTCCGGCAACGCCATGGACAAGGCTGGAGGAGGGGGGAAGGAGCAGAGCAGCGACGACGAAAACAGCGGCAGGAGGAAGTCGCTCTCCGCCGAGGAAAGGTGGCCGGAGCTGCCGGACCACAGCGCGTTCGACGAGGCCCTTGTCGCGGCGGTTCTGGCCCCGGTCCTCGATGACGAGGCAGCAGCCACCGAAGGAAACGGCAACGGCAATTGCAGGCCAGCGCCGGCGAGCTGCGAGACAAGCCCGGCGGTGAAGGAGAAGATGGGGAAGAGGCTGAGGATCTTCCAGGACATCACACAGACACTGAACGCTTTCTGATTCGTTTTCGTTTTCTTTGCTGCTACTCACAACAACCAGGCTTGAGGTGGTGACGCCGCGAAGGAGATGGGCTTGTTCTCCTGGGAGCTACTGTCTCGCCGTTAAGTTAATTAGGGATTCGATTCGATTTAATTTGCTGCTGATTCTTGATTTAATTTAACACACCCAATAACAGCTGATCATTTGTTCGGTTCTTCAGCTTGACACTTGGCAAGAGTGTGTTTCCTGCTTCTTTGCCAGAAAGGCTCTCCTTGTAACAGAAGTGGATTCCATCTTGTTCTACTTGCGTTTGTTTTGTTAACACTTGAATAACAAAGTGTCTTTATATCTCTTGTTTTACTTGTTTACTGCACTCGTGTGTGCTGAGCTGGTATTGCGTATTCTCTGCCAATAAAAAATTAAAAGATTATCAGCGATGACGGCTTGTATCATCTGTAATGCTTCTTTTCAAACTACAAGCTAGCAAGTTACTTGTACCTCACAGAATTGTTAGTTAATCTTCAAGATGTAAAAAGGCTTTATTCTTTTCAGCGTTGTGCTTTGTTTATTTGCACTTGTGCGTGCATGTCTGGTTAGACGTGAGCCCTGTCATCAACAAGGATCTCCTAGGGCTGCAACCATGGTCACCGCCTAGCAACTCGAGGACAAGCTACATGTCCGAGAGGAGTGTAATGTCATGGACCTAGATCTTAGGTCCAGCTAGTTCATTAGAGCAACTTCAGCAGTAGCCCTCAAAACAGGGCCCCTACTTTTTATTTGAGCACTCTCTCTACTTTTGAGGGCTCTATTTTTTAGGCTACACTCCAGCAGGAGCCCTCAAAACAGGACCCTCAAATTCATTCTTAAAGGGGATGACACATAGGACCCACCCTCATCCTCATCCTACTTTTGAGGGCCGAGGGGCAAAAAACTCACTTTAGCAGGGCCCCTACTTGAGCCCTCAAAAATAGAGACTCCCTCCAGACCCCCCAGGAATGAGAGCTCGAGGGGGAGATTTGAGGGGCCCCTACTTTTGAGAGCTCAAGTAGGGGCCCTGTTGGAGTGAGTTTTTTTGCCATTCGGCCCTCAAAAGTAGGATGAGGGCTCAATTAGGGGCCCTGCTGGAGTTGCTCTTATTAGGAAATTAGTGATTAGTTTCTGTTTGTTAGGGATATGATTAATATTAGATTCTATCTGTTAGGGAGGCCATCTATATAAAGGAGTTGTCGCATGCTATTAGAATTAAGAAAAAAAATCAGTTACCTTTTCTTCTCCCTCTGTCCATCTCTTGTGTGCACGGGTGCACAGGGCTGGTGCCTTCTTGCCGCCGATTATTCAAGATCCGTTCATCCTCTCGACGGTGTTTACCCATTATGCAAGCAAGCCCATTACAAAGATATTGAAAACATATGTTCTGAAAGGTCCAGATATCACTAAACTGGATTCAAGAATACAGCATCTATTATGTACCTTCGCATACAGCTCCACAAAGCGTCTGAAATCCAAGAGAGCCTTGTCAGTTGGAAGTTTCAAAAGCCCCATCAGTAGTTTCCAAAATAACTAGATGAAAGCTTGGTTTAAGAGTTGTCAAACTTAAGTGGTTCCCTAGTCCATGCACCCTCAAATCCAGATCTTTCAGGATGAGCCCTTGCCTACAAAAACAATTCCTAGCTGTGAGATATTATGTTCAAAGAATTTGTGCTTATATGTTTCAAAAGAAGAACACAACAGTTACCAGAGTCTGCACCGGACAGAGCTACAGTATCTTTGTCCGTCAAGCCCATCCAATGAAAGATGTCCCTTAAATGCGATTCGCCTAACCAACAAAAGAAGAAAGAACAATCAAAATATATACCAATAAATATGGCCTAGCAGTCAAGCACTGAACATAGCAGTAAATTCTAAACCACATGAAAATTCTGTAAAACATGACAGCAACACCCCCGTAGCCGCTGCATTTAATGTATTCATACAAACTACCATAACTAACGAAACTTATCCCAGCCAATATAGATTCAGCAGTTGGGAGAAAGCTTTCTGCAGAGGTAAGTAGGTAACCATAAAATTAGGAATTTGTAGCCTGGTATAACATGTGAGATGGCCAGTTAACCAGGATTCTAAAGTAGATCACCTCAGATCAATACATCATGATCAAAGTGTAGCATAAAAGAATAAACTTTCTGCATTAAGAAAAGGTGCTCCAAAATAAATGCGTACATTGAATGGCTAATTTAAACGAACCCCTACTGTAACAGGCTGATCATGAGAGGTGTGCAGCCATAATTCAGCAAGAGCACATATGCTGCATGTGGATAACTTCCTAAATCATATGATGGACACTTGGTAGAGATTCTTAACAAGAATATATCTATAATCAGTTCAAGGAAAAGTGTTTAGCAATAACCTTTTTTAGCATCAGGAAGACGTCCTTCTCGGGGGCCACTGATGAGTCCTGATTACAGTCAAAATCAGTTACATAGTGTCCATAAGGCAATAAAATATATCTATAATCAGTTCAAAGAAAAGTGTTTAGCAATAACCTTTTTTAGCATCAGGAAGACGCCCTTCTCGGGGGCAACTGATGAGTCATTACAGTCAAAATCAGTTACATAGTGTCCATAAGGCAATAATGCATCCATGCACAAATAAATGTCATTTCATTTACCCGTCTTCCAGGAACAAAGTCAATTGTAGGACCTCCAGTAACTTCAACTGCAACTACTCCAGCAAGCTAAGTAGTAATCCTAGCTAGTTCATTTGATTTGCACTATTTGATACCACACAAAAGCTCAAACATGAAATGATCTCGTGTATACCCATCCATTTGGGAGTATATAGAATTAAAGAGTAAAGTCCATTACCGATCCTTAAACTTTTTATGCTATGTTATCCCGGTCCATAAACTTTTAAAGTATGTCATCTCGGTCCTTAAACTTTCAAAGTGTGGCAATATCCTATGTAGTTGTAGCAGTGAACTTTTTATGTTGTGTCATCCCGGTCCATAGACTTTCAAAAGAAATTGCCACACTCTGAAAGTTTAAGGACCGGGATGACATACTTTAAAAGTTTATGGACCGCGATAACACAGCATAAAAAGTTTAAGGACCAGTAATAGACTTTACTCTTAATTAAAAGTACAATGGAAGAACCCAGATTATTCAAAACCATGCAAAAGCTCAAATATGAAACAATTTCAGATATCTAATTACTCTCTTGGGACTATATAGAAATAACAAATACAATGGAGGAATCCCAGACTACCTGATAAAGATCTGCATATGTAATCCTTGGATGCTTTGCTTTAATAGGCTCTCTGAGAAGAGAAGACAACCAGATGAGCAACAAACATCGTTCAATTCCTTTAAAGAAACAGTGAAGAAAAAAAAACTATCATAAAAGAAAACTAGAATAACTGAAATTGCACTCAACAGTGTTCTATACAGAGCATCACTGGAACGTTAAAACTTATAACCATAACGTCAAGAATTTTTAGTTACCCAGCAGAGAACATCAATGCATTTTTCCTAGTTTTACATGTAAATATTTCCAAATGGCTAAGGATTCATAATTTCAGCAAAGAGATAGCTGCCATGAATGGGCACCAACATTGCAGAATAATGATTCGTACCATAGTAGACATTAAGCACAAGGTTGTCGTAGTGCTCGGGCAAGCCGCGGCGAGCATAGGGCGGCGAATGCCTAGTGGTAATAAAAATAACAAATAATACCTTATATAGCTGAGAATTAAATAAATATACCTCAGCATACAAGCAGCAGAGAGCAAGAAGCAGAGCAAATCAAAGCAAGAATCAGAGAAAATCAGAGTAAAATACAGAGAAAATTAGAGTAAGATGCAAAGGAAGAAGAAGAAAGCAGAGCAAAGGGAGAAGAAGAAAGGAGGGAGGAGACTGATCTGAGCTGAGCGTCGATGAGAATAGTATTCTACCTCAAGTAAGTTCTTTGTGTATTCTCAGGTTTAAACATATTAATGACTTTAGAGTCACAAGGAAGGAGATAGATACCGGCGTCCAAGATTTGGAGGAATATAAGGGAGAACAAGTTTGGTTGGTGCATGCATACAAGGGTGCTCCATCTACTAATGCTGCTCGCAAGGGAATAAAGAAATCATTTGCATGTGCTGGATGCGTGGAACAAGGACCAAGCCAATTGCTTGAGCCAGGACATGATCAAGGCCCATATGTATAACCTGAAGTCCAAGTGTGAGAGTTTTTGCTAATTGAGATCGTTCAACCTTTCCGCTAGGAATTGGGATGGCGATAAGGCTTCGCTTGGTGGTCGTGAAGTCCGACGTGTGTGTTCTTGTGAATTAAAGAGTGTTCGTTCTTACATTGGCAACGGAGGATCACTACGATTCAAGAGAGGGCACGTGGGTATCTTGATCTTACGTTGAGAAAATCGGGTGGCCCCATATCAGGAGGGAGACTGAGGGAGTTTTTGTGGTATGGGAGGGGGAAATCATACTTAACAACAGTAGATCCGCTTTGAATCAAACGAAGCCATGGGCCACCTAAGTTTGTTGGGAAATAGCACTTACTGGGTAGAAGTTATATGAAGAATTAAGCAGTGAAAAACCTTATTTTTTTAACTCTGCCGCGGGAGTTAAGAGATCTTATGGGTAAAGTTAGACAACTCTGTAGAGTTAATTATAAATGATATTCAAATACGTCGTGCTTCCGATAAATAAAATTGTGTTTAATGGGTGATTCCAATAGCGAAGCATAAGTAGATTTGAAAATGATTTGGAAATGTTGAAATCTGGTAATCAAGTTGTGAAACCCCTAATTCCTTAAACGTTATGATTATTTGTGTTTAAAAATATTTACAAATAAAACTGCATCTACAAATACTTAATAAAACTCATATCCCTATCTTTTGAAAATCCTTACAAGTAATTATATAGCGTTTCCCCATGTGACTTATTGAGTACGGTTAATTGTACTCAGTCTTGCTTTATTTTCCACCAACACAGAGATTAGAAAAAGAAAAGATATTAGAAAAGATATTACAAGTTTTCGTGTTAAGGTTACGACCACATTCAAGTGTTTCTGTTTTTTTTTTGTTTTTCTGATTGTAAGTTAAGTTTTGGGCTTGGACGCCCATTAAAATTTCTAAAGTTGATCGTTATATCTTATTTTAATCAAATTAACCCTTTTAAATATTTATGAGTAGGCATGATGCTACTTCTATCCGCAATTAAACTCCTAAACTGTTACGGAACTTACGACGACCCTGTTCCCAAAAACGGATCGTAACATATTGCGTTACAGGTAAGAACACATGCTAGCCGTAGTTCTCCTTCCAATTCCATGCCCATATAGCTCAAACTAGATACTAGTATACTACCGTCATCATGTAAGAAGGCCACAGATGAAGTGCGCACGCGAGGTGTTCGACGAATAGAATGACGCGAAAAACCAACCCCTTGCCTACTACGTACAAATGCAATAGCATATTAGTACTCACAATCTCCGCATCAAGTTCGACCACCATGACCTCAGATGAGTAAAGCAGCCAAATCAGAAGGGGGGGAGACGAGAGTAATGAGAGGGTGAGGATCGGTACGGACGCGAGGCGGAGCATGACGGGGGCGCAGCCCTTGGAGGCGACGAGCGCGCGGAGGTGGCGGCGCGCCTTGTCGACCTGCCGCAGGTACTCGGCGTCCACCACCGGAGCCGCCATGGCCGCGCGCGGTAGGGAGCGAAGAGACGGGAGTGGTGGTGATTGCTGAAGACGAAAGTGAAGGGGCGAACTAGTCGTCACTCTTTGTCGCGCCTTTTTGTTTCCACTGTAGAACAGAGTCGAGCTGTGGGCTCAATGCAGGCCCATATTGGTATGGCATGGGCCGACAAGAAATATGGGGCTCTTGTGGGTAACGTAGGGCTCGTTTTCTGCATTCTTCTTTTTTGAGAGAGAGATCTTCCTAAGTCCAGCCCATTCAATGTAGGCTCTGTTCTTTTCAGCTTTTAAAAGTTATTTTTCAGCTGTTTTTATAGTAATTAACTTTTAAATAGAGTATTTTTAAGATATTATCTACTATTTAATTGTAATACATACTTTACTGACTTTATTTATATCAGCAAAAACCACGCGTGAGTTTCTATTACTCTGTAATCTCTGGTACAAACAGCCTAAAAATCACAAACCACAACCAAAATCACAAACTGCAGAAAAAAAAAAGAACAGACCGTAGACAGCCTTTACAATTACTCAATCTAAATCCGGCGTCTAATTCATCCAGGACGGACCTTACTGTGCTCTGCATCGTGTTTTGTGACCTAAACTTCTCCGTACTAAACCTTACTTTCCTTTCCTGAGCTCGTGCTGCACCTTTGCAGTACGATAACCGGGCAATCTTAACTACTACTATATTGTTCGGCCAATCAAGAAATAAGTCCATCTTACACTATTAAACTTTTAAAAAAAATCCATAAAATCGAGTATTTTACCTCCAAAATTTACAAAAACAGGTTAATACTATATATATTACACCCGGGGGATTCTATGGTCGGAGAGGCCATCCACGTGTCAGCCCCTGCGAAACAGCCCACAAAGATTTGGTAATTACGTTTAGGTCCCCGGTTTTCACAAAAAGGTCCCTAGATTCTTGCGAAAAAGCCCCTACATACTTTTTTTGCTGGGTAAGGATCCGTGGTTTCCCGTAATTACGAACATGCCCTTATTTCTTCCGAAAAGACCCTCAAATTTTTTTTGCAAAAAGCCGCTCCACTCTCCTTTTATTGCGAAAAGGCCCTTGATTTTTTTTGCAAAAAAACCCCTACGCTTTTTTCTGTGAATTTTCGCCTCTTTTACTTCAGTCTACACAGTGACTGACGTGGTGTGGCGCCACGCCTTCGTGGCTAGTTTACATTATAAGGTGTTTTTTGAGAACGTTCCACATAAGAGGAACCATGATGACTAGAAGAGGAAACAAAATTTATATACAGAGCGATAGGAGTAGGGAAGAGATTGATGACGTCAATGTCATCATTCTTGAATAGGATTCCTATTACTAAAACGCAATGATGTGGTGCTAATTAAGGTTTAAAAAAGCTTGAGCCTGCCGAGCTACTTAAAATCGACTCGTTCTAGGTTCAAGCTGAGCTTGATTCGAACCTTAAACTAGCCGAACTCGAGCTTTATCTCGAACTCGCAAATTTCACCGAGCCAAACTCGAATAATTTGCGAGATTCGAGCCAAGCTCGAGCTCGAACTTTTCTTATTGTTGAAAATTAGTGCATAATAAATTATTTTAATTGTTATCGAGTTTCAATAAGACGAGCTCGAGCCTAAATTCAGACTCGGATCCTAACTCGAGCTCGAGCTTAGCTCGTTTACAGCCCTAGCGCTAAATATGACGAAAACCATCTTGAGTAGGATCGACAATATCAAAATTACATTAGGAGGCAAATTAGCTTTGTCTGGTAAGTTTGAAGAGTTAAATGTCTAATTTTATAGTTGAGTGTGTTAACTAAACTTCTGACAATGTTCGGAGAATAAAATAAACCTATTCCTCCAAACAACAAAACTTTACTGTGCCTGGTGTTTCTATAGTTTCTATAGTCTGAATGCGCATCAGTGCTAGATAGGAAGAATTGAAACATAGTAGCATGAGCATATCCACTATTTGGAGTAGCGGTGGGCTGGGTTCTTTTAGGATTATATTGTTTTTGGTTTTCAATTATATTACAGTAACTAACTTTTAAACGTAGTGTCTTTTAAGATAAAGTCTACAAATTGATTATAATTAACACGGTGTCGAATTTATCTATATCATCTAAAATCATACATAAATATCTCTCACTGTATTTTTTCTTATGAATAAACAGAATTTAAAATTTTAAAACAAAAAACATAAATTATACACCAAAAAGAACCCATAGACAGGAGCAAAGCAAAGAGAGCAGCGGTTCAGTCGGCCAGCCTTCTTTGGAAAAGCAAAAGGAAATAAAAAGTCGAACCGTGCACGGATGGATTCAACTACGCGGGTACGCGGGCTACCGCATATGCGGAACCCAACAACGCATTTACTCCGACGCCACGATTTCCTCCCAAACCGAAACGAAATTCGCCAATTCAAACCCCCATCCAAGCCGGTGGCCTTGTTCTTTTCAGCTTCTAAAAATTAGCTTTTCTACAGTAACTTACTTTTAAACGGAGTATTTTTTTTAAGATAGGGTTTACTAGTTAATTGTAGTACATATTTTACTGACTTCATTTATATCGGTACAAACCGCACGTGAGTTTCTGTTACTCTGTAATCTCTCGTACAAACAGCCCAAAAGTCACAAGCCGCAGCCAAAAAGAACAGACCTACTCGTACTCCGACGTGCATGCCACATACGTCACGCGCAGGGCAGTAGAACACACTGGCACCTGGTCACCCACCGCAAGTAATTGCCAATCGTAATGGGGAGAGAAGAGATACAATATTGATCCGATTATTTTTAGTTTATAATTTATGATTTATAGTTTATTGTTTCTTTTAAACAAATAAATATAATTTTTTCACCAACTAAGCACAGAACATGTCACCATTTAGCCAACGGCGTAATGTTGAATAAAAGCATTTCAAAGTTTTGGCTGAGCACTTCATAGTGTGAGCAAGTGAAACAGCCTGGTACTCGCAAGGTTAAAAGGGCTATTTACAATTGATTTAATTTATTGCTGTTATAGTACGCGGTGGTATCTCCAGCAGTTTTTTTGGTCAAGTAGAAGCTCTTAACTCCTAAGCGTTTCCAGAACCCAACTCCTAGTAAAGTAGCAAATCGAACTACACTAGTGGTTTAATAAAAAAGAACACTAGTGGTTTGTAATTTCAGAGTATCAACTTTGTTGTTCTATTGTTGAGCTTTAGCAAACAATTTCATGGCAAATATAGTGTGATCTACAGTTCAAATGCTAATTCATGTTGAGCATAACAACTGTTTTTTAAATGGTGCAGTAAAGACATAGGTGCTCAAATGGTTGAGTTTAAGTTAAAATCTCTTTGGAAAAAAAGAGGGATAACATGTAATCAACTGAAAGAAAGTGTTAGACCACATGGATAGGTTGTGAATATAGTGATGATGAATAATTGATATTTTAATAGCATTAAAATTTGTGTTTATGAAAGTTTCGGTCCATGCACTATGGTAAATTTGGAATTGATGGAATACTTAGGTTAAACGATCTGACTGCCTTGTATCAGGCGAACTGAACGGCAGTCTTCGAGTAGTCGGTGGTCCGATTGGTAGATTGACTACAGCAGATCGACCATGATAGAACGACCACGGTAGAACGACCACGGCAGGTCGATCGTGGCAGAACAACCACAGCTGGTCGACCGAACCTGGTTGATGATCGTAAGTTACAGTGAATCAGTCGTAAGTTACAGAGAACCAATTGTAAGCACAGTGAACCAATCGTAAGCTATAGGGAACTAGTCAGTAGCTACAATGAACCAGTCGTTGATCGTAGCTACAGTGCTTGATTGGTGGTCGGTAGCTACAAGGCTAGGTTGTTGATCGTCGCTACTTGTGGTTCTTGAGTACTCGTTGGGTTGGCGGTCTGACCGGCTTGTGCATGGTGGTCAGACTGGTCTTTCTGAGTGGTCGTAATCTTTGAGTTCTTATGTTGGGCCATCTGTATGACCGGCTTGTGCATGGCAGTCAGACTGGTCTTTCTGAGTGGTTTGAGGTTGATTTTTAGAAAGCGTAGATATTGTGGTCGTGGATGATTTGGTTTGTGTTTATGGATAGACAATGGTGTGTTATGCGTGTGTGGACTGATGTCGGTCAAGTTACGAGAATTTATGCCGGGGAAAAAGTTTTTGGTCTTTGCATGTGCAGGGAGAAGTTAAGCGTTTACCTATGGCTTTTGGTGGCTTTGATGGCTTCTCGGGAGAAAGCTTTTGGAACCTTTTGTGTTATGGTTTGAGAGACTTTGTAGGCAAAGAACATGATTCAAAAATAAAAGATCAGATCTATTCCAAAGATGTTAGTCAGCATCGGTGGCGTGTTTTTTGGGCGTCATCTTTGACATGTTCTCGTTATGAGCAGAGTAGTGCGTGGCAAAATAGCGTTCCTCCATCGACTTGATCGCTCGTCGAGTCGTCCACTCAATCGCCACCAACAGCATCAACATAGAGAGCAAACCAGAGCACGTCAACTCGAAGACGCTGATTTCTCGAAAGCACAGGTGATCGAGGTTCTGCTCCTTGTGTCGAAAATTTCGAATACGTGTAAACCGGTCGAATATCAAAGTATGAAGCGGTCGTAATTTACGACTGGTAATGACCTTTCGATAGCTGAGCGGTCGAACGCTAATCGGTCGAAACCTTCATCAATCACTAAGAGATTACAAGAAGTGGAAACAATTATCCGCCTCTCTGATTGTTGTATTCAGTCCTACAGAAGGAATAAGGATTACCCTCTGGCTCGTATCAACGTCGTCTAAAAACAATTGAGGTGTCAGTCCTTGAACCAGCATCTACCATCATAGGGCCTCAACGGACCACAATCACTGGGAGATAGAAAATCACTTTGCTCTCTCTCTGGTAGCAAGGTAGTGAGCCCACCCTATGTTCTGTGAGATCAATCGTCATCGAAATCTTTACATTACAGTGAAAAAAGAAAAGAATTTTGACAGGTCCGAATCTTACTGGATACCAAATCCGCTTCCCGAATTTAGTACCAATTAGATTCAATACCGAATCAATCAAAAAAAATACTTGATCCGTTTGCATCCCTATTCACAGCCGATGCATCCATCCACCCCTCCACTCCGTCTCCAGTTCTCCATCCATCCGATTCCGAGGCCCCTGCGCAACGTCCCTTTCGAAACCTTTAAGCAAAAGACGCGAGCCGGGGCTCAAAAACAGCAAAAAAAAAAAAATAAATAAATAAACGCCTGCGCGGCCCACCCAAACAGCCAAAACCCGCTCCACGCTCCCCTCTCCCCGAGCCGAGCGCGGCACGGCACGCTCCAAAAAGCCAAAAAAACCCGCACCAACCAAACCAAACCAAACCGAACGCCGAGCGGATCGAAAGCCCGAAACCGCCCGTCGTGTTCCGTACTCTCCCACCCACCCGACCGAAGTCCGCAGCGCCACGCAAGGCAGCGCGACCGTTGGAGCCGCGGGTTTCCCACGCTGCCCTCGCGCCGAGTCGCCGAGCCGGGTAGCACCGGAGGCAAAGATGAGGGGCAGTTTCGGGAGTCGGGGAGCCCGAGAAAGGCCAATCCCACGCACACTGCCCGAAATCCCAGGCCTTACTCGGGGAAGCAGCGCTCACTCTCTCCCCCCCCCCCCCTCTGCTCCACGTCGCTGTGTGCTACTGCCGTGCTGCTGCAAGCCGGTTTGCTCTGCCTCAGCGATTGTGTGCTATGGCACTGATGCATCTCACTATAACGATAATAGCAGTCCACTGTAGTTCTTAGCGGATAGCGAAAAAGCAGCTGTTCTACTTTATTTTGTAATTATTTAGGCTTGTGAATAATTATTTGACATGTTAATTATATAGTTAGAGTTTTAGCTAATTAAAATTAGTTTTTGACACAAAAGAATTGAAAACAAGGTATTTCATACATTCAAAAATAGTAAAAAAAAATCAATACGGTCTTTAACCAAAGAATTTCGTTTGAAAAGCTATAAAACTTGATCTTAGGATCATTTGAGTTCAAATATTTGGTACTTGAATTCTAGCTTAAAATTTTAGATACTTTTATATTTTATATTCTATTTCAAGATATGATAATTTCTTTCTAGTGTTCAAAAAATAAATTTATACACTGAATTCAACTTTTGAAGCTTCAAAATTATTTTTATTTATGCTATTAAATCAAGTAAAATGTTTTAGATTTTTGAAAAATAATGTATTTATATTTTCAGATTTTAGGTTGCATACATCATGAAAATATTATAGATTTGCAACTTTTTATTTGTGCTTTACTCGACATTCTTGTTATAATTTTTTTTCCTATTCGTGTTGTATTCTACATAAATGAAAAACAATAGAATTAGCATTTTTTCGATAGTACTGCGATGTAGCATAGGCTCCGCGACAGCTTTCACTATTTGGCTATAGCTTTTTTTTTTTGCTGCGTTACCACGATAATCGTGGTTTAAATCATTGCTCTGCCTTGCTTTGCAGGTAGGCACACCTGCTGTCACAAGCAACACGCGTACAAAGGATCTCTCTCTCTCTCGCAGCGAAAATAGCAAGGAGGTAAAAAAGAGCAAGGAGAATGTGTATGATGTGAGGAGACGGGACAGGGGGGGTGTGCCGTGAAACAAACGGTCGAGTGCCGGACGGTTACTAGCTAGCGTAGCAAAGGTTGGGTGGTGCTTCGAGTGAGAGAGAGAAGAGGCGAGTGTGGTGGTGACCGACGAGCGAGCGAGCGAGCGGCGGCGATGGGTTGCTGCCAGTCGCGGCTGGAGCGGCAGGAGGCGGTGTCGCGGTGCAAGGCGCGGAGGCGGTACACAAAGCAGCTCGTGCAGGCGCGCCGGGACTTGGCGGCCGCGCACGCGCTCTACCTGCGGGCCCTCCGGGCCACGGGCGCCGCGCTGCTTCACTTCGCCAGCGCCGAGGCCGACCACCCCACCCCACGTCTCCGCTCCCCAGCCGCCGCCCTCCCCACCCCGCCGCCCCCGCCGCCTCCCCGCCTCCGCCGCCGCCGCTCAGCCCCACCCCGACCACCACCTCCTGGACGACCAACTCCTCCTCGATCACCGCGTCCCCGATCTTGCCCCCTCCGCCGCCGCCAATGCCGTCCAGCTGGGACTTCTGGGACCCCTTCGCCCCCTCCTCCTCCCGCTCCGCCACCGAGGACGCCGACTGGGACGCCGCCGCCACCACCATCGATGCCCCCAGCGCCGCGCCCGTGGTCACGGCGGCCGCCGCGGCTATCCCGCCCCCGTCCGTCGTCACAGCCACCACCACCACCTCCACGCCCAGCGAACTCACCGTCGTCGCCGTGCCCCGCGGCGCGGCCGGGAAGAAGGACCTCGCCGAGATCGCCACCGAGCTCGACGATTACTTCCTCAAGGCCGCCGACGCCGGCGCCCGCGTCGCCGCGCTGCTCGAGGCCCCCATCTGCGAGCCTCCCGAGACCAACCACAGCCTCCCAGGCAAGACAATCGACAGATCACTTACTTGATCGATTAATTATTTCACCTTGCTCACATTTCACTTATTTCTGATGAATTCTTTGTTATTTCTGATGAATTATTTGTTACATGCCATGGAATCAACTAATGTTTCAGGGAAGGTACTGAATTACAGCAAGAGCTTGAAGCCGACGGGATGGTCGTGGGGTGGAGGAGGGTATGGGAAAGGCAGCAATGGGTTTTCAAGGTTCGGGAGAGGAGACGAAGGGATGGGCAATGGCGGAGGCGGTGGAATCCTTAGCCATTCGTCCACAGTGGAGAAGCTCTACGCCTGGGAGAAGAAGCTGTTTCTTGAGGTCAAGGTGAGTAGTGCTTTGATCATTAACTTTATTAACAGTGGCTTGAAATTTGCTTTTCCCACTTACCAGTAGCAAGAACATGCAGAATGGTCGAAATGTATTGCTTGGTTAGATCTGAAGATGGAGGAGTGAGTGAGTGGTTTGGTGCTTTTGAGGAGTCGTCTTTTGTTGTGTTGTTCGTAGTTTGATTATTATGCTGTGATGAGAGATACTAACAAAGATTCAGTGGGGTGGCAATTGGTTCTGTCTGAAGAAAAGTAGCTAGTGGACACAAGGACGGGTAGTGCGTAATGCACATGGATACTGGTTGCTTGTTCATTTTGCAGTAGTTCTTTTTCCCTCTCTGTCAGAGGCTTCTGTAAATATGATATGCTCCATGCTTTTGGATTCTTCCAAGTAGAAAGATGATCTTTGTGCTTCGTTTTATCTTAATTGTAGTCTGATGGAGCTGTAAAGTTTGAAATTTATGTGTGTCTTTTCTAAATATTATTGTAACTGACTATAATCCTTTATTATATAAGTTGTGATTTTTAATTTCGTTTAATTTATTAGCCATGGTAAAGATAGGATTTTTATGCTCCTTTGGTCGTCTTTGGTGAGTAATCATGAAATGCCAGCTTTATTTACAACTTTAAAGGTAGAATCCTTATGCTCCTTTCGATAGGATTTGACTCTTAACAGAGATTTCTGTGCACTTTCTTTTAACTGCACAATTCGGCAGAGTTATGAGGGGTTTAAGCAGGAGCATGATAAGAAGGTGGGGCTACTGAGGAAGCAGGAGGTGAAGGGTGTGGACTACTTGAAGATGGAGAAGAACAGGATGGAGATGGAGAGCCTGGAGTCGAAGATGCTGGTTGCCACCCAGTCCATCGAGACCACCACTTCTGAGATAATCAGGCTGAGAGAATCCGAGCTATTTCCTCAGCTTCTTGAGCTGGTTGCTGGGTTAGTAATCATCCCTTGTCGTACCATATGCATCTAGTATAGTTGTAGTCTAGGACGCTTCACATGTTCTCTTCCTCCACTTGTACCTGTCGTTTTGCATACAGGCAAATGAGCTTGATTGTATAGGCCGGACATATGGGCCAAAGTACGGGTTTCCCACACTTGACTCACTGTAGTGGCATTGGTTCGTTTACTCTTTGCATCTACCAACCACAGCTTCACACCATGTTGCTTTTTTTCATTCTACTCATGCAAAGGTACCTTTGTCACTATAGAAGTCACCTTTCACTGATCTGGGTGAGCTTTGAAGTAGTGGAGTTTGGAGGAAGCAATGCAGTAGTGTAGTGCTGGTGGGATCTCAAAAGTTTTGACTGTTCTGACTGAATCTCCTGTTCATTGATTTGGTCAGACTAGGCCTGTCTGAGAGAGATCTCCCAGGCATCATTGCTCGATCTAGCTGACCTCTTTGGGCAATTGTTACATGAAACTTTTGGAGTGCCAGTTGTGTTGTTTGTCATGTGGTGGTGGTGTTTGAGGTGTTGTTTGATGATGAGTAGTGGTGTTGTTTGTTACGATTGGAACTGCCTTTAGGAAGTTTTTGGAACATCTAGCATGTGAGTAAACTCTTAAGTGGCTAGTTCGTTATTTTTTTGAAGAATGGAACTTCCAGAAAGGAGAAAGAGTAATATAATGGAGTTCCTTGTTCATTGCACTTGTGCTTTAGATTTCCATTCCTCAAATGGGGTTTCTGTGCTAGTATGATAACGTTAAATGGGGAATATATTGTGAGTCATGCTTCTCAATTCTCATATAGTTTTTTATCAATGATATGGTGAGCTAAAATCAGTGCACTTTTTTCTTTTTTAACATCATGTGTCTAAATGGAACAGGTACTTCGGTATTATTAAATCCAAGTACATATGTCCATTTTGTGAACCTCCTGCTTGTTTCAGCTACACAAATTTTGGTTGAAATATCCATTACCCAGTTTTGTTACTGCACTTCACTTCAATTACTAGTGTACTAGAATACCAGCTGTCCCCTGTTGCAGTTTGAAGGGGCCTCCCTATATGACTATCCGATTATAAAGTCAGATGCATTATTTATTTTCTGGCAGTATCCTTCCTTTCTTCAGCAATATGAAGTTTTTCCATTCTCATGCATATTTCTTTTTGTGGATGAATTGCAGCTTAATGAGCATGTGGAGGGGCATGTATGAGTGTCATCAAGTACAGACCCACATGGTCCAGCAGCTCGAGTACCTCAACAATTCCTTGAGTACTAATCCGACTTCCAATGTCCACCGGCAAGCAGCTCTCCAGCTTGAGATAGAGGTTGAAAGGTGGTACTCAGCATTCTGTAGTCTGGTTAAGTCCCAGAGAGATTATGTCTACTCATTGACCGGCTGGCTTCGCCTCTCCCTGTTTCAATGCCATCACGATCCACTCAGCAAAACTCATCAGAACTCTGATATCTACAGCTTGTGTGAGGAGTGGCAGCTAGCCATTGACCGAATCCCCGATAAGGTGGCCTCAGAAGGGATCAAAACTCTTCTAACAGTGATCCATGCCATTGTAGTTCAACAGGCGGAGGAGCAAAAGCAAAAGAAAAGGTCAGAGTCTGCATTCAAAGAATTCGAGAAGAAGACAGAGGAACTGAGATCTCTAGAGTCCAAATATGGGCCATATTCTGGTAGTGAAGGTTACGGAGAAATGACACGAAAGTCTCCGGTATTGGACAAGCGGGCAAAGGTGGAGGCTTTGAGGAGTAGGGCAGACGAGGAGAAGAGCAAATACGAGAAGAGCATTGGGGTCACAAGAGCAATGACCTTGAACAACCTTCAGACAGGCTTCCCCAACGTTTTCCAGGCGATGACAGGCTTCGCCAGCGTCTGCATGGAGGCATTTGAGTCGGTGTACAACTTCAAGAGGAGCTCAGACCGGATCCTTGACATGAAGAGGCTACTGACCTGAGAACATTGCCTCAAAGTTGGTAGGCCGCTGTATAAAATGTATACAGTTCTAGACTTCTAGTATTATAGTAGGGTGGAAGAGAGTTTAATTTACAACCATCTTTGGCTGTTTCAGGCTGTAGGCACAGAAATGCCTCGAGCTCATTTACTTGCTGCGAACGAACTTGAGGCCTTGTTCTTCCTTTCTTTCTGGGTAGCGATGAGGTGTTAGTCCATTGTCGGATTCGAAATCTGGCAGGTTGGGGGCTTTCGTATTCGAAATCTGGCCTAGTTCAAGGGTGGAATCACAATGTTTCGCATTTTATGTCTGGAGGTCGTTTTGTATGTTGGAGGTGATGACAGTAGTATTTGCGTAGTATAGGAGTCAGCCATCTGTTTCGCTCCTGCAACTGCGCTATCTTCCACGATGCCTTCTCCCTCCAGCTCCTAATATACAAGCGTTCGTTGCAGAACAGCATTCAGATTTCAGACATCGTACCGTCTGTCAATCGAATGGGCTTAACGCGCGGCTTATGGCTTTGGCTTCCGTCCCCGAAGGCCATAAGCCATGCCTAATGGGGTGGCTGCAAAACCAAGCGACTGCACTACCGAATCTATTTCCCACCGCACGAAAGAGACGTTGTCTCACTCGCACTCCTCCCGAGCTAGGCCCCCTCCGCTCCCTCTCGGCCCCCCTCGCCGGGCCCCCTCCCTACTCGCCCTCGCCTCTCCCCCTCCCCTTCGCAGCTCCTCTCCATGGGTCTACTCCACCCGTCGCTGCACCCCTGGCGCTCCCCCTCGCCGACGGCCAGATTCAGCCCAAGATCCCATCTAGGCCACTACCCCTCGCCGCTCCAACTGCCCCCACCCCCCAGAGATCTAATCATAGCTCCTCCCATCTCTACTCCTCGAGGCCGGCTCCCCCTAGGCTATCCGTCTCGTCGGCCCTCATAGCCTCCCTGATGGGAACTCGGCCGCGCTGGCGACCCTATCCGTGGACCTGATGGTGATCCTCTTGGAGCACAGCCCAGTGTACCCCGTGAGCACGCTCTTGCATCCCCCTCTAGGCAGGCAACAACACCCTCATTTGGGCTCGTTGCCTTCCTCCCGTGGTCACACACTGGCTCGACCTCCGAGACAATCTTTGACGCTGGCACCACTGAAGTAAGCCTATCCAAGTTACGTAGCATGGCTCACACCTTGTTTGAAGTGCTTGCTGGATCCCTGGCCGTCGCTCAAGCCATCGTCTACGCTGTGACACCGGGCTTCGTTTGAGCTCAGCTGCATGCCTTCCCCATCACGACCCCTTGCACATTGCTGATGACCAAGTAAGCTCTATGCCCCCGCATAGTTAGAGCCCCGCATAGCCAGTCCGGTGACCATCGCTCTGACTTTTGTTGTGCAACATCACGAAAGAACTCTGTGCAATAGACACGGTAATGCTATAGGAAGACTGCTGGTGAGGCTAAGAGGACATGCTCTACTGATTAAGATGTTGGCACTCAGGCGGCCATGAGGCCAGTTCTGCCGATCAAAATATTGGTGTATGCAATGACATGCTTTGCCAACCAATTATGTATCCTACTTAGTAGCCACTGATTTGATTGGGTTATGTCTAGTTGGTTGTTGTGAACTCTTTTATACTTTTTATATGTATTTACTCATCTAGAATCCAGCAACGATTGTCAATTGTGTGACATTCTGCGGCACACTATTGTTTTACTCGTTCCTTTGCTGATGGATCCACCGCCGACCAATACAAAGATTTGGGACGACGAAGCATCGTTGGCCTTCCTTGAGATCTGTTGTGAAGAGGTGCTAGCCAACAACCGCAATACCAGTTGTCTCAACCGACGAGGGTACCTGGACATCATTCAAAAGTTCAGGGCGCACACTAGTAGGTGCTACACACATAAGTAGTTCAAAAACCACTGAGATAACTAGACACAACTGTACAACAAGTGGCGCGCACTGAAACATAACACCTCAGGGTTGAGCATCGATCTGGAGATCGGTTGTATCATTGCGGACTCTTCTTGGTGGGCGTAGCAGGAGCTGGTATGCGAATGGCTGTGTTTTTCTTGCAGTGACGTATGCTTCTGTTGTATGCGACTTAACACCACCCAATTCTTTCTTTACAGACAATTGGTTCAATCAAAAGGTTTCGAAAAGTGCCAATACCACACGAGGCACTTATGGCTGACCTGTTCGAAGGTACCCTCTACACAAATGAGCACACCGCCACACCTGCAGGCACACAACTGCAGCATCAAGTTAGCTTGAATGAACATGATGAGTCGCCAATCGGATCTCCTAGCTACGTCGATAGAAGGGCCGACAAGAAGCCCGTTGGAGACCACTCTGAAGACTCACGCTCCAGCAAGCACTCCAAGAGTGACCATGCAACGGATTGCATAGAGCATATGTGCAACTACTAGGAAGCTCAACTAGTAGCCGAGACGGCAAAGCAAGACAACCTACGCGTGGAGTGCAAGGACCTCATTAAGAAGGTCATTGCCGACAGGTACCCTGAGGGCTCAAAGGAGTGGTTCTATGCCACAATGCTTCTACAGGAGAGGGGGGAATCGTGAAATGTTTCACATGATTAGTACCCCAGAGCTCCGAGGTGAGTGGCTTCGCTATGCTTCGGTGTTCAGGCAATCCATGTAGTATGTAACAGAGGTAAGAGGCCCTTTGCCGAGGCAGTTAGTACCCTATCTCTCGCTTAATTTATGTTGTCGTTCAATAAGTTAGGACATCGTTCTACATGTTCTATGAGCATTTTTGATCCTGGCTATGTCCTCACAATGTTGGCCTCATTTCTTATTGTATTGAACTATTCGTTGTGCTTGTATTGTGCAACTGTCAGTGCACTATTCATTATTGTATCGAATCTTTGAGATGCTTGCCATTGCGATGGATGTCATACTGGTCCAAGGTCGCTGCTGCTCATGCTCTAGGAAGATTGTCGACTGTCGCTGTCTCCTCTACCGGCAAGCTAGACCTCCGACAAGCTCGCGACAACCATATGTCCTCGGTTACATTGGCCTCATTTCTTATTGTACTGAACTATACGTTGTGTTCGTATTGTGCAATTTTCAATGCACTATTTGTTATTGTACCGAATCTTTGAGATACTTGCCATTGCGATGGATGTCACATTGGTCCGAGGTCACTGCTGCTCATGCTCGAGGAAGATTGTCGATCGCCGCTGCCTCCTCCAACGAGCTAGCGACGGCCAGAGAACGCCTGTGACAAAGTTTTCATGGTTTTTTATTTGCACCAAATCGGACGGTTGGATCCATTTAAATGAGATCTAACGGCGGGCGCAGGGCGCATACGATGGGAACCCTCCCTTCGTACGTCCGAATGCTAGTCACTCTCTTGTTCTGAAGACAAATTTAAGCAATTAATGAAATATCTCAACAAGATAAAACAGATGCCTACAAAGAAAGGAAATATCTACAGGACTCAATTACAGGTATTCGCAAACTGCTTTATAGCAACATTCAAATGTATCCTCCTGTACCTTGCGATGTTCAAGCATTTTGGCTCTTCCCTCACAGTTTCTATGAAGTCCTCCACTGCAACTCAATTTGAATCTTCCCGTTCTTTGAGTCGATGAGATGGAACTTTTCATTTATCCTCTTGTTGCTGACCACGTCTGCAAGGCTTATATCAATGTATCCTAAGGTTTCCTGAATCAACATACAGGCATCAGGATAAGACATTTGCAGTGGTCTCTTCAAATAATCCGTCAGAAAAATTCAAGCAAGTATGAATCATGACATAAACTCAAAGAATTGTAAAATTTTCCTAAGTATATCAACAAATAGTGGAAAACAGAGGTCCCAAAAGAAGCAATGCAACCACTAGTGAACTTATTCTTAACAGTGACAAGGTGCAGTCAGAACACATCTGCTATCTAATTGCAGAGCAACCAAAATGCTCTCAGTTGATTACTACATTAAATAAGGGCCGGCATTTCATGTAGAAAAATCGTACCTTGCCATGTATCAGCCCTTTCTTTGGGGGTTTACTTAGGACTTCAACATGTAGTTTATCATTTGTAGGTTGTTCCTCACATACAAACTGAAATTCGTCCTCCCATCGTGGATCCCTGTTCTTCTTGATAACCTAGTCGACAGAGAAATTTTATCATAAACATTTCAAATAGTGATGTTAAAGTGCATATATTACATATATAAATACCTTTGTTTTCTTCTCTTCTCCTTTGAAAATTATCTTTGCGTATGGGTTTGTGTGATGCTTCCCTTCAAGATCTTGAGCTTCATGAACAACAACATAAAGCAGCCCGCCACCAGCTGGAGTACCATCTGGAGCTTTCTCAACCGTATCAGCACCATCAATGCCTTCTTTCTCCATATCTTCTTCCTTGAAAGGCTTATATGTCAGCTCCAGAGTAATTTGACCACGAGACTTTTCATTTTGTATGTCATTTGGATCCATGGTCTTAAGCAAGTTAAGAGTTGCGACTTTAGTCTCCTCTGGGGGAAGTTCTTTCAACAGAACCCTGTTCATGCCCATCTTCTCATGTTTTCCAACCTAGTTATATCAAAAAAAGAAAAAAGAAAAATAACTATGTATTCTTTGGTAACATGTAAGCAGAAAAACAACAACAGATTTCATGAACAAAGCAAGCCATGCCTGTTCCCAGTCAAAGACATTAATTTCCAGTGCCTGAGTTTCTGGATCTGTCACAACAATTTTGAAATCTTCATTCCACTCTGGATTTAGATTGCTGCGCTTTACTGTAGTTTTCTTGGACGGAAGCTTGTCGTCTGACATCTTAAGTTTCACATATGGGTCTGATTTACCCAACAGATCCTTCTTTCGCAGATTTTGAGCTCTTAAAACCTTCACAAGTAGAATTCCAACAGGCTTCTTTGATGCTCTGGGAATATGTGGAAACCATTGTCCATTAGCAACAGTCATTTCATAATTCAAACACAGTATACGAACCAAAATATAGTAAGTGATAAAGAATTTACTTTGAGGGATCCATTATAGCCACTTCTAGTGTCTTTGGCCACAAATACATACTCGCAACTTGCTTCTTGATTATCTCCTGCAAATGCACAAAAGACAGTAGTTTAAAAAAGGAACTAATTTTACTGAAAAGAGTGAGCTAGATACCACACTTCAAGTATGAGTGATACGGCACATCCACTGTAATGAGTGAGCTAGACACCGCCAAAAAAAATACAGGCAACCATCAAATTATAATGTGGCAGGAAAATGTTGCTGTAGGTACACAAGAATGTTTTGTATAGGCATCTAAACACAATCTTGCTTTGGGTACACAAGAATGTTTTGTATAGGCATCTAAACACACGTAGACCAACAGATCTACAAGTTTGCTGTGGGTGTTAAAATAAGTTGTAATAATTTATTCATGCTAAAGCCACATAAGCTACCACTAATTCACTAGCAAATTTAATGAAACTTTTAACACTTAAATTAAGTGTGATAAATGAAAAAACTTTCACATGAAAAGGTTCATATTAGGAGCCAGGAATACTACCTGAACAAATCTGTAAAGACCAGGAATAGCCATTACATCTGCTCCAAGGAGTTTTAGCCCAAAGTCAACATGAGGCTGCAAAACCAATCATAACTAGTAAAACTGTGGATCCGAAGGGTAATAAAAATACAAGTAATCAGTTGCCGGACCTTCTCCATGAGAGAGACAAGGATTTTTGCAAAGCAAGGAAAAGTAGACACCAATGGCTTCAGAGTAATACGAGGCGAAGCAAAGACTTGCAGATCCACAATCTGAAACATCTCATGAACAAATAAAGATTTCACTTGGCTGAATTCTACATATCATAAAATGAGCATCAATTTACTATTTCAGCTCATGACAGAAAAAATAATACCTGGATAGTTGCCTTCAGTCCGTAAGCCTTTACAACAACAGTGACATTGGGATTTGCAGCCCACTTAAGAGATGGTTCCATTATCAACTCTTGCTCTTCTGTGACATAGACTTTCATTCCTGGAGGGGAAAGCATGCGTTGTTTCAATATAAATTTTTACACAATCAAATCTAAAGCAATTTGCATCACATATAATCAATCTAGTGTAATGCCTAGATATGACAAGAGTTCATAGTGCATTGGTATCAGCTATGCATGAGTATGGTGATGTATAAATGTCATTAATTCTCCATAGTCAATCAGAACACGTGCGACCCTATCACTAGTAAATGCAAAGTCAAGCTAAACATAATATATAGCAGCTTAACTGGAACAAAGTAGTAGCAATGTCTCCATATTCTATGTCTGCCGTCATACAAAGTTTCGAACCATAACTACTTTATAAAAGGGGGATAATTTGGCTACACATCAATCTATAAACTGATACAACTGAAACTCAAGATACATAGATACAACTGAAACTCAAGATACAGAACACAACAACAAGCACTGTATATGGAGCGTACAACGGTTTGCAGAAAAGTCATGCAAAATACGTTGCTTCTAGTGAATATTTTTGTTCAAAGAAAGGTTAACCATGTGAAATACAGATGCATGCATGTAAAGAAAAATAAGAATGTGTCACTACCCACCTTGAAAGGTGGGTGGTAAGCTGCCCAAAGTAAGTGATTCAAACTCAACAGAGTCTATCTTATACTTTGTGGTGTTCTCTGCAATAATAGGCTTTGCAATTTCCTGTGCAGTTCTGCAGATAGCCTACAGGATAAATAACCAATATAGCACAGTAAGTTTTAATGTCAATCAGAGAACCGTCTCACACTCAGAGTAATCTATGAGATAGAGTACCTTGTTAAGGTAAGGCCACATCATCTCCAAAAACTTGTTCAGCCAATCAATCTAATAACGAGAAGGAGAAAAATGAGGATAAAAAATAACTAGCATTGATATAATGCTATTGTTTGAGTGGATGAGTTTTCTTCAACAAGTAGTTGGGAGCTTAAAAATGGAAGAGCATACTCTCTCATAGTCGGGATTCTTGACCCACAAAGGAATTTCAGGAAGGATGCCATCCAAAGATTTTGAGTCATATTCCACAAGCGGGCGAACTTTCACATCCTGAAAGGTGATCAAGGGGAAAAAATATCCACATGTAATACATCAGTGACTGCAACAGTATTGGAACTTTTCTCTAGGTGTTTAAATCCTACAGGAAATGACCCTTTCCTGGGGGATGCAACTAATCCATGTGACATCAGAACACCACAAAGCAACACTCAAAGTGTGCTATCCCAGTACATAAGGAATTAAATGCACATTGTACATGCATATATTAAAGTTTAAACAGGCTATCATAAATCATAAGGGAAGATAACATTTCAAACCCCAAAAGTAAAACAGCAGAGTACTCAACCCAGGTATGTCAACAATGCGTCAATGTTTGGTAAAAAAGAACTGAATCAAGAAGTGATGTGCAAAAAAGTTAATGTGTTCATCAGTGACTGTATTAATGTGTTCATCAGTGACTGTATGCCTCTGTGTTTCTCCTTAACAGCGAGAGCTCAAATTGTTGCCAGATCGCTTTGGTTGAAAACATTAGACATTTATTAGCAATGCAGCCATGGCATAACACAAGTATTCATTATGCAGCAGCACAACAAAATTATATACAGTAAGATTGAAAGAAAAAATCCCCACCTTGACATCGGTTGGCTGGAAGTAGATGAAGAGGTAGTACCCAATAACAATACCAGCCGAGAATCCAAAGCCAAACCCAGAGAAACCAAATACCGTGCTGACTATGCCCATCTCAGATTTCTTCTAAAACCACCAAAGAAGTCCCAGCTTTGTACTAAACGCTGCAAAACCAAACAGGTGAACACACAAAAAGATCAAACAAAACAAATTACCCTCAGGTAAACTAATCAATCAAAAACACTTCACTCTTGCTAATTTGTGTAGGAACAACCAGAGTGAGATAAGCTCCTAACATTGGCGCTAGTAGGCCTCTTTTCTGGAAATATCCTATTCAATTTGTTTCATGCAAGAGCATGAAAATATTGCCGATATTAGAAAATTTTAGTGCAAACGGATTTATACCGATTCTGCCCAGCAATATAAAGCAATTTCCCACATTAGAAACTGGAGGGGCCCATCAATCAAGATCCCCCACAGTATGAAAGTAATGCTTCAGCCCACAGATCACAGACCACAAAGAAAGTAAGTACAAAGATTTAAAATTTAGTGCAAAAACACAGGCAGGTAACTGATGATAACAAAGCTTAGCACAGGTAATGCCAAATGGTTTGATAACACAAAGACATAAGACTATAGGGCAAAGAGAATACTTGTAACTTTCAAGCTGATCACGCGGGTTTCAGAATAATATAGGGTGGCACCACCCAAGTTGCCATATGTTATTATTAAATAATTACGTGAGAATACAAAAAGCGGATTCAAATGGAGGAAAAGAACCTCAAAGGTGGCACGTTCGCAGACTGTTCTTGCTTGGGGGGGTCGGGTTGGTGCTTTAATCTTTGCTTCTGAGGCGGGTTTCTGATTTGGGGTCCATTCAGGGAATGGTAAATTGATGATTTCGTAAAAATAGAGAAGGGCTAATCTTAGGCTTAACCAAAATGTTTTATTTCCTAGAAAATGTTAGATTGGATCGAATTAATGAACCAATTCACACCATTTTAAAAAAGCTAGATTCAAAAATTACAGGGTTCGTGCACTGCCCAAACAGCGAATCCGTAATATTAATTAAAAAACTATTCAAATGGGGAACAAAATAGGAGTGCCGTATTTATTCACTAATCGTGTCTGTCCTGGCTAAACACGATTTGATCATTGTATCAAAAATCACATCACGACGCATCATCGGAATATTTTTTTCAAAAATGTCGCAGAGGAATGCACCACTAAACCCGTAAATCACGAAACACTACCGGATCAACTCAAGTCAGAGGACAGGAGGTTCCCTCACGAGTTGTTCTCGCGAGTCGAAGCGAGTGGAAATCACTAGCGCACGGAAACCTAGACAAATCCACGGAAGAAGAAGAAAAAACTCCGCCAATTTCAAAGGCCCCGATCCTACGGACCCAATCCATCCAGAGCAACGGAGAAGCCTAGATCGCCGGAACGCGGGAGGGAGGAACGATCCGAACGGAGGGAGAAGAGACGACGAACCAGAGAGGCGGCGGCGCGGCGCGGTCCCGAGGCCGTCCGTCCCTTGGCTAGTCTCTCGATCCAGGAGGCGAGGCACCCATGGAACGCTCGGGGCTCCCAGTCTCTGCGGCGGAGAGATTTGTTTGGAGTTGGATTGAACGGGGCGAGGAATCGAATGGATTTGTGGGGGGCAGCCTCTTTCCCAGGGTCGGCAATGTTCGCGGCTAAATGGGCCGACACGGGCCGATTCGGCGTGGATCCATTAGACACGGTCAGACCGTCGGTGCCCTGACGTGTCAGTCTGTGGGCCAAGACGACAGCTCAGACATGACTCAGAGGATCTGTGCTGTGTTGGGCTAACACGCGTTCGTTCGGCCTGACCGGCTAACAGACACGGTTAAACCCGTTCGGTCTAACTGGTCTGTTTGGTTTAAAAAATTCTTAAAAAATAATAATTTATAAATATGTAAATTTTAAAAAAGATATGATAAATTATAGAAATGTACAAAAAGATACGATAAATTATAAAAACACAATAAATATAGAAATGTAATAATAAGCTTTATTAATGTTAAAATAGTTGTCTCGTTAAAAACTTTGTCAAGTACGAAGTCAGCGAACTAAAATCAGACTATTATAAAAAACAGAGATAGATGCATACATTAGTAAGTTTAGTCCGAATTCTACTATATGCTTAAACTCTCGGGTGTTGTTAAAGACTAGTGGGAGGTGTATCGACTTTACTATACGTCCTAGGAGATCTATGGATTACTAGGACATGTATGCATGTAGTGTTTTGAAATATGCTTATAGTTTTCTACAGATGTTATCAGACTGGTCGTGTACATGAGCGATATTGAGTGTCAGGAGTCATGGCCTAGAAGCACGTCAAACAGGGAGATATCCTGATGAATGTTCGATAAGAGCCATTGATTAGATACGATTAGCATTTCTTGATTTCTCACTGCTTGATAAAACGACCAGCGGAGAGTTGATTGAGGCGGTGATCGGTTCGGCTGAAAAGCTCATGGCTTATGGCTGAAAACACTGTAAATTGGTGAAAAAATCAGAATGGTATGAGAGGTTTATTTAGCATAATTAAATTTAAAAAAATTTAAAAATATAAAAAATATGTTAGCCCATTACGTATAATACAAACAAATACGGGAAAAAAAAGAACCGGCAAAAAAGCTCAACAAAAAGCCAAAAGTTCAGAAAAAGACGAAACTTATGAATAGTAAAAAATAAGCCAGAAGCTAGAATCCGAAGTCGAGTTGATCAGAGCATGATATTCATACGGGTTTGGGACGTTCATGTCGCGTGCCACATCATGCGCTGGCGTCCTGTGGACTGTGGAGGGTGAGACGTGAGAAATGAGGTTAAATTTTCGGCGGGCCGCAACATTAAATTACTAATTACTAATCTAACAAATAGCCTGTGGTATACCATCTCCCCTGAGATATGCTAGCAAACTCCTTGGTTGTAGCTGCACACAACATAGCCATGCTGTTGTACGTGCATATATGCACATGCATTCAAGCGAAAGTTGTGTAACCGGCCTGCACTTAATTAGGGGATCATTCTCTAAACAAACAATGGTCAAAGATAAGAGTGATGATCGGTTCGACTGAAAAGCTCATGGCTTATGGCTGAAAACACTGTAGCTGACAAAGGCTTATTTAGCATAATTAAATTTAAAAATATAAAAAATATGTTAGCCCATTACGTATAATACCAACAAATACGGGAAAAAAGAACCAGCAAAAAAGCTCAACAAAAAGCCAAAAGTTCAGAAAAAGACGAAACTTATGAATAGTGAAAAATAAGCCAGAAACCAGAAATCGAAGCCGAGTTGATCAGGGCAGATCATTTGTTGCGATTGAAAAAAAATAGTCCGAGCTGCCTTAGCCCTCAAGCGACTAACCGTACCAGACCGGCTAAAGCATCTATGTAACAAATGCAATATTATCTTGACTACCGTACCAAGTGTAATTCAATAGACATCTCAAGAGTTCCTGTGACTTGGCAATGCTATGTGTAGAACGCAACCTTCATGATAATATGTGTGGATTCGTTATTCTTTAAACAGTCAGCAAACTTGACACTTCGGCAGTGCTGTGCTGTAATTTGCTTCGGTGTGTATGTGCCACTGTTGAATCCTGTTGCGGTGCATGGTATCTACAAAACTGGTTGATACAGACATAGGATATTCCGTAGTAACGCATGGAAACTCTAACTAGTAAATATTAAATTGCAATATTGATTAAGTAGGTCAGATGATAAACACAATACATTGAAAGAGTAATGTCTAGTCTAATGTCTATGTGTATGTCTAATCTAATGTCTATGTGATATGGTAATCCATGGACATTGCTACATAGTGCTATGTAGTGTCACCACAGAAAATACCCTCATACAGTAAAACTCTATTATTCAAAGATAACTCATCACAATTGATCAGGCACGATGCCCTACAACTTTTTTTCTTAAGAACAAGATGCCCAACAACCTTAAAACCAACATCCTAACCATATTCCATTATTTTCAACAAAAAATATCAATGAGGATAATATACAATGCACCCTCTTCTCTGAAACGATATGTAGCCTATTAGTATACAACGTAGGTACTGAAGTTCCAGTTGGGAAGGATCAATTCTTGCAGAATGCATGAAGGGTTTCGTCCAAGGCTTTCCTGTCATAATCGCCAGTAAAAACACAGCTTCCCAGAGGTCCTTTCAAGAGGATGAGCCTCAGCAGTCCATCAGCAACCTTCTTGTCGACCTGATGTGTTATTCAAGAATTCAGCAAGGCTGCTTTTTAATACAAAAGAAGCAACCTGAGATATCCAAGTTTGCAGGTATGCTATATAGCAATGCATCGAAAAAACACAGGATAACACAATCTACAAGACTTGCAAGAACAGCAATAATTTGTGCAGTGACAAAAGCAGATTCAATTCTAATTCAAGTGCTTCTGCCAATCTCAAGGTACTTACAGCCATAATATTTTTGAACTTCTCCACCGTCATGGCCTCTGGTGGTGCAATGGGAAGTTTGGCTTGCTCAAGTATGTCAATTACTCGTTTTTTTATTGACCCGTCTATCCAGCCTAGGCGGTGAGACATGTCAACTGCCATAACCTAGGATAATGCCATTCAAGACAGGAAGCAAAAATAAGACAAATGAGATAAAATCATTACTAAGAGGTGGTATCAAAATGTTCAGTGCTCTTACTGTTCCAGCTGCAACAGCCTCCCCATGGAGCCATGCTCCATAGCCAGTCCCTGTTTCTATAGCCTGGCAATTGAATACAATGATCAGTGCATAATGGGTGCCAGATTGAATACAACAAAATTTAGTTTTTGATACCCAAATAGCCAAATTGAGTGTCATATACATTCTCAGAATGATCCTAATTCCTAAAGTAATAACAATGAAAGGCAAGGTATTTGCAGCCAGGGTTTCAGGTCTTATTTGCCACTATATTTGCGTGAACAGGGAAAGCACAGAACGAGAAGCACACACCCAAAAAAATCCACCTCTTAACAAGATGGTGCATTTTGAGAAATGGACTCAGAATACAGAAACATCTTGCCTATGCCACAAATATATCCCACACCACCAACTAGAGAATTTCGAATGTCAGTTTTGCAGAATATATCTATCATATAGACTGAAGAGATACGATGCTAAACTAGCATCAAGAAAAAGATAATCATTAACACATTTATGTTTCAGATGTTAAAGTGAATCTCTAAATAGAATGCTATTGCTACCACAACATCCATACAATAAAGCAAACAAATGCAGATTGCATTGACCAAACATTTTATTGACTTAAGCAACAAATATGATTCAAAGATTTTCTTTTTGCAATTTTAACCTGCGAAAAAGATGGAGTACAGGATTAGCCCTATCAAATACCTCATTTAAGCAGCACCAAAAATAAAGAGGTACTAGTATCAGCCTAGCAAATTATCCAAGTAAACTCGTATAATCGTCTTACATTATAATGTTAACACAAACTACTTCAATTTAAAAAACCAACAATAATTAATGATATACGTACATGGCCAAATGTATGACCCAGGTTTAGCGTTGCTCGAAGACCACTTTCCTTCTCATCTTGTGCAACCACTTCAGCTTTGTTTTCACATGATCTCTTAATAGCATAGGCCAAAGCATTCGGTTCTCTACAAACATGCAATTCAAATTAAATGCTAAGAATTATGCTAAATTTTTGTTAGAAAGCTCTTCAGCATATATTAAAAGCAAAAAACAGTCATGCTGCCATCCATAATATTGTAAAAGCTAAACTAGAGTCTGCAAAACTTCTTCCTAATTACAGTTTACATAACAGCTCACTCAGCTAACAAGAAAACTAGAAGAATGGAACAGTTCTATGGCTCTACGTTTGCCTGTTACGCAATACAAGTAAATCCACCAACAGGAACAGCAAACAAATGAGCTAAGAATGCATGTACAGCAATGTCCATTCTTAAGTTAGCTGGGCAACGCAATATTTTGTCACTATTCAGTCAAATTAAACAAGACAACAAGCATCTCAGATAATGGCTATTCAGACATTGAAGAACTTCCCAATAATTGGATAAAACCATGTTCTTTCATATGGTCACACCAATCAAATAGCCATTTCAGTAAGTACAAACACAAAATGGTCATGCTTCAAACAGCCAGGATGCTGAGAACATATAGAGAAAACAAATTATATGGTCTAAAACTCCAAACAGGATTAGATAGCACATCTAATTGAATTTTGAACTGACTACACATTCCTTACACCCTAATAACTAAACAGTCTACAGCAACCAAAGTCTAATGCTATTGCAAGCGGTTATCCGCTAGTTACTGAATCAAATGAAGATAAAAAAAAGTGGCACAGAATGCAAACATCAACTTCTAAGCCTGGTGGATACCTTGCTAACAATGCCGGCATATTCTTTTCTAGCCACTCAAAGAATGATGTGTCTCTTATGAGCCCGTACTTCACCACCTCAGCAACGCCTGAAGCCAGCTCCTTGTCAGGCAACGTATTCAGTGTGTCGGTGTCTATCAATACACATTGCGGCTGGTAGAATGCCCCAATTAAGTTCTTCCCCAGCGGATGGTTAATCCCAGTCTTCCCTCCAACAGAGGAATCCACCTAAAGTAGTTCATCCAGCCACCGTTAGCACCGGACAAGATGTAACCCAAAAAACTCTAAATCAAGCCTAGTACCTGGGCCATCAGAGTAGTGGGTATCTGTATGAAATTGACACCACGGAGGAATGCGGCAGCCGCAAACCCGCACATATCCCCAATGACACCACCCCCTAGCGCAACGAATGTGCATCGACGGTCCAGTCGGGACTGGACCGCCTTGTCAAACACCTTCATCAGCGTGTCCTGCAAATGGCAACCAGTTACTTCCATACAAATAAACTGAAACACAACCCCTGGTCTCTCCGAACGCTGAACCACACACGCACCATGTCCTTATACTTCTCCCCGTCGGGCAGGATCACGCTCTCCACCGACATGTTCGGGTTGTCGTGCGTGAGTGCCCAGGTCACCTTCCCCAAGTAGAGCGGCGCGACGGTCGTGTTGGTCACTACCAGAACCCTCTTCCCATGCACATGCCTGCGCAGACAGGGAAATTTAACTATTTGCCACTCTTAATAATGTCACCTATCCAAATGCCACCCTCTTCATTGCAATTAATATTTTGCCACTCTCGAGCCTACGTGGCGCATAGTCACCGCCATGTTAGCGCCCGGCCTCCCCGCGCCCGCGCCTCCCCGCTCGCCTACCGCAAGATTTCGCTGAGCGCGCGGCGAGCGGGAGGTCGCGGGCGGCGCAGCGCGCGCCTGGAGGCGAGGCGCGCGGCGAGCGGAGAGCGGGCGCGGGCGAGTAGGGACGGAGGCGCAGGCGCGGCGGCGCGGCGAAGGAGGCGGCGGGAGGCCGGGCGGCGCAGCGCGGCGCGGGAGGCCGGGTGGCGCAGGCGCGGGAGGCCGGCGCTGACATGGCGGTGACTAGGCGCCACGTAGCCTCGAGAGTGGCAAAATATTAATTACAATGAAGAGAGTGACATTTGGATAGGTGACATTTAAGTGTGGCAAATAGTTAAATTTCCCACGCAGACAAGGCATCATCAGGATCACAAAAATGGCCACAACCAGGTCACCGACCGAGCAAAAGCTTGTCGATTTTGACTACCTCTGCAGAAGGTCGGGCTCGTCGAGGAGGCCAGAGCCGATGTAGATCGGGTAGCTCCGGTCGCCGAGGTCGACGTCGACCACCGAGGAGACCCTGGACGCCGTCGGCGGCTGCATCGCTGGGGCAGCGCTGGCGACGAAGCCGCTCCGGAGGGCCCTCGCGGGGGAAGCGCGGAGGGGAGGGAACGAGGAGCGAGACAGCGAGGGCAGGGAGGCGGCCGTGGCCGGAGCTGCGCGGGGGTGGCGGGTGGAGATAGCCGCGCAGGAGGAGGAGGAGACGGCCGCGAGAAGGGAGGAGGAGGCGGTCGCCATGGGGTGGTGGAGTTGGGGAACGGAGACGGCAGCGGCGGAGGGTGGTGGGCGGCGGTTGTGTGACGTCTAAGGAGGCGGTGATTTGAGGCTGGCGGAATGTGGTTGGTGGGAGAGGAGCCCGGGGAAGTGAGAGGGGTAGATCTGGGCCGTTGGTTGGAGCGGTTGGATGGTCGGGATGGAGCTGTAGTTGGTGGGTGGGGGCGGCACGGCCATGGGAGAAGATGGCCCCAAACCTTCCATCTTCGGATTTCCCTTCACACCTAAACTAGATGTACACATAAAACCAAAGGTAAAGATCGCAATCGGAGATAGCACCGAAGCCCCAAACCTCTCTACAACCCGAAGAGCCGAGAGGAAGAAAAAGACCCAAGAGAGTAAGTCAGATCAGAAGAGATGTTCACTGCAACGATGGAGAGCTTGGGCTTAAGAAGAGGAGACGGGGTGTGCGGGGAGGTGACGCGAGCGGCCGGCTCCAAGGAACCGGGGCCAGCACGCGCCTCCGTTGCTTGCCTCTCCAACCGCCGCCTACCCCCATGCACCGCTGAAATCGGCTGCTGCTTCGCAAGATCTGGACGAAGCCCAACCGCCCGCCTCTCCATCGCACACGCATGGGGCCCGCACGTGGCTCACCGACAGGTGGGCCCGTCTGCAGTTCTTTTTTTATTTCTTTTTCAATTAGAATATTCTCAAAATTCCCTCGCAGCACCAACACTCCATAGTTGATTGATTTATTTATCTTGCATTCATTGGTTATTTTAGTTTAAATTCCAATTTCTTAGTACTTTCAATGGTACGTTATTCCATTTATTATTGTTTCGATTTCGCGTGAAGCAAAGTATCTCTTAAGTCCACTGTGTCGTTGCCTATTTCAAGGACTCGATTCATGAATGCAACACCATTATCCTTGTTTCTCAACCTGTTTGTCTCAACTGGGTGCCCATGTGCACCTCATCCGGCCCAAACAACAAATATTGGATGGTCGTCTTCTTTGCACGAGACGTGAGAAATGAGATTAAATTTTCGGCGGGCCGCAACATTAACTACTAATTACTAATCTAACAAATAGCCTGTGGTATACCGTATACCATCTCTCCTGAGATATGCTAAGGCCAGTCTCAATGGGAGTTTCATCTGTATTTAATAGGTTGTCACATAGGTATTTTAGATGATATGACAATATTTTTAAGAAGAGAGAGAAGAAGTGAGTTTCATCTAGATGAAACTCTCTTGGCATGATTACCAACTCTATATGAGTCATGAAATTAAATGTCTATGAAATAATAGAATGAAACTATGCATTAAGGATGGATGTTTCATCCATATTTTTATTTTATTTTACATGATATGGCAATCTTAGAAACAATGCCATGAAACTCTCCACTGAGAATGGCATAACAAACTCTTGGTTGTAGTCGCACACAACATAACCATGTTGTTGTACGTGCATGCACGCACATGGATTCAAGCGAAAGTTGTGTAACCGGCCTGCACTTAATTAGGGGATCATTCTCCAAACAAAAATGGTCAGATATAAGATCATTTGTTGCGATTGAAAAAAAAAATAGTCCGAGCTGCCTTAGCCGTCAAGCGACTAACCGTACCAGACCGGCTAAAGCATCTATGTAACAAATGCAATTATCTTAACTAATAACTACCGTACCAAGTGTAATTCAATAGACATCTCGAGAGTTCCTGTGACTTGGCAATGCTATGTATAGAACGCAACCTTCATGATAATATGCGTGGATTCGTTATTCTTTAAACAGTCAGCAAACTTGACACTTCGGCAGTGCTGTGCTGTAATTTGCTTCGGTGTGTATGTGCCACTGTTGAATCCTACGCACGCACGCACGCATAGGATATTGTAGTAACGCAAGGAAACTCAACTAGTAAATATTAAATTGCAATATTGATTAAGTGGGTCAAATGATAAACACAATGCGTTGAAAGAGTAATGTCTAGTCTAATGTCTACGTGATATGGTAATCCATAGACATTGTTACATAGTGCTATGTAATGTCACCACTGAAAATACCCTCATGCAGTAAAACTCTATTATTCAAAGATAACTCATCACAATTGATCAGGCACGATGCCCTACAACTTAGGTACTGAAGTTCCAGTTGGGAAGGATCAATTGTTGCAGAATGCATGAAGGGTTTCGTCAAAGGCTTTCCTGTCATAATCGCCAGTAAAAACACAGCTTCCCAGAGGTCCTTTCAAGAGGATGAGCCTCAGCAGTCCATCAGCAACCTTCTTGTCGACCTGATGTGTTATTCAAGAATTCAGCAAGGCTGCTTTTTAATACAAAAGAAGCAACCTGAGATATCCAAGTTTGCAGGTATGCTATATAGCAATGCATCGAAATAACACAGGGTAACACAATCTACAAGACTTGCAAGAAAAGCAATAATTTGTGCAGTGACAAAAGCAGATTCAATTCTAATTCAAGTGCTTCTGCCAATCTCAAGGTACTTACAGCCATAATATTTTTGAACTTCTCCACCGTCATGGCCTCTGGTGGTGCAATGGGAAGTTTGGCTTGCTCAAGTATGTCAATTACTCGTTTTTTTATTGACTCATCTATCCAGCCTAGGCGGTGAGACATGTCAGCTGCCATAACCTAGGATAATGGCATTCAAGACGGGAAGCAAAAATAAGACAAATAAGATAAAATCATTACTAAGAGGTGGTATCAAAATGTTCAGTGCTCTTACTGTTCCAGCTGCAATAGCCTCCCCATGGAGCCATGCTCCATAGCCAGTCCCTATTTCTATAGCCTGGCAATTGAATACAATGATCAGTGCATAATAGGTGCCAAATTGAATACAACGAAATTTAGCTTTTGATACCCAAATAGCCAAATTGAATACAACGAATTTTAGTTTTTGATACCCAAATAGCCAAATTGAGAGTCATATACATTCTCAGAATGATCCTAATTCCTAAAGTAATAACAATGAAAGGCAAGGTATTTGCAGCCAGGGTTTCAGGTCTTATTTGGCACTATATTTGCGTGAACAGGAAGAGCACAGAACGAGAAGCACACACCCAAAAAAATCCACCTCTTTACAAGATGATTCATTTTGAGAAATGGACTCAGAATACAGAAACATCTTGCCTATGCCACATATATATCCCACACCACCAACTAGAGAATTTCGAATGTCAGTTTTGCGGAATATATCTATCATATAGACTGAAGAGATACGATGCTAAACTAGCATCAAGAAAAAGAGAATCATTAACACATTTGTGCTTCAGATGTTAAAGTGAATCTCTAAATAGAATGCTATTGCTACCACAAAATCCATACAATAAAGCAAACAAATACAGATTGCATTGACCAAACATTTTACTGACTTAAGCAACAAATATGATTCAAAGATTTTCTTTTTGCAATTTTAACCTGCGAGAAAGATGGAGTACAGGATTAGCCCTATCAAATACCTGATTTAAGCAGCACCAAAAATAAAGAGGTACTAGTATCAGCCTAGCATCCAAGTAAACTCGTATAATTGTCTTACATGATAATGTTAACACAAACTACTTCAATTTAAAAAACCAACAATAATTAATGATATACGTACATGGCCAAATGTATGACCCAGGTTTAGCGTTGCTCGAAGAACATTTTCCTTCTCATCTTGTGCAACCACTTCAGCTTTGTTTTCACATGATCTTTTAATAGCATAGGCCAAAGCATTCGGTTCTCTACAAATATGCAATTCAAATTAAATGCTAAGAATTATGCTAAATTTTTGTTAGAAAGCTATTCAGCATATATCAAAAGCAAAAAACAGTCATGCTGCCATCCGTAATATTGTAAAAGCTAAACTAGAGTTTGCAAAACTTCTTCCTAATTACAGTTTACATAACAGCTCACTCAGCTAACAAGAAAACTAGAAGAATGGAACAGTTCTATGGCTCTACATTTGCCTGTTATGCAATACAAGTAAATCCACCAACAGGAACAGCAAACAAATGAGCTAAGAATGCATGTACAGCAATGTCCATTCTTAAGTTAGCTGTGTAACGCAATATTTTGTCACTATTCAGTCAAATTAAACAAGACAACAAGCATCTCAGATAATGGCTATTCAGCCATTGAAGAACTTCCCAATAATTGGATAAAATCATGTTCTTTCATATGGTCATACCAATCAAATAGCCATTTCAGTAAGTACAAACACAAAATGGTCATGCTTCAAACAGCCAGGATGCTGAGAACATATAGAGAAAACAAATTATATGGTCTAAAACTCCAAACAGGATTAGACAGCACATCTAATTAAATTTTGAACTGACTACACATTCCTTACACCCTAATAACTAAACTGTCTACAGCAGCCAAAGTCTAATGCTATTGCAAGCGGTTATCCGCTAGTTAATGAATCAAATGAAGATAAAAAAAAGTGGCACAGAATTCAAACATCAACTTCTAAGCCTGGTGGATACCTTGCTAACAATGCCGGCATATTCTTTTCTAGCCACTCAAAGAATGATGTGTCTCTTATGAGCCCGTACTTCACCACCTCAGCAACGCCTGAAGCCAGCTCCTTGTCAGGCAACGTATTCAGTGTGTCGGTGTCTATCAATACACATTGCGGCTGGTAGAATGCCCCAATTAAGTTCTTCCCCAGCGGATGGTTAATCCCAGTCTTCCCTCCAACAGAGGAATCAGCCTAAAGTAGTTCATCCAGCCACCGTAAGCACCGGACAAGATGTAACCCAAAAAACTCTAAATCAAGCCTAGTACCTGGGCCATCAGAGTAGTGGGTATTTGTATGAAATTGACACCACGGAGGAATGCGGCAGCCGCAAACCCGCACATATCCCCAATGACACCACCCCCTAGCGCAACGAATGTGCATCGACGGTCCAGTCGGGACTGGACCGCCTTGTCAAACACCTTCATCAGCGTGTCCTGCAAATGGCAACCAGTTACTTCATACGAATAAACTGAAACACAACCCCTAGTCTCTCCGAACGCTGAACCACACACGCACCATGTCCTTATACTTCTCCCCGTCGGGCAGGATCACGCTCTCCACCGAGACGTTCGGGTTGTCGTGCGTGAGTGCCCAGGTCACCTTCCCCAAGTAGAGCGGCGCGACGGTCGTGTTGGTCACCACCAGAACCCTCTTCCCATGCACATGCCTGCGCAGACAAGGCATCATCAGGATCACAAAAATGGCCACAACCAGGTCACCGACCGAGCAAAAGCTTGTCGATTTAGACTACCTCTGCAGCAGGTCGGGCTCATCGAGGAGGCCAGAGCCGATGTAGATCGGGTAGCTCCGGTCGCCGAGGTCGACGTCGACCACCGAGGAGACCCTGGACGCCGGCGGTGGCTGCATCGCTGGGGCAGCTCTGGCGACGACGCCGCTCCGGAGGGCCCTCGCGGGGGAAGCGCGGAGGGGAGGGAACGAGGAGCGAGACGGAGAGGGGAGGGAGGCGGCCGCGGCCGGAGCTGCGCGGGGGTGGCGGGTGGAGATAGCCGCGCACGAGGAGGAGGCGGCGGCCGCGAGAAGGGAGGAGGAGGCGGTCGCCATGGGGTGGTGGAGTTGGTGAACGGAGACGGCAGCGGCGGAGGGTGGTGGGCGGTGGTTGTGTGATGATGTCTAAATTCTAATGAGGCGGGGATTTGAGGGACGCAGCTTCCCTGTTTCCTATAGCGTGTTCCGTCGTACGTAGCAGGTATTCCATTCAGTTTTCTATCATCTGCTGTGGGCCCACGTCTCTCTCTCGACAACAAAACAAGAATTAGTTAATCGATCTTTTAACCAAACATGAATCATCTAGTTGGTCCATCTTCTGGACCGTTGGTCAATGTCATGTCAGAGATACTTTGACGAGCTATCGCATCACCTACCATTATCTACGAAGATAATACTGCTTGCGTTGTTCAAATGCAAACGGGTTACATAAAGAGCAATATTACAAAACATATTGCACCTAAACTATTTTACCCACATGAATTGCAAGAGAGTGGGGAAATAAATATTCTGCAAACTAAGTCTTGTGATAATCTCGCAGACTTATTCACTAAGTCATTACCAACTTCCACATTCCAAAAATGTGTTCATGGAATTGGTATGCGAAGGCTACGTGATTTGCAGATGTCAGGGGGAGAAATCTCCTAAGACTTAATCTGTTCAAATATAAATATTGTACTCTTTTTCCCTTTATGAGTTTTCCCTCTAAGGTTTCTCATCAAGGTTTTTAATGAGGCAATATGACAACGTAATCATAAATATATCTCTCTTTTCCCCACAGGGGTTTTTAGGAGATATAATCAAATATATGCTATATCATTTTCTCCTTAAATTTTCCCACAGGGTTTTAAAGGAGTTTTTCATGGCATATCTACTCTATCGATTCTCCTCATATTTTTCCTACAGGGTTTTAGAGGAGTTTATCAAGTTGATGAATCAAGGTGATCATATGAAGACACATTGGTTAAAGCCTTAAGGGGGAGTGTTACAAACCAGTTAAAGCATAAAGTAACCAATGTATAGATGTCTCTCTATGTACAGGTGTCTTTACCAAATAGACATCTTTTCCTGCCACCCCTCATCATCTATAAATTGATGTACAGACTTCAGAATAAAGTGAATGAATCAATAGCTTTCTCTCAATACTTGTGAATCCCTCTTGCAATACGTTATCAGCACACCACACAAGTACAAGGCAAGAAAAAAAAAAGGTAATGACTACTCTGGATGTTCATGCTTTGGCGGCGCACGGTGTGGGGCGCGGCGAGGACCGCCGGCGCGCGGCCAGTACGGCCAACCCAGGAAGGCCGGCGCGGCCGGCTCGGCGTTGCGGCACGGCCGGCTTGTGCGGCGCGTCGGCGTGGCCGGCAGAGGCGCGGCACCGAGGTTTCCCACGGCGCGTGGCGCCCGAGGCTCCCACGTGCGGCGGCACCGAGACCGAGGCGGCCGCGGCGGTGCGGCGATCGCGGCGCGCTCCACGACACGGCCCACGGCCGGCGGCTTCGAGGCGGCGCCGAGAGCCGGCGCCACGACGCCCGAGGCGCGGCGACGCAGCCCACGGTGGCGCGCGGCCGATGCGGCCGTTCCACGGCTTCGCGCGGCGACGGCTCCCGCGATGCGGCCGGCGCGCGCGCGGCAACGCGCGCGCAAGCCGCTGCCCGAGGCGGCCGCGTTCGCGGCTCCGGCGAGCATTGCGCCCGACGGCGAGCGACGGGCGTGGCGGCGGCGCGCGCGCGCGGCGGCCCGAGGTTCGGCGCCTCGACCACCGCGGCGCGCCGCCGACAGAGTCGCCGCGCCACGGTCGCCTCGGCGCGCCGCGCCGCCTCGCGCTGTCGCTGCCTCCGCGGTGCCGCGCGCGGCCGCCCGGTCACGCTGCGTCGGCTACGCCGCCGCGCCAACCACGCCACGGCGCCTCCATCGCCGCGCCACCGAAGTCGGGCCTGCTGCGCGGCGCATCGCCGGCGCCGCCGTCGCGCGGCGCTGCCGCGAGCGCGCTGGCCGCGTTCGCCGTTGTCGTGCACGGCCGTGTCGGCCTAGCCGCGCCGCCGCAGGCTTCCTCGGGCGTCGCGCGCCTCGCTGCCGCGCGCCATGCCATGCCGGTGGCGCCGCGCCCCTCTTCTTCTCTGTTTACGTGGAGGAGAAGGCGTCCTCTGTGGAGGTGGCCGGTGGAGGGGTGCGGATCCGGAGGCCAGGACGACGGTTGGCCGCCACGGAGGCATGCGCCGGTCGCCGGAGCGGTCCATAGCGTGGAGCCTTCGCCGGAGGTAAGGCGTTGCGTGCCTCCCACGGCCGACGACGACTTGGCACAGAACCATGGCCGGTGGCGATGACTGTGGTCGCCAGTCGTGGTGGTGGAGGGGTCTCACGGAGAGGAGCACGAAGAACATGCAGTTTTTCGTGCAGAGAGTCTACTAATGCAAGAACTTCAAGTAGTGCTTGTCAGTGTGTTGCAAATAGTGCCAGTGCCATTACCTTGTCTTCTTTTCCACTGTGTGCTGATAACGTGTTGTGAAAGATTGAGACAAGTGATTGTAATGAACTAATGCTTTTCATTAATCAATCCTGAGACTGTACATAGCTTTATATAGATGACAAAAGGTGGTACAAAAAGGTGTCTTTTGGGAAAGACATCTGCATATTGGGCACTTTTCCTTTTTGACATGTAACTGGCGTAACTGGTTGTAACAGTAACCAAAAAAATCTTATGCCTTAGTTGACAAGTGTTTTTTCAAATCCAACCATAATATTGCGGAAGCTGAATATGACCCATAAAGAGCTTGTATGCCTTTATTGCTGAATATTGTCCATTATTCTTGGCTACATTTGGTGATTGATCTCTGGAGTCTATCAACAGGAATGCCTCGGCAAGAAGTCTTGCGTGCTGCCGGTGGTGCACACGGTGTACGGTGCGAACATCGACTGCCCCGCGACTACTGCCACGCTGGCGGTGCAGGTGAGATGCGAGAGATCAGGGAAGAAGAGTGCTTCAGAATAACAGGACAGATGCTGCTAATTGAAGACTTTCTCTGGGCTCCGCTTGTTTGTTTGCTCATCTCGTTTGGTTCGGAACTCGCATTGATGCGTTTGTGCGCCTGTTGTGATTAAAATTCGGTTGTGGCGTGCTTGATCGGGATCATGGGGAATTAACATGCAATGTGAAGGTAGCTGCTGATCGTCTCGAAGTTTCTTTTTCCTTTTTGTCTCTCCCTCTTTCTTATTTTGTTCTTCTGAGCTGTTTCATGTTAACCATCACAGCAGATGTTGAATAATAATGAATTAATGATGGATAGTTTAGTGCAACGCAGAGATGGATATAACAATAATTCAATGGACATGTCTTATATGTGTTTCTTTTCTTTTCTTTTCTTTTCTTTTTTGTGGCACGAGTTGTTCGGTTTTCTCTATCTCGAACTTCATGTTCCATGGGGGATCCTCAAACCCTATGCTGCTTGATTTGTACAGCTCATTTAAGAACTAAGTTAAGGGATAACACTTGTTTATACATACAAAATGAAGCAAAGAAAGGTGGAGTTTTTGGCCGTATTAGCACATTTGCCGGACGTATTAGCAAAGTTTTTAAACTCATTTGCTATATTTAAAAATTTATGTAAGCATGATACCTAAATTAATTCACTAATCAGGAATTAGCATGGCTAATTACTACAGCTAAATGACCACCGCATGATGGCCGTGCGGGACTGGTATGCACCAATAGATTTCCATGCATGCATGATTAATGTATGCGATTAATATTTGACTAATCCTTGTCCTCGTCTATATGGTGATCGTGCGGTAGCTCCTAGCCGCACAATCTCATTCGATTTTATGCACGGGTCGGTCTATTGAGAAAACCGTGTGGTAACAGTACGGACAACATGCTATTTCTACAAATCCTAAATGATAAGAGTCTTTTTTGCTAATATGTTTGATAAATATGCCAATACAGCAAAAAAAAAACTTATGTACAAAATCGAACAGCACGGGAGCCAACAAAAACTCACAACTGGGGCGTTGCGAGAATCGAACTCGCGACCTCTCGCACCCAAAGCGAGAATCATACCACTAGACCAAACGCCCTTAGATGTAGAAGAGGGCAGAACAAACTATATATTCTATTTACTAAGGAAGGAGTTTCCTCTTTCCCTCCAAAATTCCCCACTTCCCCTCCCGAATTCTTCGTTTCCCTCCTCGATACCCCTCCCTCCTCCCCGCACCCCTCCGCGGATCGTGCGCCGCGGAGGCACCGACATGTCCGTCTTCCGCGAATCCGTCAAGGACTACCTCGAGACCACCCCCGCCTCCACCACTTCCTGGGTCTCCAAGCGCCCCAAGCCCCCGAAATCCACCCGGACCATCGTCGACAACTACTCCGGCCTCCGCACCAAGCAAGGTTCAGTTGCTTGCTTCTCTATACACATCTGAACATTTCAAATATCTTAAGCACCAACTAAACTCTTTCAAATGCCTAAAGTAAAACTAACAATTTATAATATCTTAACTACCAACTAAACCATTTCAAATATCTTTGGGGTCTCACGTAAGGTTATCCTAAAATCATAATGCAGCAAAAATGATTTTCAAGTGCATAGCAACAGTTCCGTGCCAAATTTACGCTAAGCATACCCAAAAAAAAAACATCTGTTGCCGACATATTCACCACTTAACAGGTTTGAATTTGTACTGAAACCTGAACATTTTTGTTCTCAAGTAAAAGGGCACAGGTGGGGTTATTGCCCTCATTAAACAAACATAACTAAAATGTTAGACATATATGTAACTAGCTAGAAAATTGATACCTCACCATGCTAGAAAATTGAACCCAGAAACATAACCAAAACAGAATAGAGCCACCAGACTATTTTGAGCCCACAAACATAAACACATTTGACCGTCCTATAGCTGAAATCGGGGAGGGGAGAAGGATCTAGAAGCGTTGGCCGGTTATGATATCTATTGGATGTGGGCCTCCACAAGTTGGAGCGATGGGCCATATAGGCCTAAAATTGTTTTGCGTTGTGTGACTTTAGGAGACCACCTTATTGAGGGCATAATGGGCCTTTTTTCTTTTTTACCTTTTACTCGTTTTCTTTTCTCCTAGGTAGCTTGATAAGTATTTTTCATTCTGTTACTATTCTCCCTTCTCCTTTTTCTTTTTCTTTGGCTAGCTTCGAAAGCACTTTGTGTTTATGGCTTATATATAGATGAATAGTAACTGGTTTAAAATCGATATGTTTTTTCAAGATGTCATCTACAGGTAAATTATAGTAAAAAGTGTACTGAGTTCAGCTGTATCAGTCAAAATCGCATATGATTACTTATCTCTGTATACTGTTTCCCACGAACAGCCCAGAATTCAAAAACTACAGCCATAAGGCTCGGCCCAAAAGAAACCACTCTCCTTTCTCTTTGTTTTCTGAAAGATTAGAACTTAGAAATGTCAAATACCAAGCCGAGCAGGGACTATTCGTGAGAAAGCAATGACCAACCAGAAGAAAAGATGGCAGATTATATAAAGTACATTTCTCAGTGCTGTGAGAACACCAAGCATGCCTTAAGTTTCATCAATCTGATTTCAAAAGACGAAATGAGTAACCACAGCTGGTGGAGAGCAAAAAGAAGAACAAGAAAGTGAAAGAAATTATGTAAAAAAGGAAAACGCATAATTGCAAGCAGCCACTCGAGTCAAAAGCAGGGTGCAATCCTAGCGCTGCCTCGCCGGCTTCCCGACGACGAGGAGTCGACCCTGAGGTGGTGCCGGAACGCCGAGATGAACTCCTCCGCCCGCTTGTTCACCTCCTCCGCCGCATTGCCGGCCGCTTCATCGTCCTGCTCCGCCGCCGCCATCTCCACCCCGTCCTTCACCACCAGCGCCATGCAACAGTCAGCTGCACCGGCCGCCGCAGCCGGCTCCGCGCCCTCCCCCCGCCTCTTGCTCCTCCTCCTCCTCACCTTCTTCGTGCCTTCGCCTGGAGCCTCATGGTCGACGCCGCTCGCCACCGCTCGCCTCGGCTGAACGGACACCACGACGATGGACGCGACGATGACGTTGAGGAGCAGAAACAGGAAGGGCGACGGCGCCGTGGCGAGCAGCGCCGCGGGCCACCGCGCCACGAACACGGCCGGCATCAGCTTCTTGACCCCGGACACGAAGAGCGCCGCGGCCGCCGCAACCAGCGCGGCCCCCACGAGCTCCTCCTCCCTCCGGGCCTTCTTCTCCTCCGCCATCCGCCGCTTCTTTCCGCCACTTTTCTTCTGCGCCTCCGTTCGGCTTTGCGCCGCGGTTGAGCTATATGTATAGGTGCTACCGTGCTAAACAGGTAGCCAGGCAACAAAAGGCTCAAACAAATCGATGGTCGCAGGGCGGTGTCGCGCCTGCCGTGCCGACAGCCATGCAGCCCATACGAGTGGCTGTCGGGGAATTTCCTCCGACAATGGCGGAATATTCCCGTTCCTGCAGAGCCACTCGGCCTGACGCTGATGGCCATGGACTGCAGAAGCAGAACCACTCGAGTTGGGGGGCATGGAGTGTCCAGGATGGAACAGCAAATCGCGAAATTCTCATGGAGTTTGCTTACTGGTGGTAAAACATTGCAGATGCAACGGAGATGATTGGGCCTATTAGTGAAGAAGTTTTTGATAACTTTCATAATAGAGCTTTTTTTTGAGCTTCAGCTTATAACTTATGACTGTGTTTTATGGTTTTTGTTCTGTTTGTAAGAGAGAATACAAAGTAATAGAAACTCACGTGCGGTTTTGACCGATATAAATGAAGTCGCTACAGTATGTACTGCAATTAATTTATAGACTCATTATAAAAAGACACTTCATTTGAAAAACTAATTACTACAAGGAAAACTGAGAATTGTTTTTTTAGAAGCAGAAAAGTGAAGACCCATCCACGTGTTTCCATTGTCCATTGACCTATACGCATTGGCTATGCTAATCTAGCATGTGGACATTTGTCATGGGTGTTTGGCTTTGCGTGTGTGTTTTTAAACATTTGGCTTGTGTTACCCACGACAGAAAAAAAAAGGCTCGTGCCGTCGTGCGTTTTCGTTTGCCCCGTTCGCGTGCCTGTGGACAGAATGATGAATTTTTCCTCGGTTGAAAACTTGCAATGAGTAAATAACTCGTGTTACCAGAAAGTAGAGCATAAACTATAATCCTATGCCCCTCGACGCCCCCGTACTAGTAAAATGCTACAAAGATTTATGCTATACCAGTAGAAAAGCGACTAGTACATGCTATTGTTTTTGGGAAAATGCTCCTGCTCGGCTGACAACGAGCTCGCGTGAGTTTTCCACAATTCTGCTCAGGCGGGGTTAGCTAGGGCCTGTTTGGGAGAGCTCCACCAGCTCCAGATTCACGAAAAACAGATCCGGATCCACTTTTCCAAGCCAAACAGTTCTAGCTCCAGCAGCTCCACCGTGGATCTGCTCCACCAAAACCATGGATCTGACTCCAGATCCACCAAATCTATGGAGCACCTCAAGGGGTGCTCCACCAAACTCAAGTTGGTGGAGTTGGGGAAAATTACCCACCATGCCACTGATTACACACAAAAAAACGGTTCGTTCTTTTTATTTCCCGTCTCTTCTCGTCGCTGCGCCGTCCTCCCGTCCTCCTGGGTCGCGCGCGCGTCTCCACCTCTCCACCGCGCCGCGCCTTGGTGGCCGCGCCGCCTCCGGCGGCGCCCCGCCGGCCGCGCGCCTCCTCTCTTCTCGCCTCGCTGCGCCGGCGCCCATTGCTCGCCTCCTCCTCTGCTGCGCCGTGCGCCTCGGCGGCCGCGCGCCGCCGCCGCCCGCCGCGCCCGCCCGCCGCCCGCTCTGCCTCCTCCTCTTCTCGCCTCGCTTTGCTGCGCCACCGGCCGCCGCTCGCCTCCTCCTCTTCTCGCCTCCTCCTCTGCTGCGCGCGTGCGCGCTCGGCCATCACACGCTGCGCCGCGCCGCCGCCCGCCCCGCCGCCGCTCGCCTCCTCCTCTTCTCCGCTTCGCCTACGCTGCGCCGCGGAAATTCTTTTTCATTTTGCCCCATGACGCGTGGGGCCGGGTGAAGTGAGATAGAGAGGAGGTGGAGCTGCACCAAACACTTTGACGAATCCCGGATCCACGATGGAGCTGCTCCACGGTGGATCCAGTGAATCTGTGGATCTAGGTGGATCTGGAGCTGGTGGAGCTCTCCCAAACAGGCCCCTAGTGCTTCATGGTTTGTTAGCTGCATTTTGGGTCCCAAAATCTTGTCACCAAAGGGTGACAGACCGGCCCCAAAATCAAGAGGTCCACTAGAAGCCAAGATCCTATTGACCCAAAGGGTCGACCCGGACCTCATCCTCCGACTGCGCGCGCAGCTCACAGCATGTCTCAAGCTCTTGGCGCGGAAAATCATGAGCTTGCAACAGCCACAACCAAGCCTCAAAAGGCAGCGGAAACCGCAGCCCATGAAGCCTACTAGCCTCATAGGCGCGGCGCGGCGCCGCATCAGGCAGCTACCATGTGTACTGAAGTAAAAGAGGCGATAATTCGTGAGGAGTTTTTTTTAAAAAAAATCGAGGGTACATGCGTATTTTCAAAAAAGTTAAAGGTCTTTTTCGTAAAAAATTGAGGACCTATACGTAACTAAACGAGGATCCGTACCTAATTTAGAAAACCGCGGGGCGCTATCCTGCAAAGTATACAAAATTTCGGTGAAGTGGAGGGGTGTTTTCAAAAAAAGTGTTTTTAAAAAACTAGCAGGGACCTTTTCGCGAGGATCAAGGATCTTTACGTAATTTCGGAAAAACACAGGGACTTTTTCTCAAAAACGGGCACCCGACCGTACGAAAATTCGGCCGCCACGCGCCAGCCGGAGCGCGTGCACGGGCGACGTGGCCGCCTCCTCCGCGCGGGCATTCCCCCGCTCATAATAGGGGGAGTATGCGCTGTCCTTCCAGTTAGAAGCCCATGACCTATAAGCTTCTTTAGCTCATCTCCCCGTCCTCACTGCAGACAGTAATAGGCCGACCCGGAAGCTCCTCGCGGGCCAGCCTTGTTACCCTTTATTTACTCTCAGTTTTCCTAACGGCCCATGGGGGCCAGGTACCGGCCCAGCCCGCCCCGCTCCCTTTGCATCCTGAGCTACATTGGTCTCGATCGATGAGGTGGGTTGAAGGAGAGTTCACGGTCGGAGTCATCGCCATCGTGGAAGCCGGCGAGCAGGCCGGGCAGCTTCCCCCGGCTCTAGGCGACCTGCCGTGCCCCACGCTCACAACGTCTTGCCGCATATGCCGGCGAGCGCTTCCATCTCGTGTGACGCTGCACTCCTCGGCGTGTCGTGCATGTGTTACTTTGCATTGTTTTGTAACACACCGATGTGGAGGTGCTTGGCTGGTTTTCCTATCTTTCTTGGTTAAGCATGGCGGCAGCACCGTATCTAGAACGTAGTATGTATACCACTGCCTTTGTTTTTTGCTGTTACTACGCTCACTATACTAGCAGAATACAGAGGCTACGGTTTTTTTTTTGGAAACAGAGGCTACATGATGACTAGCTTACTGCTTGTTTCACAAATGAACATCTTATCATACCCCCATCCACAGTAAAAGCTTTCATATGCAACCTAGCAAACTTCACAACCTCTCGGATCTAAATTTATGCCACAAGTAGAAATTCATGTATGACCAACTCTGATCTTCTCCTCACAAAGATACGCTATGAAGGAGCTCATATCTGAGACCTTCCAAAAGGCCAACACACTCGAACAGAACATTTGCTCTCACTTTCTTCATGGAAATAGCCTTGTGATAGCCGCTGGAATGGCCTTTTTTTTTAAAAAAAAGTTAAGATTCTCAAAAAAAGAAAGAAAGAAAGTATAAGCTGGGCATCTCAAGGTTCCAGCCCGCCAAAACGACCCAGAAAGTTAAATGATTGCTCTAAAAATGCACGTCTGACCCTGAAATTACCTTCAAATACAGCTGCAAGCCTGCAACAAAATTTTCCTTCCACAATAACTTAAATGTCATAATATCGCAAACAGACAACGATAGTCATACGGAGGTCACCAACTCTTCAGAGTTTATATCTAGCACATAAAATGGACGTGGAACAAGTACTGTGGGTAGCGGTAGTTTAGGCTCCTTGCGCATTATTGCCTTGAATTTAGGTTTATTTTGCATCGACAAGCTTGTCGATGAGCTCAGCAGCATCTTCCACCGTCGCAATTGACTGCGCACTTGACTCCTCCACACTGATCTCAAAAGCCTCCTCAAGACCCATAACAATCTCAACCTACAAAACAGATACAGCCCAACAAAACGTTTGATATCTTGGAAATGAGGACGCCCTATGTAGAAATATGCACATCGAAGGTACAGGAACATGACAGCAAACTCGGTTTAGTGATCACATGTTTATTTCCAAACACAAAAGTGACAATAGAAGCTAGCATAAACTACAGTCTACTATGAAAAACTGCAAAGGATCAACAAATAGAACATTGTGGATCTCCAAAACAGCATGGAACTCTTCCTAGAAGAAAAACAGAACCGCATTCCTAGCAACTCATCCTCTAAAAGTATAACAAACGATATAGAATGAACAAAAAGCTACTGCCAAATGTCCTCTTGGAAGAATTTTGAGCTATGTACAGAGATGAATGTCACATGGTTAAAAACTTTAAAAGGACTCATGGTATCAAGTTGACTTACCGTATCCAATGAATCAGCACCAAGATCAGTAAACTTAGAGGAGCCAGAAACTTCAGTGCCTTCAGGAAGCACTAGCTGCTTCTTTACAATATCACAAACCTTGTCGACCGTCTCCTTTTTGGCCTGTTAACAGCAGATTTTACAGCACCAATATCAATGAGTTAGAATCGCAGCAACAAAACCCTATGATGCAAACTAACCTTTAAAGGACGATTGCATGGTGAAATTTACCTGCTAATCAAAAGTCGCATTAACAGATTAATCATGTTAAAGCAATGTTCTACAACTACACTTGCAGCTAACTTATGTCAAAGCCTAGTCCAGGCACACAAAATGCAAGATACCAAAAAAACTACTTTTGCTAGAATTATCTCAAAATTACTTTCACCGGAGAGATATATGCATGACTAAAGTATGTCATGGAATTGGAAGCACTGTTGTGACGAAATGCAAATAGAGTCCCTTTTAGGGTGCCCAAGAAAGGAATGGTTTGTTGACATCAGACATAAAACAACTGGCATATGAAAATATAATGGAAAATAAATTGAGATGCATAGCTTCAGCATCATGCAGTGATTAATAACGTGATTGCAATTCCAGAGAAGTATGATACTTACCGCACAGGAAACCAAAAATCTTAGTGGCACTGGCCGTAGACGGAAGGCTACATTATCCTTCCTTACACCAGAGAAGGAGACTGAGTTGGCATTGATTGCCTGTGAATCACCAAACATAATTCTTAAGATATGCAAAACTTAAGTGAACTAAGGAATAGCAAACCCCTTTTTGCAGCAGAAACAAGGTCAGATTGAATAAACCAAACCAACAGCTTGACTCTCAAATATCGCCCCGAGCTTATTCTATTACCAAACAAACAACTTGACAATGAAATTGTCACAAGCTTATTCTAGAATATTTGCTGTGCATTACTTAAGGTTTATACAAATTATAAAATTATCAAAAATACTTGAATTGTGGAAAAACTAAATCGTTATCAAAACAGTGCTATCCCCTAGTACATAAACTAAAACAAAACTCAGCGGCTCAGCCCATCTTTGCACGTTACTCAATTATCCTTATTCCAAAGCTGTAAATCAAGACCTATTCCCCCGTTTCTAGGCTTAGTTGAATCCTAACTGGACTCCTTATTTTCTGTAAGTCCCAACGCGGCAAGTTCATAAGCATCAAACCACAAGAATAAAACGTTCACTTGATCCTCTACACACAAATTTTCCTGAATTTTGATGTCCCATCAAGCAATGTAGACAACACCTCACACATAAAGGGTGCGTGTTAAACATCATGAACACATACGAGTTGCGTTACAAGATGAATGTGTCTTACGATGCAAGTTATGTATTCATTTTTTTCCTGATTAAGAGCTACAAGTAAGCGCGAATGTTGCAAAAACTAAAAAGCTGACACACGCAGTGAACTCCAACGTCCAAAATACCAAATCTCTAATCCGACCGATTAACTTACATACCCCGTTACACACCACGAACACTGTAGCAGTAATCCAACCCATCTAAACGGCAGATCTATCGAAATCTACTTCACAAACGATTCGTTCGCCGAAAAGGCTCCCAAATCCGCACTAGAAAGGAATGAATTCTACAGCCGAACAAACACAGCAACGACCGAACCCCAGCAGATCACACATAAACATAAAAGAGAGAGAGATCACACAAGGTGGTCTCCAAAACCCCCAGCTGCTAAAACCCTAGCGGAAGCAGCGCGACGATCAAAGGGCGAGGAAGGGGGCGATCTGGCGCGGTACCTTGACGGGCCTCGCGAAGGAGACGGCGGATCCGGCGATGGCGGCCATGAGGTTGAAGGGGGAGGGGCGGACGTGGACGGGGTTGGGAGCCTGTGCGCGCGTAGAGGGAGCGGCGGCGGCGTGTGGGCGACACAAGACAGCAGCAGGAGTCCGCGTCGAGGGAGAGAAATGAACGAACAGAGACGGGTGGGTGGGGTGGTGGCGAGCGAACTTATAGCCGGGCGGGGACACGCAACGTGGCATCGGGCGTATCGACGGCGGGCGGAGCTCACGAGGGCCAGCCCAGCCCGTGACGCACGCACCCAAGTTTCGCTGCCTCCGCCCTCGCCCGGGCCCACCTGCCAGGACCGACCGAGACTGCGTGGTCCGCTCTGCTCCGCTGGTGTACGACCGCACGGTGGCGCGTGTGCGACTTGTGTGCTTTGTGCTGCTGTGCCTTCGAAGATAATTGGGGCTGTTTCGTTGCTAGTTACACTTTGCCAACAAAAATTGCTATATTTGTCTAAGTTGACGTGTGGGACCTAGTTTGCTGGAAGGGAATCTTGTCACAACTGTGACTGCAACCAAACAGCTCCTAAAGTTGGTCAAACTTGCCTAACCTTAGGCGTCGTAAAATGTGGCTGGCAACCAAACACCTCCAAAGAGGCGTGCTCCGCTCGATCTGCACTTTTTTCGGTGGGGATTTTTTAGCTTATAATTTATAGCTTCTTAGAATAAATAAATAGAATAATTTTTATTTTATCTTTTCGAAAGTAGCTTATCAAGATATCTCTTCAAAGTAACTTATTGGTATTCCGTTCGTTTTCACAAGAGATCGTATTAGAGCAAAAAAAAACCATAAATCACAGTCATAAACTATAAGCCACATCTGAAAAAACCTACCTAATACATAATCCAACTCATCCATTAATAAAATATGTCAGACTTTGAACCGTCAGATGCAAATCTAATCATCAACATCCAACCATCCACATCTAAATCATCTAACCTCCTTTTCATCTCACCAACCGTTTTTTCCCTGCCTCAATCCAATTACTCATGGCCCCCATTCCTACTTATGACATTGCTCGTGCGGCACCTCACCGGTGACAACGAGCCACACCAAAGCTATGCCAACATCTCCTATTCTTCCTCCTCTCTTTAAGCCTCCCCCTTGGCCGCAACCCTTTCTAACATTTTCTCCAAGCCCTCTTTGTCGCCGATGTCTTCCTCCACATCGTGGTCATCACCTTTGGTGGGGGGATGATGCCTCTGACTCTTTGCATTAATATAAGAAAAAGGGGGGCTACTTGACGGAGAGGGTTTGTTAGCGTTTTTCTACTGATCTTACGTATGATTTGTTTGGATGCTGGATAAATTCTTGAAGACCTAGCTATGTTTATGCAGAGAGAAAACATAAGGATTTTATACATGCCCAGATCTTCTCATAGGAGAATAACAACTCTACTCTTGTGTAGCTATTGTTCAATAAATAGAATACAAATAGCAATGTAATGCAGAATGTCTTCAATTGATCTCAGACAACGTGATCCCCACTTCCCTAGCACGCATCTTTATATAGCCTGCCAAGCAGCGACAATGGTTCTATGACAAAAGATGTATTAACGCTTCGGGCGGTAACCGTACGACGGAAGTTATTCTCAGAAAGACGTGGTCACTCGCTCGTCGGGTGGCAGTTGCTGTCAGAGAGAGATTATGTGTAATTATCCCAGAGAATAAGCGCACGTTCTAACCACCTTGTCAGACAGACCCACGATGTGGTAGGTTGTCATAAACAAGCTAGTCGGAGATAGACAAATCGCAATAAAATCTACGACCACAGGGTGTTTGCAGGACAACTTACGACTACAGCATGGTCGTAGGTAAACTTATGAATATAAAATGGTCGTAGGAAGACTTACGATTATAAGATAATCGTAGAATAGCTTATGACTATAAGATGGTCGTAGAAGAGTTTACGACTATCTTGTAAAATCTTTTCTTTATAGATAAAAGATATACTTAAGAAATATTATGACATAATCAATATCATTTATAGATAAATAATAATGTGATGATTATTTTATCTTCGTTAGATCTATTGGTGGGGGAGGGCGTTCGTCTGTGGCTGCGGCGGCGGTAAATTGGTTTCATTGATGATTTCGGTCGCACGCTGTGCGCTGGTTAACGGAGCTCCAATGAAAAGAAAGAACATAGCACGAATCGCCGAGCGAGTCGTATGGTTAGAAAATCGGTTGATTTTTTTAAAAAATTTATATAATTTATGTTTTTCATTTGACCTGTTGGTGCTGGCACGTTGACGTGGGAGACCAGCCAGGAGGAGAATTCCTATCTACTTGTCCTGATCAATATCGTGTATTGTCGGAGGTGAGTATAGAGTACAGTTGGCACGGAAAATACGTCTAGAAAGAATTTGGTGCAGCCGTGCAAGCAAAGTTTGAGCATCTCCAACAATGTCCTCTAAATCTTATCCCCTAAATCACTTTTTAGAGGACACAATTTAGAATATAGAAGACTAAAAATATGTAACCTCCAACAAGTCCTCTAAATATGGTCCCCTAAATTGAAATCTGGGTCCACAAAAACTACCAACCAAAGAATTTAGGGGATCGGACGGCGCAGGAGCGTTGGGACCGATTTAGGGGATGGTGTGCGTCCTCCATATATGGGGGACGAAAAATCAGGGATGGAGTCCTCTATATTTTTGGGTACCACTTAGGGGATCTGTTGGAGCCTCTTTTTTTTACATTTTCTTTTAAAATATAGGGGATATGAGCACTTTAGAAGATTTGTTAGAGCATCTCCAACAATGTCCTCTAAATCTCATCCCCTAAATCACTTTTTAGAGGACACAATCTAGAATATAGAAGACTAAAAATATGTAACCTCCAACAAGTCCTCTAAATATGGTCCCCCTAAATTAAAATCTGGGTCCACAAAAACTACCAACCAAAGAATTTAGGGGATCAGACGGCGCAGCCGCGCAGGAGCGTTGGGACCGATTTAGGGGATGGTGTGTGTCCTCCATATATGGGGGACGAAAAATCAGGGATGAAGTCCTCTATATTTTTGGGTACCACTTAGGGGATCTGTTGGATCCCTTTTTTTTACCTTTTCTTCTAAAATATAGGAGATATGAGCACTTTAGAAAATTTGTTGGAGATGCTTTTAGCACCTGCACATGGATTCCAGATTTTTTTTTTAAAGAGAAGCACATGGACTCCTTTATGTTGAGCTGCGTACCCCCTCCGGTCCACTACGCTATTTACATAACACCACTCCAGCACCCCCGGCCCACTAGTGCCGCTTATTTGCCCACCGGATAGCTAGGCCGTGGGCCGACACCCCTACTCCCCACGCCGCGTCCCTCTTCAATTTCGGCCGGTTTCCCTTCTCATTGGGCCTAAATTCTCCTTCGCACAGCCCGCTTGGGCCCTCCATCCGATCCGGCGTGAATCAGCCCACGCTCGCGGCCTCGCGCGTTGGTCCGTCCGTGCGATGCTATGCCGGGCGTGCTGCTTGTTTGCCATAGGAATCAAGCAGAAAACCCGGAACGATCAGCGTGATTGAGCTTTGGATTAGAAATTTGTGACCATGGATTAGAAATATTTTTTTGAGTATTGATAAATATCATCTGAATGTTTTCTTTCTAATTATCATCCAGATTTGTGACCGTTGGATTAGATATCCAAGGGCCACAAATTCTCCACACCCCCTCCAAAAAAAATTCACCCCCTCCAAAAAAAATTCTTCCCCCTCCAAAAAAAAGAGATCCGAAATTTAGATGATTATTGAGAAGAAAATATCCGGGTGATACCTGAACTGTAGATGTCAAACATGCTTTCGTCATTGTCCCTACCTACAAGGCCACAATCGCCACTCTAATTTATATTTTCCTTTCTTTCATTTGAACAAATGTTCAATTTTTATCGTGTTACGGTCAGCTTGACTCTACGCTTCTTAGTTCCAACTCAGATTGCTGTCATCTTTAACTTGGCAGAGTCCATGACACGAGCATGCAAATATAGAATGTGGATACCTAGTCTTGAGCTCCTCATATACACAGCGCACCGAACGCTAAGTCAGCAAGTCACTGTATATTTCTCCCTGTTGGAGCAGAATAAGAAAGGTTGGCGGCTTGTTCTTTTTCAGGTTTTGGCTTTTCTATAGTAACTAGCTCTTTAAATGAAGTATCTTTTCAAGATGGTGTCTACTAGTTAATTGTAGTATATACTGTACCGACTTCATTTATATCAGCAAAAACTGTTCGTGAGTTTCAATTAATCTGTAATCTCTCACACAAACAGCCCAAAAGTCACAAACCGTAGCCAAAAGTTACAAGCTATAGCTAAAAAGAACAGACCCTATGTTTGCTCTTGCAGATTCGATCAGCTTTCCCCTTGAGAAGAGAACATAAGAAAAACAAAGGCTTGAACGCTGGTGGACTGGTTGCACACCCTTGTTTATCTGGCCGATCAGCTTGCCGTAAGTCAACATTTTCTACTAATAAAGCAGAATACTAAACTGTAGATTCCAGAACTTTCCCTAAAATAGAAACTGAAGATGTCTAATATCATTTTCCTTTCATTGTCCCAACCTACAATTGCAACTCTCGTTTATAATTATATTTCTTTCATTTGAGCAAATGTTCATTTTTTATCATGTTACGGTCATCTTGACAGTCTACGCTTGTTAGTTCCAGATCAGCTTGCTCTCATCTTTAGCTTGACAGACAGTCTATGACATAAGCATGCAAATATAAAATGTGGTTACCAAGCTTTGAACTCCTGATAAAACCTGTGCCTAATGCTCTTGCAGATTACATTCCTCTATGTTGGAGCAAGTAAGAAAGGTTGGCTACCATGTTTGCTCTTGCAGATTCGACCTGCTTTCCCCTTACAGAATAAAACATCAAAAACAAGGGGCAATTGAATGTGAAGTTCCGCTTAATTAGATGTTTTTTTAAGGTAGGATTTGCGACAACATATATAGTTTGCATGCAATCAACAGCAGAGCACGCAAATAGCTTCTCAAACTGAGCTAACTGAAGCCAATTCATGAATTCAGGTAGTAGTTGTCAAGAAAAGCGTACGCGAAATGATACCGAGGCCTTGCACAATGGCGAGCTTCACCGTCACATGGAGGAAGGAATCAAGACGGCGGCGACAAAGCCTTCACCGTCATGCGCCTACCGTTCCACGTCCATGAGACGAACAAGAGCCTGTACGAGCCGCGCCTGGTCTCCATCGGCTCATACCATCTCGCCAGGGCCAGCAACCGCGCGGCATGCAGGGCCACAAGTGGCGCTTCCTCCGTGACTTCCACCCCCGGAACACCGATGGCGGCGGTTGCCTCGCCGCTTGCGTCCGCGAGGTCCGAGCGATGGAGGCGCGAGCGCGGCGCTACTACGACGAGCCCCTGGAGATCGGGAGCGATGACTGTGTGAGATCCTGGTGCTCGACGGCTGCTTTGTCCTCAAGTTCTTGCTCAAGTGGAGCGAGAGCGATGCGAGGGAGCTCGACGCGTACATGCAGTGAACATGGATATACGTCAACTACGACTTGCTCCTTGTTGAAAACTAGATCCCTTTCGTTGTTGAAAACTAGTTCTTCAGCCTGCACGAGCCACTCTGCCAGGTCCCGTGCACGAGCCACTCTGACTGCTTGTTAAACAACTAGGATAGTTTTGATTTTACTGATATTTAGTATTTCTGTTAGTGTATATCTATATTAGAGATAGTATTTAGTATTTACATGTGAGAATGTTCACAGCTATGTACTTGTATATAAATAGATGATCAATAGAATACAAATATGTGCCAGTTGCAAACCATTCTCTTGATATCTTCTGACATGATATTAGAGTCTACTCTTCCCATCCAATGACAACACCTGCAAATATATCTGCTAGCCTAAAATCATCAATCTCAGGATGGCTTGGCACTTAATCCATCAACCTGATGTCTACTGGTCACCCATCATTTGGTAATTCTATCAATGTAAAGCTATCTCACGACACCTACCTGCTGTGGAAAGCATATGTTATTCCTATCCTTTGCGGTGCACAGTGACTTGGTCTCGTAGGAGAAATCGATCTGGCGCTGCTCCAGTTAATCGCGGGGTCGACAAAAGATAAATCGTAGAAGTTTCTAATCCTGCATATACTCATAGAGCGGCACATGTTTTTAATCCTGCATATACCATCTAGCTCCAACGAGATTAGACGTGCATAAGCCAACTGTTATCCACCCTCTCGCTGGAGATGTTGAGGTAGGTGTTGTTTCTGTCATCATCGGCTGTAGTTTGGAATACCCTCGAACGCAAGTTTGTGACTCAATTTAGGGCGCGTATTATACAAATTCGATGGCTGTTGGTTACGCTTCAAAAGCGGGACATGATGATGATCGATTGCTTGAACAAAGTCAAAAGCTTTATCGATAGACTCGCTGCTATTGGCAAACCACTCAAAAAGGAGGTCATTATTTATCTTTTCACCAACCTCGACAACTCCTACAATGCGCTAGTGATATTTGTCATCACCCATGTAGGATCAAGGACAACTGACTAGAGAGGGGTAAATAGGAGGTTCTAAAAATTCTTGCATTCTAAAACTAATTATCACAATTTAGAACTTAGCAAGATTTACGAAGCAATTTAAATCTACACAATTGTAGTATAGCTAAGGCACCTCGAGCACAAATCTCTACAAAAATATATCTAGCACAACTAATATATGACAATCTCAATAATCATAATAGCTAGAAATATAAGTGCGGAAAGTAGAAATGAAGAAATAATCAAATGACAAGGGAAGTTTTTTTTGTGTTGTCGAAGACTTGCCAGTCTTGACTAGTCCACGTTAAGGAAAGCTCAAGTGACTTGGACCGACTCCACGAATTAAGCATCAACTCCTCAATTCACTAGTGGTATCTTTTTTCCGCTCCGAGTAGGTGAGCTCCAACCTTCACAATATGGCGTCGCACTTCTTCACAATTTTTTTTTGAAGAAGTCACCTCACAAGCTCCCGCCAAACTGTCTAGGTGCCGGCAAGTATCAAGAGTAATAAACCATACTCCACTTGGCGATCAAGTGCCAATGGATCAATCTAGAATGAAATGCACTTGATTTTTGGCTTAACTACCTCAAGTGTATGCAATGGGAGTAAATGAGGTTGGAAGAGAGTTCTCAAAGCTCAAGAATGTTAAATGAAGTCTCTAGCCTTGTCTTTGAGCTAGTGGAGAAATATTTATACTCCCACCAACCAAAACTAGCCATTGCAATCCCATTCTTGAATTTGTCAGGATGAGCGGTAGTATCGCTATAGAAATTGTGCTACTAGCACACCTGTACTGACGCACAGTAACAGTTATGTCATAGCCTATGAACTAGCTGTTGAAATTTGGCGTGGTATTACTGCCATTGAAATTGCGATAGTTCCAATCTTTGGTAGTTCCATTTCTTCAAGCGGTACTTCCGTTTGTTTTTAAGGGACAAACTTGGTCCACTCTGAAAAAATGTACCGCTTGATTTTTCAGAACCTACAAATTCCAGTAGTACCACACTACCACTTAAGGTTGCGGTCATACCGCTATGAGGTAGTTCCATTGTTGAAAATCCGGTACTACCATTTTCTAGGGAAATTAAGTGTTTCAAAGGGTGCTTTCTGGAAAAAACATACCGCCAACTTAACATCAGTACTTCCGGGTTCTGGTAGTACCGCACTACCATCCCGATCATACCGCTGATCGGTAGTACCGCATTTTACACACCGGTACTACCAATTTTTCTGTCAATGCACAATTGGCTTTTAATTTTAAATCTAAGTGCATGCATGATCCTAAATTGATCCAAATAGCACAAGAACATGCAATCAAGTTTGGAAGGGTTTCGGATCTCTTGATTTTCGGAAGAGATAAGAGTTTGGTATATGTATTTGATGTTGACACATCTGAGGTGTTAACCTATAAAAGCAGGGAGAGATTATGGGTTAGCACACCGTTTTTGAGAGTTTTTTTTGAGGGTTTTCGTTGAGAAGGCTTTTAGAGGTGCTTGTGAGGATACTTTGTAAAACCACCAAAATTCGGCAATAAAGATCATCTTGAATCAATCTGATTCATGATTTCTTGTAGATTGCTGATGATTGCGGGTAGATTGAAGCATACGATCACGTTCAAAGGTGTTGATTCGCTGCTAGGAAAAACAGTGCAATAGATCGAGCGGTCAGGGTGGTCGAGCAGCAGAAGATTTTGACTACGTGCAAAAGAGTTAAGGGCAAGCAGTCGAACTACTTGCGATCAAAATCTACATCCGGTAATTTGGATTGCTTTTCTTCTATTTTGAGTTTTGATTTCAGGTTTTGAAAAGGCGGAGGCAATTATTCACCCCTCTGATTGCGTCATACGATCCTATAATATTGATACGTGAGAGTGTTCACACTTATGTATTTGTATATAAATAAAGGAATGTCTATACAACATTCGACTATTTTTTAGGACAAAAATAGTCAGATTGATCTGGGACGTTAGATCTCCATCCAACGGATCCACTCATACAAGGCCCCCTCCAAAAAAATGACCCCCTCCAAAAAAATGATCTAGGGCGTTGGATCTTCATCTAACAGCTCAAAATCTGACTGTTTTTGTCCTAAAAAATAGTCGAATTGTAACGCCCCATTTCCAGGGGCGCGTACGGACACGGCATTCTGTAACTATTCACGCATGAACAGTTATGGAGCGTCGCGCAAGAGTATACCATTGCATGCTTACAACAAAAGTCCAGCATATATTTCATATAGGGAATAACATCCATTTTGGCAGCGGGGCGTGCAAGCCCAAAGTATAATTACATTACAAAAATTCCAAGATCCGCTTCGAGCGCGGCGAAGATCTAAAGCCACGGATCCTCGTCGAAGAAGAGATCCTCCGGGACTTCCTCAACGGGGAGACCTTCACCTTCGTCTTGATCCTCTAAAGAGTGGATTAAGCAAGCCGTGAGCCAAACAACCGGCTCAGCAAATCCCAAAGGGATTCTACCATATTACATGCATGGATTTGCAATGGAAGGAAGTATACTTGGTTTATTAACTTGAGTGGATGCAGTTTTATTTGCAAACATTTTCAGAAAACGGACCCAAAACTACTTCTCAAGAACTTAGGGGTTTTTCGATCAAAAGTTAATTAACCAACTAAACAAGTTAAAACATGTACAAAACTACTTAAGCTTCGCGGCTGGAATCACCCAAGTGACACAGCTCCAATAACCGGGAGCACGGCGTATTCGAATACCATTTATTTGACTCTGCAGAGTTTGCTCAGCTTTACCCGCTAAAGAGTTAAGAAAGCCAGGTCGTTTCACTGCTCAATTCTTTATATAGGCTCTACCCGGTAGAATTCCACTCGGGTCTGGCTCACACACTCACACACCCACACACGCACACCAACGTCCACTTCGAGTGAATTCTACCGTTGTTAGGCACCCGCAGCACGGCCTGCCTAACCACGTTACTCAAACACCTACTTCTCACCACCTGTAGAGTTTCAATTGAGTTGAGCAGCTACTAAACCAGTGTTGACAAGTCAACTCCTGTGGTTGGCGGTCACCATGTCATTTGCTCGTAAAGTGCGGTCATATATTTTTCCCCGAGTCCGCAACCTGGTCGGTCCTCGACCTTACAACCCAAGGTAAGAAGCGGCGAAACCGTCAGCGGCGCACCACACCCCCTTACCCTATCTTGCACGTCGACATACTCCGCCCTAGGGCACGGCATCCCATACTACCCCCCTAGAGTGGGTTTTCCAAAGTCTATTGGCCCAGACCACAACCTTATTAGTATAAGGACTTTGAGTGATAATAATAACTTACAGTTATCTAGATTAACAGATAATTATTTCTAGGGTTACCAAGGCATGGCTACAAGTTTAACATGGCTTTTGTCGGTGGTAGGTTTAACTACATAACATGTCATTCGGAATCATTTTATTTTACTTTGAACTAACTTTTCAGAACTAGCTCAATGCAAATATTATAATAACATAATTAAATGGGATGGGATACAACATGATCAAAGGATTTGGGACTTGCCGCTGATTTGGACGATCTCGGCTAGCTCGAACGTAGAAACGCCTGGATCCTGAGCTGGCACTTGAACTTCCGGAATCTCCGACACTAGCGTAAACATGGAAAATAAATAAGTCCAGCTCGATACTAATCAAGCGAGGAAAAATAAACTAATTAAAAAGGAGTATAATGCATAAATCCATAAATGGGGAATTTTAGAAAATTATCTGGGATGAATTTATGGAAATGGAGGCCAAAAATGGGTCCAGAATAACATTTGGAGCAAAGTGGTGAAATTTGGGAATTTTTGGGATTTTCTGTGATTTTCTAGGATTTATTTGGATTTTCTGGAATTTTGGAAATGATTAAATCGGGAAAATTCGGATGAACAGTCGCGAGGCGGCCCGCTCTTGTGCGGCCAGCCTGTGTGTGATTCGGCGGAACGGCCGACCGCCCACGCGTCGGCGCGTGCGTCTGCGCGCAGGCGGCGCGCCCATCCGCGCCCGCGCCCACCCGGCGGATGGAGGGCACGTGGTCGAGACGGACGGCGCGATGCGGGAGGTGACGAACGGTGCAGGCGACCCGGCGGCTGCGATTAGAAGGCAACGGGAGGATCCGACGGCGAGGATATGGCCACGCCATCGTCGTCTTCCTCCCGACGTGCGCACTACGAGAGGGTGGAGACGGGGAAGCTTCCGCTCTCCGGTGACGGTGAGGGGCTTCGGCGGCGAGGGAGGGTGCCGCGGGGTGCGGCTCAACACGGGGAGTCCAATGGGGCGCTCAGGGAGGTGAGGGGGTCACTGGAGAGGACGGGAGGCAGAAGGGGGAGAATCGGGTTTGCGGTGGCGGGGAAGCTCACCGGCGGCGAGGTAGCCCAAATGGCAGCGGTTACACAGGCAGGAGCTCAAGGGGTTCACGATGGTGGCGGAGGTGGAGGCTGAGGAGCTGCGGAGCGTGCTGGCCACGGGAAGGGTGCGGTGGCCGGCGGCGGCCTTCGATGCCGGAGCTCCTCAGGGCTTCTCCGGGTCAGGCGAGTGCACCACTAGGTTTGGGAGGTAGCGGAGAAGCTCTGGGCTAATGCAATCGAGACTTGAGCAAGGAGGGAAGAACGGCTTACGGGTCGCCGCGCGAGGAAGTGGCGGCGGAGCTACGGGCGAGAAGCTTCAATTGGCGGCTCGGGAGGCTGGGGGAGCGGAGGAAGCAAGGGAGGCGATGGAGAAGCTCGGGAGCAATGAGAGTGTGAGGAGCCGGGCGGGGTTTTATACCGGCGGAGGGGATGAAGCCACCGAGGCGACGGCAGGGAGATGAATCCGTGGGGGAGAGATCTCGGGCAGTCAGTGAGGAAGATTTGGCGGCGATCGAGTGCGGGGAGAGAGAGAGAGAAGGGGAGGCTGCAGGTGGGGCTGAGCGGAGGAGGCGGCGACGCGCGGCGGTGGTGACGTCGAGACGGTGGCGTCAGCGCGAAGGAGGGGGATGAACCCACTGGTGCAGACGCGAGGAAGAAGGCGGGGAGGAGCGAAGGCGCGGGCGGGGAGGAAGGAGCGGGGAGGCGCTGGGAAGGGAGGGAGACGGGGTGGGGAAGCGGCGCCAACAGGGGAAGAAGGAGGGAGGCGCTGGGGAGTGGGGAAGGCGGGAAATGGCTGGGCGCCAGCGAGAAGGGAAAGCGCCTGGCCGAAAAAGGAAAGCGCAAACCGGGGCGACTTTCCAAAAAGGGAAAGTTTTCAAATTTTCCCCAAAAAAAATCAGCAAAAATTCACAGAAAATTTAGGTTTGAAATTTTTGGGCTTTTCACGAATGTTGTATAGACACTCCTTATAAATAAATAATCAATAGAAAGTAATTATGTGCCAGTTATAAATCATTCTTTTAATGTCTTCTTACACTACTGTCCTGATGCATCTCCGGTACCAGATGATGGTCATGACCCTGGAGGCCTGGAGTGGCGGCAGCTTCTTCGGAGATCGGGGCTGAGTGCGAGCCTGTATGGCATCCGCATGGGCATCAGCTTGTCGATACGAGCGCGGATGATAGGTACCACGAGGTCCACGACGCCGCTGGCGATCCCGTGCATGACTGAGATGTAGGAGTTCAGCGTGATGTTCAGGGAGAAGGCCTCGCCGGCGAGCCAGTTCGACGTGACGTTCCACGGCAGCACGATGGAGATCCCGCGCCTGGCCATCAACGCCAGGTCGCCAGCACGAGGATCCTCCTCGCGAACCTGTTCGCGCTGGAGCAGACCGAGGGCTGGAAGGAGGGCATCGTGACTGGATACCCTCGTGCTGATGAACGCTCTGGTGAACACGGCCGCCGACATCGCCGTGCTCCAGCGCCGCGGCATCCTGGACAACATGCTCTCCAACAAGGAGGCCGCGGCGGCATTCTTCAACCGGCTCGGCGGCTGCGCGACCCCAGGGCGCACCACAACGAGTACTGCAACTACCGCTCGAACCGGTACGTGCTGTGCTGCAAGCGCAACCACCTCCGGAGCCCCTTCTGGCCTTCTCCACCATCTCCCTCCTCGCGGTGGCGATCCTACTCCGCATTTCGGTCATGTCTGCCGCTACCGCCGTGATTGCTACTAATTAACCAATGTTGTTTGATATCCTCCCATCCTTTACATCATACATGCTAATGATACATTCGGAAGAATGGTGAATGCGATGTAAATCATACAAGAAATCGACGAAAATGTGAAATCCATGCCTACTATATCTCATCCTTCTAAACTGCAAACCCAGCATGAGATTTTTCTCTAGTTCATATACAGCTGCATTTCTTTTCTCTGACTATGCAGAAATATTGGACCTATTTATATTGGTTTTTGCTGATGCTTTTTAGCTGTAACTGATGAATAATAGTGGCAGATAAATAAAAGTGGCTGATAGAAATGACTGATGAATAATAATGTATTATGTAAGAAAGACGGAGCAACGAAAGACACTACAACTTCGAACCACCATACAATTTACGAAACTGTGATATAATAAAATACAAAGTACGTTACAATATATGAAATCGTACATTATAATGACTAATAAATAATAGTGATTGATAAAAACGACTTATATAAACTAAGGCGTTCGTATAGCTTCGAAACTAATATGAATATGCCAATCAATCGAACAGATAGTAGTTGGGATAGTAAACGACAGAAACAACAGTGGTAATCTAGGCATATAGCCAAGTGGGACAGGAAATCAACGAGTGTCATGGCTGTTCTTTTTGGCTGCGGCTTATAGCTTTTAGCTGAAATTTTTGAATTTTGGCTGTTTACGGTACATATTACGGAGAGATCAATACTCACTTGCGATTTTGGTTGGTACAGATGTTGGGCTTTTAATGTGTACTACGTTTAACTTGTAGACCCCGTCTTGAGAAAATATTCCGTTTAAAAGTTAGGTACTGTAGCGGCTGCGAAAAGCCGATCGGCTTGTGGCCTGCCAAACAGGCCAACCTCATAGTAGCTTCTCTAGGTATCTTGGGTACAGATAGTCCACCATTATGCTGTAAGCTCTCTCAGTAGGATGGACGCTGTCCCAGAAGACATATTTCCGGTCATCCGGGCACGTCGTCGCCGTCACCCGGTTGCACAGGATCGCCACCTCGAAGTCTCCGGTGCCACAGCATCCCTTCGTCGAGTCATCAAACCCTGCAGCGAGTGAGCACAATTGCAGGAAAGAGCTAAGCACCGATCACATTGCATGTGTGTTAAATCACAATGGCGAGTAAAATGACAAAGTTTGTGACACCATAATTGCAGGGGTTGGTGATCATGTCCTGCAAGACGTCGTAGATGTCGACATAGCCGATCCTTTGGCACTGCAGCTCCTTCTGAAGGGACCTGATCTCCGCCTTCAGCTTGGAGTTGAAGAGCTGCGCCGCGCGGTTGCGAGTCGGGACGCATGTCCTGCCGAGCCCCCCGGCGATGGTCCGCTGCGACGGCAAGCACCCGATCGGCAGCTGGCCCAGGATTGCAATCCTTCTGGCACCTTGATGGTACAGTTGCTGCATCAGCAACAACAAGCATGAACAGAGAGACGTCAGGGGTTTTGTTTTCTCAGTAAACTGAATTCTCCAGTGTGCAGTAACCACACGTGCATAAATTGCAAGTCTATAAAAATCTACGACTTTTGTCTTTATAATCAAATCAAGAACTTGTTGATCAAACTTAAGATTGAATGATATTGTGAAGTATAATTCTCACCTTCACGAAATCAGATGCCAGTTGGATAAGGAAATCTACATAGGCCGAGATGTCATACTGCAGCGCTCTGACGGGGGAAACGTAGTAGTTGTTGGCGAGGTCGTTAGTTCCAGCGCAGACGAGGAACAGGCTCTCGGCTACGATCTTCGCGGCGGCCTCCTCTCCGGCAATCCCGACGAGCTTCTCCTTGTACTCGATAAACATGTTCATCTCTTCCTGCATCGGCAGAACCGCCTGAAACGAAGAAAACACGGCACAAACATTTGCAAAACTCCTTGTCAGTCTTGAGCATCTCAACATCGACTCTGACGCACGAGATGAGATCGTCTAACGGCGAGAGATGAGTATTTACCAGTTGAGTGGAGGTGAGGGGGTCGTACCCAGTGCCCGCTGAAGCGAAGCTGACGCCGGTGAGGAGGTCGTCGTCGGTGAGGTCGGTGCCGAGATACGCGGGAACCAGGTCTTTCAACCCGAGCCGTGACGCTGCACAAAGAGTGGAATCCATCAATGAGATTTCTGAAATCGTAGGCATTGCGCTGGTGGTTCTACGTTGGGTACGCACCGATGAAGTCCGGGGGGAGCCGGCCGTTGGAGAAGCGGCCGGTGGGGACGCCGCCGTTGAGGTCCTTGCCGTAGGGTCTGAAGTCGGACTTGACGAGCGTGAGGACGGCGTTGTTGTTGCCCGTGTCGACGATGGAGTCGCCGAACGCCAGAATGGCCGGCACCCGCGGCCTCCCGCCAGCGCTCGCCGCTGCGTCCCTCGCGCCGACCTGCCATGACGAGGCGCCGAGCACGAGCAGCAGCAGCAACATCGTGGCGCCGCCATGCTCCATGGCCATGAGCTGTGCCCGTATCCTAGCTAAGCTAACCACCACCTTCCGTTGCATTCTTTGGCTTCCATTCTCTTCTTGTAGCACCCAAAAAAAACCCTAACCATACTCTCTCTCTCTTCCGTTATATATCTCTCTCTTATCCTTCCCTCACCTTTTTCCAATCTCTCTCTCTCAATCTTCCTCTCTTCCATTGAGGGCCGGCGGCGAGTGCTTGGCCACCGGCGGTGGCAACGACTCCTTAGCCAATGGCGGCGGCGAGTCCATGGCCGGTGGAGGTGGTGGCGCCGGTCGATGTGAGGGCAATTGGGTAGCGCGTGCGTGGCGGCGGCGCAGCGCGCGCGTCGCGGCGGCACGGGCGTGTGGCGGCGGCTTGCGGCAGCGATGCAGCGGCGGCTCGCGGCAGCGAAGATCGCGGCGCAAAGGGCGTATGGTGAGTGGTGATCGGCGTAGCGTAGCGTGCGATATAGAGGCGTGATGCGGCGCAGAGGCGGCGTGGCACTCAGGCGTCGACAGCCAGGCACGATGCGGCTGTGGGCGATGGTGGTTGGCGGCGCACATGGCCGGAGGAAGCACGGTGGCCGGGCACCGGCAAGCCAGGTGGTGGCGGTCGTCGGGAGCAAGGTGAGGCGGCCGGCGGCCATGGAGGAGTGGTTGGTGGGCGCCAGGGCCGGCGGCGCATGGCGGGCGGTGGTGGCCGGCGACGGCCGGCATCGATTCCACGACCGTGGGATTCGGTTGGACTGGGATTGCGGCCGAATCATGTTTCACACCACGTTTTGTGAGAACGTGTTGTGGGCGTGGTTCGCATGACCGAACGGCCGTTCTCGCAGTCGTTCGTCATTTCACATGGCCGAACGGCATTCCACTCAACCAAACGGTGTCTCGCTTGGGTTGAACAACCGTTCGTGCTGCTAAACGGCGTTTCGCTTGGCCATGAGGTTAGCAAACCTGTTTTCTCTCCAATCAAGTTTATCTCCTGTCGTCCTTATCAAACTGATCTGTGCCTAAACGGTTGCTTTCCATTTCATCGTGTAGGATCTCACGCAGCTGTTGAGGGAGCAGTTGGGCAGTTGCGCATTTCGGATCCATCGTGCAGCGTGTTCATCAAGCGTGCTCAAGGCAAGTACCTCACGACCGTGACCTTTCTGTTTCGCAAATCACATATTTCCAGTTTACTTGTCATCTTGTCATTAAGTATAATTATTATGTCACCCATACTTACTTGACTAATATCATTTCGCTAAAATCATATCATTAAGCTCATCTGGCTCATATCATATCGCTAAGCTAATATCACATCACTACAATTACCGGCTAATATCATATCGCTAAAATCACATCATTAAGGTTATCTGGCTAATATTATATCGCTAAAGTTGCCTGGCTACTAGCATATTACTAAAGCTTATTTGGTCAATATCATATCACTAATACTGTCTGGTTATTATCATATCATTGATGTTTGCCGGGTTATAGACTTTTAATATTGTATTCATACCATGATGTTCTAGGTTATTTTATTTCGCCTGCTTTTATGTTATTAAGATGCTCAGTTAAAATGTTATAAAATCTAAAATTTTAATTTGTGTTTTAGAATTTATGCTTAAATCGTTAATGGGGGGTAGCATATGAATATGTTTTTAACTTAGGTTTAAATTATTAACACTCTTTTGACATCAGGGCTGCTATGTTTTAGTTTCCTAATATTATGTTCCATTAATTGCATGATGTTGTAATTGAGCCATGAAGGATGTATGTATTAAACCTGTTAATTTGACTAATAATCACTTATCGCATAATAAAACTTGACTGATTGATAACCTTGTGTGAGCTATATTATAATATCTCTTTATAATAATTTCTATATCACTATCACCTTCTCATTATTCCACATCGCCCTCCTGTCAGGAACTATGACTCTCCATTTTTCAATCCTAGCATATCTTTTCACTTCTCATAACTCTATCGTAGCCTTATCCTCGCCATCTCTTAATTTACTTAAATTCATACTATATAATCTGTCCATGATGCATCAATTACATTATCACCATATTATCATCCTCATATCGGGAATTATGTGTCTTCATTTCCAACCTTAGCAAATCCTCTCACTTTTTCTAATATTATCTTAACTTTCTCTTAGTTCCTTAAATTCACACCACATAACATGTTAATAATATAACGGCTACCTGGCCTAGAATTATCCACATATAGGGGAGATTTCTACCTACCTGGTAACGTACGAGGGGCTGTACACTCTCGTTACTCAGGATATTACACCCCGTCTGCGGTTATACAGTCGAGGACAGCGTTGTGCCTGACTATTCTCATATAATCGGGTATGTGGGGAGTAATCGCCAGCGCTATTGGCATAACTTGCTAAATAACAATTTTCTTTAGTTACACTATTTTTGCGATCTCCATCTCTGATCTATATCAGTGTTTCTAGTAACCTAGCTTCATTACACTTAACATGTGTCAATTGCTTGCTTGCTTACTTGTCCTTTACTTGCCGTGTTGCGACCATTGTTGAGTACTTGCTGAGATTTTCAAATATCATATTTGCTCTTTTCATTCTCAGGTGAAAGGCCAGTGGAGTGATAGCATTATGCATGAATAGGAGCACTCGAGTTTTCAGCACCGTGGCTTACCACTATTTGTTGTTTTATTTATTCTTTATTTAGTTAGAAGTAGACTGATCCTATGTTTCAAATATTTATTTCAGCTTCTGTTGATTTTTTTAGTAAATTACCTTTAAAGTTTATTTACTCGTGATTTCTGCTATTGCTTTTATTATTCATTCTTTACTTTAGCGATGACGTTCTATAGTAGTATCGCACATCGGTATGTGGGGGTGCTACACTTCTCGCCACTGTGATCAATTGATTGGAATCAGAATATCATCGGGTGCCTTCGGTGCATGAGGGACAAGCTCGCAAGATACAAGTGGGCGTCGGCGGCAGCAGAGCACGGGACGAAAACGTATTCAAGGGACCATACCATTGCAGGACAAAACTAACGTATTACACGCCCGTGTTTTGGAACGCAATAATATCACAAGAATTCCATAGGACATAGTCCAATTCCCACTGGATTTTGTAAAAAAAAAAACCCTGTTCCAAATGTGCGGAGATGAATCATAGCCTGTGAAGCCGAGATGACAAAACTACGCAATGACACTTCCAGATTCCAGAAGCAGTGAGCCAGCGAGGCAGCTGAATTGGGATTTGGTACCCACAAACGAAGTCTGACTGGACCAAAAACTTCGTGCAATTGCACACTACTTACAAGCTGCAATAATGGAATGGTGAGCACATGGAAGGTTGGCGGCTATCACCTTGAAGCAGGTTTGCAGAGTCACACACACAGTCAATCATGTTCAAATCACTGGTCAGTTATGCCAAACTTTCTGTGGTTGCATAGATCCATCCCTGGCTAAGAAACATCCTATTCCAGCTCCCAGATCAAAACAACCAGAGCATACTGTTGTAAATTTTGCAGATTTTGCAAAGATTCAGGTTTAATTCCAGCATAACTAAACATTGTTAAAGCATATTTCCAGCAGTATATAAATGATAAAAATGACTTATAAATATGTAATTTCTCCACGAAATTTATACAAGACAATATACTCTGACTAAAGAACAAGAGAGCTACAAAAATCTGCATAAACCTTAGATTTTATTCGTGATTATTGCTCTCATATGTAGAGTTGCACAAGTCTAGCTCTTGGCCTTCTCGATACTTGTTAAAATACTTCATAAACCAAATGTGATAATCAAGAATTCAAACTTATGAGCTATACACAATGCTTCACAAAAGTTCAGAAACTTCTTTCAGACAGCAAGGTTATTCTTTCAGTTAACGGAGGATTAAGCAAATAACTGTGCAAAGTAATCAGCAAGACGATTAAATGGTCAATTATTAGACTGATAATATAACCACCTAACAGTTACTATCAGCAACAAAGCCGAAAGTCTAACAATGAACAGACTGAAAACAGAGCAGCAGTCCTGATCAAAATCAACCGACAACAGACAGAACCAGTAGCTAACCCTAGAGGTAAACTGACAATGTGAAGCAAAACAAGCAGCTCAAGTCTGAACTGATTATCAATTTGATTTCTAATATGACAGGTATCCTCATTGAGCCATCTAACCCACGGCCCACAATATTACTTTGTCGATTCTTTCAACAGAGATATCAACAGGATGGTAATCTAACAAGAGCTGGGCCGTTTCCCTTTGCGTCGGGCCTGGCCGCCGCCCGTCGGCACGACGCCAACGCCAGCGCCAATTGCCTCCCTCGCACAGCCCGCTTCGGCCTTCCGCACGGGACGCGCGGCCCTCCATCCGGCCCGGCATGAATCAGCCCTTGCGGTGCGATTGGGGGCATGGAGTGCTTGTTTTGCCACAGGAATCAAGCAGCAAAACCGGACCGATCAGCATGATTAAGCAGAATATTGTTGGTTTTTTTAAAAAAGCAGAATATTGAACTGTAGATGTCAAATATCCTTTCGTCATTGTCCCTACCTACAAGGCCACAATCGCCACTCTAATTTATATTTTCCTTTCTTTCGTTTGAACAAGTGTTCATTTTTCTATGCTTCTTAGTTCCAACTCAGATTGCTGTCATCTTTAACTTGGCAGAGTCCATGACACGAGCATGCAAATATAGAATGTGGATACCTAGTCTTGAGCTCCTCATATACACAGCGCACCGAACGCTAAATCAGTAAATCACTGTATATTTCTCTCTGTTTGCTCTCGCAGATTCGACCAGCTTTCCCCTTGAGAAGCGAACATTAAAATAGCAAAGGCTTGAACGCTGGTGGACTGGTTGCACACCCGAAGATACCGAGGCCGTGCACGACGACGAGCTTCACTATCACATGGAGGAATGGATCGACAACCTGTGGGTTCGGATAGATGGCGGCGGCGACGACGCCTCCGCCTGCCGTCCCACGTCCACGAGACGAACAAGAGCATGTACGAGCCGCGCCTGGTCTCCATCGGCCCGTACCATCTCGCCAGGGCCAGCACCCGTGGCATGCAGGGCCACAGGTGGCGCTTTCTCCGCGACTTCCTCCTCCAGAACACCGATGGCGGCGGCCGCCTCACCAATAGCGGTGGCCGACTCGCCGCTTGCGTCCGCGAGGACCGCGCGATGGAGGCGCGAGCGCAGTGCTGCTACGGTGAGCCCCTGGAGATCAGGAGCGACGACTTCGTAAGATGCTGGTGCTTGACGGCTGCTTGAGTTCTTGCTCAAGTGGAGCGAGAGTGACGACGAGGGAGCCCGACGGATACATGCAGTGGACATGGATCTACGTCTACTACGACCTGCTCCTCGTCGAAAACCAGATTCCTTTCTTCGTCATCGCCAAACTGTTCGACCTTGCGATGGGAAATTGTCCCGACGATGCCGCAGACAATGCAGTGGATCAGCGGCTTCTTGATCTCATCTTCAAGTTCTTCAGCCTGCACGAGCCGCTCTGAAAAGCCCCAAAATTTCAACCCCAAAAATTTTTGTGATTTTTGCTGCATTTTTGAGTGTTTTCTGGAAACTTTCTTTTTTTGGAAAGTCGCCCGAAATTCCGCTTTCCCTTTCTGGCCAGGCGCCTTCCTTTCTCCTTTGGCGCCTCCTCTTTTCCCGCTTTCCCCGCCGCTCGGCTCCTCTCGCGCGGACGCCTCCTCCTCCCTCCGCTGGCGCCCCGCGCTCTCCCCGCTTCCTCCGCGCCCCAGCGCCTTCCCCGCCCTCCCTCGCTCGCTGGCGCCTCCCGTGCTCCCCGCCTTCTCCCCGCGCACGCGCGCTGCGCCTGCGTCGCTCCCGCACCGCCTCAGCGCCGCCCTCGGATTCCTCCGCGCTCGCGTCACCCGGCAGCCGGTCGGGCGGCGAAACTCTGCGCCACGCGTCGCGCTCTCTGCGCCCGACCCGCTGCCGGTGGCGCGCCTCCCTCTCCGCGCGCGCGCGCCGCCGCCTGCTGCCGCTGCTCCCTCTCCCGTCGCCTCGCCATTAAGCCACTGCAGCGCTCGAGTGACACCCCTCTGCGCGGAGGAGACGCCTCACCCACTCCCTGTTGACCCGGCACCCTCGCCCGTGACTTCCCCGCTAAGGCTTCGCCTCCCCCGCTCGGAGTATAAAAACCCCCTTCTGCTTCCTCGTTTCTCCTTTGCTTCCCGAACCACCCCAACCCCCTCTTTCGCTTCCTGCCACTCCCAGCTACCTCCGGAAGCGAAGCAGCCAATTGAAGTTCCATTACCGGAAGCTCCGCCGCCATTGTTCCTGCGCGGCGACCCCGTGAGCGGATCTCCTCTCCCATCCTTGCATTTCTCGATTCCTTTCATTGGTAGTACCCTCACTCTCCCTAATCGCGCGGTGTACTTGCTTGGCCAGGAGGAACTTCGAGGAGCTCCGGCACCGTCGTGCACCGCCGGCCGAACCGCCTCACCGTGGCCAGCCTTCCTCAGGGCTCCTCGGCCAATCCCACCACCGCCCATGTGAGCCCCCAGCTCCCCTCTCCGTGTAATCGCCCCCGATTGAGCTCCCTCGCCGCCAGCAACCTCCCTCGCCGCCAAATGGCCGAACCATCCCCTTCTCCTTCCCGCTCTCTCCATTGATTTCCCCACCCTCCAAATCCCCAAAATGGATTCCCCTCGCTCCCCTCTCTCTCCTGGTGCCCTTGATCGCCGGCGACGCCTCTCCCTGCGCCCGGACCGCCGTCGCCACCGCTGCTTTGCCGCGGCCGCACTGTAGCGGCTGGAGGTAGAAGACGATGCCTCCCCGGCGGCGTGGCCTCTCCTCCGCCGTTCGATCCTCCCGTTGGCATATAACGTCGGCCGTCGGATGTTGCCTAACCATCGCCGTCCGATCGTCATAACCGCGCTCTCCTCAACCACCGATCCACTCACCGCCGCCGCCTTCCTTCGTCCCCGCCGTCCGATCTCCACCGTTCGGCATCCCGTTCGCTCGCGTTCCCCGCGTCGATGCCGTCCGCGTCGCCACGCGTCGGCCATCCCGACCCGGAGAGCGCGTCGCGCAAGTGGGCCGCGTCGCGCGCGCGTGGGCTACCTCCCGCGTTTGAATCTCGGGCTGGGCCGCACTGTAGCAGAAGGCCGGCCCATCACTATTCATCCCGACTTTCCAGAGATTTATTATTTTCTAAAATCCAGAAAAAGCCAAATAAATCCTAGAAAATCACAGAAGATCCCAAAAATTCTCAAATTTCACCACTTTGCTCCAAATAATATCCTGGACCCATTTTTGGCCTCCCCTTCCATAAATTCATCCCAGATAAATTCCTAAATTTCCATTTGAAGGGTTTATGCATTTTATTCCTTTTTAATTAGATTATTTTTCCTCGCTTGTTTAGTAGCAAGCCGGATTTACTTATTTAAATTGTTTACGCTAGTATCGGAGATCCCGGAAGCCCAGGAGCAGACTCAGGACCCCGGTGCTTCTACGTTCAAGCTAGCCGAGTTCGTCCGAATTGCCGGCAAGTCTCAAATCCTTTGATCATGTTGCAACCCATGATGTTTAATTAAGTTAATATGTTATTTGCATTGAGCTAGTTCCGAAATGTTAGTTCGAAAATAAAATAAAATGTTTAGAATGACGTGTGATATAGTTAGTCCTACCACCGTTAAATGCCATGTCTAAATTGTAGCCATGCCTTTGAAACCCTAGAATTAATTATCTGATAATCTAGATAATAGTAGGCTATTATTATCCCGCAAAGTGTTACACTAATAAGGTTGTGGTGTGGGGCCAATAGAATTTGAAAACCCGACTCTAAGGTAGGGTGGTATGGGACACCGTATCTTAGAGCGGAGGAGTCTTGGCGTGCACAAGGTAGGGTAAGGGGAGTGGAAACCAAAGGCGGTCCTCGCCAATCTTTTACCCTAGGTTTGGAGTAGGGTAAGGGTGAGTGGGAAACCGCGGGACAGTCTCGCCACCGCTTACCTTAGTTGGGTCGCGGGCTGCGAGGTTGCGGACCATGTGAAAATATAAGGATCAAACCCTTACGCCGAGCAAATGTCACGATGTCGCTCAACCACGGGGAGTTGACTTGTCAACACTTGTCTAGTAGCCGCTCAACTCGATTGAAACTCTACAGGTGGTTTAGCGGTGAGGTTAGGTGAGCCGCGCTATGGGTGCCTAACAACGGTAGAGTTCACTCGAAGCGGACAACTCGCTTTTTCTCTTGTGTGGGTGTGCGTGTGTGTGTGTGGGGATCGGACAGTGAATTCTCTGGGTAGAGCCTATATAAAGAGTTGAGCGGTGAAACGACACGGCTTTCTTAACTCATCGCGGAGTTAAGGGATCGTGTGGGTAAAGTGAGCAAACTCTGCGAGTCAAATAAATGGTATTCGGATACGCGTGCTCCGATTCTTTGGAGTGTGTCACTTGGGTGATTCCAGTATGAAGCTTAAGTAGTTTTGTACATACTTTAACTTGATTAGTTGGTTAATGAACTCTTCGTGAAAACCCCGAGTTCTTGAGAAGTAGTTTTGGGACCATTTTATAAAAATGCTTGCAAATAAAACGCATCCACTCAAAGTTAATAAACCAAATATATGCTCCCTTCCTTTGATGTTCTGTGCATGTAATAAGTTAGGGTCCCTTTGGGACTTCTTGAGCCGGTTGATTGGCTCACGGCTTGCTTTGCCCTTCTTTAGAGGATCAAGGCGAAGGTGTTTGCCTCCCGTTGAGGAAGTCCCTAAGGTCGCTTCTTGACGAGGATCCGTGGCTTTAGGTCTTGGCGCGCTCAGCGGATCTTGGAGTTTCGTGATGTAAGTGTACTTTGGGCTTGCACGCCCATTGTCGAAAATGGATGTTAATCCGTATGTGAAATATATCTTGGTCTTTTGTTGTAAGCATGCAATGGTATACTCTTGCGCGACACTTCATAATTGTTCATGCGTGAATAGTTGCGAGTCTTTGTGTCCGTCTGCGCCCACAGAAGCGGGCGTTACAAGAAGTGGTATCAGAGCAGGCTCTTGACCGTAGGTTGAGACCTAAGGCAAACTAGGAAGCAATCTTATCGCAAAACTTAATTTAAGCCATAAAAAGGGTTTACGAAAAACATAAGTATTATTGCTGTCTTCTCCTCTCTTGTTGCTACCTTATCTATCTTAGTTTTCTTCTGCTTAAGTTTTGCTTTTGCAAAATGTTTATTGCCCCTCTTGTCTAGCTTCAAAATTTTCGTTTCTCGGCAGCTGGAAGAGTAGCCGTCGTTCGCTAGACTAGACTGACCCTGAGTTGTAGTAGTGCTTTTGTAATGTAAAGCAGGTGTGATCATGAACTCTAAGTGGTTTGTGTACCACTTGCATATTGTAAATTTATGTTCATTATTCTTGTATGTTGTTTGCTTAATTATCAGTAATCCCCCTGTGTTCAAAGCTTTCTCCTGTCCCCTTTCGCTCTCGTTCTTACCTTTTTCATCCTATACTTACCTTGAAATTCAAAGTCTTACTTATCCCCTCTTATTCTCCAAAAGCCGCTGCAAAACTGATCTCCAGTCCCCAATTGGCAGATGGACCCAACACAGCAGAATGGTCAGACCAACGGGCAGGGTGCACCTGCCACAGATCAAGTCCAGATGTCAGAGCAGCAAGTAGAGTTACAACCACCGTTCTTTGTCAAGGTGACACCCGAAGAGTCAGTGTTAGCATCAAGCATAACTGCATTAAAGTTTACAGCATTTCTGCAAACTCAACCCCCAAAATTCCCTTCAACCACAGGGTCACTGAATGCAGATGACTGGTTACAAGATATTGAGAGAAGAATGAATACTATCCAGTGTACAAATAAGGAGAAGGTTCTCTTTGCCACCTATCAGTTGTCTGAGCCCGCAATTACTTGGTGGAATGCTATCCAGTGGATGCACCCCAAGGAAAAAGATATTACATGGGAAGACTTTGTGAAGAGATTTCGTAAAGCCTTCATTCCTCCTGAAGTTATCACAAGGAAGTATCAGGATTTTCTTAACCTTCAACAAGGAGAGAACTCCATCATAGCATATCTACAACACTTTCATCAGTTATCCCAGTATGCTCCAGAAGAAACTAACACCGAAGCTAAAAGGATGGAGTACTTTATGAAAGGTCTACAACCTAATATAAAGCAACGCCTTCAGGCCATGAAGTATTCAAGCCTATTGAGCCTGGTTGATCGAGCTCTACAGATAGAAGAAAGACCATATTACGTGAAAGGCATGAAACGAAAGAAGCCTTTGCCTCCATCACCAACAGCTTGTCTTCACTGTGAACAGGATGGGCATTATCGTGACAAATGCCCACTGAAGTTCTTACCCGGAGAAGAAACTAAAGAGCAAGCAAAGAGGCGGAAATCATCATCCCGCCAGCCACCGATGGAAGAAGATGAATCTTACCCTAAGAGGACCAGAATGGAGGATGACGGAAAATGTAAGTCAGTGCACAAGTCTCAGTCTTCACACAATACTCAGCAAAACAAGACCATAGGATCTCCTTCATTTCGATCTCCACCCTTCCGTCAGTTTGTGACGATACCGAAGACCCGATCGGGCGGCCTCGTGAAGAGCCACTCCTCACCATTCGCCATCAAGTGCTTCATCTGCGGTGGCAAACATTTTACCAAAGACTGTCCACGAAGTACGGATGCATGTTTTCATTGTGGGAAGATTGGACACTACAAACATCAGTGTCCCAGGAGGAGTGTGTCATCAGAAGCAACTAAACTCCAAGCCCAAAACCAGCAGATAGTCAAGAAAACATGAGCTATGTAGAACAAGAAATGAGATGATGTACTTTTGGTTATCCTTTTGTAAACCGGTTGGAAGAACTTAATGGTTTATCTGTAAATTACTTTAACTAAGGCTTGTGGCAAAATTATGAAGATGTATGAAGACCATTTGTGTAAAGTGAAATGGATGTGATGGTTATGTTGTAATAGAGTTAATTCCAGCAGAACAAATCCTACCCAACCTTAGCATGACATAATTCATCTAAGTGGGAACTATCACCACACGCAAGGATGATGTACAGGTACGAGTCAATCCAGAGAAGGTTAAAGCAGTTTTGTTGCAACCAGATATGCAAGGGTTAGATGCCATTTTTGGTATGAACTGGCTAGCTCAGAACAAAGACAAGGTAGATTATGAGATCAAAACAGTATCATTGGTAACCCTTGAAGGCCAAAAAAAAAAGGGGATTTCAGCAGTTATGGAATGGAAACAGCCTCAGACAGTGACGGAAGTGAGAAGCTTTCTTGGATTGGCGGGCTATTATCGCCGATTCATAGAAGGGTTCTCGAATATTTGTCGTCCACTCACTCAACTGCTGAAGAAAGACAGGCCAGTTACATGGACAGATGCTTGAGAAGAGAGTTTTCAGTTGATGAAGCCTAAGTTGACAGCAACGTCAGTATTGATTTTGTCCAACCCAGATAAAGAGTTCCAAATCTATTGTGAGGCTTCAAAGCAGGGTTTGGAATATGTGCTTATGCAAGACGGAAGAGTTGTTGCATGTGCTTCAAGACAGTTGAAACCGCATAAAGAGAACTACCCCCATTCGGTTTGGAACTAGCAGCTGTGGTGGATGCACTCAAAATTTGGCGGCACTACCTGCTAGGGAATCGTTGTGAGGTACTCTCAGATCATAAGAGTTTGAAGTACCTATTCACACGACCAGAGTTAGTCATGAAACAACGAAGATGGCTAGAATTGATTGAAGGCTGTGATGTTGAACTCCAATACCACCCAGGCAAAGCCAATGTGGTTGCTGACGCCCTCAGTCGAAAAGTTCAACAAAGCAAACCGAATACTGCAGAATACCCACCAGAGTTGCAAAAAGATATGCTACAGCGGGATTTGGTGAGCATAGAACAGGATGAAGAAGCAGCATTAGAGATTCAACCGCTACTGACAAATCAAGATTAAGGCAGCACAAGATGAAGTTATAGAGATTCAAAAACTGAAAAAGGATATTCAGGGAGATTCGTGAGTATGCAGTAGACGAGCATGGATCCTTACCTTACGTGGTCGCTATTGCGTACCCGACAAGAAGGAGTTGAGAGAGTTGATCTTAACTGAAGCCCATTCCTCTCAATTCTCAATTCATCCAGGAGGCACAAAGATGTAGCAAGATTTGAAGAAGAGATATTGGTGGAACCAGATGAAGAAAGAAGTGGCAGAATATGTAGCTAAGTGTGATGTCTGTCAACAGATCAAGATAGACCATCAAAAACCGTCGGAATTGTTGCAGCCTTTGCCAATTCCCGAATGGAAATGGGATAGCATTGGTATGGATTTCCTCATTTGGACTTCCCAAGACTCGTGAGGATATGATGCTATCTGGGTCATTATCGATAGATTGACCAAGGTTGCTCATTTCCTCCCGATTAAGCAAACCTCTTTGGAAGGACAAGCTTGCCAAGTTGTATTTGACTAGAATAGTGACACTCCATGGAGTTCAAGAAGATTGTGTCGACTAGAGGAGCACGATTTACGTCCAAGTTCGGGAGAAATTACATGAAGCTATAGACACTAATTTGAACTTGATTCGTATCACTCTCGATGGATGTGCTGACGAGAAAAAACCGCGATTGTAGAAGATATGATAAGAGCTTGTGCAATCGTATATGGTGCAACATGGAACACCGCCTACCGCTTGCTCGGTTCTCACATAAGAACGACTACCAAGCCAACGTCCAAATGGCACCGTTTGAAGCACTTTATGGCGAAAACGCAGGACCCCACTGAATTGGACAGAAGCGGGATAACGACAACTCATTGGACCTCAGTTGCTCAAGACGCGAAGCACATGTTAGAATCATCGAGATGGACTCAAGAGTGCACAAGACCGGCGGAAGAACTATGCGGATAACAGAAGGAAGGATTTGAGCTTGAAGTTGGAAACCGTCTATATCGTGTCACACCATTCAAAATAGTCAAGAGATTTCAAGTCAAGGACAAATTAGCACCAAGATATGTGGGACCATTTGAAAAATTGGGCGAGTTGGGAAGTAGCTTATCAAGTGCAGCCCGCCCAACTTATCCAGAATCCTCAACGTGTTCCACGTATCCCAACTTCGAAAGTGTCTCGATAGCCAGCAGATGAAGTGCCATTGTCGGATATTAAATTGCAAGATGATCGCACGTATCTTTGAAGAACCCTACAAATACTCGAGACTTGAAAGCGCTCGAAACAAGAATGTCGGAGTTTTGCAGAGCGCAGTGGAAGAATCACAAAGCGATGAGTCCACTTGGGAATGAGAGTCGCTTGCGGCGAGTTTTCTCAACTTACTCCTGAACCAAGTTAATCTCGGTCGAGATTCTTTTAAGGGGTAGGTTGAAAAGCCCCAAATTTCAACCCCAAAATTTTTGTGATTTTTGCTGCATTTTGAGTGTTTTCTGAAACTTTCTTTTTGGAAAGTCGCCCAAATTCCGCTTTCCCTTTACGGCGGCGCCTTCCTTTCTCCTTTGGCGCCTCCTCTTTCCCGCTTTCCCGCCGCTCGGCTCCTCTGTGGACGCCTCCTCCTCCTCCGCGGCGCCGCGCTCTCCGCTTCCTCCGCGCCCAGCGCCTTCCCTCTCTCGCTCGGCGGCGCCTCCGTGCTCCCGCCTTCTCTCAAGCGCGCGCGCTGCGCTGCGTCGCTCCCCCGCCTCGCCGCCGCCCCGGATTCCTCGCGCTCGCGTCACCCGGCGGCCGGTCGGGCGGCGAACTCTGCGCCACGCGCGCGCTCTCTCTGCGCCCAACCCGCTGCCGGTGGCGCGCCTCCTCTCCGTGCGCGGACGCGCCACCGCCCTGCTGCCGCTCACCTGCTCCCCTCTCCCGTCGCCTCGCCATTAAGCCATCTGCGGCGCTCGAGTGACACCCAGCTGCGGAGGAGACGCCTCGCCCACTCCTGTTGACCGGCACTCGCGTGACTTCCCGCTAAGGCCGCGCTCCCCGCTCGGAGTATAAAAACCCCCTTCTGCTTCCTCGTTTCTCCTTTGCTTCCCGAACCACCCCAACCCCCCTCTTTCGCTTCCTGCCACTCCCAGCTACCTCCCGAAGCAGCCAATTGAAGTTCCATTACCCGAAGCTCCGCCGCCGCTGTTCCCTGCGCCGGCGACCCCCGTGAGCGGATCTCCTCTCCCATCCTTGCATTTCTCGATTCCTTTCGCTGGTAGTACCCTCACTACTCCCTAATCGCCGCGGTGTACTTGCTTGGCCAGGAGGAACTTCGAGGAGCTCCGGCACCGTCGTGCACCGCCGGCCGAACCGCCTCACCGTGGCCAGCCTTCCTCAGGGCTCCTCGGCCAATCCCACCACCGCCCATGTGAGCCCCCAGCTCCCCTCTCCGTGTAATCGCCCCCGATTGAGCTCCCTCGCCGCTAGCAACCTCCCTCGCCGCCAAATGGCCGAACCATCCCCTTCTCCTTCCCGCTCTCTCCATTGATTTCCCCACCCTCCAAATCCCCAAAATGGATTCCCCTCGCTCCCCTCTCTCTCCTGGTGCCCTTGATCGCCGGCGACGCCTCTCCCTGCGCCCGGACCGCCGTCGCCACCGCTTTGCTGCGCCGCCGCATCAGAAGTGCTGGAGGTAGAAGACGATGCCTCCCGGCGGCGTGGCCTCTCCTCCGCTGCTTCGATCCTCCGTTGGCATATAACGTCGGCCGTCGGATGTTGCCTAACCATCGCCGTCCGATCGTCATAACCGCACCTCCTCAACCACCCGATCCACTCACCGCCGCGCCTTCCTTCGTCCCCGCCGTCCGATCTCCACCGTTCGGCATCCCGTTCGCTCGCGTTCCGCGTCGATGCCGTCGCGCGCCGCCACGCGTCGGCCATCCCGACCGGAGAGCGCGTCGCGCAAGTGGGCGCGCCGCCGCTTTCGGCCGCGTCGCGCGCGTGAGCTACCGCCGCGTTTGAATCTCGGTGGGCCGCATCAGAAAGTAAGGCGGCCCATCACTATTCATCCCGACTTTCCAGAGATTTATTATTTTCTAAAATCCAGAAAAAGCCAAATAAATCCTAGAAAATCACAGAAGATCCCAAAAATTCTCAAATTTCACCACTTTGCTCCAAATAATATCCTGGACCCATTTTTGGCCTCCCCTTCCATAAATTCATCCCAGATAAATTCCTAAATTTCCATTTGAAGGGTTTATGCATTTTATTCCTTTTTAATTAGATTATTTTTCCTCGCTTGTTTAGTAGCAAGCCGGATTTACTTATTTAAATTGTTTACGCTAGTATCGGAGATCCCGGAAGCCCAGGAGCAGACTCAGGACCCCGGTGCTTCTACGTTCAAGCTAGCCGAGTTCGTCCGAATTGCCGGCAAGTCACAAATCCTTTGATCATGTTGCAACCCATGATGTTTAATTATGTTAATATGTTATTTGCATTGAGCTAGTTCTGAAATGTTAGTTCGAAAATAAAATAAAATGTTTAGAATGACGTGTGTTATAGTTAGTCCTACCACCGTTAAATGCCCTGTCTAAATTGTAGCCATGCCTTTGAAACCCTAGAATTAATTATCTGATAATCTAGATAATAGTAGGCTATTATTATCCTGCAAAGTGTTACACTAATAAGGTTGTGGCTGTGGGGCCAATAGAATTTGAAAAATCCGACTCTAAGGTAGGGTGGTATGGGACACCGTATCTTAGAGCGGAGGAGTCTTGGCGTGCACAAGGTAGGGTAAGGGGAGTGGAAACCATAGGCGGTCCTCGCCAATCTTTTACCCTAGGTTTGGAGTAGGGTAAGGGTGAGTGGAAATCATGGGGCGGTCTCGCCCACCGCTTACCTTAGTTGGGTCGCGGGCTGGCGAGGTTGCGGACCATGTGAAAATATAAGGATGAAACCCTTACGCGAGCAAATGTCACGATGTCGCTCAACCACGGGAGTTGACTTGTCAACACTTGTCTAGTAGTTGCTCAACTCGATTGAAACTCTACAGTGGTTTAGCGGTGAGGTTAGGTGAGCCGCGCTATGGGTGCCTAACAACGGTAGAGTTCACTCGAGCGGACAACGCTTTTTCTCTTGTGTGGGTGTGCGTGTGTGTGTGTGGGGATCCGGACAGAGTGAATTCTCTGGGTAGAGCCTATATAAAGAGTTGAGCGGTGAAACGACACGGCTTTCTTAACTCGCGCGGGAGTTAAGGGATCGTGTGGGTAAAGTGAGCAAACTCTGCGAGTCAAATAAATGGTATTCGGATACGCGTGCTCCCATCTTGGAGTGTGTCACTTGGGTGATTCCACCATGAGCTTAAGTAGTTTTGTACATACTTTAACTTGATTAGTTGGTTAATGAACTCTTCGTGAAAACCCCGAGTTCTTGAGAAGTAGTTTTGGGACCATTTTATAAAAATGCTTGCAAATAAAGCGCATCCACTCAAAGTTAATAAACCAAATATATGCTCCTTCCTTTGATGTTCTGTGCATGTAATAAGTTAGGGTCCCTTTGGGACTTCTTGAGCCGGTTGATTGGCTCACGGCTTGCTTTTGCCCTTCTTTAGAGGATCAAGGCGAAGGTGTTTGCCTCCCGTTGAGGAAGTCCGGAAGGTCGCTTCTTCGACGAGGATCCGTGGCTTTAGGTCTTGGCCGCGCTCAAGCGGATCTTGGAGTTTCTGTGATGTAAGTGTACTTTGGGCTTGCACGCCCCGCTGTCGAAAATGGATGTTAATCCGTATGTGAAATATATGCTGGTCTTTTGTTGTAAGCATGCAATGGTATACTCTTGCGCGACACTTCATAACTGTTCATGCGTGAATAGTTGCGGAGTGCCGTGTCCGTATGCGCCCCTGGAAACGGGGGCGTTACACGCTCTGCCAGGTCCCGGGGCCGAGCCAGCTCACCATCCACCATCTGCTCCATCTCCAGTACCGGATGATGGTCATGACCCCGGAGCGGCGGCGGCTGAGCGCGAGCCTGTACGGCATCCACATGGGCATCAGCTCGTCTATAAAAGCGCGGATGATCTGCACCATGACGCCGCTGGCGATCCCGTGCGTGACCGAGCTGCAGGAGTTCGGCGTGACGTTTCAGGGAGCAGGCCTCGCCGGCGAGCCAGTTCGACGTGACGTTCCGCTGTGGCACGATGGAGATCTCGCACTTAGCCGTCAACGCCGGCACGAGGATCCTCATCGCGAGCCTGTTCGTGCTGGAGCTATAGGACCGGATAGGCAACAGAAGAAGTAAATGGTGTCTTAAAATTTTCTCTAAAAATTCACTTATACTTTATTCTGATAGTTACAAAATAAGAACTCTACTAAAAAATCTAGAGAAACATAGAGCCGAGCCACTACAAAAAATATGCAGATGCGGTACTACTATAGTTACTTCTGTGGTACTATTGTAACCAGTCGAAAGACAGAATGGCTGAAAAACGACTTTGTGTGGTCGATGATCAATGATCGGTTGAAAACCAACGTAGTCGTAAGCCTACGTGGTCGAAGGCCAATGTGGTTGAATTTTGACTCGAGTGATCAACAACCAGAGAGTGGTCGAAAGCAACATGGTCAAAAGCTAACGTAGTCGAATTTTGACTATAGTGGTCAACAACTAGAAAGTGATCGAAAACAACGTGGTCGAAAGTCAACGTGGTCGTCGAATTTCAACTAGAGTGATCAATGACTAGAGAGTGGTTGAAAACCAATACGGTCGAAGACCAATGCGATCGTAATCTACGTGGTTGAAACATACGTGGTCGATGTCCAGTGTGCGGTCAGGAATCCAATCGTGTAATCAAAAACCTAAGTAGTAGTAAAGGTTAAGAATATAACCAAAGTGGTCTACGACCAATGAGTTATCAAAACCAAAGTGATTGAACCAAGCTGAACTTCGACCAGTGAGGTCGATGACCAATAGCTGCGGTACTACCGCTACATAGCTTACGGTACTACCGTTGCTATTAGAAGAACATATTTTTTCAACACGGTCGCAAAGTCTCAAATTCACATAACTTTTAATTGACTAATTCAAAAGCCGTGAAACTTCAAACATGAATTGCCTAAGGTCACAGGAATTTATTCCAATCGACAATCAATAGAATAATTACCAAAATTCCTACCTTTTTGCAATTGAAAGAAAATAGTGCTAAAACAAAACTAAAACCCCCAATCAGTGGATACAATCTGCTCATGGGTAGAAGAGGGCCAAGATAGCTCTAGATATATTCCCACATATTACAGCAGGCTAAAAACATCAAAGAACACGAGCCAAAACCCCTTGAAATAGAAATCACTCATTGAGATCAAGAACAGGTAAAATCAGATGTTCTAGTGAATCTTACTATCAAAGTGCCTAGATGGGTAGAGATATATTTCTAAGGATTATCTTCATTTCTTACACATCCTTGACACAAGAAATAGTAGTTGGGACATAAAATGTCAGAGACAACAGGGGCAATCTAGGCATATAGCAATCGGGACAGTAAATCGGCGAGTGATAACCTCATAGTAGCTTCTCTACGTATCTTGGGTACAGATAGTCCACCATTATGCAGTAAGCTCTCTCAGTAGGATGGAAGCTGTCCCAGAAGACATATTTCCGGTCATCCGGGCACGTCGTCGCCGTCACCCGGTTGCACAGGATCGACACCTCGAAGTCTCCGGTGCCACAGCATCCCTTCGTCGAGACATCAAACCCTGCAGCGAGTGAGCACAATTGCAGGTAAGAGCTAAGCACCGATCGCATTGCATGTGTGTTAAATCACAATGGTGAGTAAAATGACAAGTTTGTGGCACCATAATTGCAGGGGTTGGTGATCATGTCCTGCAAGACGTCGTAGATGTCGACATAGCCGATCCTTTGGCACTGCAGCTCCTTCTGAAGGCACCTGATCTCCTCCTTCAGCTTGGAGTTGAAGAGCTGCGCCGCGCGGTTGCGAGTCGGGTCGCATGTCCTGCCGAGTCCGCCGGCGATGGTCCGCTGCGACGGCACGCACCCGATCGGCGGCAGGCCCAGGATTGCAATCCTCCTGGCCCCTTGCTGGTACAGTTGCTGCATCAGCAACAAGGATGAACAGAAAGACGTCAGGGGTTCTGTTTTTTCAGTAAACAGAATTCTCCAGCGTGCAGTAACCACACGTGCATAAATTGCAAGTCTATAAAAATCTATGACTTTTGTCTTTATAATCAAATCAAGAACTTGTTGATCAAACTTAAGATTGAATGATATTGTGAAGTATAATTCTCACCTTCATGAAATCAGATGCCAGTTTGATAAGGAAATCTACATAGGCCGAGATGTCATACTGCAGCGCTCTGACGGGGGCAAGGTAGTAGTTGTTGGCGATGTCGTCAGTTCCAGCGCAGACGAGGAACAGGCTCTCGGCTACGATCTTCGCGGCGGCCTCCTCTCCGGCGATCCCGACGAGCTTCTCCTTGTACTCGACAAACATGTTCATCTCTTCCTGTATCGGCAGAACCGCCTGAAACGAAGAAAACACGGCACAAACATTTGCAAAACTCCTTGTCAGTCTTGAGCATCTCAACATCGTGGACTGTGACACACGAGATGAGATCGTCTAACGGCGAGAGATGAGTATTTACCACGAGAGTGGAGGTGAGGGGGTCGTACCCAGTGCCCGCTGAAGCGAAGCTGACGCCGGTGAGGAGGTCGTCGTCGGTGAGGTCGGTGCCGAGATACGCGGGAACCAGGTCTTTCAACCCGAGCCGTGACGCTGCACAAAGAGTGGAATCCATCAAGAAGATTGCTGAAATCGTAGGCATTGCGCTGGTGGTTCTACGTTGGGTACGCACCGATGAAGTCCGGGGGGACCCGGCCGTTGGAGAAGCGGCCGGTGGGGACGCCGCCGTTGAGGTCCTTGCCGTAGGGTCTGAAGTCGGACTTGGTGAGCGTGAGGACGGCGTTGTTGTTGCCCGTGTCGACGATGGAGTCGCCGAACACCAGAATGGCCGGCACCCGCGGCCTCCTGCCAGCGCTCGCCGCTGCGTCCCTCGCGCCGACCTGCCATGACGAGACGCCTAGCACGAACAGCAGCAGCAACTTCGTGGTGCCGCCATGCTCCATGGCCATGAGCTGTGCCCTTATCCTAGCTAAGCTAACCACCACCTTCCGTTGCATTCTTTGGCTTCCATTCTCTGCTCGCCACAGTGATCAATTGATTGGAATCAGAATATCATCAGATGCCTTCGGTGCATGAGTGAAGCTCGCAAGATACGACAAGTGGGCGTCGGCAGCAGCAGAGCACGGGACCTAAACGTGTTCATGGGACCATACCATCGCAGGACAAAACTAATGTATCACACGCCCGAGCACGGGACGAAAACGTATTCAAGGGACCATACCATTGCAGGACAAAACTAATGTATTACACGCCCGAGCACGGGACGAAAACGTATTCAAGGGACCATACCATTGCAGGACAAAACTAACGTATTACACGCCCGTGTTTTGGAACGCAATAATTTCACAAGAATTACATAGGAAATAGTCCAATTCCCACTGGATTTTGTAAAAAAAATCCCCCTGTTCCAAATGTGCCATAGCCTGTGAAGCTGAGATGACAAAACTACGCAAAGACACTTCCAGAAGCGGTGAGCCAGCGAGGCAGCTGAATTGGGATTTGGTACCCACAAACCAAGTCTGACTGGACCAAAAACTTCGTGCAATTGCACACTACTTACAAGCTACAATAATGGAATGGTGAGCACATGGAAGGTTGGCGGCTATCACCTTGAAGCAGGTTTGCAGAGTCACACACACCGTCAATCATGTTCAAGTCACGGGTCAGATATGCCAAACTTCCTGTGGTTGCATAGATCCATATCTGGCTAAGAAACATCCTATTCCAGCTCCCAGATCAAAACAACCAGAGCATACCACTGAAAGGAAGTCGAACATGGCTCAAAGATCACAGCGGTTAGGCAAGTAATAATAAAGCCATCTTAACCAAAAAATAACCATAAACAGCAAAATAGCTAGTTAGCTACAGTTAGGCAAGTGCATAAAGATCACAACGGTTCCACCTCAAATTTATGTCCACTTTATTCAAATAGCACGGAAGAACGTATGCTGATTTTAAGATGCTCTAATGAATCCATGGGCATACACCACAAACCACATCCTACAATCTCAGTTTGTCAGGGACAAAATAATGTCGGTATAGCACAATATTGTTAAAACAAAAAGAAACAATATCCAGAGGAAGTCTTCTCAAGAATGTTAATTGACAAAAAAGGGACACATGGACTCTGAAGAAAATATGCACATATCAATGATATCATCATTCTCAAAAACCCATGTTTAACTGGCCAACATATCAACTATCAACCGTATAATTCAGATTTGATGAACCATAGTTAGTTACCATCAACTATACATGTACTTGAACTCTGAAAATCTACACTAAAGGGTAGCACCTCAAGACTGGAAAAAAGAAAACAAGTGAAACGGCTAGTTTTTTAACCGTTGTTGAGGGAAGCGGAAGTACCGGTCGTTTGCCTGCGGTACTTCCGAAAATCCTATTTTCTATCCCAACGGCCAGTTTCGAGGTGTGGGGTATATATACCCTCTTGTGACCGGTTGGATAAGAACTTTTGGCACTCCATTTCACTCCTTTAAGCTAGTGTGAGGTTCTCTTCTTAATTGTGCATGTGTTGCACCTTGTGAGCAAGGAGGAAAATTCTAGATTGCATGTGTTGCATGTAGTGAGAGTTAAGTGAGGAGCTTGACTATTACTCTTAGAGTTTGCCGACTCCTAGACAGCGTCGAAGGCGTCGTGCTTGATGATCTTCTCAAAGAAGGTTGTAAGAAGACTCGGCAAAGTTGTGAAGATTGGAGCTCATCTATCCAGAGCAGAAAAGAGCTACCACTAATGGATTGAGGTGTTTCGGCTTAATTCATGGAGCCGGTCTAATTCATTTAGGCTAACCTCAATGTGGACCAGGGAAGACCGGCAAGTCTCCGAACACCACGATAAAAAGCAACCTTGTTAATTGTGGTTTATTTTCTTATGCTTTTATATTCAAATAATTTACATATATAGAATTGAATTGATTGCTTGTTATCCTAAAATTGCAAACCTTGATATAGGTTAAACAATTTTTAAATTAAGCTTCCGCATTATTTGCTTGGTTTAGCCAAATAGAAATTGATAATTAATTAGAGAAGAATTTTTAGACCGCCTATTTATCCCCTCTAGTCGGCCTCCTTGATCCAACAGTAGGCGACCGGGTGGAACCCTAACTGTCGTCGCCGCTACTCCCTCCACCGGCGCCGCCAACTGACATGCCGTTGTCAAAGAGCCCTCCGACGAGCATGATCCCTCCTCCACTCCGCTAGTCCGCCACCATCGAAGGATTCGAAGCCCTTCCACATGCAAGTATCCTATGCCCCTATTTATTTTCTTCTTTAGTTCTTCTTCCTCTACCTTGTTTTTCAGTTCTTCTTAGTTCTTCCTTCTCTGCCTCTATTACACCAGCCGAGGATTCTCGAGGTTGCATTGCATTGTTCTTCTCCCTGTCCTCCGAGAGACCGAGACTACTTCTTGCTGTCCTAGTCATGGAGGTGCTGCCAATTCTGCTCTGCTCTGCCAGGACTGCAACTCTACAAGGTATGCAGTAGCCTTCCCCTAATACTTCTACAGTTCTGCTGTGCTGCCTGCGTCTGCTCTCTGTTGGGCTGCAGGCTTCACAGCTCGCCGTAGCACGCCTAGCCGACGCTTAGGCGCCCGCCTGGATGCCTAGGCGTCCTAGCGCCCAGCAGTCGCCGAGGTCGCCAAGTCCGCCGTGACAACCATGCCACGTGCCACATCAATCTGCAATCAATTAACCGCGCACACGTACGCAGCTACACACCCCTCTGTATAACCAACCTATCCAAGTCCGTACCCGGTTTCCCACGGCGTGCCAATGCATAACCGCTGGTTAAGTTATTCCCACCTGTTCCCTGCCGGTTCCCACTCGACCCCCCCTAATTTTTCACTAGCTCCTCCACCGGCAATTCGCCATTGCCGCGCTTCTTCGAATAGCACACTAGCACTGCCCAAGAGTCGCCGCATTTCATGTTTATCCACAAGCCACAATGGAGGGGGTAGTTCCATGCTCGTACGCCAACTCCAGGCCACGCTCCATGATGAAAGAGTTGCTTCGGCTTATCGGGGCGGAGGCGGCGCCATGCGTGGAGGACCTCAAGCCCCTGCTCGGCGACGTCTAGCTGCAGGAGCAGATCGCCGTGGCGTCTTGCACTTGTCTCGATAATAAGGGTTTCTAAATTTCCTAAACTTCATTCTTCCACTCGTCTTTGCTGCTTCTTTGAGCGATCGAAGCAATATGTATTATGCATGCACTGTTGCGCTCCAATTATGTATGTATGCTCTCAATCTAAAAGGAACGATGTACTCCCGCAATAATTAACTATGTGATCAATGAAACTCGCTGAGTGGCCACAACGTAATAGAAGCAATATATTTTTGTAGCATTGGCTAGATAAATAGAACGCTTTGTGTAGAGACTATGTCCAAACCTAGCGAGTTTGCTAGTTTAATAGAAATTCAATATCATGCTTACAACACAACAACAATTTAGAGAAAAGAAAGACAATCGACGGCAGTTTCTTCTCTTTAATTATATGGAGATGTTCTTATGGCCCAAGTGTCACATGTATTGTATCTCATGTATTTTGTTTGTACCAATGTTGGACAAAAAACAACATCACCTACTAAATGACTGCCTTGTATATATGTTTTTCACTTAATATACGTGTAAGAGAATCTTTATGTTCATTATACAACTTAGGGCATGTTTGATGGTATGTATCACCATCTTTTAGAACTCAGTTGCAATGTGCGGACACCTTACTAGTAAAGTAAAAACAGTACATTGAGACGTAACGCTCTTGAGTTTCAATGGATCAAAATCAACTCAGCATAATGTGCGCCTCTCTTTGTTAACATGCGGAAGAAAGAAAAACAATCACAATATATAACTACTCAGTGATTATAACTAGAACGATTACAAACGCAAGAAACAAGATATTGGCACCGTTTAAATTTACAAATGGAGAAAGACGGTGTTGGTTGTTCTAACCTACTTGAACCTATTCCTACTGTATAATGTGCAAGATAAGCTTGTGAACCCATTCCTACAGTACCGTTATTTTTGTAATAGGAAGAGCACACAGTGCTCCCAGAAGAAAAAATGTCACGCTCGTAAAGAAAGCCAAGTGCAAACTTACAAGATGAAATTACTCCCTTGTCACACACTAGCTTATACAAAGAACATTTTCAGCTATCATTCTTTGCTAAGAAAAGAAGCAATTTGTGGAATTAATGGTGCAATGGCTTGTCACACTATTGCAGCAATCAGAGGTATAGAGTGAAATCTGGTAAAAGGATGATATCAGGCATACGATCAGTGACACTAATGGTACAATACAATGGCTTATGAAGTTTGGGAAAAAGTACCATCAAATCCAACAGCAAATTAGCTCCATAGTGCACAAGCAGGAAGATTTGAGAAGACACATCATGAACATGGAAGACATTTTCTCAAAAAGCCCAGGACTATGCTAGCAGGCAATTACAACTGAAACGTACAAAGAAGAGCACCAAACATTAAACTCCACCTTCCATAAAAGATGCCAGGTTTCTGATTAATACAACTTAGACACATCTTGAACTACAAACGTCAAGATAATTAGTCTCCATGATTGATTACACTTATGAGAGCAAATGGACTAGTGATCTAGTCTACTAAACCAGCAAAGATTTCAGCCAAATCTATTCAATATTAGATTTAGTGTTGCAACATCTTGAAGAGATAGGCACCAGCAATCTTAGCTAAAGCTTGCACTATGTATTGCCAAAGCACTAATCCGAGCATGATAACACAAGAATGATGAAATAGTTGAGCTTACCAAAGCACTAATCCTCGTCATCTTCTTCTGAGCTCCCGACGTCACTACTGTACTCATCACTGCTAGAACTGTTGTTAATGTCAAGCTCAACACGTTGGACCTGTATTGCCTCTTGGGGCTTTGGCGCCATTGGCTGAATCCCAACAGGCATCTGTGGTACGCTGGCCCGTGGCTCCTCACCCTTGACACCAGCCGGAATCCCATCCAGCGGCAGCGTGATCGGGTCCCCAGGCTTCCATCCAGGCGGTGGCAATGGTATACCGGCAGGCAGCTCAGGCATCCCTTTCCGCCACCCAGGTGGCACAGTGATTGGTAGCATCGGTGGCACCGGCGGCTCCTCCCGTGGAGGTGTAGGCTCGAACAGCGGCGTGGCTTCAGCCTCCGCTGTGCTCCGCTCCTTCGCCTCCAGAGGCTTCTTGGGCACCCCAACATCCAAATCCGAAAACTGATACAGCTGCGACATGCGCATCTCGTTTTCCTGTGGCGCGGGCGGCAACGCTCCACGCAGAGGCAGCCCGGCACCATGCTCCGGCGGCGCGAAGGTTGTGTAGCTTATGCGATGCGCGTAGGTCAGGACATCGTCCAGGTTGAGCCTGGAGTGGAGGGATGCGCCGAAGTCGCCGTCCGACACCGGCTCGGGGTCGTCGGCCGCCGCGGCGCCGCGCGGGCGCTTGGGGTCGCGGCGGTAGTCGGCGTAGTCGTCGACGAGGCGGTCGAGCACGTGGTGGGCCTCGCGCAACTTCTTCGCGAAGGCGAGGAGCGAGGCGTCCTTGGCGCTCGCCTCGCGGGCGAGGCGCGCGCGCGCGTCCTGCAGGTCGAGGGTCTCCTGCAGCTCGGCGACGGCCTCGAAGAGCTGCTTCTGGAGGGAGGTGAGCAGCGACAGCGCCTCCTTGGTGGAGGAGATCGGGGACGGGAGCGACGGAGGCGTAGCGGAGGCCGACGACGACGGGAGGAATGTGGGGAGGGACCCCCGATACGCGGAGATCCAGGAGGCGCGGTTGGGCGAGAGCTCGAAGAGGTTGGAGGCGAGGGAGGAGATGAGGTGGATCAACGACTGCGCGCGCGGGAGTGGCGGCAGGAGCGGCAGCAGCGACGGCGAGGTGGTTAGGGTTGGGGCTGCGGCTGCGGCTGCGGTTGCGTTCGCGTTCGCGGCCGGGTTGGCGTGCGGCGGCGAGGAGGTGGGGTTCACGGGAGCCGGGTTGGGCGGGAGTGACGGCGATGAGGCGGTCAGCCCCAGCCTCGCCGGTGACGGCAGGTGCGACTGCATCGTCGCGGCGGCGGATGCAGGAATCGAACGCGAGGTAGAGAAGCTCGTGGTAGCCTACTAGGCTTGAAGGTCCTCTTAATGGCCTCATGCCTAATGGGCCTTATGTTTGTGTGGGCTGGTCTTGTCTACGATGTATTGTATTTGGGCCCAAGAAGCCTGTCAAATCCGCCAAAACCCCACCCCTACCAACCCGCCGCATCCTTACCACCAATCCTTCGGCAAATTGGCGGGAGACCAGCAGTTCGCCGCCTCCACTTCCCGCGCAAAGCAAAGCAGCCATGGACGGCGGCGGCTCCTCGCTGGCGAGCCCACCGCAGGCCGCCGCGACGGAGCTGGAGGAGTACCAGAACTGGAAGAAGAACTCGCCGGTGCTCTACGATCTCGTCATCTCCCGCCCGCTCGACGGCTCGAGTGGCCTTCGCTCACCGTCGAGTGGCTCCCATCCCCGGACTCCTCCTCCACCCGATCTCACCGGCTCGTCCTCGGCACCCACACCTCCGAAGCGCCCCCCAACCACCTCATGCTCGTGGACGTCGTCCTCCCGCTCCCGCCCCGCCTCGCCGCCGCCGCGGGCGGTGCCGTCCCGGTCCCGTCCGTGTCCAACTGTCCATCTGCTGCTATGTGCTGCACCGGGGCGAGGTCAACCGCGCTCGGTGCATGCCGCAGCAGCCGTATACGGTAGCCACCAAGACTTGCGTGGACGAGGTGCATGTGTTCCACCTTGGCGACGGCGGCGAGAAGAGCGGCGCCGATGTCGTGCTCAGGGGGCATGACGCGGAGGGGTATGGGCTGGGGTGGAGCCCGATGAAGGATGGGTGGCTGCTGAGCGGCTCGTATGATAAGAAGATTTGCCTATGGGATCTCGCTGTCGGGAGTGGAGCTCCGGTTCTCGATGCGCAGCAGGTGTTTGAGGTAATGCGCCGTCAGATAGTCTTGCGTGGTTTCTTTTTTCTTCATTTGTTGTATTCTTTCATCTATCATTGCATTTTGCGTAGTTAGATTTACAATCGTTAAATATTACATGAGATGATGCGTTTGGTCAATTTGATTCGTATGGCATCACCTATTTAATCATATTGATAAAATTGGCTGCTGAACATGTTGGGATACAGGTAGGCTACACTAACATAGACTAAACTTTTCTACCGTATAAATCAGGAAGTCATGCGAGTAAAAAATCATAAATCGTTATCACTACATGTGTAGTGTAGCAAAAGTTGAGTTGAAGCGGCCAGTTCGAGGAAGTGCCCATCGGTGTAGTAGAAATAGTTGATTTTCCTCTGGCCAACCGTCTTCTCTTCGCGATCGCAACAACACCTCTACTGAGGTCCATTTTGATTGCTCATATTTCTCTGCATGTTTCATAATAAACCTGAAAGCTATCTTCATAGCCATCTAGTTACGGAATAATGTTTGGTCACTGTTCAAGAAGGCAACCTAGGCGGGCGTCTAGTCGTTAGGCGGCACCCCGCCGCCACGCCCTAGGCCAAATCGGCGAGGTAGGCGGCTTGCCACCCAGGCGAGGCGGGCTCGGGTGGCCGAGCCGTAGCGGGGGATGAAGCCAGGGAGATGGAGCTAGAGAGGCGGAGCCACGAGAGCAGCAACTCGATGATGCGGCCGATGCTGGGCGCACACGCGACGCCCCGCCAGGAGCATGGCACGGACGGCGAGGCCGCGTTCCACCTAGACATGGCCGACAGAACACAAGGGGCACATCGATCTCCACTTGCACCTCCGCCGTCCGAACCACTCGTGCCACTAGCATGAACGCTAGCACGAGTGCATTTAAGAGAAAAAGTGTGGAAACAAGATAAGGCAAAGGAGAAAGGAGAGAATATCGTGAGACCAAAGGAGAATACACAAATAGGCCGATTAGTTCGTCCGGATACGAACTGGTCATATGGAGATACTGATAGGTCGTGAGCTGGTTGGATACATCGCAAACTAATCAGTGAACTAGTCGTATAGGGATACAAATTGTTCGTGACCAAATAGGTTGATTAGTCTGACCGGATACAAATTGGTCATATGAATATATTGATTGGTCGTGAGCTAGTCGGATACATCACAAACTAATCAACGAACTGTTTGTATAGGATATGAATTGTTCGTGACCATATACGATTTGGTCGTAAGGAGCTATGAGCTGATCGTTAGTGACTAAGACCTGGTTGCATATCATATTGTATAAGATTCATCCAGATTGATCCTTGTGTGTATTTGGGGGTCGATATGTCCTGCTAGGTACCGCTTCCGACCAGTGATCGGAAAAGTATTTTCAAGTTACAACCAAGTATACATGAATCTACATGGTAACACATTTAACGGGTTAAAATAATAAGGGTCCGGATAATAGACTCCGAGTAGGATACTATTTCTACTCGTATTGGATAAAGATCCGGTTAGAGACTCTCTGAGTTGTATACAATCTTTAATCGTATTGGATGAGGATTCGATTTGAGGCTATATATTGAGAGAGACATGGGGCTGATGGCTGTATAGAAAAACTAAGTATCAGAGGAAATCCCGAGACACACTCATCAAAGCCCTGTCGTGCGCGTTGGTGCTAGCACACCGACGCACGGTGTTTCATTTCTGGATGTGTGGACTTTTGTAGAGACGTTGTTACGACTGCAGCGCTGATGGGGACGATCACGAGGAGAGTTTGGCTCGTGAAGATGATCGACTATTTCCACTACATTGTCGCGTGCTACGTTGAAACAAGCTGTTTCAACTCTTCTTCCACTACATGCATGTCTAGTAGTAACGATATATGATCTCTTACTCGTATGGATTCCTGATTTACATGGTAAAAATATTTTAATTTGCGCTAGTGTAGCTTACCTGTAATCGAGCAATGTCGCCTTCCAAGCCACCAGCCCACCACTTTATACTTTGTTTTATCCACTATCTGCCAATCTGATATGTTTACCTCGTTCATATCAATTGGCAAGCAAAGATAGACACCTCAGTCTTACACTATAAGAGCTCTGTACGTTATTCTTCCTCATTTTCAGGCATTTCTTTTTACAACAAAATGTTTCTCTAATTTTATTGTCAACATAGTAATTTGCTTGGAGCAGGAGATGCACACTTTAGCCTGTTATTACTCATGATTCATTAAGAATAAGAAAGCTCATCTTCATACATCAGATTAACCAACCATCAGGATAGCATGAGAAAGTATGATCTCAACAAAACCCCCATTGACCTTTTTAAGCAATTGGAATAAGATAACAGAAACTAGGTTGCCACTATAATTTATTACTTCTGACTGTAAGTCGCTTTAATTTGAACCTTTTACTTCAGAAAATAAATTTAATTGCTGTTTGCAGTGGTTTGTTACTAGAAAAACAAATTAATTCAGCTGAAAAGTGAGAAACATAGTTAACATATTGTCTGGTAGCAAGTGCTGAAATAGAGTATCTGTGTAATTTTTTGTATGTGGGGACTGGGGAGTATTCATTACTTGGTTAGCATGTTATTGTGCTACTAGTTTAACTATTCCTTTTCTTGTCATGTTAAAAAAACATGCTTTTGCAAGCATGGCCTCCCGTGGAAATGTGACATGTATACTTTCTGTGCCTTGTTCTGTACTAACATTTAAGGATATGATGATCTTCGCCACTATAATTTGATTAGCCATATCATGTTATTACATTCGTTCAAAAGATTTTTTTGAAATCTAAATCAGGAATTGCATGAGCATTATTTTATATGTCCAGCATAAGAGAAAGCATACACTTTTCCTTTTACTCTGGAAGCAAGGTTGGCCATGCTAAACATCTATTTCCTGCCAGTGTTATCTTGTTTCCATTCAGAGTGTCTATGGATATTAGATTTATGCTTTTGCAGGCTCATGAGGATGTCGTCGAAGATGTTGCTTGGCACCTGAAAGATTTTCATCTATTTGGATCCGTTGGGGATGACTGCAAGTTGATGGTGTGGGACTTGCGTACGAACAAACCAGAACAATCTATTGTTGCTCACCAAAAGGAAGTAAGCATGCTATCAAGAGATCTTTAACTAAATGTTTTTCTGTGTTGAGAAGCACATAATTGCAGTCCCGCAGTTTCCTATGCGTTCATTTTCAGTAACCAACACCTTGCTATATGTACATAGGAGTGGGCATGTAAAGCATGTTTCATAGTGTTATAATGATATGCTTACTCCTGATGTCTGGCTTCTTTCATGAGTTATCCCCGTTAGATATTTTTGGTTTTTAGTTGCACATTATTTATTAACCTTTCCGACATTTGGTACTAAAGTTTGTTGGTGTGACAATTTCATGTTTGTGAACTTAGGTATTGCAGTATCAAATTACGCAAGATTCAGTAATATGTGGCCCTCCATTGTGATACCAATTTGCTTGTGTAAAACAAGTTCTTTATTTCACAACATTTCATGTTTTCATGTCTTGTCTTTAATGTACACGTTTGCTTTTCAAGGTCAACTCTTTGTCCTTCAATCCATTTAACGAATGGATCTTGGCTACAGCATCTGGAGATGCGACTATTAAGCTATTTGACTTGCGAAAACTATCAAGAAGCTTGCACACTTTCGACAGCCATGAGTACGTTTGTTCTTGCTGTAGCCTGTGCGTACAGTTCTTGCCCGTTTTCCAATTATCATCCTTCCAACTTTCTGTTTTGAATCATCTGTCAACCTTTTTCATAGTTATGGAATGTGATGTAGCCTATTTACATGATGCATATTTGTTCTTTCACTATCTTCGTACAGTTACTGTGTTTAGTATAGTTTAATATTATGTCTGATGTGGCATTGGAAATCCATGTGTTGGAAAATAACAAGCATCTGAATGGGGGCAGTGGCAGCCTTCCCCTAAAAAATTTTTGACTACTTATCGCACTGTTTTCCATTACCTATACCTGACCTATAACAAAGCTGAATAATTGATTTTGAAGGCACAAACTGTTCGGTTTAAAAAAGTAAATGATTTAGGAGTTTCCTTCAGAAAGTTATCAGCTTATTAACATGTTATACTATCAAGCACACTGTATCAGCCAGCCTATCTGTGATTCTTCAGCTTAACTGATTTGCAACCTATCTTATTTTCTGTGATGCATCTGAAATTTTTATGTTTCACAATTTGCACATGTAGGGGGGAGGTGTTTCAGGTTGAATGGAATCCAAATTTGGAGACTGTATTAGCTTCCTCTGCTGCAGACAAAAGAGTGATGATATGGGATGTTAGCAGGTATGCTGAGTAAAATATTTTCTCATGGTCTATCTTATATTTGCAGTTGGTTTCTCATTTTTACTCCTATGACATTGTTAATCAAGGATGGATCATGCCTAATGGACACAGAAAAAAAGATGAAATGATTTCTACCCGAAACAACTGCATAAATGACCTCTAGACATGCCTAATGGACAGAAGAAAAAAAAGATGAAATGATGTCCACCCGAAACAACTGCATAAGTGAATAACACATCTGCAATTATTAGTAGTACTACAATCTATGAATTACCTTTGAGAGCTTTTAGCTGTATGAGTTCAGGCGATTTGCTAATTTACTCATGCTTATCAAATTGTAATCCCCATTGTTTCAAATGCTTGGTACGTTCCATTGGTATGATAGATTCCTGTACAACTGAACTATGTGTCGGTTCTTATTGGTGACGTTTCGCTTTTGCTCGTGCCTTTCCTGATCATCTCGACTTTATCTGGTCTCGTTGTCTTCTGTCACCTCCAGGATTGGAGATGAGCAGGCGGAGGAAGATGCAAGCGATGGACCACCGGAGCTGTTGTTTGTTCATGGAGGCCACACAGCTAAGATATCAGAACTGTCGTGGAACCCTAGTCAGAAATGGGTCATTGCCAGCGTGGCAGAGGATAACAGCCTGCAGATCTGGGAGATGGCAGAAAGCATATACTGTGATGACAATTATCTGCACGATAACAATGATGACTCGTGCCTCGCCACGTAAGGATGCTACTTCGTTGCTCTCTGGAATCTTTGGATAGTTCGTACGGGGTGATCTGGGAGATGGCAGAAAGCATATACTGTGATGACAATTATCTGCACGATAATGTTGACTCGTGCCTCGGCACACAGGGATGCTACTTCGTTGCTCTCTGGAATCTTTGGATGGTTCGTACCTCGTCGACTATAGGCGTTGCGATGTTTTTCTTTAATTGGTCATCGTTTCACACCTCTCAGGACTGAATATCTTTAAGAAGTGACTGTAAAATCTTATCATATGTATGCCACCATTGACCTGGTCTGCTTGCTGGCTAGTAGGGCTTTTCGCTCCCTAATCTATTGTTGTTGTTCAGCGCTCACGTGGTCGCTGTGATCTCTTGTACTCCAATGTCTAGTGGCGATCTAGCATCCTTCCCCCTGATCTCATGCAGGAAATGGTCCTGCAATCCTTGGCCGGCATCTCTATGGTCACTTGCAAACGTACTACTGTATCAGTGTTCTTCATCTGAAATCATTCGCTGCCTCCTGCTGCCACGTTCCAGTGCAAAAGGAGCAGGAAAAAGGAAATTCCAAGGCGTGGCCGTCCCATCGCGCCGTCAGGAGATGCGGCCGCCTGTGTCTGTCCGACGTCCATTCGTGCCACTTGCATCTGCATCCCGCCCTGAGGCTCGTATTCCTGCCACTTGCATCTGCGTGCCACATGCAGCTTTGGTACGTGGAAAAGGAAAAAGGAAGTGAGAAGCATCAGTGATGTAGGGCCGGTCAATTCGGTTTTTCCCGTGATTTTTTTTTGTTGGAATGATACCACAGCGATGATTAGCTTTACATGAGTCACTGAATTAAAGAAAAATAGAAAAGAAAAACTTAAAATTATTGTTACAGCTCTATGAATAATATAAAAAATGCTAAAAAGCTAACGCATTACGAACGATTTTTACTTTCTGGAATTTAGAAGTAAAAAAAAAAAGCTGTTTGAAACGGAGTCGTAATCTAAACGCGACGAAGCGATTGGAGGGCAGGGCAGGTCCTCACTTGTTCAGGATGGTGCCCAATTGTTTACCAAAAGCAGAATCCTATCCTATCCAGTCGCCCATGGCATCGACCCCATGGCCCACTGACGACTCCCGAGCGCGACTGATCTGTTGCATCGATCATCATCTCGTGCGCTCTCCCGTCCCAGTCCGGTGGAGCGAGTACGGTAGTGTACAGCCGTCTGCTAGCTGCGATTCCTCCTCGCAGCTCGCCGAGCTGGTGGCGAAATGCGCGCATCGCACGCACGCCGGCGACGCAAACCAACGACGTGACACGACGCCGCAACCGACTCGCCTGGCCGGCACGAGCACCGATGGACGCCCACCTCCCTCGCGCCGCCCGGACTAAAAAAAAGCCACGAAAAGGCGTCAAAGCCCGCACAGGCAGGCCGCGAACCTGACGAGCCGAACCGGGCCGGTGCACGCCCCCGCGCGCGCCTGTAGGTTCACTAGCTTGGGTAATCTAGGCCGTGCTCGAAACAATTTAGGCTTCTGATTTGCTGGTTTATTTTTTGTTATTCAATAATTTCATCTTTTTTTAGTTATTTAACTTTTTTGAGCTTTTTTTAACGGTTCTTTTTTCATGTATTTGTATGTACTGTCCGCGATAGGCAAACCTGTTTTTTCTATTTTTTTTAATTTTTTTAAATTTAATTACGTCAAATAAGCCATCATCAGTTACAGTGTAATTTCAGCCAGCTACAGTACTTTTCAGCCATAAACCACTTAAAAAAAGCTATTTTGAGCACTCAAAGCTTTGAATACGGAAGTGATTGACAATATTCAGTACTATCTATATTCGATCCTAATTATAACTTAAAAAATATAAAATGATGTATAGAATATGTGATATGTGATTATTCGTTATCGTTTCTCACACCTATGTGCGCATAAAGGTTTCCGCGTACCAACCAACCGGACGCTTTGCTCGCCACTTCTCCCGGCCGAGCTCGCTCAGCTCAGCTCAGCCAGAACAGCAGCCTTGCGTGGTCACGATCGCGGTCGCAGTCAGTTACAGCGCGATCGTCCTCGGCACCTGCAAAACCCAGCCGGTGCCACAGAAAGAACGCCACGCCCGCTACGCTAGCTCTTGGGAAACGTGAAGCCTACAGAGGTAGACGGATAGGTAGCCAAGCCAGCACAGTGTAGTGCACAGTACAGTACCAGTGGTAGTAGCAGCATCTGCGACTGTGCATGCCTCCCGTTCCGTCAGTCGGCAGGGTACGTACGGTGCGATGTGCAGCTCTTTAATTGGCTCTGTACAAAGCGGCCTCGGGACGGGCCGCGAGCCCAGATCGAGGGAAGCAGGCGCGCCCCCACGCCGGCAAGCTTGCCACGGCCACCGGCATCTCCGGCGGCTTTACTACGCTACTGTTGACGGGCCTTTGTTGCCTGGTGCTACTATCTTGCCAGGTAGCGACCTGCGTTTGCTATTGCTAGTGCTAGTATAACGTGCTCCATTTTGGTTGTTACTTCTTGACACCTCTGGATTCAAACATAACCCAGAGCTGTATCACTAGGGATGGCAACGGATGCGTACCCGATGGGTAGTGCTATTCTATACCCATACCCGTTAGGTGTAAATTTACCTATCGGGTTACCCGTATCCGTACGCGATAGAAAAATTTACCCATACCCGTACCTGTGCGGGTATTACTACCCGACAGGTAACCCGTACCCGCAAGTATACCCGGTTCAACACATAAGAATATCATCAATTTAGACATTCATTAATCATACATGCTAAGCACAAAAGCGTCTAATGATCAAAATTAGTACATCACATAAACATACTTGACATGACCATATCAACATATGGCAAACAAATAAACAATCAACAAGTAGATAATAAAATTAACATTTGAGTGGGATGGCTAGTTGTCTAATGCGGGTATTCATTACCCGCGGGTAGGCGGGTATGGGTAGTATATACCCACACCCGTACCCGCCTACCTGGCGGGTAGAAGATTTCGCCCAACAACGTACCCATGGGTACATAAAATTGTCCATACCCGCCTCTTTATCGGGTACAACACGTCGAGTATTCGGGTATCGGGTACCCATTGCCATCTCTATGTATCACAAAAACGTGCCACAGCTTGACATCACATCATTCCACGAGTTTTTGTCTATTTAACACTATTTACAATCATAATTATAAAAATAGTTGTATATCTACCATATTAACAAAAATATCATTTTTTTGTTATGCCAAAGCGCAACGCGATGATGGTGATGCATAGGCCCCGCCACCCGCCAAATAGATGGCAAGTCGCTGCCGCCCCTCACCGGACGGCAGGCGGCCTACCACCCCACCTTAGCTTCCCGCCATTACCTCAGGTGCCTACCACCCTATGGCCAGACGATTGTACATGCCTTAATTTTTTTATATATTATTTGTTTGAATTTTTAAATATAGCAAATAGGCTAAAAATAACGAAATTTTATATGCAGTCTCTCGATACAACGTACTTGATTGTGTAATTTTTTTGGTAATTTTATCCGCTGTGAATGTTGCTAAAAAATTCATATGGTTTTGATATTTGTAGGAGTTGTTACATATAGAACACTAGCACAAAAAACTAGCACAATCTGTGGAGGAAAACACGTTTCATTAGGCCGACATACGGTAGAATTAAAATAAAACCCGTAATTGTAAGCATCAGTGTCGTGTGTTGCGCAGACGATGAACCTCCGGGGTACTCCAATCCACGGTAGTCAGCTGCAGCGAAGTCCGATGCTGTGTAGTCCGCACGCGTACTAGTGGATCGCGTAGTTGTCGTATGTTTGATCGTACCACTTGTCACGCTCTCGGGGATGCGGGTGGTCCATGGATGTGTATGTGTCGTACTAAGTCGATGTCGGTGCCTGTGGTGTCCTGTGTGTCAGGCTATCTCCCATGACGAGGACAGAAGTAGAGTACTTCCTCGTCCCCGTCCCCATCCCCTGGTGAGGATGGTCTGGGATCTGGCTGCCTCCGTGACGAACATAGGGTACAGTAGTGTCAGCACAAACATCCTACACAAAAGGCGACTTGTATGAAAAGCAACAAAAATAATGTATCTTGCCGACTGCAACAAATTATGAAATGGTCAATCCTAAGCAGACGAGTTAGGACATGCGGACTAGGAGGGGTCAAGGCTAAGGGGTGCGCTAGCAAGTTAGGATATGTGGACAAAGCGATCGACGGACGATGCAGTGGCTCATCGCCTCGTGGGATAAACACGTCAGTAGCACGGGTGCAGCTGATGGCCCCCCAATGCATGTTTGGCATCCATGTATATGTTGCGAAAGGACCCCAGCAGTTGTCTGATTGTGCTCGACCATCCGCGGCGTAGGGTGGCTCCACTCTTGGACACGATACGGCGCAACTGATCAATTTGTGTGGATGAATGAATTATATTAGGCATGTATGTTCAAACAGTAGGATACAAATATATTAGGCGCAACCTATTGCTCCTACTCAATCTCTATCCTCACCAATTGCTCCCAGCCATGCGTCCACTGAGCCTGTGTCGACCTCCACTCATCGCTCTTCCACCCTTCCTCGATTGCTTGCAAAAAATAGTGGTATGCAATTGTTACATCAGTGCGGGAATAAAGCACGGGAATAAAGCAGAGGTAACAAATAAATTTACTTATAAGTGCACGTGTCTAAGTAATAGTCGACACAGTGTTGGTGGCACATGTTGATGAAGCATGAATTATCTCATGACTCGTTGTGGGGCGTACGGCTCCACCATATGGGAGCAAACAAGATGGCGGGTCATGAGCCAGTACATCCTGTCCTGCTTACACAGTTCTGACAGTTTGAAAGGAGTTTATCTTGGAGATGAACTGTGCGGTCCACACGATGCTACCCTCGTCTAAGGTCTCGAATATGTTGAGGAAACCCGGATACGCACATCGTGGCCTCTTCTTGGACTATCCTAACTCACTGGCAGTCCAGCGAGTACCCATGGTGGGTCTATCTACCGAGTCATCGCCATTCCCATCACTATGGAAGCACACCTCCAACCGGTATGGGTGCACCTACACCCGAAAGTACGGTTGACTAATAGAAAAAGTGCTCCCACGACCACATCTGCAATAAGATGTAGCAGCCGGCGTGGTTTGGCATGCTAGTGGCACGCTACGAGTCGTCACATAAAGCCTTGTAGGTTGCACATAGAACAGCAGAGCCCCAACTGTACATTGGGACCTCCTGGGCTCAGTATCAACTAGGAACTCAGCGATTTAGATGTAGTTTGGAAACACCGAGTCTCCCTGAGTCATAGAAAATATGATCCACTCGAACATGAATAGCAAGTAAGCCACTAGGTGGGATCTTACGACATGTGCAGGCGTATCTATTGGGCATTGCCTGAACAGCCACAATCACGAATGTGACACTCCAAAGGATTTATCCGGAATGGGATGACCAAACCAGTGTAGCATGCATGCCTTCCAGTCTGGTGAACTAGCAGGTGGAACCACGAGATGGCCCTGTATTAACAGATCGGTGAGGTACATAACATCTTGCAAGGTGATGGTCATCTCTCCCCATTGAAAGTGAAATGTTTAGGTCTCCGTCCTTCACCACTTAACGAGTGTTGACATAAGCAATGAGTCTAGTGCGAAGGACTGCCCAATGTCTATCATCCTCATCATGGATAGTAACTTGACCCGCTGTAGAACTGGAACATACCGCTTGTTGAGATGTCAGTCTTCCCAAGGTCCCAGGAGAAAAAGGGGGTCCGGTCCTTCATCGCTCGACCACGCCCAACAACGATGTTGTCTATCTTGTGATGAGTCCAACACGCCACCTCTGAGACCGCCACCAGCAGTCATTTCTTGTGGTACATAAAATAATATATCAGTGTCAAATCATACTAAATACAACTAACAATAATTGAGAATAATCACGCTATATATGTATGTACATATTGCCTAAATTATAATTTTCTCCTTGTGCTAGCTTGCTGCTTTGATTAAATGTACACTCATACTAATTATTTACAATTATCGCTAATTACAATGCTAATTAGGCATGCACAATCCGTACAAACCCATCATTTTCTATATATTTCTGTAATCACACGAGTCCAATAAATATACATGTACGGATATACATAAAATTATTTTAGCATACCTTTTTTCAAAAGTATTCACTGGCTCTACAATGCTTCCAATTGTGAAGGATTACAGTTACGCTCTCGCTTGACAGCAATGCAACTCTTTTCTTTCCTTCCCCTGGCTGCACTCTTTCTTGCTCGGCAGTAATGCGACTATTTCCTTTCCTTCCTCTGGTTGCGCTCTCTTTCGCTCTACAGCAATGCGACCAATTAAACGAGAATATAACGTTGTATCACGCCGTGTAATTAACCATGGGATTCTAAGTGACAAACCGAGCAGGACGCTCCCTTGTGAAATTACCTTGCTTCGTGCTCACACGCGTCTGTTGTAGCTTATCCTGTGCCCACGCACACCAACAGTTTCTGCCGTGCCCATGCGTGCTAGCTGCACCTGCCCAGGAATCTTGGCCGACTGTCGAGCCAGTGCAGCTCTGAGCAGAGGCAGCTTGGCCAGCCTATCGAGCTATAGCGGCGTGACAGATGAATCGTGTTGCTTGCTGCGTCTTTCGATCATAAGGAGGGAGTTATTTTTTTACAAAAAAATAGTAGAGGCCTAGAGTTAAAAAAAAACATCGCTACAGGTCATATGTACAAACGGTTCCTCTTTGCAACCTGTACGCCTGGTTGACAACGAACGAGAACGAGATGATCCGAGGAGCGGAGCGTGGACACGGACGAAACTCGCTAACACGGCTTTAGCCGGAGCAAGGCAACCTAACACAGCAGAGAGAGGCGAGGCCACTGTCGCTCAGCCAAGCGGCAGGTGCTCGCTTGTCCGCGGCGGGATGAACCGCTCAAGCGAGAGGAGGCCAACTTACTAACACCTGTCATTAACCACCTGGCGCCAAAGCCCACTGCCTGATTTGACCGGTGCCGGGTCTCGCTCGGTCACTAGTCCACAGTGGACAGTTGGTCACTGCACTGCACTGCACAGTGCACCGGCCCGTCGCGCAGCTCACTCACTCCTCCCCCTCAGGCTCAGCTGCTACTAGAACCAACCAAGCCAAGGAGAGGAGCCATCTCTTCCTGTCCGAGTCTCACGGCCAAAAGAGGCGAAGAAGCGCCCGAACGCGCCGAAAAAACACGAGCGCGCGCGCGGCCGGCGGCCATGGCCATGGAGGACGAGGAGGACATGTGGGCCAACACCACAAACCCGAGCGCGTCGCCCCCGACGCCCGCCGCCGCCGCCGCCTCCACCTGCAGCCTCATCTCCACAGCGCTCAGCCTCAACTCCTCCCACCTCCACCTCCTCTACTCTGGCGCCTCCCCGTCCCATTCCAGCGACAACAACTACAACGGGGGCATGGGCTGCGACGGCGGCTACCGCAATGCGGCCGCGTCCCCGGCGCCCTTCTTCTCCTCCGCCGGCTCCTACCCCTACTTCCCGCCCTCCGCGCCCCTCGTCTCGGGCCTCTCCCGCCGCGCGCTCGAGCGCGAGATGTGCCTCGGCCACGCCGCCGCCACCTGGGCCAGAGCCGGAGCCGCCGCCGCCGCCGGCGACGGCGTCGACCACCGCAAGAAGCGCATGATCAAGAACCGCGAGTCCGCCGCACGCTCCCGCGCGCGCAAGCAGGCCCACGTCTCCGAGCTCGAGAAAGAGCTGCAGTACCTGCAGCAGGAGAACGAGAAGCTCCGTGTCAAGTACGAGCAGGTGAACTTAATCCGCCGCTCTATAAATATTCTTGCCAATAATTTAATTGCCACCGCCGAGTATTCCCCTCTTCCTGATCGATCCCGCGCGTGGCAGCTCAGGATATCAGTGGAGGTGCCGGTGCCGGTGAAGAGGACCCTGCAGAGGGTGCTCTCGGCTCCATTCTGATTTCTGACGAGGTGAAGCTACCAAAAGCACGGGGACCATGGGAGCGCGCCGATCGATCTCCTGCTGCCTCTTTGGCTTGCTGTTCTTTTTGGAGGGAGTACTTAATGGCGAGTAGCGAGTTACCACCACCATCATTACTACTACTACTACTCACAAAACTTGTGTTGCAGTAGTACTTAGCAGCTAGTTCGTGCGTGTACGTTCGTATGGATATTATGTCTTTCGATGTTGTTAGGGGGTGTCTTATTGAGAGAACATGTGCCAAAGTTTAGAATATGTTCGTAATGATTAATGGGTATTTTGGTTGAGTTAAAATCGAATTTTGTAGGAGTTTTAGAAAATTCAAAATTTAGATTGTGCCGTGAATGATCGGACGGTCAGAACGGATCTAGAATAGAATGACGGTCTGAATGGCCGTCGTCATATTGTGAGCCAGTGGTCTGACAGCTATGGAGAATCCGGTCTGACCGATAGATGAGTGTTGGTATGCGTGTCATAGGGAAAATGGTTAGACTATCCATGCACTCCTAAAAATTAGACACCAATGATCTGTGGGTTTGTTTGGGAATAAGCTTACATTAGGTGCCATTGAAATTAGAAACAAGATAAAGTTTAACCGAAATTTTAAAAAAGATATTTTTAGCTGATCTTAAACTGGCCAGTGGCTGACGGTTTGATTGGTGCGGTCTGAACGTTATAGAGAGTGCGGTTAGACAAGCGGCTGCAGACGGTGAAAATGGTTTTTATGCTGAATGGGTGGGTGTGCTCATGTATTATGTTGTATGATATATGATTTTAACTAACATAAGTTAAGTGCATAGAACTAGTACTCGACATGGTTAGTTGGTTTTTAGATATGGAGGTGGTTTGAAAAACGTTAGCGGTCGATAGCAATGGACCGGAACTAGATGGTGGAGCTGAGGTTCAAGTGATTATGTAAGTCCATCTGAGGTTACGTGGCTTAACTGGGAAGCACAGAGAAGATAATGATTGTGAAGATGTGATTGGTATATGTGGCTCGCCAAGTGATGAGGCTAATAAACGTAGAGGCGGTTTGCGGGAGACCGAATGCGTGAAGACGTAATGGCTAGTTATTGGGTACTACAGACTATGTATCAAAACATGCGGAGATGTTTTGAGCTGAAGGTGAAGACAGAGTAAGCGAAGGTGTTTAGAATCTTCTTCAGGGGTATTTTAGTAGATGGTCAAATATCATGTTAGTGCTTTGATCAAAACAACAGCGTGAAGAGATATAAAACAGAAGTGATTTAGATTAAGGAGAGCAGAAATTGTAAGTGAATCAATTTCTAAGGTGTTAGCATATTCAACTCTTGTAAACCCTTTAAGAAACGTACATGAGTGTGTAAAATCTGTGTTAGTAGGGCTAACGGATTTCCTCGGTGTATTAATGGGTTGGACACATTAGGGTTATTGCTGATTATTAAAGGAGATAAGGGAAGATGCTGGATCTAAGGATTCTAGGGTTCAGGTTTCTGTTCTATCACTTTTATCTCCTATGGTTATGAGAGAAAACTTGAGAGACAAAAAAAGCGATGCTTTAGTTGCACCTTGTAATCATTTGTGGATATGTAAACTTTATCTTCTACTGTAAATAGACCAAAGTTTTGTCTCAATCATGATCCATATTTTTGTTTGTATTCTTACTTGGTTTTACTTGTTGAGCTGGATTTGTGATTGTGTTGATGGGAGTTTTCTGAACTATTGTTTAAATTATCTTGATAGGACATATAAGAATAGACCTAGAAAATCTTATGTCTTAGATCCTCACGAGTAAAACGTAATTTAATTTTTATGATTTTTGGTGTTCTTTTGACCTAAATTTAAATCTCTTCAATAATGTGAATCCGAGCCCAAAAACCTTATGATTCTTGATTGGTTTAAGTTTCTAATGCTTTGAATAAGTCTCATGCAAAAATTTGAAAGTATTTAGACGAGAATTGAGTAAGTTCTTGATATTTGAGTTGTCCCGAGAGGCTTTTAGATATGGGAACAAGGAATTGGTTAAACTGGTCCTAGATCTGCAGTCTGACTGGCCCCACTAGTCAGACCGGTCTTGTGCCTACGATCTGACCGGCTATGGACAGAAGATTGGTGATTTTGTGGGGTTTAGATCTTTAGATTTGTTTTACTATCCTTAGTTGTTGTAATATGAATTTAGTGGCTCTTATAGTTACTTGAATAAAGATTTTGAATATCCTTGGAGAAAAAAGTTTGAGAATCATTTAACCTCCCTGTGATTGCCGGCAGCCGTCCTATAGTTATGGCTTATGGTTACTGAGAAATATTGAAGTGGCATGTAGCTTAATTAGCTGGCTATTGCCTTAATCTGTACAGTAGCGGCTGCTAGTAGTATAGTCCTAAATTAGGAGGTGGCTGCTTGCTCAGATCAGCTGGTTGGTGTCCTCCTGTTTTAGTAGTATATATGTAGCTTGTCGCATGGAATTTGGCAGAAAGACGAGCTTGCCCGTACAAATATGGTAACTATTTGTTTGGATCAGCCTGTGAACGGTCCACACGTCATGCATTCTACTGTAGTAATTGGGGGAGGCTGGTGTACCGGGATGGTTGACTAGCTCTAATTGGGTCATTAGAGAGAAGGGGCTTATTGTGGACTTCTCTGTAATTTCACTGTTTCAGATAAGATAACAACGGTCGCAACTTGCACCTGGTGCAAGTCTTCAGTTTGTGTTTTGCAGTGACTCGTGGCCGGGCACTCGGCGAAGGCGCATTAGCTTCATACAGGCTTCCAAGGACAGATTCTTTGGGTGCCGCTCCAAATAGTTTAGAAATCTGGCTTCTGTTTCTGATTTTTAGATTTAAATATACTGTAACGGTTGTTAGTTTTTTTAAATAAAAAAATAAAAAAACATCACTATATTTTTAGGATGATATAAAATAAAAAATCCAAAAAAACTAAAAAAAAGTAGATAAAAAGGCAAAAAAACCCAAAATAAAAAAAGCTAACATGTACCTAGTGATTTAAGCCGTTTGGAGTTCATCTTGGGGTGGATTCTTTTGGACTGATGGCTTATGACTTAAATATTTGAATTCTAGCTACTTGCGAGAGGCAGTACACAGAGAAAAATAGTTGCATATGATTTTGACCGGTACAGCTAAACTCAGTACACTTTTTACTATAATTTTCCTATTGACATCGTTTTGAAAAAAAATACACCATTTAAAAAACTAATTACTATAGATAGTACAAACATAAGATAACTTTAAACCAAAAAAAATTAGCCTTGGTATCGCCATCGGTCAGGATTTGTTGCCACATCGCCGTGGACCTAAACTGTTTTTTTTTTTGCTCCAACACTTTAGAAACTCCCAAATAGTATGTTTATTTACCCTCCGGGAGTATTGTCACCAGAGGCGGACCAATCTTCGGGTGAGCCAATAGTGGAGAATTTATTTATTTGTCACCCTTACGACTCGGGTGGCAACAGACTTACGACTCGGGTGGCAACAGATTTGTCACCCGGGCCTATTGTCAGTGACTCAGGTGACCCCACATGTAAGTGACAGAGTCTCGGTATTAATCTTAAGAGTGGCAAAAAATTGAATCTCCCAGCCATAGCAGCCGTCCGAGCTTCCCGCTGGTGACCTGTGGTTGAGTGCTAGCAGGTCAGAATGGTTGAGTCTATTTTCTGTAGATCCCTGATGAGAACTAGTTGTGGTGTTTACTAAGGTTCATCAATGATCAATCTGCTATCACTGCACACTGCACAGTACGATAATTCATTGAAGTATAAAGTATTGCTTTAGGAAGTGGGAATAGTTGTACGCCCTTGAGTAATGCATGATTAATTCATATTTATAGGTGCATGAGTCCGTTGCTATCTATTTGTTGATGCATGATTAGATTTATATGTGAAATTAAGTTAATGACATCTGCGATTTTGACCTCTGAGGTCCGACTCTTGAGTTTTCATACATACTAGTAAAATTTTAAATCCTGGGCACCTGGTTGCATAATACCTGTGAATCCATTGAAGGTTTTTCCTAGATTAATGTGGTAGCACCGTCATTCCGTCAACATGGCTATCTTATTAGCTTAGGACCTTAAACAATGTCACAACTAGTCATGGCACTACTAATCTATCTTTGACATGTTGCTTTTCTATGACTTATCTTTTGTTTAAACTATTATATTCAATAATTTGATGGCAAATTACCGTATAAACTTTATTAGTAAGGTTTTTTTATGTCCTATCTTATTATTGTGATTGCAATATGATTTATGTATGAATTCCTATGCTTCTGTATAATACTTTTGGTCCATATGAACGACCCTCTATACCTTAATCCCGCTCATTTCAGCTCCAGCTTCTGGCTTATTTTTCACTATTCATAAATTTCGTCTTTTTCTGAACTTTTGGCTTTTTTAGCTTTTTTGCTGGTTCTTTTTTCCCCATATTCGTTTGCGTTGTCCGTGTTGAGCTAGCATTTTTTTTCTATTTTTAATTTTTTTAGATTTAATTACACCAAATAAGCCACCTTCAATTACAGTAAAATTTCACCAATTGAGCTAGGCTTAGCCGTTTATTTCCTTTCGGGAGTTTATATACCTAGTACATCCATGTAATTCATTTCCTAGGCAAAACTTGGAGCAATTCGACTTTTAATCCACACACCTTTATATATTTATCACATAGGAAATTGGTCTCGGGAAAATGTAACGTACTCACTTAGAAGAAAAAAAATAAAAGTGCACGTATTAGAGCAACTCCAAGAGAAGAGCTAAATCATTTTCTAAAGGTAAATTTGGCTATTATTGGAGAAAAAATGTCTCCAATAGACTATGTAAATGACTCTCCAAATTTAGTAGCTCTCCATCTCTCCTCCTTCGCTCTCTATTTTTGGATAGCCTACCTCGCTCAACATCCAGCCTCTTGGCGCGGTCGGCGTTTCCTTCCCGCACGCTGCGCCCCATTCCCGCGCGTACGCAACCCACCGCGCGCCCTCTAGTTTAGATAGCCTGTTGGAGTAGTCTTTTTTAGGTGAGATTTATTTTAGAGAATAGCTAAATCACTAAATTTAGGGGGTGTTTGGGACTGCTCCACAAATTCTGCTCCACGAATTTTACCGTGGAGCAGCTCCACAAAAAACCTAGAGTTTGTGGAGCACCCCTTTAGGTGCTCTCACAACTCCACCTTTTTTTCCTCGAATAGAGTGCGTGGAGCTGAACCTGTTTGGCTAAAAAACATAGAGCAGAGCTGAAAAACGTGGAGTGGAGCAGTCCCAAATACCCCCTTAGATATTTCTTTTGGCTAATCTCTTGGAGTTGCTCTAAGGCGGCCACTCATCGTCGGTCCAAAGCCATAATTTTCTCCCTGCCTTCGTCCTGATCACGATCATTGCCAAAAGATATTTTGCGAATCTATACTAGAGATATCTGAAACAACTGTTCCTAATTGTATGTTCAGTACAGTAGTAGCATCGGTCAGATATTAGTAGTAGTAGAGAGAATCGTGGGCTCGTGGCAAATCCCAACCACTTACAAACATGTTGTAGTAGTCTTTTTGCACAAATGCCTTGCTTATTTTCTCATGTATTCGTAAAGCGGCTTGGAAACACAAGACTCCGTACAAATGATTCTGAAGGAAAAGAAAAAGAGAAGTTTTTAATGCTCCAAAATTCTTGAAAAGGGTGGTGGGGTGACAACCCAAAGCTGGCTGGCTAGTGCGTGCGTAATTGAAAGGTTAGCTTAAATTCTCGCTATGATTTTTGGCCTACAAACCTAGCCAAAGAATAAGAACATTCTTTAAATTACCCCGTTGTTGCCGATCCAACCAATACGCACAAAAAATTTTCACGCAATTACACGGCTAAATGCTACAAAATTTTTATATTTAAAATAGAGTTGTATTATTCTAAAACTCAAATTGCTTATGAATTATGATTGTAGCTGCATATTGTAACAACTCTTATATATATATATATATATATATATATATATATATATATATATATATATATATATATATATATATATATATATATATATATATATATATATATATAGACGAGTGTTTCATGCACCATGGTGCCTAGGCACCAATATCAATACCGTTGATTTGCTTGAGATTCATAACGCTTGATGTGGGTATCTTCATATACCCATAAAAATATATTTGAGATGTCAAACTCCAAAAATTTTAATTCAACTTCAGTTTAATTAGTTTGAACTATTTTTATGGTATATACTCATCAGTAGTTGCATTGAACTCAAAAGTAGTTCAAACTAGTTTGAACTGAGTTCAAAACTTACTTACCATAAATATATCAAGGGTATAAAACATTTTCATACCCAAACTCAAAAAATTATCAATCATACACGTGTATCGGATGTTGGTGCCTAGGCACCATGGTGCCTTATGTAATTTTCCTATATATATATATATATATATATATATATATATATATATATATATATATATATATATATATATATATATTAATCTGCATCGTTATAATTTAGACACATCAAAACTAGTGGTATAGATTTTTTACTTTTTCTCTGATTAATGTGGATTGCCTCTCGAAGGGAGCGTGGAAGCTCGATTTATCATCATTTTAACAATATACATCTGATAGAACCTTGTACAATCAGATTATATATATATAGTATAAATAACAGGGGCATCATGGTGCCTAGGCTCCATAATTAAGACTTTCTATCTATGATTGAGATTTTTCATTCATAATTAAGACTTTCCATTCATAATTGAGACTTTTCATTCATAATTAAGACGCTGAAATGAGACACTATGGTGTCTGGACACTAAGTCTCACTGCCTTTGGATTGTTTTTAGATGCATGCAAGTGCAATGATATATAATATATCATGATGGAAAGTCTTAATCATAAATAGAAAGTCTCAGTTATGGAGCCTGGACACCATGATGCCTCTGTTATTTACTCTCTCTCTCTCTCTCTCTCTCTCTCTCTCTCTCTCTATATATATATATATATATATATATATATATATATATATATATATATATATATATATATATATATATATATATATATATATATATATATATATATATGCAAGCTTCACTCTAATGTTGATTTGTTTTGTAGTACTGCTCGCTCTAGTCATAAATACATGTCGTTTTAGATATAAATTTAGTTATAATTTTAGAACTTTAGCTATCAATATCTTTTAAATATTTATATTAAATATATGAATATCATATGTGTAGATCTATCTCAAAAGTACTTTCATAATATTATAATTTTATTGAGTTTTGTAAATATATTATAATAGAAATTAGTGATCAAAGTTGTGCAACGGCCTCATTCATTTGAGCTTCAGCTTTTAACTTCTAGTTTCTTAATTTTGTCTTTTTCTGACTTTTATGTTTTTTGCGTTTTCTTTTTTCCGCGTTCTTTTGCATTGTTCGTGATGGGATAACCTTTTTTTTATTTTTTTTAAATACAATTACGCTAAATAAGTTATCATCAATTACTATAATATAAAATAAATCTTAAACATTGAAAAAAATCAAAATAAATAAAATCTAAGGCCGTATCGATATCTAAATAACATATATCTCTGACCGGAGAGAATGTATAACAAGAATCGTGCCTACATAGACTAAAGAAATGCGCTCGAGGGAAGAGGAGGGAATGTGCACACAGTGAGCTACAAACAAATCTTTTGAGCTTTTGAGTAGACCTGAAACCCAGGCAGCACCTTTTGCGGTACTTGCCAAACAGTGTGAAACGGTGGAAAGTTGTACCCAGACTCAGACTCTTCACGGTAGCATGGACATATGGATTTGGACCCAGACTCTAAATTGAAGAGCTATAGACATTGATGCTGTATGAACCATGATACAACGCATATGTTCGGAGGGAGAGAAAAAAAAAATCTGACGTCTCACACTGGCGTTCACGTGCGGCCTATGAAGACTCACTCTAGTTCAGCAGCACCACATCTACTCGCATCTAAACGAGAGCTTCATCGTCCACTCATATTCTGTCTCCCATCGATAAGACTATGCGTATCTCTCTCCTCCTCTAGGTTCCTTCGGCCAAGCCATCACAATAAGCTCTTTGGCAAGCCATGTCTAAGCATTACTCTCACGTATGCAAGCACACGATCTTCTTTCTCTCTCTCTTTACGCACGGCGGCGACGATGTTTTCTCATACCACAGCTCCTACATCCAATACGAAAGACTTGTATTAGACGTTTCATCTAGGCCAAATCACTATCACACAAGTATCGTTCGTATCCTCTCCCGCCAATAGTTCTCTTCAGCTACTCCTGCCCCACCGTGTCTCATTGTCGGCTAAGAGCTTAGTACTCTCACTTCCACCCCTACCTCCTCTCTCTTCTCATAGTTTGCGCTCAAGGAAAGACATGCGTCATGAATGGAGCTCACGTGGAGGTGTCTTTTTCTTGGAGAGGTCAGAGTTCATCGGACCTGTCGCCACCGTGGTTGGATCTCGTCAAATTTAGTGGGGTCGAGGCTAAAGGAGCTGGGTGACCAATGCTAGTTTCGCCCTGCTAGATCTGAGCCTACATGTGAATGGGGTGGCTCGTCCCATCCTACTATATGCTCATCTTGAACGTTGACACTAAATAAATCGAGTTGTTGTACCAACTGTTTTCAAATATTGCAGCACAAACCATTAAATATTGCAGATATTTCGATATTTTCTTTGTTGTTGCAATAATATTTAATTTTTATTGCAATATATTCTTATATTTGCTACCTCAACAGTTTAAATTTATTGCACATTTTTGTTTGATGATTTCATATTTGTTGCAATTAAATTAAATGTTTGTTGCCAACTTAGAAACTAATTATTGTGCTTCTGAGATTTTTTTTGTTACACTAGATTGAATTAGTTGTTTCATCTTCGTGAAGAGGGCAGAGTTAGTCGGACCTATCGCCATCGCGATCGAATCTCGCTGGATTTGGTGGGGCCAAGGTCAGAGAAGCTAGATTGAGCAATGCTAGCCTCATCTTGCTAGATTCAAGCCCGCTGGTGAATGGGGTGGCTTGTCCCCATCCTCTACTCTCATCTTAAATGTTGACACTAGGTAAGTCGAGTTGTTGCAGTACAAGACATCAAATGTTGTAAATGTTTTAATGTTGTGTTTGTTGTTGCAATAATGTTTATTTTTTATAATAGTTTCTTGTATTTGTTGCCCAATAGCAAATAGTTCAAATTTGCTGCATATTTTTGTTGATTTCGTGTTTGTTGTAACCTAATCAAAGATTTGTTGTAAGTTTAGGAACTAATTGTTGCACTTTTGGGATTTTTGTTGCACTAGATCAAATTAGTTGTTTTATCCTCATCCATTCACCCACAAGTCTATGCCTTGTAATCCCTATTCTCGCATCCTATCACTTCTCCTCCTCCGATAGCTAGCCACTATCGCATCTATGTTCCTCTTGCTCTTCCCTCTCTCTCTTGCTCCCTCTACATGCATCTTTTTTTTTGTAAAATTGTTGCAATCAATCGGGTTTCTCCTCCATTCCTCCCACTCCTCTAATAAGCTGGGGCTTCAATGAGCCAGCGGTGGCCGCGAGATCGCCCTCTCCCTCCCGCTCCTCGAATAAGTTGGGCCCCGATGAGCTGATAGTGGCCGAGAGATCACCCTCTCCCTCCCTGCACCTCCTCCTTGAAAACAAACTATGATCACCGATATCATAAGCCCTGACACCGGTATCCCAAGCTCCAATGCCAGCCGTTATACTAAGGTCGTCGCTACTCGTGCTTGAGGGAGGCCGTTCGCCATGGCCTCCTCCTCCTCCGGCAAGCTAGAGCTCCGACAAGGTGGCGGTGGTTAGAGATCAAACAGAGATGAACTTCTCTACCGTGCCAAATCAAATGGCCAAAATCCATCTAAGTTAGATCTAATGATAGAAGGAAGTGTACAATGTACAGGTGCAAGTCGCTCCCGTATTGTATCACTTGCCATTGCTATCCCAACGAGATTTACCGCTACAACGCAATTGCTATAGTTGTTTTACTATAATACACATGTTCCCATTTGATCTCAAGCAGGAGAGGGCTCTTGTAATAGAGAGCTACAACATGCAAAGAGCTGGTGCCATTGTGCTTCTGTAGAATTTAGAGCTTATTCGTATTGATTTTTGTTGATGGGTTTTGGCTGCGGTTGATAAATAGTAGTGGTGGTTGATAAAAACGGCTGATGAATAGTAATGCACTATGTAAGAAAGACGGTACAACAAAAGGCGCTACAACATTTGGACTACCATGCGACTTACGAAATTGTGACATAGTAAAAATAATGTTATAGTATATGAAAGCACATATTATAGTGGCTGATGAATAGTAGTGGACGATAAAAGCGACTTATAGAAACTGGTTCGCCATTTGGTGGTCAGCAGGAGCAAGTCAAATCCAGCCTTGTTGTTTTTGCTCATTTTGGTTCTTAACTTCGTTTTTTCCAGAGGCCAAAACAAATATAGTGGTTTTTAGAAGTCACTTTTTCAAACAGCTTTCTAAATCTAAAAACTTATATGTCATTCATATCAATATTTTTATTAACTGTTATCGTCTCAAAAAGTACAACCAAAACACGGACAACCCACGGTAAGGACTATAAGCTTGCGAAAGGCATCTCGGCAGGTACACCATGCCATGCATGTGGTGCGTACAACGGCGTTGTTTGCTTACCACCAGCCGGGCAGTGCAGCCCTCACAAGAAAGCAAGAATATTTGACGTGTCCAACGCCGAGATGGCGATGGACACCACAGCGCGGTACATGTGCTTCCTACCGCGGTTTACTAGATCTCGTCGTGTGGCCGGTTGATTAGTACGGGCGTCATGTGAACGGGCGTGGGGCAAGGGGTGGGGGAGATAGGCTAGGTCGCCAGGACATGTACGTACGTGGGCAGTGGGCGCGCATGCACAGGCTTTGGTGGTGCGGCTTGTTTCAGGGGCCGAAAGATAACGTGCATAGCCTCAAGCGTAGGGCTGCTAGTAAGTGTCCACTATTCTTATCTAAATCTATATTTATACTATTACATAAGATATAGATAAGAAATAAAATATCTATTTAGATATAGATATAGAGAAAGTAATATCTACTTACCTATCTTTATCTATATCCATTTAAACATAAGGTTGAGAGTGTACTTAAACTATCCATATGTTTGGACTACTCATATTCAGTTATAGTTTCCAATAAAAACATATGAAAGCACATATGCACCTGTGCCCGCAGTAGCTCCTCTACACACATAATCATTTTCAACAAATTTCAGTTGATTTCGTAAAACTTTTGTGATGTGAACGCAAGGTTGAAATTTTAAATATCGAAGTTTTACGAAAATTCTTATAAAAGCATGTGGAGCTCACATGTGTGTCTAGCCCTACCAATTTGCATAAAGGATCTCCCCTACACGCAAAATCATCTCCAACAAATTTCAGTCGATTTCAAAAAACTTTTATGGTGTGAATGTGAGGTTAAAATTCTAAATACTGAAATTTTACAAAAACTTCCTTTATAAGTCTCTTTGACTTAGCCCCTCATTTTCCTTCTCCCTTACCCACTGAGTTACCCAAACCCATTAGGTATACCCATACCCTACCCAGTAGCACCTCTACTCGAGTGGTCTCTCCGCGTCAACCACCGCAATCGTCGCGTACTTGCTACGTGCCAACTGGGTGCCATACTACCATCAACGTCGTTCGGCATGCACACAAAAAAATGTTTCCAGGTCGATTTACAGGGATCGTCAGATGAAAAGGTTTTACCGTGACTTTCCTCACATGGGGTTGCCTCTGGTCATTGCAGTATATATTATAGTGACTTCATTTATATCATCTAAAATTATACAAAAATGTATCTTTATAAATTTTTCTATAAACTATTATTATTTATAAAACCAAATCAAAGAGGCATTAGCAAATGCCAATAAACTCACCAAAGTTCCACCTCCGTCCAGCTAGGTCGATGTTGCATAAATAAAAAGAAAGGAAAAGATGGTAGTGGTAATACATTAGCAATACATAGTACGAGGGTGGGGTCCAAAGGACAAATTCGATGAGAACGTGTCATGTCTTATCTATAGTATGGAGGCATCTACCTATCTATTATTCATCTATCTTGCACCCATGGTTGTTAGGGGTGAAAAAAATATCAAGCAACGAGGTTCAAGTCGAGCTGAGCCAGGATTTAAGCTCGGTTCGATAACAAGTCAAGCCTAAGTCGTCTCACAAGCCGTTTGCTGGCTGCAGGCCCGATTGGGCCAATTTCTACATGCCTCTACTAGCCTACGCCTCTTCGGTCCAGTCCGACGACAACAACCCGGTCCAAGTGAGTCAACGATCCATCCACTGAACCACAGGCTACACCCTTCACCGCATTCATTCGATCTCATCCGACCTGATTCTCCTTCTCTGCTTCTCAACCCTGGAGAGAGGTGGCGCACACGGTGCACCGCACAGCTGTCGCAATGCTGCACCTCCCCGTTGCCATTCGCCTCCACCGGCGGCCGAACCATCCCCTTCTACTCGTCGTCCGCCTCCGCCCCCCTTCCCATCGCCTTCTTCATCTGCGTAGGCCTCCTTGTCATCTGCGCTGGCTTCGTCTGTGTCCGATGCATGGAGTGCCATGTGCAAGCTAGCATGGAGTCAAAGAACGCGCGGAGGAAGGAGGTCCTCTGCCTCCGGCTATGCATTGACCCCAGTGGTGAATCGCCTCGGTATTGTAGCTTTTTTGTGTGGGGGAAATGTAGATCTACTCTTTTTTTGTTAGTAGAGATCTATCTCAGGCAAGGATATGATATATTTCTGGTCATTTGTGTTAATACCACCGTATGATAAAATGGCACGTACAAAATCATCATTCCGAATTCCTGGTTGCTAGACATAACAAACTTGTCTGAGACCAATGGTAGGGTTTGTTCTCAAGGAATTCGTCCAATTGTGGTCAGGCTATCAGTACAGTGGAGTGAGGAGTGGAAATTCCTGCGTCATGGGGGTAGCCGGTAGCATTTGGTTAGTGGGGAGATAACATTATCAATTTCCTGAAAGGCAAATGACATCATGATTATATTCTCTTGGAGGACAAAAGTTATTTTGTATCTATCTTGCAAAAGTAAAGATGAGCCTTATATTCTCTAGGAGGACAAAAGTTATTTTGTATCTATGTTGCAAAAGTAAAGGTGAGTCTATGAGAGAAATGAAGTGACAGTTTATTCTCACTGTAGGATAAAAGAAGTTTGTTCAGATTAAGCAAAATTGCTTTCCAATAGTTGCTAACACCTTGTATAGTTCCAGGTACTTTATTAGGTGGAGCATTTCAAAAAGACGCACTCATTTGTGCAAGTTCTTTCTTTACTTACTATTCAAAGTGATCAGCCTTTTTCCCCTTCAAATATTTGTTTGTTCGCTGATATAGTGCTTCCTAATTTTAGCATTAGTTACACTTCTTTAGAGAGTTCTATGACCTGCTAACACTGCTCTAAATACAGGTAAGGCATCTATTCACAAAAATGCTTTCAGGTTTGTGTAGAAAGTTGTGTTGTGACAAATAGGTATTTATTGCGGCAAGTTAATGAAAGAAGGGATCCTGCTCTTATTGACAATTCCTGGAACTATATTCCTGCTTGTCAGTTAAAGACACATGACAGCATGTTGATAGCTTGACACATGATAACTCCTTGGCGTCTTTAGATTTTATTCAGTAATTAATGTTGAATATTTTCTCTTTAATACAGAGAACAGTAAGAAGCTGAAAAACCAAAGCCTTGGAGCTTTGGAAGCACACTCAAGCAATAACACCAGCACAACTCATACAGGGGTGTGATGAATTCTGGGACACAGCTCCGCACTATGGTGGCCAGAAAGGAAATTAACTGTTTATGCAAAGCTGATTGGAAGTTAATCTTCTATTGATAACATTTCTTATTTATACTGTTATTTAGAAGTAACACAGTTGATACTGGCTTATTTTGTACATAACATAGACTAATAGTGATGCATAATTGCATTGCATATTTTACATATAATGAGTCCAACGAATCGAGTCCGAGCTTCCGAGCCGAGCCGAGCCTTCATTTTAACTCGTTGGCCTAACGAGTCTTCACAACCTAAGCCGAGTCGGCTTGACATCCACCTCTAATGGCAGTAACCAGCCAGAACCTCCGACCACCAACCGACGAACCAAGCCGTAGAACTCACCCTGGACAAAGAGGCTGCCATCCATCGCTGGGCTCTGCGTTATCAGGAGCCGTCCGCCGTGGATGGAGCGGACAACAGCCGGGCACATGCACGGCCGCGACGCCCGATTGCCGCTGGCCGGCCGGCCGGAAGCGGAGGGGCCAGCCGGCAACTAGGAGCTTGCCCACGATAATAGGACCACTTAAATCGTCACTTTGTTACCGCTACGTGAAGTGCCAATCACACAAGCGTCGCTTTTGCACCTACCTGCCATTACCAGTAGTTGCTTCATACGGCACATGTTGACCCGTCTCAGTTGTCGAGTCCCGATCCATGCCATGGGCGTTTCTGCTCCTTTACCTCGGTTCAAAAGGAGGGCTGACCTGGGATTTGTGATGGGCAGAGGCCCGGCAAGGACCCCACTGCGTAAAGCCTAAACAAAACGTTGCTCCACAGGAAAATGCCCGGCGTCCATTTTCAGACATAAGACAGACATAGAAGGGGTATTGGATCATATACCCTTCCTTTAGTTGGGAAATTGAGAATTTATCCTTCACATCTCAATGACATGTGGGGTTATCATAAGTCACTGACACGTAGACCAAGAGGATAAATCCTCAATTTCCATCTAAATGGAGGGTATATGATTAGGGGTGAAAACGGATAGGATATTTCCCGACCGACCGACCGTCGAATCCGAGTCGGATCGAATTCGGATAGTCATATCGGATAATTATCGGATTCGGAGTCGGATTCGGATAGTTGCTTTCGGATACGGATTCGGATTCGGGAGCGGACTATCCGATGGATACGGATACTATCCGGAATTTTATCGGATAATACCCGGATATATTTTTCGGATATCCGGCCCATCAGCCAAATCATCATTTTCAGCCCATCAGCCCATTAGCAAATCCAAATAAATTCCCACAAATCCAATAAATGCAAATAACTCCAAAAATTCCAAAATGCACAAAAATATTATAAATCTAGGAGAACTTAGGAAATAACATAAACTATTTTTAGCTTTTAGAAAATAGTTAAAATAAGTTTTTTGCTCTTGGCTTTCAAATAAAATCTAGAAAATCCAAATAAATTTCAACAAATCCAATAAAATACGGATATTCCATCAAGAAAAAAAGATAAGCTAAAAAGGTTCAGCCATATGAAACTCCGAGCCTATGTTATCCGCCTATATTATCTCGCTTCCGAGCGAACTGTTATATATCCGTCCCGATGGTACCGTATTCGAAACTCCGAATATTCCGAATTCGTATTCGTATCCGGTCTTACCGTATTCGACTCCGAATCCGAAAAAAAAAATGGGTTAGGATACGGTTTAAGCAATATCCGACCGAATTCGATCCGTTTACACCCCTATATATGATCAATTTTTTCGACATAGAAAATCCACAAGAACAATAGCCTCCCCAAAATTCATGCATTCCTTAGCCTTTAGGACTGTTATGAACGTAGTAAGTCCAAAGGAATTAAACAAGTTCCTACGAAATTCCAGCATTAGAAAAGAACAATTTGGTAGAGCGCAAGTTGACCGCTCTCTGGAGTCTCCTGATCACCTTCTGGTGTTTTTTTGGATTCAGAAGGATGACCCTCCGGCCTCTGCTTTCACGGAAAGCAGACAACCCTGATCACCTGATGTAGAGAACAATCACACTTCATATTTCCACAGGCATATTGGGGCTTCAAGTGAAATGAACAAATGGCAAAAAATTATTCCAATAACATCATAGAATACGGATAATCTCACTGCTGCCGTAGCCAAATCGTTCCCTCCAAGAACATAACGAGCAGAGTGGTGCAAGCACCCAAAAATGACGGGGTAATCCCAAAATAAACCCCAAGATAACATCCACAGCAGTCAACAGGACATCATCCATGATGAAAACTGAAAAGGCACCGGTCATTTCTTTTCAGACAAAACTATACAGACAAAAAAAAAGGATTTATACTTCTGGAATTTATTTCCTATTATTGGTGTGTTTGCCCCCTCAATGCCTTTAATGTGCCTTTACGTGCAGCCATCATGTCTGGCCTAAACAAACAAAATCTTCCGACTCTGAAGATGACCCGCTGTACATCCATGATCAACTATCACGAAGCCTACGCCCGTGATCAGATTAAGAATCCCTTCTAATCCGTTCTCCAGCAATAGCAAGCAACTGTGTTTCTTCATCTCATCCTGCATTTTGCCTGAAGAAATACTTTAGTTAGTACCTAATCTCAACAAGTATTAGCATGTATTCAGGTAAGCAACTGTTCAATATTAAGCCAGTGTGTGTGTGCGGCGGAACAAACCTGATTTGCAGGTGGGAGGCCTTAATGAAGTAACCATTCTGCCCAATCATTCCTCCTTCGGACATTATTTCCCTGTTAGCATACAAAGAGCAGTAAAACATGCAAATATAAGACATGTGACAGCTCATCATCTTAATAGTCAGAAACAGCGGGCACACAAAAATGTAAAGCCAACGTTGCAGGTGTGTAGAAGAACCTGCACTTCCAATATCTCAGAGCCTCGAATAGCATCTAGTATGTAGTTGGTATCTACCAAGTCTGTAAATCTCCTCATCTACGAAAGAACACAAGAAAGTTCTGGTGAATAGAACTGTTACAAGAACATCCTGGATCATTATATATAGTAATATACATTGATCTAAACCACTGGTATCAAAGCAAAATGGGGTCACCAAAAGACTCCAATAATTGTTGCAAATCAATCAACTTCGGGAGTATGTGGGCAGCATAATTACTACCAAAATATCTACAGGAAATGTGAGATGCCATTTTTTTTATACCAGTGTCGAAATATGATCAATTACCCAGTCCCCAGGTTTTTCTTGAACAAACATGGCTTGATTATATATTCCCAACAACTGAACCTTGGTAAGCTTTTGCAATCAGATATCATCATGTATGAGGAGACCAAGCATACTCAGTACAAGTTTCTGATGTACAATCCTTATTTGTAATTTGCAGTTAATTCATAAAAAATGCCAAGCATCTCCACATTCACAATTGCATGCCATATTGCCATCTTTCCTTCAACGTTCCCATTTTCACTTATGAAATTTTGGAACTTACTAGTTACTACACATTGACATACAGTACAAGACAAATGTTTTAAAGACATTAACACACAATGTAAATATCAAAAGTAGCCAATTGTTCCATTTTAAAGAAACAGCCAATTATTACTTGGCCATATGATAAATGCTAACAGATATTGCACACGTAAAGATACATGGACACAAGACGTTGCAACCATGGACCAACAGAAGAGTCTGTATGTCATGCTATCTCAATGAATACAGCACAATGGCAGATAACAATAGAGTCAGATATTTGAAGGCAAATGTCAAAAAGTATAATTCCATAGGTGCCCTCCTCTGTAACATATATAAATTGTAGAAATGAAACGCAGCAGCCTCAAGTCTTATTACCCCAAATACCTTCAACAATGCTTGCAGGTAATGTTAGAACAATATGCAAACAAAACAAAGTAGAGTACAGAATATAGTAAACATAATCCAATGACAATAGTAGCTTCCTAGTAAGAGTAGAGGGTGTTGGATCCATAGTGCAGCAGGCAAAATAGCGTTACAACAGAAAATGAGAGAAAGGGGGATACCAATAGGTGCAAATTGAACAGTTAGCCTTGTCCTTGTGTATTCATTTTACAAAATAATGGAAGATTACATGCTACTGCCACAGAAAATTCTATAGGCCAGGCCCAAATGCAGTATACGATCTTGGGTGGACCAAGTGATGAATGCACTCTCTTATATTCTCCCAGAACAAATGCATCTTCAAAGGAAAATTGGACTTCTTTTCTAAATAAATAAAAATGAAATTTAGTTCAAGACAACAATGCAAAGAGAACCTCTGGGGATACTGGCATTTACCATCCACTGCTACGAACTTATTCCGAAGCACTGACCTCAGCTCCTTATTCTCATAACATTTTATATCTTATAATCTCAAAAGGCAATTTGGTGATAGCTACTAGATAAAATCTTAACACCAGATGCCATCTTTGAAATACCATCTGATTGTACAGTTTTGCAATATCATACCTATTTCATCTATTAGACAGAAAGAAATGACTAGTCAAATGCAGGTGTAGCTAATCGTAATATCATGGTACAAAACTAACCTAAATTACAATCCACTTACAATACAGAAAGAAAAATAAACAGCTAGAATAAAGGCTAGAACAGATGCAATGCTGTTATACAAGGTACACTAAATCAAGAGTTGTAACATAACACTTCACAGAAGTATCTTTTACTGCCTTGCTCAATAAAAGCACAACCATCCTCATTTTATTATTTTATCGCTTTTTGTGAATATTGGGAACCACAAATTATGCTAAAACTATCATTATGATCAACCCATTTATGAAAAAAAAAGCTTTGGGAATGCAAGTTCTGGGAATGCAACATAAGTTATCTATATAAAATAAAGCCAGCAGAAGTAGCACATCAGCGTTGAACATATCAGAGGGGGACTAGGAAACCGCAGGAAATCAAGAATCAAACAGAAATTAAAAGAAAAAACTAACCCGGTTGAATCGAGTGATTAGGTCTATAGGTACCCATCCTTGATCATTCATAAGTCTCCTTAAGTATGTGTCGTGGCACAGATTATTGGTGCTAGCAACACAACAGGTGAAACACACTATTAGCAGCAAGAACCAGCAATAGCACTTCAAGAAAAATCAAGCAGATTCACTACCTAAAATAGAACTCCATCTGCAACCGAATGTCCTCTTGGAGATTTTGCTGATCCTGGTGAACCCATAAAGGCTGCATTGGCTGCCGGACAAGATGCATGTTCTGGAAATGCTCCACAGGTGTGAGATAGAAAGGATAGGCTTGCACATCACCTGTAAACTTCCACACTAACCACATTACAACAAAGAGATAGGAAGTTATTGCAAATAGTAACAGGATGAATTTCAGGCTCACCAGGGTACGCAAAGGGCGGAGCATATGGCACAAAAGGCTGTGGCACCATGAAATGGGCAGGGGGCAGGGGCGGCGGTGGTTGGTGAAAAGGCCCAGGCTGGTAGATGCCCGGCTGCTGCTGCTGGGGCACTGCCGACAGTCGAGGATAGTTCCTATGGGTAAAACTAGCCCCTCTCTCATGGTCACGGCGATTCCGACCACCACGACCGCCAAAGCCATTGCTACTGCCGCTACCATTTCGGGCATTATTGTTCCAGAGGTTGCTGCCGCCGCCACTATTTCTATAGCTCCCGTCACCACTACCAGTGCCATTATTGTTGCTGCCACCACCGCCACGACCCTGCCCATTCCAGTTGTTATTGCCAAGAGCCCTTCTACTGCTGTCACTGCCACTGGTTGCGCCGGTGCTCACACTATTGTTCAGGTTGCTGCCACCACCACCATTGCTGCTGTTGCTGTCACCATAGCCGCTGTTGCAGCCGCTGCCACTACCATTGCTTCCATTGTTCCAGTTGCCATCACCACCACTGCCGCTGTTCCCATCACCACAGCTATTTTGACCAGAACTGAGGCCACCACTGCTCCCATTGCCACCGCTGCCACCTCCATTGTTTCCATCGTTGCCACCACCGTGCCGAACTGGATTTGGTTGGTTTGTGCTGCCGTTCTGTTGCGAGGAGGCCGCGACGGTGACATTGGGAGGAGATGTAGAGGTAGGGTTTGAGCCAGTGGAGATCGGATTAGCAACTAGATGCGGCAGCGGCGATGACACGATCAAATCCTCCTGATTGAATCAATATATCATCAAACAGATAAAAGCATCGGGTTGTACTTGGATAACTACAAATGGAGAGATTTTCTAGATGTATTAGCATCGGAATATATCGAGTTCGCGAGATTTAGTACTGATGCGGAGGGGGCGGAGCCATCGGAGAGGGACTTGAGGGAGTCTGACGAGGCCGACTTGGGCCACGCGCGCGCCGACTCGGCGAGCGCCGGCCACGACGCGGCGCCGCCCATGATGCCGCCGGGGGCCGCCGCGGCGGGGGGCGGCGCCGGCACGTTCCACGCCGTCTTCCTCGCAGCCGCATTGCCGGCATCGGCCCCCTCCATCTGGCCGGGCGGATCCCGGCGATTCGCCTGCGGCGGCGGAGGCGACGGCGGCGCCGCGCGGTAGGGCGCCGGCGCGAGGGCGGCGCTCGCCGCAGGTTGCGTGGGTGCGGCGCCACCAGCGGCCGGCGACATGGGGAGGCGAGGCAATGGAGCGCGGAGAGTGGATTCGGGTCGGGGTTTTTGGCTGCGATGAAATCGGGAACGGAGGAAATGAGGAGGCAGGAGAGGAGAGGAGAAGAGGGAGGGGTGGAGCGGCGGCGGTGGGAGGTTAGGTGGGGAAATAGAGGAACTCGCCGAGGTATTTCTGGCAACTTTACGCTAAGGACGAGGGATTTTGTTGCGCCTTCATTGCTAGTGAACTCCATCCAGCCAACGTGTCTTGTTAGCCAAAAAAAAAAACAAGAAAACACAAAACAAACGTGAACACAATTCAAGGGAGATACCACAAAATTCAGAGAAAAAAATAGCTAAACGGAAAAGGAACGGTTCTCACATTTGGTTTTTGAGGTGGAAATGAAACTAGGTGAGGATTCAATAACCTGTAAATAAATTATTTATCTATAGTAGAAGTTGAAACAAAGACTTGTTTAGATGCCCTATATATACTCGTGCTAACCTGAGTATCAACCACTCTAGTCGAAGGGATCTATAATCAGATATGTGGGAGTGGGACATACTTCTCCGACCAAATGTGTTTATGCTGCAATTAATCATGTGCAAATGAATAGGATGTGCGTTTTTGTCTCTGACAATTTATCCTCCATCACTGACAATAACTATCTCTCGACTATGTCTGGAGAGATGTCTCGCTGACAGCAATTGCTCTAAACGTGCAGAATTGATGAACAAGATGTTTCCCTACGAGGCTGCAACTGCCATCCGTTCGAACCTTTACAAGGGACAGCGTCAGGAGTTGGAGGAGGGACAACACATCCTCGCAACACACAGCCTTGTAGCTTCAGCACATATTGTTCTTCATGAACAGTGTGCACCCCACTGTAATCCCATTCAACACAAGAACACAGGAAGAAGGTTGTTAATTTCCCTGAAGACGGTATGACCCTGTTAAAACACCCTGTTTGTTCTTATGTGGTCTCGAGTGTGATGTCCTATGCATTTACTTCGTAAGATCGTGGTAGTAATTCATCCATAAAACTAGAGCCACAAACTAGAGCTAATCTTTTCTCGAAATATGAAAAAAAAACGAGCTCATAATTTCTTATTACTATATTGATCTAGAATTTCTTGTTAGTATGTTGACTCTTTCTCCATTTGATGCTAGTCATTCATTGTGGCCACCTTTGCTGCATGCACTACCGAGAGGAGTAAAAATTTGCACCATGTATGAAGAAGAAATGTTTTACCAGTGCTGTATTTACAGTGGAATCATTTTTTAGTGGAGCGTTAGGGTTGCAGATGTACGATTCCGTCTTTCAGAATTTAAATCCTGGTATTTATCTATTATGCACATATAAATGCGTTTTCAATAGAATTTTTGTGGGCTTATGAATTTATCTTTAGCTCCAGTCTTCTAGACGTGCGTTAACGAGACATATTTGTATATGTGCATGTGATGTTCGTGCTTGTGCGCAAGTGCGTGTATGCCTCTCTTATAATGAAAAGGGCATTTGAGGATTTGCCAACCCTATGTAGATGCAATTAAGGATTTTTTTTGTCAATGTGTCACTAATATGTGGATTCTGAGAGCACATATTCAGTTACACGTAAAGAAACAGTAATAATTTATATCTATTCATAGTGATAGATTCTCAGTTACCCTAAAAAACCATCTTACAACTACTGCTTTTAAAAGACCACTCACGGAGGAGTCCTCGCGAAACACGTTGGATTGAACTGATCCAGTTAGGCAGTGTTTGGTTCGAGGGACAGGGACGTCCCAGGTAGAATATCACACTTTGGGATGGTGTTTGTTTCTGAGACAAGTAGAGTCAAGGATATCCCACTAGGAATATTCCTTGTAGATTCGGGACCAGGCAATCCTCTTTTTTTCATGGGACAGAGTCATCCCACGTGGGACAGAGTCATCCCACCTCTTTGTTTTTTAAGTACTATTTTGTTTAAATTTTTTTTAAAAAAAACTCAAAGGCTTATGTGTACAAACTTATCAACAATAGCCTTCAATTTTTTTAAAAAAAAAACTCAAATGTCACACATGTCCCACCTTCATCCTTCCATCCAAACAAAGGATGGGACCATTCCATCCCACTTTATCCTTCCAACCAAACAAAAAACAGGGATGACTCTATCCCCCTAACCAAACAAAAAATGGGATCATCCCATCCCAAAACCAGGGACAGGACCATCCCATCACACCTTGTCTCTAAACCAAACACAATCTTAGGAAGTGTTTGGTTGGAGGGATAGGGTGGGATAGGATGGGATGGCTCCTTTGATCAAGCTTATCTGTGTGTTTGGTTGGAGGGATGGGGTGGGATGAAATGGTCCAAAGTGGGATGAGCCTATGCAAATTTAGAGAATATTCTTCTTAGATGCTGGACCATGTGATTCTATTTTTTTTGTGGAACTATCTCATCCCATTCTTATCCCATCCTATCCCACCCTATTTCTCCAACCAAACACATTAGTTAGGCAACGGTCCTACACAAGCTCTGAAGCCTGAACTACCCTTTTTTCGCGTGCCTGTTATGTATGTCTAGCGGTCATGCGTAACGTCGTGAAGTTTCTAGAGTTTTTAGCACTTTTAGTATATTTTGAACTTGTATCGGTAAATATAGTCATAATTGTGCGATAATTACGAAAATATTACTCTGATATATGATGACCGAACGGCCAGTGGTGTCCTGTAGCCGTACGGCAGGAGCCTGTCGCCCGGCCATCATGCGGTTCCTTGTATACCATCTTGTTACCGAACGACAGGTAATTTGAAATCAAAGAAAAAGAGAGAAAAGTGATAAACCAGATTTTCTATAATTATTTTTGTGAAGAAAAAGATATCAAAAGTACAATGTTTTGTGTGTAGTCGGAAAGGTTGCAAATTATACGTTGTCGAAACACTGAGAATGGTCAGGAGGTTGGAATTTTTAGAGTGATCGAATTCTATAGTAACCGGTCGATACTTGAAGCTATATTAGCCGATTGGAGGGATCGGATGCTATAACGTGGTCGGATGAGTTGGAGGTTATAACCGCGCTTCGATCACGATGCTTCGACCATACGACACTGCCTTGGCCGCATTGTGACCATGCAACAACGACTTAGCCACACGGCCACAAGGCTCCTTCTATCAGGTGTCATGTCCATGATGTTGCCGTTTGATGACTATATGGCAAAACGGATATTTTTGTTATTGTCACATATATAATGATATTTTTATAAATTTGATATCAAAATATGTATAAGTGCCAAAAACTAAAGTTTCTGCATATGTATGTGCGTACATTATGACCTGTTGCACCTTTTACAACGGCCTCTGTACGTTTGATTTGGGTGGTGATCAGTTGGGCTTAGGTGGTGATCGGTTCGGCTGAAAAGCTCGTGGTTTATGGCTGAAAACACTGTAGCTGGCTGAAAAAAACACTGTACCTAACAGAGGCTTATTTAGCATAATTAAATTTAAAAAAATTTAAAAATAAAAAAATATGTTAGCCCATTACGTATAATACAAACAAATACGGGAAAAAAAGAACCGGCAAAAAAGCTCAACAAAAAGTCAAAAGTTCAGAAAAAGACGAAACTTATGAATAGTGAAAAATAAGCCATAAGCCGAAGTCGAGTTGATCAGGGCCTTAAAAGCTAGGGGTGAAAACGGGTCGGATTCGGACGGATATTGCTGTTACCATATCCTAACCTATATTTTTTCTCCGGATTCGGTACCAATCGGATTCGGTACCAATCGGATTCGGTGTCAGATCGGTCGGGATTAACTCATTTCGTTTGCACCACTACTTGTTTGTAAGGAATGCATACAGTGCAGTAAATGGAGTATGACGCACTGACTTGATGTTACTATTTAATAGCTGATGTGGAAAATTTTATTTTACCATTGCAAAAGAAAATGAAACATCAAATAATAGCACTAACCTGAAATCAAACTTGAAGATGTATCGGATTCGGACGGATATTGCTGTTACCATATCCTAACCTATATTTTTTTCTCCGGATTCGGTACTAGTCGGATTCGGTACCAATCGGATTCGGCGCCGGATCGGTCGGGATTAACCCGACCCGTTTTCACCCCTATTAAAAGCTCATGACTTATGGCTGAAAACACTGTAGCTGGCTGAAAAAAAATCTATAATTACCGGATGCGTCCAAATATCGTCACATTGTTTGGCTCTACGTACATTTTGTACATATAAGCAGTAGTTGGCACCTGGCAGGATAGATTGGCGTGTCGAGCTGGTCGACACGGCTTGGTTGTCTGCAAGCGCGCGCGGGACTCACGAGTCACGAGTGAGGTTGACCGGCGGGTCCGGCCGGGCCCCACCCGTCAGCGAGGGGCCGCGTGGCAGCAAGACCCGATCGAGCAGGTCAAGCAGTGCAGTCAACCCAGGTGCTTTTCATACTGCGCTTGTGCCATGTCTTGTCGAGAGAAGCTAAGACCACTGCTATAGCCTATAGATTATTGAGTAGTGAGATTGAGACGTGATACATAGATAATAGGGCGCTTGCCTGGCGAGACTTCTAATCGACCCGCCTGCCTTGTTTAGGCATCGGGACAATCGCTAGCACTGCCCCGCCCCGCAAGCAGCAGGCAGGCAGCAAGTTCTTTGTTTGTTTATTCACGAGTTCGTGCCTCGTGCCAGCACACGCAAAGAAGAAGAAGCCGGATGGTCATCAAGATAACAGAAAGGAAAACGGCAGAAGGCTCCATACATCATATCTCGATGGACTTGGGCATCCAAAGGGCAAGGATTCTCCTGTATTACAAGCTGCCAGACTAGAGATAGCAATAGGTACCCGAAATCCGATATTCGGTGGATTTTTACTCTATTAGGGTATGGATCTGAGTCAATTTCCTAACTCATGAGTCTCTTAATGGGCAAAAAGCTCGACCCATCGGGTCTGCCGAGTTTGGGTACGTTCCTATAGTACCCAAACCCGTAAACTCATGGGTAATATAAACCCGATCCATAGGAGTTATAAATCCAGGCTCCCAGGCAAACCAGCCTAGCCCATAGCCCATTAGCCATTTAGCCCCAGCCCCCAAATCCAATGTGGCAATGCCCCATTACCCATACGGCTAGCCCTAGCTAGCACTCGATCACGGTCACTACTCACTCCTCCCCAGTCCCCACCCCGATTCAACAGCCGCGCGGCGCAAGCGCAGATCTGCGCTCGCGCTCGGTCTCCGGCAGCTCCACGCCGCCTCCCGTCCCGCAGCTCTCGCTCTGCTCCCGCCTCTCGCCGCACGCTGCGTCCTCCCGCGCGCCTCGCCATCGCCTCGCCTTCCAGCCACGCCGCCCCCCCACGCCGCACCAACGCGCATTGCAACAATGAGGCTCTTGGCCATGGCGCCGCCCTCCGCTCCAACGAAGATGGCGGTGAACTTCTTCCTCCTCTCCATTAACCATTGTTGCAGCTCAGACATCGACCCCACGGCGACCCGTGGTACCCAAGTAACCCAGTGGGCATGGGTCTGTGCAAAAACCTGCACCCGTCACGGGTATGAGTTTTTTAGTGAGCACGTCCAACTTTCATGGGGCACGGGTTTGAGATAGCAAAACCCAGCGGGTTTGTGCCCGTTGCCATATCTAGGCCAGACCCTTCGTGAGTTGGTTTCATCTTTTTTTACGAAAAAGTCTTCCTATTTTCACGCAATTATGTGCAGGTCCTTAGTTTTGTAGGCAGACTCCACCATGTCAGCATTTCGCCGAAAAGTCCTTTGCATTTTTGCAATTGCCTATAGATCCTCAATTTTTTTTCAAAGAAACCCTCCATTTACATGATAAAGCCCCGTGATTTTCCTGATTGATTTTTTTTGCAACTCCGATTTTTCCGGAATTACTTTTGGGCCCTTGATTTTTCAAAAAAAAAAACCCCCACAAACTGTTGGCTCTTTTGCTTCGATCCACGTAGTAGCTAGTGCGGCGTGTCACCGCGCTTCCGCAGCTAGTTATGTTTTCCCTCGTACGTAGTTCATGATGATGGTTATGTTCTCTTGGATTGTGGTCAGTGTCTTTTAGCTATGACTAATAGTTTTTTTTAACTCGGATTACAACTGATAGTTTTTGTCTGTAATTTTCGAGATGGCAGTGGTAGAGACGTCGATGTAGACAATGCACACAATTTTATGCTCAGAAAACCGTTTAGAGAATCAGCATAAAAAACCGCCATATTTATTTTGACTTCTAAAAAAACCAAAACCCCAAAATAACATAACCCAAAATAACTTCAAGCAGCAGGCAGGCAGCAAAATCCTTGTTTGTTTACTCATGAGTTCGCGCCTCGTGCCAGCACACGCAAGGAAGAAGCCGGATGCCATCTCATCATCTGTGTACCCTCTACTGATTCCTGTTGCGTATTGTAACGCGGAAACCACCAGAAAACAGGAAGGAAAACAGCAGAAGGCTGCGTACATATCTCGACGGACTTGGGCATCAAAGGGCAAGATTTGCGTTATCCCACCTACGAAAATCGTCTCATTTATTCTAACTTTTAGAGTAACAGAAAGTCTAAAAAAACATAGCGGGTTACAATCTGTAAGCCAGTGAGTCAAAGCAACGCGTGAAGTTGCCAATGAAACTAGCAAGGAACACTCGCTATTGTTGTAAGCGCTAAGTCATGCACCACCAGTACGTCAGGATTGGTCTGAGTATTCGACACTGAACAAAGGCAGAAACAGACCGATCGATCGAACAAATCTGACTAGATAGTCGTCGCTCGATTTCTCTGTTTAATATGAAACGAGATCAATTATAGAAGTTACAAAATAATAGATTGAAAACACAGAGAGATAGAGAAAATTCTTGATCTTTTTCTTATTACTTTGTTGATTGTATATGTATAAAATCTATCGATACAGCTCTCTATTTATAGTCTATCGATAAGATGTCCATTATAAACCAAAGCTTGTGATCTAGTACCAGATTTCCTAACAGATAGAAAGACAAGTGGGAGCCGAAGACATCTACGTATACTGGTGACCTCGTCGTACTCAGCAGCACGATGCACGCTCGGCCGGTACATGCATGCACCAAATCCGCTTTGACGTGCTGCATGCGGAGCGGAAAGAAAGGTCCAGTCTTCCGATCCGGCGTGTGCGAAAGCCCGGTCAAAAAGCTGTTCGACTCGATCCGATTCCTGCTAGCCAGGTGGGCCCAGCGGAGACGCTCCTTAAGAGTATCTTCAACAATATGAGCTAGTTACTAACTCTAAGACAACTTCTTCAATAGTATTAACTTTTAGCACATAGCTTATAATATAAATAACCTCACATAGCACTCTCACATAATCTTGAAATGTGTGTATGAGACTAGCTCTTGATCAAGAGATAGCTTTTCTTTCTCTTCTATTAAAATATGAAATAATATGCTTAGAACTAGCTCATAAGAGCAAGTATTATAAGAGACTGTAAGCTGGCTGTATGCTGAGGTGGATGAGAGAGAGGAGGAGAGAGAAGAGAGGTGGGCTGTAAGCTTACACCACCACCAAGCACAAGAACCAAGAAACTTTGTGAGAGGAAGGGGTAGATCATACACCTTCACCGGTGTAACTACTATATGAGAGAGAATGATAAGTGGTGTAAGTATTCATACAACCAAACCAAGGTCAGATTATAAGATTTGCTCTAAATCACTATTGAAGATGCTCTAAGGTGGCAGATGACGTCGCTGGTGTGGGGCCCGCCCGACGCCACCTCCTGCAGCTCGCGACAAAGTGGCTTGAGTTTTCCTCGCTTCTTCCCGGCCAGGCATGGTGGGATTGGATGGGCGCTGCCGGGGAGCCTTGACCAAACGGGCAAGCAAGCACTCGCCCACTCGGATGGACGGATGGATGGGTGCCACGAATCTGTTGCTGCGATCCACTAGCTGCTGGATCGAGTAGCTGGTCGTCTTCGCCGTTGGATCTGCTTCGAGATTCATACACCAAATCGTTCTCAGGTTCACTGATCGTGCGGTAACACTACTAGCAGTGGGTGTCATCGTGTACCAATCAACGACAAAAATATAACGGAGGTGATGCTTTACTACTACTTTAATTATTCCCTCCATTCCAAACAGGTCCTCTTGGCTACGTTCAATTAAACATTATAACTTTTTGGCTATTAGTATATTTTTGAATGTTTATATTTGACGAGTAAGAATGATACAAATAGTTGTCTTGAAAAATATATTTATAGATTATGCGGATATCCAAAGTAACTTATTTTTAACTGGTTGGAACGGCAACTTTTTTCAATGGAGCTTATGGTGGTGATCGGTTCGGCTGAAAAGCTCGTGGCTTATGGCTGAAAACATTGCAGCTGGCTGAAAAAAACACTGTATCTGACAGAGGCTTATTTAGCATAATTAAATTTTAAAAAATTTAAAAATAAAAAATATGTTAGCCCATTACGTATAATACAAACAAATACGGGAAAAAGGAACCGGCAAAAAAAGCTCAACAAAAAGCTAAAAGTTCAGAAAAAGACGAAACTTATGAATAGTGAAAAATAAGCCAGAAGCCGAAACCGAGTTGATCAGGGCCATGTCAACCAGACAACACAATATGTAACCAGACAACTCCTAAGGATGTGTTTGGTTTGAGGAATGGGGTGGGATAGAATGGGATGGTTCCTTTGACCAAATCTATCCATGTGTTTGGTTTGAGGGATGGGGTGAGATGGAATGGTCCAAAGTGAGACGAGCCTGTGCAAATTTAGAGAATATTTTTCTTAGATGCTGGACCATGTGGTTCCATCTTTTTTGTGGAACCATCTCATTCTATTCCATTTTCATCACCCCAATCAAATACATCCTAAGAAGAGGATCTATTTATCTCCATTGCTCCTATTCAAAAGTCAAAATGCTCCACCATTGCCAATGGACATGCATGCAGATTCCTGCGGGTGCAAAATCCAACAAGTTTTTTTTTGTTGCTCTCGCCTCTCGCTGACTTGAAAGTTTGTTAATGGCCGGCGCACATCTCCCCAAGAACTTCTTCGAAGAATCGATGCGGTGGTCCTTCCTATCGATTGTTTATCAGAAGAAAAAAAAACCCAGTTGTACTGTATAGCCATTACTTAGGTTCTGCTTTTTTTTTTACCATGGAAAGTACGACTAGAGAATGAAGCTGTGGCCTGTGGCAGAGAAGGCACTTGTCTGCTGTTTGTAACCACTGCTACTCTGGTCCGTCAGAAAACAAACGGTCGTGTGCAATTCGTGAATGGGGCTTCCCTATCCCTTCTCCCTATTCCCTCAATTTAAACTACTCAAATCTCATCCAATGGCTATTTTGTTTTTATATTTTGACTATTTTCCCGTCCATCATAAATAATAAAAAATATAGAAAAAATAAAAAATTTATTATAATTTTTTTTACAGAAATTATAATTTTATTTTATTTTGTAAAAAATTATAATTAAAAAATAAATTTTATTTTTTCTGTATCTTTTTATTATTTATGATGTATGAGCAAATGGTGAAAAAAACTAGCCATTGGATGAAATGTGAGTGGTTTAGATTGAGGGAATAGGGAAGCCCCATTCGCAATTTGTAGCAACCACTACTGTGTACCTGATCGGTTCGGCTTGAGCTTCTGGCTTCTGGCTTATTTTTCACTATTCATAAATTTCGTCTTTTTCTGAACTTTTGGCTTTTTGTTGAGCTTTTTTGCTGGTTCTTTTTTTCCCGTATTCGTTTGTACTATACATATTGGGCTAACATATATTTTTTAATTTTTTTAAATTTAATTATGCTAAATAAGTCTCTGTTAGCTATAGTGTTTTTTTTTTCAACTAGCTACAATATTTTTAGCCATAAGCTTTTAAGCCTAACTGATCACCACTGATTTGACACTAGCCAGTAGGCAGATGGCAAACCGTTTTATGATCTGGTCGTCCTGGGCTGGGCAGTGGCCGGAGCAGTCGCTGTAGCTTGTCTTCGTTCCAAGCACTAGTACTACAACACATTATTGCTTCAGCTACTCTCTTTCGCTCGCACAACATAATTATCATATCATTCAGAGGATTTGGTAATGCTAATATGTTGGCATCATGCATACAGTTCACAAAAGTAAAATTCGTCTCTAATAGTAGTCCGAAACGTTCCAACGCAGGATGGCAATTGTCTATTGTCGATGATCAAGACCTAAAGTCTTCTATCAAATTTACCGAAAAATAAAATAAAAAGAGTGCAATTAAACAAAGACTTTATTACTTAGATAGAATGAGTTTCATATAGGCTGTTAATCGATTCGAGCACTCAGCAGGAATTATTAGCAGAAAGTTATCACACGCCTAAAGTGCATGAACAGATTGGATGCTGTAAAATTTGCACTTGCTGATCCAAAATTCCAGAGTGTGCATCTAAGGCAACTATAACGAATATTCTATCCACACTTCCGTAACTGCATCGGGGTGTTCGATGGGTCCTTCCATGACATGCTGGACTGGACTGTGCCTTGGCACGGTGCTGTGCGTGTCATGTCGGACTAGCCTGCCATACTGAGTGCAAAGCACGCCTGATCATGTCGAGTTGGCACGATATGTTTACTGTTTATGCTATGTTGTGCATGGCCTGACCAACAATACTATGCCTCGGACTAAAACGATTAGCTTTGACCATTTAACCAGATCTGATCATGAGTACACCGAGCACTCCGATTGCCATTCCTAAACGCATCCCATGGGCCATGGCAATTGCACTTGCACCTAACTCGCCTTCAAGTTTTGTTATTCACTCACCTAACTCGCAAGTTATGACGCGACATTAGCATCCCTTTTTTGAGGCCTGGGTATCTTCCGGCCCGGCTGCAGTGCACATCATATTTTGCTTTGCCAGGTCGAGACTTCAAGGGCTTGTTTGGTTGTCTGCATCAGCTCATGCATCTGTATGCGCGTGGTCAGGTTGAGGAAGGAAGCTCCTCAGCCGCGTACGAGCTCAGTCTGACTTCAGTTACTTTTTTGCATCCACTCGTGCAGGCTCTCACTCCGATGCAGCCAACCAAACACCATCTCTCTATATGAGCGGATACGAACTACTCTGATACAGGCAACCAAACAGACCCAAGTGAACGCGAGTACAGCGATACGTTTAATGGTCGCGTTGTCCAGTTGGTCCCTGTGGCGAAGACTTGTTAGGCCGTCGATCCAAAAATGAAACAAGGGATTCACGTTGGTCTGCGCGGCACAGGCGCGGCCCACATCCATTGAGGCTTCCTGCTTCGTGGGCTGGGGCGATCGGCCCGATCCCATTCCTGTTTTGGAGCTGCGAGTGCCTCTTGGAGTTTGTTCGTCGCAATTGGAGGCGTGTGCGACCTGGGCACGACACCTACTGGAAAATATGATAATCGTACACCCCAATAGGCACAGTGTAGAGTCATGGGCCGCGAAAGTTTCTACGGTACACTGGTGACATAATTCACTTTGTAACGCACGAACGAGATGATGATACGTAGCAAAAGTACTGTACCAGTTGTTGTAAAAATATTTTACGTACAACTGGTACTATAGTAAAAAGTAGAAATATTATTTTTCTTGTACGGGCTACATTACTGCTACAGTGTTCATGCCACATGTCGTCGTCTCATTCGTTCGTTACACAAATTTGATTGTGTCATCGGTGTATAATAGAAATTTTTGGTGGGCGGCACAGTAACAATATTTATTATCTCGAAACGCAAGTCATTGTTTGGAACGTGTACGCAGTGCACGTGACAGCTCGGATCACCGGGACGGTTGTATGGCGCCTCTGTCTCTGTTCTTACAGAAAAAGTTATAAATTAAACAGTGGAGATAGATAATGTGGTAGGGAGGAACCAGCACGTGCCGCATTCGCGCACTTCCTTGCATGCCCAGCTCTATCGCGTTGCACAGCTAGCCCTGCATGGGAGCGCCAGGTAAACGGATGGATCCACTCAAAAGCGAAACGGTGACCACGAAATTAAACGCGGACAAAAGAGTCGCGTGCGCCGCGACGGCAACGGGACGGACCGGGGCGAGGGGGGAAAAAAATCTGACGCCAATTAATTCAATCCTCGCAAGCGAACGACCAGTCGATCATCGCGCGGTCAGGGCGGTCCCCCTCTCGCCGGAAAACGGCAGCCTTGGCCGGAGACGACCGGCGACGGCGACGTGCAGAATGCTTTGTCCAGACTCGTTTTAATCAGGCTACGTGTGTGTGTCTATATATATATATATAGGACGAGTGTTTCATGCACCATGGTGCCTAGGCACCAATATCAATACCCGTTGATTTGCTTTGAGATTCGCAACGTTTGATGTGGGTATCTTCATATACCCATAAAAAAGTATATTTGAGATATCAAACTCCGAAAAAATTTAAATTCAACCTCAGTTTAATTAGTTTGAACTATTTTTATGGTATATACTCACTGTAGTTGCATTGAACTCAAAAGTAGTTCAAACTAGTTTGAACTGAGTTCAAAACTAACTTACCATAAATATATCAAGGGTATAAAATATTTTCATACCCAAACTCAAAAATTATCAATCATACACGTGTATCGGATGTTGGTGCCTAGGCACCATGGTGCATTATGTAATTTTCCTATATATATATATATATATATATATATATATATATATATATATATATATATATATATATATATATATATATATATATATATATATATATATATATATATATATATATATATATATATATATATATATATATATATATATATATATATTTGAAATGGGACACCTAGGTGCCTGCACACCTAGGCTCCCTGCTAGTTAGATTGCTTTTAGATACGTCTAGAACAATGGTATGTATGGTATGTAATATATTAGGCATGCTAAATCAATCATGGAAGGAAAGTCTTAATCATGGATGGAAAGTCTCAATCACACTAGCACGCATCTAAAAGCAATCCAAAGGTAGGGAGACTAGGTGTCAGGACACCTAGGTGCCTCGTTATTTATACTATATATATATATATATATATATATATATATATATATATATATATATATATATATATATATATATATATATATATATAGAAAATTACATAAGGCACCATGGTGCCTAGGCACCAACATCCGATACACGTGTATGATTGATAATTTTTTTGAGTTTAGGTATGAAAATGTTTTATACCCTTGATATATTTATGGTAAGTAAGTTTTGAACTCAGTTCAAATTAGTTTGAACTACTTTTGAGTTCAATGCAACTACAGTGAGTATATACCATAAAAATAGTTCAAACTAATTAAACTGAAGTTGAATATAAATTTTTTCGGAGTTTGACATCTCAAATATACTTTTTTTATGGGTATATGAAGATACCCACATCAAACGTTGCAAATCTCGAAGCAAATCAACGGGTATTGATATTGGTGCCTAGGCACCATGGTGCATGAAACACTCGTCCTATATATATATATATATATATATATATATATATATATATATATATATATATATATATATATATATATATATATATATATATATATATATATATATATGTATGTACGATGGAGAATACGAGACGTTGATTTGAAGAAACTACCAAGCTAATTACTGAGGGAGTAAATATCTAGCTCTGTGACATTACATGGGAGGGGAAGACTGGGAAAGGATACGTATGAGTCGGGGGAGTCGTGTCACTTCATTACGAGCTACGGCGTCTGTGGCACGTTTGTAACTATAAGTCGCGGTGGAGTATTTGTACGTATGGACAGTGCACGTACTAGTCACGCGGGATGGATAAGGAACTAGCTAGTAGCACTGACATTTGTGGATGTCCCGATTTCCTATCTAACACTAGCTTGAGGGGGCTTGCTGGTGGAGGAAAAAAAAAATCCTCCGTGGGTAGCTCACGCTAGATGATGAATATGTGTGATCATCACCCTATATTGATAGGAAAAAAGTAGGTACTACAGCCGACACAGGCTCCTTGCTGTTGATCTGCCATATATCTAGAGACTATAGTTACTTTATTCTCGAATAACTTGGGCGCTGTAGATTTCGTGCTCGCTCATTTCTGATCCAACAAAGAGAACCGAGTCCCATCACACAGGCTAATTTTGGAAGAAACTTGCAAACTCCAACCAAGCATTACATTCTATAGAATCCCTTTCTTTTCTACAAAGAAAGAGCACCGGCCCATACTACAATCTCACAAGGGAGGAGTTATTCTGCACTATACAATTATAAAAGATACGCAGGTCTCTCGGCTTAATCGAACTCTCGTACGTACCAATTGTTACCCCCACGTTTGCTGCTGTTTGCTAATTAAAAGGAGTCGTTTCGGTTTATCCACGCTTCCGAGAAGATACTCCGTTCATGCTAAATTGCTAATCTTGCTCAGAGTTATATAAGGCACATCAAAGACTGGACTGTGATGTTATTATGGATCATGCATGCTCCTGACTCCGCATAATTAAAGAAGCACTACATGATTACATAATAAGCACCAAAACGTCGCTTTACCATGGATGGGATCTTGTATCATGTAATTTTCACGTCAACATAATCAACTTGGCAGCAAATCTTCAACTTTTTTTGGTTGTAGGTAGAGCGAAATAGAAGGCAAACAGTGAATTGGAAGAAAAGAAGCTCCTCCAAATATCTAGCTTCTCTCCCCCTGCAAGCACTTCGCTATTTAAACCTCGCTCATCGCCTTCCTCTCTTCGCGTCAAGAACCCTAGTTGTACTAGCCTTATTGACTCTAGCTAAACAAATTTCTCTAACCATGTCCAAGGAGGAGGTGACAGCCGGCACGGCGGAGGCGGAGGCGGCGGCCGCGAAGGCACCGTACTGGGACCCGCCGCCAGCCCCGCTGCTGGACACGAGCGAGCTGGGCAAGTGGTCCCTGTACCGCGCTCTCATCGCCGAGTTCATGGCCACCCTCATCTTCCTCTACGTGAGCATCGCCACCGTCATCGGGTACAAGAACCAGGCCTCCAAGGACAAGTGCACCGGCGTCGGCTACCTCGGCGTCGCCTGGTCCTTCGGCGCCACCATCTTCGTCCTCGTCTACTGCACCGGGGGAATCTCAGGCACGTGCCTGCTCGCGCACATATATTGTACTTGTACGCTCATGTATGAACGTTGTAACGATGAGCTTGTTGAACTCATGTATGGGGTGCAGGTGGGCACATAAACCCGGCGGTGACGTTCGGGCTGTTCGTGGGGAGGAAGCTGTCGCTGGTGCGCACCGTTCTGTACATCGTGGCGCAGTGCCTCGGCGCCATCTGCGGCGTGGGCATCGTGAAGGGGATCATGAAGCACCCGTACAACTTGGAAGGCGGCGGCGCCAACTCCGTGTCCGACGGCTACTCGGCCGTGGGAGCCCTTATCGCGGAGATCGTCGGCACGTTCATCCTCGTCTACACCGTCTTCTCCGCCACCGACCCCAAGCGCACCGCGCGCGACTCCTTCATCCCCGTACGTGTTCTTTCTCACGAATATAATGAAGACGAGATCCAATGGTCTGTGCAATAGCAAAACTGTTTTTTTAAAAGGGAGAGATTTTTTTTTGGAGGAGAGGGAGATTTTTTTTGAAAGGGGTGAGGGAGAATTCATGACCATTGGATCTCTAATCTAATGGTCACAAATTTAGATGATAATTAGGAAGAAAATATCTGGATGATATTTACCAATACCCTTTAGTTAATTAATTTTGGTTACATGTTTAATTCGTGTTTCACTGTGCATGCATGTATACACAGGTCTTGGTGCCGCTGCCGATTGGGATCGCGGTGTTCGTGGTGCACCTGGCGACCATACCGATCACCGGCACGGGCATCAACCCGGCGAGGAGCCTGGGCGCCGCCGTCCTGTACAACCAGCAGAAAACTTGGGATGAGCACGTAAGAATATACATCCATGCATGATTATTTTTGAACACAAGAACATCCACGATCAAACGTACGTGCATTTCGTAGCCACTATTCCGTTCGAAGTCGTCAGTCCTTGGGCTAATCAACTTTGTGTTATGGGATTCGGATGGACGCATCCTAATGTGCAGTGGATATTCTGGGTCGGGCCGCTCGTCGGCGCGATGTTGGCGGCGTTCTACCACAAGCTCGTGCTTCGCGGGGAGGCCGCCAAGGCGCTCGGCTCGTTCAGGAGCACCAGCGCGACGGCGTGACGACGAGATATATAGCTGGGCGCATGCATGCATGCTCGTGTGATCGAATTAAGCTGTTGATTGGTGATCTTGGTGTTCATTTGTACGTCGGCCTCTGCGTAGCTCTTGGTCTAATCTCGTTGGTGTTCATTTGCCGTCTCGTGTAATTGATATCAGTCGGTGTAGCATGCATGCAGGCATGCAATCTACCTTCAATTGCGTTATGCATGCTTGGTTTGGGACTGTGTCGTCACTGTGAATAAGTGCCACTATCTGCGTGGTACGTACGCTCTACCTTGTAGCTAGCTAGCACATGTTGTTTATGGATGCATTAATACCGGATTATATATGCACACTGCTGCGCGCGGTAACTAGATACCTAAATACGTGCACTTTTATTTTTTTTCTTCTAAGTGAGTACGTTACATTTTCCCGAGACCAATTTCCTATGTGATAAATATATAAAGGTGTGTGGATTAAAAGTCGAATTGCTCCAAGTTTTGCCTAGGAAATGAGTTACATGGATGTACTAGGTATGTAAACTCCCATTTGCGCGACTTGATTTATTTTGTAATAAGGAACAATTTAGGTGCATTAGACTAATTTGTTTTGTATATGAAATTTGACCAAGGCTACGGGGTTATATATCTGACCAAGACTAATTTGTAATAAGGGACAATTTAGGTGTATTAGATATCCTTCTTCTCTATTGTCCTAATTATGGGGTTGCTTTCTCTTATTCCTATATGCTACATATATAAATTGACATATATCTCTGAGTAATATATGTTATATGTATCTACAACATTAGAGTCATATTTGTTACCAAAAGTGTATAGTCAATTTATAGCCCGTTAATCTGTAGCGTTATAATCTGGATCCACCACTATCGACAGTGTAGATCTTTCCTCTTTTTCACCGATTACATGGTAATTTCTAGCTCTTGAGAGCAATGTGATGGCTTCTCTTGAATTTGCATATTTTTGGATTTCATACGACATGGAGTTTTTTTTTATTAGTTCTAGGTTCAATTTATATACAAATAAAATCGGTAATTTTCATTTCATCTTTATTCTATATTTTACATATTCATGGATTTTAATCGGGAATTCATATAAAAATCAAAATAGCTAATTTTCCTTTTATTTTTATTCTAGATTTGCATATTGTTAGATTCTACATGACATGGAGTTCGTTTTTACAGTTTTAGGTTGGAATCGCATACAACTTCAACTGCTATTTTTTATTTCATTTTTATTCTAAATTTAAGCTATTTAGGTATTTTACTTTAGAATTCATATGGAAATCAAATTGCTAAGTTTATTTTTATTTTGAATTTTAGTTTTAGGTTTGAGTTTGTACAGAAATCCAACTACTAATTTTTGTTCCAAATTTTAGTTTTACTTTGAAGTTCTTCGGTGTTCGTATGGAAATTAAATTGCTAAACTTATTTTATTTTTATTTTTAATTTCAGTTTTAGGTTTGAATTCATATACAAATCCAACTATGATTTTTTTATTTAATTTTTATTTTGAAGTTCTTTGGAGCCCATATGAAAATCAAATTTCTAGCTTTATTTTATTTTATTTCGAATTTCAGTTTTATGTTGAAATTCATACGCAAATCTAACCACTAATTTTATTCTGAATTTCAGTTGTTTTTATTGTACTTGACATGAACTCTTTGTTTTAATCTAAATCGTTATAACTTAGATCCGGCATATAGTGACTAGATTTTTTCTTTTTTCTCTAATTAATGTAAAAAAATTCTAGCTCTTTGGAGCGAACATGATGGTTTTTTCCTCTGCTTTAATAATAAAATAGATAGGTAGGTAAGTAGATAGATAGATGAAAAGATACATAGTTTCTTCTAAGTATTTTTTTGTTTTTTTATTAACCTAGCTCCCTGTCACCAGTGCTACTACGTGAACTTCAATTCGCTGCGAGTTACTTGAGCAATGCAAGGAGGGACGATAATCGTTCATTAAAAATCTTGAAAACCGGCATGATTTCTCCGGTTAATAAAACGATCGACTCAATAGTTCACACGAAGGCCATATGATTACAATCGAATTTTACGTGTATTTGTGAGAGGAGAGAGTACTACTGTTGGTTCACACACTAGTTATATGCGTGTCTAGAACAGGATTGGAATCCCTAGCTCCCATCATCCCATGTAGAGCTATTCCAAAGTGATTTAGTGAAAGAAGAAGGAATACCATCTTTTAATTCTCTTTGGATGGCTTGTGGCTGAAATGTCCTTCAACTATAGAGGGACACTTAAACAGAAACTTCTTTGACGAACAGTTACTGATACGCGCATCCCCTTCATTAATCATTAGTACTAGTTTTCTTAGATGATTCATCGGTACTAGTTGAGTAAATAGTCAGAAATAAAAAAGGAGGCATCACTATGTATGTACCGGGATCGGGCTGATGGCAACGGCAAAGGCCTAGGGCCCTGGCCTCTCTCAATCTGTTGGGCCTCTGGCCTGATTGCGTTGGAAGCCCGATGTTTTATCAAACACATACGGCCCGCGCGTACACATGGAGCAGTGAACGAATATACGGATACTGCGTACGTGTCAACGTTGAAGCAACGAACGAAACCATACGTGCAAGCCGAATACAAAGTCAACGCTCTGATCCATCCACAGATAGATCGATCCACGCCATCACCAGCTCTTCCCAACCAATTTGAAGGAACGGTCAAGGCCTCAATCATCACAAACATGCATCTTTTTAATCAATGGCATCATGCATCCTCTTCGCGATCTCACAACAAACTAATTACTCCATATGCTAGCTAATGCCTAATATAATAATCCGCACCACGTCCGGCCAAGCCAACCGTCGTGACGACGCGCCGGAGCTCGTGGGCGGCGGCGGCGGCGCGGCCACGGTGACGGAGAACCTCATGCCGCCGAGGCAGTACTGGCCGTTGACGTTTCAGATGAGTGGTGGTCCCCCGGCACGGTGAGGTTGACGAGGTCGTGCCCGGACGCCCACACGCGCATGCATGGTCTGGCTCGCCGGGTCGCACGTCCGGAACGCGTCCTGGGTCACACGGTACACGTTGTGCCGCCGCTGCACGTAGTCCAACACCGCACACAAGTACGTAACGCAGCATCAAGTGCAAACTTACTTGTACACATGTACATCGTCTCTAGACTAATTATATTGCCGATCTTGTGCTGGGCTTAGCTGATATTGCGCGTAACGTCACGTACGTACCTAGCGTGTCGCCGGCGGTGAAGTTGTACTTCTGCGACCAGGCGAGGTAGCTCGGGCCAATGGTCCACCCCTCGGAGACGCCGAGCGTCTACTCCGTCGCACCGGCGTGGCGTGGAGCCGCCGTCACCGCTAAGAGAAGTAGTGGAACGGTGGCTACGTGCTGTTAGTGGCGTAGCCAGGATCCAAATCCTATGAGATCAAACTATTCATGATATATAGCACATGTTATTACAATTGCACTCTACGATTTCTTATAGTTTGAAATTTAAAATGCATAGTAGCGGCATTAGTAATCGTCTTAAATACATTATTTTTACGTAGGTAATCATAAAACCACATACAAATTCGTTGCCGCTTCTGTTGCACAAATAGGGTTTTTTTGTAGTTCATGCAAGGAAAAAGCTCTTTGAATCATTTATAGCCATGGGTTATTTTTGAAGAATTTGAGGTGATCAATATGACACCAATTAATAACCTAAGATATCTAACCACTTCCGAAAATAAGTCCTGAAAAAATAGCACTAAGAAAGCCAATTGAGGAATACAGATCTTGGCCGGAGTGCACAAGAACCACCACCAAGAACATGGAAGCAGGTGCACAAGACTCGCTGAAGGCCATGCGACAGGCAGTTAGATATCGATACGTTGCCACAACACCCTAACACCGATGCTGTGAAGCGTGGAGTTTTTTTTAAATAATCTATTTTTTATTAAAAATACAGAAATATACCTGCATTTTAATTTTTTTAATAGAAATAGCATCCAGTCGCCCAACTGGACCCTGTCACTCAATGTCCGAGCGACAGGCAGGCAGTAGCTCTACCGCTGAGTGACAAGTATGCAGTTACCTAGGGGTGAAAACGGGTCGGATTCGGACGGATATTGCTGTTACCATATCCTAACCCATATTTTTTTTTCTCCGGATTCGGTACCAATCGGATTCGGTGTCGGATCGGTCGGGATTAACCCATTTTGTTTGCACCCCTACTTGTTTGTAAGGAATGCATACAGTGCAGTAAATGGAGTAGGACACACTGACTTGATGTTACTATTTAATAGTTGATGTGGAAGATTTTATTTTACCATTACAAAAGAAAATGAAACGTCAAATAGTAGCACTAACCTAAAATCAAACTTGAAGATGTATCGGATTCGGACGGATATTCGGATTCAGACGGATATTGCTGTTACCATATCCTAACCCATATTTTTTTCTCCGGATTCGGTACTAGTCGGATTCGGTACCAATCGGATTCGGTACCAATCGGATTCGGTGCCGGATCGGTCGAGATTAACCCGACCCGTTTTCACCCCTACAGTTACCCACAGGTACCTGGTTGAACCGACGTGGTTGACATAATGTGGTCGACCAGCGTGATCAAAGCAATGTGATCAACACAACGTAGTCAAAGATTAGTGAGTGGTCGAAGAGATCAATGTGGTCAAAACATCACAGTCTAAACATCGTGGTCGAAGATTAGTGAGTAGTCGAAGTGAAAAGCGTGGTCGAAAATTAGTGATTGGTGACTGAAAGGTGCTGTTGCCGAACGGTTGGGCGACAACACCTATCGTCCAACCGTTGGGTGACTGGTCTGTGTACCGCTCGAACGTTGGGTGAGAGGATCAAGTTGCCCAACGGTTAAGCGGTTAGAGGCTATTTCTGTAAAAAAAATTTAAAATGTAGGTATATTTCTGTATTTTGAACAAAAAAGGGATTATTTTTTAAAAAAATTCGTGAATCGTGAGCTATGCGAGGGCTAACGAGCACTGCAATTTTTTTGGGGGCTACTCTGCTATAATCTACCACGAGGGAAACAAATAAATGGGAAGGGAGTTAAGAGTGGTAGGAACTTGTGAGGTCGAAAGGTCAGAACTGGGGGAGGGGGGCGTCAAGCCTTTTTGCTATGCCTCGATGGAGAGCTGGGTCTCGCTGGTTGACTAAGATCATATCATTTAAATTATTTGTCTGATATCATACCATTAAAGTACTTGATTAATATCATATCGCTTGGCTAATGTCATATCACTAAAGCTTATTTGGTTAATATCATGTCACTAATTCTGTCTGGTTATTATCATATCACTCTTGGGTGCCTGGTTATAGATTTTAATACTATATTTATATCATGATGTTTTAGGTCAATTTATTTCAACTGCTTTTATGTTTATTAGAATGCCCAGTTAAAATGTCCTAGGATTAATGCTTTTAATTAGTGTTTTAGAATCTATGCTTAAATCATTAATGGGGGTAGTATGAACATGTTTGACTTAGGTTTAAATTATTGACACTCATAATTTTATTATAGTCTTATCCTCGCCATCTCTTAGTTTTCTCAAATTCTTACTTTATGATCTGTCCATGATGTATCCGTTACCTTATCACCAATCCCATCTCCCATCTCTCCAGTCTCATTGTATTAAATCGTTACCCTCATAACTTTACCTTAAATCATTCATGACTCACTAATTATACCATGAATAATTCGCTAAATAAAGAAGTAAGGGTTATCACACCGGGAATACCCACATATAGGGGAGATTTCCACCCAAACTGGTAACATACGGGGGCCGTACATTCTTGTTACACAGGATATTATACCCCGTCAGCGGTTATACAGTCGAGGACAAGGTTGTGCCTGGCTATTCTCGTATAACCGGGTATATGGGATGGGGTCGCCGGCACCCTTGCTATAATTTGCTATAACTTGTCACATAACAACTATCTTTAATACACAGTCCCCATGATATCTGTCTCCTGTTTATGACAGCATTTCCGATATCAGTTGTTCGTTGCTTTCATCTTGTATCCGTTGTATACTTGTGATGCTTGTCATTTATTTCACGTGGTTGCATTGCCTGTCTTTACTCACTGTGTTGCGATCGTTGTTGGGTACTTGCTGAGATTTTCAAATCTCACGCTTTCTCTTTTCAGTCTCAGGTAAAAGGCCAGTGGAGTGATAGCATCATGCATGGGTGGGAGCACTCGAATTTTCAGCACCGTGGTTTGCCACTGTTTTATTGTTTCATTCGTTCTTTATTTGGTTAGAAGTGGACCGGTCCCATGTTTTAAATATTTATTCTAGTTTCCGTGGGTTCTCTATTAAAGTGTTAATAAAGTTCTACACTCTTTATGATTTTTTTGTTGTTTTTATTTATTTTTCACTTTGACGATAATATTTTATAGTTATATCTTATATGGTTATATGAGGTGCTACAATGTCTGCCTCTGGGTCTGCTGCAGAACCGCGGCTTTACGTAAAGACCTTGACGATTCGAACAAGCTTAGCAATATGTCAGCGGCTTATAATTCTTTGTGGGGAAAAAATATCTTCGAGTTATCAGACCACGGTTTCTCGTGTATCACGGAGCCACGGATCTTGCTTGACCTTTCCCGGCCGCGCATGTTGGAATCTCGTATGGCTACTCAGGCTGTTGCCACGTTTGTTGGCTATAACTGGTTGGCCAGAACAAGGCTCTTTGATTATTTATCTTCGTTGCTACACCATTGCATACTGTACTGGAAAACTTGCTGTATACCTGCATGCATGCCTATCTTGACACAGAATCGCCAGCACACTCGATCGACGCAGCACTGCTATCTGAGGTTTTGTCCATGGGACGGACCGCATCGCACTTCGCAGCACACAGTGATCGACTTTGGATTAAATTTAGGAGAGTTAACGAAACTTGCTGCACTGGTTTATTGAATATCGAGTTATCGATTTATAGTAGTCTATCATATTACTGATGAGAGATAGAAAAACATTATTACGGCTATAATAGACTATCTTGAAACTTCTGTAGCATAGACGGTTGCGAGGAGAACTTTGTAGCAGTGGCTCGATGAGTAGCATGTCTACCTTCCCGTTCTTGACATTCAGGAGGACGATGTTCTACTCCACGGTGAAGTGGAGCTCACCGGAGCCATACTCGTCGCCGAGGCAAGCGAGCTTGAACATATTCGCGGTCTGCACCCAGCCCATGGGCACATGAAGACCGACGTAGGAGAGGCCTTCCTGCTTTTGCGGGTGCACGCCGATGTAGTCCCGCCTTTCCTATTTCTTGTAGATGAAGTCTTGTGGAGCGGCAAGTTTCAAAACTCCATGCAGCATCCTCTTCTCGGCCTTCGATCGGAATACTTCAATTCTCTGTATTGTGGCAGCGAAGACGTAAAAATTAAGATTGGGTCGAAGATATATCCGATTGATGTTTTGATTGTTTGAACTTATAAATTCGTCGATGACCCACATCATACATGTCTTCTATCAGTTACTCATGATATCAAAATTATGGTACACCTCAAAAATAACTTATGTGATATCATCCTCGCCTCTCCGACACCCCCGGAACCTAAGCGTCGAGCGGCAAGGACTCAGCACACATCTTTGGGCTGATGAACCCGGCGAGAAGGTTTGAGGCCGAGCTTGCCATCGGCGGCATATACGTGGCATCGTCGATGTACGGAAGCTCGTGGGGCGCTAGACCCGATGGGTCCCTGGCGGCAGACACGTCTGTCACAAGCGTCAGGCCAGCTCACCGCAGCACCACCTCGTCCGGTCCCGGATGACAGCGCCCACCCAACTCACGCCCAGCCTCACCGCGACGCGTCCGCGGGGTCCCACTTCCCAGTCCACCCAACGTTCCAGTGACCCGGCCCCCCACTCCATCCACCGCCACCCTGCCCCTATGGCCCCACGCGCCAGTGGCACCGGGCCCCAGCCCAAACGGTCTCTATCGCGGCCCCTTGCCCTGCGCCCGCGCGGCACGTCACCGGCGAGCCCGAAGCCGACCGACCGAGTCGGCTCCCTTCCCCACGTCCGCTATAAAGCCGCGCGCCCGGTCTCCGCCTCCGCCTCCGACCCATTTCTTCCTCGTCGGCCCCACCAGAACCCAGATATTTGGATCCCCTCCGCCTCCGACCCACTGCTGCCTACACGGGAGCAAAGCAGCCAACCGCCGCTCGCTTCACTACAGCTACCCTGCCATGTCCTCCTCCTCGTCGCTCGACTTCGGCTGCGGGCTCGGGCTCTGGTTCGGGGGCCTCTTCACGGCGGCGGAGCTGGCGGCGGCGGACCAGCTCGTGCAGCTCAGCGGCGGCGGAGGGGACGAGGCGTCGTCGTCGTCCTCGCCGCGGTCGGTGAACACGTGCTGCACGGCCACCGCGGCGCCCGGGGACGAGGTCGAGGAGATGAGGCCGGGGATGGAGCTGGACGGGAGGGCGAGGAAGAGGTACCGGCTGGTGTCGGAGCTCTACTCCGCCACGAGGCCGGTGAGGGGCTCCGCCGCCAAGAAGAGGAAGAGGTACGACGACGGCGAGGCGGAGGCGGAGATGATGCGGTACGGGGAGTGCTACTAGAGAGCAGAGCAGCAGAGACGAAGGGCTTTTGTCTAATTACGGTGAGGTCGTAGGGTCGTTTTTGCTTATGTCGGCCTACTTCAGCTAGCTTTTCGGAAAAGAACGAGAAGACGACAAGAAACTACAGCCTGTACAGGGAGAAGCTGGTCGCTCCACCACTGCTTTTGAAATTTGAATTTGAACCTTCAAGAATCAAGATCTTGAAATCAAGTACTACTACTACTACGGTAATACTCTACTGTTTTCTGTGCTTGTGTGCGGCGTCCCCTGTGCAATTTGAACAGGCTGCCTCCCCAAAATTCTCTTCATTTCGTGCCCCCGTGCGCCGTGGTGAGAGAGAGATAGAGGCGCTTCCTTCTACAAGTTTCGCTCGTCTCTCCTGAAATTACTTCACTTGCGAGCATAATCCTCCCTCCATTTCACGAAAACGTATCGTTTCAATTCACGAAAACATAGTTCGTAAAGTTAAACTTTTAAAATTTCAGATATAGATATATTTTAAATATTTAGATTGAATATATAAAAATATTTTTTTATAATATTATAATTTTATTAGATTTTATAAATATATTATATTAAAAATTAGTGGTAAAAATTATATTTTAGAGACCGTAATATTATCCAAAATTATGTATATTTTTTGAACAGGAGGAATTGCTACGTGTAGATGTATGCATGTACCGGCCCCACGCTGCCTGTATGAATTAAAACCACGGAGCTGTGTGCGCTACGTACTTCAAATGGCATAGGCGGTTGAACTGGCAAGGTTCCGTCGTGGATTAACGACAGATTGGCGGCTTTGAAGTTTGGATCGGCCACAAACGCACATGAGTTAATCTTTTTTACAAATAGCCTAAAAGGTATAAATCGTAGCTAAAAGCTATAAGCCGCAGCCATAAAGAGCAGACGTTTAGACCTCGCTCGTTTGGACTTAGTCTTCTGGTTTCCGGCTTATTTTTCACTATTCCTAAATTTTGTCTTTTTCTGACTTTTTGATTTTTTGAGCTTTTTTTATCGGTTTTTCCCCATATTCATTTGCATTATACGTGCTGAGCTAACCCCTTTTTATTTTTATTAAATTTAATTATGTCAAATAAGTCATTATCAGCTATAGTATGATTCCAATCAGCTACAATAAAAATCCAGTTATAAACCACAAAAGATCAGCCCAACCGAGCTAGCTGCTGTAGCGCTGATACACTAGGCATTTATCACGGTATTTTAGTCTGCACACGAGCGCATGTGTGTGTGTGTATATATATATATATATATATATATACTCCCGATAGCACAGCACCGGCGGAAACGGAGCTCTCGATCTCACTGGATATTCATGTGCCAGACAGAAAAGTTTTCAGCGCAGGACAGAGACGGCATCGCGGTGCAAAGAATATGATGGGAGAATTGAGGAGGAAAAACAAGATAAGCGAAGGCACCACTTCGAAGGGTGTAGCGGGAATCTCATTCACCCACGCTTTGCGTATCTGCTGGAGCATGAATCCTTCGCTTTACAAGGAATCATCTACGTGTTGGCACATCGAAATAGAAATATAATAATAGTACATGGAATATTGAAGGCTACATGCGACAGCATGAACTAGTCTCACGTGTAATCACGACAGGATGCAGCACATTAGTCACTTGATCAAATATCAATTTATATAGCTTAGCGCTCAAGGGTACCACAATTAGAGGTAGATCTAGAATCAAATTTTAGTGGAGCCAGTGGGACATAAATAATAGAAAATAAACGAATTATACACATGTCAAACTATCTTTTATAATCTAAAATCATACGTAATACGAAATACAACGAAGATTGTATCTCGGTAATAGGTAATGCGTCTTTCAAAGTCCGTAAATATATGTAAGCATTTATCTATATAATAAAATTAGTAAACTTAGTGATAAAATCAGAAGATGCCATTGTTAATAGTTATAAAGATTGAAAAACGGATAAAGCATAATTGAATCGTCTACACATTCAAGTGCCTTTCAGGTTACTAATTGAACAATGACGTCAAAATATAAAATGTTATCTAGATATTTTGTTTAATTTTTATTGCTATTTACTGTTATTTAGATATTTTAATTAGGATTCAGATCGTAATCAAATTGCTAATTTTATTTTATTTTATTTTTATTTCAAATTTCAGTTATTTTTTTGAAATTCATATGCACATCCAATTGTTAATTTTTGCTTAGTTTTTATTCCGAATTATTTTTATTTAATTTTACTTAGAAATTGTATGAAAATTAAATTGCTAATTTTATTTCACTCTTTGTATTGAATATCAGTTAACATAGAAATTAGAGGGAGTGAGTTAGAATTCGAACCTCGGCAGCGGAGGGGACGTCGCCGCTCTTTCTCTCGTCCAAGCATGTATGACAATGCTAAATCGCTATTGCTCCTTTAATTTGGAGAGGACATGAGTAAATAGTAGCACATCGCCATCAACAGATTAGAATAATTAGTAGTTAATTATCCCGGTGTGGAACGGTTCCAATGACATGCTCTGAAAAGTTAACTGTGCTGTCAAATTCAATCTAGCTATCTATAACTGTGTTTTATAGAGGTTTACGCTAATCTTGTTGATCAGGAATAGTTTGACACAAAATCTTTTAATCTTGTAGGATTGCAAGAGTATTTCGTGCATATAAATATCTTCACTGTTCGGTGCAGTTAATTCCAGCTTCAGAGCTTCTTGTCTTGTCAAGCTGAAGCAAAGCAAGGCTACATACATGCAATTAAAAATCGAGAGTTCTTAATTACGATATGAAACACATGGCTAGCACAGCTCTGTATGTGTTAGTTTCTAAAACCCGCTTTTCGATAGTAAATAGTTTTTTTATAGTATTTAATTTTTAAATAGAGTATCTTTTTATAGTAAAGTCTACTAATTAATTATAGTACACACTGCAGCGACTTTATTTATATCAGTCAAAATCACGCGTGAGTATCTCTCTCTATAAACTTCTCTACAAACTGTTACTATTCATAAGCTAAAACTAAAAGCTAATATAAACGGTAGTCATAAGCATGCATGGTATTCGATTTCGATCCTATACACAATGGAATTGGACATACATACATAGTTTCCAATACTAATGTGTAAAATGCTGAAGCTTTGCACTTATGAAAGTCTACCGGCCAGTACGTACGTACGTAATCTCAATTGCTATGCAAATTAATTTCATCATACATACATGCGTCGATTTCCAAACAGCTGGAACAAAGTAGCATAGAGTAAGCCTTCATAGAATTTGCGGGCGTTACTGCCTTCATTCCTTCAGTACGACCGTCGTGACTATAGGAGAGGGCTCTGCACGGTCGATTTTCTCCTAATTTTCGCGTAATTACGGTCTGACTGTTGTCCTTCTCAAAACGATGGTGAATTATCTCATTGTAGGAGCCTTTACCCGAATTAGAACAAGATGAAATTAGTAGGTCTAGTTCATCTTTAGCAGGCTATAAGTTTGTACCGAGTGTTATGTGTTGAAAATATAAGCACATATAGGTTCAATTTATTCCATAAATAAATCATGACATCATGCACGTAAAATAACATAATCATCACAGGCATAACAGATCTATACATGTAAACCAGGAAACAATACATGAACAGATCTAATGCGAAAAATATGACTGTTACGTACCGATGATTCTGTTCTGATCGGTTTGCCGATGTTGACGCTGTAGGCACGGTGTGGATGACACGAGGTCGGTGACGATTCGCCGAAGCCGAACGACGAGGAAGACGAGCCAGAGCTGCAGCGAGCAGTCGCGCAGAGCGCTTCCCAAAAACCTTATTCGCCCTCTCCCGGTGCAGGACTTTGAAGGCGACGGTTCCGGAGACCTGCTCTCCTGAACGACATTGCACGCCGGCGGACAGAACGGAGTAGACTACGTGGGACGGCGCAGTACAATGGAGGAGGCAAAAACCCTAGATTGAATTGGTTGTACTGTATGGAGGCAGCGACTCAGTATTTATAGAAGAATCAGGACGTGTGATCAAGACGCCTGCACGTTCTCCATAACTCAGAATCAAACGGATTAGTCACGCGAATCGATCCGATTCACCTCCACTCAAAACAAAAAAAATAAAGCGCAAAAGAAGCCGCGTCTGCGCAAGCATCTGGAGCCGATTTTGGCGGACCCTTCACGCAGGTGCCGTGCGCCCGCGCCCCCCGCCCGGTCCGGCGAGGCGAGGCGAGCGAGCGCGCGCGTGTGATCCTCTAGTTCTCTCCCACACATGCCTCATGTGGCTAGGAGTGCACCATCCCTTTTAAGGTGGTCTTCCTCTCCTAGAACTAGCAATATGGTACTAAAGTTCACATGCATGCCTCCTTTGCATGAGTGGGCCTTTGAGATTTAATATAGGAATTATTGTATGGGCTTGGCCCCCATAATTCAACAATCCCCCACCAAATCTCAAAGTCCCACAGAGATTTGCCTGAATTCCAATGTACTTTTTATATATCAGTGTTTCGATGGAGACCGATTAAGGTTGAACATCCACCTAGAACTCCAAGCTACACTTACTTACAACTTGAACAATGGACTACGCCTTGAATTGCAAGTTTGGTGCAAGCAAGCTTCACTCAAAGACTTGACTGATACTAGGCAGCCAGTAGGCTACCCCTCGGTTGGAGCGTATAAGTCATACTCCTTGGTCTCTTCATGAGCTTAGTAGGAGATTTTCCCAAGATCTCCATAGACTGCGACTAACAGTCGGGCTCATATAGGTGTGTTCTTTCAAGAACGTTCGCAGATAACGTCTTCGCTTTTGAAAGCCAATGGAACACATTAAGGCCTTAACCAACTTGCCTTGCGCTTTCGAGAGTATTGCATCTTCACATAGAGAGGTTGAAATTACTCTCCTCCGGTTAACTAATGGCTTATTTTTCCCAGATCCTAATTCACGGGATCTCCGATCACATAGGTTGGGTTACTACCATAGATAACTCACATGAGTCTCATACCCATCTCCTTCGATGCACTATCTATCACATTCGTGATAGTTCCTTTGTAAAGGATCTGCGGTTTTTATCTGTTTGGATGTAATCCAAGGTTATAACTCCGGAGTTTCTCAATTTCCTGACAGACTTCAATCGTCTCTTGACATACCTAGACGATTTCATATTATCCTTAGAACTGTTCACTTTAGCGATAACGGTTTGATTATTACAGTTCATAAGGATAGCCGCATCGGCTTTTCCACCGTAGGTAGATCCATCAATAGATCCGTAGCCATTCTCGCCTCAACGATGCGGTGTCTAGTGCCGCAAGCTCGCTTCCATGGTTGACCTCATCAAAATGGTCTGCTTGCAAGACCTCTATGAAACAAAGACCACCACCAATAGTGAAAACATATCCACTAGTGGCTTTGATCTCATCAAGATCGAGATCCGATTGGAATCACTATAACCCTCCAAAGACCGACGGTACCCAGTATAGTGAAGTCCAAAGTTCGAGGTACCTTTCGAGATAGCGCAACACTCGCTCAAGCGCCTTCCGGTGATCATCTCCGGGTTAGATGTAAATCGGCTCAACTTGCTCACAAAGAAAGGAGATGTCTGGCCTTGTTGCACTAGCTAGGTACATAAGTGAGCCAATTATCTGAGAATATTCCAGTTGATTCCTAGCAATTTTCTTATTCTTACGAAGTAACACGCTAGGATCATAAGGTGTTGGAGAAGACTTGCTGTCAGAAAAGCCAAAACGGCTCAAGACCTTTTCCACATAATGAGATTGCAAAAGTGTAATCCCATCCTCACCTCTAATCAATTTAATGTTTAGAATAACATCAGCCACTCCCAGATCTTTCATATCAAAATTTTGAGACAAAAAAGATTTGACCTCATTTATCACATTGATGTTTGTCCCAAAAATCAGGATGTCATCCACATACAAGCATAGAATAACTCCCTCACCCCCACCATAGCGATAGTATACACATTTATCTGCCTCATTGACAACAAAGCCTACAGATGTCAATGTTCTATCGAACTTCTCATGCCACTTTGCTTAGGGCTTGTTTGAACCATACAAAGATTTCAACAGTTTTAACACCTTGCCTTTTTGACCTTCTACTACAAATCCATCAGGCTGTTCCATGTAAATTTCCTCATCCAGCTCTCCGTTAAGAAAAGCTGTCTTAACGTCCATTTGATGAATAGTTTTTTATAGTATTTAACTTTTAAATGGAGTATCTTTTTATAGTAAAGTCTACTAATTAATTATAGTACACACTGCAGCGACTTTATTTATATCAGTCAAAATCACGCGCGAGTGTCTCTCTCTATAAACTTCTCTACAAGCTGTTATTATTCATAAGCTAAAACTAAAAGCTAATATAAACGGTAGTCATAAGCATGCATGGTATTCGATTTCGATCCTATATACAATGGAAGGACATACATACATAGTTTCCAATACTAATGTGTAAAATGCTGAAGCTTTGCACTTATGAAAGTCTACCGGCCAGTACGTACGTACGTAATCTCAATTGCTATGCAAATTAATTTCATCATACATACATGCGTCGATTTCCAAACAGCTGGAACAAAGTAGCATAGAGTAAGCCTTCATAGAATTTTCGGGCGTTACTGCCTTCATTCCTTCAGTACGACCGTCGTGACTATAGGAGAGGGCTCTGCACGGTCGATTTTCTCCTAATTTTCGCGTAATTACGGTCTAACTGTTGTCCTTCTCAAAACGATGGTGTATTATCTCATTGTAGGAGCCTTTACCCGAATTAGAACAAGATGAAATTAGTAGGTCTAGTTCATCTTTAGCAGACTATAAGTTTGTACCAGGGGAGTGTTATGTTAGTCGCACTTTGCGCTTGATGGTAGTAAAGCTGATCCGCTTCTTCTCTTCCATACGCTTTCGTCTTGATCTAATTTCGTGACAAAGCTGTTCTGCTCAACGCATGCTCTTGTATGACTTGAGCAACATTTTTCTTTCAGCAGCTGATGTGAAAACAGAAAGGTTAGCCGATGAGAGAGAGAGAGAGAAGGGTTAACCAGAGGTTAGCCGATGAGAGAGAGAGAAGGGTTAACCAGCACATTCTTTCAGTTGGTGTAGTTACCACAATTGCCCGCTTAACATTCTGTTTAAGTAACGCGATGCATTACAATAAGCAACATACCAACCAACATTCTGGAAATGGTGGTTCATACCGAGAATCGTTGACGCGTAGAGATATTCAGATACGGAAACCGGCAGCTTTCTTGCAGATATGGGGAAACTTGATGGTAGCTATGGGATGTTGAGTTCAACAAGCTAAGCTATTCTTGGCGACAAGACACGTAGGAAATCCATAAGAAACAAGGATATCCATAATTCCGTCCATAACCTCCATTTTTTTCTCCCAAAGTGTCAGGAACACGGGAAAGAAAAGTGCATGGATCGATGGTGACCATGACAGTGGTGTGGATGTGTAGGTAATTGCAGAGTTTGTTAAAGGTGTTCGTCGTGAAGGAAATTTTAGCTGCATAATGTCATATACGTGCTGATATTAGCTTAACTATCTACCATGATTAGTGAGCACAAACCGTGTTGTTAGATCCACCCAACACAAACAACGACCGTGCGGAATGCTTTGTTGTAGTTCACACAAACTTTACTTCCTATAGTCACAGTTAATTAATCCTAGAGGCAGTGGCGGGTTCAGAAATTTCAAGATAGATATTTGAAATTAAAAAAAATATTATTCAATAGAAAAATACAAAGATTCATAATAGCGAAAATTAAAGTACAATTATTTATATTATAGACAACATCTCAAATAATATAAAAATTACAAAATAATTAAAAATCAACGTAGTATAAAATTCTAAGCAATAGGTATTGAATTATATCCCATTTCACCAAGGGAACCAAATATTTAGAACTACTATATGAACATGATCCGAACTATCATATAGACAAGCACACAAAATAAAGCAACTTCAGTGATGAGTGAAGGAATTGAAGGCCAATCTAGCACCCCCTGGGGCGTTTTGCCATATGTAACCCTCATGCCCCCAAAATGCCGGAGTTGGCCCCTGGCGTGCTCCCCCACCACGCGAGGCCGCTTGGCGCATCTCCCCGCCACGCCAGCTACTTGGCGCGCCTCCCACCACACTTGGCACCTTGGCGCACCACCCCAGTGTGCTATCACCTTTGCACACCTCCCCACCGCACCAGTCCTTGGCGTGACTCGCAACAATGTTAGCCCCCCCGAGCTGCGCATTGCTGCCATGCGTCGGGCTCCCTCCGGCCACACCCTCCCTTGGCCAACCCCCGCGTCCGCTACTACGAAATGCATCTACCACAGCCATTGTCCCCTTGCGATGCTCGGCCATAAAATGGCACTGGAGTCCTTGGAACTCGCCAGCTCCATCTGCAACATAAGGTAATTTCTTTAGACACGAACGAGACACTGAGAGAGGCAGAGAAGGGAGAAACGAAGGCCATGAAACCACAAGAAATTTAAGTCATTCGTGATTTGGACTTTGAAGTTTGCGTTGTTGTAAAACTTGTAGATCGATTTGTGAGCATCAAGAATAGGTATTTTTCATTGACACACAGTATTGTTATCAATAATTTTAGAATTTTAGTTAATGCCTAATTGTCGTATTACCGCTAACACTCCAGAAAATGTAAGTAATATTGAAGTCACCCTTTCTGCCATTTTATGATTTATCACAAATTAGCAGCATGTAATAAAGAGAAAAATATTTAAAAAGGACAAACAAGCAAAAGACAAAAGACCCAATTTATTTAAAATAGCATACAGCCTCCAAAAATTATGAAAATTCCTAGAGGTGTTGTTCAATATGTTAGTGGCGTGGGAAAAATATTTGAAGGCAGTGTTCAAAGAAATTTGTAAGTTAAAATTCTGAAAAATTCTCATATGCTTGTAATATGTCACATAGTACCATAAAATTTTGATTTTGCAAATAGGTACAGTTAATATGTCCTGGTTTAAAAAATATCTCAAATTGGCTGATTTTGGAGTTGAATTTATAAAATAGATCAAATAGAAGTGTAAGTTCATAAAATTTTATATTTGAGTTGTGTAATACCAGAATGGTCTAGGAAAAATGTTTCAATATTATTGGATAAGGCAATTTGCCCTGATAAATTATTTATGTTAGTTTGCATAGGGTTAAGTCTTATATTCAAGTTGAATATGTGAAAGTGAAAATGGCTTACATGTTCCTTGTCTCCCAATTGGTCATGCGTTTTACTTTTAATTTGTCATTTGTTTTACTTGTAATTTGCACCTCACGTTTTGAGTTCGGACTAACTTTATGTTATACTTTCGACAGGACATGGTGTAGCCTTCAATTGGCCCCGCGTACGACTGTTTGACCCACGCTGGGATGCCCGACACCGTTGTCTTGTGTGGGCGTCCGGGGTGGCCCCTCCGGCCTTCATGCTCAGGCCCCTAGAGAACATTGGCCTCTCAACCAGTGGTACGTCCCACCACTGTGACAGACGGGGCTCCTGCCCTTTGCTCGCATGTTGGACACACTGCATGTGTTCCAGTTTGATGAACTAATGTTGTCCCGATCTTTCGATGAGAAGAATAATTCCAATTGGAGGGTGATCAACTCTCATGGTCTAGGATACGAACGCAACACGTATGAATCAAGCAATCACTGAACTAATCACCAAGTTGTTATCAATGTGTCAAAGACCCGATTGACCTGATCACGAGGATCAATTCCTGCAAATAATCGAAGAACAAGCAAGAACAAAGTAACAAGTAATTTGAATTGCAAATATATGATTGAGTTCAAAAGATAGGATTCCGTAGAGGTTCTTTACGGTTGGTCTAGTCGATACAAACGAAGAACAAGAGTTTTTATAATGGAGAAACTAAGCAAACGAAATTCAAATCCTAAAGTGTAGCACACATGAGACTATTTGAGGATGACGACCAGAGGGTGGTAGCCAGGGGTGGGCACACGCATCTAGGGTTGCAAGGCTCATGGGCCTAAGTGGAGATGGCACAGCACCAGTCTGGTTCAGAATCAGAAACTGTATGAACTGTTTTCACCCCTATGCACATACTCAAGCGTCCAGTGTCATTCATTCAGCCCAGCCCTTGTAACTTTACAGACTCAACTCACCCCACCCCACCTCGATGGCGCAACTGCATAAGGCGAGTAGGCGACCACCACCTGGCTAACCCTAGCCGCCATCGAGGCCAAGGGTCGATGGCGGCGAGGAGAGGGGTGGGCTGCGCCCTATCAGCGACAACGGCTAAGCCAGTGACCTGCGAATGATGGCGACACCGGGGGGAGGTGTAGGTGGCGGTGGCGGGGGAGCGGGAGTAGGAGTGCGGGTTGAGATGGTCGAGGAGGGTGCTGGGTGAAAATTAAATCTGATGGCACCATCACCTCCTCCTTGCCGTTGATGGTGGCAAGCAAGGTGCAGTATGTGCAACAACATCCCTCCATCCCAAGGCCGCCCTGTTTACCCACAATGATGACCACGCCACCCACCTCCTCCAGGCCGATCGCACCATTCCCATCCTCTATGCCAGAGTATCCTACAACCTCACGCGCTAGCTATAACTAGGTATTTCGATATACCAAATTAATTGAACCGGACAAAAATATTTTTTATTGAATAAATGAACCGATTTTACCGTATAAACCGAATGCCCCCTAGGTATTGGGGCTGGACATAGTGCTAACAAGTAACTGCGAGTATGACAATGGGCCTAAATCAAATTGATTTCGGGCCGAGTTGATCTCTATGGAAGCCACTACTGTAGGAGAAGAAATTAAAACCAAGCCTAAGAAGTAAGGGGAGAAAAGGAGAAACTGAGAGCCGAAGACAGAGAAGGCAAAATTAGCCAACGCGCGTCCAGGGCAACCCATCCCAGACCAATCGCCCATGAAAACCCTACAACACAAGGAGCAGCCGGAGATGGCGAAGATGGAGCCGGAGCCCGAGAAGACGGCCGGAGCACCGGTGGCCTTCACGGCGCGCGAGCTCGACGCGGCCGAGCAACTTATCCTCCTCAGCGAGAGCAGCACGTCCACGGGCACCCCGACGGCCGGGCGTGCCCCCTCTGTCGCCACCGCGTCCTCGGGCTCCACCTCCCCGCGCTCCGTGAACGCCCCGCCGGCGCCGGGGACGACGTCGCGGGCCTGGCCCCGTGCCGTCGAGGTTCGCGTCGACGAGGAGGAAGAGGACGAGCAGGAGGTGGCCGGGAGCCAGCGGAGGACGAAGCGCTACCGCCCGATCGCCGAGATCTACCGGGCGACGGTGCGAATTCGAGGGTGCAGCCTGAAGAACAAGAAGGAATAGACGAGGAAGAGAGAGAGAGAGAGAGAGAGAGAGAGGAGAGGGACCTGCTTGTAATTACCAGTGATTTCTAGGGGGGTAGCTTGGAGTTCGAGCAGGCTGTGCTTGTGCTTGCAGTCCTCTCGCGCTAGGGGAGTCGTAATCTGGAGCCCGATCAAATGTAAAAAACTCTCTTTGCAATAAGACTTGGGGCTTGCTTGCTTGTGTTTATCCATGGCATCTGATCTATCTCGGTAGGTCTTGGTTCTAATCGTACTGTTTCGAGCTAATTCTCTGTACGTAGAAGCTGGATCTCGCCTTTGCTGATCATCTCTGGGGTGAAGAGGATTAGAAGGGATGATATCCATGGAGGTTGATCTGATTAGCTCCATGGATTTGGATAGCTAGCTTGTGATTTTGTGCGTGTGCGCAGCCGATGCGCATGCAATTTTTACAATTAATAATTCCGAGGCGCATGCGAATGCGATTCGTCGATGGAGAACAAGTAGATCATGAGGTTTGGAAATCTGGAATTGTGTTGATTTGATTTGGGCAAGGAATATATAATTACACTTTGGGAGTATAATTTTCATCATGCCACTGGTCATGATAGGAGGAAATGCTTGATGCACTGAGCAGAAATGGTGGAGGAAGATGGGAAATTCTAGAATCTTTCATGCGCATCGGACTTTCGAGGGACAGTTTGTTGCACCTGTGAGCTTGTTCCTATGTAAAGCACTAGCTTGTCATGTTGATTTGATATAGGCAAGCAATTACTCTTTGGGGCTCTAATTTCCTGCATGCGACATGATGGAAAGGAAGTGGAGCAGAAACAATGGTGGAGGAAGATGGAAAGTTCTAGAAACTTCTATGCGCATCCGATGGAAGCACGAGCAGGCCATGCCTTGCACCTGCGATGTCAGGTTTCCTATTTAAGCACTAGCTTGCCATTTGATCACAAATGTGTGCTCTTGCAGATAAGTTTCTTTTTGAACGTTGAACTTGACCCGATCAAATCGATGGGTTTTGTGCCAGTGTCTTAGTACGATCGAGTTCAGTGAGTTCGCCGGGCAGACCGGCAGCTCGCTACACAGTTACTACAAGTCTTGGTTTTCGTGCGTGGCCACTGCCAATCGAGCTCAAAGTTATGTCTGCAACAGAACCGACGATGCATGCATGTTTTCAGTGCCACCAACCAGTGTAATATATGCACACAATCGATCGAGCAGGTCAAACACTGCACGCGTGTGTGCGCATGTATATACTCCGATCCATACATGGAGGTCAGAAAATCAAGAGGGTACATACATGGCTTTGGGAAACTGGTTATGATAGTACTGGGCCTTTTCTGTTGTTAACAATAAAGAAATTAGCTTAATTAATTTGCTAGCTTGTGCTTGGAAACATAGCTAGCTTCCAGTCCAGGAGAAAGAAATGGAGTAGCATTCGGTGTGCTGGGATAGCTCCCAAACAATCGTACGTAGTTCTATAGCTGGCTAGCTGCTAAGCAACTGTTAGTGATTAGCATCAAGTTAAATACTACTAAAATGTTCTAATGCTGTATGCGCCTTCACATAAATAGGCTGTCTAATCCTGAATGATTTGCTTCACCCAATTAAACAGGTCATGTGGCCGAGCTGAACTGCCCAAGTCTGCATGGATCCCACCTCAAACCAAAACTCAAAGCGCGACCGAGTGCGTATGCGCAGCACGGGCCCCTCCATAGATATAGAGGTAAGCAGTTGTGACTTGTGAGATTCAGAAGCAGTAAAAAAGAAGGATTTTTTATATGGTTTGGAAAGATGCAGTTCTGAGATTGCCGAGAACGAATTTTTATATGGTTAAAGATGCACTTCTTAGATTCAGTAGTGCAAAGAAAAGAAATTTGATATTGTTTGGAGGCGCCGATGGACGAAGAGGAGCCGTGGGAGGGGAGAGGGAGGCGTTGATCAGGGATGGAGGGGGAGCCATCGGAGGGGAGGGGAAGGAGCCGATCGAGGATGGAGGGGGAGCCACGGGAGGGGAGGGTGCAAAAAATAAAGGGGAGGTGGGGCGTTAAGTGCAAAATACATAAGTGAGACAGTGCATCTCACCTACCCAGATCTGACCTGTTCGGGGTAGATCGGATGGCCAACGTTCATGTTTGCACGTTACCACCGAATAGTCTATTCCACTATATATGCACACACACACACATATACACGGCTGTGTTATTTTACGCCTATGTGCACTGTACGCGCCGAAAAGTTACTGTCATGCGTGAGAGAAGTTACTGTCAAATCTCTATAGAGTTACTATCAGTTGTGTAGTGTTACAACTAATAGTAACTCTATATGTGTTTAGCAGTAACCGAGCTTATAAACAGCAGTAACTTTTTGGTGCGCATTTTACATTTGCCGGCAGATTAGTATTACACACACACATATTACACTGCTTGTAGATTAGTAATATATATATATATATATATATATATATATATATATATATATATATATATATATATATATATATATATATATATATATATATATATATATATATATATATATATATATATATATATATCCATTTAAATAGTATATAAGAAGTGGAAGTATTTTACGTACTCTAAAGTACTAAAAAGACTTCTTATATGTGTGTGTAGGAAAAAAACTAACTCTAAATTACTCTAATACTAATCACATAAAAAATTCAAGGAAGCACATAGTTTTAGGTATATTTTGTTAATACCTTCATATTCGTACATAAAAAGAAATATGTTAAAAACTATGTATACCATCTAGATGGTCTTATATACCTAAATACTATACGTACATACTCTCCGTTACACAAGATACGGAATAAGAAATAAGTACATCTGGGAGTTGAAAAAAAAGAAACATTTTCTGTACTCCTAAGAGTACATACTCTCACCTTCAAATGTACCACGTAAACAAACATGTTATACTTCTTTATCATTTTTAGTATACTTAAATACTAATTCTAAGATACTCCATGTCATTGGTACGAATCTGGATAATAAACTTAGAGGTACCCTCGGTCGGATGCGAAGACCGCCGAGGGTGCGAAGGGACTCAAGGAGAAGCACACAACCACCAAGTGTATTCAATATGAATCTAGGGTTACAAAAATGGTCTCCCCCTCTCCTTGCAAGAGGTCCTATTTATAGAAGGGGAGAGGGAGCCAGGTGAAGTTACAAGCTTGCCCTTAGGGCTTAGTCCATTCTTAGGGGTATCTACGCAATTTGCCTCATGCGGGTCCCACTATGTCCAAGAGGCCTTGAGGCCGGTCTCCAGACTTCGCGCGTGTTAGCTCATGAACCTTGCTGATGTTAGCCTCGGATTTCCTCTAAGGCGGATGAAGGATCAAGCTCCATTTAAGTTGGTTTTGGTAATAATGATAAATACTATTATGAAGTTTTGATGATAATGACAAATGCATTTATGAGACTAATATTGTTTATTGATTATGATATTACTTAGTCTCATATAGATGAAAAAGGTGAAATCATTGAGGTATGCATTCGATATCTTTCTTATAATCTTGTTGCATTCATCACATCCAAATATATGATTAAATAATAAATCTATATGTAAGACTAATATGTTTGTTTAAGTATGTTATTGCTTAGTTTTATTTGGATGAAAAAGTAAAATAAAAGAGGTATGCATTCGAAATTGCATTCTTATATGTTAGTGCATTTCTTGGATCCAAAATATAGATTAAAGTCCACAAACAATGCAAAATGAATATGTGCATATGCCTTCATTTACACATACTTGTATGCACACATTTAAGGGGAGTTGTTTTGAGGTTTCATAAGTATTGATCCATGTTTTCTTTAATACACATATTTAAGATTTTTACTTTGAAACACATCTTTTGAGTATATATAGGTTGTATAGTTCATATATACTCATTTGCAATCGAGTTGTAATCTAATTTCTCTATTATGTGTTAATGGTTGGATGATTAATGACAACCGGATAAGTAAGTTTTGCCTTGAAAGCTTATTTTATAGTATACAAGTGTTGTGTACATGTTGTATACTCACAAATACAATCTTTATCTCATTATTTGTTGAGATTGTCATAAATTACCAAAAAGAGAAGATTGTATAATGTTATCTCTTCATTATGTGTTAATGGTAAAGTTTGGTAATTGATGGTAATTGGTTTGTGGACTAACATTTTTCATGAGTTGGACGAGTAGATTAGGTTTCACATATGAGGATGACTTGGGATAACTTCATATGTTGAAGATCATCAAGTCAAGTGGTAGATGCATCATGAGTTGATGCATGTCCAAGAGGAGATGATCATATGCTGATCATCAAGTCAAATAAAGACCCATTATGTATTGATGGAATTGAAGTAATAGATGCATCATAAATTGACACATGTCAAGACTATGATTCAAGGTAAAGGTATGGCTAGCTAGGGCTAAGGATGTGTTTCTAGTCTTTTACCGGTCTTGGTGTTTGGTTGAAAGACCGAATTGCTGGTATAGCTTGTCGTACTATTAAGAGGGATCATGTATAGTAGTTTGAGTCTCATCATGTGCTAATAGCTCAACCTTACTTACTCTAGCTCCTCTTGGCATGAGACTTGTATTGTGATTGTGTTTTACAAATAGTTATGACTCATGTGTTGAATCCTTACAACATGGGACTATACATTGCGAATGTGTTTTGCACGTATTTGAATCTATGTTTTCATTCTTTGTAGTATGAGACTTACATTTGCAAATGATTGAAGTTCATATATATAATCATTGTGTCATGATTCTAAAAGTGTTCAAATGTGTTTTACGACTTGTTGGGAAGATAATCCTTGTGTGCATGATAGTGTAGTTTACAAATGTATTTTGCAAAATCTATTAAAGTATATGCACTTCTCAGGGAAATCAGAACTATCGTAGTGTAGCCTAAGGTACTACCACTGATCGGAACTACCAGCGTTGTAATCACGGAACTACCGCATGCGTTGGTGGTTGAAGACCTTCGTGGTCATGAGCCGACTTGGTCAAACCAATATGTTTGAAGACTTGTGTGGTCGAAGATCTATTTGATCGAAACTGGCGTGATCGAAACCAGCGTGGTTGAAATCAACGTGGTCAAGACCTGTGTGGTTGAAATCGATGTGGTCGAACTGACGTGATTAAGACAACGTGGTCAAAGATCAATGTAAAGGTTAGAGCTTTGTATGATTGGAGAGCAACATGTTCAAATATCGACATGGTCGATGTGGTCGAGACCTGAGTGATCGAAACTAATGTGGTCGTAGACCAGCATGGTCGGAGACATGTGTGGTCGATCTGGACAACGTGGTCGGAGACCTGCATGGTCATAGACTAGCGTGGTCAGAGAACTGTGTGGTCGATCCGGACAACGTGGTCAAAGACCAGTGTGGTTGTAAATCAATGAAGTTGGAGACCGGTGTGGTTGTAGACCAGCGTGGTCGGAGACCTGTATGGTCGAACCGAACAACGTGGTCGGATACCAACATGGTCATAGACCAACGAAGTCGGAGGCTTTGTGGTTGATCCGGACAACGTGGATAGAGACCAACGTAGTCGTGGACCAGAGTAGTCGACGACCGGAGTTTCTGATAAGCTCTGTGTGAGCAGTCTGATCGGCTCTGTCTGAGCAGTCTAATTAGTGAGCGAAACTACCGACTCTGTGTGAGCGGTACTTCCGATCCGCAGAACGTCCAACTTGTGTAGTGGTACATTTTTTCCAGAGATGCTCCTGTGTGGTGGTCTTCTCTCCGTAAGAGCGGTAGTTCTGCATGTGGGAGCGGTACTTCCGATGTCCGAAACTACCAGAAACTGTACAGTGAAACTACCAGATTTGACTGGCCCTTTGCTTCTAATGGCTAGTTTTTTTACTGTTGCGAGGGGAGTGGAAGTACCACAGTTTTGTTGCCAGTACTTTCGATAATCCTGATCTTTCAAGGATTTGGCTCTAACGGCTAGTTTTCTTGTGTCAGGTATAAATACCCCTTGTGGCTAGTTGGAGATGTTGTTACTCGACCTACTTCTATTTTCTTGAGCTAATATGAAACTCTCTCCTCAATCGTGCAAGTGTTGCACCTTGTGAGCAAGGAGAGTGATCTAGAGTGCATGTGTTGCATCTAGAGTTGGACTTAGTGTCTATTTGAGCTTGTGCATTCATTGCACATGGTGAGAGTTAAGCGAGGGGTTTGACTTATTATTCTTGAAATTTACCGACTCCTAGATGGTGTTGGAGGCATCATTTGCAGTGATTTTCTCAAAAAAGATTGTGAGAAGACCCGACAAAGTTGTGAAGGTTGGAGTTCATCTACCCAGAGCGGGAAAGAGCTACCACTAGTGGATTGAGGTGTTTTGGCTTAATTCGTGGTGCCGATCCAATTCATTTTGGCTAACCTCAATGTGGACTAGGGGAGACCAGCAAGTCTCTGAACACCACAGTAAAAAGATACCGTGTCTTTGTGGTTTGTTTTCTTGTGCTCAATTTACTTTGAAGAAATTTACATTCATAGAATTAAATTGATTTCTTGTCATTTTAGGATTGCAAACCCTTGATATAGACTTAGGGTGTTGATGCACTTAGGTGAATCTAGTTGATTTTGGATTGTTTGTGCTAAAACCAATTTGATTTAAGCTTCTGCATTATATTATTGGTTTTAGCCAAATAACTTAAATAGAATTAATTTAATTAAGAACAGAATTTTAAGAAATAACTATTCACCCTCTCTCGTCGGCCTCCTCGATCTTACAGTGGGTGCGCAAGGCTCGTCGATGTTGGTCTTGGTCCCCTTTCCAAGTCAGGTGCGCATGCTGGAATTAATCTTGACTCATATTGAGTACGCGTGTGTTCGAGTACAAGTAGAAGTTGAAGCCATAGATGAAGCGGTGGTCGAAGCTTCAAGTTGATGTGCCATGGTCGAAGTAGCAGTCGGAAGCTACACCTATCAAAGAAGTTGTAGTAGTTGAAGCATCGAGTCGATGCTTTGTGGTCGAAGCATCTAGTCCAGAAGCCGTGGTCATAGTTATAGTGAACCGGTCGTACCTATAGTAAACTGGTCGTAGCTATAGTGAACGGAATGGTAGTCGTAAGCTATAGTACCTAGTCAATGCTTAGACATGGTCGAGAGATATGGTCGAAGAAGCCATGGTCGAGACACTGTGGTCAAGACACCATGGTCGAAGAGTTGTGGTTGAGATGCCGTGGTCGAAGAGCCGTGGTCGAAGTGCCATGGTCGGAGAGCTGTGGTCGAGATACTGTGGTCGAAGCACCATGATTGGAGAGCCGTGGTCGATACACCGTGGTCGAAGTGCCATGGTCAAAGTAGCAGTGTACTTGTAAGAGTGTTGTAGCAGCCAGAACGCCCAAGTGAAGTGGTAATCTGAGTCAATAAGTTGGTCGAGTCTTTTGGATCGTGGAGGGAATCCAGGAGGTCGTCACATGAGAATAGGTCCTAGTGGAGTTAGTGGGTGCATAAAGTACAGGTTGTGGGAAACTTATTGCGTGCATGAGGCTTATTTAAGCTGAGTAATTCCTGTATAGTTAGTAAGAGGAGAGGCAATAGAGAGAACTGAGTGATTCAATTCTAACATTTGGTATTAGGATTGAGCGATTCAATCCCAACAGGTGTGACCACTCCCAGGTGGTCGTGGGCTTGAGGTAGCGCATGGACCCTCTCCCAACACTCCAATACAACGTGGTTGAAAAATTTTCATTGGAACACTTTATTTTGTTGTATACCCTTTTATATATAAAAGGAGTATACACACAAATTATGCTATGAAAAGTGGATTTTGATGAATTTTTTCATGGAACTCGATTTGAAGTACTCCCTCATTTTTCTACTTGATGTTTTTTCCTTTTCACAGTCTTCAAGATGCGAATTTGATAGCTACTTTTTATAACTTTACACTAAGATATACTAATAAAATCATAATATTATGAAAGTATTTTTAATGATAAATCTAATGATATAATTTTCATATAGCAAATCTAGATAGTTTTAAACCTATTGGTGATCAAACTTTAGAAAGTTTGATACCACGGATTCTAGTATGTCAAGTAAAAAAGAACGGTGAAAGTAGCTTATAATTATCATTAAAGTATGTTTAAATAAATAAAGATATATAATAATACCATTTAAACGATATATAAGAAATGAGAGTACATACCCAGGAGTATGGAACTATTTTCGTGTGTGTGTGTGTGTATTAAAACGTGCATAATGTAGTAAGTACCAAGCGATAACTAGATGGTCAAGTTAAGTAATTTTTTATATTTGGCCCCATTGTTCCACCTTAATTTCGAAATTTGCTCCATATGATACGAAATTGCAAATCTAACTCCCCTGCCAAACATGAAAGAATCAACTGCCGACGTGTGGCTCGTACAGTGCCACCCGACCGTGGTAGCTTCCGGCCACCACGGCATCGTCAGCCCGATGCGACAGGTTGCGGGGCCCACAAAGGTGCCATGCCACCCGACCATGGCAGGCACCGGGAGAGGTGTCGCCCCATCTAGGCACGGTAGAATTGCCAGTCATGCATGCATGTATATCACTAATCGCTAATTAATTAGTGATTAATGATAAAAAATGCATGTATGGATGCTGCCGCGGTAGCTTCCTACCGCGGTCTCGAGTGAGGTAGTTTCAAGTAGGAGTAGGGGTGAATGCACATTAGAGAATGCGGGGCACAAGCCCCACACCGATTTTAATTTTTATTACTTAGGGCCCAAGTTTACACAGTGTATGTCCCCACATACAAAAAATTAGTGCTCCTGTATGCCAAGAAATACATCTATGTAAAAGAAAGAAGGTTTAAACACATTAACAAACAGGGAGGGAAAGGGAAAAAACACGCAGGACGTTGACAAAGCAAGACACTAAAAACAACATGCAAGTTGAAGTTACCACGACACAACATATCAACCGACAGTGAAAAGAGAACAAAATAACAAAAGCTACTTGAACCGATCGAGCGTAGACCACTAGCCGGTCCAGCCCCAAGCCAACGCCAGCCCAACGCCCAAGCATCCAAGCCAACGCCAGCCCAACGCCCAAGCATCCAAGCCAGCACCAACCCTAAGACAACCAAGTAGGCAACGCCAGGTCGAGATGACACCTTACCTACCTTTCCCTACTCCCCATGCCACGCACGCAACCTTTGGTGAGTTGGTCCTTTCGTCTGCAGCGGCAACGGGCTCAGCGCCGGAGCTGCCATCATCCAAGAGCACATTGACCACTTCTCGCCTATGCCTACGTGTGTTAGACTTAGATGGTATGATTAGATTTCTCATTGTATTAATCTTACTGCGCTTATGCAAATGGAGTAATTCTCAGTGTATGTATCAATGTATGTAGTATGGCCGACAATCTCAGCAATAGATGAGATCATCCACTGACCACTCGCCGTCTCGTCTTAGCTGACTGGCTCCTTGCTTCAAAATTCAATGATCTTCATAGCTAACGAAGTAACGATCAGACGACCAAAATAGGTACTAAATTTTGTGGTTTAGATTTTTTAGGGTTTCAATTCTATAATCTTTAAAATATTTATGAGTTAGAGCTTTAATATTAAATGTTTCAATTTGTAATATTTATCATTAAATTTTGCCATAAAATTAGTTGATGTTATAAAATTTAGAATACATTATTATCTACTATATTATTAATAAATACATTGATAAATATATACATGAAGCATAAGGTCTCCGTGTTATTTTTGTTCTAAATTCACCACTGAGCATGAGGGTTAGATTTGTAATTTTATACGCATAAGTACTAGACTTGCCAAAAAAAAGTTATGGTGCCATTTGTGCAACAAACTCCGAGTTAAGCTATCACAGCTGGGCGTCCTGTCGGCACAACGGGAGCCGGCTCGGCTACTGCCTTACTGTCCGTCACAGCACTACAGCAGTAACCCGCATTATTGGTCAGTACAATTTGGCGTTTCAGATGGGCAATGTCCCCAGGCATGTGGCTACAATTCTCGTCAGTGACTGAATGGACATGCCATTATAGGTGTCACTTTAGAGCAATATGAAATGAAGATGCTTGTCAATGATAAATCGATTTTTATAGCATCGATGTTTAAGTAGAGATAGGTTCTTATGTATATAATTACATCTAATTAATAGATAATATAAAATCTAAGCACAAACAATAGAGATGTTTGTATTAGATGACATAACTTTTATATAGGTGCTTAATGATTTGACTATATTTTCTCTATTTAAACACTCATGTATAAAAAAAAATACTTATGTATAATCATCTTATATTGTACATGTTTTCAGTTTTACGATAGAAGTATTAGGATAATGCTCTGGCCGTCTGATTTTCGCTTCTAATTGTTTGGGCATTGTATAGTCGACCGACTAATTTGACCAGGATCAAGTCTAATTCAAACGAACAAGTTTTATTTTTTTTTTTGTTGAAGGAAAAGAAGAGCAACCCATAGATCCTAGATTATAGGAGTAGGTACATGCCAATTCATGTCGGCTCTACCTGATGAAAGGCAAACGGGCAAGCTCCTTATAAGTGGTACTAATTTGCTGATGCGTATGCGGGGAAATTTTGCAGTACAGCTGCTGGCATGCCATTCATTGAACTTGCACTGGAATGCATCCATAGTTACCCATGCTTTGAAAAGTCATTACTATCTGCTGCTAAGAGGAAACAGGAGGTGCAGGAGAGCCCACACAAAAAGACAACGGAAGTAACAGCACAGAATGGAGAATAGGTGCACTGAATGAAGAAAAATAGCACAATCTTTGAATGGAGAACCATCTTTAATATCAAACTAGCATCTTGTTCAGCATACAAGCGGCACACAAATGGAGGATAACTCGTCGGTGATAAAGGGGAAAAGCACAATGTTTTGATTGCGAGGAGTTTAGACAAAAGTGGCTTTCAAGCAGTTGTTCCTGAACCGAAGGATTTTACTATGGTGCTTACTCTTGCACCGAAGCTTCTTGAGGCGATCTTCTTTCCTGGAACATGGAAGGGGTTGGAAATAGCGTCTACATATGCAGCATGGAACTTCCTGAAAAACTGAGAAAATGGAAATCACATGAGCTGCAGGTCTTCTTTTAAACACATAGCAGAGCAAGCATGAGGTACAAATCATATGTAGCTTCAGAATTCAGAGATAGTTGCACCATCTTATTTCAGTGAATATAGGCTTTGTGTCGCAGAGAATACTTTCTTCTTAGAAAGTGAACATGTATCATCTGGAACTCTTAAGATACTGACTTATTTAAACGCCAGCCTCAGAAAAACTACACTCCACATTGAATGGTATGAATAAGCATGAACAACAAACCCTTCAGAGCATTCATCAAACAGGCATGGTGTATTCTTACGCAAATATCTCGGTGTATTCTTTTTACAGCCCGATGCAATAAGAGAGAGATATCTTAGACACTCATCTTGACAAGTTCTATTTTAAAGTGGCACAATTAGAAAGTTTAAGAGCATACATTTCTGGCATCTGCATCTTTGACATCAAGATCAGTTGTGACCATGATAAATTTGACCTTTGTGTTTGTCAAATAGCCATACCTGCAGATAATAGATCGTCATAGCTTATCAATTTGTGACCAATAGACAGCACAATATCAAGAAATGCAGGAAGTGCTTCCAGCAGCAATAATAAGTTGGCAATGAGGGAGCGTATTAAAATCAACCAGCACCTCTCAGAATCAGTTTGTATAGCTATTGGATTCTTTCTCAGTTTAAAAAAACCATATTATACTGCTAGACATAACATCTCCTTTCTGTAATTCAATATCCTCTGTATTCACTTCATTATGAGGAATTCAGGTAAAAGAACTGTATGGAGGCAAGTGATTTTGGAAACTACAATAACAACTGGAGCCAGACGGCAGTAAAGGAAAGTTAGGCCATAATCGAAAACTTGAAAGAGACATACACTTTGTAGTTCTCAGTTGGATATAGAAGGCCCAAAAATGTCTCATTCAGTGTAGGCGCACTCCTTTTTGGATTGTTTACTGTCAAAGAGAAAAAAAATGCAAAGAAAAGTAAGAAAACAAATTCTAGGGGTGCCTTAGTCTGCGAATGATATAGCAGTAGCACTTGCAAGAAACTTTGGTGGCTGCAATCTACACGATTAGTCAAAGAAGCCAATGAATTATGTTAACTACACTTACCGGCTATGCTCATCTGGAAAGTTCTATCATGTCGAAAGCCTTGCAAAGCAAGAGTGCGAAAGGTTACTGCAAGTTTTGTACTCATATACCATGGACTTTGAAGCTGCCCTTTTTCCCCCTAGGTGAATTCACTCGTGTAGTGACAATTTAATCCATCCATTAGGCAATTACAAAACTAGATTCGAATCCTCTAACCTAATGGTCGTGATGCGGCTAAGCGGCTTGTCCTCTTCCCTCGAACCAGTGGACGGAAGGTGAGTAGGATTCGAGCTATTTCCAGTGCATTTGACGGGGAAAACATATAGATCTGGATCACGACGGATGGTAAGGCGCCTACCTCGCTCGTCGATGACGTCGAGGGAGCAGTGGACGACGTGATGGAGCTTGAGGGCGTCCTCCGCCTCCGTGAAGCTTTGCAGGTACAGAGGGTTGTTCTGCAGCAGTACCAGAGGAGAAGAAAAATCAAAGCTTTAATTCTCACCTGCGCCGGCGCAAGATATGGGATCTGACTCGACGAGCGAGTGGGAGTTGTGGGGGGGTTTCTGACCTGGTGACCGACGACGGCCACGCAGACGATCATCTTTCCGCCGGGGAATGGGGGGCGGCCGGGCGAGTTGGTCGGAGTCGGCGGCCGCCCACCGGTGGCGCCGTTCCCGCGGAATTCAGGCAGCGACCCAGAGACGATGCGGGGTTGCGGATGGACTGCCTGCCAGGTTTGGTGCGGCAGCGCGACGAGACACAGACACCCTTGAAGCCCTGTCCCAGATTTTGCCACGTGTCATCACAATCTCAAAGCAGCTTAATTTCCCCTTCTTCTCCAGGCTATCTCCTCTCCATTGCTGCCTATGAACTTGCCGTCGCCGCGGCTCAACCTCCTCCACGCCACTACTAACGGAGTGGGTCGGACGGTCCATGATAATGTATGCTCCGTTCGAATTGGATCTTCTGTTTAAAGAACCCAAATATTAATACAAACATCCAACTTTTTAAAACGATTTCTCTATTTCTCTCGTTCTAATCTAGGAGTGAAGATAAAAGACAGAAGATTATAGAAGCATCACACTTCACTCCTCTCATTTCCATTTCGCATCTTTCTCTCACTTTTTCCACCGTTGACACCCTTTTTTTCTTCTAAAAACCACTTCTTTCATCCAATATTATTCATTTTTCAACCAAAAATTATTAACCTTAACATAGACAAAAAGACATCAGCCACACTCAATACAATCGCCCCTATATTGTCTTGTTAATTTCTAATCTCACGGGACATTTTAGCGCACAATGTCCCCTAACCAGTTGAGCACGTACCGCAAATAATAATTTCATAGATTTTCAACAAAGAGTTGTACATGGATTCCGTTCGCATGATAACAAAGCAAACATTTTTCCCCCGAGGGCAACAAACAAAGCAAACAACGATCAACGGCATGCCAGCTCACGAACAGTAGCAGTACGCAAAGCCTGACAGATAAATGTCGTTCTTGCATTAATCACAGTGCTTATGTTGCTCTCTGAACTATTTGTTAATGTTACAAGATCAGAGAATGGCGTGCTGCCAGAAGTTCACATAATAATGTTGTCGCCAAGGGCATTCATCCGTGACCTGATACAAATTAAACAAATGCATCGGCACCAAAAGGCAGCATGGAGCAATTTACAGTGCAGGATGCCCTGGAAGATGGATTCTGGATGCACCAATCTCCCAGAACATTCGCGATAAAACACCTGAAGAACATGTACAGAAGTCAGACCAACCACAAGCAATATACCAAGTACAGGCCAAATGGAACTTATGTTTTCTGATTTCTGTGGATGCATATATTCAGTGTGTCATACAATGAGATCTTTCACGTGTATTCAAGCTAAATGTTATGATTAAACATGACAAAGGCAAAGGAAGCTAAAGTTCTGGATATGGTACATTGGTACTGCACGCGGCTAAACAACATATGCTCGAGACTATCATTCTAGTATTGACCAAAAAACAGGTAGACACTACTAGTTATTGATTAGAAAAGTTGCACAAATTTGTTTCAGTACTCGTATAACATGAACAAACTAACCGCCCTATGCCTAGCTTGAAAGGTAAGTTATTGCAGAAACAACAGGTAAGCTCAAGCGCACTACACAGTAATGAAGCTTAAGGAAAGACAATAAACCAATAAAAAAAGGGCATATGTTGAGCAACCCCTGGTAGCCAGTTACTCAGTTAGCACTTATCTGGAAATTTACACTCATACATACACCTTTGGATTTGTTTCACCTACCCCACGGCAACTAGCCCAGTCATTTCACTGGGCACTGAGCAACCATAGAGAAAATTCATATCAACTTTTGATCGAGAGTACATTGGCACTAGTGTTAAGAACCATTCACATGAACAGATTGATTTAGCCTCTACATCTAATGGGGTAAAATGGGCCAGAACATGGTTGAGGTTGATGGCTCTAAACTAATTTTAGTTTTGAAATACAACAAAAACATAAAGGAAACAACTTCTGTACAGCTAGATCATTGTTGCCGCCCAAAAGAGAACTGTAATACTGTAATCCATTCAATCTTGTTCAATACCATACAAGATAACTACATAAGCAAATACAAATAATCGTGCTAACAAACCAAAACAGTTTCATCTTTCCAAATTCCTGTTTCCAGAATACACAATTCCGTCCATTGTGAAGTTATCAATCACAATACTGAAGATAGAATGAGATATAATTCACACAAACCTCTCACAATGAAGAGACAGAGGCTAATATCATCGGTTCGTTCGAATTTTCGCTGCAATCAGGCGACACGAAACTTTCAGAGAGGAATACGAAGTGATGGGGACTCACAGCTCAGGTCTTGACGAGCTTCCAGCGGACGAGGACCCTGGCGACGGGCGGCGTGAGCGCGATGGTGATGGGGACCCTCACGGGGAACAGGGCCTTGTTGCACATGAGGGCGAGGGCGAGCGCGCCGCCGCTGGACGCGACGAGCTCCCTCGTCCGGTTGCGCGGCCGCTCCGGCGCCTCCTCGCCGGCGACGACGGTGGCGAGTGAGGGGACCTCGACGGGGGTGTCGGGGGCCGGGTCCGGAGGGGCCTCGTTGCGGACGTGCATGCCGAATCTGCTGAAGATGGCGTCGACGTCGACGTTGTTGTTGATGGCGACGTAGAGGCCGGTGATGGAGGCGCAGGAGACGGAGACGTGGACACCGAGGGCCACCTTGCCGTACTTCCTGATGAGCTCCTTCATGCGGGCGGTGAAAGCCATGGCCTCCGCAGCAGCCGGCGAGGTGGGGGTTTGGAGATTTACGGCGGCGGTGTGACGGCTAGGGCCTTGGTCTTCAGGATCGGGGACGGGTAGAGTCCGTGAGTGTCGAGTGAGGTGTTCTCCGGTCTCCGCCTCCTCCAAGCTCTCTGTTTTCCACCCAAAAAATCTCTTACAAAAAAGATTACTCTAACAAAGAAATTAACTACTAAAAATATTTTCCTCCCACAACTCTTTTTATACGGGCATCCGTCATGCTCTAATATCTTTCTGCTTTTCAGTCACTGCCAACGAATAAAGTTACAAAACATAGTATCGTTATGTCATCATGTTCATCATTATCGAGTGAAACCACCTTTGATGGCCTCAACATTGTTCAATTTGAACATAGGTGATACGATAATGCAGAATGCTGATGCCTGGCTGAGAATATAATGCAAACCAAACTCAACAACAGAGTTTGGAACGAAGCTTGACAAGGTGCTATGACAAAGCCAAGCCAAACTCATCAATATCAGCTTGATATGCTAACTCATATGATTTTTTTTTGTAACAAACTAGTAAAATCAAAAGGGGACCGGATTGATCCGAGTAGCGAACGAACCGCAATCCCTTCTTTCTTTTTTCCCAAAAACCAGGCACCCGCTCCACGGCAAGGTGTGTGTGTAGCTCTAGAAATACGCTTTTCTAAATTCGGTTGTGCATAGGTGAAGTAATCTTGAACACATATTTGGGCAAAGGGTGCTTAGCGATAACATGCAGAGTAATTCCACTAGAGAGTCTCTTTATTTATATTTCCTTGAGCATAATAGAACTCTTTAAGCGTGAAAGGTTTCGCCGCTCCTCAACGAATCCGTACCATTTTGCCCTTTGCCTCCATGCGGCACGTGACGCTTCCCACGCCTTCGGCCCATCTGCCCGTCCGCGTGCCGCGAGGACTCCAGGGTACTGCGAGCTGTTCGGTTGCTTCGTACATCCCCTGGCCCTCGTTGTTCCACCTACTCTCCACACCCGGCTTCTCTTGTTGCGCCACGGCTTCTCCTCTTCGGTGCTGCACCGAGATGGCAGAACTGTCGGTGCCTCCATCATTTCAGCTAGTTCCTACAATGCTCGGCCTCGCAGTTACCTTCCCTTCAATGTTCCCAGTCGCGCATACATCGATCATCCTTGCCTTCCCCGGTCCTCCGGCCGCCTTTTCTACTCTAGGGCTTTCTTTTTTGCCTTCCATGCTACCGGCACTTCCCTTGTGTGGCCACTAGCCTGAACCCTACCTCGTCTTTCCCATCGTAAAAGGAGTGGTGCCGCCCATGTGTAGCCCATGGGAAGGCGATAGGGGGGTCAGGCAGCACCCGCCAACGCGGTTCAGGAGCCTGAGCCCTAAGAGAAAGGAGGTATAAGACATGTACAACATAGTGCTTTGAGTGGTGCCTCGCGAGTCTCTATAGACTCGGAGCCATGGCGGCCGCAAGGGTGGTAGCTTGCAGGGTGTCCTAGGTGCCTTTGCAAGCTGTGGGTACTTTGGTATGATTCGAAGTACAGACACGAAAGAGAGAGCAAAAGGGGCACGTCTTGTGACAGAGGGAATGCAATGTTACGTAACTAATCATGTTAGACAAACCGTACCAGGGAAAAAAAGTGAGAGAAGCGTTCTGATGTGGAAAAGTGTCTACGTTTGATAGGTTTTGGGGGGGGGGGGTTTCATGTTTATGGCTTTTGATTTTTGCTATAATAACTAGCTTTTAAATGATGCATCTTTTTAATACAGGATCTATAAATCGATTGTAATAGACACTATATCGACTTCAGTTATACTGACCAAAATCGCATGCGACTGTTTCTTTCTTTGTACTCTCTCGCAAACAGTCAGAATTTAAAACCTATAAATTATAAGATATAGCTTAAAAGAACGCATCTCATTTGGTTCATAGGATATGAGTGGGAATAGGTGGGATGAATTTTAACTTACATAAAGTGAAAAAAAAGGCAGAAGAAGAAAAAGTGAGATACAGATAATCCAAAAAAACAATCAGACCACTAAATATTGATCGGCAGAAGAGGTGTATTAGTATACAGATCATCTGAGCAAATAATAAGACCAAAAAAAAAGTTGAAAACTGATCAGGAACAGAAACGAATGAGAAGAAAAAGGATAAAACGTATCCATCCAGAGTCGTCCACAGGGCCGCGGCCCCCACCCCCTGTCTGTATACTACGCCATCTGTCCCTCCCTCCGTCGTACTCCGTCGCCGTCTCCTTCCTCCGAGGGGGAGAGACTCCGCCCTCTTTCCACGCTATTCCAGAAGTCACAACCCGCCGCCGCCACTCCAATCCAACCCCCCATGGCCTTCTCCAGCCCGCTCCTCCCCGCGCCGGCCTCCCGCGTCTGCGCGAACCCCGCCCCGGAGCTTGCCTTCTCGCCGGCCAAGAAGGGCGGCGTCTCGCTCGCCACCGCGCGGCGCCGGGGAGCCCGGCACGGAGGTATGCATCCCTTACAGGTCCTACTTAACCTCCCCTAACTCAGTCATCTAAGATTTCATGGGCTTCGTTGTACTGTGGAAATGCCGGGACGAAGAGATGTCTCGGCTCTTCGTGGGGATGTGGACGGAGATTGTATTGATAGCCGCGAGTTCGATAGGCTTCTAGTTGGTTGGTCCCGATACTAATTGGTGGGCCGTGTCTGAGTTTCGTTTGCTTTGTGTTGTGATTACGACTCCGAAGTACTCAAGATTACTTCTTTTGCTTTAATTTGTAGTGGAGTATGATGAATTCAGGCGGTGACTGTCAGGCTAAACCTGCTGCTGCAACGTTCTTGCTTAGCTTATCCGGCGATATTGTAATGTTTGCACACATGTCCAAGCGCAGATGCGCTTCTGCTGGTTCCCAAGTCCCAACAATATAGCTAGTAAATTGCTCACCCTGTTCTGTTCCCTTTGCTGCACCCAAGTTAGTAAGTAGATTTTTCAACCTATTGGCTTCGGGAGGAATATATTGATTCCTGTCCAAATTGCAAACTAAGAGCACCTGTAGAGAGAATTTGAGAACAGCCCTTTTTGTTTATGTTTGACTAGTTACTATGATCAAGCTGAGGACCTTTTGTTTAATGCTCGTTTGCTTGTTTTTTGACATCAGTTAGGGCTGAAGTGAATGAATCTGGAAGTGCTTTAGCTGTTGATGCGCTCTCCCAAATTAAACACGTTCTGCTTCCAGTCACTGACCGCAACCCTTACCTTTCAGAAGGCACAAGACAGGTCTGTTTTCTTTTTTTCAAATATTATATAAAACATATGTACTAAATAGATACTACGGAAGACTCAAGATCTTGTAGCCATTTGCCAGGGCAGTTTGCTGCTGGCCAATGGCCATTACCATAGCAAGGGAGGATCTTTAGCTGATCCTTTTCCTTAATGGACTGCAACATTGTGTCTTGTTAACTACCTTTGTATACACATATTGGTGCACCATAGCCAGCACTAGCTGCTCACCCATAACGGTTGTATGATATATCAGGCTGCAGCAACAACCACTTCTCTAGCAAAGAAGTACGGAGCAAATGTTACTGTGGTTGGTATGATCTCAATTGTTTTGAAAATTTGCTTTCTTGGCTTCTGGTAGTGCACATTTTTTTTCCTCGTTGCTTAAAGCTACTGTGTTGTAAATCTACTCTTGGTTTCAGTTATTGATGAAAAGCCGAAGGAGTCAGTCCCGGAGCATGACACTCAGATGTCAAGCCTTAGATGGCATCTCTCAGAAGGTTGCACCATTTCACTCATCAATTCTTTTTTTGTGCCATTTTCTTATCGTTGTGCTGACAACCATGTTTCTATATGTGCAGGTGGATTTACAGAGTTTGGGTTGATGGAGCGACTTGGGGAAGGGAAGAAACCAACTGCTATCATCGGAGAAGTTGCCGACGAGTTGGAGTTAGACCTTGTTGTCCTAAGCATGGAGGCAATCCACTCGAAGCATGTTGATGGGAATCTGCTGGCTGAATTCATCCCATGCCCCGTTTTACTGCTTCCCCTTTAACATGCCCATAGAGCTGACCTTTCACCTGTCATTATTTTGAGGCAAATGGCCCGTTTTTCTCTTTTCAGATGAAATTCCTGACCATTGCCTGGATATGATACATTTGGTTCAGCAATTCAGCTAATGGTTGTACCTTCTGAACGCTGTTCTGTTAGATTTGTGATTATGTGAATTGGTAAGAATCTAAAAGTCTGCTATTGTTTTTGTACGGTTGCGAACTTTGTTGTACTTGTCTCAGCTTACTGTTTGCATGAGTCTGGCAAGATATGCTGCTAATGTGGCTAGAATAAGATGTACTCCGGTGACAAAACGAAGTGGTCCTATAATACGCACAGTCAAATTGTAACAATTTTGACAAAGATATCTAAAATATGTGGTTTGGACGTACGAAAATGGTAATGATAAATTTATCACGGTAAATACTTTTATAATATTACATTTTGTTACTGTTTTTTGAAAATATGATAATAAAGTTTTAGTGGTCAAAATGACATCTCATTGACTTTGCAAAGTCATATACGACTTATTTCTGTGACTCGAGGGAATAGTAGGTAAAACAACAAAGAAAAATTTGAGAATGTAAAACGAAAAAAATAGTATTTGGAGATGCGGGATGTTATTGACTTAACTTATATGTTATTGACTTAACTTTGTCAACATGTTATATCACATGGCAAAACCATATAGTTATCATGTCATAAGTGCAATACCACTATGTGAAATCAGGGGTGAGTTCTTTTGAACTGTGATTTATAACTTTTGGCCTAAATTTTTTAATTCTGATTGTTCGCAAGAGAGAGCATGGAGAGAGAAATACTCGCGTGTGATTTTGACTTATATAGATGAATTCGTTACTGTGTTTAGTACAATCGACTTGTAAAACCCGCTTTAAAAAGATACATCATTTGAAAACTAGTTACTGTAGCATTAGCCAAAAGCCATAAGCCCAAAAAAGTCAGCTCTGGTCAGGGTGTTATTTGAATCAGATTGCAAAGTTCAGATGGCTAAATATCTTGTTTCATAGTTCGGGATATTGGATGGACTTTTTGTTAGACCATGTGGATGATCATAAATAAAGAGATGATAAATAATTGACATTTGGTTTGCTTTAGATTTTGTGTTTGTGAAAGATTTGATCGTTTGCAGTGGAAGACTTTGCCTTTGAGTGATTTTGCATAGTTACGAATGATTTCAGACCACAGACTTTAGACTACGACCACAGCATGGCCAAACGACCACAGATTTCAAACTTCGACCACAACATGCGTCGACCATGGCATGAACACGATTATGACTATGGCTAGCTTCGACCATGGCAGTCTTTGACCACGTCGAGCTTTCAACTACGGCAGACTTTGACCACAGCAGCTGTCGACCAAGTCGGGCTTATGACGACAGCAGCTATCGACCACGTCTGGCTTACGACCACGGTAGCTGTCGACCACGTCTGGTTTACGATCACGTCTGGCTTTGACCACGACAGTACAACTTTGACTTTATGACCATGGCAGCTTGCAACCATGTCTGACTTCGATCACAGTAGTACAACTTCGACCTTACGACCACGGCAGCTTGCGACCACATCTGGCTTCGACCACGGTAGTACGATTTCAACCTTTCGACCATGGCAGTGCGACTTTGATCTTACGACCACGTCAGGTAATCGTAGTTATAGTACTTTTTCATAGTCATAGCTATAGTACTTTTTATAGTCGTAGCATCAGTATTCGATAGTCGTAGACTCTACTGATCGTACTCGATAGTTGAAGGTTTTACTAGTCGATAGTCGAGGGCTTTGCAGTCGGTGGTCGTAGATTTTACGGACTACTTTCATGGTCGTAGCTACAGGAATTTACTGGTCACACTCGATAGTCGAGGGCTTTGCAGTCGGTGGTCGTAGATTTTACGGACTGCTTTCATGGTCGTAGCTACAGGAATTTACTGGTCGCACTCGATAGTCGAGGATTTTACTGGTCAATAGTCAAGGGATTTGCGGTCGGTGGTCGTAGGTTTTGCGGACTGCTTTCATGGTCATAGATTTGGCAGTCTTATTGATACTCGTAGACTTCACAGTCTGTTGTTCTGTCTTCGGTAGTCGGAGGCTTAGCGATCGGTTGCCGTAGGCTTCACGGTCGGTTCTCGTAGACTTCATAGTCGGTACGAGCGCTTCACTCTTGGGATCTTTAAGTATGTCAAGTACTCGTGTTGGGCTAGTGGTTGACTGGTCAGTGTGTGGTGGTCGGTGATGAATGTCGTTGCTGTAGTACCAGGTGGGTACTTGAGGAATGAGGTACTCATAGTCGGAGGACTCGGTACTCGATAGAAGTGGTTTCATGATCGAGGTAAGTGGTCGGATGTCGGAGTGTTGTCTATACTCGTAGGCTTTGAGTACGTATTGCGGATGTGATTTCTGATCGATACTCGGTAGTCGGTACTCGATAGTCAGTATAGTTTTCGAGTACTTGTGGATTACGAGTACTCTAAGTTAGCTGTCGTATTGGGTAGTCTGAAGGTTTGTTCCAGTTAGCGATAGTCGTAATCGATCTGGGGCATGGTCGTAGATGGGCCAGTTCTTGTTTGGGGATAGACAAAGATGTGTTTTGCTAATGTGTGTTGATTATGGTCAAGTTGGGGAGAACTTGTACCAGGAGAGTGGTTTCTTTGGTCTTTGCATGTCCAGACGGGCATGGAGGCAGCCATGGTCGGTGACAAGGAGGACCGGGACTAGGAGGGGGTAATCTGAGGTCCAGGCGGTCGGGATGTCACGCGAGGTGGTCGAGCTCATGCTGAAGCACGTGGAGATCAAAGGTGGATGATGCGTGGAGGTGTGGAGTCGGTTACAGTCGGTGACGAGGAGGACTGGGACTAGGAGGCGTAATCTGAGGTCCAAGCGGTCACGTGGTCACACGAGATGATCGGGCTCACGCGAGAGCACGCGGTGATGGTGCACGATGGAGATATAGGAGGGGATATCCTAGAGGCTTCGTCGTGTGTGAGATGGTTAAAACCCATGTTAGGAAGGGTTTCAAGTCCCTTGATTTGAGGAAGAGATGGATTTCGTGTCCAGGTAGATAGAGACACAGTTTGAAGTGTTTGAGTTGAACACGCTTTGTGCGCTAGTCTATAAAAGCAAAGGATGTTGTAGGTTAGCGTATGAAGTTTTAGGGCTTTCGTGGAGAAGGTTTTTAGGGGTGCCATGAGGTGCTTTGTAGCCGAGAACTTGATGATGAAATAATAGATCAGATTCTTTCCAGAAAAATAACTCCAACGACTTCTAGAGCATCGCTTCTTCCTATCTGTTTTCCGCGCTCTGTTTTATCTTCGGCGTGTATTCGTTTGGGCATTGGTCGAACGGCTGGGGACTTCAAGCGAAAGGAGGTTACGACTACGTGTGTCGTTGTCGTGCTGAGTGATCAGAGCGAGCAGGCGATCAATCTGAGCGGTCATAAACAAGCAGTCATAAGCGAGCGTTCGAGACGAGCGAGCATAACGAGCGGTCGGAGCAAGCATTCAGGACGAGCGGTCGTAACGAGTGATCGTAACGAGCAGTCGGGCAACAGAGGCTCTTCGAGCACTTACAAGTAATCAGTCTGCAGTCGTAATTTTCATACAGTAATTCAGATTGCTTTTCTTTTGTTTCTCTGCGTCGTGTTTTGATTTTAGGTGGTAAAAAGTGGAGACAATCATTCACCCATCTTCGATTGTGCCATACGATCCTATAAAAACAAAATTTGAGTGTTATATGAACTTATTCCTTTAATTAAACCAACTTCGAAAAGGTATATTCGTATTCAACACGAATACATCAAAATTTAAGATTTAAACACGAATACATACGACAATGTACTGCTGAGAAATTTGGCGTGTGCAATCCCCCAATCTTGGTACCACTATATGCAAAAATGTAAATTCAGACCAGATACACTAGATAAGTTCAAACCTGATAAAATTTTGCAGATCGCAGCTGAAGGACCATGCATGATACATGCACAAGAGAACAGAAAACAGTCTTGAAGTATACGCCAGTATCATCGTCATTCTATGACTCAATAGTCAATATATCCCAAAGTTCTCTATATATGTACATCCACCTCGACACAAACCCTGGGCGGAGTGCATTATTATGAGATATATGAACATGTAAAAATATCGAACAAAAATGACCTATGACTCATCCTGTGCTCTATCCTGTAAACCCTACTGCAACTATAAAGCAAGCAAAAAGAATGTGATCCTATGTTTGTGCTTAAATCAATACAAGGTAATGTAGCATTAACTATCGTGTGTGTGTGTGTGTGGAATCGAGCTGATCAAAGAATCGCGAGGAATAGCAGAGCAATGGCCATGAAGGCGTTTCTGCTCAAATGCAACTGCAGCGACGAGCTTGCCGAAGATTGCAACACGTTGATCTGGGTGCCATTTGGTGAATCACCCTTTGCGGCTTCAGGAGTGTAGCCGCTCGGTCCCAATGAGGGATTCGGAGGAACAGCAGACGGATTGGGTTTCACCGGAAGGTTGCTTGAACTATCGACGCTGTAGCCTGATATCAACCACAATATATAAGGGCATTGTTCTAGGTTAGTGGCGAACTGAAACCAAAGAATCGTTTCAAAGGATATGGAGGTACTCACAATTAAAATTTTTCCAACCCAAGATCAACCTCTCTCGATCAAACACAACCTTTAGTCCAGACATAAAATTCTCTGCACCCAAAGTGACCAGCTAGGGTAAGAATGCCGAGGCGGATTATCATTGAGATCATTCAATGAGTGATTTGGAAGGTGACAATAATGTTTAGCCAAATGCATGTATTACTTCTTAAACCGTAATTGGGGCAAACGAACATCAAAGCAGTAGCTGGAAGCCTCGAATTGTCATGGCAATAACAATATAAACAAGAGGCAGCAATCAGCATGCAGAAAATTGCTGAAATGTTTGGGATTTTGGCATAAGTACCGAAATCTTGTATATAGGCTAGCAAAGCAAGTCTGAAAACGAACATGATTGATTCCCAACTCTTTATCTTGTGATGCCAACTCCATCAGGGAACTCAAATGAAGACTAGAGAGCTAACCCTCTGGCACACCACAAACATCACTACTGTGCTTTACACAAAATCAATGTTTGTGGTTTATCTCAACTAAAACATAAGAAACTTGCAGCATTTTCAGAGCATGATGCATCTTTAAATAGTGTAACTGAGTAGAATGTACATGAGCTTACCCCCTATTAAGTTAACACCCTCACTCTTCATAATAGCCAAGCAATAACCAATTGTATTCTGTCACATCCAAGAGCAGCGAGATATAAATTACCAAGCTCACATGGCTGGAAGAAAGTGCAGAATATCAATTCATTCTTACCGAAGCAGTATCTGTTATGGTAATTATTGGATCATTAACAGGAAATATGCTTCCACCTTTTGCTGTCAGACTTATGTTTGGAGGATTAACATCTTTGTTACTGGAAAGTGCAGCAACATATCCATCAGGTATAGGTAGAACGCAGTGTGTGAATATGTAATCTATGAAGGCCTGTTCCTAGATAAACTTACCTTACGGAGTAGCAATATTCAAACGGCATGGAAGAGTCAAGCTGGTTTGGGCTCTCTTGGACTAGTGCATTGAACTGAATAAGAATGAAGATATATAAGACCCACCGTGAAATAAAAAATACGGTCAAATCACTACTAATATGGCAATGCTACTTACACTGCTGGCGATTTGAGTATACATTGGATCAGACAGAGCCGTGAAAGAGGTACCAGAGTCAACAATAGCACTGAACTGGGTGTCAATCGATTTACCTCCCACCATAATTCCTGTGATGCTTATGTTGTAATATGGACTGAAGAAAGAAAGTACACCAGCGTGAGGTTGAAGACCTGTTTGTTGTTTCTGAAATAGTGGAGTTCAAACAAACATACTTCTCTTTGTAAATATTCAATGGAGTTTCCTGCTGGTCCGAGCTTCCTGTGTCCCCAAAATTGATTCTGCCATGGCCGTCTTCTCCAAAGCACATGGAGAAGGAATTGGCAGCAAGTCCTGTGCTTGCTAGCGAGCTAGGAACTGATTTACTGCCCATACCAAGCCCAAGCAGACCATTGGGTGCGGCACTGCCTAGAAATGAACCTGTCTGGACCTCTCCACAACTGAACAGATCGTAGAAAATTCAGCATAACAAAGTGAGTCATAAGCATGTGGTAAATCATAAAGGATATACCCGAATGTTATGGGGGCTGGAATAATTTTCGATTGTGCGGACTCAGTTGTCAGGTACAAGAAGTCATCAACTAGTACCCCAGAGGATGAGGTGTTATCCGATAAGTATTGGATACTATAGGGGCAGCTGTTACTTGCAGCACTGCAGGTATTCTGGAGATCACACAAACTGCTACTGCACGGAACCTTTCGGCTAGTAGTCGACTTCTGAGGGCTGTACACATCGAACTTCAAATCCTGTTCAAATTTGGCAGAAATGCAGTGAGTTGCGTGTTAACAAGAACATGAATCGCAGACAAGTATCACTTGCAGGTAGAGTCAATTAAGGCATCATGATCCAGCAACTTTCCATAAACAATCAGCAAGAATTTGTTTTGAATTCAAACAATAATACACAGAAAGGACCAAAAAGACTTGGTTGCCTTTTAAGCCCGATAAGGTCCCAGCTCAAGCTGTCATGCTTCCGGAAAGGTTTTCCAATAATCAGATGACACATTGCCGTGCTCCCAAGAATTTCTACCGCCAACTTTTCTTCTATAAGGAAGAACTAATATTTTTTTTTGAAAAATGATTGGAAGAACTAATCTGTTGTGCCGTTTACAACAACCAAGTTTTTTTATCGTAAATCCGGTAACCCCTAAAATATCTAGTCGAGCAACTAACCAGCTCAAATCGTAACAAACAATAATAGTTCACGAAGGAGGAGGAGGAGGAGGAGACGAAGAATACATACGCCGTAGTTGGGCGAGACGAGTGGGGCGCACTTGATGCAGTTGCAGGGCACCCAGAAAAGGTCGCTGCCGGTGTCGAGCGCCACCAGGAACGTCACGTTCGGCGTCCCCAGCGCCACCACCGCGTAATGCAAACTGCGCAACCAACCCCAACCACCACCACCTTTCTTTGTTAACCCAAAAGCAAAAGCAAAAAAAAGATAACCAGACAGCAACTTTTGATGACCATGGAGAAAACCATGGAGAATTGGAGATGGCGATAAGCCCTTACAATCCGAAGTGGTTCAGGCGGTAGGTGTCGTTGCCGTCGGAAAAGGCGAGCTCGCCCCCGGCGGTGGCGAGCGACCGCCGGCGCAGGTCGTGCCCGGCCAGCGCGGCGTAGTACTCCACCGTCCCGGCAGCCGGCGCGCGGTATCCCTTGCGTCCCGCCGCCTCCGCCCAGCCCCGCACCGCCGCCGAGTACCGGTGGTGGACGTCCAGGCTCAGTGCCTCCGCCTCCGCCGCCGCCGCCGCCGCCAGGGCGGCCAAGACAAGAACCCGCACCACAGCAGCCATACCAGCTAGGTTCCCAAAGCAAGAAAAGCTTGCAACTTTACAGAGAGAGAGAGAGAGAGAGAGAATGCTCGGTTCTTGGCCGCGGCGTCGGTATTTATCCGGGATTCGGAGGGGAGAAGAGAAGAAGAATGGAAGGTATCTGCGGTCAGCCTGCGAGGTGGCCGGTGGTGGTGGCCGCTCGGCTCCCGCGGGAAGGGTGGGTGGTGGGGCACACAGGGCAGTCAGCGAGCGAGGGGGAGAGACGCCAGTGCGGTGGAAGCTTCGCCTGGACTGTTGCCTCCTGCCCGCCGTGGCCACCTTTCCCCTTTGATTTTCTTTGGGTTTTCAAAGGGGAAAAATGTTTGGGGGACCGTCGTGCGATTGTCTGTCTATCTGATTGGAAATCAACGCGCCTTGTTGAAGGAGCAGCAGCGTGCCGCCGACTTCGCAGTGACGGTTGAAATGGGACGGGACAATGCAATTTGACCGTGGTTCAATTAGTTAAAATTTTTAAATTTTAACCATTTACGATAGAAATTACGAAGAGGTATTGTCGTATATAATTTTGACTGATACATATAATAGACTTTTAATATATACTATAATTAACTTGTAAACTTTGTTTAAGTGCTAAAAGCTATATTGAATGGACCCAAAGACCAAGAATTCACTCGTAGGCTCATGGCCGTGGACGTAGTCCTCTTTTGGCATGACAAGCTGGGGAGTGAAGCGTAGGCGTAGCCATGCACGGCACGTTGCTCACGTGACCGTCAGGTTTCAACCTTCAACACGGTTGTGCCTGACTGAATTTGCCGAGGAAGGCAGCTGCTTTTTCTAGCTTAGGGGTGTTGTATTAACTCTGTCCGATAATTTATATCTGATAGTTTTTATTAAAAATAAATAGTAGTGATTAAAAAATAATTTTTAAAAGAAAAAGGTGAGTGATAGAAAAAGTGAAGAAAAGATATATGCATGAGATAGAAATAAGAGGAGTAAAATGTATATATCTTTGTCTTATCCTTAAAAAGAGACAGAGGTAAAGAATAGAGAAATCGTTTTAAAAAACTAAATATTCATATTAATTTTTATTTTTTAAATAGAAATCACAAACAAAAACTAATACAGAACCAGACTAGCAAAGGCAGTCAAAGTTCCCCGGACCTTCGACTCGGTCATGGCTTCTATCTAGAAGGTGTACGTGTATGTGGTGAGGTCTCTAAATTTCTAAGCCGGTTGGTTTATCGTCATCAGTTCATTACATAGAACTCACAACACAAGAATATCGAACCGGTAACAGCTCAGGCAGGCAATGTCCCTGTAATCCGTAGGACCGGATAGACTGTCGAGGAAGAGTGAATAGTGCCTAAATTTTTTCTAAATATTTATAAATCCTTTACTCCGTTAACTACAAAGATATAAAGATTAGGATGTGAAGTTTTCTTGAAAAACAGAGTAATACAAAGTTTAGTATGACCAGATCAGAGCACTACGTGGTCGAGTTACGGCCACTCATCGGAAAACAACGTGGTTGGATACGACTATCAGACGGAAGCCAACGTATATAGTCAGAGCTCAACTGACAGATAGATCTCACTATGGTCGGAGATTGACTACCAGCCGGATCTCAACGTAGTCGGAAATCGATTATCAGACAGAGATCACCGTGATCAGATATCGACTACCAGTCAGATCCCCACATCGTAGATAACTGATGTGGTCGAAACCAACGTGATCAAAGGTCAACGAGTGGTCTAAAACCTGCATGACCGAATTTGGTCGAAATACGACTACCAGTTGGATTCCAACGTAGTCAATAACTAACGTAGTCGAAACCAACATAATCGAAGGCCAACGAATGGTCTAAAACCAACGTAATCAAATCTGGTCGAAATACAACCAGTGAGAGGTCGAAAACCCAACTTGGTTGTAAGACAACGAATGATCTGAGACCGACGTGGTAAAAAAATACGACCAGTGAGGTCAATGACCAGCAAGCGGTCAAAAACCCAATGTGATCGAAAAGACACGGAGCGATCGAAAGACTGAGCACGGTCGAAAAAGATGCGATGTGATCTGAAACTTGACCGTGGTCGAAACCACCGTGGTCGAACAACCAACATGGTCAGAAGTCAACAAGAAATCTGTGACCGACAAGGCCGAATCAGTTCAAAAATCAATCAGTGAGATCAACGATTAGTGAGCAGTCAAAAATCCCACATGGTTGAAAAGAAACGGAGCGATCGTAACCCTGAACGCGACCAAAAAGAGAAGCGATGCGATCAGAAATTTGATCATGGTCGAAACCAACGTGGTCGTAGATCTAAATGCGGTCGAAGCTTCAGACAGGGAACAGAACAGAGTTCATTTTTCAGCTCTAATTCAAAACGAAAATAGTTGGTACTCTTGATCCGTAGATCTAAATGATGTGAAACTTTGCAGAGATCATCTCTAGGGTATTGTGAATCTATTCCAACAAACAATCATAAAAATCATGGCCAAAGATAAGATATTTTTTAGTTTGTTAGAAGGCTACATCAAAATTGAGTCAAAATCGGTGAATATAACTAGCTCGTGCGTGCATGATGACCAAGTTGGGTCTAGATGTATTCCCACATGTCATAGCAAGTTAGAACACCAAAGAAGTCGACTCAAAAACCCTCGGATTAAGAAATCATGCTTTGAGACCAAATCAATCAAATAAAGATAGATCCATAGAAATATACCAAGATTGATGTATTGCTTACTTGAGAATGTTGAGTTTACAGTTACTCCACCTTAGAGAACAAAGAGCACACCATGTGCTCCACTCTTAATCCCTAACCCTAAACAAGAAAGCACATAAGAGAGGGATTAGATGGTTAACCCTACATGTCTCTATCCCAACCTCTTTTATAGGTAGGCAACTAGCCACCTACACTCCAAAATGGATTCTATTCATTATTACAATAGGGGAAACCTGTTAACCACGCACACATGGATTTTACTCACTCAAGTTCACTTATGCGAATTTTTCAAAACGCATAAGTGGACATCCAATAAATTCTTAGTATTGATCCGCCTTGATTAAACGAGCTCCATCTTGACCTAACCCGCTCTCCAACGCATCACCCATACATCGCGGTTTTGATCCAAAATGGTTTTCGGTATTTTGGTCAAAATATCAAATACCCCTTGTGACCCGGTCATCACCATCTTTTGTAAGCAATCACCATGCTTGCCACGTGTAGGTACACCACTAGCTTGCCACGTGCCGCCAAGTCTCTCCTGTTCTGGTTCCACCGAACCACTGCTCACTTGACCCGTGCAAGCTACCTGGCGTCATCCCGTCGTTTGAACTCGCCTTCAATATTCCCGTCTTTCTCGTGCCATGTTTGAATTCACCGTACTCTACACATCTAAATACAAAGAATTCATTTTTAGATACAAGTTCTTCATGACTTGACCTATATCAGGCAAGACATGCATCATGCAATCTTAATCCAATGACTTAGATCAACCTAACTAAATACATGACTCAAATCTTAAAATCCTCAATTTCTACCCAAAACAAGTCCAAACACAGTGTAATCTTTGCAAAATCAATTGACCACTCCACAAACATTACAATGGTTCATCACAACATTAACTCTAGACCATCTCACATGGTCCTTCACAATCACATGCAGGAAAGACTATACCTATACCTAGCTGACATGGCCGGGAAATAACCGGTTCAAATACGCACTGTCAATGCAGATATAGGTCGGGTTCTTTTAGGCTTAAAGTTGGCTTATGCCTGTATTGTCTATAGTAACTAGCTTTTAAACGGTTTATTTTTCAAGACAGAGTCAATAGGAAAATTGTAGTAAAAGTGTACTAAGTTCAGCTATACCGGCCAAAATCGCATGCGACTATTTCCCTCTACGTACTATCTCACGTGAACAGACATAATTCAAATATTTAAGTCATAAATCATAAGTCATCAGCCCAAAAAAAATCCACCCATACATTCCCTCTGTGATGATCACTGCATCGTTGACTGATTAGGATGGTCGCTGAATGAACAAAGCTGCCCATTTTTAGCACCGTGAGTGTGATCGCAAGACGTTGCAGGAGATCCAGGTACACGTCGGCTAATCGTCCCCTTATTTATCCATCTATCTATCAATATATTATATAAAAGCAAAGGAAAAAAGCACCATATTAACTCTTAAGAACTATAAATTCCTATATTAATAGAAGAAAAAAAGAGAAAATATCTAGCCATCTATCTGACAGACCCAAATTATAATGGTTTAGATTAAAAGAAATAGTATGTGCTAAATACAATAAAAAAACTAGCTAAATACATGTGCGTTGTTACGAATTTAAAAACTCTTAGCATGTTTGTGTGCATGTTTTAAAAATTTTTACCACCTGTGAGGCTGTGAGTTTCAGAACATGTAGTATGATAAATTTTAAAAATCCATGACAACGTACAGGCATTTAGCTAGTGAATGATATGATTTATGAATGATGAATCCCTAACTTGGAAGTTTGTCAATCCCGTATAAAAAAAACTCATATATATAAAGACACCGCCCTATTCACACAAAATCGTCTCACTGGATGTTTTTTTTAACATTTTTCATACAAAGAAATCCTACTAGACTACTGCCGTCTCTACATGTAGCTTTTACTTTATGGCATACTCGAAGGTCTTAAATCTATCTCTTCTCTCAAGTGACGTTGTAGAAGAACTGACAATGATTTTAGAATAAAAGTTGATTAGAGATAAAGAAGGTAAGATGATGTATAACCTCCAGCTTTATGGCCTAGGAATATTACGAGCTTTAAAACTATATCAAGCTCGCAGTTCATTTTGGACCTGGGCTTAAAGCTACACTAAATCTAGCTCTGCCCAATTGCGGAGGCACGCCTGCTAGTTATCCAACTAATTAACAACCATATCTTAAGCAGATCTCACGATCTGTTGCAGAATTTGGTCACATCATCGCACGGCTCGAGCGGCACTCCCCGGGAAGAGCGTCATGTGTCAACCTGACAAAGTGACATCTCACATGCATAAGGTTGCATGAGATGATAGCAGGGATGACGGAACATGATTTGATCACACACCGATCGATGATAGCTGCGGGTATACGACGCACCAGCACGACACGTACACGTCGGAAAACGATGGTTGGCTTGTCTGGCCTATAAAATTTCTTTGCTGCTACTGTAATGGCGAAGGAATCCTCCATCGTGCAAGCCGGGGCCCTACGTTACGCGTCCCCTTGTTCCATGCGTCCTTGCGACCCTGGCCTGCATCACCGCAGTTGGTGACGCCGCCGCGTCAGGCAGGCAGCACGCACCGGCCGGTGCCGCACGAAATCGCGGCCCAGACACACCAGAGCCAATCACGGAGCACATTTCTCTTTCAGTCGAGGAGCAAGTGACTCGTAAAGCAGCAGAAAATTTACAGACGTAAATATAGCAGGGAAGGAGGATGAGAGGGCAGCGGGTGAAGAAAGGAGGAGACGAGAGACAGAGCGGCGCCAGTTTTAGCGAGGAAACTGTGGGGGTCAGTCGTGAGCCGTGACGGCCGACGAGAAGCCTTCACGAGATGGGTGGCCTATGTAGATCCTGAAAAACCGTCAAGGCATTACTGATTCCTGGGCAGCAACAACGGAGCCACCGTCCGGTGAGCCTGAGAGGCCCGGCAAAAAGTAGTGAAATTTCTTTGCAGTATGTGGGGTTAAAGATAGTGTTTTCTTGGGTAAACATTCATCATAGTTAGGTTTGTCCGAGTTCTAACATTCTAAAAAAATTCTAACTCCATCACTGCTGAGCGGTGTACTTTCTTCGACTGATGAGAGGACTAAGAGAGTCGCAACAAGATTTCAAGGGTTTTTTCTTGGTCAAGTATGTACAAGACTAAGAGGTGCATGCATATACTAGCTACATGTTGTGGCCGAGAAACACGTTATGCTTCAAACAAGTATGATCAGGCAGGTGCACACCTGACACTTGACAGCGTCCGTAGGGTGCCGTAATAGTGGTCACATAGTTGACAGCAGCTGGAGCTTAGTCTTGGTCCAGCCGTCCGGCGAGCGCCAACACAACGTGTTTGGCAGTGGCAGGCATAACATAACCATCCACATATGCAACACATCAATCACTCTTTAATCTCTCCGTAGACGATGCCAAAAAGAGATGGTTAGGCTCAGGTCCAATCAGGCGATCTCGGCAGGATTTGCTGATGGAATTAGAGCGAGCCAACACTCGCTCGTGCTTTAACTTTGAAGAAACAAGATTCAAGGCAAATCGATGGCCCATTCATCAGCTTAGGTTGCAGGCGAATTGGCACAGGGGCTCTGTATCTGATCAGGTTCTGAGGCTCTAAGCTCGGCCGATGGTGATAGTCCACCAAACCTAATCCCGAATTCCAGTGAGCTTGACATTTGTCAACAGACATAGTACTCAAAGGCCATGTAGCAAGCAGCACACGCTACTTTTCCACCCATCAGTCCATCAGTCTGTTCAGATCAAAGATTACATGGAACCTAGGAAACAGATCGAAGGTTCAGACATAAAACACGAACTTGTGTCACTGTTCAGCAATTCAGCCTGAATTTTGCGTTGATGGTGAAGCAGATTAAAAAAGGCTCCTTACAACAAACGGGCAACATTGGCAAAAATGGCCAGACCAACTTGTTGAACGACAAAATTACTAGCTACTGCCCACACGAGATTGTTTCCTCTAAAACACGGTATTGTCAAACAAATACCATAGAGCCACAAACAAGGCAAAAATACTATTGATCAGAGCGAAGCTTACACACAAGAGCTGTCAGTACAATAGCCAAGCACCGATATCCTTCACAACACTCCTTCATCTACTTACACAGAAGTAAACATCTCGAATCCTTCACCATGATGCGCGACAAGGGGATCCAGGATGCTGACCCATGTGCTGTAGTCAATAGGCGACCCACCTCCAGGCTGAAGGAAGCCATTCACAAAAAAGAACGGCGCGCCAGCTACCCCTCTCGTGCACCCATACTAAAGCAGAACGAATCCATAATTTAGAGACATTTTGTCAATGGTACCAGCAATAAACAAGTCAAGAAAATATGCTTAAAACTTCTAACAATGTACTTGATGCAATAAGTAAAGCTGACCTGGAAGGAAACCCTCGCTGCCAAGTCAGTCCTCACATCATTAAAGCCTGATTGGAACTCAGGCACTGAATTACCAACAGCCTGTGCTGCCATTTTTGACATCTCACCAGTTATAGCAGTGCTTGACAGTGATGATGTCGCAGAGTTGGAGAATTTATCCTGCTTGTGTTCAATTCAAAATATATTAGCAAGACATTTATGAGCGAGCACTATGAAAAAGGGATCTAGTAGATGAATTGTTTCATACTAGAAAGCTACGTGGCTACAACTCATTTGAGCAGTCGTAGTGTTCCTTATGAGGATGCTGAAAGATCCAAAAATTTACAATGATGCCAAAAACAAGAAAACTTTATCCTGCTACATGGCTATCTAAATAATAAATTTAAGAAATCATAATGAAGTATTCAATCACACACACCCTGAAGCAACATTAACCAACTATAAGGAAAGAAACCACAGCTTGCATAGGTAAAGGATAACCCAACATATGGGCTGAAATGGTGACACAAATATCAAAACGGCTAACTATTAAAATAAAAAATGCTACAGACCTGGTTCTTGAAGAACAGCTCCAGCAATGGATACGTTGCCGACGAGTTGAACTTGTTAGCTATATAAAGTGCACGGCAAGCATGGAATGCATTGTTGTGGTATCTGCAGTTTTGTAGTACAGTAAACATGTTAGAAGTGAGGTGTATGGCACTTTCTGATATAACAATCATAGCTAATGCTTTTGCAGTTTATACAACTGAAAATGCAAGCTAACCGTGTAAAAAATCTACTCTAGAACAATGAGAAATAATGTCTGCAGCGACAAGCAACTCTGATACCCAGAACCATGCATGGACTCACATGTTAACTAAATTGAAAACAGCTAACATGCTCAGATTGGGGAAATACAATTAATGGTTTGAAATAGCATAACCTTGATTTGAGAGTTTACACATTCACTTGATGCTTCAAGAACTACATTCTGATTTAGGCTATAAGCCAATAGCAAGTTTGATTATGCACCTCATTCTGCATTTAATTGATGTTCATTCCAAAGACAACCGATTAAAAAGAGCCCCTACCACAATACTTTGTCATGAATTGCTGTCAACCAATGAAACAGCTCATGTTCAAATCAGAATAAATCACACAACACCAACCAGGCACAGCATCCGAGCCAAATAAAATACATATGAATCCCTTTGTCAGCTAAGGGATATCCAAGGAAAGATACAGTCCAATTCTTAAATATTTAAGTCTCAATGACAGAGCAATTGGCTTGCCATCAGGTATTTTCCATCTTCTACTGGCATAAAACTCCGAAAAATCTGACCATTCACAACCGATTACCACCAACACCTGTTTGTAATGTTACTGAAACTCTAGCCTTTTTCTCTTCGATCAATTTCAATTCAATACTTTATACATCTGAGGAACCTGCCCAAGTTTGCCATTCTCCAAATTTGCCAAATAAATTACTGGATTACTTAGTGAGACCACTCAGACTTGCCATGTTAGTCGGCTGATCTACCCAGATTTACCCCCGAGTTAAACTGACAATCACTTTAGTGAGACTACTCAGACTTGCCAAAACTACACTGGTACAAGACGCCCATCGCTTCAATATGAGTCCTAGGATCACTTCGATACTCAGAAGACACTTCCATGTAACTGTGCAGTTGTGTAGTGCTCCAAAACCACTAACAAGTTCACCTTTATGACAAAAAAAACTACGGGAACCGGAGCACTGCTAGCAAATACAATCCAGAGACCCTGGAAAACAGATCGCTGTAACTACGGCGATCGATCAGATCAAGAAAGCTGCAGGAGAGGAGAAGAGACGAGAGGAGCGGTGGTGGTGGCGCGGTCTTACGGGAGTGGGAAGGGGTGGACGATGAGGGAGGCGCGCGGGGAGTAGCGCTGGACGGCAAGCTTGAGCGGCTGCCAGGCGTCGCGGCTGTCAGGGCAGAGCGGGTCGAGGAAGGCCTCAACGAGGACGGCGTCCTTCCAGGCGGCGGCGGCGCCGCCCCCGTAGGCGAAGCCGTCGTAGCGCGGCGGCACGGAGGCCTGCGCCTGGAGGACGAGGAGGTAGTAGGAGCACGAGGCGGCGAGCGCGCCCAGGAGGAGAAGCCGCCGGAGCAGCGGCACGCGCGGCGGCCTCGCCATGGCTCGCTGGTGCCTGCTCCTGCCTGCACTCTCGGGTGGTCTCAGAGTCAATCGCGTGTTGCTCCTGCAAATGGGGAGAGCGAGAGCAGGACGCAATGTGATCGTCATCGTGGAATTAGTGGAAGATTTTTCTCTCTCTGAGCGGGTGCCGGTCCAACTATCTCGGCCCATAACGGAGAGGCAGCACAATTTCCGTTGGGCTTTCCTTTGATACGGATTGGTCCATGATGGCGCAATTCTTTTTCTTTCACAAATACAGTGGTTACGAACAGCGATGAATCAGCGAAAGTGCTATACAGCATTGGTCTGTATTTTAGAGAAAAATTAGTCGAATTTCATACTATTTGATTTACGATAAGATTCATGCTCCAGTCCACCTTTATCTCCATCTTCTCATGTTGTCGTTACTACCAACATCTTCAACAAAGGCATCGAATTACAGTTAGGATTGGGATTCACTAGTAGCCACTGGACATAGAGGGATGTGGAGTGGTAGCCGACTGGTGATGGGCCGCGGCGGTGTCACCGCCTTGGCAGTGGGATTGGAGGAGAGCGATGGGTGGTAGGGGTGGCAAGAGTCGTCGAACAATTAGGAGGCGTTGAACGGCAATGGCGAATCCGACAGCGGTAACTACCAAAGACAGGAAGATGGGCGGTGGCAACGGTGATGACGGGAGGTTGAGATGCGGCAAAGAAAGAGAGAGAGGCGGGGGTTATAGTGTGAGAGGAGGCAGCGGCGAGGGAAGAGCTCGATGGAGGACCTTGCTAGCGTCTGAGAAGACACCGATGAGGCGGCATGCTTGGTGGTGAGGGTGGGAGGCAGCATATAGGGAGGGCAGGAGGCGGCGACTGAAGGGAGGCGGTGGGGTTATGGTTTGTGTGTTGGTTTATATTGGAGATAGGGAAGAGATTTTGTGACATTGAATCTCAACCTAATGGTCAAAAAATAGATTGATTTTAGGTCCAAAAATAGTCGCTTTGTGTATAGACTGATTCATGAATAAGATTGTTTTTGTGCCTCAAATGAAGATGAGAAATAAGTTGCTACTTCACCTGTTTCTCAAAATAAACAATGATAGATATTGTGCTAGGGAACCACCATCTCCACTCATCACCTGTGACCACAGCCCACCACTAGGAGCCACCACTTCTACTTGTAGCCTGCCCCCGCCGCCAAGAGTCATTGCCTCTGTAGCTCCGCCTATCGCCCTACCACTGTTGGGAGCTGCTTACCCATGCCTTGCTGCCTGTCGCTAGGAGCCATCATACAGTGGCATCCCTAGATAGAGAGATAGGTGGAGAGAGATTAGTGGATAGGATTCATGGAAGCCTCTGTCGAGTTATGGGTGGAGTAGATAATAGGTATGCAGTGCGTTCGATTGGATCAAAGATGGAGGTTGGATGGAGTGTCCAACGAGTCACCTCCTTTCGAACGTAAAGTTCTAAGGATAATTATTTCCTTTCCTTTTCTTCTTTCTTTTGGTATTATATGTACTTATGATTAATAGTTAAAAGCTTCAGTTGATGGTGGTATGGTTTAGTGTATATTTATTTCTGTATGTGAGTACTATATATCTACATATATTATCTGTTTTGAATCTGAACCTGGAATGTATCCGCCCTGGCGGTATCGTATCCAAAACCCCAAAGTCGTATCTATATCCGAGCGATCTGACCATTACAACCAGTCTGACAATAGGGACCTAAACCAACAAAATAAAAAACAATCAACATAAGGCCAGTTAGACCACCACGATCGGTTTGACTGTAGAGATAAAGGCAGACTGACTACTGGGGGTAGGTCTAACCGCAGGTCCAGGGTCCGTCTAACCAGTCCCATGTTTCCATTCTTAAAAACCCATCGGGACAAAACTCAAATCCCGAGAACTTGTTCAACTCTTATCAAAACACTTCCAAAGTTTGTATGATAATTGTTCAAGGCATTAAGAACCTAAATCAATCAAGAATCATAAGGTTTTTGGACTCGAGTTCACTAAACTGAAGAGAAGAAGATCTGTGACTTAAGAATACCAAAACCATAAAACTCAAATTACTTATTGCTCGTAAGAATCGAAGGCATGAGTCTTCCATATCTGTACTCATATGTCATAGTAAGGTAATTTAAGCAAGAATTCAAGCTAGAACTCTTGTGATCTCAAAATCACAAATCTTGCTTAAGAACACTTACGAACTAGGCATAATCTTATATCTTGTTGTGGAGGTGATTTAGATGGGTAACGATTGATCAATTAGGATCTTCTAGTGCTTTTTACTCATTATGGATCATAACAAGATTAAGAGGAGAGAAAAAACACTAAAAGACAACTCAAATTAATATTTCAACACTTGAACAAAAAGAAGAAAAGGCTCAGATGAATTTTAGATATGTATTGTACTTGGAGATAAATGTTTACAGCCACTCACAAAGTCTAAGGATGACAAAAAGCTCAAGATAAAGAGTCACAACTCATCTCCTAAAAGTTCTCTCCAAGAATCCTAACTCCTCGACTTGGCTTAGCACAAGCTTCTCCAAAACTTAGCCCTAAGCCAACACCTCTTCCTCCTTATATATGGAGCCTCACAAGAAATCATAACCAACTCTCTAGTTTGATTTCATTCACTTACATGGCTAATCCATTAACTCAACACCATACTGGATTTTACACTCACATAAGCACGCTTCTCAAAGTGCACACAACCATTGACCTGATAATGAATCAATACTTGATTCACTTAATTATTTAGCCATCCTTAACCCAAATGACCTCCCTTGTGCCTCCTCACGCCGTGGTTTGATCAAATCCCAACCTTCCGTTTGGGGCAAAGAGACCATTTTGCCCATTCCACAAAACTTCGCTCTTCTTTCACTTTGAAGCAACTCCGTGCTTCATCTTTGACTCCATGTGACCCCATTGACTTACTGCCAAACCTCTCACGTGTCCGAATCCCACTGAACCGTCATCGCTTGCAATTGAGCCCAAGTCAATTGGCACACCACATGCCTCTCCATGCACCATAACGGCACCCCTCTTCCCTGGCCGTTCTAGATCTCAACTCCTCCCTAAATTTAGTCCCAATTTATCTTACTGTTGCCCATCATGTCCATCACTAGTAGCTCCCGTTTTGGTTCTTTATCTTCCTAGCTTGTAACCACTTCGCTAATCTTAGTCATCTTCCAGTGGCACCTTAATTGTTTTGGACCTCAACTCTCCTAGTTTAGTCCGGATTCCTTGACCGTTCTGGACCTAAACTCTCCTAGCCTAGTCCTGGTCTCATCTGCCTTACTATGACCTAACTCTAGAGTCATACAACTAACAACAACAAGTAAACCATCACGTAGCATCGCATAATACATAAAATTATCAATTGACATAAATTGATGAACCAAGAACCATTACCTTCACCTCAAAGCAAGCTTGTAGTGCTCAATAACTAGCCATTACGTCTTCATGCATTTAGACTCCTCTGAACCATCTCTACGTGCATTGGCTTCATCTCTTGACGCACTACATATACCAACTCGCCTCTTTATGATTCATGTCTTCTGTGTGCTTCCTGTTTGAACCACGTAGTCTTGCCTTGGACTTATACAACTGCACCGACCTCAGCTTCCCCATCTAGTCCTGGTTACTTGCCGTTGACTGTTAACGTTTTTCAAGCCACATGCACATCGATAAACCAAACAATTATATTGAGTACAAGTTCTATGCACTTGACTCACATTAGTCAACGAAATGCATCATGCAAAAAAAACGCATACATGTTGTGCACATACTTAAAACACATTCCACTTATCTTAACCTCGTAGGATCAAATCTTAAACAAAAATACACACTTGCATCACTAATTCGCCAAAAGCTGGTCTAACTGCCATTACCAGGCTGATCATATCATCAGTAGCGGTTTGATTGCTTGCACCATGCTGGTAGACTACTAGCAGTCTGACCGTCAATGTTTGGCTAGTTTGACCGCTTAAGAACACCAGAAAATACTCTTAGTGGAATTTCGGTAGAATTTTATCTAGTTTCAGCTTCAGTTTTCAATTCCAGTGGCACCTAATACAAACACATTCTTAAACAAGCCTATAAGTATTTGGTGTGTAATTTCGAAAAGCCTATTGGCTGGTTTGACCACTTGCCCTATGATGGTCAGACCGTTGGCTATCAGCCGAGCAAACTGCCATCCCATAGCGACCAGATTGTCTCAAAGCTGACAGCAGAATCTGAATTTTGGCAACTTTTGCAAAATTAAAATTCAACTGTATAAATATGCTAATTATTTATCACTCATATTCCTTGGAACTTCTCACATGATCTGAATTTTAGCAACTTTTGCAAAATTAAAATTCAACTATATAAATATACCAATTATTTATCACTCATAATCCTTGGAACTTCTCACATGGTATTTAAGAGAAAAATATTGATTAAAATACGGTACATACAACATCCATATGAATCCGATCCATTTGCACCCTAGCACCGGCGGCAGCAGCAGCACAGCAAAGTCTTAAAAAACAGTACAGTGGCAGCAGCGGTGTGGCTCGAAACTTCGGTTTTCTCGCGGAGTTGCAGCCTTTACGGGGGCGCCATCCTCCTCCCCGCGTTCCACTTCTCCCCATCCCTCCCCCTCCTCTTCGCTTCACTCACCTGTGAGCACGCACAGTACAACTCTACTCAAGTAGTCGTATTTTATTATTCTATACGCCCATCAACCGAGCAGTGGAGTAAACAAAGTTACTGGCAGGAACAGTACTTCATTAATTTTGCACGAATCAGCCGGCGAGGGGCATGCTCACGCAGATGCGGTACCAGGTATGGACGATGAGTAACATGTCCAGTGCACGAGAGAGATACAGATGGACTAGACGAGTAGTGCTCGCAACTTTTTCTTGAGATCGTGTAGATAATCCTCGCGTCCAAAGTCCCACCTGAGTCCCTGGTCACAAAACTACGACCATGGCTTCTGATGGATGGAGGGCACTGGTGTCACAACTCTACCTGTACCAATGTCCATAAAGGGCCGCTTGTTTTGTCTTCAGCTTCTGACTTCTGACTTATTTTTCATTATTTATATATTTCGTCTTTTTCTGAACTTTTGGTTTTTAGCTTTTTTGCCGGTTCTTTTTTCTCGTATTTATTTGCGTTGTCCGTGATGAACTAACATATTTTTTCTATTTTTAATTTTTTTAAATTTAATTACGTCAAATAAGCCATCTTCAGTTACAGTGAAATTTCAGCCGCTATAGTACAATTTCAGCCATACGACATAGCTTTTCAGCCTAACCGAGCAGGACCTGAATATCCTTACTTCTTCTGAACAACCTTTTGTGAGCTCTACTAGGCCAAATTGTTGTGAAATTTGTACTGGCTTCCGAAAAAACCTAAGAAAAAACAGTTTGAAGACCACTGCATGCAAGGACGACATGGTGGAGCCAAGGTCAACCTTCACCACTCTCTCACTGAAGAGTGAAGACTGTGGGATTGCAGCATGATTTTACCAACATCCTCACCCACTCACTCACCCAGTGCGATATCCCGGTCAGTTTTGCTTCCATCACCGGACTAAGGGACCGTCTAATCCGGTTTCGGCCGGCGGTTTTCGATTCATGGTTTTTTTTTACTGAAATTGCTAATAGCTATTACCTTTTCTGAGTTAGTTAACTAACATAATAAAGAAAAAATACCGTTACATCTACATAGACAATGCAAGAAAAAATAAAAAGAAAGCAGAAGCAAAAAAAACTAAAATTAAGAAGCCGACGCATTCATTCCAGCTTCTGAAAACCGGAAGCTAGAAGCCCAAGTCATATTAAGCTGGGCCTAAGAAGAACAGCGAGACAAAGAGTGGGTATTTTTCGGTCGCGGTTGATGGTTTTGTTCCTAATATAAATGCTCAAATAAATCAAATGACGATAGACCGATAAACTGCTTTAAAAAGGCTGACCACGATAAATCATTTAAAAAATAACAAATAAACTGTCTTATTTATTTGTTCGAAAGAAACTATAAATCATAAAAGAAAAAAACCAAAAATACCATTTTAAGCTCTAGAAAGCCCGGACGTAATTCTAATGTCGCCCACCATATGATACAGCACATTCACCAGTGCGTTGCGCGCGGCCATGCAACTGGGAGATTTATGTTTTTGCCACCCTTAAGATTGCCACTGAAACTCTGTCACTTACATATGGGGCCATCTGAGTCACTGACAACAGACCTGAATGGTAAATCTGTTACCACCCGAGTCGTAAGGGTGATAAATACATAAATTTTCCCATGCAACTAGCACACGCACGTCGCGGTCCGGTCCGAATCCACCACCACCGCTTTGCCGCTCGCCGGCCTCTCGTGTCCACTCCTAGATAACGACAAACAAAATCACTCGTTATCCTTGTAACTTGGGCTCGTCAGATTATACTCTAGTTCTACTGCAGCCTAGCATCTCATCGTTGTTCTACTCGAGCATTACACATAGGGTGGGAAAAAAAGTCCGTTAGTTAGGGAGACACATTGATTTGATTCAAAATTGTTTTAATTACATTAGTTAATTAGTTAAATATTAAATTAGTTAATTTCACATGAAATTAAATTTTATTTTGGCTCAGCTCGGCTCATTAGCTTGAGACTAAAAATAATTCTAAATCATCATAAAATGATATTAAATTAATCTATGTCAATTTCATGAAAAACCCAATAAGACAAAAAGCTAACTCTATATCCACCCTTTACACAAAAAACTGATATGAAAAAAAAACAAACAGGAGCAGGCCCACAAGGAGAATACAATAATGTGCAGGGAAATTTGCTGCTCGATCTCTGCTCCTCCGCGACATGAACTGCGGCAGCGTATCAAAAGGATGGACGAGCGCAATGATGGAGCGCAGGCGTGCTCCAAGCCTCCAATGCTCCAAGCGATGATCTGCGCTAGAAACAAATGAAACATGCATGCCCCGCTCGGTTACGCTAAAAAGTTATGATTTATAGCTAAAATTTAACAATTTGATATGACAAGTGAGACCTAGATAAGGCCAATATCGAGTGGGATAATTGGCAGACAGATTAGCGTTGGAGGCTACCATATTGAAGATCTTAGTGAGCCTGTATCGCCCCCGTTTCCAGGGGCGCGTACGGACACGGCATTCCGCAACTATTCACGCATGAACAGTTATGGAGTGTCGCGCAAGAGTATACCATTGCATGCTTACAACAAAAGTCCATCATATATTTCATATATGGAATAACATCCAGTTTTGACAGCGGGGCGTGCAAGCCCAAAGCATAATTACATTACAAAACTCCAAGATTCGCTTCGAGCGCGGCGAAGACCTAAAGCCACGGATCCTCGTCGAAGAAGAGATCCTCCGGAACTTCCTCAACGGGGAGACTTTCACCTTCGTCTTGATCCTCTAAAGAGTGGATTAAGCAAGCCATGAGCCAAACAACCGGCTCAGCAAATCCCAAAGGGATTCTATCTTACTATATGCACGGATTTACAAAGGAAGGAAGTATACTTAGTTTATTAACTCGAGTGGATGCAGTTTTATTTGTAAACATTTTGATAAAACGGACCCAAAACTACTCCTTAAGATTTCAGGGGTTTTTCAATCAAAAGTTAATTAACCAACTAGTCAAGTTAAAGCATGTACAAAACTACTTAAGCTTCGCGGCTGGAATCACCCAAATGACACAGCTCCAATAACCGGGAGCACGGCGTATTCGAATACCATTTATTTGACTCTGCAGAGTTTGCTCAGCTTTACCCACACGATCCCTTAACTCCCGCTAAAGAGTTAAGAAAGCTAGGTCGTTTCACTGCTCAATTCTTTATATAGGCTCTACTCGGTAGAATTCCACTCGGGTCTGGCTCACACACTCACACCCACACACACACACAAACGTCCGCTTCGAGTGAATTCTACCGTTGTTAGGCACCCGCAGCACGGCCTGCCTAACCACGTTACCCAAACACCTACTTCTCACCACCTGTAGAGTTTCAATCGAGTTGAGCAGCTACTAAACCAGTGTTGACAAGTCAACTCCTGTAGTTGAGCGGTCACCATGTCAATTGCTCAGCGTAAGGGTCTGGTCCTTATATTTTCCCCCCAGAGTCCGCAACCCTGGTCAGGTCCACGACCTTACAACCTAGGGTAAGAAGTGGGCGAAAACCGTCTCGCGGCGCACCACAACCCCCCTTACCGTATCCTGCACGTCGACATACTCCGCCCTAGGGCACGGCATCCCATACTACCCTGCCCTAGAGTCGGGTTTTCCAAAGCCTATTGGCCCGCAGCCACAACCTTATTAGTGTAACACTTTTGCATGATAATAATAACCTACAGTTATCTAGATTAACAGATAATTATTTCTAGGGTTACAAAGGCATGGCTACAAGTTAAACATGGTATTTGTCGGTGGTAGGTCTAACTATATCACATGTCATTCTAAACATTTTATTTTACTTTGAACTAACTTTTCAGAACTAGCTCAATGCAAATAATATAGTAACATAATTAAACATCATGGGTGTAACATCCCAAAATTTTGGTTATTCAAAAATATGGAATTTTAAAAAAACTTTTCTTGCATTTTGATGGTATTTGGATTCTTCTGAATCTTTATTTGAAAACTATGGAGTGTTGGTGCATGCAAATAAATAAAAGTGAGAAACAAAATCCAAAGTGAAAATAGTAACAATGTTAATAAAAGATATGAGAATAATACAAATCAATGAATTATGAATTCTAAACCAATTTTTAAATTACACTCAAATCCAAGTTAAAATTTAAGATTTAAACTCAAAGCGAGAGTCAAGCAATCACATCTAAATGATTAAATTGAGAAATTCAAAATTTTGAACATCCTGCAAAAATGGAAATTAATAAAACCTAATAAAAATTTCAAGTTTAAATTAAAAGTCTTAACTCGGAAAATTTTGCTTAAACTCTCTTTTCCCCCTCTTTTCCTTCACTTTCTTCCTTCTTTCATTTCCATGTGGCCCCTTCTCCTCCTCCCACTGCCACTGGGACCCGGCTTCCTCCTTTCTTTTTCTCCTAGCTCCCCTCACTCTCATGGCAGAGCTAACTCCACGTCGCTCTTCCCTGGGCGCCGTCGTCCTCCTCGCGTCATGGTCGTCCGGCCTCCCTGTTCGCGCGTCAGCTTCCATCACCCCACGTCGCCGCGCCTGCTTCTATCTTGTCACCGAGCTGCCCCGTTGCATCGGCCGTCACTCCCCCGCCAATTCCCTGCGCGCGCGTCGCGCCATGCCGCCGCCCCATCACAGCTCGCTCTCGGCCGACCGCCGCCCTCCTGCGTCACCCGCCCGCCTCCTGTGCGCCGCCCTCTCCGCGTAGCGCACTGCCCGTGCCGCCGCGCCGCGGCGCCGTCACACGCGCACGCCCGACTGACCACGCCATGGCCCCTCCTCGGCGCCCGCGCAAATCTCCGGCTATAAAGCCCGCCCGAAGCCCCCAATCTCCTCCCCGCAATCCTCTTTTTCTTCTCCAGCGCCCGATTGGCCTCTTATCCCCTCCTCCTCCGCCGGCAACCATTCTTCCCCAACTCCGGTCTATTGGGCGCGCCGTCGATTCTCCGCAAATAAATTCAATTCCCTTGACCGGAGTATCCTCGAGTGTGACAAAGCCACCCGCACCCTCCTCCGAGCTCCGGGAGCTTGTACACCGCCGGCGTCGACCTCCTCCTTAAGCCACCGCCGCGTCGCGCGCCGCCGCATACTCCGCCTCCCACGACCCGGACGACCACTCCTGCGGACTCCACATGGTGGGAGATCCCATTTGCCCGACGCCCGCGCCGCACCGGCCCCTCCTCGCCGACAAGCCCGTCGCCGGCCCTGCGCCCGGCCAATCCCCTGGTTTTGCTCCATTCTGCTCTCAGCTTATGCATTGATTATCTAATTTACCTCCTCCCTCTATTCACAACAGTGTTTGCGGATGGTCACCGAGCGGCGATAGAGTGCAGTATCCCGAAGATCCCGAGGTCAAATCCAGCGTCGGCCCCCATTGTCTTGCATTTTTTTATTTTGATTTGTTATAACCCAGTTTAATTAAGAAAAATCATGAAAACTTTAAGAAATAATACAGGAAGGCTAATCAAATTCACTTAGGGTGTAAATGAGAATATTTAAGGATTTAAATTTGGAATAGTTCATATATGATTAACTAATGTGGTTGATTAATTATTTAGAAGATCACTTACTAGTTGAAAGCACTAATGAAGATTACCCTAGGGTATAATTAAAATATAAAATGTATGCCCCAACATTTAACATAACGTCACTAAACAAATCGCCATGGTAGAATTGATTAAATAGCAATATTAAAAGTATTTGAAGTAGGATGTCCATTTAAAGTTAGAGGATTTTCTAAGCAAAAGTATGTGTATAAATGAATCATTAGAAAAATGTGGATGACATATATGTAGACCCTTAGTAAATGTATTCGTGCAATCTTTGTATGCACCTTAGACCCTAGTGAAAGTATAAACCCTATTATTAACCTATTACCAACCATGAAATATTAAATAGTAGCCTTATATTAGTAAAGATAATGAAATGTAACCATTGTAGCAGGCTAGATTAATAAAGGGATAAATTATCAATGTCCGCAATCGTCAAAGCGCCTCCAAATTAAAATGGTCATAACAGCATATAGGCGCTAGAGTATAATAGCCCTAGGCCACCAAGCGTCGAAATAATGTCACGAACATATATGTAAACACTCTGAAGTAAAATGTTTAACAAATAACATGGTTAATTAAGGTCACATAAAATGCTACATCTCAAATTACTAGTAATATGAGTTAATCCGATAAGCTAAATATTACACATCGTCTTTGAAACACCTATCCATATGTCCATCTCGACTCATAGAACTTCCTTGATAAATACAAAAATAATAAAACAGAATATTAGTAAAAAGATCGAACCTCGCCTTTCTCTAATCGGCTATGTTTGGCCACTTCTTTTCCAAAGCAAATAATTCATGTCGATGCTTTCTCGCTATTGATCTCTTAATATCCTAAAATTTTCCCTCACGGTAAAGCTATTCAGATAACTCATTCTCTCACTCAAATCCAGCTACCACTTTGTTCGCAACACGCTAAATTGAATCATCCTTCCATTCTCAAATCGTAATAAATGTATAAATTAAATTAAGTTGGGCATTTGAGTTATTTGGATTTATTTGGACCTCTTGAGTTATTTGCTTTTATTTGGGTTCAGTCGCTTATCGCGTAGTTAAAAACTGGAGCCTTGAAGATTCAATGGATCAAGTGAGATCAAGATCGAAGTGAAGATAAAGACCAGAAGCTCAAGACAAGCATTGTGTGAGCTCAAGACCGCGGTAAACCGCGCAAGGCGAGTCAATACTTTGATCATGTTGAACCTACATTTTCTGCAAATTATTTTGGTTTAAATTATCAAATTGCATGCTTTTATGTTATATGCAAATACATGTTAATTTAAGATTCTAGTTACATGCCTATTGTTTACCTTGAATAATATCACACCCTCTTTGGAATATTTGAATGTGTAAACCTTGTCGCCCTAGCAAAATTACAATATTGACCTTTTGAAATTAAGTCCCTAATTATATCCCATGCTTAGTATTGCGTAGATACTCATGGGCGTGAGAGCGCCCACGCATCACTTTTTAATCCTGAGAAAAATTGGTTGGGCAGTCATGGTGGGAATGACTGGTATATTTGACATGACTATTTTATACCCTCAAAATCCCCAACTTGCTTAAATATCTGGGCGGATTGGTTGGATGGTGTGAGTGTGGTGCAGTGGATGCACAAAATGGGTTAGTGATAGACCGCCCAGATACCACTAAGGACTGAATCTTGTCATGACCTCCCGGGTAAAACAGTACAACCACAAGTCTGTAAATTACAACTTGGCTAAGTAAATTTATCGAATCCTCGGACTCATTTCACGGGTTGGGGTTCGAAGGGGTTATGCTATGGCAAGGGGGCCTGAAGGGACACCAGTGGGGTGAAGTTTCCCACTGTCCTACGTTGCGGAAAGAGAGAAGGTCCGGCCACGTAGTGGCTGTGGGAAACATCCAGCGCAGATGGGACCCACCGCAAGTGGGCAGTCTCCCATAAAAGTGAAATGAGAAAAGGGACTCGATAATTTGAAAAGTCACTGTGATGGTCCGCTCAACCACACGTCTAAGGAATCGTGTGGGGCAACGAGTTGATTGTCTCTTGTGGTGAAAGTGTACAAACTCTGCAGAGTCAAAACTATTCGAATAGCCGTGCCCACGGTCAAGGGCGGACATGGGAACTTAACCAGATATAGTTCTATTTCAAAATGTTTTGTGGGCGCAGCGGAAAAGTGGTGGGCAGCGAAAAGCCCTGATTTGAGTTGTCCTGGGTGTTGTCCCAGTGGTAAGTTAAGCGGCTACAACGCTGAAAGATGTCATATGGTGTGATGCCATATGTATGGAAAAATTATGGTGATGTTAGGCATATGGTGTGATGCCATATGTATGGAAAATCATGTTAATATTCCTTGAACATTATGTTTTGTTCCAAAACTGCTAGGTCTCAGGAAATTTTATGTATTGTATTTCAAATAGTGGCATTTCTATTCCTACAAAATAAAATATGGAAAGAATAAGCAGGGTCGTGAGTAAAAGAAATAGCTGTTTGTAGTGTACACATAAAGGTATTGGTGAATTCATGTCGATCATAAATAGGAAACGCTAGTGGGGGTTCTGGGAAAAATAAATTGGTGGAGTCTAGCTGAATAGACAGGCTAAATAGATGATCTAATTGAATTTTCGGGAAATTGGAGGAGTAATACAAGTATTGGATTATAGTTCCTGATTAGTGATTTACTTGGTGGGAGGATACTAGTGGATCATAGAATTAATCAATGATATTCTTGGTGGATATATAATGGTGAATCGTAGAATTGATCAATGATATTCTTGGTGGATATATAATATTGAATCGTAGGCTTGATCAATGATATTCTTGGTGGATTTGAATCAATAATAAAAAGGACTGGATTGTTAGAAAATCTTGATGAGAATGTTCGGTGGATTAATTTAATGATGGCAGTCGCTGTTTGGAGTTTTAGACAGCAATCAATATAGGAAGTATATGATCGGTGGATTAATTCAATGATGTCAGTCGCTGTTTAGAGTTTTAGACAGCAATCAATATAGAAAGTATATGATTGGTGGATTAATTAAATGATGTCAGTCGCAGTTTGGAGTTTTAGACAGCAATCAATATAGAAAGTATATGATTGGTGGATTAATTAAATGATGTAAGTCGCAGTTTGGAGTTTTAGAAAATCTTGATGAGAATGTTCGGTGGATTAATTAAATGATGTCAGTCGCTGTTTGGAGTCTTAGACAGCAATCAGTATCGAAAGTGTACCTTTGGTGGATTAAGTCAATTATGGCAATTGCCGTGTGGAGTATAGGTAGCAACAATAACACGATGATTAAATAATAGCAATGCTACTAAAGTGATTTTTGGCAAATAAAATAACCCGAGCCTCTCCTTTGTTAAACCATGCATACTATTTATTTGCATTCTGTGTATTGGCTCGCGGAGCACGGGGTCGGAGTGCTCACGCTCGTTTTTTGCGACAAAATACAGAATCAAGAATCAAATCACCTCGCCAAAGAACAAGATTGGACAAGTGGCAGAGAAGATGAAGATGTCAAGGGCTAGGTCGCGTACCTCCGGTTGGTCGCTCGTGGGCATGTCCGAAGGTCCCACCTGTGTGCTTCGTTCTTCTGCTGCTGCAATTTATTGATTTCGGCCTAATCGGCCCATGAGTAAGTATACCATTATATTTACGCTTCCGCTTGATATGTACTTTTGATATTCAGAACTGTAATCTGTGAGCACTATCTACTGATCCAGGGAATAGTGCGGTGGAATCACAGAGGATTCCGGATTGTATAATCTGGGGTCTGACAATGGGATACAACATGGTCAAAGGATTTGGGACTTGCCGTTGAATTGGACGATCTCGGCTAGCTTGAACGTAGAAACGCCTGGATCCTGAGCTTGCACTTGAACTTCCGGAATTTCCGAAACTAGCGCAAACACATAAAATAACATAAGTCCAGCTTGAGACTAATCAAGCGAGGAAAAATAATCTAATTAAAAAGGAGTAAAATGCATAAATCCGCAAATGGGGAATTTTGGGAAATTATCTGGAATGAATTTGTGGAAATGGAGGCCAAAAATGGGTTCAGGATAATATTTGGAGCAAAGTGGTGAAATTTGGGAATTTTTAGGATTTTCTGTGATTTTCTAGGATTTATTTGGATTTTTCTGGATTTTGGAAATTGGAAATTCGTTGGAAAATCGGATGAACAGTAACGGGCCGGCCCGGTGCAACAGTGCAGCTTGGCGGAACGCCCGCGCGCCAACGGCGGCGGCGCGTCCACGGCGCGCGCGCGCGCGCACGCAGCGGCGGTGCCGGAAAACGGCCCACTCCCGCGCGCGCCTACGTGGTCACGATGCGTGACACGCGGAGGGATGAGCGGGTGGGATGGCGAGCGAGTGGGTGGACACGATGCGGAGCGGGGGAGATCGGATGGCTGCGACGCGAGGGGGCGGCCGAAGCGGTACGAGGTGATCTGATGGCTGAGATTAGAAGGCGAGGGAAGGATCCGACGGAGGGGAAACGACCACGTTGTCGTCGTCTTCCTCCAGACGAGCGCGTGCCACAGAGGGGAGGAGATAGGGGAGCTTGCGCTCTCCGGCGACGGCGAGGGGCTCCAGTGGCAGGGGAGGGTACCACCGAGTAGGGTTTTGCTTGGGGAGTCTATTCTGGGGCTTAGGGGGCAAGGGAAGCAATGGAGATGGCGGGAGAGGGAAAGGAGTGCCTCGGCCATTTAGTGATGAGAGAGGTTACCGGCGGTGAGAGAGCCAATTCGGCTGCGGTTACACGCTCAAGGGGGTGCGGAGATCACGTTGGTGGCGGCGGTTGAAGCTCGTAGCCTTCGGAGTGAGCTGGCCACGGAGAGGGTGCGGCGGCCGGAAAAGAGCTTCGTCGCCGGGGCTCCTCCTGGCCAGGCGAGTGAACACTCGTGATCAGGGAGTAGTAGAGGAGCTCCGAGCTAAAGCAATCGAGGAATGGGGGAGGAGTGGAGGAGATCAGCTCACGGGTGACGCCGGCGCAGGGGCTCCAAATGCGGGCGACAGGAGCAACGAGAGGGCAATCGGCTGCTTAGGGAGCTGGGTGGGAGTGTCTAGAGGAGCTTCACCCAGATATATTACCTTGGTCGCGTTTGGTTCACGCTGGCCAGGGGGAATGTTTCTGGCAGGGGCGACGGCAAGGGGAGATGAATGTGACGGCGGTTGCGCGCGGGGCAAGAAAGGGCAAGGCGAGAGGCTGGCGAGTGGGGCTGAGTGGAGGAGCTGCGACGCGCGGCGGTGCTGGCGTCCGCCGGTGGCGTCAGCACGGGGAAGGGGGAATGAACCCGGGGCGAGACCGGGGTGTCGCGGTCGTCCCACGCGCGGTGCGTGCTCGAAGAAGAAGGTGGGGAGGGGCGAAGGCGCGAACAGATGGGAAGGGCGAGTGCCTGGGAAAGGAGGGAGGCGGGGAGGGGACGCGGCGCCAGCGGAGAAGAGGAAGGGGGAGGCGTCGGGAGAACGAGGAGGCGGAAAATGGCGGGGCGCCAAAGGAAGAAGGAAGGCGTCTAGCCAGAAAGGGAAAGCGGCAAGGAAGGAGACTTTCCCAAAAGGGGAAAGTTTTCAAATTTTCCTCAAAAATCAGCAAACATCCAGGAAAAATTTTGGGTTTGAAATTTTAGGGCTTTTCAGAGCCGATCGCAACGACATGTTGTTTGTCCAATTCCGAGTTAATATGGGAGAGATAGAGTCAAAAAGATGGAAGATGAATCAGTATTAAGCATGCATGTGTTGGATTTGTTCCTACGGTAATCAACTACAATAGTAATCCATGCATGCACGGAAGAAAAGAGAATTTTTTTAATAACCTATTTTTTTATTCTGAATTACATTATTATACCTACTTTTTTTTTGCATTTTTATCATATATCACTCCACGGTTGGACGACTTGGTCTAATCGGCCAATAGTTATGCAACTTGGGCTAGTCGCCCAATAGTTAAGCGACACGTGGCCAAGTCGTCCAACTGTTGGGCGACTAGCCCTTGTCGCCCAATGGTTGAGCAACAAGGCCCTTAGTCGCTCAACGGTTAGACGACAAGGGGGTATATCCCCACGCACACGCGGCCGGCCGCTCCTCCTCTGCCCATTTCGTTTGGTCGAGAGAAAGGGAGAAGAGAAGGAGAAAAGAGGAGAGGAGGGAGGAGAGGAGAGGAGAGGGAGGGGAAGATAGGAGAGATATGTGTATCAATGATGGTGAGTCTGCTGCATTTGTTTGTACATTTACTTTTGAAACATGGTAGGATAACAACTAAAATCATTGGATGTGTAGTTTTGAAACAAAGGTAGGTTACCAATTAAAATTATTATATGTGTAATAGTGTTTGGTATGTTTCATATTATTAATAGTTGTAAATAGTGTAGTCGTAGAACTAACACAAATTTAGTTATTAATAGTTGTACTTTTGAAACCATGGTAGGTTAGCAACTAAAATCATTATACGTGTAGTCGTGTTGGGTATGTCGTATATCGTTAATAGTTATAAATAGTGCAGTTGTAGAACTAATGCCAATTTAGTTGTTAATAGTTGTAATGCTGCTATGGCTATACCCTAATCCCAACCCTAACTGTTAACCCTATACCCTAACCCTTAACCCTAAATCTTGAAACTGTAAACCCTAAAACTCTAATACCAAAATACGGCTATGGTTATATATGTTGACAAATATACGGTTTATGCAAGAATGCAAGTAAATCTTCAGAATTTTCAGAGCTATGCTATAAATAATTAAACCACTAATTGTGCCATAATTTCTAACTTCAAATTGAATTGCAGGTATGGCTCACGATCTTGGTGGTTCAGACTAGCCTTTCGGCCTGTTGGACCGACATGTCGACACACACCGCACGAGCCATCGTGTTGGGGATGAGGCACCCCAGTTGGGGGTGGTCCATACACAGACACCCCTATGGGTTTGGAGACTGGACCCATGCTGGAGAGATAGGTTTGTCTGCAAACTATGCCACTTGTTTTTACCATATTTTCGCTATGTATTGACTTCTTTGTGCTTTGAAGGCTGAGTGATGCTGGTCTTCTACCTCTTACGCAGATGGTGGAGGCCATCGATGAGGACGGCGATTAGGCCAACGACGATGGGGAGGTCTAGGACGGCCCAGAACGCTGACGACGATAGACGGACATCACCACTGGGATTGTGAGGGACACCAAATCTATTGTGAACAGGGTCATTCACAGTTTGGAGGTGGCGCACGATGAGCTGTTTTAGGTTATCCAATTGGTCCACAGTGCGTCCAAGCGTGTCATGACATTGATGTCGTGTAGGATGCTCCCGGAGGTGGCTACGTCAACGCATACGCCGAGACCGTCACACCCTACAACTCAGGCAGGAGGCCCTATAGGGCCACGTCCATGTGCCCTGCCAATGTCTGACCAGCTATAGGGTCAGAGTGGGCACGTGGCTACCCTCGGGCACCGGCACCGCCGGGCCAAGCTGGAGGGTTTGGGTAGAGACGTGCGTACACACCGGCACTGCCGTCGTTCCTGAACCTATACTAGGTAGCATTAATACTTTGCGCACTTAATTAGTACTAACATGATTAGCACTAATTAATTATAATTTACTACTAATTAAATATAATTAGCACTAAAATAAAACATGATTAATTTAGTTATTTAGGTAGCATTAATTAATTAAGACTAGCACTAATTAATTATGATTAATATTAGTTAAATACAATTATACTAATTAACGTGTTAATTATGGCTGCACAGTGCGCCACTATGCAACTGAGCAGGGGACTGCCTAGGTACCCTACCGAGCTATTGAGCTCTCCTACCTTGGTAGATGATTGTTGAACTCGATATAGGTGGTGATCGGTTCGGCTGAAAAGCTCATGGCTTATGGCTGAAAACACTGTAGCTGGATGAAAAAAACATTGTAACTGACAGAGACTTATTTAGCATAATTAAATTTAAAAAAATTTAAAAATATAAAAAAATATGTTAGCCCATTACGTATAATACAAATAAATACGGGGAAAAAAAAGAACCGGCAAAAAAGCTCAACAAAAAACCAAATGTTCAGAAAAAGACGAAACTTATGAATAGTGAAAAATAAGCCAGAAGCCAGAAGCCGAAGCCGAGTTGATCAGGGATTCATGGATGGACAAAATTTGTATAAATAGATGTTTAGATGTTAAATTTTTTAAAAAATAGCTATAATAATATTTATGAACAGGTCCTTGTCGACCGGCAGGATGGAGTAATATATGTGGGTATATTTGCATGTTTAGTATCAGACGTCGGTCAACATCGGCTTGTTGGCTGTTGCTGCTTGTACCTGCATGCAGATTATCTGCATCATCGTTGCATGCACCAATCAGCAATGTCGACAGCAGTGCCCGAATCTCCTTTTTATCAATTTTGGTTTTATTGCAGGTGACGGTTTCCGTAGCGTGTCACGTGGATGATTATCCAGAGCATGACAACTCTCCGTGGTACGGAAAACAGGACCGGACAGGCGGTTAAAAAGAAAAAACCTGGACCGGTGCTTGGTCGGGTCCGGTCCAGTTTAGAGCGAAGACCGGACAAGCAAGTGAACCGCTATGGACCGGTATAAACATGATCGAGCAGGCCGGTTTCATGCTAAACCGGAGAAAAACCAGCCGTCGAACCGTCTCAATTCTCACCCACGAAAAATAGGTGGTGATCGGTTCGGCTTAAAAGCTCATGGCTTATGGCGAAAACACTGTAGCTGGCTGAAAAAAGCACGGTAGCTGAAAGAGGCTTATTTAGCATAAAAAAATTTAAAAATATAAAAAATATGTTAGCCCATTACGTATGATACAAACAAATACAGGAAAAAAGAACCGGAAAAAAAGCTCAACAAAAAGCCAAAAGTTCAGAAAAAGACGAAATTTATGAATAGTGAAAAATAAGCCAGAAGCCAGAAGCCGAATTGATCAGGGCTGGGATTCGAACATCAGCTTGTTGCCTTAGGAGGGAAGATAAATTTAATTGACCTTTTTTGTGGCATTAAGACTATGTTTAGTTTGGAGTTAAAATAATTGAGTTAGCTAACATTAACCTAACTAGGTTGGTTTAACCTAAATTTTATGTTTGGCAAAAATCTTGTTAATCTAAATTATTGTTTGGCTATATTATATGGGTTAGCTCTAAAAAACAAAATTTAGAAGGGTTAGTTATATTAAATTAATTTATATCACTAATTTGGTGAATTAACTTAATATTATGTTAGAAAGGTTAAAGTGTTTTGATTGGGTTAAGTTAATCTCCTAACTCAATGGTATTTGACGGGTTAAATTTCTAACCTACCTTCTAACCCTAAACCAAACAGAACCTAATTGATGATAGCCATTTTAAGGTTGATCCGAGGTTCAGAGAAGGCCAATCCGAGCCTTCTATGTGGTCTGATGTTTGGTGTGCTAATGCCCTGTGCAATGCAAATTTTAGTTTAGTTTAATGAAATTGATCTCTTTTTAGATGCCGCTCGGTTGAGCTTAAATAAGTTGGTTTATGGTTGAAATTATACTATAGCTGACTGAAATTATACTGTAACTGATGGTGGTTTATTTGGTGTGACTAAATTTAAAAATATTTGAAAATAGAAAAAAAAACAGATTAGCCTATCACAGATAACGCAAACGAATACGGAAAAAAAGAACCGGTAAAAAAAGCTCAAAAATGCTAAAAATAAAAAAGGATGAAATTTAGAAATAGCGAAAAATAAGCTAGAAGCTTAAGCAGAAATGAACAGGTTCTTAGTTGGCAAGTGGCAACTAGTGTCGGTCTATATAATATTTCTATGTGAATTTTGCAAGCGTTCTTGATAAATGTTCACCGTATGGTTAGGTAACCGTATCTGTTGAACGACCAGTGGCTAGTCTACTTATAGGTGACGTGCCATCTGTAAGTAGATGTGTCTGTTTCGAGTCCCACAAGCCGACATATTATATGGGTTTATCTGTAGAATTTTCGGTCCCATGGTTTCTTGATCCTTGAGCCACAGTGCCCGTTCAATCTCTATTGTTGTGTTTTATTCGATGATCTAGAGATGCAATTGCACGGTAGTAATCGCATTTTTTTCGTGTTAACGATAGAACACAAATACAGACTTGTGGAGCTCGTAACATTCCTAGCAACAACATGCCTGTTTGAACTGATAAGAGGCTTTTTAGCTGCGCCAACCATTAGCATAGCTTTAATGGAACCAAAACCAAACAAAGTTGTAGGACCCAACATAAAAAGAAGGGAATGGCTATGCATCATATGGATCCAAAATCATTCAAATTTTTGGATCGTTGGATGGGCATCCAACCATCAACAGACACCACCTGAGCCCTTAACCCTATTGCCCTCTCCCTAGCGTCGCCATCCACTCTGCTTATAGGCCCTTCGCCCACCCGCACCTCCACCCAATGAGTTGTCGCCTTGCTGCCTCATCGGCATCGTCTCCAATGCTGACGTGGTCCTTCGGCAAGCCCTAACATCATTGCTACCGCCTCCACTTCCCCTCCGGTTGCCACTGCCCACCTCATCCTCCCCAGCAGCCGCCATCAGCCTCGATCTCCCCCATCCCACCCTTCTTCCTCGTCACTGACGATCTGTCGTCTCCTAATGCTCGTTGGCCCTACTGTCCACCGCCCTCCTCTGCGCCACCGTCGCCTCGCTGTCCCGACCTCCCTCTATGGCCCTCTCTGGTGAACCCAACCCCTAATGCAACAAAATCCTGCCCTAACTCGTCATCGCCGCTATCAGAGAAGACAAACTCACCGAAAACAGAGATGGAGGTGGTCAAGCACCTGAATCTTGATGTGGATAGCAAGCGAGAAATTCAAATGACTTAAAAAATCAGAGTTTTGGTTCGGTACATTCACTTATTCTGAGCCGTTCAATATAGCTCATCTAACGGTTCTCATGATCTTAACACCTCCGGTGTCTCTGAGTGGTGTGCAGGAGTGGTGCTAGGTGCAGTTATACCCCTCGTGAATTAACGGCTAGATGCAGTGGAGGTGTTAACACCTCCAACACCTCTACGTGGACCGAACCAATTCTCAAAAAATCATGCATATAAATGTATAGCAATTCTGTAAAGGATATTGCATGAGTTTTAAAAGAACAAAAATTATCTCATGTCTTTTCCAAGCGTGCTCATCTTATCTGGGACAGTATTCTTCCTGTTGCCCTAGCTATTTACACCAGCCATAATGGCTGGTCACTCCTCCAAACCCCACTGACCCCAAATCTTCAGCCCCACATAAACAAATCACACAAAGATTCCCTTGTCATCATCAGCAGAATCTACGAGGACCTCCTTCCTCTCCCCACTAGCTAGTTTCTTTCCCACACACACCATCAAAATTTCACCCTTCTCATCACCACCTGACACCAACCAACACATCGTGAGGTAAAACTCTTGTCATCACCACCTGACACTAACCAACACATCTTGACTATCATATTCAGACTCTTCGTAAAACACTGAAAATTTGTAAAACTCTTCGTACTGTATAAATTATAAGAATATATGGATCCAATCAAATTGAGTAGATATTTATTTTGAATTCATATTTATTATAATATTTAAATTTATATATAGACAAAAATAAGTATGATTTAGACAACATTCAATCCGTTCTGACCTCTTAAACATCCCTCCTCTTCGCCCGTCCTTTTCCCCTTCTCTCTCTCTCTCTCTCTCTCGCGCGCAGAGTCGCAGTACCCACAGTCTACTTTGACTTTGACCCCTCCCTCTCCCTCTCCTCGCTCCCCACCGCTCTACACTACCCTAAACCCTGCCCTAAACCCTGACTAGGTAGGGTAGCCTCCGATGGGGAGCTGCGCCACCTCCCGCCTCGCCGGCGGCGGCGCGGGTGGGGACCCCGTGGCGGTGTGCCGCGAGCGGAAGCGCCTCATCAGGGCGGCGGCCGAGCGAAGGTTCGCGCTGGCGTGGGCTCACGCGGCGTACGCGGGGGCGCTGCGCTCTGTCGCCAACGCGATCGACGTCTTCGTCGCGCGCCACACCGCGCCGGCGCCGATGCTCATCACGCTCCCCACCCCGAACGCCTCGCCTCCCGGGTCCCCCAAGCTGGCGCCGCCGCTCCCCTCGCCGCCCACGCCGCCGCAGCAGCAGCAGCCCGAGGGGCCGGGGAATGCTGCGCCGGCGGCGGACGACAGCGGCGCGCAGACGCCGGAGATGGGGTGCCCGTACTACTACGCGCCGCCCGTGACGCCGCTGCCGCCGCCTCCTGCGGCGTCGGCGGTCGGCGGGTGGGACTTCTTTAACCCGTTCTATGGAGCTGAGGAGGTGACGGCGGCCGCGGCCATCAGCGACGAGGAGATGCGCGCGGTGAGGGAGCGGGAGGGGATCCCGGAGCTGGAGGAGGCGGAGGAGGAAGACGACGACGGGGCGAAGGTGGCGGAGGCCAATACCCCAAAAGCAGAGGCTTTGCTTGGAGTAGCCAAGCAAGAAGAGGCTCAAGGGGTGGGTGAGGTGACGGGGAATAATGGCGGATTGGAGGTGGCCGTCGCGCAGCCGGGGCGCGAGCTGCTCGCGGCGCTGAAGGATGTCGAGGAGCTCTTCGCGCGCGCCGCCGAGGCCGGCAAGGAGCTGGCCGGCATGCTCGAGGCGGCCGCCCGTGTCCCAGAGCTCAAAGGTCCGGCCTTCACTGTGTTCCATAACTTTTCTTGCCTCGATTTCTCAACTCACTGCAGCTTGCTCGATCTTTGTCACGAATTTAGTGCCGGGATGGTCAAATCCCTTTTGCTGTTTGCGGAAATTGCGAGATTTGGGTGTAAAGCTGCGAGTTTTGAGTGGTTTGGTTAAATCTTTTATCCAAGAAAGGCCTTTTGTTATAAGTTGGATACCTTTTTATACTCAAGGTGGCATGGAGTTTAGATGCTACTGTTCTTTGTTTAGGACGGCCTGTGCCTCTGGAGATTAGACAGAGCATATGCCTTAAAAGACCGCCTGTAAATATTCTTGGCTGATGTAATAGCCGCCCACTGTCAATTTGCTATTACCTTTTCTACTGCGCAGTCATTTCATGGACCATTTTTTGTATAGCCCTTTTGATGCTACGATGTGGTGCTTGATTGCCAATGTGATCCTTTTGAGCTGCAAATGGCTAAATGCGCCTGCTTGATGATTAGTATCATGAATCTGCACTTTCGGTTCTGTTAGAATAATACTAATTACTAAAGAAGCTTTGTTTTGTTTGATATTCACACTCGTACAGATTTGCAGTTGTTATCAGTTGCTAGTATATTTGGTGTGCTTTTGATTGATGGTATTAACTTTGTTGTTTCTTGCTTGATGCAGAAAATTCATCAAAAATAATTCATGCCATCACATGGCATCGTTCTCCATTATCTGTGTCCTCATCCTATAGGAGCGAGCTGGGAGCAAGGTCGAATAGTTTGTCATGGACAGATAAGAGTGAAACTAAGAGCGATATATTCGATGACTATGGTGGGATGAAGTCGGGAAGTCACTCACAGACTTTAGGGAGATTGTATGCTTGGGAGAAGAAACTTTACGAAGAAGTTAAGGTGGGTTTTGTATGGTGTCCTTCAATTTGCCTGAGATTTTAACTCTTTCTGTATCTGGTGGAGTTTGTTGATGTTTCATGTGGCTGCATATATTTTGCAAGTGAGTTGCTATTGTTCTATGGACGGCTGAAGCAATCAAGGAGGGTATGGTCCGGTACACCTCTTTTAGAAAAGTTGACATATCTTTCTTTGATTTGACTTATTTTTTAAGATTTGTAAATTTTTGTAAAGAGGTGTACCAAAGCATACCCCGTCAATTAATTATTTGAGCAAGAGTGACACCACAATGTAATGAAATTACATGTTATTTTCATATGCACATGTCATTAGTGAACGAGGCTAAGTTTGAAAAGCTCCCTTGCAAGCTTTGGACATGGTGATCTTATTGATAGCATTGTCTATGATTTTTAAATTGAAATCAATGTGCTATTTTTCGATGCGTCATGGTCAATTTGTGTTGCTTGTGGTGCTATGGATTACTCTATTTCATAGTCTCCTGACATGTTCAAACAAGATGTTTGTTGTGTCAGGTATTGCACATTTGTACATCAATGTTAAAATGATTTGGTTCTGTGCAGGCTATAGATCAAATCCGACAAACTTATGAGAAGAAATGTGTGCAGCTGAGGAACCAAGATGCCAAACGTTCAGAGCTACATTGCGCTGAAAAAACTAGGACAATTGTTAGAGATTTGTACACAAGGATCTGGGTTTCCCTACGGGCAGCAGAATCAATATCCGATAGAATACAGAAATTACGGGATGAGGAACTGCAACCGCAACTTGTTGAGCTGTTGCAGGGGTAAGCTGACCTTACATTCTTGTGTAGGATTGATGTATTCTCATTTCAATCAATACTGATGCTTTGCCTGGTCCTTGGCAGCTTTATGAGAACATGGAAAATAATGGAGGATTCGCATGAAACCCAGAGACAGATAATGTTTGAGGTGAACTCCTTCACCTGTCCCGCCTATGGTAAATTCTGTAACGATGCCCAGCGACATGCTACTCTGAAGCTGGAGGTTGAACTGAGGAATTGGAGGTCCTGCTTTGTGAGCTATGTCACCGCTCAGAAAGCATATATTGAAGCTCTTGATGGCTGGTTGTCCAAGTTTATTCTAACGGATATCATCCGCTACTCTCGAGGGATATCATCAATCGCGCCTGATAGGGCCAGTGCACCACCTTTAGTTGTGATTTGCCATGATTGGTACACTACCTTGTTGAAGTTTCCAAACAAGCGGGTAGCTTTCACCATGAGAAATTTTATCAGAAGCGTGGGAATGCTATGGCTCAAGCAAGGGGAAGAGCAACAGCAGAAAAGAAAGGTGGACAACCTGGCAAAGGAGATGGACAAAAAGATCACTGCTTACAAGAGAGCGGAGAACAAGGTTATTGAGACCAAGCTTCTGGAGCACAAACCGGAGCAAAATGCTAAGCAGCGCATGGAGCACCTGTCGGGGAAGAAAGACATGCTGAACGCTCTGAGGAAGAGGATTGAAGCAGAGAAAGCAAAGCATCATGCCTGTATGCGCGACACCCACGACGTCACCCTCAACGGATTCAAGATCGGCCTGGCCAGTATATTTGAGTCGCTGACCGAGTTCTCCAAGGATTCCGTCAAGCTCTACGAAGACCTCCTAACGCAGGCCGATCCCAAAGATTCAGAGAAGGCTACGGAGAAGCGGCCCTGCGTCGAGGGGCCATACGCACACATAGCGGTGGATGCTACGTGACTATCAGTGTGCTCCAGTTTAGGACCTTGTTGCATTGCCCCAGTTTTTGGACCCCTAGAATCTTTGTCTAATGTCAGCCTGTAGAGTGATACCATGTTGGTTGTCGGGGTAGGGTCGTTCTTGTGGGCATCTACTGCTTGTAATTATTCTTTTAGTTTGATGTCAGGGAGGATTTGCTTCATTGCTTGTGTTGCCGTTTTCTTGTCGTACCGTTTAGTTACCCCCTATCAAGCATCTGGTGTCGATGGCAGTGTGCAGGAGAAATAGGAGCACCCAACAGGTGCTCCATGTATTTACCACGACAAAAATTCATGTTTAGTGGTACAAGATATCGATCTTGATTCTTGACCCATGCGACGTATTTTACACAGGTACTATGACAGAATGGATGTGAGCTCCTACGCATGTACACATGCGAAAACAGACAGGAACAGGAACAACGGTCTGCAGTGCACGGCACGTCTGCACAATGGGCAGGAGGCGTGCCGGAGTAACCAGCCGTCGATGCACGGCAGATGGAACGTGTGACGGCACACCAGCAGGCTCCTCGCGCTCTCGCCGGCTTCTAAATCGTGCGAACAATCATCGCAAGCGCCAATCGTCATCTACTCCAAAATACCGGAACTGGCTAAATACATAATTACAGATAGTACTGTAGTGCTGCCTAGTGCCCCGTTCTTCTGAGGCATGGCCGATGTCTTTTGACTATGACTGATATGTTTGATAACGGTTTTACTGTTGCACAGTCGACTAATTTTTTTTATCTCTTAGTCATCTGAAGTTGCACTCTCAGTCATCTAAAATTACAGTGTACTAATTTCCTCATTCTTAAGTTACTCTCATTTATTTAAAATTGTAGTATAAAAAAATAGTGAAGATGAAGAGAAAACACATTCGTCTGTGCAATAACCACTCTTGTTTGATAAATAGTATCAGTTGACAGAAGTCAGAGCCAAAAACTCAAAAAAGAACGGGGACAACGAACACGCAGTATCAATCACATACAGTACCAAGCAGCAGCAGGAGAGCTTCCCATGAGTACCAGCACATACCTGGAGGCAAAACGAGCAGCCGACCTGGTCGCCACCGCCGTCCACCACGCTGCCGCTCGCTGCTAGCTTCACCACGGGGAGCACGTCGATGGCCGCCCTCGGCATGTCGCTGGTGCCGCCCGTCTCGAAGATGTCCGCACCATCTCTGTGTTCGACCGGCGATTCCACTGCACTCTTCTGCGAGAGCCCATCGAGTCGAGACACCCCAGCGTAGTGATGCGTCCACATTACTACTCTTACGTTTGGTGGCTGTGAGATACGTGAGTGAGATCAATTGGGCCCCATGGGTACACGTACCTGGCTCTCGACGGCGTTCAGCACGGCGGGGTCCGCCTTCTCGCGCACGAGGCGGCCGGTCAGGAGGCTCCAGATCACGTCAAGATGAAGAAACCAAGAAATCAGTAGGTTCTTGTTCCATTTTGACACGGCAATATTATTAACCGGAAAAGCTAGTCAGTTCCATGAATTGGACACTGATGATGGAATATAATCAACATGTTGCGGCATGCTAGCTGTACCAACCACGTAGACGACGCTCCAGATGGCCGGCTCGTCGGAGCGCCACATCGCGAGGGACAACTCGACCACCTCCATGGAGACGAGCTTGCCCGTGATGCCGCCGAACCCCGTGCCGCGCACCACGCCGGTCTCCGTCGCCAGCCCGATCAGCCCGCCGGTGGCGGCGCCCGGAACCGTGCCCACCGCAATGCCATTTCCAGCCACGCGCTCGCACGCTACCGATCGAACAAAACTCTTAGAAGAGAGCAACGGTTGGATTGGTAACGCGACGGCGTGCGTGACGTACTTACCTGCCGCGAAGACGCACGTGAGAAGCCTTCGGTGACTCGAGCGGCCAACGAGCCGATGCCGTCGTTGGCTTCCGCCGACGCGGGGGCGTCATGGGTTGCGCGGAACGTTCCATGGATACGTTGCCGGCGTCCGTATCATCAAATTACATATAAATTTTTAGTATATTTTTTGATGACTCGAGGATGATAAAAACTTTCTTGTTACTATGTTACGGCGGGTTCGTGTCAGTGTTGTTGTTTATGCGATGGGCGTGCTCTGTCAGGTCAGACGTCCACCAGTTCCTATGTTGCCGTCGCGCCGCCACCGGGAGACCGGAGAAACTGCCATTGCCAACTGCCCCATCTGAAGTTTACGAACGTAGAACGGGTTCATCCAGAAGCTGAGAGCTCCATTAGCGATTAATGGGAAACCATCACGCTGCGGTTGATGGAAAGCGCAGGTGGTTGGGTTACGAGCGATGATGCCTTTGCATGCGTCTCCTCCTCTTCGTCCGCTCCCTCTCTTAACGACTAAGCTTTCATTAGTTCATTTGAAAGGGGATCGGCAACTCCTCGTGTCCGTAAGCAGCAGCTGGCCTGGATACCGAAGCTTTCATTAGTTCATCTCGGATTTTCTTTCCATCAGATTTTGTCCTTTTATTTCTCAATGTGTAGAATGAATTTGGGTTTGAAATTTCGTGGGATGGTATATCATATCATACCCTACCTATGTATTTTTTTTCGAAAATTTTATATATATTTAAATCATTTTTTGAACAACGAGAGTACTGATAGCACCAGTATGTTGGGAGCACCTGAAATGTTGTCGGTTAGAACAAATTATGCTAGTCGCCTACTGCAGTTGACATGCTACGTTCTGAATACTGATACGTCTTCGATTGATCTATCTTGTGAATGCATCTTATCAGGCTTCTAGAACAGAACGGACAGAACAGTGGTCTAACTAGGGGTGGAAAAAAAGCTCAAAGCTCGTGAGCTAGTTTGGCTCATTGAAGGCTCGGCTCAGCTCGTGGCACAAACGAGCCGAGCCAAGGTTTTAGCTCGGCCCGTTAACGAGCCGAGCCGGCTCGCAAGCCGCTCGCTAGGCTCGATAGGCTCGGTCGGCCCAGCTCGACAACATCTCTGGCCCATCACGTGTAAACGGCTCAGTACGACAGTAGTAGTATGTATGTATGCATATCAATTTTCACACCTCTTTTGTTACTGAGAGGTATTATTAAAGTACACGTTACTCTTTTCTATGTTAATTTCACATATGGAAAAGAAACCAAAGAACTTATCATTCAGAAAAACAAATCTAAAACATAAAAAAAGGTTAAAGACACTCAAAAGTCAAAATAAGCCTAACGAGTTGAGCTCGAGCTTTTTAGAAAAGTCAATTTGCATATTCCACCTAACGAGCCTAACGAGCCGAGCTCGAGCTTTTCAGAAAAGTCAATTTGCATATTTCACCTAACGAGCCGAGCCGAGCTTCATTTTTAGCTCGTTAGTTTAACGAGCCAAGCCGAGCCTCCTCTCTAACGAGCCTTCATGAGCCGAGTCGAGCCGACTTGATATCCACCCCTAAGTCTAACCACGCATTAATTATATCCATATTTTTAAAACGGATGTGAATTATAATGTGCCGAGTACAAATAGAATGTTGCAATGGGCAGTGTTGTGAAAAAATGGTATACGCTCGATGGACAATTAGGGTACCGCTAAACCATTAATCGTGATACGGCTGATTAATCAGAATTTAACGGATGATTATGCATTTTTATTAATGTATTTATTTATATTTAGAATTAATTATAAATATTTTATTTACCCAAAAGGTATTGTAGATAATCACTGTACAAAACCGTCGATATTTTAATATCGATCTTACGAATGATTTATTTGGATTCGGGGAAACTATAGAAAACTCGGTATATAAACATGCAGAGTAGAGACACATCAATTTTTATATAGGTTCAAGCCTTCTCTTAGGAGAATAATAACCCTCCGTCCTGTGTGGCTATTACTGAGAGAAATTGATTATAATTGAGAGTAATACGAAATGCCTAGCACTGTCTCCTGATGCAATATGTTTCAATCCCCTCTCTCCCCTGACGTCAACATTTATATAGCCGACGAAGCAGTGGCTGTTATCCCATGCCAAAAGACGTATCAACGCTTTAGGTGATAACCATCTGACGTAGTTACTGTCAGAGAAATGTAGTGCCCATTTGCCATGCGACGGTTGTTGTCAGAGAGAGATCGTGTGTGGTTATTAGAAATAAGAGCACGTTCTAACCGTCTTGTTAGACGATCCTACGATGAAGTAGGTCATCGTAAACAAACTAGTTGGGAATATATTGGTTGCGGAAAGATCTACAACTACGAGGTGATCGTAGGATATCTTACGACTATGTGATCATAGAAATACTTATGACCAAGTAGCAGTCGTAGTAAGCCTAATGACTATATGATAGTAGAAAGACTTACGATCAAGGATTAGTTATGGTAAGACTAGCGACTATGTAGTCATAGAAAAACTTACGACCAAGGAGTGGTCGTAGTAAAACTAATGACTATATGGTCGTAGTAAGATTTACGACTACTCTGTGAAATTTTTTCCTTATCGTTAAGGGGTATACTCGGAGAACATACTGACGTAATAATTAGAAGATTATTATATCCTCGTCAAAAACATTATTTGCCATGCTTTACATTTTATTGTTTATATTTCATCCAAAAGGTACGTACTATAAACACCGTGGCACAATATTATAAACTAATTTATCATAATAAGTGAATAAAAATAAGCTATTTTTGTGATTAAACAGGATAAAAGGACGATTAATCGTAAAATGTCTGATTCATGGATGGCATTAACTGTACTCGATTATACTATTTGTGACAGCCGTCACTGATTAATAGGCTGAGTCGGCCATTTTCACAACAGTGCCAACGGGTACGAATTTCAACCAAATTCCTATACACAATTTGCGGTATTCGGATATCGGAATGCGAGAGGCAATGGGTCCCATGGACAGCCGATGGACGACAGACATTCCGACGAGAGGTATTTCTTGTATCATATTCCTCGATCACATCCGCAGCGTAGCCTTGATTTATGATGTTTCTCTGCTTGTCTTCCAGCTACACACACTTGCAAGTTGCCATTAGTAGACCGCACGGCGGCACAGTGGACATTCGGCATGCCACAGAAGCCAATTGTCGATGCACATCAAATGGAATTGGTGACAGCATTCAGGTAATCTCCTAGCACTCTCACCGGCTTGGAAATCCTAGAAGAAGAACAGCATCTTGTCAGTTGTGGTACGTGAAGTTACATGCATGTGCAGCAGATAGAAAGTCATATAGTAGTGTAGCTGCTAGAGTGCTGACATGAAGGCAAATGGGGCAGGCGGTTTGCCATGGAGTGAACTTCGTCTGCTCCGTGAACTTGATCACCGGAAGGTTCTCGACGGCGGCCCTCCGCATGCCCACCACGGGGTAACTCGGTTCGAGCATGTCGCCGCGCTCCCCTCGACCAAGGTGCGGCTGCATCGCATTCATCTCAATGACACAAAAGGGTGCAACCTTCGTTAGCGCATTTCGACTCAAAACACAAAAATTTGCTGGGAGAAACAAAAATCTCGAATTTCAGCGAGCAGAACTATTGATTTTCAGTTTTTTTTTTCTATCTAGGTTTCGACGGAATTTGATTGTTTTCGCTTTCCGCATGCCCAAATCGATGGACACGAAATTTTATGGCAAGGCAGATTGTTTTTGTTCAAACATTCAGAAATTCTTTCTAGATTTTTAGAACCGAGTACCTGGCTGTCAACCACTCCGCTGATGGTAGGGAACACCGAAGCGCGCATGAGGCGGTTCACCACAAGGTTCCGGAACACAAGAAGCTGAGGAACGTAGTTAAGTTACGCACGGCGAATCGCCAAAAAGAATTAAACTTGAAAACGAGTACTTAGTGCTTGCTAACTGTGTGTTTAGTCCGCGAAGCCATGGTGCATTCATCGCAGCACCATATCTTCGCGACCGACTCCGCAACCTCCATGGAGATGAGAGCTCCAGAGATAGCTCCGACCAACGTCCCCTGGATCAAGCCATTCTCGTGTGCGAAACCTGACAGGAAACCAACCACGGTGCCAAGCATTGTACCAGCTGCAAGCATCAAAAAGAAGGGGGAAAAGAACACTTGATGCACAGAATCGTCGTAAATTGGTAGGTCAAACATGCGTGAACCGGGAAAGTTGCAACGTAATAAGTAGATTAATTAGCAAGTAGTAAACATATGTGTCTGCACCTGTCCCGAAGATGCTGACGACCAGGCAGCGCCTTAGCCTGCCGGCGACTCCGGCGCCCCATAAGCACATCTTACTTTCCGGCAGGCTCCTGCGTGTGCGCCGGAGCTTGCAGGGAAGGGATCGACGATGGAGCAGCAGCGAGCTCGACTTTTATGCTCTCAGCTCCCATCTCGCTGTGCCAACTAATACTGACATAACCAGGCTGCAGCAATCATATTCACTGACACGGAAACACGCGACAGGAAATTCATCCAATGGACAATGTCACAATCATAGTGAGCTAGAAAAGCACGATATTTAAAGTCATGAATACGAATCCTCCTCTGAGTCCTCTCTTAGAAAAGCTTGTGAATTTCGATGCAGACGAGGTCGGAGATTGTTGTAAGCACTCCATTTTATATATGGGTTTTGTTAAACATCATCTGATGTTTTATTCTCAACTATCATCCAAATTTAAGATTTAGAACTGTTAAATTAGAGATCTAATGGTCATGAATTCTCTCTACTCCCCTTAAATTCTACATGGTGCGTGTTAAGGGGTGAGAATATTTAGCCCTCGTACCACACATGATGACCGGGCTGCTCACCATTAGGCCCAAATGTACAGAACCTATCATGACGGTTGTCTTGACTCTTGAGATCGTACACTTCAATTCATTTACCAAGTTTCATCCTCCGAACTAAAATTAGATATGAGTAGTTCTTTCATGCTTTTCCTCTTGAAGAAGAATGCCAGAAGTCCTGAAATATCTCAAGGGATAAGCAAAGAGAATCTAAGTCTTTTCTTTTCAGTTTCTAAAAGTTGCTTGTTGGCTTACCTATAGTAACTACCTTTTGAACGAAATGTCTTTTTAAGACGGGATCTATAAGTTGATTGTAGTACATACTGTAACGATTTCATTTATATTGGACAAAACCGCACATGAGTTTCTATTACTTCATACTTCCTATCACGAACAACCCAGAAGACGTAAGCCGCAACCAAAAACTATAAACCGCTAAAAGGCCAAAAAAGCCATTGTCACTCTTTTTACAAAAGGTTACCAAATTTAAACTTTTCCATTGTGCCTATATTGTCCTCGTCTTCTCAGTTCTTTACCCAAGCTCCTACCATGTCCTTCTCCTCTTTCTCCACTTCTTCCTCACCATGCTGATGGCTCCGGTGGTCGAGTTGCCATGGCAGGCTCCGCCACAGGCACCCCCCACACCTCCTCCAAATCCCCATCTCATGCCATTTCACGGGGCAGGCGTCGGCATGGGAGAGAAGCGGTCAATGGTGGTCGTGTAGGGGTAGGCATCAGCATGGGAGATGAGGTCTTGTTGTGTTGACGAGTAAGTGGTCGGTGTACCATAAGCCACAGCCTATATCTAAAAGCCATTGGCTGGAATGAGTAGTGGTGGCTGAAACTAGTGCCTTTTAGAAGGAGTGAGTGAGCGATGAAAAAAGTGAGAGAGAGAGATGCATGCACATGAAAGGGAGTGAGAGGAGTGGGGTGCATGATACACCCGTGACCCCCCTGCCTTATCCGCGAGTGAGACAGTAGCAAGAGGAGTAAATTCTAAATTTTATCCTTCGAAAGACTTTTAATTTTAATTAACACTAATTAAATACAATTAATACTAATTAATTATGAGTGCAATGAAATATTATGCATGCTTAATTAGCATTACATTATTAATGCCAATTAATTGTGATTAACACTAAATAAAATGCTATTTGTTGTGGCTACAGACCAAACAGAGAGAGATGGTAGTGGAGAGTGGTGGAAATGAGTATGATGTCCTGCCCTCTCCCCATGGCCGGTATTCTATATATATACACATGGGGAGTGCCTTTACAATTATGCCTTTACAGCTGATCCTCCCCTTCAGGGGTATTTGTGTTATTATACGTGGCCTATTCTGGGCCTTATAACTTTCTACCAGGCCTGCTGGGTTTAGGTGAGGGCCACCCCTACGACACTATTAATTTAGTGTTTTAATTAACACTAATCAATTACCATTAGTACTAATTAATTATACTTAGCGTTAATTAATGAGAGTACATCTCTAGACAATGTCGCTATAGTGCTGCACAGTGTCACTATATGTGTCGTTTGTTGTACCTTTCGGATTTTAAAATGGACTATATTTGTGCAAAAAAAAAAAAACAAAGATTGCTACAGGCCATATATATTCGGCTCCTGATAATTTCGTAGGGACTCGGAAACTTTGCTGCGATGAATTAAAGAACAAAAAACCCCTTTAGCATCTGAGCAACCCTGTAGCATCTTGCGACAGCAATATGTTGTTGGCCGTTACGGCGTTATGGGGGCGCAGCCGGGCTCGACCTGTTCACACGTTTCGTTGCCGTGTAGAGACTCACATTCGCTCACCTGCCGCTGCCGGGCCGTTTCGCATCGTTGTCGAGAGCAAAAAAAGTAGCGAAGCCAATTGATTGGGAAAAGGGCACGTCGACCGCGGGTCACACGTGCCATGAACGGGACGGTGATGGGCGTGCGAACAAAACCCACGTGTGCTGGAGCGTGATGGGAAGGGGCGTCGCACGTCGGAACCAATCTCCACCGGCGCCGAGCGTTGGTCCGTGCCGCGCACCGGTCGCTAGCCTAGCCGGCTGCTAGCATTGGAGGCCATCAGCCACCAATCTTAAGGTCTGTTTGGATCCTATAGGCTAACAACTAGTTGCTAATTTTTAGTCTTTGTGAATCCAGACAGGAGGGCTAATGAGTGGGCTAAAGTTTAGCCAAAGCCCCAACTAGTTGGCCAAACTCAGCTAATGAGGGCTAAAGGACCAACAGGATGGAAAAAAGACGCTGATACCCACGCCAACCCTCCCAGACCACCATGCATAAAGGTGTAACAGATTTTGTACTGAGATAGTAGTACTTATTGGTCCTTGTGTCCAAACAGGACTAAGCTAATCTTTAGCCAGCTAACAACTAGTCCTAGTCCATCCAAACAGGCCCTTAACCATCCCGTGGTTAAGAATGATGTTATTAGCACGTTTCGAAATAGACTAGAGCACGGATCTGGACGCGTCGCTTGCTTTGATCGGAGGGCATCAACCCCCAGCCTTAGCCACCCCGAAGTTAAAATTGATGTTAACACGCTTCAAAAACATAGTGTTAACATGAGCCACCATGTTTTTTTTAAATGATACTTTCACAGAAAAGTTCATCATAGACGGTTTGAAACTGTTATCACAGATAATTCTTTAAACCATCTGACATCATAGGTCAGTGATAATAGGGGTTTTTTAACAGACGGTTTTTGAACTATCCGTGAAAACCGTATCATAAACGGTTCGGAACTGTGATCGTCCGTTATTACAGACGGTTCAAACTAGAACTGTCTATAATAATCAGTTATCACAGAGATTTTAATAAAAACTGTTTGTGATAAGCTATACCAGAGCTAAAAAATGGTTAATTTTATCATGGCTATTCCAAGTCATAGCAAATCCAAACCACGGCTTACTAAAACCGTCTGCGATAACTGATTATTCCAAACCATGGTAATTTTACTAAAACCTTCTGTGATAACTGACTATTATAGCCATGGTAAAAATGAAGACTTAGCCAAATTTTGGGCATGCAAGCCATGGTAAAATTGAAGAATTAGCCAAATTTTGGGCATCCAAGCCACGGTAAAAATACAGACTTAGCCAAATCGGATGGATAGGATTGAAGAAGCGGTGAAGAAGGAGAGGATGAGTAGAGGAATAGAAGTGAGAAGGGAGAAGAGGAGAAGAAGAGCCAACCGAGCCTTCTATTTTTAAGGAAAAATTTGGTGAGGAGAAGTGGAGGAGAAGAGAGAAGACAAGATGACGAGAAGAGGGGTGGAGGAGAAGAAGTGAGAAGAGAAAAGAGGAGATGAGGAGAAGAACAGCTAAACCTTCTATTTTAAAGACCAAATCCAGCGAGATGCGCAAAAAAAAATCAAATTCAATGAAAGTAGGTAAGTTAAAATATTATCACAAACGATTCTTCTTTTGAACCGTCTATGACAATAGATCATCACAGACAATTTTTATTTTGAACCGTTAGTAATACATTCATAAACTATATAACCCTGTCTAACTCTAACCTTATCCCACCGTCTCCCAGTTCGATCCCGCCGCCTCCCACCCGCACCGCTCCCTCCTCGTTGCCAGCAACGAACCCCTCCCACGGCCTCTTTCTTCTTTCTCGCCGAAGCAGTTCCATGTGCCTCCCCCTGCCATTCCCCTCCCCCTCCTCCACCACCCATGGCCGACGGTGGCCCCGCCGCCTCGTCTCACCGCGCCACCCTTACCCCTCCCCATCGTGCAGTGCCCTCCCATCACCATCCTATCCTGCCTACTGCACCAATCGCCAGGCCACCGCCCTCAGACTCGCTCTATTTCCGGCGGAATGGTAAACCCTAGGTGTGGGATGAGATTCTCGCCTCAGGGTCGTTAGCGAGGAGGAAGAAGTCGCCGAAAAAGTAGGTAGAGATGGTGGCGCACGAATTTTTACGCACATTCAAAAGTGAGAATCTAACTGATTTCTCTCTAAAAATTATACGAGCGTTGTATAGTACTTTCGGATAAAGTTTAAGGTTCGAATCACCATGCTTAGAGCATCTTCAAGAGATACTCTATATGGCTCTTAATATTTAAATTTTAGAGTTGAAGGGTAAAAAGTACCTTCAACAGATTCCCAAATAGACTCCCAAAAGTAGAACACACCCAAAAAATGGGCTCTCGCTCTCTACTTATAGAGGATGATTTAGGCTCCTAATACTGTTTTTCTGATTTAGGGTATCTGTTGAAGGGAATGATTATTTTAAGACCTTATATTGTGATTAGGATCTGTAAAAAGAGATTTAAGGTGTAAATTTATTGGGCATCTTGCTCTTACCTCCAACTAGCATACGCCGGCTGAATATTCTCGTCGCATCCATGGTACGTGAGACAGCGTCTTGGGCCATGGGCACGACAGGCCGGTCCAACAACCAGTCCAGCTAGATACGTATTTTTCTCAGGAAGTTAAGCCATGCATGCACTAATCCACTTGACCCGTACGTGCATGTGCCCATGCATGCACTAGTCCATCGTCTATACTTGTATATGCCTCACACAAAAGTAGTTGTGATCTACACATGCATAATTAATTTGTACTCGTACGTGTGTATATTCTCCACATGTGATCGCAATTAAAAGCACGTACAAAATCTCATCCAACAATATACTAATAAAATTATAATAATATAAAAATATTTCAACAATAAATCTAATGATATGTTTATCATAATCAATCTAGATAGTTTTAAACCTAGTGACAATTAAACTTTAAAATTTTTGTTGGCATGGATTATATAAAGTCAAATAAAAAAAAGGTGGGAGTATGAAATACGTACATACATACGACCTAGCTTAGCCTGGATCTAGCTGTGCCACAGCGTTATTTCCCGTCGTGTGTCCGTGCCACAATGAGAAACGTAAAGGAGTCACTTCAAAGTTGAGACCTCTTGTAATCTTGTCTATATCACTGGTATTGAAACCATTTGTTAAACTAGGCTCCTAGGACCTGCACTGACAGTATGGCTGGGTAAAAATCTATCCACCTGCGACTCACCTGACACCTCCCCGGCCGATCCGCGTCGCCGGCGTCGAGAGCAAATCGAGAAAAGAAAAACAGCAGGTGCGACAAGCCGCGACGGCCCAAAGGTCGAGACTGACCCGGACCTCGCAGTCGCGTCCAAAGCCTGCCCGTGACATGCACACATCATCACATGCCTCGGCTAGCCCTGGCCGCGTCTTGCGAGATTACTGTACTATCTTGGCGCAACTAAATGTGCTATGCACTTAGAGCAACTCCAAGAGATAGGCTAAAATATCCTCTAAAACAAATTTTAGTGATTAGTGAAAAAAAATCCCCTCCAAAAGATCCCCAAAATCACCACTAAAAATTTTAACACTCCCAATATCTCACCCCACCGGAGCCAAATTTGGCCTCACCCCACGCGTCCCCAATCACTGTTGCCGCGCGCGAGTAGGCGATTCCGCGCCCAATTTTTTTTCCTTCGCGTTGCAGATAAAATAAATTTTAGGCTCCAACTAGCTAGCTAGTTCACATGCACGTGGAGATTATAGTAAGAGCAATGGCGTTCGTTGAGATTACCGTGATAAAATAAATAGAGGAGCAGGTTGGTTGAAATGGGCGGCGCTAGAAGGAATGAATAGGGCGGCGCTGCAAGGGCATGAAGAGGGGCGGCACTTGGTGGTGAACAGGCTCAGCAGCTGGGCCGATTTATAACTAATATGGCACATAAGTCCATGTAGCAGATTTAAAATATTTAGGGGACTAATTTTGGAGATGATTGTTGGAGTAAAGGAGTTATATTGATCCCCTGTAAAAATCCTGGCTTTACTCCTGCTCACGATCTTAGTGAAGCAATTTCGCCCGTTCCGGCAACCGTGCAACGTACTCGCATCGCAGATCCAGCGACATCGATCGAAGCCTCTCGTTCACACACACACTCGCTTGCACAACACGGTCACAGGATCGCCGCGTCGTCGCTAACCAAAATGACGCTGTTAGAATTTGTAATTTTGTTTTCAGTTTTATAGTCGTGTATGAGTTGGTGGTCGAAATCATATACGCTTAGAGGTCATAGTCGTATTTGAGTTCATATTTGAGTATGACTCTGTCGTAGTCGAGTTTGCCCCGTAGTCATAGGACGAGGTATAAAAGCAGAACAATGTAGTCGAGAGGAGAGAACGAGTTGAGACGATGTAATCGAGAGAAGTGTCGAGCACGAGGGCGATCAATGTGATCGCGGAGCAGAGGGCGATCGGTGTGATCGTAGACGATCGGTGTGATCGCGGAGCAAAGGACGATCGGTGTGATCGCAGAAGAGTAGGAGCGATCGGGGTAATCGTAGTGATCGGTGTGATCGAACGAGAGAAAGAAATAAAGAAGAGAAGAGCGGTTTGGCTCTGGAAAATATATTGAGTTCATTGTATTCACAGACATGGTCGTAACAGCGAAGATGTCCGCAGGTGCTAAAGACGTGGTCGTAAAGGAGTTACAACCACAGTCACACAGCGATACCACCCGCGCTACTTGGCATTCGTGGCGGCGGCCATCTCTAGCCTCCGCCACCGCACTCCCCGCACGGCGGCCTCCATCTCCGCCTCCGACCGCCTCGCGGCGAGGTCGTCGACGCACCGGGCGTACAGCTCCGGCGCCACCTGCTCGAGCAAGCACTTGACGCTGGCCGTCACCTGCTGCACGCACTTGCTCCAGTGCAGCTCCAGGTTGCTCTCCACGCTCGCCACGAACGCCGGCAGGATCTTCTCCATCACCCCGGACCCTGCGGACGCCATCTCCAGGAACCGCTCGTTGTTCCACACGTACAGCGCCCTCTCAGCCACCTGAAATGGAGTTTTTAGATTAAGTTGATGCACGAGCTCACTTGTTAAAATGTCACACAGGAGCAGAGTTCGTGCGTTTTAATTCATCGGGGACAGTATTATGACTGGAAAAAAAAGGAGCTCACTAAGACTGGATTACACGACAAGAATAGTGCAAGTGGAAATGGAATCATCACTTTTACAAAGCTGCTTTACTGGACCTCTGGATCGGTTGGTATATTCAGATGCAGGACAGAACATTTCTCCGTACAAAGGTCACCGGTCACCAAATTTTCCACCAAGATTCAGTGAAAGGGATGCATTCAACATTCAGCCTTGGAATTAGAAGATGAAATGGGTTGCTGAAAAGCGGAGCTTTGAAACTGAATTACACGAACACCGTACATGAAGTCGACAAACCAAAGTGACATCACTTTATAAAGCCACTTTATCGAAACGTTTGGATCAACTGTGGTTTACTGGCAGGAAAATAGCTTTTCCCCCACATGTACCCAACCATGGTGCAGAGGTAGATCACTGATGATGAATCTACCCAAAAGTCAAGTGAAGCAATATGTTTATAACGGTATGTTAGGTGACCACATTTCTAAAAGTGAACTATATTGAGTCTTGAATCGAAAGTTATAACTCAGGTGAAGAGAATTAGAATTCTGAAACTGAGCTATACAAGCCAGACAGAAACCACTTAACGAAAACTTTGATCGTATAGTTAGTGTAAGCAAATGATGGGAACGATATTTACACACATGTACCAAATTATATTCAGAAAAAGGAGGGAAAATTAATGCGAAAATCGAGTAGGTCGCGGTGAAACAAACACAAACCTGAGAGCTGCAGCTACTGACGCAGCGGGCAATCCGCGAGCAGATGGGCACGGCGAGCTTGTCGAACTGCTGCTGGTCGAGGATCTCGACGATCTCCTCGAGCTCCTCGATGAGGAGCACCTCCTTCTGGCAGTTGGTCGCCGGCCAGTGGCGCAGGATGCCCTTGACCACGGCGTCGGCGAGGCCCGGCTCCTTGTGCACGAACTGCAGCACGCAGTAAGCGAGCTGGCGGTGGTACGTGTGCACCCACCTGGTCCGGTGCAGCGGCAGCAGCACGCGCAGCAGGAACGCCCGGTGCTCCTCCTTGAGAGGCACGGCAAAGCCGTTGATGATGCTGCAGCAGATCTCCAGCAGCTCGCTAACGCCGCAGTGCCGCTCCGCCGGGGACGTCTCGTAGACGAACCGGAGGAGCGCGGCGTTCATGGACCGCCGCATGAAGGCGCGCTCGGTCGTGAGCTTGGAGTAGAGCTGGTGGTAGATGGCCTTTAGCCGGTCGCGCTCCCGGGGGTCCTCGGAACTGAACAGGGCGACGAGGCCGGAGAGGAAGGCGCGGTCGACGTGGTTGCGGAGGGTCTTGGCGTCGGCGGCGGTGACAACGGCGAGGAGGACGTCGTACACCAACTGCAGGTGCGGCCACGACGGGAGCAGCACCATCACCGGCACCTCGTCGTCGACCACGTCGGAGGGCAGCGGCGGGTAGGCGGACGGCGGCATTGTCCGGAACAGGTTAGCGGCGACCATCTTCAGAAGCGCCACCATGATCCGGTGGTCCAGCCCCAGCGGCTGCTTCCGGCTCGACCGGACGGCGGCGAGCACCTCCGCGAGCCTCTCGCGCTTCGCGACCCGCTCCTCGGCGCATTCGTCGGCGTTGTCGGCGAACGTGAAAGGCCGGTTGCACGAGTCGATCCTGTCGATGAGGCTGTCGGCCTCGGGCTCCGGGGACGGCGGCGGCAGCTTGGCCGTGCCGGGGAGCACGCCGTCCGGCTTCTCGAGCTGGAAGAGGTGCCTCAGCGTGGTGGACCTCCTCTTGGCCGACGGCGTCCTCGGCACCTCCTCCGCCGCCGCGCCCATGCTTCCTTCCCCTCGATACCTTCTCAAGCTCCCCCTCCCCCTCTCACCTCTCAATGCACAGTAGCTGCGCGCACGCGCAAAGAGGGGGCGGGACGAGAACTAGGCGGGCGAAACTTAAGAGGAGACGAGGAAGTGTTGGGGAAATCGTCCAGAGAGTTCACGCGAACGTACGATGGTCGTCAACTTCTTTTGATCATATATGCACGTGAAATATAAGTAGATATAAGTCAAATTTTATGACGTGTTACGATGCGATACGTCCATATTCTTTTCTTCTTTCTTATATAGAAGAGCGATATACATAATTTTGAAACCAACACGACATACCACGCTGAAATCCAATACGAAAACAATCCGACTTTCTAACTCTGAATCTAAACAGACTCTGACTTAACTTATAACTGCTACAATTTTTACGACTTACGACTATTACAGTCCATACGACTTATGACTTACGACCATTACAGAACTTGAACGTGGTCGTAATCTGCCGTGGTCGTAGAATCTGAAGACAACTAGGTTAACTCTATTAATCTCCTCTTTAAACTTGTTGTCTTTTGTCTTCGATGTTTGGCACACCGATCTTCTCCCTCATCACCACAAACTTCATTCTTCCAAGTGATTTGGTTAGGATGTCTGCGAGTTGATTCTCAATGTAGACATGCTGCACTTCGATCACCCCGACTCCATACATTTTCTTATGTAATGGAACCGAGTGTCGATGTGTTTGCTTCTCTCATGGTAGATTGGGTTTTTGCACAACATAATCGCCAACTGATTATCAATCTTCAAGATTACCTTCTTAACCTTCATCTTCAATATGTCAACCAACAACCGACCCAGCCATATCCCTTGATTGGTCGCCGCACAAACTGCAATGTACTCTGATTCACACAAAGACAGTGCGATCACCTTCTGCTTCTGCAAACACCAGTGGGTTCGACCTCAGGAAAAACACCATGCCCGAAGTACTCTTTCGATCATTTGTATCACCAGCTAGATCACTGTCTGAGTAATCGACTAGCTCCAAACCTTCTTCCTTCTTCTCGTAGACACACCCGTAATTAAGTGTTCCTTTGATATACCTCAGGATACATTTTACTGCACCCATATGCTCTGTTGTTGGATTCTCCATGTACCTGCTCGCCATTCCAACCGAGAACGTCAAATCTGGTCATGTGTGTAGCAAGTACCTCAAGCTTCTGATTATGCTTCTGTACAAAGTCTTGTCTACGGGCGAGTTTGTGTTGTCTATACGCGGTCTGCTGAGAGTAATCTTCCCAGAGCATTGTCGTACTTTAATGCCTAAGTAGTAGCTGAGTAACCCGAGGTCGCTGATGCTAAATAACTTCATCATCTGGCATTTGAAGCTATTAATGTCCTCGATACTCTCTCCAGTGATGATTAAGTCATCCACATAAACTCCAACTAGCAGACTCCCTCTTCCCTGGTTCTATTTGTACACTACATGCCACTAGAGACTTGTCTAGCTTCGCATTCCAAGCTCTCGGGGCTTGACGTAGACCATATAGTGCTTTGTGTAGTCGTAGTACCAAGTGTTTATCTCCTTTCTTCTCAAAACTTGGAGGTTGCACGACATAAATTTCTTCTTTCAAATCACCATTTAGGAAGGCCGACTTTACATCCATATGATGAACCTCCCATCCTTTTTGTGCCGCGATTACAATAAGTAGTCATGCCATTTCTAGTCATGCAACAAGGGCAAAGACTTCATCGAAATCAACTCCTTATCGTTAAACGCACTCTTTTTGCAACTAGCCTTGCCTTGTGTTTTACGACTACACATTGGGTGTCCCTCTTCACCTTATACACCCACTTCAGTCCAATCGACTTGTGATTAATTGGCAATGGAACAGGCTACCAAGTTTCATTTTCTTGGATAGAGGACATCTCCTCCTCCATCGATCTTCTCCACTTTGGCTTTCCTTTTGCTTCTTCGAAGTTCGTTGGCTCCTCCTCTCCGAGCAAGCAATACTCAGAGCTTTCCAGCTCGATTGAAGATGTGGCATCTGACATGCGTCATATTTGCATTCATTTACCTGTCATTTTACCCTCACATTATTCGCATTTTGGACCATTTATCATCAATTACACGCGTTTCTAAAATTAATTGTTCAAAACGGACCATTTTACATTTTTTAAATATTTTTGGCAGGCCGGCGCGATCTAGGCAAATAAACGACAAATCTGGACTGCTCCGTACAGTTGTACGCGTCGTCACGAACGTGTGGGATCAAACCGCGCTGAAAACAGAGCTCCGGAGGGGCCAAAACAGAAGAAATAGAATGGGAGAGGGACCTTTTTGCAAACCCTAGATTTTCTAAGGACTAAATTGTAAATCTGCCAAAATTTCCCCAACTCCTCAAGAGCCGCCGCCGCCTGGGAGACAAGGGGGGCCGGTCATTGCTTCTTCCTTGGACCCCCATTTGCTCTCCTCCCCCTTCCTCTTCTCCGGCGCCGGCGAGGACCGGCCAGCTCGCCGGCTGCCACCACTTCTCCGGCCACCTTCCACCTCTACCGCGCCGCCCCCTCCAGATCCACCTCTCCTACCTCGCGCTGCCTCTCACAACCTCCGGCGAGCGCCGCCTCCTCTGCAGTTCCTCCATTCCACACCTACTCCTCTCCGGCCACCACTGTTTCTCCTCCCCACTTCTTCTCCAGTAGCCACCCGTGCATCGCCACCTCAACTCCCTCCGACCACCGTCCTCTGCAGCGTCTCCACCGCCGACCTTCATCAACACCACCGGCGAGCGCCGCATCGACATCTCTACCGAGTCCGGCGACGCCTCCGCCTCCACATCGCTCCGCCGACTGCATCGCCTCTCCACCGACGGCGAAGGCACGGCAACCCTCTTCTTCCTCCTCGGCTCCACTTCACCGACGACCTCTTCTGCTCTGCTTCCTCTTCTCTACTCCTCGGTTATCTCTATTTCCTCTCCCATTTTCTATTTGCTAGTCTCAAGTATTGATTCGCTGAATTGGTACTAATGCGCTGTTAATTAAAGCTTCATGATGCACTAATTTTTTTCTGTGGTTGCGAATTGTTCTTACTGTGACTTGTTATTGCATTGTGGATTATGCACTACGTTGATGAATTGTGGAATGTTTATCTGAGAACTGTGATTGTGCATGTATTCACTGAGATGGTATTATGCCTGTTCTGTTATGGTGATATATGTGGATGTTGAATTTGTAGATGAGAATCATTATCTTTTAATATGTTGGTTTGTGTTGTCCAAATTTAATAGTACTTGTGTTTTGTTCTTAGTTTGTGTGGTCATCTGTTAACTCATTGTTTGTTAAATGCCATTAGTAGTAGTAGTATTCAGTTTGTGTGTGTGTGATCTGTAGTATGTGCTTTTGGTCATTGTGTGGTCTTGCGCGAACTAGCTAGCCGTGGCACCGTTCTCCCTAGTGCTGTCTCGACCTCCCCTTGCTTCTAGACTCTCTCTTTTCTTCTCCGCGGTATGTCGATAGTTAGGTCAAGCATTAGTAGCTCTGTGTTTGTTGTGTTGTGTGTGCCGACATCGTCTAGTTAGCCATCGACTGTCTTCCCTCTCTTTCTCTCTCGACTCTCTCCTTGCTTCTAGACCCCCCAGTGCTTCTCGACTCGCTCTTTCTGTCTCGCGGTCGGTAGTTAGTTAGGTTGTCGGTCGGTAGTTGTATTCGTTTGTGCAGTCGTCATTGTCGTTTGTGTCATAGTCGTGTAGTTCGTTCGGTCGTACGACGTCCATTCGTACGGTCGTTCGTCCCGTCGTCCTTCGTTCGTTTGTTTAGTCGTTCGTAGTTTTGTCCTTGCGAGTTAGAGTTCGTTCTGTAGTCCGTTCGTTCGGCTGATTCGGTAGACGTTTTAGGTTTAGTTCTTCCCCGTTTTGATTGACCTAGCTTTAGCTGAGCACCGGTAGTCTTAGTCTAGTCCCTGTGGAGAACACGACACTCGCCGCTATTTCAGTGGCAGCCCGTGCACGGTGCACTTGCGGGTGTGCTATTTTTGCACGATCAGCATCATAAAGGCTTTTGATGTCATACTCCCGTCGAGATTCTTCAGGCGACCTCGCATTGAGCTCTAATCTTCGCGGAGCACCAGGAAAGACCGGGGCCCTCACCATCGCTACTAGAGTATGCGGTGTAGTCGAGTTGGGCAGCCAATTCGTACCTCCTGTGGTCATACTTGGAGTTTCTGCAATGTGGTTGTATCCTCCGACTTTGTTCTCCATGGTCGTAGCGTCGAAAGTTACCACGTTGTCGTTAGGATCTACGATCACGTTGTAGTTAGATCCTACGACTTCGCCCACCGTGGTCATACCCTCAGTTATATAGTCGTTGAGACCTGCATCAGAGTTAGGAGGATAGTGCACTGTGAAAATATCTCTCATAGGTCGTACCTCAACCGAGGGATCTCTGCTCCACTCCCACTTCCTCGCCTCCCCGAACATGGCATCACGAGTCACCACGACTCATCGTGTCATCGGATCAAACATCCGATAGCCTTTCGTCTTTGAATCGTACCCAATGAACATCATTGGCTTGCTTCGATCTGCCAGCTTAGAGAGGTGAGGTGTGGTCGTCTTTACATATGCGACACACCTGAAGGTGCAGAGATGACCCACACTTGGTTTATGGTCATAATAGGCTTCGTATGAAGTTTTGCCGATGATGCTTTTCATTGGTGCTCGATTTAAGAGATAAACGACAATCGCGACCGCTTCCCCCCAAAAATCTCCTAGGACACCCATGCTCTTCAACAAACTCCTCACCAGACCGACCACTGTCTGATTCCTCCTTTTTACCACACCATTTTGTTGGGGCGAGTAAGGCGTTGTCAGAGAACGCCTGATTCCCAGCAGCTCGTAGTAGTAATCGAACTCATTTGAGGTAAACTCGCCACCGCGGTCGGTGCGCAGAGCTTTCAGCTTTTGATGTTTTTCCATCTCGACTGCAGCCTTAATCTTCTTGAATTCCTCAAATGCTTTGTCTTTGCTTCGGAGTAATGCCAGCAACATATACCTTGTATAGTCGTCAACCAGCAGTAGGAAGTAACTATTTCCGCCGTGCATGGTCGGAGTGATTGGCCTACATATATCGCCGTGCCATAACTCGTGAGGCATGACTGCATGATACAGAGACGTGGTCGGAAACGAATTCCGATGTTGCTTGCCGATCAGACAACCATCGCAGATGCGATCTACATGCTCAATCATGGGCATGCCGCACCATCTTCTTGTGAGCTAGATCCTTTAGAACATGGAAGCTAATATGCCCATACCTAGCGTGATATCTCCACACTTCTTCCATGCTCTTTGCTAGAAGACACTCTAGGAGAGCCGAATTGATGTTCAACATATACATTCGGTTCCTTGATTTGTTCACCTTGGCCAATAGCCATTGAGTTCTGTCTAGGATAGACATTACTCCTCCTTCGACCACGATCCTGTAGCCATTTTCATCCAGCTGTCTGAGGCTGATGATATTGCTTTTTAACCTTGGGATGTAGTAAACATTCATAAGAATACGATGTTCACCTGTGGAACACTCCAACAGTACTAAGCCCCTTCCTTGTATCTGCACAGCCGAACCATCTCTAAATTTGACTGAGCTTTTTATCTTCATGTCAATCTCAGCAAACTTTTCAATGCATTCGGTCATGTGGTTGCTCGCGCCAGTATCTAGATACCATGCCTTGTTTTGGGTGCCGCTCAACTTTGGCATCACCTCCTCTTCATGCAGAAACACCTTTTCTTCAGGCGTTGAGACTGTATGGATGAGTTCACACACTTCGATCATCAATAGTTGGGGGTCGTCGTCGTTCTGCTTCGCTATGAGATTTGCCCTTGCTCTTCGGTTTGACTTTGGACACTCTTTCGCAAAGTGCCCGTAGTCGTTGTAATTGAAGCATTTGATCTTGGTCTTGTCAAAATCTGGTGGCAATCGTTCATCGTCACCTCGATTGCCATCTCCTCGGCCACCACCTTGACCACGAACACGTCCCTGTCCTCTTCCGTTACAACCACCTCTTTGAACGCAGCTCGAGTCCTCGTTCTTCTTAGTCTTCGAGCTCCTATCTTCCCTTTTGTTTTCAACAAAGAGTAACTTGTCTGCTCTGTCCTTCGAGTGCCGTCGACCCTTGAGTCCTTTCTCAAAAGTTCTAAGACGACCGATCGTTTCTGAGATCGACATCGTTTCAACATCTCCAAACTGTTCAATCGTGCCGATAATCTGAAGGAATTGGTCTGGAACTGAGCTGAATAGCTTTTCAACCATGTCGCTTTCTTCCAGGTTCATGCCGAGCGAACGGATCTCACCCACCAACATGGTGAGTCTCATGGAGTACTCACTGATCGACTCTGAGTCTCCCATCTGTAGCTTGCTCAGTTGTCATTTGAGCACTTGCACTCATGCCTTCTTGACACGATCCTCGCCTATTCGCATCTCCCTAAGTGTGCTCTAGGCTTCTTTCGTCGTCTGCTTCTCGGTGATCGATATCATCATATCGTCTAGCACAGCTTGCGAGATGACCACCATCGCGCCTTGATCCTTGTCGTCGTCGTCTCTATTTTCGACCGCCGACCAAACCCCTAGCGAACGTAAGATTAACTTCATCTTGACGGCTCATATGTCGTAATTCGTTTCGCTTTACATCGGGTATTGAATCGGGATCGTGACGCTTCTTGTCATCGGCTTGACGAGCACGCCTGTCTTCGATAGATCGAGTACGTCACTCGTGGTCTTGATGAGCTCTCCTGACTTCAACGGGTTACTTGCATTGCCGGCCATCGCTGCGTCCCCTTAGACTTTGATACCAATTGTTGGGGAAATCGCACAGGGAGTCTAGACGAACGATGGTCGTCAACTTCTTTTGATCACACACACATACGAAATACAAGTAGTCACAAGTCGAATTTTGTGATGCGATGCGTCTGCGACCTTTTCTTCTTTCTTATATAGAGGAACAACATACACGACTTTGAAACTAACACGACATACCGTATTGGATTCCTTGTTCTTCTTAATCTAGACGAACGATGGTTGTCAACTTCTTTTGATCACACACACGCGAAACACAAGTAGACACAAGTCGAATTTTGTGATGCGTCCGCGTTCTTTTTCTTCTTTCTTATATAAAGGAGTAACATACACGACTTTGAAACCAACACGGCATACCACGCTGGAATCCAATACGGAAACAATCCGACTTTCTAACTCTGAATCTAAACAGACTTTGACTTGACTTACGACTGCTACAGTCCTTATGACTTACGACTGTTACAGTACATACGACTTACAATCATCATAGAATATAAATGTGATCGTAATCTGTCGTGATTGTAGAACCTGAAGACATCTAGAGGCCTGTTTGGAAGAGCTCCACCATCTCTAAATCCACAAAAAACAGCTCCACTCCACGAAATTTTACCCAAACGCTCCAGCTCCGCGAAATCTGGATCCACCAAAATCCTGGATCTGAGGGCCAGATCTATGGATTTCATGGAGCTCCTCAAGGGGTGCTCCACCGTGGAGTTGGGTGGTAATTACCCACCAATACTACTGGTTACACACCCCATCCCACCAAAAGTGGCCATTCCCACCAAAATCTCAATTTTGTGGATCTGGAGATGCTGTACAAGCCAAACACTCCATAGTGGGATCCCAGATCCACGGTGGAGCTGCTGCTCTAGATCTATATTTTCAATGGTGGAACTCTTTCAAACAGACCCTAGGTTAACTCTTCGAAGCGGCCAAACGGGGCGACGGTTTCGCTGCGCGCGACGCGAACAGAGCTTGGAAACGCGGAGCAGCGCGCCCGTTTGGAGGGGACGTCACGTGTGGGCCTCGCTACCTCTGCGTTGGTCGCAGCTGCACGGCTCGTCACCTTCGCTTCGCTTTGCACTGCACCGAGTGAGAGGCTCGGGTCAGTCATGGCCTCATAGGCGAGGGACAAAAACCAGATTGCGCGGTCGGAGCCTTGCGCTTGGAGCGACCTGTCCTCCAGCTCTAGGTTTTCGGGGCGCTGGAAAGCAACGCAGAGATTTTTGTGCTCAGAAATCCGCAGAGAAATCCACTGCATTGGATCGACGCTACTACCGTTGTTATTACTGCGTGATAGCGTGAGGTCGTGTTGTCCTCTGGTTCACAGGTGAATCAATGGCGAGGCCGTGAGACTTGAGTGTGAATCAAAGCGTAGTGCATATCCAGTGTTGACTGACTGCAAAGCCCATCCGAAGATGAGCTAACAAAGCAAAAGCAAACAACTGCAGAGAGACAAGTGCTAATGCTATCATTAGGACACCTAGCTTGGTACCTCCACGGTTCTAATCAAACAAAGGGCATCTTCTTTAGCAGCTTTAGAAAATGTTTTCGACTTTTGTTATAGTATCTAACATTTAAACAGAGTATTTTCTCAAGATAGAATCTACTAGTTAATTGTAATACAAGTTAAAAACCTAATATCTATGTCAGCCAAAATAGCAAGCGAGTATCTATCTCCGTAATCTCTATCGCAAACAGCTAAATTTCAAAAATTTCAGCTAAAATCTATAAGTCGTAACCATATCAAACAGACCCTGGTGAGTGAACGCATGAACAGAGAGGTGGGAGAGATGGTCGCAAACATAAAAGATGATTGTACCAACAGACTCCCAGGTTAACTAATGGAGACAGTGAACCAATCAGGCAATGGGATCCGAGAAGAAGCTGGCTGCTCTCCTCTCACAATGGCTCACTACTGGAGCGACTAAAACAGAGCCGGGGAAAAGGTTCACATGTCGCCCATACCAGTCTGCTCGTATTTCATTTCAAGCAAAACATCCTCCTGGTGTCCGGTTGCGGCTCATCCCGGGGTGTGCTTCCAAGCAATTAAGCAAAAGATGCCCTGCTGCCATGTGCTGCTCGCAAGCTAGGGAATGGATCGGTGAATCAAATCAAAGGCGTACCAGTGCATGCACCGGCCAAGCAAAATGCACCGACCATTTGGTGAGGCAGCAACAACAACTGCAACACAAAAGCTCATCATCATGCACTATAATGGCTAATAAAGAACCTAAAGGAGATTGTTAGATAGAGCCAATTGCATGCAGTTTCAAAAAGGTGAGGCTGAAGCATAAATGACACATCTTAAGTGGCGAAAGTACCTGTGCGGTGCCTACTGATTTGTGAGCTTACTTCGTCCTATGTATAGATCGTGATTACTTTTTTGCTTGTTGTTCGTGGATATTTTAACATACATAGGACACAACGAGATTGTTGGTTCTTGACAGATGATGCAAATACAAGCATCCTTCAACGGTAGTACTGTACGCAGATGCGACTACAAAGCTCTATTAGTACTGTTTCAGAAAGTTGGCATAAAAACTCGGGTAAGCATCGCTTATACGTGAATAATTCATGGAAACAGGGACGAGTATGATCAGCTCGGGACTGACAAGTGACAAGAGTCATAACAGTGTTTGATTCTATGAGCCCGACATTATGTAAAACAAGCAGGAATTCCAGATGAAAATGCCTAGCAAGAAAACGGACAGAGAACATGTTGCGCCTGGTTAATTTTGCAAGTGAGAAATGCTAACACAGAATTCACTATTATAAGGACAACTGGCTCTGCAGGCAAATAGACTGCACTGGACATTGCTAGTTCATTCAGTCAGTGAATCCAGAGAACACAAACTTTTCAAGCTGAAGCGAGACTACTGCTAGAGGGAATGTATGCAGTTGCAGAGCTACAGTAAGAAGTTAGTGCGCACGACTAACTCATAATCATATGACATAGGTAATGCCCCCATGCTAATAAATTAGGCATTGATTTTTAAAGCAGTTCAAATTATGTGAAGCAAGGACTACTGGTTTCTGCGAGGTACGTTTCAGCACGTGTATTTAAGTCTGTGATCATTTTGGCTTTAGTTTTTAATTTCCGACTTATTTTTCACTATTTATAAATTTCGTTTTTTTATGAACTTTTGGTTTTTTTGTTAAGCTTTTTTGCCGATTCTTTTTTCCCGTATTTGTTTGTATTATACGTAATGGGTTAACATATTTTTTATATTTTTAAATTTTTTAAATTTAATTATTCTAAATAAGCCTCTGTCAGCTACAGTGTTTTTTCAGTCAGCTACAGTGCTTTTCAGCCATAAGCCACAAAAAAAGCCCAAATGATCACCACCGTGAACACATCAAAATACTAACTACTAAAAGATTGATGCATCCTAACCTAAGATCTTCCGTAAAGCTCAAACAATTTGGATGGTACATGGTACTGCTTCCTTCACCAAATTAGTGCGGTACAACTTTCTCAAACATGACTGAAGAAAGAAGAATACAGTGAAACATTAGCGGGCCAACATAATTCTTACCCAAAAATAACATTTACTTCCAACATTTTGGAAAATTTCACCATGTTTACATCTCACGCCATCAATTTTATCCAGGAAGTACTATTCCTTCATGAGATAGGATACAGCAGATCACAAATAGTACTTTTCTTATGAGATTGCACATCAATAAGACAATACAATCTAACACATAAAGATCAGGAAGCAGATAATACCCTTCACAACTATTTTATGAGGGCGTCCAGGAGCTTGCTTTCGGCGGGCGTCAGCGCCGGAGGAGAGGCGGGCGCAGGCGCTGTGGTTGGCTCGGTGGCGCATAGGCGACGGGGGAGGAGGAGGAGGAGGAGGAGGGAGGTTGGGGAGAGGTGGCCCTTGGGCTTGAGGAGGAGAGCCATGGCGTGATGGCGGGACGGGGGCGGGATGGCTGCTCGGTTGCGGTTGCCGGAGACGGACGACGGAGTAGTAGGGTTTTTGGTCCATTGGGTTTTGGAATGGGAGGCCTGGGAATACTTTCAGCCCATTTAGTCTATTGAGCTTTGGCCCGTTAAATCTTACGCCGTAAGCGTTGGGGTCGATCAAGCTCAGGCCAGCGTGGGCTTGAGCTGGGCTGGGCTCCCTGCACGAGTGATGGTGCCACGTAGGGTGCTAATCCGTGACGTGGACCCGTCGCTACACGATTGTGCGGTGGCGATTCAAAGGCCCTGTTTGGCACGGCTCCACTTCACAAGTGGAGCTGTTTTTTTTTACTTTACAAATGGAGCTGGGTGAAGCTACTTTTTTCAGCTCCACCCAAGGAGCTACTTTTGTCTCAGCGGGTTTTAAGGGACTCTTGGGTGGAGCTATTTTGTTGTACCCCGTTTGGCACAAAACAGCTTCAAACAGCTCCAGGAGCCGGTGGTGGAGCTGTGCCAAACGGGGCCAAAAATCGCGGCGGTGGCGCGACGGTACGGAGAGAGCTGACGTGGGTGATCTTATCATGGGAGAGCATGGGCCTGTGCGAAGAGGAATCATCGGTCCCGAGAAGGAAGGATGTCTATGTGGGGCTATTCCGTGCGTGCGTCTTGGCGTATCTAACTGTAGCAGTAGCATTGTGTATTCTTTTCGGTTACAGCTGTTGGTTTATGGATGTGTCCGATATCTTATGATTCTAGTATGAATATTTATGCAAATAAATCGGATATTAACAAATCATTTTGATAAGACTATTCTGATAAGCTGTTTTAAAACAGTAACGAAGGAGTTATTCTGTTTGTTTGTTCGGAAGAAACCAAGTTATAAGCTAAAAAAAGGGACATAGTATCTATTGTGCTGGAGATGGGTGTAACATCCTAAAAATTCGAATTTGAAAATATAAAATTTTTGAATTTCTTTTTGCAAATGTGTTTTATTTGAAGTTGGAGTTTATGGGATTTTCTGAAAAATTTGGTGAAGGTTCCAAAAAGTTAAAAGGTCAAGAGTAAACAAACATGTTTAAACAATAGAGAATTGAAATTTAAAATAAGAATCTGAAAAGATGATCCAGTATAAAAAGAGAGAAACCAGAAAAATAACAATATATGAAAATATAAATAAACAAATACCCACATATATGTGTACACATATAGGAATAGAGGTATATATATATAGGCACACAAATACATACCCAAGTATATACTCCCAAAAAAAAGAAAAAAAGAAAATTGGAGCAGTGGCCATCACCCTCGCCCGCTCTCTGCGCTTGGCCCAACCCGCGCAGCGCAAGCGCATCGGCGAGCGGGCCCGCCCTCGCCGCCTCCTGCTGCCGCTGCCGGCCCGGCCGCCCGCCCGTCGCTCCTCGGCGGTGGCCTCCGCGCCAGCCTCCTTTTCCTCCTCTCTCTCCTCTCTCCCGCGCGACCGCGCGCGCTCGTTCGAAGCTTTCGTCCCCGTGGCGTCCATGCCTCTGCCAGCTCAGTCGAGCCGTCTCGTCGCCCTGGTGGAAAGTCTGCCGACCCGTCACCACCCCTGGTTCCACCGCCTCCTTCGGTTCGGCGCCGCGCCACGATTTTCCCGCCGGCCGCCGCCCGCCACGTGGCGCCGGTCCTCTGCCGCTCCACTCGCGTGTGTGAGACAGTAAAGCGTAGGAGACCGCACGGGGGTGGAGACGCTGCGTCGCCGCGTCCGCGCGCGGCATTAAAGCGCTGCGTCACCGATCGCCTCGCCACTGCTCACACGACGCGCGGGCGCGCCGCTGCGCTCCATCCGAGCGCCTACATGTCAGTAGCACAGAGAGAAAAAAGAAAATAAAATGGAAAAATCAAGATAAATACCAGAGGATGACAGTGGACCCCACATGTCAGGATTTTAGAATTTTTGGATTTGACCGAAACAGAGAACTTTGACCAATCATAACTTCTTCATTTTAGCTCCAAATTGAATGAAACAAATTTCTAAATTTGTCTAAATTCAAGATCTGTCTATTGGAACCAGAACCATGATTTTTGGAGTTCATTTGAATTTTTGGTGATATTTTGAGTGATTGGTTGCTTTTCTTTTATTTGGCAATTTCGCACGATTAAATAGCGTACGAGGCTCAGGAAGAGGAGGTTGAAGCAGCCAGTCTAGAAGCTTCAGAAGGTCAAGACCAAGATCCCCGCGAACAAGGCGAGTCAATACTTTGATCATGTTGAATCTACATTTTCTGCAAACTATTTTGGTTTAAATTATCAAATTGCATGCTATTATTTTATATGCAAGTACATGTTAATTTAAGATTTTAGTTACATGCCCATTGCTTGCTTGACTAATATTACACCTCCTTTGGAATACTTGAATCTGTGAACCTTGTCGCCTTAGCAAAACTATAATGGTAACTTTTCAAAAGTAAGTCCGTAATTTATATGCCGTGCTTAGTATTGTTTAGGTAATCATGGACGCGAGAACGCCCAAACATCACTTTAATCATGAGAAAATTTTGGTTGGGACAGTCATGGTGGTAATGACTGATAAATGTTGGATATGATTATTTTATGTTTCCAAAAACCCCAACATGCTTAAATATCTGGGCGGATGGTTCGGGGGTATGGTGCAGTGGTGCACGAGAGTGTGGTTTGTGGTAGAACCGTCCAGATACCACTAAGGACTGAATCTTGTCATGTCAACCCGTGTAAAACAGTACAACCATAAGTCTGTAAAATACAACTTGGTTTAGTAGATTTACCGGACCCTGAAAGTCATCCTTCCAGGAGGAGGTGTGGGATAGTGCAAGCGGCAGTCTGTGTTACGGCTTGAATGGGACACTCGCGGAGGGTGAAGTTCTGCTGTGGCGGGCTAGCGAGGGCGTAGCCACCGCTAGACGCGTTCGAAGGGAACATCCCGCACAACGTATGGGACCCACCGCAAGTGGGAGCGACCCATAGGGTGAAATGATGGAAGGGGCGAGGTATTTTGAAAAGTCACTGTGATGGTCTGCTCAACCACATGACTAAGGAATCGTGTGGGGCAACGAGTTGATTGTCTCTTGTAGTGAAAGTGTACAAACTCTGCAGAGTCAAAACTATTCGAATAGCCGTGCCCACGGTCAAGGGCAAACATGGGAACTTAACTAGATATAGTTCTGTTTACAAAATAATTGGTACTTGGGAGAAGGGAAATTTGTAGGGCGATGGACTGCCCTAGGTTTGGAATTGTCCTGGGTGTTGTCCCAGTGGTACGTTAAGCGGCTATAACGCTGAAAGATACTATATGGCGCAGATGCCATGTAATGGTGGATGGAATCTGTGTCGATTATAAGATCAACTTACTTTATAAACAAAAGTTTTGAGTTTAAAATTGCTAGGTCTCAGGGATTTTGCTATAATTGTATTCAAAAGCACTCTTCGCAAAATAAAATAAACCCAAGCCATCCTTTGATTAGCCTTACATGTTAAAGTATTGCATTATGTGTGTTGGCTTGCTGAGCACGGGGTCAGAGTGCTCATACTCGCTTTTGCGACAAAATTCAGAAACAGGAACCCAAGGACATTACGCCTATGAGGAGGCCCCTGCCAACGTCGACGGAAGCAAAGGCGATAATTAAGGCGTAGGCCTCGATGGTTAGGCATAGACAAGTAGACTCTAGGCGCTGTGTACACCTATGTTACCGGGAACCTGGTGGCATATATTGCACACATTATCCTACCGGTCGCCTGCCTGTGGATTTTGGGTTTACTTTTGCTATCATTTCTGCTGCATTTATGTAATGAAGACATTTGGCTAAAGTGGCCCTTTTGTAAACTCTCGCCCGATGTGGTGTATTTTAATTCAGTATTATTATTAAAGTCTATGCGAAGTATGAAATGATTCAGCAATGTACCTGTGTGCACTATTTACTGATCCAGGGAATAGTGCAGCAAACACAGTAGATTCCAGATTGTAAAATCTGGGTCTGACAATGGGCTTGGTGCAGATCGCTGTAATATGTGCGGTACCAACCATACTGTGCTAGGTATCCTGCTAACAGGATCCACAGTCTATTAATTAGAGAAAATTGCAAATTTAGGACTCCAAACGATCCGCTTCGCAGATTTGGGACTCCAAACATCGACTTCGTAAAAATAACCCTCCAAACGTTGGTCTCTTGATTTCCTTGACATTATGAGTATTTGAGATTTCTTTTAAACTAAATATAAGTATTTGGAGACCTAGAAGGACCCTTTTGCCCTTCTGTGTATCGATTGGCTTGCATGGAGGTACATCGCCATCGTATTCTTCTGCGTCGTTCGTACGTTTCTTTTTGGCCTTCTGTGTATCGATTGGCTACGCACGTACGTTCCTTTTTTAGTTGCCATTGTTTTTGTTAAACACCAGTTACAGAAACTGCCCAATGTACAGATGCCTTTTGATAAAGGCACCTTTTCTCCCACCCTCTCATCATCTATAAAACGCTGTAAAGATTCAGAATAAAGTAACTTTCGCTTTTCATCCTCTTGTCTCAAATTCTTACAACACGTTATCAGCACGCTCTGCCATCCACACAAATACAACAGAGTGAAAAAGAAGACAAGATTGTACGGGAGTCGATCTGATGGATGAGGATATGTGCCTAGTGGATAGCGGTACTACTAACTCTATACTCAGGGAGATAAAATATTTTCAAACTCTCACAAAGAACAAAGGAAATGTTTTAACAATCGCTGGACGCGATGCTGTAATAGTTGGCACCGGTCGGGCCACTATTATGCTCCCTATGGGTACATCGATAACAATTGAGGATGCACTCTTGTATCCCGATTCAACTCAAATCCGATCAATCCGAATGGATAATGCTGCTGAATTTTCCTCACGTGCCTTCAATGATTATTGCATGGCTTTAGGAATTCAAGTTCAGCACTCAGTCCCATATGTTCATACTCAAAATGGGTTGGCAGAGTCTCTCATCAAGAGAGTGAAACTTATTGCAAGACCTTTACTACAGAATTGCAATCTACCAACATCATGTTGGGGTCACGCAGTCTTACACGCTGCGACTTGATTCAATTGCGTCCAGCGCATACCATGCAACCTCCCGTTGCAACTAGTACGTGGAAATACACCAAATATTTCCCATCTGCGGAAGTTCGGTTGCGCTACATACGTACCGATCTCCCCACCGCAGCGTACATCTATGGGCCCACACAGAAAATTGGGGATCTACGTGGGATATCAATCTCCGTCGATCATTAAATACCTGGAACCCCTTACAGGGGATCTATTCACTGCCCGGTACGCTGATTGTATCTTCAATGAAGATCATTTCCCGGCATTAGGGGGAGGAATTGAAAACCACAAAAAATACCAGGAAATCAATTGGGATGCCATAGACATCTCCAACTCTGATCCACGTACTTCTGAAACTGAACTCCAAGTTCAGAAGATCATTAATTTGCAACACATTGCAAATAACATGCCAGATGCATTTACTGATTATAAGGGTGTTACAAAATCCTATAATCCTGCGAGAAATGTGCCAGAAAGAGTAGAGGTACCAAATAAAACTACTCAACTCCAAAGTAAGAGGGGGAGAAGTACGGCTATTTTCACAGATGCAGCTTCTAGCAAGCAAAGGAAAGGGAAGAACAAATCTTCTAACCCAGTAAATGTAACTCAACCTCACGTTGAGAAACACCCTGTGGAGGTTCAACCTTCACATCCCACATCAATAGTGCACTCAATTATTGATGTTGGGACATTGGAACGCCCTGATGCAATCATTTTGGGAAATAATGATACATCACAAGGGGTGCTTGAAACTTCCATCAATTATATTGAATCTGGAGAATCATATGACAGAAAGTCTACAATTGTCGACATCTATTTCTCTGAAGCAATTGCAGAAATCATCCAAAATGATCCAGGTCCTAAGACCATGGCAGAGTGCGAAGCGCTCGGGTGGAATCAATGGAAAGATGCAATTCAAACAGAGATAACCTCGCTCACTAAAAGAGAGGTATTCACTCATGCAATACCTACACCTCGAGGAATCTTTCTGTGGGATTCAAATGGGTTTTCGTCCGAAACGGAATGAGAACAATGAGGTGGTGAGACATAAAGCGAGGCTTGTAGCACAAGGGTTCACGCAGAGACCGGCATTGATTTCAATGAAACATATTCTCCGATTATGAGTGGAATAACATTCCGATATCTTATATCTCTGGCTGTTCAAAATCGTCTATCTATGCGGTTGATGGACGTAGTATCGCATATCTATATGGGTCACTTGATTCGGACATATATATGAAGGTCCCTGATGGAATCTCTATACCGGATCCAAAAGCAAATCGCAACATGTATTGTGTAAAGCTTCAAAAGTCACTCTATGGCTTAAAGCAGTCGGGAAGAATATGGTATAACCGACTTAGTGAGTTCCTTTTGCGAAGGGATACACTAACAATGATGATTGTCCATGTGTTTTCATCAAAAGTCCCAAACGGGATTTTGCATCATATCGATATATGTTGATGATTTAAATATCATCGGCAACCCACAAGATATTGATGAAGCACGCAATCATCTAAAGACGGAGTTTGAAATGAAGGATTTGGGTAAAACTAAATTTTGCTTAGGTATACAACTTGAGCACCTTCATACAGCATTCTAGTGCATCAATCACCTATGTCCGAGAAAATATTGGAGAAATTCAATATGGACAAAGCATATCCATCGAAAACCCCATGGTTGTTCGATCTCTAGACAGGAAAAGATCCATTTAAACCCGAGATGACAATGAAGAGCTATTGGGACCCGAGGTTCCATATCTCGATGCCATCGAGCACTTATGTACCTTGCAAATTGCACCGCGGATATCGCATTTGCGAGAAATCTACTTGCTAGATATAGCGCTGCTCCAACCAAAAGACATTGGGTAGGAGTGAAGAATATCCTTAGATATCTTCAAGGCACTAAAGATCTCGCTCTATTCTTTCAGAAGAATAACAATGTGGATTTAATAGGATATCTGAGATCTTGGCTATTTATCGATCCCCATAATGCGGATCTCAAACAGCTTTGTATTTTTACATGGTGGAACAGTCATCTCTTGGAAGTCTTCGAAACAGACCCTAGTGGCTACATCCACTAATCATTCTGAAATAATTGCATTATATGAAGCATCACGTGAATGTGCATGGCTTCGTAGAATGATTAACTACATACAACAATCATGTGGTATAGGTGCTATCGCATCACCTACCATTATCTACAAAGATAATGCTGCTTGCGTTGTTCAAATGCAAACGGGTTACATAAAGAGCAATATCACAAAACATATTGCACCTAAATTATTTTACCCACATGAATTACAAGAGAGTGGGGAAATAAATATTCTGCAAACTAAGTCTTGTGATAATCTCGCAGACTTATTCACCAAGTCATTACCAACCTCCACATTCCAAAAATGTGTTCATGGTATTGGTTTGCGAAGACTACGTGATTTGCATATGTCAGGGGGAGAAATCTCCTAAGACTTAACCCGTTCAATACAAATATTGTACTCTTTTTCCCTTTATGAGTTTTTCCTCTAAGGTTTCTCATCAAGGTTTTTAATGAGGCAATATAACAACGTAAACATAAATATATCTCCATTTTCCCACAAAGGTTTTTAAAGAGATATAATCAAATATATGCCATATCATTTTTCTCCTTAAAATTTTCCCATTTGGGTTTTAAAGGAGTTTTTCATGGCATATCTACTCTACCGGTTCTCCTCATATTTTTCCTACAGGGTTTTGGAGGAGTTTATTTCAAGATGATGAATCAAGGTGATCATGTGAAGATACATTGGTCAAGGGGGAGTGTTAAACACCAGTTACAGAAACTGCCCAATGTACAGATGCCTTTTAATAAAGGCACCTTTTCTCCCACCCTCTCATCATCTATAAAACGCTGTAAAGATTCAGAATAAAGTAACTTTCGCTTTTCATCCTCTTGTCTCAAATTCTTACAACAGGTTTTTTGGGAAGCAAGGAATTTAACTGCTTCCTGGCGCTGGTCTCGATGGCAGATTCCAGGCGTCGGCGTCCAGGAGCTGGAAATCTCACGTACGTGCGTACCGGAACAGAAGGCAAAAAACACAAAAGGTTAGAGATGTCCTTTTAGGTCCCAAATACATGTATAAAGATGAGAAAAGAGAGAAAATACTCATAATGTCAAGGCAATCAAGAGGCCAACGTTTGGAGGGTTATTTTTACGAAGTCGATGTTTGGAGTCCCAAATCTGCGAAACGGATCGTTTGGAGTCCTAAATTTGCAATTTTCTCATTAATTAAGATTATATTTAATGTAGGCATCTACTTTACACATCAAGCAATTCTACGAGAAGGTGAATGGGATATAATAATCTATTTGCTCATGCAATGCTTGATGAGGAGTAATGGCTGCAACATCTCAAAGAAAAGAAAAGGGACGTGCTAGCGTCTGAACGTACAATAGGAGCTTTCCTATCGTACGCTCATCCTTATCATCGGATTTGACTTAAAAGGATAGATCTAAGCCATCCGATCTGGTACAAAAAAATGGTTTTATTGATCATATACTCTCCCCTTAGATGGAAATTCAGGATTTACTCTCCTGACCCACGTGTCAGTGACTTATGATGTCCCCCACATGTCATTGAGATGGGAGGGTAAATCCTGAATTTCCCAACTAAGGGAAGGGTATATGATCCAATCCCCCAACAAAAGTAGGTGAGATGCAACATTACTTAGCAAACTTGAAATAAATCTCCATTCAATGCAACATATATTGTGTGTTACGAGCTGTAACATTCTCTCGTAAGGCATAACAAAATCATAGCAGTCTCAATAATTACTAGAGCGTGCAACACAATCTCATCCGGTTTCACCAATCCATGGCAAATAAGATGTTACAACAAAACAATAGACTCACTACAACAAAAAAAAAATCTTGCGAACCAAATTGGTTCAACATCCACAACAAAAAAGTACAACTAAAAAACTACCGTAACAAAAATATAACATTGCTGTAACCAGGGGCGGATCCAGCGGTGGGGGGGCCTACCGCTACCGGACCCTTGGAGCCCCCCCCTAAATTTTTAGCCATGAATGTATAATGTAGAAGGGGCTGAAGTCGAGCTGAAGGTACTTCAGCCCCTCCAAAAAATTTTCCTGGATCCGCCATTGGCTGTAACAAAATGGAAAGGCCATCGAAACACCTACAACAATTGTAGCAAGTTGTTGCAACAACAAGATGAAACAATGATTGTAACAACTTTGACTTACCAATTGCAGCAAGTCCAATGCCATGATTGGAAGAAAAAGTCAACGGTTGCCCCACACCATCGCCTTGTCGATAGTAGGCTTGAATCCGACAAGGGTGAGAGCAGGCCACACCACCACCTCGCGCGTCGGGATCATGCCATCCTCCACTCGTCTTCTCCATGCTGGTGAGTTTGGATATGATAGACTGAACTTGACCTACATCACCAAATCACTATCGAGCTCAAACAAGCCTTGTTGCCCAACCACAGAGCTCAGAATGCCTCATTCCCCCACCATGGCACTCCACCATCACTTGCCCTCATGGGCTTGGGTGGGCTCAAATGCCATCACGTGGGAGGAGCTCTGATCAAATCTCACTGGAGGCTGATGGAGAGAAAGACAGAGGAGGGATGGAGAGAGAGAGAGAGAGATACATACAAGGAGGTGATAGGTACCTAGTTCAAGCAAGCTTTTGGGTAGAGTGGAGTAGCTGGATAATTATGTGTGTGGGAGGAAGATGATTGCGTGGTGATGGCTAGGACACTGGGATTAGAGGCGTAAAGCAATGATGAGTGTGCAAGTGAGCATTGTGGGATCTTGTTAGAGTGGCTAATGATGCGTTCGATAGCTCCACTCATATTTTTCATTGCCTCAATCTGCATCCATTACTTAAGAGAAGTAATGGCAGGTCAATGTGCCATTCATGCATGGTATGTCTAGTAATCATTCGGATGTTTTCTTCATAAAAATTAATCAGATCTTTTTTGCCATGTATGCAACATTTTTGGTCATTTTGCAATATTTTTCACCCATGTATGCAACATTTTAACATGTATGCAACACTAACACTTTTCCTATGTATGCAACATTTTATAGCTGAGAAATGTTGCATACATGGAAGAAATATTGCATGCATGGGTAAAAAAATAATGTAAATATGAGCGAAAATATTGTAAATATGAGCGAAAATGCTGCGTACATGGTAAAAAAATTGGCTAATTTTTAGGAAGAAAACATACGAGTGATGCTTATCAAAACCTTCATTCATTACCAGACAAACGGTCGTTGAAATGTAAATTATAGTACATAAGTACTTCTATAGTGTGTGATGCAATTTGACTAGTTGCAACATTGAAAATATGTGCAAGCAGACATCAGTAATGCTGATATCCACTATATTGAAAGTACATTACAGTGTTGGCACCGTTCGTGAAGGTCTGAACGGTGTTGATTTGAGCGGTTTTATGCAAACCACTCTAGTACACCCGGACGGTGTTGACTTGTACTGGATCACTCGCAGTTTCTCCTTGGACCCTGAGGTGTGCAGTGTCGTCATGCAAGGGCTTTGGAGTCGGTCTCTCACGAATGTTAGATGGGAGTTGAGAACATTGATGCACACTGTTGCGTGGAAGAGGTTTGTGGACAAGACCACACAGGGTAGCTTTGTGCAGCGACAAGATAATATGAACAACTCAGCTTCTATGAGTTGTTTCTATTAGCCATTACTATTTATCAACCACTACTTTTCGCTTATATATATTGTAACGTGCTTTATATCAGAAGATAGTATGAACAACTCAGCTTCTATGAGTTGTTTCTATTAACTATTACTATTTATCAACTACTACTTTTCGCTTACATATATTGTAACGTGCTTTATATCAGAAGATAATACAAACAACTCAGCTTCCATGAGTTGTTTCTATTAGTCATTACTATTTATCAACTACTATTTTTCGCTTACATGGTGGTTTGAATATTGTAGTATCTTTCATTTGCACCATCTTTCTTTTTTATATAATACAATACTATTTATCAGTCACTATTATTTATCTATCATAATCAAAAGCAATAAGTAAAATCCAATGTGAAAAGACCTTAGTCATTACGTTCTGTACCACGCCAGCGAGCCGTCAGCCACGTTACCGCGCCCGCGCGCGCGCGTGACGAGGAATCGCCGTGCGCACGGTGCACCAACCGCCGCTCGCCCGCCCGTGGCCGTACCACCTAACCACACCACACGTCCGGTACGATACTACTGCCCGCGCGGGCGCACGGTGGCCATGCAATTCGCGCGCGCGGCCCGCGGATTTGGTCTCTCTCGGCAACCACCAAGTCGTTTCCAGACGCGCCGGATCCAGTCCACGTCCCGGCGAGGAAAAAGGCAACGCCCACCGGCTCATCGGCTGGCTGTTTCGCCGCGTGATTAATGGCTCCACCGCGAACCTACTCTCCGCCCCCGTTTCTCTTTGACCACACGCGGTTAGTAGCTCAGCGTTTCCCATCAGGATTTATTTAGTCACCAACCTTTCGTGCCGGCGCGGTATATAAACTCCTCTTCCGGACAAGGAGAAGGAACAAGCTGAAGAGCAAAACTTTTGAGTTCGGCAACAAGCTAGCTATACATAGCGTGATCGGTCGAGCACGTGTGTTTACGTGTTGATGGAGAAGAAGCCGAAGCACGCGAGGTCCAGGAGCTGCACCGGCGGCGTCCTCGCGTCGTTCCTCGGTTCCACCGCCGCCTCATTCTCCTCCTTCCCGTCCCACGGCAAGTCGTCGTTCAACCACCGCAGAGCCTTCTCGGGGCCCATCGTCTCTATCATCCCGGCGGAGGCGCGCGGCGGGAGGAAGGCCGGCAGCCGCGGGGGGCACTCGGGGTACCGGACGCCGGAGCCGTCGTCGCCCAAGGTGTCGTGCATCGGGCAGATCAAGAAGACCAAGTCGAAGACGAAGAATATTAACCCGTGCGGCAAGAACGGCGGCGCCTGCCCGCTGCCGCCGAAGCTGCCGGAGGGCCGCAGGCCGAAGAGCTCGCTCGTGAAGAGGATGTTCTTCCGGCGCAGCAGGTCGCGGTCGAGGTCGAGGGACGGTTTCAAGGGGAGGGGGAGCACCGCTGTGGCTGTAGCGCCAGCGCCGGCGCCGGTGGGGTTGGGGCAGATGAAGCGGTTCACGAGCGGGCGCTCGGCGTTCCAGGACTTTGACTGGAGGGAGGCGGAGAGGAGGGGCTGTGATGACTATGAGGAGGAGGAGGAGGTGTTCGTGGCGCATTCGGCGCCGCTGGTGCTCGGCGGCGGGGTGGTAGCGTCAGAGCCGAGGAAGGAGGTGAACCTGTGGCGGCGGCGCCCCATGTCTCCTCCCACTCCGCTTGAACTTCCCTAGCTATAAATTAAGGGAGTTGCATGCTTGCATGCATGATCATGCCTGTGCCAATGTCTGCTCTTATGGTTTGTACAGTCCTATACTTCTGCATGTGATACTCGTATAAAGTACAATCGCTTTTGTAAATGTGGTGCTCGTCTTTGGGAAGAAAGATAGAACAACAACCTGCTACTGTTTGGCCATGGAATTCGCTTTTCGTTTCATCCATCTTCTATCCATTTTGATCTTTCATGTAAATTGGAGTATGTACTACGATAGACGGTAGGTGCTTGTCAATTCAGAATTGATTGGAGGAGCTGCGAACATTAATCAGAAATCTGCTTGTGCATTGCCACACACACCCACTTTGAACGTGTTTCAATGGAACTAATTAATTAACACTGATGATGATGATGAGTTGATCCATACTCCTACTGCATGTTTCGTATGTAATGCTAACCGTCGACATTGCTCGCAAAAAAATGGGCAGATGTATAAAAAGATGGGGACAGCACACACATCAGTCGGGACGACAAGACCAAAAAAGGATGGGTTTTTGTCTTTGTGCCGACGTCACATTCAACTGGTTGCATGCATGCTTTACATATGAGCCAATAGAAAAATAATCAAATTCGACGCGCAATTGGAAAACTTACAAAACCGTGGGCCAGTGCCCCCGAAAAAGTAAGCACAACTATGGGCCGAGCGCTCGAGCCTATCTGCAAAACTAAGCGACAAACTGCAGCGATGCACCGTGGTCCTGTTTTCGTATTGGTTTTTTTCTGATATTTTTAAACTGAAAATAAATACTAGTGACTGAAAAAAAATATTTTTAAGAAGAAGGGCGTGTATAGTGGGGAAGTGAAGGAGACAGTAACAAGAGAAGTGGATAAGCCACTTCGAAAAATCGAATGTTCATATTGATTTTTAGCTTTCTAAGTAGAAAATAGAAAACAATATAAACAAGGCTGAGAAGTAGTCGAAGCTTTTCCAAAAAAGCTATTTGGCAACATAGGTTTTTTTATTGGTTTGGCGGTCTATTTGAGTTGTGGCATGTTTGAAATGTCCCTAAGACAGATAATAGTATTTTTATTTACTTTCAGAAAAATGGGATCGGCAATATATACGTACGTACCGAACTATGAAATTTCGGTACTTTTGACTTAGACGATTAATGAAATTCTATTATGACAAACCCAAAAGAATGACTTCACATACTCATTCTTTCTGCACATAACAAAATTCAGCAAGAATGGCAAAAAAAATTTGCAACTCGTAGGATCAATACGAAAAGCTTAAAATCCAACAGATATGTCCATGGTGCGGAGACGGGCTATCTCGCATTGCTCGTAGCTTGTCAGATTTGCCGCAAAACCAATAAAGCACCAATCATTTCAAGATGCATACGGCGCTGCTTCCCACTGCTTGGTGTGTGTTTTAGATGTGTTACGAATTTCTGAAGAATTTAGTCCTGCTTCCCAGACGGGCCCGTGAACAAGAGAACCATACACGGAGCAACTTGGCGATGTGGTAGAAGGCGGCATTCACCAGTACGTCGGCCGAGCCCCGGTCGAGGCAGTACGTACCAAGGGGTCGCTGCTTGCTCCACAAAGTTGTGCTCATTTAGGTTGAATAAGTTAGGCTTATGGCTAAATTTTTACTGTAGCTAGTTTATTTTATACTATAGCTGATGTTGACTTATTTAACATAATTAAAATAAAAAAAATAAAAAACATGTTAGTCCATCACGTATAATGCAAACAAATACGGGAAAAATAACCTGCAAAAAAACTTAAAAAACCAAAAATTTAGAAAAAGACGAAATTTATTAATAGTAAAAAATAAGCTAGAAGCCAAAAGCTCAAACCGAAATGAATGGGACGAAAGATTGATCAAGAATGTACGTTTAAAGAAGTTGGAGGTAGAAGGAAAAGGGTTGAGAAAGAGATGCCACGCACCAGCGCACAGGGACGAGGTTCTGATCAACTCGGCTTCGGTTTCTGGCTTCTGGCTTATTTTTCACTATTCATAAGTTTCGTCTTTTTCTGAATTTTTGGCTTTTTGTTGAGCTTTTTTGCCGGTTCTTTTTTTCCCGTATTTGTTTGTATTATACGTAATGGGCTAACATATTTTTTATATTTTTAAATTTTTTAAATTTAATTATGCTAAATAAGTCTCTGCACCATACTGATTTTTTTCACCGATTACAATATTTTCAGCCATAAGCCATGAGCTTTTCAGCCGAACCGATCACCACCTCTGTTTGCTTATATTATCATGCAATTAGTTACAATTGACAACGAAACAGAAGGGGATCACGCAGAAGGAGATCAGTGTAACAGACGTTGACGTTGAGAATACAAAATGTATACACAAGACACACCGAATATTTCAACACTCTACCTTGATCTCAACGGGTTGGAACCAAATTGAGATGATGCTGAGCTCTCGAGAAGAGCAGACCTGACAAAGGCTTTGTGAATATGTCAGCAACCTGGTCCTTAGACGATATGAATCTGATTTCTAGCATCTTGCACGCCATCCGTTCACAAACAAAATAAAATTCTACTTCAATGTATTTCATCCGTGCACGAAAAATCGGATTGGCTAAAAGATAGGTGGCTGCAAGATTATCGCACCATAATCTAGGTGGTATTGTCTGACAAACTCCCAGCTCACCTAGTAATGACTAAAGCCGAATCGGTTCGGTGGTTGTGTTTGCTAGAGCTTTGTATTCTAATTTGGTATTCGATCTAGAGACCGTAGCTTGCTTGTGAGCACTCCAAGAGACAAGATTGCTTTCAAAGAATACTGCAAAACCACCATTGAACCTCCGATCATCTAAGCATCCTACCCAGTCAGCATCATAGAAGGCACTGAGAAGATTGGAGGAGGATTTCTGGACTACAAGACCGACATTGCTAGAACACTTCAGATAACATAGAACATGCTTTATGGCTATCCAATGTTCAGTAGTTGGTGACTGTAGAAATTGACATACTTTGTTTATAACAAAAGATATGTTTGGTCTTGTACTTGTGAGATACTATAAAGCTCCAACAGTGCTTTGGTATCTCGTTGTTTCTTCACTTGACAACTTATCCACAGTAATCATTGGTGTGGAGATTGACTTGCATTTATCCATGTTTACTCGCTTTAGAATATCTTGAACATACCTCTCCTATGAGAGAACAATGCCTCCATTCTTCTTGGTTACCTGAATGCCCAAGAAGTAATGCAACTCCCCTAAGTCTTTTATAGCAAAATCTTCCTTGAGCTGGTTGAGAAGACGATTAGTGACCCGACTAGATGAACTGGCTATAATGATGTCATCAACACAGACAAGCATATAGACAGTCAGTCCATCCTTGTTGCATATAAACAGTGAGGTGTAAGCTTTGGAAGGAGTGAAACCAAGCTCAATCAACTTATTACTTAGTCTGGAGTACCATGTGCGAGGGGCCTATTTCAATCCATAATGCCTCGTCCAACTTACAGAAATGATGTAGAGCACTGGGTTCTTCATAGCCTAGAGGTTGTTGTTAGAGTGATCTCAGGGCTTTGGCCCAACGGCCAAAGCCCACCCTTGACCAGCGCCTCGATCGGGCGCCCACCCATTGGTCAGTGGGCCCTGTCGCCGCCGCCATATAAAAGAGGTGGGGCGGGCGGCACGCAGACGAGGTTCACCGTGCGCGCCGCACTCCACCGAAAACCCTAATCCGACCTAGAGGGGCGCCAGAACGACGGAAGACCACCGGCTCCTCTGCTCCTTCCGATCGCGCGCGTGAAACTCCACCACCGCCATCTCCGTCACGGTTCTGCACGCTGCCGTCGCCGACCTCCTCTTCCCGACGAACAGCGATGGCGCCTCCTCCAAGCGCGTGACGGTCAAGACGCCACTCCTCTCTCTCTCTCGGATCCAAACCCCAAGCGCAAAGAATAGCATACATTGGTATCGAGCGGCGGTGTAGAGGGGTCTTACGGTGCCGCCGGCGTCACCGCTTTCTCGCGCGGGCCGCCACCGTTGCCGCCTCTTCCGCGCAGCCGCGCTTTGCGCCACCGGTCCTTGCTTCGGCGGGCCGCCTCCGCGATCTCGCCGGCCGCCGCGCGCCGCCTCGGCCGCCGCTTTTGCCGGCGCCTCCTTGCCGCCCCGCCGTCTTCGCCGCTCGCGATGGAGCCCGCCGCCGAGGCTCGCCGCCGCTCCGGTGAGCGCTGGGCTCGCCGCCGCCGCGCCTCCACCTCCCGCCAGTGCCCTCGCCGCGCGGAGGCCGCCATGGAGCCGCTCTCTGTCTGGCGCCCTACCCTCGATCCAAAAACGGATCAAATGCTCTAGGGTTAGGGTTTTGGTGGGGGCGGCAATTTTGTTCGGGCAATGAAAGATCTCGGCCGTCCGATGGTGATCAACGGCAAAGAATGAAAGGGGCAATTCGGCCGGTTGGGCCTGAGTGTTTTTGGGCCGCGCGCATGGGCTGTTTTTGGGCCCGCGTGGGAGAAAGAGGCCGCGGGCGCGGTGGCCGGTTGGGCTGCCGTGGGCCAAGTTTGGCCATTTGAACAGTAATTCAATTTAATGAATTTAATTGTTTTTCAGAAGCTTTTTTGATGGAATTTGAATGAAAATTGAACCAAAATCTCTGTAAATTTTTGCACCAACGTGCTAATTATTTCCAGAGATTGATGAGTACAGTAATGGTGCTTCTGAATATGAATTATTTTAGAATAATTTCATGTTGATTATTTTTCAGTAGCACCTTAATTGATAATTTGGCTATTTTTGCTAAATTAAATCTGTCAAAAAATTGAACTAACGGGATATTTTTGACAGAATAGAAAAGTATAGTAGATGCTTCTGAAAAATAGAGAATTTACAGTTTCCGCTGCAAAAGATATTACTGATTGATTTTTCATTATTAAATTCGAACCAACGGGAGAATTTAATTTTGAAAAAATAGAGATAAATCCCAGATAATTATGATATTGTTATTTTCTGACCAACGTTGATAATAACAATATTATAACTTTTAATTGATGATTTTATGCATTATTTCTATTTCTGCCCAACGGTGATGTAGATTTAATGTATAAATAAAATTGTATGTCGTATTTTTGACCAACGTTGGAAATAAGGCATATAATTTTGCTGTTATTAATGTTTAAATGTTCTCACTGTATATGGATTGTGGTTTCAGGAGGATACTCCTTGATGGGTTACATCAGAGATATCCCTGTTCTCAAAGGAGACAATTACGGTGAATGGAAGAAAAAGATTGACCTGGCCTTCATTTTGGCTGAGGTGGACTGGGTAGTCACCACACCGTGTCCCACAGAGCCTGTGGCACCGGTGAGGGACGAAAATGAGGCGATCTTGCTTGCGCACTGCATGCAGGGACTATGCTCCCATAAAGATGTCATATGATCTTGATCATAAAAAGTGGGTCACTGCCAACAAGAAATTTTTGGCTGTGATAAAGAACACGATTGAGCCTGCTATTGTGGGCTCAATCGCAGAGTGTGACACTGTCACAGAGTACCTTGAGAGGATAAAGAGCCGCCATCGGCTCTTCAAAGACTTATGCTACACAGCTGATTAAGCAGCTTGTGACAGAGAGGTACTCTGGAGGTGGCAGTGGCATAAGAGAGCACATACTGAGGATGAGCAACATAGCATCCAAGCTCAAACCAATGGATTTGGCTCTCAAGGATGAGTTCCTTATTCATTTGGTTTTTGCTTCCTTGCCCACAGAGTTTGACACATTTGTTGTCAACTACAATATGCAACCAGAAAAATGGGATCTGGAGAAATGCATAGCTATGTGTGTGCAAGAGGAGGAAAGAATTAAATCCTCACATGGTGGATCCATCAACTATGTGAAGGATAACAAGAAAAAGAACTTTAACAGTACCTCCTTCTCAAAGAACAAGGAAAAGCCTCATCCATCACCCCAACAGAATAAATTTGTCAGAGACAAAGATCGGTGTCTTCACTGCAAGAAGACGGGACATTACAAGAAGAATCGTCCCGATTATTTAAAGATGATAATGGCAAAGAAAGGTGAGAACATTATTACCTTTATAAATGAATCCTGTATGTGCAATATTCGAAAACCACTTGGTGGATTGACTCAGAGCAACTGCTCATGTTGCTAATTCATTCTGAGGATTCCGTTCGACGAGGACTACGCAAAGAAACGAAAGATGCATTAAAGTTGCAAATGGAGTCAAAGTCGAAGTTGAAGCCGTTGGCGATCTTTCATTAGAATTAGCTAATGGCTCCACTCTTTTACTTAGAGATGTCCTTTTGTACCCTCTTTACAGAGGAATTTGATTAGTGTGTCAAATTTGGACAAAGATGGTTATGATTGCAATTTTGGAAATGGCAAGTGTGAAATAATGTTTAATAAAGAATGTGTTGGTCTTGCCATTTTACTGAATGAGCTTTATTTGTTGTCATTATGTGATGATGTGAATATCGTATGCAATAATGAGAACGTTATGTGCGAGAAAGTGATTGAATCTCGTCTACGAATGTAAACAGAAAACGAAGAGAACTCTAGATGAGTCGTCGAAATTATGGCAATCGCTGTTTAGGCCATATTTCGAGGGGAGAATAGAAAGACTAGTAAAGAATGACATTCTTCCTCCATTAGAGTTCTCGGACTTAGAACAATGCAGAGAATGCATTAAAGGAAAATATGTAAAGAAAATTAAAAAGACGCTAAAAGAAGCACAGAGTTCTACAAATTGTTCACACAGACATTTGTGGTCCTTTTCTGTACAAAGTGTGGATGGTTATGACTCGTTCGTAACATTCACGGATGATTACTCCGTTATGGATATATTTATCCAATCAAAGAAAGAAATGAAGACTTAGATAAATTCAAGATATTTAAGGTGAAGTTGAAAACCAACACGATTTAAAGGTTAAGATAGTCCGATCGATCGTGGGGAGTACTACGATCGACATACCCCATATGGACAAGTTCTGGACCTTTGCAAGGTTTCTACAGAAAATGGAATAGTGGCCCAAGATTCGATGTCGGGCGAACCTCAAAAAATGGAGTAGTGAAAGACGCAACCGCACTCGATGGATATGGTGCGAAGCATGATGAGCTATTCCACACGCCATTGAGTTTATGGATGGAGGCGTTGAAAACCGCCATTCATATTCTCAACAGAGTGCCTAGTAAGTCGGTGCCTAAAACACCGCATTTGAGTTGTGGACAGAAGAGTTCCTCACTAAACCACTTACGTGTGTGGGGAGTCTGCTGAGGCTAAAGTATTAAACCCAAACCTTGGGAAACTTGATCCCAAAACAGTAAGTTGTCATTTCATTGGCTACCCTGAAAAGTCAAAAGGTTATCGTTTCTACTGTCCAGACAGATATACAAAGTTTGTAGAAACGATACACGCTGTCTTCTTAGAGGATGAAATGATGAGGGGGAGCATGGTAGCTCGTGAGATTGACCTTGAAGAGAAGCGGGTGTATGCGCCCACTCCGATGATTCAAGAGCCATTCTTCACACTACTGCTGTCATTGCACCGACGGTGCAAGACAACGTGGTGCCAAGACTGTTATTGTTCCTCCCGTGGCAACAATGAGTGAGAATGAGGAACTGTCTTTCAGATCCTATAGAACCTATTGCCACAGATGAGGGGAGCAACAAAGAATTTCAAACAGAAAATGTATCAATTGAGGAGGCCCTGAGGAGGTCTCAAAGAGTAAGAAGATCACTATTTCGATGATTATCGATTTATCATACAGAGGAATTTCAAATGGAGGATGATCCCACCTCATTTGAAGAAGCCATGAGAAGCGAAAATTCCTCAAAATGGCTTGAGGCCATGGAAGAGGAAATGAGGTCCATGAAGACTAATAAAGTCCGGGACTTGGAAATTATTCCTAAAGGAGCCAAAACAGAGAGGGTCAGTAAATGGGTCTACAAGACAAACCTTGACTCTCAAGGGAATGTAGAAAGATACAAAGCGCGACTTGTGGCAAAAGGCTTTACGCAAAGAGAAGGGATTGATTACAATGAGACCTTTTCTCCGGTCTCATGTAAAGATTCTTCGAATCATAATGGCTTTAGTGGCACATTATGATTTAGAGTTACATCGATGGATGTAAAGACGGCATTTCTTAATGGGGATTTGGAGGAAAATGTTTACATGGCACAACCGAAAGGTTTTGTCATGGAAGGAAATGAAAGAATGGGATGCCGCCTAAAGAAATCGATTTATGGGTTAAAGCAAGCTTCAAGACAAGTGGTACTTGAAGTTTGACAAGACAATAAGAAAATTTGGGTTTAAAGAGAATGTAGAGGACAACGTGTTTATGCAAAGTTTAAAGATGGGAAGTTTATCTTCCTAATCTCGTATGTGGATGATATCTTGCTAGCTAGTAGTGATGTTAGTCTCACATCGGAGACAAAGAAGTTTTTGTCCTCAAACTTTGATATGAAAGATCTTGGTGAAGCTTCGTTCGTTCTAGGATCAAATTCACCGAGATAGAAACAAAGGGTATTGGGACTGTCACAAAAGGCATACATAGAGAAAGTCTTAAAGAAATTTGGTATGCATAAATGTAGTCCTTCACCGCACCTATAGTCAAGGGCGAGATATGGGGATTTTCAATGCCCCAGAACCAAGATGAGATCGATCAAATGAAAGCGGTTCCATATGCTTCACTGTCGGAAGCTTACAGATGCTCAAGTGTGCACACGCCGACTTAGCATTTGTTACTGGGTTACTTGGCGATTCCAGCAATCTCGAATAGAACATTGGAAATTGATAAAGAAAGTCTTGCGTTATTTGCAAGGAACAAAAGGCCTCATGGTAACATACAGAAGATCAGATTTACTCCATATAGTGGGGTATACAAATTCTGATTTTGCGGGAGATGATAGAAAGTCTACATCCGGATATGTATTCACTCTCGCTGGAGGAGCTATATCGTGGAAAAGCTCAAAGCAAACCGTCACTACATCGTCCACAATGTATGCCGAGTTTGTAGCATGTTATGAGGCTACGGGCGGTGAATCGGCTAAAGAAGTTCATACCCGGTTTAAAAGTGGTTGACGACATCAATAGACCACTTAAGTTGTACTGAGACAATGAACCCGCAGTAACGTATGCCCACAACAATAAGTCAAGTGGTGCTGCCAAACACATTGACATAAAGTACTATGTTGTGAAAGATAAAGTTCGGGATCAAATTATAAGTCTTGAGCACATAAGTACCGCAAAGATGTTAGCGGATCCGCTTACTAAAGGCTTACCACCCAACGTGTTCAGAGAACATGTAGCCGGCATGGATTTAAGGGAAAGCCTATGATTCCTGGACTAAAAGATGGCCCAAAAGATTAAAGTAACTATTTCAGAACAGAGAGGTGTATTGTAGCTGTTGAATCTATCGGCGATTGACCGTGACGATGAGACATGTTCTATGCACTAATCTGTGATGGAATGTGTAAAGTCAAAAGTAATTAAAGATAAAGCATAGATTGAGATCAAGGGGGAGAATGTTAGAGTGATCTCGTGGCTTTGGCCCAACGCCAAAGCCCACCCTTGATCAGCATACGATCGGGGCGCCACCATTGGTCAGTGGGCCCTGTCGCCGCCGCCATATAAAGAGAGGTGGGGCCGGGCGGCACGCAGGGCGAGGTTCACCGTGCGCGCTGCACTCCACCGAAACCCTAATCCGACCTAGAGGGGCGTCAGAACGACGGAAGACCACCGCTCCTCTGCTCCTTCGGTCGCGCCGCCAGAAACTCCACCACCGCCATCTCCGTCACGGGTTCTGCGCTGCGTCGTCGACCTCCTCTTCCCGACGAACAGCGATGGCCGCTCCTCCAGTAGCGTCGGGCCAAGACGCCACTCCTCTCTCTCTCTCTCTCGGATCCAAACCCCAAGCGCAAAGAATAGCATACAGTTGTCTCATGTAAACATCTTCATCAAGAAGAGCATGGAGGAAGGTGTTTTGTTGGATTACATTTAGTGCCATATGCTCTTATCAGTGTGATTGCAATATGAATTATGCATATCTTACTTTACTATTGGATACTTCTATTGGTACATGTTGCCCGACCTAAATTTTATTTCTAGATCTGCCACTACTCAGCACCATCCGATTGTGCTACACCCATTGCAGGTATGCCGGGTTCTGAACTTGGGTCACCCCGTTCTCCGTCGTGGCTGATGGTCGACGCTGGGCATTGTGTAGATCCATCTACATAGCCCAAGAGTTGTTGTCCTGGGAGGTAGGGGAGGAACCGTGTTTTCCACAGCAAATAGTTCTCCTCTGTGAGCTTCACATTGATGAGATGGCCAAAGGTTGGTGTGGGAAGCTACGTTGCACGGATACTTCACAAAACTCACGTACCGGTATCGGATACTGTACCGGATACGGATACTGCCCCGATACGCGCCGATACGTATCCTGCACGTATCGGTGATTTACTGATTTTTCAAAAAAAGAAAATAATTCCCGATACTTTTCCGATACTTCCCCGATACTTTCCCGATACTTCCCCGATACTTTTCCGATACTTTCAACTGCTCCAGACTCCAGTATTCCCCTCTCTACTCAGCTACTCTGTCTGCTGCTAGATGCTACTTCTATTTAGTTACTAGTGCTACTCCAGAATGGCAGAATGCTAGAATTACGATGATTTAGTTGCTAGTGCTACTCCAGAATGGCATAATGTGTTGGATGATTTAGTTGCTACTTGCTAGTTGCTAGTTGTTTGTTTATTTGCTATTTATTGTGTTGTTTAGATCAAATCATGACATCTGGTGGTGGTGGATTTGAAGGCTCGAGTGCGTCGTGTAGCACTGGTACTAGTGCGTGCCTAACATCCAGGAGGAAGAACTGAAGTACCAAGCAAGTTGCTACATGCCTACATCAACATATTCTCGGTTTCTCAATTCCTTATAAGAATTCATTAATTTCTTTTATATATATATATATATATATATATATATATATATATATATATATATATATATATATATATATATATATATATATATATATATCCACGTATCGCCGTATCGGTGTTTTTAGGAAAATGGCGAATCGCGTATCGCCGTATCGCGTATCCGTATCCGTATCGGGTATCTGGGTAACATTGGTGGGAAGAAGGCCAGCTGCGGAAGAGCTCATCGTGCCGGTGCTGATGTTCGTCGCAGCGCTTCCGGTGGACATTGTGGATATGGATCAAGGGTCTGATACCATAAAGAAGTTTGATGTAGAAGAAAAAGGGTTGAGAAAGAGATCCCACGCACCAGCGCACAGGCACTCTGTTTGCTTATGTTATCATGCGGTTAGTAACAACTGACAACGAAATAGAAGGAGATCACGCAGGAGGAGATCAGCGTAACAGACGTTGTGTCCACCAATTACGTTGAGATTACAAAATGTATACACAAGACTGAATTTTTCTACAGGGGCCAGGGGTCGATGCTGACGGAGTGGCGCCGGCACTGCCACCACTCTTGCCTGCTGTCGCTGTGAAAAAAAGGCACAACAAGGGATGAGAGAGATCTGAATTCAGAAACCAAAACCGCCAAAGCTGAATTAAAAGAGATTGAAAAAGAAACTCCAAATGTCGCGAGCAAAATTTCAGAGTTGTAAGACTCCTGAAGAAAGAGTCTAGCTGTCTGCCCTTCTTGCCAACTGCAGGGACGGTGCCACGATATAGATGAGATGCCAAAGCATATCCGCCCTTGCTGCTCCATGCCGGCCTGCTCCGAGATCCATCTCTCGCTGTCCCATAAGCTACGCAGGATTTTCTTTTTAAAAAAATTCCCGAACCAGAACAACACAGTCTGAGTTATGTCAGTTCATGGAAACTGTGGCGTGTAATCCAATCATCACATTTGCCGATCAGCAAAGACAAAAGCTTCCTTGCTTTCGACAAGTTCCTAACTTCGAGCCCATCGTAGCGGCCGGAGCAGAAGAAAACAGCTGTTTATTTTTTTAAAAAAATCGTTCTCTAAGAAAGCAGAGCAAAGAGGATCTTTCTTTAGAGCTAATTTCTCTAGCCAGGAAAAAGATGCTTCTTGTCTAATGCGCAGCAGCGTCAAGGGAAAGGAAGCACAAGCATTCAATAATGTCGGGCCACATCAGAATAATGAAGCCGTGACTTCAATTGTACCCATCACACGCACGGCGTTTAGAAGGGAAGCTACCGCACACTACTAGTTCCTTCCTTGCTCGGTGGCAGCAAGAGCGGAGCGTGTCTCGCTGCTGGCCAAGCAAGCATGCAGAGCTCAGTTTTTTTTTTTTTGGTTGAAAGTTGAAACGGGCAGCATGCAGAGCTCAGTTTGTTACTTCCGTATACATACATCTGTCTGTTCAATCATGCATCCATCTTCCACGGAGTTGAGCTGTGTGCTTGTGATCATACATTCATACTACCATATAAGAGGAGGATGTTCTGATCTGTTTGCTTATGTCAATCTGGCGTAGCTGTATTCTTATCAGTGGGCTGAACGCGCTGGTATCGATACTCGATAGGTCAACACACTCAGCAAGACATGGTTAGGCTCTGTATCACTTTCGAACAATCTCAAAATATCGGTATCTCGTGCGCTGCGCACCACTTCCCCCAACTTGCTAAAGGCGAACCCACTCGGTTTTCAGAGAACCCGAGCCAAGATGCAACCGTGAACTTCCCTACTCCAGTTCAGACGAGAAATCAAACACAATCAACTTTGCACTGTCGTGAAATCAACTCCTCCTTCGGTTGCCAGTCTGATGATGTGTTAAAATCGCGTACGAAAAGCTACAGGAAGAACTGGCAATTTGAGGCGCATGACCAACCTTTACCCCCACATGCTTTCTCTGCTCTCACTTCGATTTGCAGCGGTTGGCAGTTGGAGGAAAAAGACTGATGAAGCCTACACACACAAAAAAAGATCAACTTTGCACTGCAGTAACCAAATCTACATTAACTAGTTTTTAAACAGAATATTTAGCTTTGGTTTGCATGTGCTATAGATACTAGCTTTAAACGATGCGTTTTTTAAAGCGATATCAATAGAAAAATTATAATAAAAGATATACTGAGGTCAACTGTACAAATTAAAATTATATGTAAATATTTTTTTTACATACCGACTCGTATGAACAATTATAATTTAAAATCTTAAGTTATGAGCGCCAGGATAAAATAACCCTACTAGATGCTCACCTCCTTTCTACTAGTTTTATCCACAGGCGCAGGAGAAGTTGGCTTTGGGAAGCAGAAACAGACAGCGCAGGCGCGAAAGCCAAAACGGTCGCCGCCTCGGCCGACTCCTCTCGGCGTGTCCACCTCCAGCGCAAGCCACCTCACACGGCTCTGGTTGTCTGACCTCCGCTTCCCCGGCGCCACGCCAACGGCGTCCCCATCCATCCCCTCCACGCCCGCCACGTGCCCGCCCACCGGCTCAACCCGCGCCACCTCTCCAAGCTAACTGCACACCTGGTTTTGTTCGCGCGTACGCTTGAGACCACGCGACTCGCAGGAGGAGCTAGCCAAGCAACCGGCGTGTGGGCGCCAGCCACGTGAGCTCGGCCTCACGCAACGCATATCCCTCTCCGAGTCCCGCACGCCTCTGGTACTGGGCCCGGCCGCCCGATCCGATCTCGTTGGCCCCACGTATCAGCTGCTGTGTTTCGTTTTTTAAGTAGAAAGGCACACAGCGCATACCCACCACACACACACTACACGCGTACACATGCATCTCCCGACACAAGTTTGAGAATTTGGCTCAGGCAGAGCAGGTACAATAAGGCTTAGTCAGCAGACTATAGCAAATATAATATCAATAAAATCTTATGTGGCAGAGAGAGAAAAGAAGAGAGAGAAGGAAGCTGGCTACTAAATTATAGCTAGCTATAGCACGTAAAAATATGCATTTCACTCTCTTACACGTGGGGCCAAATGGTTATTATAATAGCTACCTTATTGTATGAACTATTTTTTTGAAGGCTATAGATGAAGTGGACAAGTGTTATAGCCACTAATTGGCTATACTATTGTACTTGCTCTAAGGCACTAGGTCTCTTGGAGTGCTCGCTTGTCTGCCGCGCGCGTATATTTTGAAAAATTTTGAAAATTTTTGAATATCAAGTTTAATAATTTTACTAACTCGTTCAAACGATGAACTGTAGTTGTCTTTTTTATTGATAGTTTGATTGTAGGTATGTACTGATTATATATATAAATCAGCTAAGGCTCTGTTCTTTTCAGCTTCTAAAAGCTGCTTTTCGGTTTTTCTACAGTAACTAGCTTTTAAATGGAGTATTTTTTCAAGATAGACTATACTAGTTAATTATAGTACATACTTTACTGACTTCATTTATATCGGCAAAAACCGCACGTGAGTTTCTATTACTCTGTAATTTCTCGTACAAACAGCTCAAAAGCCAAAAGCCGTAGCCAAAAGCCACAGCTAAAAAGAACAGGCCCTAGCATATGATCTACATTCGTTCAAAACTTTGAATTCAACTATATTTTTTCAAAGATAAATGTTTTATTTGAATTGTTATAGATGGGTATATACCCTAAAACTGATATTTTTAAAAAATATACCTAAATTTAGGTTGAATTCGCGCATTTAAAATTATGGTGCCCAAACACCATGGTACTATATATATATATATATATATATATATATATATATATATATATATATATATATATATATATATATATATATATATATATATATATATATATATATATATATATATATATATATATATATATATATATATATATATATATATCCAAGTGGATTGTCAGCTACCATAGGACTGCCCGTCGAGATTTTCGGTCTCCATTTATACCTTTTCGACTTTGATTTATACCTTTTACTCTAATACAAGTGCTTGTATGAATAAATCAAAAGCTAATAAATTGATAAACTATTTTTAAAAATCTATTATGATAAATTATTTTAAAATAACGACAAAAAAATTATTATATTTATTTATTCAAAAGCTAAAATAAGAACGACCCTTTCTCTTCTCCGTCCCGACCGTTGCGTCCCACCGCCGCGAAGGAAGACAAGTCGTTTGATGGTTTCCTCCATTTTCACAATTCAACCCTCCACTTCAAATAAAAAGGCACTGGGAAGTAAAAAACCCATACTGGCAATTCCGAGATCCACCACCACCTCACCTCACTCCTCCGCTTTGCCGTTTCCGTGAGTGCTCCCCACGCCCACCTGCCGCCCACCGGAGTCCGCGCCGACGAGGGGGGTTGAGATTGCGGGGTATAAGAGAAGGCGGCCCCCGGCCGGAATTGGAGGTCCCAGCTCTGATTAGACCCTAGCCGCCGCGCCTCCCCGCCCCGATCGCGAGGCCTCGTCGCCGCCGCCGATGGCGTCGTCCGCCGGCGGCGAGTCTCCGGCGAAGCCCGTGCTCCTGCACGGCGACCTCGACCTGTGGATCATCGAGGCACGCCGGCTCCCCAACATGGACATGTTCTCCGAGCAGGTTCGCCGCTGCTTCGCCGCCTGCCGCTCGCCCACCTCCTGCGTGACCAGCAAGCAGCCTCGTGCCACGAACCGCGGGGGGCACCACCGCCACCACCGGAAGATTATCACCAGCGACCCCTACGTGACGTTGTCCGTGGCCGGCGCCGTGGTGGCGCGCACGGCCGTCATACCCAACACCGAAGACCCTTGCTGGAAGGAGCAGTTCGCCGTGCCGCTCGCGCACCGGGCCGCCGCGCTCGAGTTCCACGTCAAGGACAACGACATACTCGGCGCGGAGCTCATCGGCACGGCAACCATCCCCGCCGAACGAGTCGCCTCGTGCGAGGAGGTCGACGATTGGTTCTCCGTCGTCGGCACCAACGGCAAGCCGTACAAGCCCGACACCGCGCTCCACCTCCGCTTCCGGTTCCGGCCCACCACCACCAACTCGATCTACCAGCGCGGCATCCCCGGCTACCCCGACCACCAGGGCATCCGGGACGCCTACTTCCCACTCCGCCACGGCGGCCGCGTGACGCTGTACCAGGACGCGCACGTCAAGGAAGGGGGCCTGCCAGAGATCGAGCTCGAGAAGGGGAAGGTGTTTGAGCACAACAAGTGCTGGGAGGACATCTGCCACGCCATCCTTGAGGCTCACCATATGATATACATCGTCGGTTGGTCGGTGTACGACAAGGTGCGGCTCGTGCGCGAGCGGTCGCCGTCGAGGCCACTGCCCGAGGGTGGCGACCTCACTCTCGGAGAACTGCTCAAGTACAAGTCGCAGGAGGGTGTGAGAGTGTGCCTGCTCGTGTGGGACGACAAGACGTCGCATGACAAGCTGTTCATCAAAACGGTGAGGCGCTACAATCTAGTTTTATGTCTAATTTTACTGCTTAGTTTGGGAGTTTGGAATGTTGCCGTGTGCGTTTGATGTTGACTTAATGGCAAGGAATTCGTTGATTCTGGTTCATAGATATGCGAATTTAGTATTGCACAGGTTGGTGGATTTGAGTCAATCCATACGTCAAGCGAAGCAGTACTTGTTCATAAATAATTGCCATATTCGTAATAACATAATTGGGAAATGGGGGTAGTGATGAATGTTCTAGGCTTAAAACATTGCTCATAACCTGGATATTTGGCTTGCAAGAGTTATCTGTGTTTTCGATTCGCGATAAAATTTGACCATGCATCTTATGCAAACTCACACCTCGGCTGTTTTTTCTTAATCTACTGAACAGGGTGCACAGTTTATCATCACCATCATAATTCATACATGCTGTTCTTTTTGGTGCGTGGTTCTCCAAGGGGTTCTCTGTGGTAGTATCTAAGAAATATTCCTCCTTTCTGTGCTTTTGCAGGGTGGTGTGATGGCAACACATGATGAAGAAACTAGAAAGTTTTTCAAGCATTCCTCAGTCATTTGTGTTCTTTCACCTCGGTATGCCAGCAGTAAGCTGAGCATTTTCAAACAACAGGCAAGTTTCAGACAGGATGGTTATATCTATTATTCTTTTAGTTGGCTGCAAGTAATGGTTCTCATCATAAACATTAAGCAGGTTAATATTTACTCATGTGTACCCCTTTTAAAAGAACTTGAATATTCTAAAAAATCATAATGTGTGCCATATGGGTAGTACATGATGCAACCAAGTTGACTGGTAGCTTAATCTAAATAAAACCAGGACGCTGCTATCATCTTGAGTTTCAAATAAGCACCATTTCCATCTTGTGAATATCTTTTGTTTTCCACAGCTTAATATGCTGAGTTTTTTGGCACGTTTGATAATCTTGAATTTGTAGCTTGCAGGTTGTTGGGACTTTGTTTACGCACCATCAAAAGTGTGTGCTGGTTGATACACAAGCTTGGGGAAACAAGCGGAAAATTACTGCTTTCATTGGGGGCCTAGATCTTTGTGACGGGCGTTATGATACACCTCAACATAGGCTTTTTAAAGATCTTGACACAGTATTTGAAAATGATTATCATAACCCTACATTTCCGGTGAGTATTCTTTTGCCAGTATGTTCTACATAACTTCTCTGTGCCTCACCAAAATGAAGTCGAGGAAGTAAGCTTCTGGGACGTGGTGAAATGCTGCAATGCATGAGTGCCTGGTTGCCAGTGCTTGAAAACTTCTTGGACAGCATTAATCACATTTAGCTTTTGATCTTTATATCATCATATGTATTCTCTTGATGCAGGCAGGCGCAAAGGGACCTAGACAACCATGGCATGATTTGCACTGTAGGATTGATGGTCCAGCTGCATATGATGTCTTGAAAAATTTTGAGCAACGCTGGAGAAAGGCAACAAAATGGCGTGACCGATTTAGAAAAGTATCTCATTGGAAAGATGATGCTCTAATAAAGCTGGAGCGCATCTCATGGATTCTTAGCCCTTCGTCTACTGTTCCAAATGATCATATTAGTTTGCGGGTTTCAAAAGAAGAAGATCCTGAAAATTGGCATGTTCAGGTCCTAGCACTGCCCTTTTAAGTTCTGTTTATGTTAAAATACTTTGAAACTTTGGGCAGTGGTTAATATATGTTAATCCTTCAGGTATTCCGGTCAATAGACTCTGGGTCTGTAAAAGGATTTCCTAGTGATTGCAAAGAAGCTTCAAAGCAGGTTAGTTGACACATCGTCATTTATTAACTTATATGGTGGCAACATTGAGAATATACTCATTGGCAATGTCAGTAAATCTGCAGCTCTGCTGAAGTTGGTGGTGCTACTTTTTTTCTTCTCTTGTCTTGTACCATTTGAAAATATGCACTGATACAACGTACTGACTATTTAATGGACTTCTGCAGAATCTTGTGTGCCGAAAGAACCTGGTAATCGATAAGAGCATCCACACTGCATATGTCCGGGCAATCAGATCTGCGCAGAACTTCATATATATAGAAAATCAATATTTTCTTGGTTCTTCATACGGTTGGCCGTCCTATGTGAATTCAGGTTTGAGGTTTTCTTCTTTTGTGTCCTGTCTTCAACATGGCATTTTGATGTTAGTTATAACTTAACGCTCCAAATTTTCTGCACAATATTTTCTTGGTTCTCCGTACGGTTGGCCGTCCTATGTGAATTCAGGTTTGAGGTTTTCTTCTTTTGTGTCCTGTCTTCAACTTGGCATTTTGATGTTAGTTATAACTTAACGCTCCAAATTACTTGCACATTCTTCTGAGTTCTGACACTATAAAAGGCCCCCCAAAAAAGACACAGAATGTAGGGACAAAATAGATTTCCTTTTCTTTTCTACTTTTTTTTTTCTCGAACACGCAGGAGAGTTGCGCATCTTTTATATCAGAGAGTAAAAAAAGGGGAAAGAAACCCCACTCAAAACAACCTACTTTCCTCCACTAGGAGAAAAAGAAGGTTGCGAAAAAAAAAACTCGACACTCAATTCAAACGACAAAATACGACCCGACCAATAAGACAAATTACTCTACCACTTCCACACGACCAAAGAATAATTCCTGAAGCTTCCGAGCTCCAGCAAAACACCACATCCGCATCTCTTCATTGAAAAACTGTTGGGCAGCCAGCAAAAATGGAGACTTTTCTACTTTTATTAGGTAGGTCACATGTTTTTTTGGTTTCTTTCATTCATTTGTTGCTGATGGTCCTTTTGTGACTTGGACGTCAATGTTTAATGATACTACATGATTTGCACAAACTGGAATTGATCCCGTGGGCTGTTGCAGGCGCTGACAATCTGATACCGATGGAATTGGCCCTAAAAATTGCAAGCAAGATTAGAGCTGGCGAACGATTTGCAGTTTATGTAGTCATTCCAATGTGGCCTGAAGGAGTCCCTACCGCAGCCTCTGTACAAGAAATTCTTTTCTTTCAGGTAAGTTCCTTTTTTCTAAAAAAAATACTAGCAACTGTTACGAACTCCCAAACCTGAGATTTATTGAGATCCGGAATCCCCAGCCAAGATATTCTGCCTTGCAACTTCGATTCCTACCTTAGGAATATATTTACCACCTGAGTACACATTGACATATTCTGTAATGTATTTGTTTTTTCTTGCTTTTTTAATACAATGCTCCTCTTCTTATGTTCGCTTTTCTTTTTTTGGTTCAACGTTATTCTATGCTTGTGTTTGACAATACGTAGATGAAATATTATTTTGCACTGGATTTTTCTGGTTAGGTAAACTCTTGCTTTGAAATGTGTTCTCTCTTGTAGTTCTTTTCCTCAGTACTTGCAGTAAACTGTGTAGAGCAATGTAATATTGTAATGCGGTCATAGCTCGAAAAGTTTCAGCAACATATGCTGATTGTATTGGAATAGCAATAGCCATACATGCCTATTAAATTATATATTCTAGCTTACTTGTCCCCTTGTGAGATCTTCAGGCTGACCTCCTTTACAAACTTTCAATGGTCCATGCTTCTGAAGGCAAGAAATAGTCGTGCGAAATTCTAGGGAATAGATATATCATCATATTATCCTAGCTTTCTAACCTTGAGGATACAGTAAACTTAGGCGCTTAAAGCGAGCTTCTGCTTCGAAAAAGCTGGAAGCTCCCCTAAACGGCCTAGCTTCAAAGCAGCTTATGAGATAAGCCAGAAGCCAGCTTTAGGGACACTAAACTAAAAGCTGAAATTTTGGGTAAGAGGCGCTTTCCCAGCTTTTGGTGGGTTAAAAGTTGGTGAAAAAGCTACAGCTTCCCCAAACACGGCCTTAATGTTTAAATGCATGTGAACTGGGATTTGGGGCTTGGGGGTATCTGTAATCTGCACTTGGAAGTTCTAACATGTTGGCCTTGACAATCTTGATTTTTCAAGAGTATTTGCAATGAGGAATCATATGTATATTTACAAAATATCTGGTAGGCATGTCATCATATTTATGAGGTGTGACAGCTTCCTTGTAAGTTTGAAGCAAGTCTTTTCACGTTCTTCTAAAAGCAAAAGTACTGTGGGGTGTCATCGAAATTGGAATTCAGCAACTAACTTTTCATGTTTTTTTCTTCTGATCTCCCAGGCTCAGACAATGGAGATGATGTATAGAGTAATTGCACAAGAGCTCAAGGCTATGAATATTGAGAATGCACACCCTCAAGATTACTTGAACTTCTACTGTCTTGGCAATAGGGAAGAATCATTGTCAAATGACAGTCCTGAGTCAGACAAATCTGCAGATAAAAGTGCAGTGGTAATATATTGATGCATTCTTTATCATTCCCTAAGAAAAAAGTTGTCACAAGTTTATTATTATTATTACTACAAGGTAGACGCAACATTGTCTCAAGTTTTTTTTTTTTGAATGGGAAAGAGTAGGGGAGAGTCCTACTTAAATATATTAAATATAAAACAAAACAAGAGTATACAAAGAAGAAGCAAAGAGACAACTAAAAACAGAAAAAGACCACTAAGCCCTAGCTAACCAATCAACTAGGAGTGACAAAATTTCCTTGGGAGTCCTTTCTTTCAAACTGTAAATCTTGGAACAATAGTCTCTTCCATCTTGAGGTATCAGCAGGAGATCCTTCAAAAGATTTTGTTATTCCTTTGAATCCAAATGTTCCAGCAGCCTAATGCAACATTGTCTCAAGTAGATCACTAGTATCAGTGTTGTCTTACTGGTCATCTTTTGATGCTCTGCCATACTCCAGTGTGCATAGTAAGTTGTCTTTCCTCCTGACCTAAGAAAACTAATAAAGTTGGTTAGGGTGGCTGTTGAACATATCATCAAAAGTTGGTACAGTGGGCTCTTTATGGTTACCTCGTGAAGTATTTATTGTCATATTGTTTGACTTTGTGTTGATTCTGGCCTTGATTGTTGTAATTTATGGTATCCAGAATCATGTTTGTTGAGTAAATTAATCCTCTCACCATTGTCTTTTAGAATAAGGATTTGATGAGCATATGGAAAACTGCCCACATTGTTAAATTTGTGCACTTGCGCTTTTCCAAAAATCATAAAAAAATCATGGATGTAGTACTTATTTTTTTATGTGCTCCAGAAAATATTGGGATACAAATTCATCTAAAACGAAGAGAATAAAAAATGACAAGTTGCAGATGTGAATAATACATTGCCTATTCACATGTGCAACTTGTCATTTTTGGTTCTCTTTAGCACGGATGAATTTCATATTGAAAATTTGCAGATATGTAGTACATGTAGAGTTACAAGTACGGATTTTGTTGATATTTTTGGAACAATGGATTATGCAACTTTTTTTTGAATATTTTGCAAAGGTGGGCAGCTGCCCATATGTTCAGCTGAGCATTTCCCTTTCATTCTATTCATGCCCAGATCTCTCTCTCTCTCTATTAGTATTAGTTAATATGGCATTTACCTTTTGTCAACCTACTTTTTTTTTGTCATGAGCATAGTTCCACTTTTCCCTTTATAAAAGTTAAATATGAATTCACATACTTATTTTAAAACCCCTGTTCTTTAAATTCATAGACCCTGGCTAGAAAATATCGGCGGTTCATGATCTACGTTCATGCAAAAGGGATGATCGTAGATGATGAATATGTCATTTTGGGCTCAGCAAACATCAATCAAAGATCCTTGGCTGGTTCTAGAGATACTGAAATTGCAATGGGCGCCTACCAGCCTCATCATGCATGGTCTACAAAGGGGAGTCATCCTCATGGCCAGGTTCGTGGATTGACTTCAACTTCTATGGATATTGCTGAACTTTCTCTTAAGTTCTTTTTTATGATATCGACAGCAAAGGCGTGCTTAATAACGTAGTTACAGCTTTCGCATGTAGCTAAAGAAGTAGATATTCTCCTTTTTTTTCCCAGATATATGGATATAGAACATCTCTCTGGGCTGAGCACCTTGGGACGGTTGATGACCGCTTCGAGGATCCTTCAAGTTTGGACTGTGTAAGACTTGTGAATCATATAGCTGTAGACAATTGGGACAGATTCACAGCAGAAGAAATGAGAACATTACAAGGGCACCTCCTGAAATACCCATTGAAGGTAGAGGCTGATGGTAAGATCGGCCCACTGCCAGACCAGGAATTATTTCCGGACGTTGGCGGCAAGATTTGCGGAGCTTCAACTTCACTTCCTGACACGCTGACAACGTAGCATCGCCGCACTCATAATATTGACCTTCTTCAGAGTTGAAGCTGGTTTTCCTTCCACCTGTAAACTTTGTAATTGTCTTAGGTTGGCGCCGGAGGAGAATTTGTGCCATAATTTGTAACCATCCGTAGTGTGGCGTAGGGAAAGCTCAAGTTGGTGATGGTGTTTGCAGAGTTGTGCTTTTGTAAGATTTTCTGCAGTTGTAAATGAAACATATGAAAGGATCCTTCACAGTGTTGAAATTCCCGTTCCGAGTTAGACACTTGAAACCATTTTGTTCCGTTTACAGAGCTACATTGTCGTTATAATCTATGGAATTGTGATGCTTTGTCGCAGGGGCGGATCCAAAAGCATTGGCATTGGGGTCCGGTGACGAGTTTTTTGCTATTATGGTATCTTCTAAGTTGGATTTCGCTGAAACGGTACTTATACCGTGGGCTTCTCCCAAATAGTACCTTTGTACTTAAGACTTCTCTCAAATAGTATTCTCAGGGATTTTAACTCAAATAATTTGATTTTCGAATTTGTACTCCCCCAATTGACTGAACTGCCCTTGCTCATTTTGTTTCTTCCAGTGAGTACTCTCTTCCAGTTCCAGTAGCACGAACGAACATATGAAGGACATATTAGAAAATGCAAATATAAACAGGCAGCAGATAAGATAAGTTGGAAGTTTATGTTTCTCTTGGAGATGATGGTTACCAGCAGCAGAATGGCATGAAAACTTAGTATGCTGATCAACCAAGGTTCCTGAAGACACCAATGGAACAGATCAATCAAGGATTCAAGGTAAGAAGAATAGAGACTAAAGACTTCATGACATGCGCTTAAGAGGAGAAGTTGATGGGGGCAATTCAGGATGAGCCCACATACAGCAATTGATACAAGCAAAAAATGATAGCAATCTTATCAGTTTGAAGGACAGACCCTTAAACTGCAGTGAAGCCGGTTGCCCCTGCCGATGTGCGACCGTCCTTGACTGGCGTGCGATCGTCCGTCGCCTGGGGTGCGCGCACTCCCGTGCAATCCTTGCCGCGCTCTCGCCTGGCGTTGACGGCGCCACGCGAGTATTCGATCGCCGCCGGCGTGCGCGCCGCCAATGAAACCCAAACGATGTGAAAAGAAGAAAATAAAAGTGATTAGGGTTAAACAAAATGAGCAGGGGCAGTTCAGTCAATTGGGGGAGTACAAATTCGAAAATCAAATTATTTGAGTTAAAATCCCTGAGAATACTATTTAAAAGAAGTCTTAAATACAATGGTACTATTTGGGAGAAGCCCACGGTATAAATACCGTTTCAGCGAAACCCAACTTAGAGGGTACCATAATAGCAAAAAAAAACTCTCCGGTGACACCAATGCAACCCAGTCGTGCAAGGAAGAGTCTATGTATATTGTAGGTGAACCCAATTGACAAAACCGAGTGACTCCAGGCCCCAACAGCTCAGCCGAAGGAAAGGTTTCATCACGGCACAACCCAGGCCCAGCTGCACGCCTGCACCTGCACAAGGCATCAAGCCATCAACCCACCGCACCGCACGCATCCGTCATCGCTTGATTCACTTCCAGTTCCATTCCATCGAAGCCTCGCCTCCTCAGCAGTCGGCGAGTCTCCTCCTTCGCCGCCGAAGTGCCGAACCCTAGATGCCGCCTCGTCTTGTCTGCCGCCGTTCCCGTGGGCCGTAGACGGCGCTGCCGACTCCTCTTCCGACTCGGGCACTCGGCGCGGCGGCAGCGGCGCCGTCCCCATGCCGCCACTGCCGACGGCGCCCCCTTTTTCGCCACCGTACCCCATCGTTGGCGCCTCCTGAGCCCTAACCGGACCTCCTCCTCCAGTCCTCCGTCGTCAAGGGGCAAACCCCTCAACCCAGGGTGGGTCTTAGGTATATGTTGCTTTTGCTTACTTGCTTCTGTTATCTGTAGTTTTGTGATGAAATGATGATGGCATTGGTGATTGGCGATTGCCTGATTGGATTCTCACCAGTCAAATTAATTGGTACTCACCAGTCAGCCGATTTTTGCTAGTTGCTAGTCTCGTTTGGGATGGAGAAGGGGAAGTTCTAGAGTAGAAGCTAGAAGGGGAAATTGCCCACATTGTTAGGCTGTCAACCGATTCTTGCTGATTTATTGTCAACTCCAGTAGATTTGTTCTTCTTGCCTTGCTAGAGAATAGAGATAAATCTTATCTAGTAATCTATTCTAGGTATATCAATATAGGGTTAATAGTTAAGCTTAAGCAGTTACATTGTCTTGCCTTTTTTTATTCTTCTAGGTAATGAAACGATTTTTGAAAAGAAAACTATCATTAGATTCTAATGCGAGGAATTCGTTGCCAAGCGAGATTAATTTAGATGAACTTTCTTATGATGCAGCTGATTGAAAAATAATTCTACACTACAGCAAGAATCCTAAGAAATAGGATAAGGTGAAGATATTTAATTAGAGGACCTTACAGGTCACAACCTGGCTTTAAATATCCACAGAAGCCTATAGGTGAGAAGCTACGAAGATTTAATCCAGAATAGTTTAAAGAATATAGTGGTTGGCTAGAGTACAGTGAGGAGGTGGATAAAGTCTTCTGTTTGTGCTACTACCTATTTTGAGATTGTATGGTAGCCAAGCTGAGAATGATGCATTTGTAATTGATGGTTTTTTTTCAGTTGGAACAAGAAAAATAGGCCTGATACTCATGTTGGTAATTTTAATAGTTTTCATGACGTAGCAGTGAAAATATGTGATGATATAATGAATCAAGATCAATCAATTCATGTTGCTCTCAATAAGCAAAGTGATCTTGCAAAAAAAAGAGCATAAAATTTGACTAAATGCTTCCATTGATTTAGCTAGATACTTGCTACATCAAGGATTAGCTTTCTGTGTCCATGATGAATTAAAAGAATCTAGACATAGGAAAAACTTTCTAGAGTTGAATGCTCTAGGAATTTGTCAAATGGTATCTCCAGACATTCAAAAGGATATTGCTAATTGTTTCGCAAAGGTAACAATGTTCTCTATTATTTTTATATTCTTACAATCGATTTCTTGCTAGACTCAAAATAATCTTCTCTATTATTGTTGTTTTCTACAGATAACATTGAATTCTATCATTGAAGATATTGGTGGTGACATGTTCAGTTTACTCATTGATCGGACTTCCGATGTGTCTGACAAAGAACAAATGGTTGTTGTCTTGGGATATGTTGACAAGTGCAGACTAATCTTGGAACGATTAGTTGGAATTGTACATGTGAAGGAAACATCAGGAATATATCTCAAGTCTGCTCTTTAATGTTTGTTTGCTAATATTGAATTGAGCTTAAAATAGGTTAGAGGCCAATGTTACGATGGAACAACATGTGAGGTGAGTTCAATTGCTTGAGAGCTAAAATTATGGAAGAGAATAGCTCAGCATATTATGTGCATTGTTTTGCTCACCAGCTTCAGTTAGTTATTGTGGCAGTAGCTAGGATGAGTGAAGATATTACGATTTTTTTACATGATCTCTCTTCTCTTAAATGTGGTCAGAGCTTTTTGCAAATGAAAAGATGTGATTAAAAGAGAATTATCGAGAGAACATAAGAAAAGCTATAAGTAGTGGACGAATTAGTACCGGGATAGGGTTACATCAAGATCAGTGTCTTCATCTTTTGGGACTTAGTTTCCTTTTCTTTAAAATATATAAATAAGTGGTTTCATAACTTCATCTTAACTGGTATGTCTTACCTTTTGAATATAGAAGAACTATTATGTCACCACATATTTCAATTGTTTATGTAATCTTTTAGTGAGATACTTTGGTGGTGATCAGTTGGGCTTCGGCTTCTGGCTTATTTTTCACTATTCATAAATTTCGTCTTTTTCTGAACTTTTGGTTTTTTGTTGAGCTTTTTTGCCGGTTCTTTTTCCCGTATTTGTTTGTATTATACGTAATGGGCTAACATATTTTTTTTATATTTTTTAATTTTTTAAATTTAATTATGCTAAATAAGCATCTGTCAGCTACAGTACTTTTTTCACCCAGCTACAGTGTTTTTAGCCATAAGCCACGAGCTTTTAAGCCGAACCGATCACCACCTTAAATCATTAGATGGCGTGAAATTGTACCCTACTATAGTTAGTTCGTACCCTAGTGGTCTAGTAACTATTTTTCTTGGCTTCGCCACTACCTGAGCTCCAACTCTACATCCGGTGAGGCAATTCAAAATCTGTTCATGTTACGTTATATGTTCCACCCCTCATATGATCTTCGCCTCTTTTAATTGCGCCATGCACCTTGCAGCCAAGCCGAATTGAGCTTCGTCCTGCCGTCGGCCGATCTCCCTCCTCGATGAGCCCATCATCAATTCCTTACGCACGTAGCTTCTTCACCATCCTTGGAATCTCATGCGCCCGACAAGTGCGACTTCCCACGGCTGTTCTCCGGTGAGTATACGACAATGACGCCACCATCCACGGACTTCATTACATCCCCTCGTTCCATTTTTCTGGTCGACAATGGCCGCCGACGAGCTCCACAGAGTCACATGCCCCTCAGTCCTCACTCTGCTTCTCGTTCTCTAACCAGTTCGGGCTAGGGCAATTCAGACATTTCGCTTTAAGGTTTTTGGTTTAAAAAGAAGAATACTTAATTATCAGTGTTGCTATGCTTTCCTCTCTAACCAGAGTAGCATTAATCTTAAAGTAAATACAGAGATAAATAACATCTGTATATTATTTATTATACTTTAAAAATCACATAATTACTGTTAAGAAAAGCATGAAAACACTTCTCATACCTATATGGGGGCAAAAATCAGTGAATTGCGTGGGAACAATTGATCTCCCTGTTTGTTCTCTCCCGCCGAAAGTCTGCCCGTGCCCGCCACTCCGCAACACCCAGAACCGGCTTGGGCTTTGGGGTTGTATGGGCCCCAACAAAACGCAGTAGGAGTGGACCCGGATCAGGCATTCAGGCCCACAACGAAACCAGCCGGAACGATTGGCCCTCCAGTGGCAATCCATCCATGCACTCCGCTCTGCCACCAGGCCCACCACCGTCAGCGAGGCGCCGGACACGTGAATTCGGCATGGATCTGTTGGGCCTTCTGGCAAGAGAACTAATGGGCCTGAGCTGGGGGCTCAGGATGGTCAGAAAACGGAAACGTCTGAGCGTTAATTCTGTCCTTGAATAGCTGGTGTTTACGCGGAGAGCGATCTACCCTCCTGATACTTGGTACCTACCGAATATATAAAGTTGTCCATTCCCGCGCTTTTACTCGCAACAAGTTCAAGCAGGACGATTTACAAGCAAGTTGCTTCAACATTTCCAACCCCTTGCGTACGGGCAGATCTTTCGTTTGGATTTGTTGAAAAAAAGGGTTGGAAATGCTTGAAGTAACTCAGCAATTTTCAGACCTTCACTGGTCCTGCTTTTTTTAAGCTTTTCAGACCTTCACTAGTCCTGCTTTTTTTTTTAAAGCTTATGAACTCTCTTGAACAAACAAAAAGAACGATTTCTCTGCCACCATTTCAAAATGACTTATCAGGATAGCACTTTAGAAGCGGTTTAACGCCTTATCGATTTTCAATTCATTCGCACGAGCGTTCACAATGGAACTAAAAGTCGTAGCCGTACGTCATAGACGAAAATCAGCCAAGAGAACAAATTAAAATGGGGCCGTTAGCAAGAATCAAAACTTCCTTGTTTATATGCATCATTGTCAGCTAATAACTAATCATTCTATTACGTTCGTTTCCAACACGCCGTTCGCACATTGCATATACAACACTTCCAAGACTAAAATTATAGTGACGACTATGTGAGCCTTCAAACTAGATCGTGCTGGCCGAGTCTAACTATTCTTGGAGTAGTTAACTTCTTGTGGATATTCTTACGAGCTCGTTTTGCTTACTCAGGTTTATGTTCTACCTACCTCTCTCCCAATCAAATTCTTCTTCCGGGTGACTTCTAGTCAAATCTTGAATAAAAAAACTAATTAATCTAGGTGCCATATGATTGACTAGTACATGTGCAACTGTGCAATGAGATTTTAATATGTTGCTAGGACACATGCCTATGAGACTATGATAAATGTCGTTCTCCGTAATCTTCAAACGAGGACAGGGTAGGTATGTCATGTCATCTTTAATTTAACTTGACATGGCTAGCTAGGGCCAGATCCAGATATTGCTGCCTTGGGTACGATCGTTCGCGAGAGGTCACAGTTGAAAGTATGCGAACTGCCACGAAAACGATGTAAAAACTTGTTTAGTTAGTTGGTAATAGTTGTAGGGTGTGCGTGAGGGGCAAGGTTTGTAACATTAATGTTAGCATAAGTTGTAAAATATGTATACAAATTTGATGCATTTGATGGCATTTCAGCTATGCAGAGAGACAGAGTCGGTTTGAACTATATAAATCGAGTAGATTGGCAAGTAATATCTCGCCATTCTTTTTGTGTTAGTAAGTAACCATCATAATTAGTTTAGACTTATCCCAACAACAGATCATAAGATCGGATTCTAGAAGCCAAAAAATAACCCCATCATGTAGTTGGTGACTTGATCAAGACGGGCTAACAGATAACTCCATAACCCTCGCCATTCAGTTAATGGCTAGCTAGTCTAACCGGTATATATGATACCCATATCGTGTGGTTAAAGCCTAATGTTTATCATTGGTTAGTGTTTTTTTTAATCCAATGAGAAGCTGCTGGGTACTTGCGTGGATACAATTTTTACATCCTTCCCAAGCAAGTTGTGGCCAATGTCGTTCCAGGAAGGGTAGAATAGGCAAAATCATAAGAGCAAATTTCAAGAAAACCTCAGGTTTTGGCCCTTTTTCATTAAACGAAATGTTTTGAGACAAATGGTTTCACAAAACCCTTTCACCGTGTTGTTTTACTAAAGCCCCAAAATTAACATGTGGTTTTGTATTATCAAAGTCTCAAAATCTGTGGTTTTCTGAAATTTGCTCAAATCATAGAGCTGTACATTTCTCTGCTACCGTGGAAGAGACATGGATGTCGTACGCGTTTGATGTTTCTGACCGCATAATCATAATCTTTTTGCAAATTCACTCATCCATCTTCGCCCCCAATCAACGTTATTTACGTAGTACTAGGCTACCAGCTACAGGAGAATGAGATCTTAAGTCACCGATCCATGAAGTAAAACTCGGACTGTCTTTTTTCGTAAAGTTACCGATATGTGTTGACCAAAGAGTTTCAACTGATGTGAGGGTGCTGTCACAGATCACCCGTCTCCGAATATAGGTCGACGAAGTTAAACTGGTGCGATTACATTTGGATTATGATGTGAACCAAGAACTACCACATTTAATCTTGGTGACGCTACAACTTGACGTGATTGCAAATGCTTAGCTTAACGCATATGGTTCTCGATTTCTCGTGCACTTCAATTAAGACAAGTAATATCTAACCTTCAGAAAAACAAGGTGTGTGTAATGGTAACAACTGACAATGGCTTGCTCTTTTTTGTTTTGGCTTATGGTTTTTAGCTGCGAGTTATAATTTTTTGGTCTGTTTGTGAGAGAGTGTACGGAGTAACAGAAACTCGTGTGTGGTTTTGACCAATATAAATAAAATCGTTACAGTGTATACTAAGATCAATTTGTAGATCTCGTCTTGAAAAGACTCCGTTTGAGAGCTAGTTACTATATAAAAGCTAAAAAACAGGTTTTAGAAGCTGAAAAGAAGAGATCCAATAACACACAATGAAACTAGTTATAGCGCCCTGCTCATTTGAGCTTTTGCTTCTGGTTTCTAACCTTTTAATTTCTTTTTTAGATTTTGAAGTTATTTTTTTTGGATTTTTTGTCTTTTTTTTGCTTCTTATTCCTTTGTATTGTCTATGTTGATTTTTTTAATTTTAAAATTTAATTATGCTGAAAAGGCTATCAACAGTGATAGTATATTTTCAGCCGCTACAGTAAAAAATATGAACTCGAGCTTTTAAACATAAATGGACACCACCTAAGTATTGCTCGGATAATTATGTACTCACGACATAGGTACCTGATGTAAGGGAGAGATGACCTAGCTTAAGTATTGTTCGGATAATTGTACTTCCATTTGTAATATAGTTTATACATGAGAAAAAACAGAGGTCAGAAGCTTGTTCTCTTTTTTTTATTATATTGATACTAATTTAAAATCATGATAAACCTCAAGGCTTCAATAGCAATGTAACAACTTGAATTTTTTTATGCTTCCAAGAACAATTAAAAATTTCGCAGGATGCAGTTCGAGCTGAATAACTACTATATGCGCGCTTCAAATTGAAATAAAGAAAAAAAAAGTGGATTACGGATATACCCAGAAATATCGTTTATACTTGTAGTAGTTAGTACAGCTTAAAATAGGTGGTGATCAGTTGGGCTTAAAAGCTCATGGCTTATGGCTGAAAACACTGTAGTTGGCTGAGAAAACACTGTAGCTGACAGAGGCTTATTTAGCATAATTAAATTTTAAAAAATTTAAAAATATAAAAAAAATATGTTAGCTCAATATGTATAATACAAACGAATATAGGGAAAAAAAAGAACCGGCAAAAAAGCTCAATAAAAAGCGAAAAGTTCATAAAAAGACAAAATTTATGAATAGTAAAAAAATAAGCTAGAAGTCAGAAGCTCAAGTCGAACCGATCAAGGCAGGGAACTCTGATGGTTGCTGAGACCTAAGCATGATGCAATCTTTTTGTCAGAGCAATTCCATAATTATTTAAAATGTGTTGAATAAGTCACTGAAGCTAGTTTATATGTTACCTAGATCATTGATTTGATTTGACATTGACATGCCGGGCATGCCATGGGTGCCGTCACACTAGTGTGTTGATTGCCTATCTAGACTCCGCTGCGCTTAATTCGCTTTCAGTTTTTTAACTTTGTTTTTCTCTAAAAGTTTATTTTTTATCTTTTCTTTTTTCGTATTTCTTTACAATATCTATAATGAGAGAGCATATTTTTATTTTTAAAATTTAATTACGCTAAAAAAGATTACATTAATTATAGTGAAAAAATCTCCAATAGTATCAAACAGTACCAAAAAATCCAAAACCATAAACCTCAATGATGTGTCCAGTCGTCGTTAAAGAGACTAAGAGAGCGACGGTTACCAAAGAAGTTAGATGCGGCCGAGCTTGTCTTTCCTATAGTTTACGCATGAATTTACCGATATATGTTGACCATAATGGCTCAAGCGATCATGTAGATATTATGATTTCAACTAACGAACCACCCGACCGGCCTGTCTTAAACCTTACAGTGAGACATGAATTAATGGAAGATATCAACACATCGAGTTCTCAGGAAAAGTTCGTCGTTACGCTCAATTTCAGAAGAAAAAAAGGTGTAATGGTGACAACACATTAATGAAACTTGGATTTCCGGTGTATAAATCAAGGCACTAAGCTGAAGCAATCTGTAGTTGTACCAAATGCAAATAGTTATGATACTGTTCTCTACACTTTCACGTATTCGCCAGTTTATATATTCATCTAAAAACTTATATAAAATTTATCATTTTACTTGTATTATACAACTGATGGTGGAGCAACCGTTACGGGCAGTATCGGCGTCTGCCTCAGGCTCTCCGGCGAACCGCCATTGATACCCTAATTGAGCTCCGCTACCGCCGAAGGTAAAGATCAGGACGTTTTTTTGGACCGTAGTTAGGGCCTGTTTGGGAGAGCTCTACCATTGAAAACGTGGATCTGGAATAGCAGCTCCACCATGGAGCAGCTCCACCGTGGATCTGGGATCCCACCATGGAGTGTTTGGCTTGTACAGCAGCTCCAGATCCACCAATTGAGGTTTTGGTGGGAATAACCACTTTTGGTGAGATGAGGTGTGTAACCAGTGGCATTGGTGGGTAATTACCACCCAACTCAACGGTGGAGCACCCCTTGAGGAGCTCCATGAAATCCATGGATCTGACCCTCAGATCCAGGATTTTGGTGGATCCAGATTTCGCGGAGCTGGAGCGTTTGGGTAAAATTTCGTGGAGTGAAGCTATTTTTTGTGGATCTGGAGCTGATGGAGCTCTCCCAAACAGGCTCTTAGACTTACGCAGGCTCCAAATTTTTTCCAGCATCCACCACCGATCACATCTCCTCTCGTTTATACTTTTATTTGCCTAACCAAACTTATGACGTGGAGCAGCTGTACCTTCTTCTTTGACGGCAATTTGTTTTCGAAGTTATCTATAAGGCCGATCAACCAAGGGTTATAGGCTAAATCCCAAAAAAAAAAATCACAAGTACACCCACCGAACATGTAAGTTAATGGGGGCTTCATACATGTGCCATACCGGTAGTCAATCTAGCTAATAGCTATGTAGCTTGAACTTCCATTGTACTCATATTAGATCATCTATCATAATTAACACTAGTACAACTGGAAACCAGCTCCTGAACTCTTGGATGTTTTCGGTCTGCTTCAAGTGTAACCCAGTACACACACACACACACAAATATTAGCGTATCTTTGTTTTTGACGTGTTGTGTACGAAGCTTTGAAGCTCACAGAAGCGTCAACCGATCAAAAGGCTCAACGAAACTAGTGAATGAATCAAGAGACTGAAATGAAGAAAAAAAAAATGAGTTTCTTGGGAATATAAACATCACGCCCAATATTTTTTTTTTGGAGGAACATAATATCACGCCGAATATCATTGTCTTGATTAGTCGTATGTACAAAAAGCAATTGTTTTTTTAAAAATAAACTACTTTACAAATCTTTTTTCTGTCTCTCAACTCAACCTTTTAATTAAAAGAGTTCTTCAACGCAACTAGCAATGTGTCTGAAAGACTCTAAAATAAAAGGCTGGGCTGGGCCATCAAAATAGGCCCATGGGCCATGCTAGTGTGATCGTCCTCGAGTTATGTAGCCATGTCCTCCGACTCACCTCTGATCCTTTGCATTGCCATGCATGATGCATGCTAGCTACTCCACCGTTTGTGGCGTGTAGATAAGAGATGCACATTAGTTGGCTAGTTGCCACATCTTAAGCGCTTTAGCGTTATTATGGGTAGACGGTCTTTCCCGCGGTTTAGAAACACTGTGTAGAGCGTACAGTGATGATATTAGCGAGCTAATTGTCACCACCTCGTTACAGTTTAGAACAGCTCCTTTCAGGAAACTAAAATTTTGCCCATTCTTCTTAACTTGCCAGTTCTTTTTAGCTGAAACTTATGACTTTTGGATGTAACTTTTAGCTCTTGGACTATTCGTGCGAGAGATTACAGAGTAATAGAAACTCACATGCGGTTTTTGCCAATATAAATGAAGTCAGTACAATATTTACTACAATTAACTAGTAGACCCTATCTTGAAAAGATAATCCGTTTAAAAACTAGTTACTGTAGAAAAGCCGAAAAACAGTTTTTAGAAGCTGAAAATAACAAGCCCTATGGCTTTTCCGAATAAACAAACGGGACGACTTCTCTGCTAACTTTTTGAAATGACTTATCGGCATTCGATTCATTCACATAAGTGTTCACGCTAGGACGAAAAACCAGCTGCAACCATAAACTACCAACCTTAGCGGAAAAGAACCTCCTATTTACTTGACACTAGATACATAGGAATCGGTTACACTTAAATTAACCAACTTCTCAAAAAGAAAAGAAAGAAAACAACAAATCAACAATGTACGTACTACGTTGTACACGAGCCTAAATACAACTCTTTGTATACTACAACTAATAACCAACGTGCCCGTATACGATGATACGTGCAGTACGCCACGTACATCTTTATGTGCGACGTGGCGAAGTCGTTGAAGTTGGAGCCGGACGCGGTGGTGTACGCACCCATGTCGTCGAACACGAGCCAGTCCGGCCCCCACGCTCATCTCCGGCAGCTGGTACCCCGTCACCACCGTGTCCAGGGAGTCGCACGTCGGCGTGTGCGTCTTCCCGCCGTGGTGCGGGGTGGCTAGCGGCCTCGGGCGCGGCACGTAGTGGTCCATGAGGATGCAGTTGAGGGAGCCGTAGAGGCCGTCGTCGATCCAGTACTGGCGCACCTCGCCGCGCGTGCGCTTCCCGATGACGCGCGCGGTCTCAGCGAATTACCTCCCCGGCTCTGTTGGAAGTAAGGGCCTGTTTGGGAGAGCTCCACCAGCTTCAGATTCACGAAAAACATATTCGGATTCAATTTTGCTAGCCAAACAGTTTTACCTCCAGCAGCTCCACCAAAACCATGGATCTGGCTCCAGATCCACTAAATTGGTGGAGCACCTCAAGGGGTGCTCCACCAAACTCAAGTTGGTGGAGTTGGGAAAAATTACCCACCATGCCACTGATTACACAAAAAAAACGGTTCGTTCTTTCTTTCCCGTCCTCTTCCCGTCGCCGCGCCGCCTCCGGCCAGCCGCCTCACCGCCCCCAGCCGCCCGCTCCGCTCCTCCCTGTCGCACGGATGCGCGCTCGGCGGCCGCCGCGCCACCGGCCGGCGCGCCGCCTTGCGCGCTTGGCCGGCGCCGCCGCCTCCTCCTGCGCGCGCGCGTGCGCCTCGGCCAGCCGCGGCACCGCCGCCGCCGCCGTGCCCGCCGCGGCGGCCGCCGCCGCCGGCCGGCCGCCCCCGCCCCCCAGCCGCCGCTCCGCCTCCTCCTCTGCGCGCGTGCTGCCTCATCGGGAGGAAGAAGAATGGAACTGCTCCACTGACGCGTGGGGCCCAGGTGGAAGTGAGATAGAGAGGGAGGTGGAGTTGTACCAAACACTTTGACGAATCCCAGATCCACGATGGAGCTGCTCCACGGTGGATCCAGGTGAATCTGGTGGATCTAGGTGGATCTGGAGCTGGTGGAGCTCTCCCAAACAGCCCTAAACTCATTAACTCAGTTGAAGCTAAACTCATCAACCCCAATTGCTACTCTTTTAATAAACACACACGCTTTTTCCTTTGAAATGACACACGCATACAAGTGAGAGGACGAATGAACACAGGAGAGACTTCTTTTATAGCAACGCATGCCTTTTCTTCTTTATGTTATTCACTCCCATCTCAATTTTACTCAATAGATTACATGGTTTAAATAAGCCTCATCCACACACTAAGTCCAATAACTAGGATGTATTCTCACGCCACTGTTCGGTATGTTCTCCATGATCCGCATGACTCGCACACTGCACACTAACCAAAAGACTTGCTCCACTAACCAACAAACATAGTTAGTGGACACGACCGGTGCAGACATACTGTTACTTGACCAAGTCTATGACCATACAGACCTGACCAACTTTGAGTCCTTCTTCGATCACGGTACTTCGACCATGCCACTTCAACCACAGATGCTCGACCACAGCTCTTCAACTACGGCTTCTCGACCATGGCTCTTCGACCATAGCTGCTACTCAACTTACGAGTACTTCGACCATAGCTTATCGATCGCATCTCCGGTAATACCGCTCACATAGAGCCGATACTACCATTCTTCGACCACACGGGTCTTCCAAGCACCGATGGAGTACTGTAGCTTACGAGTACCTACTAGTTACTGTAGTTCCGACTATTGACCAGCTACTGTAGCTTACGACCACTACGTAACTCGACTAACGACTGTGACTACTATGACCAGTTCGCTGTAACTCTGACTACTATGTAGCTGGATTCATGATTGTGACTACTATGACTGGTTCACTGTAGCTACGATAGGTACACTATACTTTGGAGTCTCCAACTTCTCTCCAACTCCAGGTCTCGACTTCTACATGTACTCGGACACTCGAGTATTCGACACACGATTACACAGTACTCGAATACACCGAGTACTCAACACGACTACACAGTACTCGAACACACTGAGTACTCGACACGACTATATAGTACTCGAACACACTGAGTATTCGACACGACCACTATCAGCAATACAACAAGATTAGTTCTAACAATCAACTCACTAATCTTGTTGTCATTATATTTTAGTATCTCTTTGCCAAACTTCAAAGCAGCGCTGGATGGTCATCAGCATCAACCATAACGAGATGGCCTCCTCCTTCTTCGGCTTGCGGCACTTACTGACAAAGTGCCCATGTATGTCACAGTTGTAGCACTATACCTTCTTGTTAAACTTGCGCTCACTGGTGTCGGAGTCGCTGTCATCGCTGTTGTCCATGTCGTCGTTATGGCCGTCTCTACGACCACCACCTATGACGCGGCTGTGCCATGGTCACGGTTCTTCTTTGCATCACTGCCTGAACCTTATCCTTTCTTTTTCTTATTGAGGGTCTCCCACTGCGTGCACATGAGCAACAAATGCTCACTCTGCTTTGCCTCGCCGCTGAAACTAATTCGGACGCATTCATATAGGCTTTGTACCATCCGACGAGATCTTCGACTGTGAGGGTCTTCAAGTCCACGCACTGCTCGATGGAGGTGACGAGCTGCATGTAGCGTGCTAGAGCAGCCCAAAGAAAACTGCGAACAATGGTAATTTCATCTACTGTTGTGTCGCCCAATGCACAGATGCCAGTGAAGACCGGTCGAGTGATCGACGTCACGCGACCGGCGAAGTCTTCAACAGTCTCCCTTTCTTCTATCCTCAGCCCCTCGAAGTCTCTCTTGGGGGTCTATAGCTTGGCTTCATGCACGCGCTCATGCCCTATGTGTGACGTCTTGATTGCCTCCTAAGCCAACTTCGCCGGGTCTTTCCTGGCGAGGGAAGACATGACTTCTTTGGCACGGCCTGGTAGATGGCATAATATGCCATCAGATCCTTCTGGTACTCCGCGTCACTAGGCTCCACTGCTTCCCACATGTTCTGAGCCTGAAGAGTGACACGCATCTTCATTGCTCAAATCATATAGTTCATACGAGTGAGCTGCGGATACGACAATATCACCGCGCTCTCCTTCACCACCTACGAGTCGACATATCAGCTCACAGCAAGCCTCACACTTCGGACGGAGACACACTCCTTTCTTCCCTCGGCATCTTCTCTGACTCATGGGAACCTGCTCTAATACCAATTTGTTGGAACTGAATCCATGCTTTCTTCCTTGGAATGACACATACACGAGTTGCGAGTAAATAATTATGAAGGAAAAGAAGGCGTGCGTCACCACAAAAGAAGTCTCTCCTGTATTTATTCCCCCTCCCTACTTGTGTGCGTGCGTCGTTCTAAGGAAGAAAACATGTGTTAGTTTTCGCCGGTAAGTAGCGATCGGAACTGATGGATTTAGTTACAACAGGCTCGCCGATCACCTTTGTGCACGACAGGTCATCAAAGTACTGCGCGAGCGCAGTGTTGATCACCACCGCCGCCTCGTCGAACGTGGCGCCGGCCATAAAGCCACCATTGATGTTGAGGATGCGCATGGGTGGCATGGCGAGGGCCACGTCTGCGTTGAAGGCCGCGTGCGTGGCCTCGATGGCCCCGTGGTAGACGTCGGTGCGCGATGCGCCGCTCCCAACATGGAAGGAGACACCGGCAACGTTGAGGCCTGCACGCTGTGCAGCACGCAGGAGCGACAGCACCTCCTCGGGATGCGCACCATACTTGGTGCTGAGGTTGACCTTGGCCTCGCCACCGTTGGGGGCCTTGAGGCGGTCGAAGTGACGTGGTCGACAAGTTGTGATCGGTGAAGTGGTTAATAATACATGGTCGAGAAGTCGTGGTCGAGCAGCCGTGATCAAAGTGGCATGGTCGAGCAACCGTGGTCGAAGGACTCCAAGCATGACTCGAAGGACTAAAAAATGGTCAGGTTTATGTGCGGTCGTAAACCTAGTCAGGTAGCAGTATGTCTACACGATTCCGATCGTGTCTACTGGCTGTGTTAGTTAGTTAGTTAGTAGAGCGAGTCATTCAGGTAGTACACAGAGTGCGAGTCGTGCGGATCATGACCGGAATAGCCAGTTTTTTTGTTAGCATGTAATTGTAATCTGAGGCGATAAATACAAAGGAAAAATAGAAAAACTGTACGGTATTATGTAATACCAAAACTCTTATGTGTCTTGAGTTGATTGAAAAATATTCATGTGTGTTACAATCATTAAAGATGTGTGTTTTGATCCGTGATCTGGGCCAACACAGGAAAGTCAAGCGTTTTGCACACAGTTAGTGAAGGTACTTAGTTCCAAAAAAACCCCGATTTACATAGACGACAATTTCGCTATGCATGAACAGCGGAAATGGAAGAGCTAGTTGGGAATTGAATGCCAAGTATATATATAGCTAGCTAGAGGTAGCACTTCGTAATTAGGTCAGTTGATCTGCATCAATGTACTCACCACGTTGCTAGTGAGTATGATGTCCAGTGACCGATCAGGCTGGTGAATTTGATGTCAAGTCAAGCGAGAAGAGAAGATTGGTTGGTCGATCGATGCTTCTCGGCGTGTGCAGCTTAGTTGCAGCACAAGGATCGAATTAGGCACAACCGCACAAGGGTCAGGTAGGACTATAGGAGAGATTTTACTGTGTTACGGCTGTACAGATGGGTTTGTGTCACAAGCTAATCCGAGACCGCCATGGTAAAAAAAAACACTGTAGCAGCACTGATATATGGGGATTTTTTTAATAGCTGCTACAGTGTTTATTGGCACTGTAGCTGTACGGAAATATTACTTTTAATGGCTGCTACAGTATGTATTGCCATGTGTGTCGTTGTCTTATTGATTTGTTACACCAAATTATTTATATCACTATTACATATTAGAATTTTTCGTCAGGTAGGTCCGTGTAGTGCGAGAGGTGGCTAGCTGCGCGGTCAAATCGACATGCTAGCCTGGCTGCACGTACGGTAGTAGCTCGAGGTCGATCGAGTATTCCCTAATTCCTCGTCTCTTTGAATGCACTTCAACGTACTACTAGCTCGACGTAAATATGGACTCCATATTTCGTCCTTTCTCGGCCGGTTCGTTCCCAGACTCTTCCTTGATTCAATGTGCCCATGAGCTAGGTCCGGTCAAAGAAAAGGAATATATGTATGATGTTCTTAGGATGGCTTTATGATATTATTATCGGCACGTTTGCATACCAGTTTAATTTGCTGGAAAAACTAAATGTCTTCGAGCATGTTGGAAGCGTTGGAATTGATTAGTATATACACATGCATGTCTTCAGCCAATCAGGTGGAAAAACTGGCGGAGCTAGATGGTGGTCCGGGTGGTCCCCGGACCACCATGCGGCCGGCGCCGGATACAATTATACGAATACGATTATACGCCGGTCTGCGCCCCTTCGTATCCTTGCTGTGTTGCGAATACGATTATACGAGCAATGGCGATCTGCAGTACGCCTCAAAAGTCAAGTTACGAGAAAAATATCCAGCATACGCACTCAAGCGATGGAATTCGTAATCTCCACAAAGGTGCATTCATATATAATCGTTAGTACTTAGTAGAGTAACTCGTTCCTAACTGAAATTGCATCAAGATACATAAAAACAGATACAAACATGAGCAGAGCAAAGCAGACACAAAGTAAGATAGTGGTAGCTTTTGTGCATGCATTTACAATGTCTGACTGTAATATCTACTCAAGCTCTACGATATGACCATATCGATATCTCATATGAAAACAACGAAGTAGACCAAACTCTCTTGCACTAACTCCTTTTAGATTCTTTTGCACTAATTTTTTTATGCGAAAGCGGTGAAAACAGTCTGAGTTACGAGTAATAGGATCTAAAATCATATGCACAAATCTTCGTCCAATTAGCCTCGCTCGTTTAGTCATGTTTCCTTTTTTCTCCCAATCTCTCCTAGAGCTAGAGACTAAGCAAATAAGCCCTAACTCGAGCAGAGGGATAATGTTTATCATTGGGTCTATTTACTTATCAAATTGGTATTGCTTCACCGGTAGCTACCGCAAGTGTTGAAAGAATATTTTCTGCAATGACCTTTATCAAGAATAAGTTGAGAAATAAGATAGGTGATAGCCTTCTGGATGATTGTCTAGTGACTTTTATTGAGCGGGATATTTTTTTACAATTGAATGAAAAGAGATCATCAACACTTTCATGGCTATTAGAAGGCGCAAGCCTGATAAGAAGAAGTAGTGACATATTGTTCTTCAACTATTATGGGTATGTAATATTTCAATTCTATGTTAAGAAAGCTATACTCGTCTATTTTATGAATTCTGTATGTCCTTTTTTTTCTTAATTGCATTTTGTAATTCATATACTTGTGTACCGACATATTAAATTTATAGCGGTTAAAAAAATTTTAGACAATGGACCACCATAGCTACAAATCCTAGCTACGCCACTGGAAAAACTCAAATGTCTTCGAGCATGTTGGAAGCGTTAGAATGACAGCATGTGTTTCCAGTTTGACCTGAGCAAACTCCGGGCCAGGCCCAGGCTCAGCCCGGGTCCGTTTGAGCCTATGAACCCGAGCCGAACCCAGGCCCAGCCCTTATCCGTTGAAGTTGTCAGGTCTACTCCCTAGTAGTGCCTAGCAGTGATACGTTTTGTCTAAAAAACAAGTATTTTGGTGGGGTCCAAGTCCGAGTCACACGTGTATTGATTCAGGGGCGGATTCAGGGGTGGAGCGGGGGCTCAAATCCCCCTACCACTACCGGACCCTTGGAGTCCCCCTAAAGTCCCCCTAAATTTTTGGCCATAGATGTATAATGTAGAAGGGGCTGAGGTCGAGCTGAAGGTACTTCAGCCCCTCCAAAAAATTTTCCTGGATCCGCCACTGTATTGATTAGAAGTAAATTAAACCTTGTTTTTTTTCCAAAGAAAAAGTTGCTACCAAGCCATGTCAAAACTTCTTTACAATGGCATAATGCAAACTTTGTGCTGTTCCGAAAATTCCATCAGTCATTTTCGCTCCATGCAAAGCATGCAGGAGCCAGGAGCTGTTGCTGCATGCATGGAGCTACCACATAGGCACACAAATTCCTCGCACAAACATGATTTTATTGATTTACAGTACGGTACGGGCAGGTAACAGATGTCTGAAAGCTAGCCCTAACACGGCCTAACATATTCAGGTCCAGCATCACGCGTGCTATTTTGCATGCTTGCTCACGATTTAGTCTAGATTTATCATATATGGTGAAGTTGATCTAAATTTGTATCTGTGTTCGTATAGGACACTACATCATTTTATGTTAGAAGTGACATGACCGATGGCAAAACTATACGCAGAATGTGGCTGTGATCAATATGGCTTTTTTTGAGTGGTTTATGGCTGAAAAGCACTGTAGCTAGCTGAAAAAACACTGTAGCTGAAAGAGCCTTATTTAGCATAATTAAATTTAAAAAAATTGAAAAATTGAAAAAACATATTAGCCCATCACGTATAATGCAAACAAATACGGGAAAAAAAGAACCGGCAAAAAAGCTCAAAAAAAGCCAAAAGTTCAGAAAAACGAAGTTTACGATAATGAAAAATAAGCCAGAAGCTGAAGCCGAAACGAGCGGGACATCAGACGTGGTCCGTGGTTTTTTTTCTACAATGGTTTTTCACGTTAAATCCTTGTCTCCCATTCTTCCATCATTTATTTTTGCTGTATGTTTTACAATAAATAGTATCAGAGCTCTGGGTTAATCTTGAGCTGCTGCCCCCGGGAAAAGGCATGTTGACTGGGGGCACACACTACGAAATCTGCACAACATCTGGGGGTAGCTATCACGTGGCATCAAGTAGAGCTCTGTTCGAGAAAAAAATCCAGAGGTTTCTCCACGAATCTGAAGTGGAAACTTTCCTATCCCCCAATTGTAGTCCCGCGTCCAAATGATAAAACCCGAGGCAACCAAGAGGCGCCCTTGGTTCGACACAAGAAGCTTTTTCCAGTACCCTCGATTCGGCCCAACGTCAATAGAAAACCGAGAGGATCGCCAGGAGCTATCGGCCTCTGCCAGCAGGCAATGCAAGACGTGAAACTTCGTACACATCTTACTTAAGATGTCAGAAATCTATTCCATCTATGAATCACAAAAACTTACATCAAAGTTCAGACCTTTTTGATATTTAAGTAAGGATGCACAAAAAATGACCTAGAACCAAAAACAATGATCAAGACTTACTCATGGGTAGATGATAGCTAAGATAGTTTTGAATATATTTTCACTTATCACAGCAAGCAAGAACCCCAAGAAATCACTCCAAAATTCTCAAATCAAGAAATCACTTGAAGATAAAAAATATGTAAAAACCGAGTTTCTTGATGAACTTGCTACAAAAGTGTCTAGATGGGTGGAGGATGATTCGCAGAGCTTCTCTCCATCTCTTATATGTCCTTGGCACAGTAAGATCAAGAAAATTGTGAGAAGAAAGGAAAAAAACCAACCAAATTAGAAACAAATCAATCAAATAGAGAAATAGTCATGGAGCATATCAAAGATTGATTCTATTGCTGCTTGAGGAGGAATATTTTGCAGCTACTCCACCTTGGAGGACAGAGAGCACTCAAAATCCTAACACTAAAACAAGAGAGCACATGAGTGGTGGGTTAGATAGTTAACCACAAGTCTTCATCCTAACCTCCTTTTATAGATGGGCTAGCCAGCCACATCTATCCCTTAGTGAATACTATCCACTTAGCATAAATAGGAAAATCCAGTAACCCCACACACAGGTTTTACTTATACATGTTCACTTATGCACGTTTTTCAAAGGGCATAAGCCCAAATCCTTTAAATTCTTAACCTTGATCCATCTTGATCACACGAACTTCACCTTGACCTAAACCGCTCTCCCATGGTTTTGGTCCAAGTTAGTTTCTGGTATTTTAGTCAAACTACCAAAATACTCTTCGTTAACCCAATCGTCAGCATCCATTGTAAACAATCGCCATACTTGTCACATATAGGTGCACCATTAGCTTGCTATGCATTGCCAAGTCACTTCCATCCTAGTTTCATCAAACCACGGCTCACTTGGCCCGTCTAAACCCCATGATGCAATCCCACTGTTTGAACTCGCATTCAACATTTTTCATCTTTCTTGTGCCATGCTTGAGCTCACTGTCTCACACAACATTCTCGATCATTTTGGGCCTCTGCTCCTCTATAAGCGTAGCCCTGATTCTCGTCGTTGACCATAATTGACTCCTTATGAATGTTATCTTTAACATGCATATATAGCTAGTGTCACTTTTCTATTAGATTTTAAGGTAGACACATAGTCATATACATACCACCACACATGTACAACACATGCACACATCCTGTGAGTGCTCCCACTAATACACGACTGGAATTGTGAAGGCTAGAGTTAAATCTGTGACCACATAGAGTATAAGTACGTGCTTTCTTACTGAAACATACTTGTGTGTGTAAAGCTACGCACTAGGATATTTTTTATATTGGCAAGTATGTTTCACAATAAATCTATTGTATTATTTCCACGTGAGCAAACAAAATATATGTCCTTCGTATTTTACTCGATAGTCAAAGTTAGAAAATTTTAAATACACGATCACAAGCTTCATGTATTTTTTTGAACGAAGGGAACCTTAATTTTTCCTTCTATCCTTCTCATGCTATCTCTTCACATTTGTCCCTTGCTTCTTTTTTTTTTCCGGTGGGATGAAAATGACCTTCACCGGATGAGGAAGGAAAAGAATCCAGTACGTGTATCAATTCAAGGCCCGTGGGGTAGGTGGAGCCGGGTGCGGCTTGAATTTGTATCACCGGCCAAGTCGCAGCTAGCCCACCGCCGTTCGATGGTTCACGCCAATTCAGCGTCGCACTTATAGCTTGGTTTGTTTAGGTGTGGCCCTCTGATTTCTGATTTATTTTTTATTATTTCTAAATTTTATTTTATTTTTCAGTTTTTTGAGCTTTTTTTGCTAATTTTTTCCTATATTTGTTTGTATTATACGTGCTGGGCTAACTCGTTTTTCATTTTTAAAAATTTAAATTTAATTATACCAAATAAGCCACCATCAGTTACAGTGTAATTTCAGCCAACTACAGTAAATTCAACCACAAGCCACAAAAATTCAGTCTAACTGAGCACCTAACTAGTTCAACAGTGCTACATGTAGTACTGTTTTCAGATTTAAAAAATAAGGACATGAAATATAATGCTATGTCCCAAATAGCATTTGGTTTCTAACTTTTAGTTTTCCGAAGGCAACAGTCATGTGAAATGTTTTGGCTTTTTAACACAATTTTTTTTGCATTGTCCGTAGAAATATAATGACGCTTTTATTTTTCATCTTTTTCTTTGTTTTCTTTAATTAAATACTTTAAAAAAACTAGCAGCCGCTATAATGTCATTTTAGCCAAAAGCTAATAGAAAAAACAAAATCAAACGGGGCCAATTAATGCATGTGCAATTGTTTTGTTCAAGCACGGGAACTTAATCAAAGGTACTGTTTTGAGACTAAAAAGGAAAAAAAAATGAAGCATATTGCAATGCAGTTGTCCAAGAACCGGCAGGAACATTTGCAAGTTGATAGTCCTACATGTTGTCATCTACATGGTATAATTGGACAGGGATAATGCATGAAACTAGCTAGGTAGGTAGGTTAATGCGTGTGCAGTCTCATGCATGCATGCTTCTCGATCGATCGACCAGCAGGTTAGCTAGATCGATCAGGGTAGGTGGATTTGAACGACCTAGTTCCAATGTCTCCTTAGTTTGAACCGAGACGAAAAGGGATCAAGAAACATAACCACGAAATCTATGTCTGGTCGATATATCAACAGTGAAGGAAGTGATCGAGTAGGTGGAGAAAATTAGATGATCTATCGGGTGACGTTTCCGCTACTGACGAACGACCGGACTCGCCTGAATTCAACGACCAGTTGAAAACGAAGACCGGACAACGCAGCAGTTAAACGGAACGCGTTCATACGCGGGAGTACAGCACAGCAAGCTAGCGTCCCTGCTTTAATTTGAGATTAGTTACTGACTTACTGACCCTGATCGACGTCCAATTACATGATTAAGGGGGTGTTTGGGACTGCTTCACTCCACGTTTTTCAGCTCCGCTCCACGTTTTTTAGCCAAACAGGTTCAGCTCCACGCACTCTGTTCAAGGAAAAAAAGGTGGAGTTGTGAGAGCACCTAAAGGGGTGCTCCACAAACTCTAGGTTTTTTGTGGAGCTGCTCCACAGTAGAATTCGTGGAGCAGAGTTTGTGGAGCAGTCTCAAACACCCCCTAATTGTCGACCATCTTGAATGAGTATTCGCGTTCCTGGCTAACTCATTTTTTCCCTAAAAAATAGCTTTACTGACAGTGCTTCGACACTAGATAGAAAAAGATTAGACTGACGTTGTGGTTTGAGTGAACAGAAGTTGCCATCTAAATTGTAAAATACGACAATAGCGCTTTTCACTACGCTGGACACATTGATCTCATGGTCCTGATTAATTATTGTTGACAGAATGAGTTTGCATTACATATGTGACCGACCATGTGATTGAGGGCATGCATAAGCCGTCTGTCCATGGCATTGTCGCTGAAATAGTTTTTGCAAAAACCATGCATGACTTGTGCTGAACCTAGCCAGGAACCAATGGAAAAAAAAAACTGGTTTCGGCTACCTAGTAGGCTAGTACTACATCCCTGCTCGAACTTGCGATTCCAAACTTTTTCTTCTTCAAGAAGTTATCAATTTGCAATCTAGTACTTAATAATCGTCCATCAGTCAAGAGTAAATAACACAACTTGCACCGGTATTTCTGGAGAGAGCCTGCCTGACCGACGGGTCCAGGAGTTTACATGCTTCCAATAATCGCCAGTCACTCGAAGCTAAGAGCCATGCATCTTGACAAGCAATAAGCTCAATTGAATTCCATGATCAAATTAATTTGTATTGTCAGTTAATTAAGCAACATGGGTTCACACACAACGTTGAGACAACTACTGACCATGGTCTCCCAGGTACGCGTTACCGCTATCTATCTAGACCTCCAGAATATTATACGACGAGAACCTCTGACTCTGATCTGACGGACTAGGTGAAGAAAAGAAAAAGTATCTCGTCCATACTCTGCTTATTTGGATTTGAGTTTCTAATTTTTAGCTTATTTTTTACTATTTATATATTTCATCTTTTTGAACTTTTGGTTTTTTGAATTTTTTTTGTGGGTTCTTTTATATATTTGTTTGCATTATACGTGATGGGCTAACATGTTTTTCTATTTTAATTTTTTTAAAATTTAATTATGCTAAATAATTCACTATCAGTTACAGTGCAAAATAAATCAGTTACAGTAAAAATTCAGCCATAAACCAAACTTATTCAGTTCAAATGAGCACAGTATAAAACCAGCTGAAATGGACTACCCGTTAGAAATGACGGGGCAAATCGTAATTCAGTTGCGGCCTGGAACCCGACATGTCCATCCACGGGATTGCTGCAGCAAATTCGGCGACTTCTCAACAGATGGCGATTCGAAATTAAAGGGAAATGGAAAAAGCAGAAAACGAAACGTTACCAAAGACAGCCGGGGAGTTGTTGGCCCTCTTCTTCTGGTTTCTGTAGTTTTCACTTCTGCCTCCTTTTTCGGTTTCTGTAGTTTTCACTCCTGCCTCCTTTGAAAATCGAAATAAACAAGGACTCTAAAACCGTGTGAACGTGTCATTAGTCAGATTGGAATTTGTGCTGCGAATTGACAGGCTGTTTCATAGGGAAAACGAGGCCTGGGAACGGACAGGACCAGCAAACAGAGCCTGGGATGCGGGAGATCCTCTGTAGCTGGGCAACTAGAGGCACACGCTCTCAAGAGCACTCCTGCAAGTAGGAGTGGATATCGAGCCAACTCATCGTCTTATCGAGTTTTTCCTAAAATTGATATAGTTTGATTTAATATCATTTTACGTATAATTTGAAAGTATTTTTAGAAACGAGCTAACGAGCCAAGTCGAGCCGAGTTAGAGTAAAATTCAAATTCTTTTGAAATTTAACTCATTTTAATGTTTAACCAATTGACAAATATAATTGAAACAATTTTGGACCCAACCAACGAGCCCCACTAACGAACTTTTTTTCCACCCCTACTTGCAAGCACCAATATTCGCCATGCGAAATCATCGCGAACCCTCGCTTGCTGCCATGACTTACAGGAACCTAGACCAATCTGGAAGTCAGAATGTGCGACCGCCATCGATCGATTTTAGAAAGGTTCAACCGCCGCCCGCATTTTGAAAACTAATCTGCAGCCGCAACCGGCAAGCAACTATTCAAATCAAGGTACATATGCAACTATGCAAAACAACTGACCCACTAGCAAAAAGACAACAAAAGGTTGCAAATTAATTCGAAGCTTCGCGTTAAGTTCTGGCGCCATGCGTTAGTATATATTTTCTGAAATCTGAACAAAGTACAACATTGCACTAGTGCGCTGTGGGCACACATGATCAGACCAAAAGCTTATTTGGTTTGAAAAGTCAGCTTATATGCAGGACTGCCAATCTCCATCCAATCCAGTGCCACAAAGGATCAACGGTGACGTACATGATTGCATCGCATCCACCTTTGGATAACAGGAATACTTTAGTTGTGTTCTTACAGGGAAATTAAAGTGTACCATTAGTCGCTTAATCTACCGGTTTCTAGTGCAACACCCTCTGCTACTGAATCAACACAAGTTGAAATCGTTGGAGAATCCGCACAAGTCTTCTCGGTTTAGGAAGCTAATCTTGATTAATTACTCTACTGTCAACAATCATATAATCCAGCTTTGGTCTGGTCCATGAAGGCATGAGATGTTTTTTTTCGCTCTAATGACGTATGTCTTCCGTGATTAGCTAGACATTAGTGTGCGACTATTTGAAGTTTTGAACATCTTCTACTCTGCATGGATTAAATCATTTAATTACGGTTACGTCAGATCGTTGTGACCTAACCGTGGGCAAAGGCTCGCCTAATAGGTTGAACGGGAGACAACACGCTCGTATGTGAAGGAAGAAACATCTGGCGAATAATCTTTCCACAAGTCCTTTATTCTTTACTGCAGGAGCTATTGGTCCGGTTCTTTTTTGGCTTTTTATGGTTTTTTCCTGTCCCATAAGTCCCATAACATATACACTAGTATACTGAGTAACAGGAAAGGGTTTTTTTTTAAGTATTAGTAACAGAGTAAGTGTTGACAAACAAATAAAACAAGAATCTGCACACAAAAAAAAGGGCAAACAAGAACTGTGCAATTCTTAGCTATACCGAGCCCTAGCCAAGCTTGTTTGACGTCCGAAAGTTCCGGGAATGAGGCAAGGCTGTTCCGTACTGGGTTCGGTCTGTCCGGCAAGCAGCTCGGTTGAGCTGAAATAAACTAGTTTATGATTAAAATTGTATTGAAACTAGTTAAAATTTTACTGTAGCTGATAGTAGTTTATTTGGTATAACTAAATTTAAAAAAAATTAAAATACAAAAAATAGATTAACCCATTACGAATAATACAAACAAATACAAGAAAAAGAACAAGTAAAAAAGCTCAAAAAAAAAGTCAAAATATCAGAAAAGGACGAAATTTAGAAATAGTAAAAAATAAGTTAGAAGCTAGAAGTTTAAATCGAAATAAACGAGACCTAAATCCAACAGGTAACATGTGGCACTAGTTAAACATGGAACATTGCAAAAGTGAATGTAAAAGCTAAATTATTAAGGCATCAGGCTAAGACAAGATGCTTCCAGTAGCTAGTGCAATATCTAATTTCAACTTGGCCTTCTTTCCACTTCGCATGAGAGAGATGATAGCTATAGGTCCAAATTTTCACCAACCAATCCACGTAGCTCCGATGGCATTTGAATGATGATGGACAGATGCATGGCGACCTTAGTTTCCTGGTCAAACTCGAGATGCACCAGACACCAGATTATACGAACGGTCCTTATCAAATCGATACTTATCAAATATTTCTTCCCATGCAAGCGATTTTTCCTCTTTTTGCCGCCCTTTTTTACATTGGAGAGGTTCGCAGCCTCAAATAAAATCCTTCCTATGGTACAGCAAATGCCAAAACTCTACTCATCATGTCAGTGCCTTCTGCAAAGAGTATTTCATTTCAATCCTAATGGGGCTAGCATTTGACGTGGACAGAGCGTGAGCTCCCCACAACACAAAGCTCGATCATCGAGTGAGAGAAAAATGAAGAGGAAAGGTTCATGTATATCTTGATATTTGGGGGGAAAACTATATATATGGTTGATGAAGAGTCATTGAAGCATAATTTTTAATAAAAATATGTCAGTCCAAACACGTGAAACTAGTTCGCTCGGTCAAACATGTTTTACAAGAAGACGCTAGCTAGAAATGCTAGATTTCTCCGACGTCAAAGAGAATTGGTTTGATTTGTAATAATAAATTTGAAACATTCGGTTGTTGGCACCTCAACTTTGGAAGAGTGTTTTCACGTATAATTGTAGTCGTGTCCCCACTTCTCAGTACCCACATGTACGTCTAAATTCAGAGATGAGCGCTAGCCCGGAGACTGCATGCACTAGTGTTGCAAAGTCGTTCTCACTAGCTTTGCAGGTGCTCTTCGCCGCCAAGAACAACAAAGACAACATTTTTGGCTAACTTTTCGGCTAACAAAGATAACATTTTCGGCTAATTAACTCGATCATCATAGTCAAGTTTTACTCGATCTCTTATGCCTAGCTAGCTAAAACTAAGCTCAAAGCTGGACGCAGAAATTGCCGCAAATGCGTGCTCTTTCCCCTTGCTTGCAAGGACGTGCACTAATGACACATAATATACTAATATCTATTGGATAAATTCGTCATTGGAAATTTACAGAATCCATTATATATGCCATCCCTTGTTTCATTGACATGTCAATGGTACAATGAGTGGCAAATAAGGGATTGTGCAAACAGGTAAATAAGGATGCTAATGTCTATATTAGGGACAACGTAACTGTTGTGGCATGATATATATATATATATATATATATATATATATATATATATATATATATATATAAAATATGAATGGGGCAGGATGAAAATTTTTCATCCTATCTTTTAATAATTAAAAAAGACAAGGATAAATCGATACATTCCTCTATACATATGACACTATACTGTTAGGCTTGCCCTAAGTCCCTTAGCTAATCCTAATATCTGAGGGGTTGGGCACTCCACAACAGTAACCTATAGCTGCAGTACAGTGGTAGGTAGGTAGCTAGCTAGGAAGAAGGTTACACATGCATGCAAAATGTTTATCAACTCTTTAACATGCACGCAGTACTAAGTATACTAAGCATGCATGCACCCAGCTGATTAGAGTTGCACTGAAGAGTTGATCCAAGCATAAGCACGCAGTTCCATGGTTTCCTAGTCATTTTTTCCCCTTAATTCAGCACGCACGTTTGTAACAACGGCGTCAACCAGCCAAACCCATGAGCGAGAGGCGGCCAGTCCAAAGCTAGATTCAAATATATAATAAGCTAGACACAGCGGTTTAACTCCACCTACCCTTTTCCCGCGCTTCGCACTGTCCTATACTCCTATATATATAGTGTGCAGCACGGCACGAGCAAGTTATACAGCTCAAGCAAGCAGCAAGGACTCGACATATACGCGGTAGCCTGCAGTGCAAGCCCCTCCAGCCTCTAGCTTGCTGCAAACTCTTTCGCCAAACTTGATTAACGAAAGAACAACTACACCTAGCTGCACGTACTACTCCGATCGAAGCTCGATCAGCAATGGAGGTTAAGGTGTTGAGCTCCAAGCTCGTCAAGCCCGCCTACAATGCCGGCGCCGCGCAGCCCGCCGCCACGGAGTACATCCCTCTGTCCATCTTCGACAGGGTCACATACCAAATGCAGATGGCCATCATCTACGCCTTCCCGCCACCGGCCCCTTCCACGGCAGCCATTGAGCAGGGCCTAGCAACGGTGCTGGCCGAGTACCGTGCTTTCGCGGGGCAGCTCGGCGAGGCGCCCGACGGCACAGCGGCCGTGGTTCTCAACGACCGCGGCGCGCGCCTCGTCGAGGCGTCCGTGGACGCTGACCTCGTGGACATGGCGCCGGCCAAGCCCACGCCGGAGCTGCTGCGGCTGCACCCCGACCTGGAGGAGGAGCTCGAGGAGGTGGTGCTGCTGCAGCTGACGCGGTTCCGGTGCGGCTCGCTCGCCGTCGGGTTCACGTCTAACCACGTCGTGGCCGACGGGCACGCCACCAGCAACTTCCTCGTGGCGTGGGGACGCGCCACGAGGGGGCTCCCCATGGGCCTCCCCCCCGTGCACCACCATGAGGAGCTCTTCAAGCCGCGAATCTCGCCTCGCGTCGAGTACGACCACCGCAGCAGGGAGTATTGCCCGCCGTCGCCCACAGCCACGGCCGTCAACAAGCACGGCGACGGCGCTGACAACATCGTCATCCACAAGGCCCACTTCACCAAGGACTTCATCGCCGGGCTCCGCGCCAATGCGTCGGAGGGCCGCGGTCGCCCGTTCAGCCGGTTCGAGACCATCCTCGCCCACCTGTGGCGCACCATGACGCGCGCGCGCGGCCTCAACCCCAACGAGGCCTCCACGATCCGGCTGTCCGTGGACGGCCGGCACCGCCTCGGCGTGCCAGCCGAGTACTTCGGTAACCTCGTCCTCTGGGCGTTCCCGCGCGCCACGGTGGCCGACCTCCTGAACCGGCCGCTGAAGCACGCCGCGCAGGTGATCCACGACGAGGTGGCGCGGGTGGACGGCGCTTACTTCCGGTCGTTCGTGGACTTCGCTTCGTCCGACGCTGTCGAGAAGGAGGGGCTCGCGCCTAGCGCCGTACTGAAGGACGTGCTGTGCCCGAACGTCGAGGTGGACAGCTGGCTGACCTTCCCGTTCTACGAGCTGGACTTCGGCACGGGCTGCCCGAGCTACTTCATGCCGTCCTACTTCCCGACGGAGGGGATGCTGTTCCTCGTGCCGTCATACATCGGCGACGGCAGCGTCGACGCCTTCGTGCCCGTCTTCCAGCACAACCTCGAAGCGTTCAAAGAATGCTGCTACTCCATGGAGTAGAAGGCTGGAGGGACGGTAATTGTGAAGGCAGGCAAAAAAGGAAAAGGAGTTACGTGCCAGACTGCATGCCAACGCGCTGGTTGTTGGATGTCGGGGTCAATTTGGTGAGGGGTGATTATTTGGTCCAGACGCACGTTAAGGCGTCGATTAATTATTTATACCGTACTTAATTTGAGCTAATGATGTTTAAGTTTTCATCTATCCCTTTGGTTGCGCGATCGGTGTTTGATAGCATCTCGATCGAAACAGGGACATTTTCGTGTTTCATCAAGTTTTGGAGAATTTTTGGTACGGATAATCCGTTTTTTATTCGAAAATACATAAATATACCCGCGAGAAATTTTTTTTACAATAATAGTCTCCAGTCGCCCACCCATTAGGCGACTTCGTCCTTTCGCCCAACCGGGAGGCGACATTTAGGGAATATGTGAACCGTTGGGCGACTCACGCAGTCGCTCTACGGTTGAGCGACTGCAATTGCAGTCGCCGAACGGTAGGGCGCAGGGGTGGATATCCGAATATTCGACCGACTGCCGCCCACTACCACCTACCACTTTTCCCTCATTCTCCCTCATTCTGCGCAGAGAGCCAGAGAGAAGAAGAAGAGAGGAGGAAGGGGAAGAAAAGAAGAGCAGAAGAGAGGGAGGAGGGGAAGAAAAGGAGGGGAGGGGAGAAGAGAAGGAGAGGAGGACAGGGTTGAAGGAGGAGGTGAGGGAGGAAGAAGGAGTCCAAGCTATTCCATCAATTTGGATCCAGGTATATTTGTTAATTAGGTTGTATTTACACTATTATTTAGATGAAATATTGGTGTTAGTAAAAATTGTAGATGTAGTATACATTTTGTAGTATAGAACATTTTGTAGTATAGAAATTTTACAACCATTTTTAGTATAGAAAGTTTAGTTTAGTGTTGAACGATGTTATTTGACTTGTCATAAATTTCAATCATACATGTAGGCCTACATCATTAATGGCCAGTACTACATTGAGAGTGTATTATGGTGCTGAAATGATTCGTGAAGGTCCGAATGGTGTGGATTTGAGCGATTTTCCGCAAGTCACTCTCGTACTTCCGGATGACGAGAATGCTCGAATGACAGATGTGCAACATTGGCTGACCCAGAGTTTTTCATTGGACCCCAAGGTGTGCAGCGTCGTTGTGCAAGGGCTTTGGAGCCGGTCTCCCACTGACATCAGATGGGAGTTGAAGACATTGGTGCGTCTGCTTCGTGGAAGGGCTTTGTGCAAAGGTGCCGGCGCCGTGGATACGAGTGTGTCCTGCTTGTGCAACCGTGCTCACTACAAGCAGCTGTGCAAGCTCGTGCGTCCGCCTATGCTTCGGGAGGTGCTAGCAGCTCGGCCGGGCCGCACGTTGGTGGAGCTGATGAAGTTGCTCGTGATGAAGGCAATGCGGTACATGGAGGAGAGTTACGCCGTCAAGCTATAGAGAGGAATCGGGCAAGCCGATGCGGTACATGGAGGAGAGTTACACCGTCAAGCTATAGAGACGAATCGGGCAAGGCGATGAAGGAGAGCATAATGAGTATATCGTGCAGCAGATGGAATCTGATGACCAAAGGGCATGGGATGAAGAGCAAGCTGTAGAGGACGACGAGGAGGACAGTTCCGATGATGAAGAAGTTCCTATCCCACAAGAATGGAACCGGTGTAATGCGGAGGGTGTTTCCGCACTTGATGAGCATGAATCACCATGGGAGTATCATGAGACAGAGGTTCGGGTGCATGCTATGTTTGCTGACAAGGAAGCGCTGCAGGATGCCATCAAGCTTTGGGCCCTTTCAATGCAACGGACATTTCGCGTCGTCAAATCAAGCCAGGAGCAGTACACTGTGAAGTGCGAGCATGCTGGTTGTCCTTGGAGGGTGCACGCACGTAGACCCAAGTATGACACTCACTGGATTGTGTCCAAGGTGGAGCCGCACTCCTACATTCTGAACACTGTCTTGGCGAGGCATCGTAACCCGACGTCCGGATTTATAGCCAATTTGATGTATGGGGAGATAGTGGAGAAGAAAGATGTTGCGGCAACACATATTGTGGTAGCTATTGAGAATAAATTCAAGTATAAGATTAGCTACGCGAAGGCGTGGCGTGCCAAGCAAAAGGCGTTGGAAAAGCGTTTTGGCACTTTCGAGACGGCGTACGACAACCTTGCTCGTATGCTTAAGGTGTTGCAACAAAGGAACCCGGGCACGTACATCGCCGTGCACGAGAAGCAGTCCATAAGTCCACCGAGATTTGTAGTATTGCAGAGAGCATTGTTTGCATTTGGTGCTAGCATTGAAACATTCAAGCACATGCTGCCAGTGATCTCTATAGATGGGACCTTCTTGACAGGCAAATACAAAGGGCAGCTCCTAACGGCCATAGGCGTTGACGGTAACAATCAAATATTGCCGCTGGCTATTGCATTTGTGGAGAGTGAGAATTATGAGAGCTGGTTGTGGTTCTCAGACATGTGAAGGCTGGAGTTGTAGGCACCCATCCTGGTGTGTGCGTAATCCATGATCGCCACGCCGGTATTATAAAGGCGATACAAAAACTTCAAGAAGACCCTGAGGAGAGCGTGCCTTGGCCGGACATGAGGAACCGGTGGTGCAGTCGTCACTTAGGGGCAAACTTTTTCAAGCAATTCCCGAAACAATCTTTGATGAAGCTATTCAAGAGGCTGGCTAGGCAGAACCAGCAGAGGAAATTTGATGCTTTATGGGGGTTGTTGGATGAGCACACTACGAAGAACGTCGACGAGAGGAACAAGGGGCCGGTCACTCCTGGGGCGGCACAACCGCAATGCTTGCCAGCAATCGATGAGTCTAACCCAAGTGGTCCAAGAAGGAGGAGCGCGCGAAATATCAAGTGCTTCTCGCAGTGGATCGAGGGGGAACCATTGGAGAAGTGGTCGCTGTTGCACGACACGGATGGCGCAAGGTACGGAATAATGACAACTAACCTTGCCGAGGTGTACAATTGGGTTCTCAGGGGTCTCCGTTCTCAGCCCCTTGTCGCCATCGTGGAAGGTGTTCTTCACAGCACAATCCGCTACTTCAGGGAGAGGCACGCGAGTGCCGCACTTCATGCGGCCAATCCCAGAGTCCTGTATTCGTCAAAAATTACCGCGTACATGGAGACGAAGGCACAGAAGGGTCAATTGCACACAGTGCATGTCATGGGCAACAGGGAGCATCGTTACGAGGTGATACTCCGTGATAGAGCCGGATTTGGGACATCTCGTTCACTTATTACTCACGAGGTATGCCTTGGAGATCATGCAAATGAACCTAGCTGCACATGCAACAAGTTTAAGTTGTTACACAGGCCATGCTCTCATGTCCTCGCTGCATGCGGAACCATGGGCATGGATCCTTCCAACTTCATGTCCGAGTACTTTTTCAAGGAGAGAATACTCCAAGCTTGGTGTGGGGAGCTCCGGGGGTTCAGGACGGTGGAAAAATTCGCCACTTTGGACATTTCAGCGAGGACCTGGGTTCCGGATATTAACATGCTGAAGGGTGGGAAGGGTCGGCGACAGAGCCGACGTATTAGAAATGACATGGACGAATCACATGCCAAACGAGCCTCATGGCACCCACATGGAGAATTGCTGAGGGGGCCACCTCGGACGTGGCTGGCCGTCGTGGTAGTGGCATGCACATATGCAGCTCGGGTTCGCGCAGCAACATGTGGGATCATAAAAGCTTCCTATATTCACGACCTCCTCGTTGCCCCTCTCGCGTTGCATCTGTTCGCGAAGGTCGTTGTTCTCCTCAGTGAGACTCTCCATTCGGTACTCCAAGTCCCATATTCGAGCCCATAATGTATCCACATAACGATCAACATACCGTTCATGAGGAGAGTCGATCCAACAGGAGAAGTCGCATTTTGCCATCTGGAAAAAAAAAGACGGTAAACTTCGAGGGTCCATAAGCAATAAAAAATGTAATATTACTAATTTGTACCCCAGAGCGTGAGCATCGGAAGAAACGTCGCCCGCCATCGTTCGGGGAATCCAAAATCTGCACGACCGCGTACTCATTGTGTCTGCATTTCGGCCACGCAGGTGAGCACACCGGCTTGGTATCAATCGGTACTGTGGACCGAACATATCCTTCCTTTCTAAGGGAATGTCTTCCTTCAGTGACCCAAATCCCACTGGCCCCTCGGTTTCCGACATGGTATGTTCGATTTACAATGTCATGGGACCCCAACCGTGCTACTTATAGCAAAACGGGGCAGCTTCATGCAGTGACAAAAGGGGCCAGCTTTGCACTGAGCTGTGACAATAGATGCCAGCTTTGCTCAGTGACGTAAAAAAGGGCAGCTTTGCTCAGTGAGATGTCAATACAGTGCGGCTTTGCTCAGGGACATGACAACACGGCCAAGCTTTGCTCAGGGACATGACAATAGAGGTAAGCGTTTGCTCAGTGAGATGACAAAAGAGGGCAGCTTTGCTCAGTGAGATGTCAATAGAGTGCAGCTTTTGCTCAGTGACATGACAAAACGGGGCAGCTTTGCTCAGTGATATGACAAAATATGCCAGCTTTTCGCAGTGAGATAATAAAATATGCCATCTTTCCATCTGGAAAAGCCTTCATAGGAACTGTTTCCTGCAAACGACTGCACAAGGCTACGTTGTACCACATACATTGCATGGTCCAAGCTATGAATTTATTACGAGACTACAGGCTCTGAAAAGCCTTCATAGGGACATTTATTGCTACACTGGAATCCTGCACAGATTCACATGTCCTCCTCTCCATGGACTATGCCCACTGCACCAGATAACCTGCCTACATAAAGGCCTCCCTCCTATGTCTTCCATACCACATCTCCTCCTCAAGGCATCACAATACTACTACTACACAACAATGTCTTCTTGGAGGTCTGACCCATTTGGAGTGCCGGAGTGGCATGAGCGCCCGAAGTGCCATTGCGGCTTTAGGACGATGTTGGGAGTATGGACGGATCGAGTACAACGAGCCAAATACGGCCGTAGGTTCTTCAAGTGTCCAGACCTGGATGACGACTTCGTGGTAACGACCACAACTAAATCATTTGTTTCTCGTTATCGTTTTTCAACTTCATCCATGACATCTACCACGCCACACATAGGCTTGCACGTTCATCGAATAGGTGGATCGGGTGTCGCCGGCATGGCCAGATAACCGTGCAGTGGAGGTGGAAAATAAAGGACAACACTTTGTCAAGATGACTCAGGCTCGCGAGGTGGAGCGACAGATGCAGCTTGAGCAAGAGCGCCGCGTGAGGGTGGACCAAATCCGTCTGAAGGGCAAGGAGGATGAGCTGCAAAGTAGGCGGGAGCAGTTAAGTCTGCGTGAAGCAGCCATCAAGCGTCAGGAGGAGGAGCTTCAAGCTCGTGAGGCAGCTCTGAAGACCAAGAGTGATAGGAAGAAGGATGCAGCGGAGCCATCTTCAGGGCGCGACAAAAAGGGAAAACAACCACGCTACACGCAGTAGGCAAAATGTATTAGACCCAGCAAGTTATATTCCCTAATGCATGTTAGGACTAGTGGTGGAGTTCTGAACATTAGAAGTACAGAGTTCCACACATGCCACATGCCTACTATGTCAAAATATCACTAACCTTCGAAATATCACTCACCACTTTATGTATCGACCGTTCTACGGTCAATCGTTCCTAAAAAAATTTACCAAATTTTTTTATGCATCTACACCTTACAATGAACATAAACTTTTATTACAACTTTATCTATTTTTACCCAGTTTATAACTACAAAATTGCCAAAACTTAAAACAATCACGGAGATTGCAAACCCTAAAAACAGCCCAAACCATAAAATTCACTTACTACTATATACATCGATATTTCTACGCTCAATCCTTCGGCAAAAAAATTTAGCATTCTTTTTTTGCATGTCCAACTTGCAATGAACATAAACTTTTATTACGACTTCATCAGATTTTTTTGCATATCCAACTTGCAATGAACATAAATTTTTTATGCATCTACAACATATATTCAACATAAACTTGTTTTACAATTTTATCAGATTTTTAATATTAACATAAAATATTAACATACCAGTTCTCTTCATACACTAATTCTTAGTAACATAAAAATATTACTTACCAATGTATATATCAAACGTTCTACAGTCAATTGTTCTTAAAAAAAATTTCTCAAAATTTTTAATGCACGTACAACATACAATAAACATAAACTTTTATTACAACTACACCATATTTTTTTCCAGTTTAAAACTACAAAATTGACAAAACTCTAAAAATCACGGATCGAGTAAAGTCGCCTCCATTGGGCGATCATACTTATAAGTCGCCCATCCATTGGGCGACTGCCATGCAGTCGCCTAATAGGAAAGCGACTACTTCCAGTCACTCGAACAACCAGCGACAGCTCATGTGTCGCCTACCGGTTGGGCGACAGGCAGAAGTCGCCCAATGGGTGGGCGACTGGAGACTATTTTTGTAAAAAATTTGCCCAATGGGTGGGCGACTGGAGACTATTTTTGTAAAAAAATTTCTCGCGGGTATATTTATGTATTTTCGAATAAAAAACGGATTATCCGTACCAAAAATTCAAGTTTTGGACATGTATGTACAAAAGCAAAGATGGAAATTTAACTAACATGCTTAAGACAAGTATTAATATGACCACACAATATGCTATTATGTGATAAAATATGATTTTATTAAGAGGACGCTCAGATTGACGATGGCTTATGACTTTTTCACTATAGTTGATTTATTTTTCACTGTAGCTGAGGTAGCTTATTTAACGTAATTAAATTTAAAAATAGAAAAAAAGATTAGTCCATTACGGACAACGTAAAGGAACACAGGAAAAATAAGAAAAGATAAAAAAATCCTAAAAATTAAAAAACAAAATTAAGAAATTATGAATTAAAAATCAGAATCTAAAAACCATCGCTAAAACGAGCAAAACCGAATAAGTAATAGGCCCTGATCAACTCGGCTTCGGCTTCTGGCTTATTTTTCACTATTCATAAGTTTCGTTTTTTTTTCTGAACTTTTGGCTTTTTGTTGAGCTTTTTTGTCGGTTCTTTTTTTCCATATTTGTTTGTATTATACGTAATGGGTTAATATATTTTTTTATTTTTAAATTTTTTTAAATTTAATTATGCTAAATAAGTCTCTGTCAGCTACAGTACTTTTTTCAGCCAGCTACAGTGTTTTCAGTCATAAGCCACGAGCTTTTCAGCCGAACCGGTCACCACCATAATCCTATACTAGTACTTTTATCTAAGATAATAAAAGTACGGATAGCCACGCTTTTTCTCACACCAACCAAGTGCGCACTCCCCCATCATCAACAGCTAGCAGCAGCCAAGAATGTTCGGTGGATGATCACGCCGCCGGCGCCGTGGACCTGTAACCCCATAAGCTCTCGCCCGCGTGCATGCGGTCTCCGGCAACCGTGAGACCGTCCCGTCCCACAGTTTGACGTCGAGCGATGGTGCAGCACCGCCCGTGAAGAATTAACCACCCGCATGGACGCGCGCGTATGCATGTTTGAAGCTTAGCACGCACCAGCCGGCCGGCGCACGAGCGGGTGTTCCTGAAGTAGCTTGGTCGACTAGGCCTGCTGATGGTACCGGCCGACGGCATCCCTATGCTAGGTAGACCGTTTGTTTAGCTCTGTTCTTTTCGACATTTCAATCCATTGTCAGTTTTAACCTTTTTAATAATTATTATTTATTAAATTAATAAATTGTAACCAAAATCTATAAATAACAGCTCAAAATAATGCTCCTATATATATACGCGGCCGTTTATTTATTAACCTAATAAACCGTTGTACGTCCAGCTTGTGGGCTGACGACGCGCGCACACATGTGGGCAGTGGTACCTTGGCGCTGTTGACTTGCTCGTCAGGCTCGGTTGTTTGTTTGCGTTTGGGCGCGAATGCGTGAAGTGAGCACGGTATAAGCTTTAGGTCTTTTGGTTTTGATGTAGAGTTTTGGTTGTAAATGAATTGTGGCGGTTATTAGTTTTTTAAGTCAAAAATAAGAAAAAAAAATATCACTATATCTTTTGAGACAATACCAAAAAAAAAGAAAGGAGAAGAAAAACCCAAAAAGCAAAAAAGACAAAAAAACAAAAAAACTGAAATTTAAAAGTCCAGAAACTGAATCCGTTTGAAGTGGAGCCTTAACAAGTAGCTAGGTACGTACACATGTACGTTGTTTGCGGCGTTCCGTGGCCTCTTAATTAGGGTGGGTTTTTGGACTGTGTCTTATGACTTTTGGTTTAGATTTTTGAATTTTGCATGTTCGTGAGAGAGTGTATGGAGAGAGAAATACTTGCGTGCGATTTTAACTGATATAGATGAAGTCGAAACAGTATCTACTATAATCGATTTGTAAACCCAGTCTTGAAAAGATACTCTATTTGAAGCCTAAAATAACCCACCCTTAGACGGGTGAGACCGGATGGATATCGACGTAATTCTGTTTCGATACAGGGCATATTTTGAGAGCAGTGAGCCTATTTTTGTATTTGGCAACTAATCTAGTTAGTCTAATATACTATTTTGCTATATTAGATGGGTTAACAAAGGAAGTAGTAAAAAAATTAAACTCAGGAGGGTTAGTGGTGTTGGTTAACTTATTCCACCCTTTTAGTGAGTCAACTTAATTCTAAACTAGCAGTGTTGTCTATGCATTTGTGTGGCTAGATTTGTATCAAAGTTTTTAGTTTTAAATAATATAACTTAAATGTTTAAGAATATGTTTACATATCTCATATGTTATTTAAAATTTTAAGACATCATAAATATTGTAAATGATAATAGAACCTCAAAAGAAAATATAACTTGAAGAATATAATTGAAGTATGAGTTTGATGGAAGAAAATCATTGAGCATACTAAGTTGTTGAGATTCTTAAAAATGTAAGCACTCTCCATTATGCATAGATTATATAGTTGCATGTCCCAATTCTTCCTCCATTAGCTACTCTTTTCAAAAAAAATGTATGTATACATACGTACCTCTATTTAATTTCAAGGCAATACATTGATTATATGTGTGGTAAATTATTTTATTAGTTTACATTGTATTAGAGTATATGGCTTACGTATACACCGATGCACCATAGATGACATACCTTGAATTTATAATCCCTCATACGCTGGTTATCATACCGAATCGTGTGTCTTCTATCACTTCTCGCAACTACAATTTTTCTACCTCAACCTCCAATAGCGCATCCAATTCTTGATCAGTCCCTCTTAGTTGTTACCCATTCCAATACAATTTCTTTGCTGCTATTTATTATAACACAATACTTCACCACATAGTTATCTTCTATTTTTCTCTAATTGTTGCTTAATTATGACCATTGCAACATTAAATATGCATAAACATGCAACCGTCATTGATTCCTCCCAAGGACATCGATCACATTCTCACAGGTGGCCCTAAACCTATTCCCTTTGATTGCACCATCTCTGCTTCTGTATGTCTGTACTTCTATTTGTACATATGCATGTATGGATGTAAACATGCATGATGTTATATTGTTCAATGTTTGTCTTCTCTTGTGTCTACCGCTCCTCTTCTTCGAAATTGGCCACCTTAATGTTATGGCTTCCTCACTAACCATGGTGACTTCGTATCTTCAGTGATGCTGGCATGCCTGCTTTTATCGTTGTTTAATGATATAGAGAGTCTTCTCATCATCGTTGATAATGTTATCCTCCTCACCAGTGATGACACACTTCTAGCTACCTGATGGCCCCATATCATTATAGCTAATCTTTAATGCAAAGCTTCATCTCCTCTCTGCCAAAGTTTTTCTATTATCGAGCTTATTTAGACACTGACTTCTTTAACAATGCTAATACTGACCACTCGTCTTCATGACCCTTAACTCCTTTGACTCTCGCATTTCTCTTTAACGACTTTGGCTTGTAGCATGATATTTTCCATGTTGAACGGCTAAGTGGGCAGCACAACATTGCCCTCATCTCCTCAACCAATGTCATCACCTTTGTACTTCGTTTCTAGATAGGTCAATGTCTTCTTGTTAAATAAATCAACACCATTGCACTCCTTTGTGATCTCCTATGATACTATTCATGTTATCCTTGTTATAAATTTTATTTTTATTAAAATTTTCATTTATTTTTTATCGGAGGTTGTATAGAAATTAAATTGCTAATTTTATTTGAAATATTTTGAATTTTAGTTATTTAGGTATTTTATTTTGCACTTGTATTGAAATCAAATCAAATTTTTTATTTTTTTAACTCTAAATTTTAATTATTTTTTATTGAAATTTATATACAAATCATATTGCTATTTTTTGTTTATTTTTTTTATGTAGAACTATAATTATTTAGGATTTTATTTTTCATTTCGTATCGAAATCAAATTGCTAATTTTATTCTTTTTATTTCAATTATTTGTTGAATATTTATTTAAACTTTATTGTAAAATATATTTATTTAAGTATTTTACTTAGTAATTCATATAGAAACCTAATTGTTAATTTTATTTAATTTATTCTTAATTTTAGTAATTTAAGGAAATTGACTTACAAATTTTTTTTATCTGTTTCAATTTTTAGTTGGAATTCATATGCAAATCCAATTGCCAATTTTTGTTTAATTTTTATTCTAATTTACTGTTATTTGTATATTTTTCTTTGGAATTCATATAGAAATCAAATTGCTATTTTTTATTTTTATTTCGAATTTTAGTTAGTTTTTGTTAGAATTCATATACAAATTCAGTTGCTAATTTGTTTAATTTTTATTTTAAATTATTTTATTTAGATATTTTGCTTAGAAATTGTATGGAATCAAATTGCTAATTTTATTTATTTATTATTCTAAAATTAAGTTATTATTTAGATTATACTTAACATGTACTCTTTATTTTAATCTAGACCGTTATAAACTGGACCCACCATGATCAACGGTGTAGATCTTTCTCTTTTTTCCCTCCAATTAACGTAGGAATTTGTACCCCTTGAGAGCAAACATGGTAGCTCCTTTTACCTCTGCTTTAATAATATAAGAGATAAGGGGGTTAGAAGGTTTTGATCAGACTAAGTTAATCCCTCTTAACCCACATGTATTTGGCAGGTTAAACCATACTTCTTAATTCCCTTCTGGTGATCATCCCGGTTTAGCATTTGAAATGGAACAATTCGGTACCGGAGCATTCCGGTGGTTCTGTTCGGGGATTTTATAATTTTATAAATATTTACGTACTGGTATATGATATAAAACCAAAAAGAAAAACGAAACGAGGCACGTAGTTGGGCCGGCCTTACCTAGCTTGGGCCTTGGCTGCTAATGTCAACAGGCCACCACCACATGAGGTTCCCACGAGACCACCAGGCTCGCCGCCACCTCCAAGCACACGCAGGCACAAATCGGGAGAAGAGCGGCGGAGGGAGGAGGCGAGGGAAGGTCGGCTGCTGGCCTGCTGCCGTCGTCGCAGCCGAGATTTCTCGTCGCGTCGTCGCTGTCCTCTCCTCGTGGGCGAACAAGTCGCATCGGCGCTGCCCACATCGAGGCGTCGGCGCTGTCGTCCGTTTCCCGAGCGCCGCCTTCTTCCTTGGTGCGGCTGCCTCTCCTCCTCCCCTTCACCATTCCTTCCGGTACCGAGATGAGCGGAATCATCGTTCCGGCCGGAACTTTGGCAGGTACTGGATGGAGCCCATGGAGGCTCCTCCGTACCGTTTTGGCGGAACGAAGCTAAAACCTAGGCTTTTGTCTCTTTTTTTTTTGTCACGAACAAGAAAAAAAATAAAAAGACAAAAGAAAAGACAAAACAAGCCATAAAGCTGAAAAGAAAGATAAAATTAAATAAATAAGTGTTCAGCATTGGATCTGGGAGTACTCCGTGTGTGACCCCCGCTCAGCTCTTTGCTTAGGTGGAGCAACAACAACATACTACTTTGCTAGTGGACGCAGGATCTGCAGAGGAGGGTGCAGTGCGATTTGCCAACCGTTTCTCTGTTGACTTTTTTTGAGATCAAGGGAACTCCTTTGATAACTTTTGAGCAAGATTACGATCCGGAGCAAAGCCTCTTTCATAAAGTCAGGCATCTCAAACCACGTAACACCGGCTAAGACTACTAGATCCTGCCTAGCACACAAACGGGCGATATTGTTACATTTCCATTTAACAAAAACAAAGTGCAAAATCCGAGAAACTCCTGCGAAGCTCCTGGATTTCTGCAATAACCGGTGCAACTTCCGCGCAGATCATTTCAAAGATGGACGAGCTGTTTACTGTGCGTTTCCGGTAGAGCTTTTTGGACACCATCGTTGCTTAATTTCGCTATTGACTTCGAGAACTCCGCCGGAGATCAGGGAGGGGCGAACCAAACTCCTTACGAACATGCCACTTGCCGGCTGCTACCACTACGGTACTACCTCCAACGTATGTGCATTGTCCAATTTGAGGATGGACAAATCAGCTGCCGCTCCAGTGCAACATTCATGATCAACAAACTGACACACGTCCATCAAGGCCAGACTAGCTATATCTGCTCAGTCAGCAGCATCGATTGATGAGAACAGACTTGACTGCCCCAGGTACTGGCAGGGACGACGACTGCACCGCGATGTGGCGCTAAATTGGCTGCATCAGCGCGCCCCACCGAATGCAACGGCCGCCGTCTGCACTTGGATGAGCAGTACCTTCACACGGCAGCTCATCGCCGTTGTCAGGGAGTCAGCTGACGGATGACATATATCTAATCTACGTCGTAGATGAAGAGTAGCATGCAGTGCTTCATTCAGGGAGTTAAAACCACTCTTCACACTATTTGATATTTACAAAAATAATTATATATAAAAAGTATTGATATAAATATTATTTCTGTTGTCCGGTGGGCGGACGACAGTGCACATAAGGTGACACGTGGCGCTTTCACCGACGACAGGCGCCTGCTGCCCAGTGGAGGGACGGCAGGCTGTCCAGTGAGAGGGGCGGAAGGTGATTAAGCCAGCTAATTAGCCGACTTAATTACTTATCCTAATTTTTTGTTTAGTATTTGTTTGAATTTTTAAATATATCAAATGAGCTTAAAAAATTATAAAAATTTATGTACAACCTCCTGAGACAACGTACCTCGCAATATAATTTTTTGTATAATTTTATCCATTGCGAATGTTACTCAAACATTCATACAATTTTGATATTTTTACAAGTTGTTACATATAGCAAACAAACTCTAAAAATTACAAAATTTTATGTGAAACCTCCCAATATAGTAATAGTTATTGTGTAATTTTTTTAATTTTTATGTGATTATAATTTGCCACATTTATTCGAGTTAACTTAATCATGGGTTTCAATTTTGTGATCAAATGATTTTGGCTAGGTGCAGGTGAAGTTAAGTTATTGCATTTACATGTGTTTTATTGTAATCTATGAGCGTGTTTAGAATTTTACATAAATTTTATAGAAGTTTTACAACAAATAATTTAGTTCCTAGATGAGTCACGAAAAATTTCTGTGTTCTAAACAGGGCATATACTGATCCCATGTCAACCACTTCAACAATAATTGGTGATTTTTTTTTCGAGCTGATACTTATGGTTTTTGTTTTAAAATTTTGAATTCTAATTGTTCGTAAGAGAGAGTACAGAGAGATATATTCACGTATAATTTTGATTAATATAGATAAAATCAGAACAATGTCTATTATAATTAATTTGTAAATCTCGTCTTTAAAAAATACTCTATTTAAAAGATTGTTAGGTATAAAATTAAGTTATAAGCTTAAAAGAATATACCAATGTTTGCTGCTGTGAGATGATCTCACCATGCATAAGGGCAGCAGGGGTAAGGTCCTACGGTAGGTTACACAGTTGTTGCGTAAGACAAATGGTAATTCAGCACATGGATTTTTGACGAGGTTAACACATGGATCGATTGACCACCTCGCGCCTAATCAAGACAAGTGACGAGCGGATTGAGACAGCCACAGAAAGAGTCTCACCTACACACCCGGCTGCAAGCCTGCAAGCAAGCTACTACTCTGTACAAGGATGACTTCTTTTTTCAGACAATAACTAATTTTTAAATAAAATATTTTTATAAGATATAATCTATAAATTAATTATAATGGATATTATCTTAACTTTATTTATATCGATTAAGATTATATGTTAGTATCTTTCTTCGTACCTTCTTTTACAAATAGTTAGGATTTAAAATTTTAAACTAAAAATTATATAATACAGCTCGAAAGAATACATCTGATAGCTAGCCAGTACGGAGCCATCTATTCGCCCATCTCTGCAGGCTCCACTAAATGCTTTTGATCAGCCATCCAGTCGGTGCCAAGCTTTTAGTTAAGCCACCTACCACAATGGATCATTACGAGCGAGTACGAGCTGTAGATCGAATAGCACATATAGCTGTAGATCCACCACAAGGGTTTCGCTTCCAGGCTTCTAGATTCTTTTTAGCTGAAGAGAACCGTGGTTTCACATGCTCTACTGTAATCTCACCCGAAAAGGATGAAGAAAACAGCAAGTAATGGCTGCACTTGGGACTAGCTCGACGTGTTAACTACTCAGAGAAGCTTCACGAGATGTATGCAAGCTTAATAAAGCCTTAAACCTGGCCTAGCTGTCTGCCATGTGTACACTACCGAAAGAAAAAGAAAAAGTGAGAAGGCATTGTGCATGCACGGAAGCGTTAGTTCGGTGGTCGGCGTTCCTATTAGCTTTTGATTTATATTTTTTGGTTAAAAATAAATAATAGTGATGAAAGAAGTGATTTTTAGAAGAATGAGTAAATAGTGCAAAAAGTGATAGAGAGATACGTGCGCGTGACAAAAACGAGAGAAATGAGGTGGATGATACACCTATGATCCCCTGATTTATTCTCGAAGTGAGATGGTAATAAGAGAAGTAGAGAAACCACTTCGAGAAGCCGGATATTCGTATTAACTTTTAATTTTTTTAAACAAAAATTAGAAACATAAGCTAATATGAATAGAGCCGTAAACCGCTCACTCAAAAGCATGCATCAAGGAACATCCAGAATATATATATATAGTTACTAATATATTTGGTTGAAACATTAATGTTTGGGGCCTCCTACCAACCAGTTAGTCTGTATGTGTCTATATATATAGAGAGAGAGTATAAATAACAGAGGTACTATGGTATCCAGACTCTATAATTGAGACTTTCTATTTATGATTACTTTCTTTCCAAATTGATGTCTTTTTGAATTAATGAATGTTAACGGGTTTGCCTGATATATTATATATCATTACAGTTGCGCGTATCTAAAAGCAATCTAAATACAGAGAGATTTGATGACCAGATACCATGATGCCCCATTTCAGAACTACAACAAAAATAAAAGAGCCTATTGAATAACCTGAAAATTATGTTTGTTTTATCTTGTCATATGATGCTTCAACAACTGTCTTATCGGTAGACCTTAAGAAAGGGCCTTATTTTGTACTTGTTCTAGTCGAAATGGTTAAGATCTAACTACCACGTTCTTGATCTCTACTTCTTTTTTTGGGAAGGACCAAATCTTGATCTAGAAAAGGATATATTGCACATGCGCACTATACACAAGAACAAAATCAATTGCGGTCAAGAGACTGCATGCTGGGAGCTAGCACTGATCGAATTATTGATTGCAGCAGCATTTCAATCGATCTTGGTTGGTCATATGATCGATAGATCAGTACTTTAGACAATAGATATGCCATCCTGCCCTTCAAGTTCTTTCTTTTTGGAGCAAGATCCCGTCATACATGTTGTAGGGCATGTGTCCTGATCATTCAATTCGGGCTGTGCATGTCCGCATATATGCATCACGTATGGACGACGACACTGTTCGTCGCTAGCTGCCGCTGCTACCGTACCTATACGACAATGCCGATCAAGTACTACTTAAGATAAGCTTAGGCCCGTTTAATTCAGCTGCCGCGAGATATTGAGAGCTGTCCGTGCTAAAGACAGGTTAATGGCTTTGGATTGAAATATCACGGTAGCAACGGTTAACTTTCAAATAATATTAAATTAAGAAATAAAGAAAAAAAATTATATCTCTACGGATAATACAAAGAAAAAAACCACTTTAAAAAATCAACTGTTCAAAATGATTTTTTGCCTTGTGAAAGCTAAAAGCCAGAAATCAAAAATGGTTTGGAGCATACCTTAATACTCCAATACAATCTAGTTCTGTCGCTACGTATACTGCTCGCTCGCTCGGTAGTGTTGACGATCGTTAAGTAGCGAAGCACAAGCCTGATTCGCTGAGCGATCGATGGATGGATGGAGCCAGCCAAGTGCGTGCGTTTTAGCCTGAAGCGTACGTGTGTGTCGGGTTGCAGAACCGGACGTGATTTCGGCCAGCTTCGGCCACAAATCAGGAGGAGTTGCGGCTGGCCGTCCACGCGCGCATATGCCATGCGGCCGCTCGTTTAGCCTGAAGCGTACGTGTGTGTTGGGTCGCAGAACCGGACGTGATTTTGGCCAGTTTCGGCCACAAATCAGGAGAAGTTGCGGCTGGCCGTCCATGCGCCAAGCGGCCGCGCGGTGCTGTGTCCAGCGCCGGCGGGATGGGTGCGGCGTGCCCCGTAGTCAAACGGTGGCTGTGTTGGCCATCGACACAGCCTCACAGAGTCAGACCAGTTGATTTTCCGCACGTCTCTGCAGCAAAACGCCGTCCTCTCTAATCTTAGCGTCACAGGTGACGCGAGGCCGAACCAGAACCGGTCAATCGCGGCTACACCGTCTACCTGAATGTTTAATTTTTATGAGTTTTGAAAAAAAATTCGGTGCATATTTGACATTTTTTCCCTAAAGCATTGCTTGAGTTTAAATTTTTTTAAAATATTTTCCTTAGCTAAAAAATCTGATTTGAAAATTTCTAAAAATTATTTGTGTGCTAATCAAAATTACCAAAAAAAATCTTTGTGCAAAACCCCCTCAAAAGATCAAATTTAAATTCAAATCAAAATCCAAATCCCAAATAAAATTTTAAATTATTTCTTTTTCCCTCCCTCTTCTTCGGACCGAAACCCAACCACTGGCCTAGCACTTTTCTTCTTTCTCTTCCCCGTCAGCCTGCTTTCCCTTTCCTTTTCTTTTCCCTTCCCGCAGCCCAGCCGTCCCACACCGTTTCCCCTTTCATTCCTCTCCTCATGGCCGCACGCTATTTGTGGCCCACATGTGTGCCCTAGGCCGGTTAATGTAGTAGCCTAGTTGACCAACACCCTCTCCCTTTCTTGCTTTCACTAACGAGTGGTCCCACCTGTCAGTTCGGAGAGAAGAATTGTGCTTATTCTCCTCGCCTCCTCTTTCTCTCTCACTCACGCCCGTGTTGTCATGCACATGCACCGTGCAAGCCAAAGCCGCGTCACCTCTGCTATCTCGAGGCTTGCACCGCCGTGACCTCTTCACAATGTCACACCCCTTCTCTCTCTCACGCGCTCTTTGCCTCTTGACTTCCTTGCACCCGAAGCCAAGCCCTGACGCCGCTCGCTCTCTCCCTCCTCCCCTCTATTTAAATCCTGGCCAAGAATGTCAAAATGGCCACCCTAACCCACTCTTCATTTTCCCTAAGATCCCACTTCCTCTCTGCTTTCAGTGAAGAAGAATTTGGTCTTCTTCCTCAAGTTCGATCGTCGGCTTTGCTATTCAATTCTCGCCGCTCTAGTGAGTTTCTGCCACTGCCAAAATTTGCTTTGTGTTCACCTAGCTCTCTCTTTTCCTCATGCTCACCTTGCCTTCTTGTTTTTCAGTAGGAAAGGCTAGAACATGGAAGCTGCCACCGTGCACGGTGTCATTGCCGCCCCGTCCTCTTCATCTCGGTGAGCTTTGACCTAGATGGTCATGTCCATCATGCTTGTCTCGATCTCTTCTCGCTCATGCACCACGTCTTTTGCCTTGCAGTGTATAAGGCCCCGTTTGGCACAGCTCAGCTTCACTAGTGAAGCTGTTTTTTTAGTTTCAGCTTCACGAGCAGCTTCACCGGTGAAGCTAAAGCTGTTTTAGAAAACTGTTTGGCAAAACAGCTTCACCAACAGCTTCGTACATGGCTGAGAGAGGTTAATTGTCCAAAATGCCCCTGTCTACCTGACTTGTTCTAATATTTGGAGTTGTATATTTGTATATGATCATATGAATTAAAAAATAATATATTTGAATGAATATGAATTAAAAAATTAAAATAATAAAATAATATTTGTGAACGGGATTTGTGAATAAAAATTAAAATTAAAATAATATAATATATATTTAAAATAATAAAATAATAATGAATATTTGAATTAAAAAATTAAAATAATAAAATAATAGCTTCATGCATGGCTTCATGCACGGGATTTTTGTGAACTCTGCGGTGCATACGCTGAGTGGCAAATGCGTGTAAATATTTGTGAACTAGAGGGGCATTCGCTTCCTAGGAATATGGGCCTGAAGGAGAGAGCTGTGAAAAGCTACTTTTTTCAGCTTCACCTCTCACTATTCCTTTGTGAGAGCACAAAAAAAGGAGCTTCATGGGTGAAGCTATTTGCAAAATGGGTGTTTGGCAAAAAAAACAGCTCACAACAGCTCATGAAGCTGTTGGTGAAGCTGTGCCAAACAGAGCCTAAGAATCGCTGGAATGCCCTTCATCTTCGTTACTGCGAGTACAAGCAAACTCGCCGCCGCAAACGAACTCCTTTCCCTCCTAGCCTTCTCGGTGAGTTCTTCCATTCGAGCGTATTTCTTTGTGTCGCAAACCCTGTAGGCCGGTCACCCTCGTAACAAACTTCTGGCTTCACCCTTGAAATGACGTAAATTATAGGGTCACACTTTGTAGAGGGCGAGAAGATCTGTGCTAATGTAGACGCATTTCTGTTTTCACCCTTGACATGACGTAAATTATAGTATCACACTTTGTAGAGGTCTAGAGGATGAGAAGATCTGTGCTAATGCAGACGCATGCTGCGTGTTCTCTCTTGGCACGTGCTGTGCAGTGCAGAAAAATGTCAATTGGTACTGTTCAATTTTCTCTTAAAAACATACAGAGAGAGAGAGAGAGCCAATGCGAGCTGGTTGATGACCACGACGCTGTAATTACCATTTCAAGATTCCCAGGAATAAGCTACTACGGCCAGCAACAACAAGCCCCACCTACTCCCGTCCGCGCGCTGCTTATTTATAGCGCCACGAGACGAGGGCAGCGTGCTCTCCAGGCAAGCAACACTTAATGCAACAAAACAACAAACAAACACCCGGCGCGCGCAGGTGCATGTCACTCGTGCGCTACTAGCTAGCAGACTTGATTCGCGGTTGTCAAGTTACAAACAAAGGTAAGCAAAGCAAACGAACAAACGAGTGGTTGCCTGGCCGGCCGCTGCATGCCATGGAGGTGAAAGTGGTGAGCTCCAAGATCGTCAAGCCGTCCTACCCCAGGGACGCGCCGCGGCCGGACACCACCGAGCACGTGCCCTCCTCGGTGTTCGACAAGGTCACGTACCACATTCAGATGGCCGTCATCTACGCCTACTCGCCGCCGGCGCCCTCCACGGCCGACATCGAGCGCGGCCTCGCCGCCGTGCTGGGGATGTACCGCCTCTTCGCAGGGCAGGTCCGCCCTGGCCCGGACGGCGCCCCGGGGGTCCTGTTGAACGACCACGGCGCGCGGCTCGTTGAGGCGTGCGTGGACGCCAACCTCACCGACATCGCGCCGGCGAAGCCGTCGCCCGTCGTGCTGCAGCTGCACCCCGGACTCGAGGGCGAGATCGAGGAGGTGGTGCAGGTGCAGCTCACGCGGTTCGCGTGCGGGTCACTCGCCGTCGGGTTCACGGCCAACCACGCCGTGGCCGACGGGCATGCCACCAGCGATTTCCTCGTCGCGTGGGGCCGCGCCGCGCGCGGGCTCGCCGTCGGTCCGTCGCCGCCGCACCACCACCCCAACCTCTTCCAGCCGCGCGACCCGCCGCTCGTCGAGTTCGAGCACCGCGGCGTGGAGTATTACCGGCCGCAGCCGTCCCACACCGCGGCCAACGGCAACGAGCACGGGCATGGCGAGACCCACCACAGCATCGTGATCCACAAGGCCCACTTCACCAAGGACTTCATTGCCGGTCTGCGCGCCAAGGCGTCGGAAGGGCGCGGCCGCCCGTTCAGCCGCTTCGAGACCATCCTCGCCCACGTGTGGCGCACCATGACGCGCGCGCGCGGCCTCGGCAACCCGCACCAGACCACCACCATCCGCATCTCCGTCGACGGCCGGCAACGCCTCGCCGCGCCGGCGGGATACTTCGGCAACCTGGTGCTCTGGGCGTTCCCCCGCGCCACGGTGGGCGACCTCCTGAACCGGCCGCTGAAGCACGCCGCGCAGGCGATCCACGACGCGGTGGCGCGGTTGGACGGCGCCTACTTCCGGTCGTTCATGGACTTCGCTTCGTCCGGCGCCGTGGAGAAGGAGGGGCTGGCGACGACGGCGGTGCTCAAGGACGTGCTGTGCCCGGACCTGGAGGTGGACAGCTGGCTGACGTTCCCGTTCTACGAGCTGGACTTCGGCGCCGGCTGCCCGAGCTACTTCATGCCGTCCTACTTCCCGACGGAGGGGATGCTCTTCCTCGTGCCGTCCTACCTCGGCGACGGCAGCGTCGACGCCTTCGTGCCCGTCTTCGAGCACAACCTCGAGGCGTTCAAGCAGTGCTGCTACTCCATGGAGTAGCTAGCGGCCAGCTATATAATCTCCCACAATTAAACTGGCTAATCATGCGCGTATTTCCGGAATTTGCATGCATGCTTGCAAGTATTTATCTCCGTATATCGATCATATGCATATATACATTCCATTCCAGTGCATATGTATTTCCCTGGTATTCTAAGTTATGCTTTTGCCGTGTAAGACGTGTTGGCTGTTGGTCTTTTGTGATGGGTTTGTTGTCATCTATCCTCTTGTATGTTCCTTCTTCTGCTGTAGGATACTGGAACCTAGCGTACTGCGTTTGGTACGGGTCAGATCCTACAGGAATCGGGTGTGGCCATGGGATCCAGACATCCCGATCCGGTTTTCTTGTGTTCTGTTCTATGAGATGCGGCCGAGATCGTTTGAATTTCTCCTCGTTTTTGTTAGAAAAGGCTTGCTTGCGTGATTAGCTTGCTTGCTGTCCCCGCTTGGGTCTTTCTGGCCATGACACGCGAATAATTATGATTATCTTCACCATTAGCGTGGGTGTCTTAATCATCATCTCTTCCGTATACGGTAGTAGGAGAATTTCAGATCAAAATCATGGCTAACATAACAAACAGGCAGAAAGAAAGAAACACGAAATGTAGTACTACTGCAGTACTGGACTGCATATGCTTTAAAGAATTGTGCTATGCCCTACAAAGGAAAAAAAGAAGAATTGTACTGCAACAGCTGTACGTGGAGGAGGAATTAGAAACAGGCAAACAGCTGTATAACCAACAGCTGCCGTAGGTCCGGTTTTTTTTTCCAGCTTGCTGAAACAATCGGATGGCTTTCTCTAAACGGTGTTTCGAAACTATTTTTAAAAATAACCTTTTAAGTTTAAAATAATATGCGTCATCTGTATCAGTGTCTCCATCGTCATCTTGAAAAATACAGCTAAAAACTATTAGTCGCAGCCTAAAACAACAGAGTCGTAAAAAGGTATCCAAGACTAGCAGTACTAGTAGACAACTAGCGCAGCATGTAACAATATGTGAGCCGGGTGAACCTGCATGCAATCTTAAGGCATGTTCATATTGACAGCAGCTAATAGTTTTTAGCTGTGATTGATGAATTTTGGCTGAAAATGAATAATACTGACTAAAAGAAGTGGTTTTCAGAAGAAGAACAGGGGTAATGGAGAAAGTAAAGAAGAGATGTGTGCGCAAGAAGGAAGCGAGAGCAGTAGGGTGCATAATGCATCCGTGACCCCATGTCTTATCTTTGAAATGAGACGGGAGTGAAAGAAGTGTGGAAGCCACTTTTAGAAGCCGGGTGTTTATATTAGTTTTTGGCTTTTTAAAACAGAATATAATATGAACAGTCTCTTAATTAGCCGGTAGTTAAAGAGAGCGTTTGAAACGATTGGAGCTTCTGGCTTTTGGTTTTGGAATAGTAACGGCTAGAAGTAGAAGCAGTTGGAAGTGAGAGATTTTTGATTCGGCTAAACTTTTTGGCTTTTGGAGCTGGTTTAGCAAATACCTAAATTGCCTCTAAGACAAATGATAGGTTATTTGATATCGTTAATGATACTTAGTAAATCTTAACAACAATCAACCATCATCACATCACATGATTACACAACTAATCAATTTTATTATCACACTAGTTATTAATCTATATCACAAAAGGAAAAAAGAGAAATGACAAAAATAAAACTAAATCTACACAGGCTACGGTACAACACTCTTCATGGAAAAATAAATACGAATTTCTAAATCTATATTCGAAACATCATAAGAATCTACCTCTAAAAGCCGTCTCAAAAGATCGAGCGTCCCGTCCTGTCAGAAGCTGGAAGCCGAATCGGTTTCCGCGCGGCTCGTAGCAGTCCGACGTTTAAAAGCCTGATGTGGTACGTGATATGACAAGTGCGCTGCCGGCGAAAAGGCCGAAAACGAGGCACGAGCGTGCGTGCTCGCTGGCTCTCCCGGCCCGGAGGCTGGGACGTTGCTACCAGGCGAAGGCAGCACACGTCCACTCAGCTCACGGACGTCTTCCGTCCCAGTAGGTGGAGCAACCATGGACTGCACACGACAAAAGCAAAGCTAGCCATAGACCCTGTTTTTTTTTAATTTTTTTAGCTGCTTGATCTTTTTTTTTTACTTCTCTCGACTATCACTATTTATTAAGCTAATAAAGCGTAACTAAAAGATGCAGATCGTAATCTAAAAAAAAGACATGTATTCTATTACTTTCCTTTTCCCTCTCCGTGATTATTTGGTACCCAAAAAAATGTTTTTGTTGCTGATTTATTCTACCCATACATTGGACGATTTTGGATTACACTAGAAGCACCATCGACCAGCTACATGAAAAAAAGAGAGCGAATAAGTATAATGAAGATCGCACATTCACGAATAATCATCTGGGAAGATTGTAAATACAGAAGAATACTGAATCGACCCATTGGTTGCAACTTGAAAATGTGTACCGATCCTGCATGTACACATTGGGACTGGAACTGGACCCGGCCAATACCTTAGGGCGTCCGCAATGGTAATAGCTAGTACTAGCTATATAGTCAGCTGACGTGGAGGTAAGAGACAAAAGCAAAGACTATTTTATACTGTTGGACCCATATGTTCCTCTCTCATGTTCTTGGACTACGTGAAATAGATGAGCTATTTGCTCGTCGCTAGTGACTACTCTCTCTCCTACTTTTTCTTTGCCACATCAGATCTAGCTAACTAAATAGCCAGCTGTTGGAGACGCCCTTATATACTGAATCGACTAATTCCTATCAGGATTCCAGGAACGAGATGACCTGTCCGATGTCCAACGGCACGACAAACTAATGACTTGTTTGGTCCACGATTTTTTTTTTGGATTTCTTCGAGGCACGTTCCTGTAAATTTTTTGTGAAATCTACGCGCTCCAAACAGGACCTAAATTTTTTGATATGCTCGAGTGGTTGGCTTCCATGCAATCTGCAAGACCAAGTATTTCACTATTAATTATTGGCTTATTGAACATGATTAGTACGTATGGTATCGTAATTTTATCTTGCATAGTTGCATATATGTGTGTGTGTATGTATATATATGTAGAGAGAGAGACACACATTTATTTGATTCAACTGGACTGCTGGGCGCCATGCAATTTAATGCCACATGGAAAATAAAAGATACTGTATCGAAGTAGGAGTGGAACACATGCTGAAATATCAATATCTAATCTACCTAACCTACCTAGCTCATCGAGCGTTTCAACGGATCCAGGTTTAAACACTTGAAAGCATTTAATTTCGTTTGATCAACAAGTATCCAACTTGCATCTTGTGATAGCTCAGTCCTTGCTTGTGATGAGATCAAAGTGCACTATCGTTTCCGTATGATCAAATTAATTAACTTCGTTTTTAATGGAACTTTAATCAATTGAATACCAGCTGGTTAGATACAAGCGATGGAAAGCTAGATTATATCTAGCTTTAATTCGTGGTACTAGCTCGACATGCAATTCATCCATGTTCAACGTTTCAAAATTTCCCGTCAAACTTTGTTAGGTCAGTTGAAGCTAGCATGAGAAAAGGCGAAAAAAACACGAATTTGCGTCTTGATGTTTAGTCTGTTTCCTCATAGGCCTTTCTTTCTTTTTTTCTCAGAGGAAGCCTAGGCCTTTGTAAACCCATGTATGCTGGCTTACCCTTATTATATTGGGCCGAGCCCATGTAGACTACCATTTCCCTCATCTTATCTAGGATAGTCCATGCTGATCAGTTTAGCCCCATGGGATTAATCCAGAATCCTCTTGAAAAAAAAAAGATTAATCCGTATTGGCTCATGTTTTTCTGCTTTGGGATATAAAAAAATTAGTGGAAGCATATTTTTTTAGCTATATCAACAAAAATTATGCTAGAAAGAGTAAATATTCATATAGCTGACTAATATATTCTACAGAGTAGCATTTCACAACAGCAAACTAAACCCTTAGCACTCTTCCATACAATCCAGCCAGCTCAATGCCCTAAAAACAAACTCAATGCCAACTGCATTTCAATAGTCCAACGTGTACATCAGGCCAGGGGCGGACGCACAGTTTGAGCAGTGGGGGCCTTGCCCCCACTCAATTTTGTTAATCACGTATACCTCCTGGATTTAATTCATATGGGCCCCCAGTCCACAACTCAGCAGGCCTCCAGTGGCCCAGTGCGGCAGCTGGCAGGACGGCAGGCCGGCAGTGCCTTCTCAGCTACGCGTAGTAATATGCCCCCACTCAATTTTAGTCCTAGGTCCGCCCCTGCATCAGGCAACCGATGATGGCATGATTCTTATGTCACATTGTAGACGTACCAAATTGCTAATAGATCATGCATGTGATGATGTGAGTGACCAGGTCTCGTGTCAAATCAAATGAACCAGACCGGGATCATGGAAGCATCCATAATCAATAAACCGCTAGCTAGCGAGCTTGTTCCAACTGTTCATCCTACCGCCACTAGTACTGTTATCAAGCTAGGCTACTTATCTTGATCTGTGCGATAGGTATTATTTTGATTTGTTTTTTTAAAAGAGGGTGAGGTAACTGCCCTATTTTAATTTACAAGGAGAAGGGGAAAACATATAAAAAAAAGTCAGTTTGGTGAGAAACAGGGGAGAGAGAGAGAGGGAAGGGAGGCTGGGGGGTGGGCCAAAGCAAGAGAAACAGTTAAGGCGTTTTAGATGCGATTGAGAGCTCTCCTAGGCTTTTGGCCCCCCTAGGACCCAAACTTCAGCCTCCTTTTTATGGCAACGATTAGGTGCATCGGTGTAGTCGACATTGTCTGAAAAATTCGGACGTTCCTTTCTTTCTTTCTTTCTTTTTTTCATGTGATAAGTATTACTAGTGTTGCTATTGCTTTTCTCGGTGCTTCAGGCGTTAGGATAAATGACTCTCACCAGTCTTGAACCAAAAAGAAGTTCTGCTAGGCAGTCGAATTAATGGAATCGCAAGCAGTCCACTACGCAGTAGAAGTCCATACTCTTATCGAGTAGCGGCACTCGGTCAATAGGTGGATGGCGGACTCCAGCCACCCTCTTATGTCCAGGTTATCCGTCATCTATAGCCTGTTCTGTATAGCCAGCCAGGCAAAATTTTTTGCATTTTTGAGGTGCCTAAGTTTTCCAGACTATAGAAAGACTATAGGATTCATGGTGGTGTTTATCGCTCCCATAAATTGCACCTTGTAAGTCGAGGCTGTAGTATATTTCCCATTGGGAGTTAGCTTCCGGTTGATGTTGTCCTCCAATCTCTCCAGTAGGTTGAGCACCGAAATGTGTCTCCAAATAACAACCAGCTCTTGAATGAGCTGTGGTGTTAGGTCGGCTGCCAATTGAGGTCTTGCAGCCAGTTACTCCCTATTAACATAGCTCGTAGGGTGTGGTTCTTTCTACTGGAGGCAATATCAAATAATTTGTTTCTTTCCACCCAAGCAGAACACCAAAAAGATGTCTTCGCTCCGTCACAGGTTGTTATGGAGGTGGCCGTGGCAAAGAGAAGCCGATCTTGGTTATCGCACGGGGTTTCCATTCATCGCCAAGGCTTGGTTTGTGGTTCCCATTTATGCCATAGCCATATAAGTTTTTGGTTCATTCCATGTAATACCATGGCAATATACAACAAATTTGACCAAGTCGAGACCATGGAAATGTTCACTTTCAACGAACCGCATGTGCCTTCAGTTCTGGTCTATGTACTGCCCATTAATTAGTCCAAGTTTACCGTGTGAATTCATTTTTATTAAAAAAATTATAGTGGTTCATTTTTAGTAAAAATACAATAGCTTATTGGTCTCAGAATAGTATTAGTAGTGTATACACTATACCCTAGTATACAGTTCTACAATGTAGGTTAAAAAACTAGTAGTTATTGGATCTTGGTTCTATGTACCACACCTTGTAGTGAAAAATAAGTCATATGTACTGCAATGTATATAGTCAGATTTTTTCAATCCTTGTAAAACAATTTGTTTGCGAATATTTGGGTCAACCCTAAAGTAAAGATACAAGTAGATCTGTCGATAAAAACTTCAAAATATTGTAATTATAATAGGCTCTATAAATATATTTAGTTGTCAAAGTTAGTTTTGGAGACACTCAACGACAATTACAGTATTGTGAATAATGGAGTATGCGATATTACAATGTTTGCCCTCCTCCCAAAAAGAGAAAAAAAATATGTCTGACCCAATTATGGCAGTTCACAAGCTCTTTAATTCTCTCGAGTAGTTCATTTCTCTTACCAATGTGGAGTACCATCCATCAAGCCCATAATGCATTGAAATGCATTACTGGGCCTGTTAGGCCTGAGGAATTACGAAATGGCGGCGAAAATGCGTATCAGCGTGCGATGGTACCTCACATCTATATAAATAAAAATAACCATGTTATTCGTAGTGTCTCTTTCTTTTTAGTGCAAAAAGATTTCACAATAATTCTAAAAAGAAAAATCGTAAAATTTCTCATATTAATAAAAAAGAATGATATCTACCATTTATTTTAGTAAGACCAGGTTATAACGGTGCATATTAATGGTATATAGATTTTTAGAGATATATAATAAATATAATTGTATTTTAATTATAAAAAGTAAAGTTATATAACAAAAATAACTGTATCATAATATCTAGCCACACAACTGTACAGATAAATCTATTAGTTTCCTGAACTTCTGAGTTCTGCCCCCCGAGGATTCTGAGCCAAATTGGATCAATGCCTGTGTTTCACTATCACTGCGTGTGATTAAACAAGTAATCCCCGCAGACTGTAATAATGTAGCCACGTCATCTCTACTGTTTCCAATCTTTAAATGAATATTAAGTGTCATAGTTATTTTCTTATTTACATAATTCTTTTAGGCTATGCCGTGTTTCATCTTAAATTTGTTCAAACATTAGGACCAACAAATTGATTTCTATAAAATTTTGCTGCAACGCGGGGGTGCCTTGTAGTTTTCCAGATAATTAAGCACATCACATGATAAATGTATTGTAATTGGTAAGCCGAAATCGTGTATATTGCCCCCCCCCCCTTTTTGTTTTTTTTTTGTTTTTGTTTATGACTCACAGCGTGCAGTGCGCACTTTTTTTTCCCTAGAAGACAGTAGTACTCCATCAATGATACGAACAGGACAAGGGTTAGGGCATAATAGGTGGGTGTTTGGCATTAGTTTTGTTATTCTTTCACAAAAAGCACATGGCTCGATGCTGGTCCTAATTTAATCAAGAGATCACGGCCTTGGAAGATTTCTTACTTGTCCATACGTACTGAAAAATCAAGAAAAGACGACATTAAATAGTACATGTGCCCGGAAAAAAGTCAAAACTACATGAGAGAGTTCCTTCAAAAAAAAGAGAGAGAGAGAGAGAAAACTACAGGAGAGACAACATAGTGAGACATAAAACTAAGCAAGTCGTAGCGGCTACATAAATGCATTGTTAGAATCAATCCGCTTTAAAGAGTTTAAATTTTGGACTTATGATTTTAGCTAAAATTTGCAATATAATAGCCGTTAGTTTTTCTAAGTTATTTAATTAAAAAAATAAAAAACTTAACAGATAATATAAAGAAACAAAGAAAAAATAAAACCAAAATGAACCTTGCCTTTGCGAGCGAAAGCGAAAAGCAGGTGAGAAGAAAAGCTAAGCGGGGGGAGAGAACACGTGTGGAACTGGGGCGGGGCGGGCAGGCAGGAATGGGGAGGAATCAGCTGCTGCGTGGCGCGAAAACGACGTGGATAAGCCTTTGCCTCTGTGCCGCCGCCGCTGCTTGCGCTGCTCGCCGGCGACGGGTGACGATCAAACATGAGCACGGCTCCACCTCCACGTGCAGTGCTCCGTTTAGAACGTGAAATTATCTCGTTTATTTCAGTTTAGAAGCTATCACGAAAGGCCCCAAAAAGAAGGAAAACAAAAGAGAATACGACCTTATTCTCGAGCCGACGTTCCTCGTTCACAATCACAACCCTTGTCTCTGTATCATCTCCTGTTGTCCAGTACAGGACAGAAACTTGTCCACACGTCTGGGACCAACGTTAACAGCGCCGATCGTCTCAAAGTCACCTACAGAACATCACCATTTCGTTGTCATTCGTCTCAAATGAAGTACTAGTCGGTGGTATGGACCTTCGTCCTAAGTCCTAAAGTACAGTCAGAGAAATTAAACGCTAGGTCCTTGTTTCCTTTCGAGGGCCAGCTATCTAGTTATGATAATAGCGGCGTTTCTTCGGTATCTCTTATGACATACGGCTTTGAAATTAAACACTAGGTCCTTGTTTCCTTTCAAGGGCCAGCTAGCTAGTTATGATAATAGCTTCGTTTCTTCGGTATCTCATATGGCATACGGCTTTTCCACGTACGATTTTTTAAAACAAATAGATAAGTGGTTGTGATCGTTTTGGCTTTAGTTTTTAGCTTCCGGATTATTTTTCACTATTAATAAATTTCGTCTTTTTCTGAACTTTTGGTTTTTTGTTAAGCTTTTTTGCCGGTTCTTTTTTCTCATATTTGTTTGTATTATACGTAATTGGCTAACATATTTTTTTTATTTTTTTTAAATTTAATTATGCTAAATAAGCCTCTGTCAGCTACAGTGCTTTTTTAGCCCACTACAGTGCTTTTTAGCCATAAGCCACCAAAAAAGCCCAAATGAACCTAGTGCTATTTAGTTTGTTCAAAAAATACTCATAACAGAATTAAAAACTATTAGTGATAGCTATAAACCTACTATTTAGTTTGTGCAAAAAATATTTATAATAGAATTAAAAAATATTAATAACAGCCATAAACCATCCGGTATAGCTGAAAGAAATGTTTACTTCACTCTGAACCGTAAGTTGGCGTAAAATAGCACATGCAGTAGCACAACAAAAACAAGGATTTGCACGCCTCGCACTGATTCTGCAGCTGCAGAATGCAGAGTTGCCGGTCGTTATCTCGGAGATCTGACACGGCGACTTGACGACTTCCTGAAGGATCGATCTCGTGCTTATCGTGGAAGAACAGCAATGAATCGAAGCCCTGGTATCTTGTATTTCGGTGGGGGCTGCAGCAGCGAGCGAGGATTAGGTGGTGATCATTTGGATTTATTTTTGGTGATTTATGGCTGAAAAGTATTGTAATTGATTGAAAAAACACTGTAACTGACAGAGACTTATTTAGCATAATTAAATTTTTAAAAAATTTAAAAAATATTAAAAATGTGTTAGCCCATTACGTATAACACAAACAAATACAGGAAAAAAAGAACCGGAAAAAAGCTCAACAAAAAGCCAACAATTCAGAAAAAAAATGAAATTTATGAATAGTAAAAAATAAATCAGAAATTAAAAGCTAAAGTCAAAACGCGACATGGACAGCACAAGCACCCCCGGCCCCTTGGCAGGCCCCGAGAGCCACTTCGGTTTGGGGACCATGGACCGATCAATGCATGGTGATGCAACGTGTACCAGCAGGGGACTTGGCAATCTGAACAGGTAGCAACTGACGTGTAGGCCAGTGTCTAGGATGGAACGGTTGCTCGGGTTACCATTGTTAGACCTGTTTCAAAACGAATATCTATATAAATAAAAATAAAAGGTGAGATTTACGACATCTCTTTTGTTTTAAGAATACAAAATCCTATAATAATTATAAAAATAAAAATCTAGAAATTATTACATTAATTAAGAAAAAAGAAGCATTCCTATCACTTATTTTTGGTGAGTCAAATTATAACGGTGTAGATTAATCATATATGTATATTAGAATTGTATAGTAAATACAATTGTATTTCAATCATAGACGGTAGAGTTGTATACAAAAGATAATTATATTATAATATCTAGTCGTGTAATTATACGAGCAAATATGCCAATTGTCAATAGCTTGATACTACTAGCTGCATAAGCGCGGCGCACGCCGCGCTAGCTACCGTGTGGACCAAAGTAAAAGAGACGACAATTCGCAGGGAGTTTAATAAAAAAATCGAAGACACATGCGTAATTTTGGAAAAATCAAAGGTCTTTTTCGTAAAAAACTGAGGACTTGCAAGGACTTGTACGTAAGTAAATAAGGACCTATACGTAATTTTGGAAACCCGCGGGACGCCATCCAAAAATTTCTTTTAAAAAACCTGGTCGCAGGGACCTTTTCGCGAGAAAAAAAGGACCTTTACGTAATTTTTAAAAAACACAGGAAAGTGCCACCGTGGTACAAAAAACCCCGCCACTGCGGCCGGCGCGGGCGGCGGCGACGCGATGGCGCGCGTGGCGTTTCCGGCTTTAATAGCGGTAGATATGTTAGTACTAGAAGAGAGGGAATGGTGAAATAATATTTTAGATGATATCTATTTTTTATGAATGAAGCGTACAGTAGTTGCGCATGTTAACGTGCTGGTCCCATTTTTCGGGAGGAAGAATGGAAAAATGGCCAGAGATCAAGATTCCAACTGGCTTGTGGCTAAAATTGTGCTGTAGCGGCTGAAATAAACTGAGACTTATTTTGTGGTGTTCAATTCGGCTTATGGCTTATTGGGTTGTGTTGAGTTGTTTATTCTAGCGTGTTTCTGACACATTCGTGATATAGTACATGCATTCGGTCCCTTGTATTCATAGCTAAGTACAATTTCATTACAAACATCGTATACGGCACAAGTACACCTACATCATACATATATGAGTATTTTTCTTTTGCAGTGTTGAACCTACGTGCTCACAATCAACGACGCTGCTATCTAATCACGTGTGAGGTCCATCAGTACCGAAGACGCTCCCTGTGGAACAAGCAGTACCGCACCATCGTCTACACCTGAAGGGTCGGGTGTGCTCCCCTGTGGGTCTGCAATATTTCTCGCAGGTAATTCGTACTTAATAATAAAGTTGTGCAGCACCACCATACTCACAATTATCGCCTTATGCTTGGATGCCCCTGGCTAGGAACGTTGTTGAGTATGAGTCATTTTCCTCTAAGTTCCACAAATAAGTCATTATTTAACAGTGCTTGTGCAATTAAATTCGCTTAATCTATTACCATTGCTGATGAGGGGAGCGTAAGTACCGATCGTAAGCCGGTGGTACTTCTGAAAATTCTATTTTTTTGTCTCAACAACTAGTTTCAAGGTGTGGGGTATATATATACCCCCGTGTGGCCGGTTGGAGAAAGGCATGCTTCACTCCATTTCACTCTCTTAAGCTAGTGTGAGATCCTCCTCTCTATTGTGCACGTGTTGCATCTTGTGAGCAAGAAGGAAGGTTCTAAATTGCATGTGTTGCATCTAGAGGTGGATTGTGTATCCACTGGAGCGGTGTGCATTCGTTGCACGTGGTGAGAGTCAAGCGAGGGACTTAACTCATTACTCTTGGACTTTGAGAAAATCACCACGCACGACGCCTCCAACGCCGTCTAGGAGTTGATGGGAAGGAGAAGGTACTGTAGCGAGGAGATTAGTTTAAATGCGCATAGTTAGTTCTTTAATGAACGTGCTTAGTTATTCTCTAATCCCTACTGCCATGTGAACCCTTCTCGTTTAATTAAAGCTTAATCTCTATGAAATGTGGGCCCCCAGTAGTTTTAAAAACTTTTTAAAGCTGGCTTCTTGAGTTATAGCCATAGACATGTAGGTCTTGTTCTACTGTTTGCACAGTACCCGGTCCCTCCTATGAGCCCCAGTAGTCTTTTTCAAGAGGAAATAATACAAAAATCCATGGCTAAAATGCTAAGTCATAGGAACCTCTAATTATTGTATTTTTCAAATGTTGCATTTAGCAAATAAAAGAATCTGAGCTTTCTTTGTTAAACCTTAAATGTATAAATATTACATTATATATGTTGGCTCATGGAGCACTGTTGTTTATGCTCATCCTCGCTCACAAAATCCCTCAAAACCTGTGGACCAAGGATATTATGTGTACTACGACGCCCCAGGAGATGACAATAAAGATGGAGGAGATTATGATAGTCTTTAGTAGTCTAGGTCTTACCTGAGTCATGCTGCCCAAGTTGGTGTTTACGTGTGCCAATATTATCCAAGGTTTTGGTTAATATCGGTCGCACACAACTTACCCATTCGCTTTTCTGTGGCGAGATGTGTCTTTCCTTTTTGCTTTCGCTTCCGTATTTATATATTGTATCCATTTGGCTTGATTGGTCATAATGTAAACTTAATCCGATACGGTCTATTTAAACTCTGATGCTATAATATTGATGTATGGTATTATTTACGTCATATATGAAATAATTCAGTGATGTATTCTGTGAGCACTATCAACTGATTTAGAGAATAGTACAGTGATTTTATAGAGTATTCTGGATTAGCTATATCCGGGCTTGACATGTGCGTTGCAAAACCACTGAAAAAATCCTAATAGAATATCTTTTTCTGATTGATTTAAGTTCATTTGGTTGCATCTTGCCATAAAAAAAAGTTGAGCTTGTAGGGCATCGATTTGTGCAAAGCATATCCTATTAGAAAAGCAGAGCAAAGGACGGACAGAAGAGCACGAATACACGGCAAATTAGGTCCCGATCAGTATGGCTTCCAAACAGTGTGCATGGCTTATTTGGCATTATTTATAAATTTCGTCTTTTTCTGAATTTTTAACTTTTTGTTGAGCTTTTTTGCCGGTTCTTTTTTTCTTGTATTCGTTTGTATTATACGTAATGGGCTAACATATTTTTTTATTTTTAAATTTTTTTAAATTTAATTATGCAAAATAAGCCTCTGTCAGCTACAGTGCTTTTTTCAGCCAGCTACAGTGTTTTCAGCCATAAGCCACGGGCTTTTCAGCCATGTTGATCACCACCTTAATCGTAAGGAGGAAAACAACGTGCAAGTTTGATGCGCGCTCTCATGGCCGCCAGTAATTAAACATTGGTAGCAAGGTGCTTTAACTTTTTAATCCACCGGCCGCCCTGGGGCTGCTGACCATTAAGGGCATCTCCAGTGATTCTAGTTAGCAACTAACTAGAAGACTTCCACATTATTTATATAGTACACACTAAAAGTTAGCATTCTAAAGAACTATCTATAAAGATAGCTATTTGATGCTTACATGCACACACAAAAAAGGACTATCATTTATAGAGACTGCCTCGTTTTGCGTTATAGACTAGTGCTTAAGGAAGAGCTGACTCGGTTTTTTTGCATACTCTCTTTCCTTCACATAGGATATATGCTGATGTGTACATACATATAGCTAACTGACTTAGACCATTGGAGATGCCCTTAGAGCAAGTCCAATAATGATCTTATAGCCAAGTTAGTCAGTATTTTTGCTGATATGGAGAAGAGATGAGAGGAGAGAGATGAGAGCTTGGCTCTCATGCAAGCAACAAGTTAGGTACAGGAGCCTATGCAGTGGTGGGCTCAGATAATAAATGTATGTGAGGAGGAATAGGAAAGAGAATGTGAGATATGTTACCACATAATAATAATAAAACCTTTTGTAGATAAATAAAAGATAAATTATTGTATAATTTGACTCTTATAATTTGATTTATAGTTAAACACTTACTTTATTATTGGACTTCTCTTATCCGCCCGCCCGCCCGCGCGGCGGCATATTCCTCCGCTTTTTCTATGAGTTTCCGCTCGTCGCGGTCCCGGCGCCCCCAAACCGTCGTGCTCCGACCGCAGGAGTCTTTTCACGGGCCCAGCTGTCTGTAGCTCAACGTGGAGGCTTCCGTGTGGCCGCAGCGCTGCCCAAGCTGAGCTTTGAGGGCCCCTGGGTTTGCGTAGCACACAGCTTGAGCTCAGTGGCCTAAGCCCTCCAGGAACCATTTGATTCGGCCTTTTGGATTTTTAGGATGGTTTAGACTTCAATTTTATTGAAAGTCAAAATAAATAGTGTCTTTCTTATACAGTTTTTCAAAGTTATTTTTTAAATGACTTTTTAAACTCGTAGTCATGTGCACCATCACCAACAGCTTAAAAAGTGCAACAAAAAACTATCAACTGTAGCCCGCCGTAACATCAAAGAATAGGGCCACTAACTTTGGTTGTGCTGCCAAGTTAAATCACTGCCTGCTACATAGGTCACGAGTTAGCACCTTGTATGGTTGCATATGCGGTTTTCTTTATTTAAGTTTGTTTTGCCTGTTGAGTTTTGGCTTCCTACCCCTTGTCGAATTTCATATTTTCCATTGTTTCTCTCTGACCCAACTCTGAATCATGTGCACTTTGTATTAAACAAAATATTCAGATTCATAATATTTGAGTTTGGAACGATACAATCAAACTTCAACCCTTAGCTCTTGGAGTTCCCATGATCCGATCGTTCCTTGCTAGTACATTTGTTCATACAAATTACAGTGCGCTTTTTTCGGAAAGGGTTTTCTAGGTACATTATAATTAAGACCAGAAACAATTACGGCCTCAGCGTTTGACAGATAGATTCACTGCAATTTGAAGGTGAATTTGGTGAAGCACCAAAGTGCAAAGATTACATCACACTATTGAAAGCGCTACAGAATGTGGTAATGCTATCTTGCGGGAAAGTTTTATGTTTATAAGATTGATTCAGTTCTTTTAAGAAAGAACCATAGTTCTTAATACATTTTAATGGCTGTTACGAATAACCCAATTCGGCTTCTTCTGCTTGAATTACAGATGCAAGCACAGGATTAGAGAATATACAATCCTATCTCATAGCAGCACATCACATGGCAGACCGCACCAGAGCACCGGAGCAGCCAAATCCAAATGCGAATTGGCCAACCGGGCCGTTTTTTGCAAACATGAAATTCTAAAATAAACCAAAACTTTGATCCGTTTATTATTATTTTTTTAAAAAAGCCTTTAAACAAGCTAGATAGAAATGCCGAACATATATATATGGAGAGAATTAACAATATGCCATCTAAGAGGTTGGCACATTATAAAATGCCACCACTCTCAGTGTAATTGTGTTTTTTTTCACTGTTTGGATGTATTCTTGCTTATTTGCCACATTATCAATATTTTATACATTTATGATTCACTACACATCTGAAATGACCCCTTTGCCTTCATTCTTCTTGCCTCCTTCCTCTTCTTTTCTTCTTTGCCTCCGGCCATGGGTGTCGCCCCTCCAGCTCTTTTCTTCCGCCTTGCCGCCGTTCTTGCGACGACTTCTTCCTCACCTCTGCCTAGGCCTGGCTACCCAACGAACCAATTTTCACACAACCCCATTCCATTCCCTCCCAACTCTATCCCCTTCCTTCCCATGCTACTGCTCTTCGTATCAGCGATAGTTGCCCGATGAGCGTGATGTCAAGCTGGTTGGGGTGCAACTTCGTGGAAGGTGAGCTCTGGGAAGCAGGTCTAGAGGCCACACCATTGGCCGGTGAGGATGGCGTCGGAGGAGGCCGCCTATGAGGTGGTGCTATGGGAGGATGGCACGGGGGAGTAAGCTGTATTGGTGGAGGACGAAAGGAATGGGGCGCTGGGGTGATGGTGGACAGAGGAGGACACCGAATGGTTTGGGTTGGTGCATCGAAGTTGAGGAAGGAGAGGAGATGGGGGTAAGGGAAAAAGACAATTTAGGTGAGGTTTTAAATAAAAGTTATTAAATTAACGTGAAAATGATAAATAATCAGGGATGTAAAGAGTAGTAATCGATTGAGCGGCACGTTGTCTATTCCAACTCATACAGAAACACTGTGTTCACCTGTGGCCACAAAATCTCTCTCCACCACCTGCGCCTCCACGGCCGCTTCCCTCTCCATTTTTTTTTGCCTTTTAAAATCGCGCACGATGATTTTCCTTCTTCCGCTTTCCTAATTCGCGAGATCGAGACCTAGAGTAGCGGGGTAATGGCGGTGGAGGCGGCGGCGGAGAGCTGCGGTAGCCACCCCGCCGCCGCGACGTCGTCGTCGTCGGCCGCGGCGGCGCAGGCTCGGAAGCTGCAGCAGCAGCAGCGCCACAAGCTGGAGGTGTACACCGAGGTGCTCCAACGCCTCCACGACGCCGGCGTGCCCGAGGCGCAGTCGCCGGGGTTCGACACCGAGCTCTGGAACCACTTCAACCGCCTCCCCTCCCGGTCAGTGCGTGCGCGCGAGCCTCTGATGTGATACGACACGAATCGAATGCGCTTGTGTTGATGCGGCGGTTTGAACTGATTTTCGATTTGGTTTGGGTTGCAGTTACGCGATGGATGTGAACGTGGAGAGGGCGGAGGACGTCCTGACGCACAAGCGGCTCTTGGAGCAGGCAAGGGATCCGGCGCAGCGGCCGGCTTTCGCCGTTCGGGTCGTGCAGGTGAGGTGTTCGTCACGACGATGTCACCGTACGATAGTTTTTGGAATGCAATTCTGAACGCCAGGATGTAATTACTGTAGATAAGCGAAAACTCAATTTTCTCAGTTATTATATGGTTTGATTGTTTGCTGATCATATTTGGTTGGTTGGGGGTGTTCTGTTTTTGCAATTGAGATTTCCTTTTTTTTTAATAATCGTTTCCATTCAGTAGTCAAGTCATCAGCATCAAGGCGGCACTGCGTGAGTCAAATCAGAAAAATGGAAACTTCCTTGCTTGAATCACTTTTAAACCTGGACTGATATTCTATGAAGGACTGGTTCAGTGTCTTTTTAGTGTCTGGTTCGAACGGTTTGCTGAACCAACAGCTGTTTACATTGTCAACAGTAAGAACTAGGAATAAACCTTATGGCTTTTGCATCACACTTCATTGTATTTGAGAAATGCCACAAAGGGGTTTTGCATGGTCTAATGGCAACATTATTAAGTAGCCCCGGTATGACTTGACTAATGGAAATTTCACTAGCTGAATCTCCCAGGGATCATCTTCCACTACAATATCTTAATTCTGGGTTGTATTCTCCAAAACTCCTTACAATGTGTAGGACCGATGTTGGCAATTAGGGGGGTAAATGATTCTCAAAACTTTTTCCCCATAAGGTCTTTAAAATCTTCACTCAAGTGACTTTGATAGTTACCAATTTCAGATCACACTATCTGGCCTAAGCAAAACTAAGCTAGATTGCTAGAGGCAAGAACTAACAAAATCAGCAACCTACTGCACAAGAGATTGGGTTAGAACTCCCACAAACTCGAAATCATAATTCTAGCTCAAAAACAAGCAAAATCATGTAAGAACGCAAACAAGAATATGATTGAGACAAAGTTTTGATCTATTTCAGTGGGGGATTAGGTTTACATACTCCTAAATGATTACAAGGTGCAGCCAAAGCATCACTCTTTTCTCTCCCAAGTTCCCTCTCTCACAACCATGGAAGGAGACAAAGTGATAGAACAAAAACTAAAATCTAAAATCCTTGAACCTGCCACTTCCTCCCCTCCCCTCTAAATAACCAGCAACAACTCTAATGGGAAACCTATTGGGAGAACCTGTCAATTCACTAACATGGGATTTACAAACCCACGTAAGCTTCTCAAAGTATTTACAAGATTCAACCTGTTAAGTCTTTAACAATTGATCCACTTGCCAACTCCAGCTCTCTTTGACCTAAACCACTTCTCCTTTGCGCCTCTTCACGCCGCGGTTTTGATCAAGGCACCGGCCTGGTATTTTGCCAACTACCAAAATACCCTTGACAAAACTTCCGGGCAATTTTCCTTGACTACATCTTTACCTTTATCTCAAAACATCTCTGCATACTTTGACACACAATCCATAGTGCCCAATGATTAGACATCACGGCTTCACATATTTAGACTCTCTGAATCGTCTCTACGTGCATTAGCCTCGTCACTTGGCGCACCACATGCACCAACTCGCCACATCACGATCCTTATCTTCTTTGTACTTCCTGCTTGAGCCACATAGTCTCACCCGGACTTATATGACCGCTCCAACCTTGGCTCCCCCGTCTAGTCCCGGTCCATTGCCGTTTACCGCTAATGTTCTTCAAACCACTTGCACATCTACATGTCAAGCAACCATCTCAAGCACAATTTTATGCACTTGACTCACGTTAGTCAAAACTATGCATCCTGCAATATAGCACAACCAACCCATGGCACCCATGCCGTGCACACACCCAATCACCTCTGGTCCTAACTTGACCAAACCAATTCACCAATAGCTGGTTGGTCTAACCGTCGACACCATGTCAGTTAGACCGCCCTGGTCAGACCACTAGCCAGTCTGACCGCTTAACTACACCAGAAAACATTATCTGAGATTTTGGTTGAACTCTATTTAGTTTTAGCTCCAGTTTTCAATTTCAGTGGCACCAAGTGCAAACTCATCCCCAAACAAGTCTGCATAAGCGTTTGGTGTTCAATTTCCTAAAAGCCTATGGTCGGTCTGACTGCTTGCCCCATAGCGGTCAAACCGTCGGCCCCATGGTTGTCAGATCGACTGAATCTTAATAGCACAAACTAGAAATTGAAATTTCTGAAACTTTTGGAAAATCCAAATCCAACTCAACCAAAGTGCTGATTGTTCATCACAAACATATACTAGGCCCTGTAATGGTCTCTCATAATGCTTGGTTCTAATATTGTCATATGCTGGTAGCTCTTGTTGCCTGCTAAGTAGTTCGAATGCTATTTATATGTATTTGGTTGTGACACACTTTTTGCTATTTTGAAGTACAAGTGAATACCTGTGTTCTTGTGGGTGGTGATGTGCATTTCGTTTTTTTGTTTTGGTGTTAAAGTAATATGGACATTTATATCTACACTTTATGTGGCAATTTGCTTGATCATTCAGTTGATCAAGCCAATAGCATGGATCATTCTACGCTTTCATTGGTTTTGACCAACTAAATGAACCTAGCAACTTTGCTCTAAAAAACTGAACCTAGCAACTGAGAGTTTGAGCTCTTCCATTAACTGACAATGTCAATGCCTGTTTTGTCCAGCAGAAGAGAAGCTCGTTCAATATTACTTGAGATAGTTTGGATATTTTCAACGGAGACCTTCTGAGACACTGATACTTAGTGGAATTTTAAGACGTACCGAAAACGCAAGAAAAGGCGGAGGTCGACCAAGGTAGATGTGAGAGGAAGCAATTAAAGGAGACTTGAGGGATTGGAATGTATCCAAGAATTAGCTTTGGATAGGAGCACATGGAAATTAGCGATTCATGTATCGGAATCATGACATAAGATGATAAGAAGAAGGTTTAGAGGCGGTGTTTTAGACTCTCGATTCAGATGACAAGATATAGGGCTTTGGGTTTTAGCCTATAGGTTTTATTATAAAGCTCTCGTTTTTTCGACGTTAAGGAGGTTCATTCCTAGCCTATCCTAAGTTATTTAGGACAAAATGTTTTATTGTTGTTGTTTGTCAATGCCTGCTTTTATTTTTAAATTGTTTGTGGTATTCTTTTTTAATTTCAGATCTTCCTCTTCCACACAAGTTTTTCCTTTTAACTGTAAAAATAGTTGCAATCATATGTAAAAACCTACTATCATTGGTCATTATCCTTATTGGAGAGTCTTGATTCATTAGGTATCTCCAATTCTTGATGGGAATCAGACTGATGCAGATTCAAACACCGCAGGGGAGGAAGTTCCTTCAAGGCTGTTGAACCGGCAACAAAGGTACCTGTGACTTTCCATCTGTTGTTGAGTATTTCTGTGCCTTTCCATCTGTTGTTGAATATTTCTGCTTATTGGGAAATGACTAATATCTTACCTTATTGCCATGTGTTGCAAAATATGTATCTACTAGTGTTTACATTTTCCTTTTTTTTAGTATGTATGATGTACGACTTTTATTCAGCATCCACCCTCCTCCTGCCTTTGGTTCATCTACAAATCTTGAGGCCCTTGCTCTTGAAGCAAGCAAGTCTCAAGGCCAAGATCATGATAGCACCTCAGATAATGTTCGATCTCTCTACAGGCAAGTCTTTGCTGCTAGTTACCTTTGCCATCTATTTTATCTTACTCGCACAATATATTCCTGTTCAATTATTATGTAACTTAGAAGTTAGCATAGTATATGGCATAGAAGAAATTATAATGATAGCATTACTCCTTTGGAAGTGCTTGTTTCTCTGCAGCATACAATAATTTTCTTGTATTTGATGGCCTTACAGACCCATGCATGAAATCACCTTCTCTACCATTGACAAACCAAAGCTTCTCAGCGAGGTAAACCTATGTGAATTTTGGGTTTTCGTTTGGAATTTTATATCTTCATAAGTTGTGTATATATCTATATTTATCCTTCACACACATGCATGCACACGCACACACACACACGCACACGTGGAAAATGATTCTATGCTCCTGGGAATGTGTACTCCCACTTCTTCATAGAATGCTTAAATGATGTTGTTATACTTCGGGAGTACAGAAAAGATTTTATATATACACATATACACACACACACATAATATACATACATATACGTATATGTACATGTATACATACATACGTATACCAACGTATATGTACATACATATGTATACATATATATATGTATATGTGTATGTATGTATATACATATGTATATGTGTATGTATGTATATGTATATACGTGTGTATATGTATGTATGTATGTATATGTACACATACATACGTACATACATACATGCATGATTTTTACCAATCATGGTCTCTAACTTGAATAAATATTAGTTATTAGAATTTGCTTTTTTATCTATTTGTTTAGTGATACCGTGTTCTCTTATACTCCCAGCTGACATCCCTGCTTGGTGAACTTGGTCTCAACATTCAAGAAGCACATGCATTTTCAACAAATGATGGCTACTCACTCGACGTGTTTGTCGTTATTGGTTGGCATGATGAGGTATTTCAATACCTTTTTTTTGTACCTATGCTTATTACCATTTGCTGGTGACTTGTAAATCCTGTGTTGCTTTCTAATATAATGTATACATCCACTGTATAAGCCTATATTTGTAGTCATCATCAATGTGCACTTGTCACTCGCAACTGAAAAAAGAACTATGCCCACAAGCTTGAGTGCCCCCTCCACTTGTCTATAGTATGATTAAGTTGGAGGATAATTCACATCAGCATTTATGTACATGTTACACAAGTGGTGCAGATGAAGGGTACGGAGCACTGAGATATTTCGTGATTAGAGATTAGGGAACCCACTATCTCCTTTATAGAATACTGTATTCTTGTACAAATCTAATTGACTTGATACAAGTCATACAACTGCATTTCGTCTTTGTTATATAGCTATAGCAGTCAATGCCAGTATCAGTAAATTGTACTGCAGGACATGTTTAACCAGGCATGCGCAACCACATGAGTGGATATCGTGCTACTATTGCAAATATCTTGTGGGCTTAGGATTACATCAGTTGACTTGGTAAAGCGAAAGGTATTTACATGATGAGGTATCAACTCATATAGTCCAGCGTTTTAAGGTAATGAGGCCAGTTATGGCTGAGGTATTATTGCCCACTGCTCACAGTTAATAATAAAAGGATACGAAGTTTTAGAAATCACGAGTCATGCCTCTTTGATGGAATTTGGTTTGTTAATTTTGTGTATGTGCTTGAGAGCCTGTAAAATCAGTGAAGTAATGTTGGCAGCCCTTAACATTCCAACTGTTTTGCACTATCTACTTCAAAAAATTGCAGTATCAACTATGAGATCCAGTGCATGTCTGTGGTTTGCATTTTTTTTCTTGTATCTTCTCTCCGTTGATGAAGACGTGAGCCACAGGATAAGAGTGGGGTGGGTGAAATAGTGTCAAGTATCGGGTGTCCTGTGTGTAAAAAGTTCCTCAAAAATTAAAGGGTAAATTATATAGGACGGTGATTAGACCTATAATACTATATGGAGTGGAATGCTAGGTGACTAAAAGACAACATACATATAAGATGAGTGTGGTGGGGATGAGGATGCTGTGGTGGATCTATGGTCACACAAGGCGAGATCGAATTCGCAATAATGATATACATGATAAAGTGTGGGTAGCACCAATTAAAGAGAAGCTTGTCCAACATCGTTTGAGATGGTTTGAACATCTTCAACAGATGCCTCCTGAGGCACCGATACGTAGTAGAATTTTAAGACATATCGAAAACGCAAGAAGAGGCAAAGGTTGACAAAGACTGTGTGGGAGAAAGCAGTTAAAAGTGACTTGAGGGATTGGAATTTATCCAAAGAATTAGCTTTAGATAGAAGCGCATAGAAGTTAGCGATTTACGTACTGGAACCATGTCATAAAAAGAAGGTTTAAGGGTAGTGTCTTAGGTTCTCTGCTCAGATGGCAGGATGCAGGTCTAGAATTTTTGCCTTGTGGATTTTATTACAACGCTCAATTTTTTGGCTTTGAGAAGATTTTATTCTTAGCCTACCTCAACTTATTTGGGACAAAATGCTTTGTTGCTATTGTTGTTGTATCTTCTATGTTGTTTAATATTTATTTGTCTGTTTATTTATTTAGGAAACAATGGATTTAATAGAAGCAGTACAGAAAGAAATTGGCAAGATTGAGGAGGTAAACCACATACTTGTACTTTATTGAGATTTTGTTAATCCCTAGTTGTCACATTCTTATTTTCTGCATGCTCATTTCCTGCTTTGGCTTGAATTTGACAGGCACAAGGATGGTCAAAATCTCATTCGTGGTCTTCTCCAGTTGAAAATATGCAGATCGTGGAGAATTCAACAGCTGGTCATGTTGAAATACCTACAGATGGTGCTAGTGAGTGGGAAATCGATGTAAAACTACTCAAGTTTGGGAATAAAGTAGCATCCGGATCATATGGTGATCTGTGAGTGTTTGTCGCTGGCTATCATGAAAATCTACTTTTGAGCTTTGATGTAGCCACTTAGCTAATCAGTTTCTCTTCCCAGATACCGGGCTACATATTGCAGTCAAGATGTTGCTATTAAAGTACTCAAACCTGAGAGGATAAATGCGGACATGCAGCGTGAATTTGCCCAGGAAGTATATATTATGAGGTGGGTTACACGATCTTTTTGTGATATTGGTATTCTCTATTCTGGCACACTAATTAAATATACCTGTAAGGTTTTTGAACATAAACTTGTGTTATTATTTTGTTCCACAGTGTATTTACTTTATATCACTTAGCCGTGTTTCTTCTGTTCTAACATGTATAATATCCTAAAAATGTTGGTCCCAGATGCTCTTATCTTCCTATTATCATCGCTGAAATCATCTACTTTTAAGATGCTATGATCCCTTGCTGACATTTACCTGCTACCATCTTATTCTATCAGTCGGTCAGGCCTTGTCATCTGTTTGCTTATTAATTGATGTTTCATGACTCTCATCTACGAGCAATGCAAGTATAGCTGCATGTTAAAGACATCACCCTTATGTATCAGTGTCTTCCATTAATGCTGCTATGTGCTTTTCCATTTACTTTTAAGTTTATGGAGTATATATTGGATTTTAGGAAGGTTCGACACAAGAATGTTGTGCAGTTTATTGGTGCATGCACTAAACCCCCAAATCTATGTATAGTAACAGGTATGGTTGAACAAAAGGCTATCCTTTCAAGTTTCCCATTTTTGTATTGCGATAGTAATAACAGTGAACTTGCATGTTCTTCCTTCTTCCAGAATATATGTCCGGTGGGAGTGTGTATGATTACCTCCATAAACATAAAGGCGTCTTCAAGCTTCCTGCTTTACTTGGAGTTGCAATGGATGTGTCAAAAGGCATGAGCTACTTACACCAAAATAATATTATTCATCGGGATTTGAAAACTGCCAATCTTCTTATGGATGAAAATGGGGTAAGTAAGCTGCTCCCAGAATATGCAGTTTCTTCTATAGTTTCAAATATGCAAAATGCATGCATTTGTTGGAAACAAGTTCCTTGTGCCAGTACCGGCTTGATGCTGGTTTATGGCCAGGTAGAGTTTCTTCTGTATGAAACAGTTCAGCTGGTGCTGCTTCAGCTATCAACCCGTGTTTGGCAAATCTTGGCTCAAAACACCTATTCATGACTTTGCTTCTGTTGTTTTTAATAAATAATATGATAGAACAATGCGCTTTCAAGAAAGATTCACGTGAAGTCACCAGAATAGATGTGGATCTCCTATGATACAGAGTTTTAGCTGGATATTGGTTCTATGTAGCCAAATCTTTGGCCGTTAGTGATAACTGGCTGGTTACTGGGAATCTTCTCCAGTTCTCCTTCCTGGTTGGGACTTGGGAGTCATTATGGTGAACTGCAGTGTTACTGCAAACTAAATGTTTGTTCCATTCAGTGCATGATTTACAAATTTGCATTGGATAAATTTGCCCGATTAACTGAGTGTTTCCTTCTGCAGGTTGTTAAGGTTGCTGATTTTGGCGTTGCACGTGTTAAAGCTCAATCTGGAGTAATGACCGCAGAAACTGGGACATATCGTTGGATGGCCCCAGAGGTGATTTCTCTATTATTAACTATGCTGCCACTATCACCAACTTGGTTGTGTGTGTGTATAGGAAAATGATTTCATACTGCTAGGAGTATGTATTCCTACTTGTTATATACCGTGTAAGTGATGTTGTTATACCTTTTTAATCCTTTTGAGTATATTCTAATGATAATTATAAGATACTCCAAAGTGAGTTTCATGAAAAATTTCATCATAGTCAACTTTTTATAGCATAATTTGTGTATATACTCCTTTTTTATATGGAAAAAGATATAGAAAAATAAAAGACTGATGAAAATTTTTCAACCAAATTGCATTGGAGTATCTTAAAATTAGTATTTAAGTGTACCGAAAGTGATAAATAACTATAAAATGTTTGTTTAAACGGTATATTGGAAGTAGGAGTACGTACTCCTGAGAGCATGGAAATATATATGAAAATAATTCTATACTCCTAGGAGAACGTACTCCCACTTGTATACCCCTTAAATGATGTTATTATACCTCTTTATCCTTTTAAATATACTCTAATAATGATTAGTACAAGATACTCCAAAGTGAGTTCTACGAAAAAATTTCATAAAAATCCACTTTTATAGCATAATTTATGTATATACTTATTTTATATATGGAAAATGATATATAGCAAAAATAAAGGATTCCAATGAAAATTTTTCCACCAAATTGTATTGGAGCATTTTAAAATTAGTACTCAAGTATACCGAGAGTGATAAAAAGGTATAACATGTTCGTTTAAGTGGTTTATTAGAAGTGGGAGTATGTACTCCTGGAAGTACGGAAAATGCTTCATACACACACATACGGCTGCGCTATTCTGCCTCTACGTGCACTGTGCGCACCAGAAAGTTATTGTCGTTCGTGAATAAAATTACTATCAAATACATGTAGAGTTATTGCCAGTTTGTAGTGTTATAACTGACAGTAACTCTACATGTGTTTGGCAGTAACTTCACTCATGCACGACAGTAACCTTTCGGCGCGCATTCTACACCTGCGCAGAATAGTGTATATATACATATATGCATATATGTACACATATATGTGCGCATATATGTACGCATATATGTGTACATATATACATATATGCATATATGTACATATGTGTGTAGGGCATCATGATTTTAAATTCACGAATTTAACCTAAATTCGGGTATATTTTTCGAAAATTTCAGTTTTAGGGTATATACCATTCAATAACAATTAAAATGAAACGCATACCTTTGAAAAATGAACTTGAGTTCAAATATTTTCAATATTGTTTTATCACACGCTTTGCTGATTTTTATATATATCAGCACATACCTACAAACAAACTATTATTAAAAAAAGGCAACTCTAGTTTGAATTTTGGTTCAAATTTGTTTGAGCTGGTTAGTGAACTAATTTCAAAATTTTCGTACATGATACATAGTAGAAATACCTATTTTAGATCGTAGTGCCTAGGCACCATGGTGTTCTAGTTAATTATACTATATATATGTATATATAATACAGGTATATATTTTTTTTCAAAAATTTCAGTTTTAGGATATATACCCATTCTATAACAATTCAAATGAAACACATACCTTCGAAAAAATATACCCAAATTCAAAGATTTTCAATATTGTTTTATCACATGCTTTGTTGATTTTATATATATATCAGCACATGCTTACAAACAAACTATCATAAAAAAAGGCAACTCTAATTTGAAGTTTGGTTCAAACTTGCTTGAGCTTGTTAGTAAATTAGTTAAACTTGACATTCAAAAAATTCCAAAATTTTTCGTACGTGATACATAGGAGAAATATCTATTTTAAACATGGTGTCAGGGCACCATAGTGTCCCAGTTAATTATACTACTAGAACATATCGTTGGATGGCCACAGAGGTGATTTCTTTATATATATATATATATATATATATATATATATATATATATATATATATATATATATATATATATATATACACACACACACACACACACACACACACACACACACACACACACACACATCTACATATGTACACATATACACATATACATGCACACACATATATATCACCAACTATGCGGAAATAGTGCACCATGGTGTCTGGGCACCAAGCCTCCCTGCCTTTGAATTGCTTTTAGATGCGTGCAAGTGCAATTTTCTAGTGCTATTCGTGTTTTTCGCTTTGACTCAGGAGGGGAGTATCTATCCACAGCTTTTCATGAGTCTCTCTTCTGAAGGTACTCTTTCTCAGCTTTTATGTCCAGGTGCTCATACTTAGAATGGTATTGCTGAGCATAAGTATCGTCATATTATTGAGACCGCCCGTACTCTTATGATTTCCTCTTATTCCTACTCATTTCTGTGGTGAAGCTGTTTCAACAGCTGTCTATCTAATTAATCTTCGGCCTTCATCTTGTCTTCAGGACAAGTCCTCTGGTGAAATTCTGTTTGGTTCTTCCAAGTATGACCATCTTCATGTTTTTGTTTGTATCTGCTATGTTCTATTAGTACCTTATGAGCGTACCAAATTGACTGCTCAGTCTGTTAAATGTGTTTTTCTTGGGTATAGTCTTAAGCACAAGGGGTACCGTTGCTATGATCCTTTTGTTCGTCGCATTTGTTTCTCTCGAGATGTCACCTTTGTTGAGGATCGACCTTTCTTCTATTCTTCTTCCACACATTCATCTTCCTCAACTTCCTTAGAGTCTACCTCTTTTCTTTCTCTTCCACCTATCTTCTCTCCAGATGAGTCAATTTGTGATTTGCCATCACCATGTCTGTTACCAGAGCCATCTTCACAGGTTCCTTCCTCTCCCTCACCAGTTCCAACTTTATATACATTTCCTTTCTATTATAGTCGTCGTCCCAGAGTTTTATCTAATTTTGAGCTTCCCATTCCTTTGACTTCTGCTCCTCCGGTTAGTACTACTGATCCTTGCACCGAGGTCTCTCCAGTTGCTATGACGATAGTTTGTACTTTGATTGCTGTTTCTGCTATTCGGACATGGAAAAATTCTCAAATAGATGTTAAAAATGCCTTCCTTCATGGTGATCTACATGTTAAAAATGCCTACTGATGGCACCCTTCTTGAGGATCCCTCTCGCTATAGACATCTTGTAGGTAGCCTTGTGTATCTTACTGTGACTAGGCTTGATATTGCTCATGCAGTTCATGTTCTCAGTCAGTTTGTCAGTGCTCCTACCTCGGTTCATTATAGTCACTTCATGTACTTCGATACTGGAGGGGGACAACATCTCGTTGTTTGTTCTATGCTCACTCTACCTGGGCCATTGATCCTACTAATCGTCGCTCAGTAACAGATTATTGTCTGTTTCTTGGCACATCTCTTATTGCCTGGAAGTCTAGGAAATAGACTGCAGTGTTCCGTTCCAGTGCTGAGGCTGAGCTTTGAGCCCTTGCCACTACCACATGAGAGATTGTGTGGCTTCGATGGCTTTTGGCTGATCTTAGTGTTTCATGTGATGCACTCGCATCCCTTCTTTGTGACAATATTGCTGCTATTCAGATTTTAAATGATCCTGTCAAGCATGAGCTAACAAAGCATATTGGTGTGGATACTTCATTTACACATTTTCATTGCTAACAATCAACTATTCGTCTCCAATATATTCATTTGAGCTTCAAGTGGCAGATTTTTTCATGAAGGCTCAAACTAGAGAACACCATTGGTTTCATATTTTCAAACTCAATATGTTTGATATAGGGTCACCTGATCAACGTAGGATCTAGACAATGTTCAAGAAGGCGCTAGGCGCTAGGCGGGCGGCGAGGTAGGGCCTAGCGCCCAGGGGGCCTAGGCGGGGCCTAGGCGGTTAAATCAAAAATAAGGACAGCAGACAAAGATAAGCAATCATATATATGTATTTGATGTTTAAATGAAGAAAATTAGTACCTTGAGCAACAATGATAGCTCTCTATCCATTGATGTAAATTTTTGATGTAAATGCTTGATGTATAATTGTAAAACCTGCACCCGATTTTCTTTTGAGACTATCTTCTGTGTTGGTGTTGCTCACCTCCGGCGCCGAAGCAACAGATGACATGCTAGTTGCTACACATATATGACAATATGGCATAAAGATTTAAAAATTACCAAAGTATTAATAAAGTGTATACGATGCATCATCAAATTAGTTAACTAATCAGTAAGCAGTATAATTAAAAAAATGGGACAGTCTCCTCCTTCCGTGCCGACAACCGGCTCCACTACGCCGACACCTTGCCTTGCGCAGCGCAGGCAGTCGTTGGTGCGGCGAGCCACGCCCACTCCTCAAGTCGCCGCCGCTCGCGTCTCCTCTCGGTCGCTCGCTCCTCCGCCTCTTTCTCCTCTCTCTCTCTCGGCCTCTCGGGTCTCCGCCTCTCTCTCAATCTCCCAGAGCTCACCGGATTCATCACTGAGCTCCCAGCCGCCCAATGGAGCGGAGGCGGTGAGGTCGAGGCGGAGGGGAGGAGGCCGAGGCGGAGGAGGCCGGAGGGAGGCGGAGCCGCGGAGGAGGAGGCGGAGGCGGAGGCGGAGGAGGGGAGCGGAGGCGGAGGCGGAGGAGGGAGGCGAGGCCGGAGCCGCGAGAGGAGGAGGCGAGGCCGAGGCGGCGAGGAAGTCGCAGACTGGTCGGTGGGTCCCGACCGTCCCGAGATAATCCGGCCGGATCCGCGAAGGAGGCGAGGCGAGGAGAAGCTCGGGTCGCTCGGCGAGGACGCGAGGCGGAGGACCCGGCGGTTCGACGGCGCAGCGGAGGCGCGGCTCCCCAACCCTAGCTTTTCTTTTGCGCGCTCTGTCGAAATGTCACCGCCGCACCGCTTATTTCGTGCTTTTATGTCTCTTCCCACGCTTAGCGCCCTCGGCCGCTTAGCCGCCGCGCGCCGCCGCGCGCCGCTTTTGCCGCCGCTGCTCCCGCTTTGACCGCTTAACCGCGCTGCGACCACCCACCGCCGGCATCCCGCCGAGGAGCTGTCGCGCGCGTGGCCGCCGCCACCGCCTAGCGCGCCTCGGCGGCGCTAGGCGCTTTAGAACACTGGATCTAGATACTCATGTATAGCCTCTCGAATCATAGCGATCCTCTGTTGCTAATGCAAGAACGAACGCTCTTTAATTCGGAAAATCACACGCGCTGAACTTCACGACCACCAAGTGAAGCCCTATTGCGCTCCCAATTCCCAGCGGAAAGGTTGAACGATCTCAATTTGTAAGAGCTATCAAATTTCCCTATTGAAATTGTTTGGCTATCCAAATCTCAAAAACATGCAAAAATCATGCCTTCCATTTTATAGTCGCTCGTACTGTTTTCTTCCCTGGTCCCCGTTCCGTGACGGCGGCGTGTACCTTTATACCGATTCAACCACCACGTGTATATGGGCCTAAGCACCAAAACGTGACATGCGTGGGCCTAAGACCATAACTAATAGCTGTGACATGTATGCTTTGGACTCACTTAACAAAGGTGATCACTAATGACCATTACATGACTGATCTAATTGATCTTGGCCCATTCAGCACGCAAACCACGAAGACTCTCGGTCATGGCATGTGCCGTCTCCGTTCATTGCTCGTTTACTGTTGATCCACATGGCATATCAGGTACTAGCGGCCATATGGACTTCTTGCTTGCTTTGCATAGCCCACGTTTGCTCTTCTCTGTCTTTGGCCCCAGCCTCCTTCTCGGTTCCAAAATCATTGCAACGTTCAAACCTGAGAATGCATAAAAAATTTGCATGAGGTAGTATACTATTCTCATCAATACAAGGAAATTCATTAAGAAACAAATTCACCTGTTTATTCAAAAATTTAGCTCTCGCTTTAGTCATTGGACCTTTTGGTGTTTCATGAATAATTGGAGAAGTTGACAACGTGGTAGTGGTAGGGATGTCCTCATCAATGTTAGATCCACCTTAAGTTTGAGGGGAGGGTATTAAGAGTAGCATAGCCCATAGCAGCATTAGGCCCATCAGACCCATATCCATGTGTATACTGTGTATTCTCTCTTTTGCAATCAATAAAAATCAGAGTGCATTCGACAATTGCAAGTTTGCTGTTGCAATGAACTGAAGAAATGCAGAGCTTCAGTGTAATACTTTGCCTGCAATTGGTATATCACCTTACAATTTGTCTGTTGTAGGTCATAGAACACAAGCCCTATGACCACAAGGCTGATGTTTTTAGTTTTGGAATTTTGATGTGGGAACTGCTCACAGGGAAGGTACTTGCATTAGTCTTCTGCCACTCTATTCATTCATTACGTTAGCTCCATTGTTTTGCAATAAGTTGGTAATTGGTTTATCCATCTATTGTTTGCAGATTCCTTACGAGTACTTGACACCATTACAAGCAGCTGTAGGTGTGGTTCAGAAGGTAAACATTGCCTGTCAATTTTTTCCTCTTGTAGTCTTGTGTATTCTTATTATGTTTAGAAATGGAATTCTTACTCAACTTATCATGTCGACCACACAGTACCATGTAATGATCCTTGTATATGCTTTGGGCTACTGCACATGGATAGTGTAGCTTGTTTCGAGGCTTTTTTTTTGTTCTATGAAATCATGCAGATGTTTTAGATATAAACATGTAAGAAATGTATTTTAGGAAAGTTTTGCAATGCACTAGTTAAAACTGCAGAACGACACTAGGGCTCTCTTACATCAAGGTTTTTGTTCGCCATTTTGCCTGATCAAAGACATTATAGTGAAAGAATAATATCCATCTGGTCTTGTTTGAGTCTTATGACTGCAGATGAAACATTTTTTTTCCTCTCCAGTGGAAAGCGAAATAAAAAGGAAAATAGAACCACATTATTGAAATCTTCTAATATGGTAAACTTCCTTCTCAGGGATTGCGGCCTACAATACCAAAAAATATTCATGCAAAGCTTGCTGAGCTTCTCCAGAAGTGTTGGCAGCAGGACCCAGCTCAAAGGCCAGATTTCTCCGAAATATTAGAAACTCTTCAGAGAATAGCAGAGGAGGTTTGTGACCGAGACTTAATACCAACTCACTTAAATGAATGAAAATTTATGTTCTTATCAACCAATGAGACAGGTTGGAGATGAGCATGAGGGTAAGCATGAAGGAAAGCACAAGGAGAAAATACTGGGGGGGTTATTTTCAGCTTTGAGGGGGCGGGGACACTGAAGTGGTGCGAATGTACATGGTTTCAATCCATCTGGAAGGGTCTGAACAATGATGATCAGTGCCAGTTCCTCGGCACACCCAGCGCCAGTACATCGAGACATATGCCTGCTGCGGTTGACCGAAGTGGCAATTTTCAGCTGCAGTCTCGTCCATCAGCTATTTGTCATAGTTTTTTCTGCTTATTACTTCTGGGTTCCATTACATGATGTATCATAGGAAGAGAATGGTTGTGAATTGTACATTATTAATCTGATTTTTCTGACATGTTGTAACTTGCAGTCAAAATAATAAGCCAAATTCAGGGCGTGCTATGATTCTTTTTGTGCCCATCGTTATGAAGTTGTGATTACCTTTCTACATAGTGCTTACAACTTGGGTGTCCTGCTTACATACTGTTTCTTAGGTCTATGTGATGTTGTTCATCATAATTTTGTGTTTTTGAGAATGATGTTTGAGGATAACAATATCCTGATGCTCTGTCAATCACGGTTTTGTGTTTTATGTGAGAAAATGCGGATAGCCTGCAAGTCGTGAGCTGAACAAGGCACATGCATGCCCAACTCTTCTTTGAACAAAGTGAGTTAAAGTTGGCAGCTCCCTAGTGCCAAGATTTTGTCCCTGCGTTTGCCGTGAGAATAAAAGATTCTTAGTGCATCTGCTATTGACGTGACATGCAAGTCATTCACTCCTGTTGGCCCGCCGGATGCTGAACTTGCATTGTTAGCATTGCTTTTCTGCTCCCGTAACGGTTCTACCTCCTTTGATGAAAGGGCCAAGGAATGAATAAAGTGGTGGTGCAGACTGAGAGCGCAGCGCTTTTTGTCACCTACGACTCCAGGAAGCAACTGCACTTCTTTTGCACTTCACCGCTAAGGTGTGCAAGTGCTGCATAGCTACAGATCAAAATTTTATTCACTAGTTATATATGGTCACAGAACATCTGATTTTGTGGTTATAAATACTGACCTTGTCAAGACAATAGTGCTGATTTGAACTCTCTCGGTAATGTAGGAGGCAAGGCCGATGGCTCAGTTGTTGTCCTGAACGATATGGTTATGGTTTACTAGCAAGTAATAAACTGAGCATTTGCTTCCTGTTACAAACAACGACTTCTGGTTGCAGGATTGCCTGTACAGTTGCCGATCTAACAATGCATGTTTACCAGTGCCAGATAGCTGCATAAATTCCGTGTCTGAGGAGCTGTGTTTAAGAAGCATGAAAGAGGAAGCAAAAGATCCGCCCTAAGAAACTAGTTTTTTTTACTAACATTGTCACATTAACTTTCCTTTTTTTCCCCTCTAAAATATTGTCTATAATTAGTTTATTTTAGGATGTTAAAAAAATCAGCAATTCCTAGAAATACTGATCAGGGTTAGAAAAACCGGCGATTCCCGGCCGGTAACCGCTGGTTACCAGAAAAACCGGTTGGTTCTGGGATAAACAAACCGGCCGGATTACTCAAATGTAAATTTAGATTTATAATTGCATAATGCACTTCCTAGATTAGTTTAGATATTTATTGTGCTAGATTATTTATTGTATGAAGTAAATACGTATCAATTATTTTTCTCCCATGTTTTCTCTGCCTTTTTTCGGGTTTTCTAGCGGTTTTGCCTGTTTTCCACTAGTTTTTCCGGTTTTTGACCGGTTACTGGTTTCAAACCGTCCAAATTCAAATTTCAAATCACGAAATTCATCCGGATTTTGGAACCTTGATACTAACTACTAGAAGCTTTTTTGGGTAAAATTTGATGCTATAAAACATGATTCGGGAGAGAGATCCATAGCTTAAAGGTCGATTACTGTTCAGTCCTTTTATTTTTGTTTACTTTAGCTTTTTTTTTTCTTTTCCCTTTGTTTCCTTCTTTTCCCTTTTATTCAGGGTGCCTTTGGTTGAGTTTTTGGGAGCTGCTTTTGCTTCCAAAAAGCCAAAAGCCAACCAAAGGGGTGGAAACCAGAAACTGCTTTTTCAGAATCAGCTACTTTTGGGTAGTACAGTTTTGAAAGCACCTTGCACCCTACTTTTGGCTTTTGGCTTTCTGCTTTTTGAAATAGTGAAAATAGAGAGCTGTTTCACAGTTGTCTCAAGGAAAATAGAGATAGGAGGTAAGTTTTATACTTGTTTGAACTAAACAATTTACAGCTTTTCCACAGCCCACAACCTACAGCAGTTTTTCCACAACTTATAGCTCACAGCAGCTTTTTCAGAAGCCACAGCTCAACCAAACACACCCTCACTCATTTTGGTCTATTCTCTTTACTGTATTGCTTCTGTTTTCCAGTTTCCCACTTTAAGCATCTCCTCTTTGCTTGATCAGAGAGGCATGGAACCTATTATATTTGACATGGAGAGAGTTAATGCATTTACTACACAACATTCCAGCATTGGCAACCTATGCTCTTGCAATCATGGCAGGGCTTAGTACTGGAGCACCTATTGTGCAGGTGTATCATGAGAAATCTATGATCTTACCTGATGTGTCAAGGGTGCTCGCATGCCTCTATGAGAAGGACGTCAAGTTTGAGACTCACACAGCCTCTTACAAGAGCCTACTCAGACTCCAGGTACTTGATGTCTCTAATTTTTGTAGTTGTGTCTGCACAGAAGCAACTGTTGCAAGAGCTTAAGCAATTTAATCTCAGTATTATGTTTTCTTTCTCTGCACTTTACAGGCATTGACACATGCTCCAGTTCCATTCTATGATGGACCTACATTTCTAGAAGGTAATACTACATATTTGTGAAGATCAATCACCATTCCATAACGGACCTACATTTCTGGAAGCTTATTTTTCTACAGTTAAACAATCTTCTAGTTAGCTTGCTACTAGGACATTTGCATTAATAAATCTGCTAACAACCTACTAGTATTTACCATGAAACTTTATTCCTGAAGCTTCTGGTTTGCACACACACACACACACACACAGAGAGAGAGAGAGAGAGAGAGAGAGAGATTCAGTAATTCACCATACTATATCTCCTTTCATTTTGAGATGGTAGTTAATGGGTGCAGTTAGTAATTCCTGCTTGTCCGGGATCAATGCCAAACAGTTTGCTCCAAATCATACATGCTAGCAACAAAGTAGATCTTACACTATGCACTGAAACAACTATGATCCGATAATTACTTTTGCCATAAAATCGAAGTCCAGACTTATAGCTTCGATAAAAAAGATAGAGCATAGAAATTGCCATGTTAACTAGGGACGATCAATCAGTTGAACACTAATTATATCACCTAGGATTTGTTTCTTTTGATATCATTTGTTCTCAGCAGTTTGATGACACAGTTATGGTGTGAAAAAATATCTCAAATGTCCACTTTGTATGGCTGATATTATCCAAGGTACAAATGCTTTTACAAAGATTCACATTGATGAGAAAAGGTAAAATCTAAGGCTATCATAGTACCATGTTAATTGTAAGAAAAAAGCATATCATAAATCAAATCTGTAGGATGAATATTGTCAGTGGTATATATTCAGTGTGTTAAAGAACAAAATTGGTAAGGTAGTATTATAACTTTATAAGACTAAGTTCCATATATTGGCTGAGTCCACATTGAAATAAACCATCAAGAATTTGAGATGAATTAGGAAAACAAAATATTTGCCAACGTAAGTATATAGCTGTTAGTCGCTGGATTCTTGCTCTTGGCGATAGCAAGATCCTTACTCTTATCGAGAGGATAACACTTGGAGATGGGGCAATTTTCTAGGTTTATTTCTCACACAATGCCATGCCAACCTGAGGGGTTGGGGATACAAATTTATAAGCTGTTAACCAGCCAAGCATATGCTAAGATGATGTCCTAGATGCTAGTCAAGATGTTGTCCTAAAGCTAGTCTAAGATGCTGTCCTATAGTCTAAGATGTTGTTCCTAGATGCTAGTCAAGATGCTGTCCTATAGTCTAAGATGTTGTCCTAGATGCTAGTCAAGATGCTGTCCTAAAGCTAGTCTAAGATGCTGTCCTAGAAGGGCAGCAAAAACACCATGTGCTGCAGCCCCACAAGCACCAGCCAACACAGAGACTTATCCATCAATAGCTATGTAAGATGTGATGCGAAGTACATTGGCCAAAATTAATATTGTATAATGCGAAGTACATTGGCTAAAATTGATATTGTATAATTTCCTTCTCACAGATCATGCAAGAATTTTTCATCTTCCATTTTTTTTTATTAACATGAGGACATTAAAAGGTCGTTTTCAGTGTATGGATAGGCATAGACTTGTAGTATGGGCTGAATATAAACGTATTACACTTTGGCATCCCAGACGAAGATAATGTTTTCAAAATAATGTCCCGACCCCAAAGCATACTGTAAGATTTTGACCCTTGGATCCTGACAGTTCTTGAGAACGCATACTTGTTATTAACAGAGGGGAGGGGATGCGATTCAGGATGAACTGCGCCTATTACTTTAGCTCCTATTAGGTGGCACATGAAATTGAATTGATCCTTATCTTTCCGGTGAACAGAAAACAATTCCAAAACTTAATCAGCAATATTCAAATGGAATTCAAATTTAAATTGCTCTTTGGCATTCACACTTTGTTTACATGATTCCACTCTCAAGTGGTATGAAGTCCCAATAGTACTTTCGTTGTGTTACTGAAAAGAAGCCTTTCAAAATGATAAATGATTGGGATAAGTCCATTTGACTCTCTAAACTCTAGCCAAAGTCTAGGTTTTAATCTCAAACTATAAAATCAGAAATTTGCAACCATTAACTATCATTATCGTTTATTCTACCTCTGAAACCGATTGAAGACGGTCTTATCCTGAGATGGCACTAATGTGGAAGCGGTTTTTAACATATAAGTATTTTTAGGGTAAGATATCAGCAATGGCAGCATGAACACCAGACAAATTTTAAAAAAAATATTCCAGGGTCCAACCGTCAGCCCCTTACTCTTGCCCTTCCTCTCTTCTCTTCCTCCCCTTCTCTCCCTGTCACCTTCGGAATTCGGATGCCGATGCTCCGCTCCCCTCCTGCTCCCCACCCACCTCCGCAGCTCGTTGTCCTCCTCAACCTTGCCCTCCTGTTCGCACTCCGCTACACGCGCCTCGACGCCGGCATCAGCACCAGCGCCGACGACCACCCCCCATGGCCTCCGCTCCCATCCAGCCTCCTCCCCTAGATCTAGCCGCGGCTCCTAGTGACCGTCGCAAAGATGGCGCAACTACTGGCGACCGTCCCTTAGATCTCGGTGTGGCGGCGCGGCTCCCAGCCAGAGGCAGGCACGGCTGAGGGAGGCGGCAGCGTGGCTCACGACCGGGGGAAGCGGGCCGTGTGGCTCGCAGCTGACGGAGGCGGCGGCTCAGGTCCCAGCCGGAGGTAAAAGTGAATGGTATTAACAGTTAAGTTGAGGGGGTTTAATATCCGATTTTGTAGTTCAAAGTTGATTTTCATACTTTTACAAGTGTTCAGGGTCAAATAGATTTATTCCTAAATGATTTATGCTTTACTCAAAATTGTTGTTCCTATCTTCTAATTTCAGAATCAAGAGAAATCTGCCGCTATATAGCAGAAACTTATGAACATCAGGGATATCCATTCCTCCTTGGGAACAATGGCCTTGAGAGGGCTTCCATCGAGCAATGGCTCCACCATGAGGAGCACGATTTCAACCCTCCGAGCCGGTCCTTGTTCTGCCACTTGGCCTTTCCCCTGGATGACGAAGACGAAGATGATGAAATAAACTTGCAGAAGAGAAAGCTTGAAGAAGTTCTGGAAGTTTATGACCAAAGGCTCAGTGATAGTGAATTCCTTGCCGGCAACAACTTCACCCTTGCAGACCTCGTACACCTACCAAACTCCCACTACATCACAGCATCTGACAAGTTTGTCTACCTGTATGACTCAAGGAAGAATGTGCAGAGGTGGTGGAATGCTATTTCTAGCCGGGATTCTTGGCAGAAGGTGCTGAGGTATATAAAGCAGGTGGAGCAGCGGAGCAAACTGGAGGAGATTCAGAAACAGCAGCAGCAGCAGTTTGCAGCAGAAACACCAAGAGAAGAAGATACTAGTGTGTCCGCAGCTGATCAAACCAAGACAGCACAAACAATTTTTAGTCAACAACCCACACCACCTGCACCAATCACCCGGGAAGTTCCAGATGCCCAACATGCTATGATGAAACCCCAGGAAGGCACGCCTGATATTCCTGCCACCGATTCAGCAATGCCACCTGCTCCAAGTCAACAGCAAGTTTCACATGCACCACCAACAATCCCTGGTCAAGAAGACATGACACCTGCACCACCAGCAATCCCAGCTCAAGCAACATATCCTGAGGCTCCACGTGACTCTGCATCAACCCAAGATGTACCCAGTGATGCCTTGAGAAAAACTGAATTAGCTGAACCCACCACAATTGATCAAGAAGGCAAGGAACCTACAGCTGGCCCAGCATCAACTTCGAGCCCCCAACATGCTGATACCTTAGGTGCTGAAGCAGCCCATGCTGAACAGGAATTTGTTCCATCAGGTAACTGATTTTTCTTTAGCATTGACAGAAATATGCACCGCTAGCGACGTAAGGAAGATTAGGAACATGAAAACTTCCTCGAAACTAACAGATTCGTTTCATGCATTTCGATCAAGAATCGCTTAGTGCCGCACAACCCTTCCTCTCGTGAATCAAGAGAAGAAGATACTAGTGTGTCCGCAATGATCAAACCAAGACAAAGACAAACAATTTTTAGTCAACAACCCACACCACCAAAGACTAATCACCCTGAAAGTTCCGGATGCCCAACATGCTATGATGAAACCCCGTGAAGGCACGCTGATATTCCCGCCACCGATTCAAGAATGCCACCGCTCCAAGTCAACAAAGAAGTTTCACATGCACCACCAACAATCGCCGGTCAAGAAGACATGACACCGCACCACCAAAGAATCCCACTCAAGCAACATATCCGGGCTCCACGTGACTCGCATCAACCCAAGATGTACCCGTGATGCCTTGAGAAAACCGAATTAGCTGAACCCACCTCAATTGATCAAGACGCCAAGGAACCTACACCGCCCAAAGATCGCCTTCGATCCCGCAACATGCGATACCTTAGGTGCCAAGCGACCCATGCCGAACAGAATTTGTTCTCACAGTAATCGATTTTTCTTTAGCATTGACGAAATATGCACCGCTAGCGACGTAAGGAAGATTAGGAACATGAAAACTTCCTCGAAACTTACGCTTCGTTTCATGCATTTCGATCAAGAATCGCTTAGTGCCGCACAACCCTTCCTCTCGTGAATCAAGAGAAGAAGATACTAGTGTGTCCGCAAATGATCAAACCAAGACAAAGACAAACAATTTTTAGTCAACAACCCACACCACTGCACTAATCACCCGGAAGTTCCGGATGCCCAACATGCTATGATGAAACCCCGTGAAGGCACGCCCGATATTCCCGCCACCGATTCAAAGAATGCCACCGCTCCAAGTCAACAAAGAAGTTTCACATGCACCACCAACAATCCTCGGTCAAGAAGACATGACACCGCACCACCAAAGAATCCCACCAAGCAACATATCCCGGGCTCCACGTGACTCTGCATCAACCCAAGATGTACCCAGTGATGCCTTGAGAAAACCGAATTAGCTGAACCCACCTCAATTGATCAAGACGTCAAGGAACCTACAATCGCCCAAAGATCGCCTTCGATCCCGCAACATGCCGATACCTTAGGAGCTGAAGCACCCATGCCGAACAGAATTTGTTCTGTCAGTAACTTATTTTTCTTTAGCATTGACAAAATATGCACCGCTAGCGACGTAAGGAAGATTAGGAACATGAAAACTTCCTCGAAACTAACATTCGTTTCATGCATTTCGATCAAGAATCGCTTAGTGCCGCACAACCCCTTCCCTCGTGAATCAAGAGAAGAAGATACTAGTGTGTCTGCAAATGATCAAACCAAGACAAAGACAAACAATTTTTAGTCAACAACCCACACCACTGCACTAATCACCCCTAAGTTCCGGATGCCCAACATGTTATGATGAAACCCGTGAAGGCACGCTGATATTCCCGCCACCGATTCAAAGAATGCCACTGCTCCAAGTCAACAAAGAAGTTTCACATGCACCACCAACAATCGCCGGTCAAGAAGACATGACACCGCACCACCAAAGAATCCGAGCTCAAGCAACATATCCCGAGGCTCCACGTGACTCGCATCAACCCAAGATGTACCCGTGATGCCTTGAGAAAACCGAATTAGCTGAACCCACCACAATTGATCAAGAAGGCAAGGAACCTACACCGCCCAAAGATCAACTTCGAGCCCCAACATGTCGATACCTTAGGTGCCAAGCGACCCATGCCGAACAGAATTTGTTCCGTCAGTAATCGATTTTTCTTTAGCATTGACAGAAATATGCACCGCTAGCGACGTAAGGAAGATTAGGAACATGAAAACTTCCTCGAAACTAATATTCGTTTCATGCATTTCGGATCAAGAATCGCTTAGTGCCGCACAACCCCTTCCTCTCGTGAATCAAGAGAAGAAGATACTAGTGTGTCCGCAATGATCAAACCAAGACAAAGACAAACAATTTTTAGTCAACAACCCACACCACTGCACTAATCACCCGAAGTTCCGGATGCCCAACATGCTATGATGAAACCCGTGAAGGCACGCCGATATTCCCGCCACCGATTCAAAGAATGCCACTGCTCCAAGTCAACAAAGAAGTTTCACATGCACCACCAACAATCGCCGGTCAAGAAGACATGACACCGCACCACCAAAGAATCCCACTCAAGCAACATATCCCGAGGCTCCACGTGACTCTGATCAACCCAAGATGTACCCGTGATGCCTTGAGAAAACCGAATTAGCTGAACCCACCACAATTGATCAAGAAGGCAAGGAACCTACACCGCCCAAAGATCAACTTCGAGCCCCCAACATGTCGATACCTTAGGTGCTGGCGACCCATGCCGAACAGAATTTGTTCCACAGTAATCGATTTTTCTTTAGCATTGACAAATATGCACCGCTAGCGCACGTAAGGAAGATTAGGAACATGAAAACTTCCTCGAAACTAACAGCTTCGTTTCATGCATTTCGATCAAGAATCGATTCTCGCCGCACAACCCTTCCCCTCGTGAATCAAGAGAAGAAGATACTAGTGTGTCTGCAATGATCAAACCAAGACAAAGACAAACAAGTTTTAGTCAAGAACCCACACCACCTGCACTAATCACCCTCAAGTTCCGGATGCCCAACATGTTATGATGAAGCCCGTGAAGGCACGCCGATATTCCCGCCACCGATTCAAGAATGCCACTGCTCCAAGTCAACAAAGAAGTTTCACATGCACCACCAACAATCCTCGGTCAAGAAGACATGACACTGCACCACCAAAGAATCCCACTCAAGCAACATATCCCGAGGCTCCACGCGACTCTGCATCAACCCAAGATGTACCCAAGATGCCTTGAGAAAAACTGAATTAGCTGAACCCACCACAATTGATCAAGAAGGCAAGGAACCTACATACCGCCCAAAGATCAACTTCGAGCCCCAACATGTCGATACCTTAGGTGCCAAGCGACCATGCTTTGAGCAGAATTTGTTCCACAGTAACCGATTTTTCTTTAGCATTGACAAAATATGCACTGCTAGCGCACGTAAGGAAGATTAGGAACATGAAAACTTCCTCGAAACTAACGATTCGTTTCATGCATTTCGATCAAGAATCGCTTAGTGCCGCACAACCCCTTCCTCTCGTGAATCAAGAGAAGAAGATACTAGTGTGTCCGCAAATGATCAAACCAAGTCATCACAAACAATTTTTAGTCAACAACCTGCACCACCGCACTAATCACCCGGAAGTTCCGGATGCCCAACATGCTATGATGAAACCCGTGAAGGCACGCCGATATTCCCGCCACCGATTCAAAGAATGCCACCGCTCCAAGTCAACAAAGAAGTTTCACATGCACCACCAACAATCGCCGGTCAAGAAGACATGACACCGCACCACCAAAGAATCCCACTCAAGCAACATATCCCGAGGCTCCACGTGACTCGCATCAACCCAAGATGTACCCAAGGTGATGCCTTGAGAAAAACCGAATTAGCTGAACCCACCACAATTGATCAAGAAGGCAAGGAACCTACACCGCCCAAAGATCAACTTCGAGCCCCAACATGTCGATACCTTAGGTGCCAAGCGACCCATGCCGAACAGAATTTGTTCCACAGTAATCGATTTTTCTTTAGCATTGACAAAATATGCACCGCTAGCGACGTAAGGAAGATTAGGAACATGAAAACTTCCTCGAAACTAACAATTCGTTTCATGCATTTCAGATCAAGAATCGCTTAGTGCCGCACAACCCCTTCCTCTCGTGAATCAAGAGAAGAAGATACTAGTGTGTCCGCAATGATCAAACCAAGACAAAGACAAACAATTTTTAGTCAACAACCCACACCACCGCACCAATCACCCGGAAGTTCCGGATGCCCAACATGCTATGATGAAACCCCGGTAGGCACGCCCGATATTCCCGCCACCGATTCAAGAATGCCACTCGCTCCAAGTCAACAAAGAAGTTTCACATGCACCACTAACAATCCTCGGTCAAGAAGACATGACACCGCACCACCAAAGAATCCCACTCAAGCAACATATCCCGGGCTCCACGTGACTCTGCATCAACCCAAGATATACCCAGTGATGCCTTGAGAAAACCGAATTAGCTGAACCCACCTCAATTGATCAACACGCCAAGGAACCTCACACCGCCCAAAGATCGCCTTCGATCCCGCAACATGCCGATACCTTAGGAGTCAAGCGACCCATGCCGAACAGAATTTGTTCTGTCGGGTAACTTATTTTTCTTTAGCATTGACAAATATGCACCGCTAGCGCACGTAAGGAAGATTAGGAACATGAAAACTTCCTCGAAACTAATATTCGTTTCATGCATTTCGATCAAGAATCGCCATCGCCGCACAACCCTTCCCCTCGTGAATCAAGAGAAGAAGATACTAGTGTGTCTCGCAATGATCAAACCAAGACAAAGACAAACAAGTTTTAGTCAAGAACCCACACCACTGCACTAATCACCCCTAAGTTCCGGATGCCCAACATGTTATGATGAAGCCCCAAGAAGGCACGCCCGATATTCCCGCCACCGATTCAAGAATGCCACCGCCCAAGTCAACAAAGAAGTTTCACATGCACCACCAACAATCCTCGGTCAAGAAGACATGACACCGCACCACCAAAGAATCCCACTCAAGCAACATATCCCGAGGCTCCACGTGACTCTGCATCAACCCAAGATGTACCCGGTGATGCCTTGAGAAAACCGAATTAGCTGAACCCACCTCAATTGATCAAGAAGGCAAGGAACCTACACCGCCCAAAGACGCCTTCGAGCCCCAACATGTCGATACCTTAGGAGTGGCGGCACCCATGCTCGAACAGAATTTGTTCCGTCAGTAACTGATTTTTCTTTAGCATTGATGAAATATGCACCGCTAGCGACGTAAGGAAGATTAGGAACATGAAAACTTCCTCAAAACTAACGATTCGTTTCATGCATTTCGATCAAGAATCGCTTAGTGCCGCACTACCCTTCCTCTCGTGAATCAAGAGAAGAAGATACTAGTGTGTCTCGCAATGATCAAACCAAGACAAGACATACAATTTTAGTCAACAACCCACACCACTGCACCAATCACCCGGAAGTTCCGGATGCCCAACATGCTATGATGAAACCCTGTAGGCACGCCGATATTCCCGCCACCGATTCAAGAATGCCACTGCTCCAAGTCAACAAAGAAGTTTCACATGCACCACCAACAATCCTCGGTCAAGAAGACATGACATTTGCACCACCAAAGAATCCCACTCAAGCAACATATCCCGAGGCTCCACGTGACTCTGCATCAACCCAAGATGTACCCGTGATGCCTTGAGAAAACCGAATTAGCTGAACCCACCTCAATTGATCAAGAAGTCAAGGAACCTACACCGGCCCAAAGATCGCCTTCGATCCCCAACATGTCGATACCTTAGGAGTGAAGCACCCATGCTTGAACAGAATTTGTTCCGTCAGGTAACTTATTTTTCTTTAGCATTGACAGAAATATGCACCTGCTAGCAGACGTAAGGAAGATTAGGAACATGAAAACTTCCTCGAAACTAACAGTTCGTTTCATGCATTTCAGATCAAGAATCAGTTAGTGCCGCACAACCCCTTCCCCCTCGTGAATCAAGAGAAGAAGATACTAGTGTGTCTGCAGCTGATCAAACCAAGACAGCACAAACAAGTTTTAGTCAACAACCCACACCACCTGCACCAATCACCCCGGAAGTTCCAGATGCCCAACATGTTATGATGAAACCCCAAGAAGGCACGCCTGATATTCCTGCCACCGATTCAGCAATGCCACCGGCTCCAAGTCAACAGCAAGTTTCACATGCACCACCAACAATCCCTGGTCAAGAAGACATGACACCTGCACCACCAGCAATCCCAGCTCAAGCAACATATCCTGAGGCTCCACGTGACTCTGCATCAACCCAAGATGTACCCAGTGATGCCTTGAGAAAAACTGAATTAGCTGAACCCACCTCAATTGATCAAGAAGGCAAGGAACCTACAGCTGGCCCAGCATCAGCTTCGAGCCCCCAACATGCTGATACCTTAGGAGCTGAAGCAGCCCATGCTGAACAGGAATTTGTTCCGTCAGGTAACTGATTTTTCTTTAGCATTGACAGAAATATGCACCTGCTAGCAGACGTAAGGAAGATTAGGAACATGAAAACTTCCTCGAAACTAACAGTTCGTTTCATGCATTTCAGATCAAGAATCAGTTAGTGCCGCACAACAGTTCGATTCAGCAATGCCACCTGCTCCAAGTCGACAGCAAGTTTCACATGCACCACCAACAATCCCTGGTCAAAAAGACATGACACCAGCACCACCAACAATCCCAGCTCAAGCAACATATCCTGAGGCTCCACGTGACTCTGCAACTGAAGAATCCAGGAAACAACAACAGGCTGAACAAGCTGTTTTTCAATCAACACAGGGCAGCAAAAAGCAAGTTGAAGAAACTGAGGCACAAGACACTGGAACTAATGAGCCTGACGAAACGAACCTCCATGAAAATACGAATCAGAAGAACAATGAAACATCTCAATGGGAAGCTTTAGACCAATCCGGAAAACAAGCTTCTGGGGTTCAGCTGCTGAGCAAGAACACCAACAATGGTTCAGAATCGACCAAGGATGCACCAAGTGGCTTTCAAACAGACAATAAATATGAGAACAGCTTGAGAACTTCTGAAGAATCCAAGCAGCAAATACAGACCGAAGGCAAAATTCATGGTGGTGAAACTGAGCAACCAGCCTATAAAACTGAGCAGCCTAAAGAAAGAGATCTCCCAGCAAATAGCGGTAGGAGTATCAATAGTCAATCTCAGGCAGAAGCTTCAGATGATTCCAAAGAACAAAGTTCCTCTAGTATACAGAATAAGAACAAAAACTCCAGCAAATTACATGGCTCAACCAATGACACCAAATCTGGAGATATTGAAGATAATCCATAGCTATGAATCACAGTGGCACAGTTCGTCAACCAACAAATGATGCTGAATTGCACTACTGAATAAATACCAAGTAAGAAGTCTATTTGTGTGTTCGCCCTTCTATCTTGTCGTTTATTTATCATTGCCTATTATTTTTCAAATAATAATAAGGTCCATTCTCTTGTCATCCTTGGATGATGCCACTGTCATGTACTTTGTCTATTCTTTTTGTTGAACACAATGACTTGCTTACCTGTGAAAGTATTTACAGTTTGCCCTTTTTTAATAATGAACTGCAACGTTGTTCTTTTTAACCAACATCTTCCATTGTGAATAATCCAGTCACTGTATTCAAAATGGTTCTCTGCAATTGCTTGTATCTAAGTTGGTGTTAATGGAAAACAATAATATGCTTGTGTGCATTTTAGCATTCGGTGCATTATGGTTGTGATAATAATATACAACTCAGTGTGATGAAGTATATGACTCCGAAAGAACCCACTGTATCTGGCAAAAAGAATGGTATCAGACCTGTGGCTGTGAGATTATATCCTACCTTGTGAAAGAGCAAATTCTATAGTGCTAGTGTGCCAGCTCTAGTAGGCACTAAACCAGTTCCAGCGAGAACCACAATCCAAACAGATTGCTGCTGGAAGTAAAATCCATGTTTAAAGATGTCATCAACTATTACTATTGGAGCATTTTTTGAAATGGCATATGTACTTTTCTCTCCATCAAATAACTACACTAGCATATTAGTAAATGGTCCTAAATTTCGTGTTTCTTCACCTGTTCCATGAAATTCACAAGTCACATTTACTAAAACATCACACAGTGGCAGATATTCATATAGATGAAAAACAATCTTCAGCTCTCATACGTCTTGTTCCTTGCACGTCAGCATCATGTTGCCTTTGCCCATCCTTCCCTGGTTGCATCGCCATCAATTATCATTAGGTTTTTAAGCTTCTTGCAAGCCTGCTCGTGCAACTCCATCCCTTCTCGTTTCCGCAGCATTACTTGTGTACCTGCGCACGACAAAATAGCCCATGTTTTCGGTAAAAAAAAAGAAGAAGAAGAAGAAGAAGACCTGGTGTAAAGTGCAAAAACAACTTATTAGATGATAATTCGTCTCTACTCCGAAAAGTTACACTGTTTCTTACATTTACATATTGCCCATAAACAAGCAGACTACACTATTCTAGCGTGTGTGTGTGTATCCCTTGCTTTACCCTTCCCTCCAAATCTGAGGTAGGGACACCATCTATTCTTGTAGAATAGAGACTACGCTAGCATACAGTGGAAGAACAATTGATCTGTGCTCTCTGTCAGAGCAGAACTCAGCACCGCTCGTTTGATTTGTCTCTTTTCATGACTTATTTTGGTGAATATTTACCACTTCCGCTGCCTAGCCCGGCATCCTTAGGCCGAAAGATGGTGAGGTGGGGAAGGAGATGCGTATAATTATCTTTCCATGACCCTAACGGAGGCCAAAAAAAAAATGAACATCACTAAAACAGAACAACAGCAAAAAAAAAAAAAAGACGTTATTTTTGGGTGGTAGCATGAAGACAAGGACACCGCTTGGCAGCAAGAGCAAAATGTCCATAAATAATGTGTTTATCAGATTGCAGATATCTTCCCTCATCTGCTCAACCAAGTGTCTTCTAAATCTCAGATTAACGGGGTCCTCACAAAGCATTTAGCAACAGCAAAATCATGTTGTACAGAAATCTGTACATCTGATAACACATTCTTTGAAGTGGCCACTCAGTTGCGAGCCTTATCTTGAGAGATTTGAAGTCCTGCTTAGGTTAAATAGTTGATCAGCCCAAGCCCCCCTCCTATCCATAGACCATAGATGATGGCTTTCCCCTTTCAAGTACGGGCTGCCGATTGCCACTACGAATTAATTTGCTATGTTATCACTTTTTTAGGTTCGCTGAGCACCCATGTGCATTTTTCAGAAATAGGCCAACTACCTAAACGGACTTTACCACAAATCAGACTAGTAGGTGTGCGCCGGTAAAATACAGTTACCTGGGCTCACCCAGATATTTGGAGATTCCACTTTGAAGGTAGGTGAAACAGAAACCTGGGGTACTTTGAATTTTGGACGTTTATAGCACTGTATGACCTCAAAATTCTAAATATAGCATCTGCGCATCAAAATTCTGTTTCTGACCCCGTTCCAACCACGCGAGTCTGGAGGCTCGACACGTGGGCAGTCGTGCGGTCCGACACCGCACAATCGAGCTCTGATGCGATCGTGCGGTCCCGGCCTCCCGCATCGCACGCCTTCACCGTAGCACGACTGCGCGCCGCCGACCGCACGCCTGCATCAGAGCGCCAATTATACGGTGTCCGAGCGTGCTTTCCTGCAGTCCAATCCGTCCGCCGAAAGAGCACTTCCCTGCGCTTTTTTGCATGCAGCTCACACACGCGTCTGCAGCATGTGATATGGCCCCCCTAATATTTGCTGAATGGTTGGGGAGTGTTCGCAATAAAATGGCTTGGAGGTCGCTTGGTGAGCAGATGCATACGATGAAGACCTCTCGTTTGTAGTTGAAGCGAAGACAGAGCGAGAGAGGGAGTGAAGGGAGGAAAATAAAGAGTGGAAACCCAGAATTTTGAGTTGCTTTTGTTTGGAATCAGCAGATTTTGCAAATACAAAAGTTTTATATCGTCTCATGAGCTTCAAGAAGAGGTAATTTTTGCCCCCGTGCAAGTTTTTTTTTTGTGAATGTCATTAGCCTGTAATTAGCTAAACCGTCTTTCGTTAATTTTGTTATAAGCCAATCTTTCATACGGTGTATATTTATAGGTAAACATCCATATATGATGCATGATGTATTGTAGTGTATTTGCTTGTAATTCCCGGACCGCACGTTCTTGCTACAATGGAGACGTGTGGTCCTGGTCCGCACGACCGCCCACGCGTCAGCATCGGGCAGTCCCGCAGTCAGAACGGAGGCCAGAAATGGAATTTTGATGCGCAGGGTGCTATATTTGGAATTTTGAGGTCATACAGGGCTAGAAACGTCCAAAATTCGGGTTCTTTCAGCACCAAACTTAGCCACTCTTTGTAGTCTCTTCTTCCTCATGTTGACAGCAAGCACCCATACCTTCTGGTCCAGGTCGCCAACCTTGGCCATGAGGTAAATAACACCACCATCGTGCAAGCCCAGAGCAGGTAGACCCATGGGCCATGGCCATGGGGAATCTCTCCAACGCTGGCTTTGTGCCCTCATTGTCCTGCAAACCAGGCAGCAATTCAATATGCCTTACCAAGATGTCGGAAGCTTTGAGCTCGCAGTCCTTGGACCTTTTCTCCCAAGATAACTCCCTCATGTAGCGGCCGTCCAACCATGGGGGGCTACGGGGATGTAGGTGGCGTCAATGACGGAGCCCGGTCTGACGTGAACCTGCATCTCAAAGTACTTGATGCAACCTTGGATGACGATGATGTCCCGAACAGGCATTGGGCAACCAATGAGCTGCCTGTTGGGCATCAACGGCGGCGGCAATGGGATGTAGCGGAGCACGGTGTCGTCGGCAAGCACATCGCAGAGCAGGATGCCCCGCCAGAGGTTGACCCAACCCATAAAACCGCCTTCTCCGAGCGTGATCACCTTGCTTGGAACACCGTAAGACAAGCAACGTGACTGTGGTGAATCAACAACAGGCACCAACTTGGATTCCCATGTCCAGGTGTTGGGAGTCGAACAGGTGGAGGGAGGTTGTCGCTGCGGCGGCGGCATTGAGCGCGGAGCTTAACATCGAACGCAGCACGAAGTGCGGCGACCAGGAACCCGCCTTTGTCGTCGCAGCAGCGCAGGAGGCCAACTACCAGGTCAGAAAACAAGCGCTGGTCAGGGTTGGGGAGCAGCATGGGCGGATCCCTTTAAGGTCATGGGTGTTCAGTTGAACATCTAAATTTTTTAACAAAAAATATATTATATATTAGGTATATTATACATGTATTATGCATATACTTTGGTATTCAATATTCATATTCTTGTTCAACTCAACTCAATCGCGCAGCACATTCCCACCTGGGCCCTGGTTGTAGTCACGGCCCGTGCGCTGGTCGCATATTTTAGTCCCTCAGCTGATCAGCGTATGTAAGATGTATCAGAATCACAGGACACCAGGGCTAATAGATAGCAGTCGACGGCTAGGGTTGAGGTGAGGGCTTCCAGCGGGCAAGCGGCGGAGTTTTTCCATATGTGAAAATACAAAACCCAACTGATGTTACATGCACATCATTTGTACCATACTATAGCCCAAAATTCGCTGAAGGCTCAGCTCCCCCATGGGCCAGGCCTCACACATGCATAGGCGCATAGCACTACGACCAAAAAGTAAACGGTCTGGGTTAGTCTTTCGCCCTCTCCGTCCAAAAACTACTTTGATTTGGACCCTTAGGTAGAAAAAATTGATCATATACCCTCCATTTAGATGAAAATTGAGGATTTACTCTCCTAACCCACGTGTCAGTGACTTATGATAACCCCCACGTGTCATTGAGATGTGGAGGGTAAATCCTCAATTTCCCAACTAAAAAGATGGTATATGATCCAATCTCCCGAATAGGTATTATATGCAATTATAATTCAAGGTAAACTGATACTGTAGCACTAAAGTTCGGAGTGTTACATAACTACGGTAGAATATAGGGCTCCACTTATCTAGTCTTGTTCAAACTAAGTTTCCATTGAAACCAAGCTTCATTGGAATAAAGCAGACAGGATTATCAGTACCAACTTTTCACCCATAGGGAAGTCTGCTAGAACATCTAAAGGTCCTAAGGCACCAAACTGCCAGTATCTACAAGTAATTGACATACGTCCTAAGTATTTAGGGGTGTTCTTTGCTGCCATAATGGTTAAACTTGCTGTCAAGCACTTCACTGCAGCACCAGTACCTATCATTTAGCTGCAGCAGCAGCTGCTGCAGTTCTGGTCTCAGTCGATCCAGCCATTGCCATCCCTCTTGACGGCACAAGCTTCAGCCTGTCATTGTATTCCTGCATCTCCCTTTCGTATCTCTCCTTGTCCTTTGCACCGTAGCTGTAATATACCTGGCAATGGCAGTGCATCGATCAGGAAGTGATGATCACTCAGGAATGTTGCAGACAATAGTTCTAGAGCAACTCATGAATGCAAGCAATGCATCTGCAGAACACAAACCATCTTGTCCTCCTCGCTCATCTGGCTCCAAGAGTCTCCAATCGTCTTGCTGCACTCTCTCTCCCTTTGGGGGTGGAGTGCTCTCAGCTTGGCATGCTTCTCCTTGAAGAAGTTGTAGGCACTCCTGTTGGGCTTCGGATGCGCCAGGTCACAGTGCATCCATCCTCTCTTGTGCCTGCTCCTCGAGTGCATGCGATCGCCATCGCCATCGACATTGTTGGGTGGCAGTGGCCCCGCAGCTGCAGTTGCAGCTGCTGCTGCTGCCGAGGAGGAGGCACCTCCTGGCCCTCCTGGAGGTGGTGGAGCGACACGGTAGAGCACTCCACGCAGCGTCTCCATGCCGATCTTCACGGTCACGAAGTAGCCGTGCTCAAACTTGCCGTCGATCGATCCGGTCACATTGAAATCGCAAGGTTCTGCAGAACCATGGAATCATTAGGAAACATCACATGTGTAATACCAGTGCTGTGCAGAGTGTGCATTAGTAACAGGACAAAAATACTGAAGAAATACTGAAGAAACAGAGGCCTCTTTATTTTGTGACTACCTCTGGCTTGCCGCTCCGGGAAAGCTCTCTTCCAGGCCTCCGGCGCCTGCGCAGCGTGCGCCGTCCCCGGCCGATCCGAGCCGCGGTGCATCTTCCTCAGAGGCGTTTTGGTCAGTGCGGAAGCTGCAGGGGGGACGAGCGCGCCCTGGGCCCTGAAGTAGTAGACCTGCTCGTAGTGGTGCAGCAGGCTGAGGTAGTACCTCCTCAGCACGTAGGACGCGCTCGTGGTGGTTGCTGGGAACCTGAACTGCGCTATCACCTCCCTCCACTTCTTCTCCTCAATCACCTGCTCATAGAGACACAGATGCAGGCATCAAAACCAGCACTATACGCTTGCATCAGACAGGATGGTATGAGATTCTGGTCGTTTCGTGCTGAAAAATCTGACCTTTGCAAGGCCGCCTCTGTTGGTGACCTCCACATACAGGACATGCAAATCAAGGTCCTTCCCTCCAATCACAGGGATCCTGCAAGCACAAACACTTGTATGCATGGTCATTTGCGTGAAGGTGGCATGAGCAATGGAGTGTGAGGAAGCTAGCTAGGTGAGGTGGTTAGCTAGCTACATGAACTTGGTGCCCATGAGGGAGTGGAAGCGCCTCAGCGTGTCCATGAAGGCCTCTCTGTCCTTGACAACCTCCCCGTGGGAGAGCAGAGCCGGCGGGTACAGCTTCTCAACCATGTTGGCATTGGCAGCTCCGTCCTTGTCCATCTCCATTTCTTGGTGATCAACTGGTGGCACAATCTACTGTTACTTATGGCAACTTTTCCGCTAGATTGGGACGCGGAAATATGTGGTGTACTGTTGGACTAGTACGAGGGAGGCTAACCTTTTTGAGAAGGATGGGCAGAGCAAGGAGGCAGATGAGATGGACGACGACAAGAAGTGGCAAAAAAAGAAGTAGCAGCAGATGGGCCTGCATTAGCATCTGGTAAGGCGTTGTTACTGCGTTAAATCATGGGACGACGACAAGTGAAGTGGCAAAAAAGAAGTAGTAGCAGATGGCCTGCATTAGCATCTGGTAAGGCGTTGTTACTGCGTTAAATCATGGGACGACGACAAGTGAAGTGGCAAAAAAGAAGTAGTAGCAGATGGCCTGCATTAGCATCTGGTAAGGCGTTGTTACTGCGTTAAATCATAGGTATACTCTTTTTGGCTATAACTTATAGCTTTTGATCATAGCTTATGGTTTTTAGACTATTTGTGCGAGAGATTATAGAGTAATAAAAGTTTACATGTGGTTTTTGCCGATATAAATGAAGTCGGTATAGTATGTATTACAGTTAACTAGTAGATCCTATCTTAAAAAGATACTCAATTTAAAAGTTAATTACTGTAGAAAAATAAAAATACAGCTTTTAGAAGTAAAAAAACCGGTCCTATACTACCAATACGGTTGGTGGGGAGGGTAAATAATTCCAATTCCCAAGGCATGCTATACAAGTAAAGACTGTGCACATAAATAGCTCCGTTACAACTTTATTTTTTAAATTTAGCATATGAACTTTATATTTTAAAGATCTAACTCCCTATACAGACGTATCGAGATCCTATGAGTCAGCTGGAAGCCTACCGAGCCCCCAATCCATGGCATGTGCCACCATTAATTAGCAATACCATCAGCACTTAATTAGCAATCGCTAAGGGCGTCTCCAACAGCTGGTTATTTAGTTAGCTAGATCTAAGGGCGTCTCCAACAGCTGGCTATTTAGTTAGCTAGATCTGATGTGACAAGGAAAAAGTAGGAGAGAGAGTAGTCACTAACGATGAGCAAATAGCTGATCTATTTCACGTAGTCCAAGAACATGAGAGAGGAGCATGTGGGTCCAACAGTATAAAATAGTCTTTGCTTTTGTCTCTCACCTCCACGTCAGCTGACTATATAGTTAGTACTAGCTATTACCATTGCGGACGCCCTAATGTGGTAAGGAAAAAGTAGGAGAGAGAGTAGTCACTAGCGACGAGCAAATAGCTGATCTATTTCACGTAGTCCAAGAACATGAGAGAGGAGCATGTGGGTCCAACAGTATAAAATAGTCTTTGCTTTTGTCTCTCACCTCCATGTCAGCTGACTATATAGCTAGTACTAGCTATTACCATTGCGGCTGCAGGGCATCTCCAATGGGTCTATAGCAGCTATCTACAAGAGAGTCCATGTCATCAACTGTCCTACGTGGAAGATATTAAATTAAGAAAGAGAACGCAGCTCTCTACAGCTCTAGAGATAGTCTATAGCACCAAACAAGGCAGCCTCCATAAATTCTGTGTGTGCATGTAAGCATCAAATAGCTATCTTTATAGATAGTTCTTTAGAATGCTAACTTTAGTGTGTACTATATAGATGATGTGGAAGTCTTATAGTTAGTTGCTAGCTATAACCATTGGAGATACCCTAATTGCCTACACAACTGATCTGCCAGCCAAGGGTGGCTCAGCAGTGGTGCCGAGCTATGGTAGTTTGGCCGGTTGTCTATCGAGCTTTTTCTGATTTAGTAGATAATTGTTAAATTTAATAGATTTGTAGAAGCGATTAGATTTATAAAAATAGATTTTTTTAAATTTTTTAAAAAATTACCATGATACTATTCTATAATTAATGCATCGTTACTTACAAAGGTGAAGAAGCAGCAGCGTGTGCAGCAGGTTGTGTACTTTTTACCACGTTGATAATCTCGACTGTTATAGCCTTATATTTTTTACATGCAGCGGGCCCGAATCAGATCAGAACTTGATCGATACGATATGAGCGTGTATCATATAAAAAAACTAAGTAGATGAATTTTACGGAAAGAACCAGAACGACGGCATCGAAGCAACTATTATAAGTGAGAAAAGATTTAATAAAATCAACCATAAATTCTTTATGTGAAGAGTTCATTAGAGTTTCTGCTTCTAATTTTTCGCTTCTAACTTCTTAATTTCGTCTGATACTTACTTTTAGTTTTTTTTTCTTCTTCTTTTTTCTTTTTTATTGTCTATAATGATATAACATCTTTTTATTTTTTTAAATTTAATTATGCTGAAAAGCATTAGCAGCTACAATATAAAAAAGTTGCTATAGTACAAAATAAGTTAGAAACTTATGCTTAAAAGTCCAAATGAGCACCACCTAAGTATAACCTTAAAAGAATACAATGGGTTGTCACTCTATCATACCATTTTTGAATTTTTTAGAACAATCAAATCCTTTCTCCATACAAAAATATAGGATTAACAAATAATCTAGCATTTAACCATCTCGGGGCACCTTTACTAATTGGATGAGTTTATTTTACTTGCCTGGCTTCTTTGCGTGAGTTAGGTTATCTATGGCCACTTCTTATGTGTTATATGTCCCTTTAGTTCTCATGTGAAGATAATAGAATATCCAGGAATAAAAAAGTAGAAATTCTATCTTAAGGGCCATGTGAAAAAGTCTAGAATACTATTATGATGAACTATTGCAAATTTCATTGAGTGGTCAAACGGTTTTGCAAAGATTGCATTTGGTTTGGACTGAATTCTGAAACTCCCGGAAATATCGGAAGTACTGTAGGTATAAGTGCAATAGTACCGCAAGACGGCAGTTCTGACAATATGGCGGTATGTTTTTTTCCAGATAGGTCCTGTGCGAGGAGCAAAGGTGCGGAAGTACCGCTTTGGACAGCGGTAGTACCGCAGTGTGTAGCACCGGCATGTTAAGTGCAGTACTATCGATCTTCATAGAAAATAGGGTTTTGTGATTTGAATCATGGATTAAGTTTGGATGGCCTCAATCATTGGATTAAGGGTGTATGATGCATATATTGGCTAATGTAGGTCAAGTTGTGAATAACTTGTACCTGAAAAAGATTTCTTTGTCTTTAGATGCGCAATGTCGCTTGTCGTCAACAACGATGATTGGGGCTAGGCTCATGGAGGAGTTAAGGCTCAGAACAATTCAGAATGCAGGGTGAGACGGTGAGCTCAAGCATGGCACGAGAAAGGCTGAAAATGTTGAAGGCAAGTTTGAACGGCGGAATGGCGCCATATAGCTTGCACGGGCCAAGTGAGTAGTGATTCGATGAAACCGGGATGGGAGAGACCTGGCGATGCATGGCAAGCTAATGGTGCACCTACATGTGGCAAGCATGGCAATTGCTTGCAGTGGTTGGTGATGACTGGGTCAATAAATGGTGTTTTGGTAGTTTGACCAAAATATTAGAAATCATCTTGGATCAAAACCGTAGCACATGGGCGATGCGTTGGAGAGCGGTTTAGGTCAAGGTGTAGCTAGTTGGATCAAGGCTAAGGATTTAGCGGATGCACACTTATTCGCTTTAAAAAAACGTGCATAAGTGAACTTGTAAGAGTAAAATTCAAGTGTGGGGTTATCAGGTTTCCCCATTGTAAGAGGTGTATGTGGCTAGTTGCCTAAACCATCCAGCCTATCTCTTGTGCTCTTTTATCTAGGTTTAGGGTTAGAGTTTGAGAGTATCTTGGATGCTCTTTGTTCTCTAAGGTGGAATTGTTGTAAAACATACATTCTTAAGTAAGCAACACATCAATATTTATGAAATTGTTGAGTCCTCTTGTTTTTTTATTGATGTGCTTGATTTTTGGTTGGTTTTGATCTCTATTCTTTTCTTTTGTGATCTTATTGTAACAAGAACGTGTAAGAGATGAAGATAATTCTTAGAAACATATCTCTATCCATTTAGGCACTTTGATACCAAGATTCATAAGAAAACCTAGTTTTGCTTGATTTGGTCTAAAAGTGTGATTTCTTGATTCGAAGGTTTTGACATGAATTATTTCGTATTCTTGCTTGTTGAGACATGTGAAAGTGGAAATATATCTAAAGCCACCTTGGCTATTATGTACCTACGTGCAAGTTGTATTCACCGTTTGGGATTTTAGGCCAGTTTTGGTGCAATCTTCCAGCAAACTGAAAAAGGTCTCAACTTTGGCCATAATTTTTATGATCGTTTGTTGGAATATGTTCGAAATACCCAAAAAAAATTTCTGTAAATTTTCGTGTCATTTGGATCTTCGGACTAAAAGTTCTCTCGATTCGTATTCTTGAACTTGTGTTGAAATTTCTGTTCATCAAGAGAAGGTAGTACCGTAGTGTAAACAAAGATACTTCTGAAAATCGGACGTACCGCAGTGCAAACAATGGTACTTCCGTAAATCGGTAGTATCGCAGTGCAAACAAAGTTACTTCTAAAAATCAGTAGTACCCAGTGCAAGCAAAGGTACTTCCGATTTTGCTGATTATTCTCTAAAAATTTTAGCAGTTTCCCTTACCTATCTTGTGGTATTCTTTTATCCTAATCTTTATAGATCTATAGTTATTGGAGTGAAACAGTTGAATACTTAAAAAAATAAGAAGGCTTTATTTACCTCTTTGTTATTATATTCCATCTTTCACTAATAATATTAGAATTCATAAAAAAATCTATATAGTACGCCTCTTCGAGTCCTAGATAGATTTCATAGGAGTCAGCTGTCTCAACGTGGACGAACCGGCTCGGCTAGTAAAGAGCATAAACACCGGAGTATTTTTGCCCCGGCTCGGCTAGTAAATAATCTCAAATTTAAGGTGCAGTACGCTAGTAGCGCACATTGCAGGCATAGAGACCTGCTGCTACAGCTAGTGCAAGGCCTACAAATGGACACGTCCGTCGCATGGAACAACCAAACCCACAGGTTTTTTATCTGCGTTGAAGCCGGCCATTCCCACATCGAGCTCTCGAGGCTCCCAAAGCACCCGTCGCGTCAATGTCAGAACCCGAAGGCTAGCGTCCAGTACAGTACAGTACAGTACACCAGCTAGCTAGCCAGCCCAGCTTGATAGACCCGCCCATTTCAGCTTAAATTTTTAATTTTTAGCTTATTTTTTACTATTTATAAATTTCGTTTTTTTCCCTAAATTTTTGATTTTTTGAGCTTTTTTGCCGGTTCTTTTTCTGCATTCGTTTGTGTTGTCTGTGACGAGCTAACATATTTTTTCTATTTTTAAAATTTTTTAAATTTAGTTACGCTAAATAAACCACCTTCAGATATAATGTAATTTTAATCAACTATAATACAATTTCAGTTATAAATTATAGCATGTCAGGCGTTGGGTGTGCTGGTACTTGCCCTTCTGGCGATGTGGTACGAGAGGTGTAGCTGGAATCGATCGATGCGCGGTACTGCTGATGAGCGTGCAGGCTGCAGGAGGGGGGAGAGGCCGAGAGGCGACGTATGACTGTATGAGCAAATCGCTGCCATATCTTTTGCCTCCAAACAAAACTAGTGCGATCTCTCTCTCTCTCTCTCTCTCTCTCTCTCTATCTATCTGAATCCTTCTTTCGTAGGCTATAAAGTTTGCATCGGGCCTAGAGATTAGTACAAAGCCCTGCACAAGAGGACAAGCGCGACGAAGGCCCGCCGGTTTCGTCAGGTGCTGCAAGTATTGAGCGCGGTATGGCATGTTTGATCAATCTGATCAAAACCGTGTAGCTCTGCTTAGCTAGTCCAACCGTTGGAGCTGTGGTTTATTTTTTACTATATATATATATATATATATATATATATATATATATATATATATATATATATATATATATCTGTTGTTTTGGTTTTTTAGCTTTTTTTGATTCTTTTTTATATTCCTTTGCATTATTCGTAATAGGTTAACCTATTTTTTATATTTTTTAAAACTTAATTACGTCAAATAAATCATCATTACAATTTTAGTTAGTTACAGTGCAATTTCTGCTCAACTGAGTGGTGCCATAGGTGAAGTTACTACAGTGTTTACTACAATTAACTTGTAGTCTTATCTTAAAAAGATAATTTGTTTAAAAGTTAATAACTATATAAAAATAAAAAAATATAAGTCGAAAAGAAGAGTGCGATATACGGGTAGTATCTTAGAGCATCTCCAAGAGATGCTCTTTCTCACCCCCTATCTTAAAATATTGGGTATGAAGCTAAAAATAAACCTCCAACAGATACTCTAAAACATACCCAATAATTTTGGTACTCTAAAATTGAGGTGGATCACCATCAAATATACAGTGTCTAGATGGTAATTTTAGGGATCCAAGTTTAGAGGAGCTGCTGAAGGAGGGAAAGATTTAGAGGACAATTTTTTTAAAAAGGCTCTCAATATGAGATTTTAGAGGACAAAATATTATGCCTCTCTTGAAGATGCTCTTAGGGGGGCTTTCCGGTAGGCGCATGAGCTGTATATTACAAGGAACTTTTTTGCTTACCAGTGGTGGGTTGATTTTATTTTCGGCGGATGAGCCCCGAGTAAATGTGGGCCGGCCCTTGGTAGAACGCGAAAACCATAGGCCCACGTAGTACGGTAGTGGTAGGCTCCAGACAATAATCGTGGATCGTATTAGGTGCAAAGCATTAAGAAAAAAAATTAAAAAATAATAAATAATGTATAATATCATAGAAATCAAAGTGTCAATGATATAAATACTAATTTTGCGAAATCAACATTTGGAATTCTAAATATGCGAAACCCAACATTTAGAGTCTAAAAAACCAATTATCTCAACTTAAAATATCGTTCGTCGGATTCCCGCGGCGCGGCATAGTGTACCCGGCGCACCGGAAGTACCGCTTCGCCGGAGGGGTCGGCGCCGGCGCCGGGAGCGAGTCGGCGAGCAGCAGCTGGAGAGCGGCCGAGGGGAGCGTGGGGCTGACGGGCTTGTCGCGGTCGGGGGAGGCGGAGAGGAAGAAGGCGTCATCGAGGGACCGCGAGCCGGCGTAGCGTGCTTGGCGAGGACGCGCGCGGCGAGGCCCGTGGGCACGCGGAGGAGGTCAATGAGGAAGTCGACAACGTCCTCGCGCGGCTCCGCGTACAGCACGCGCCGCGACCCCTTGTCCACCAGCAGCTTCAGCTGCGGGACCGTTGCCGTCGCCGGCGTCGTGCCCTTCGCCGAGGTGGCCGTGCCGGTCTGGTCGTGTAGTGCAACGTTGCGGTGCAGTGCAGGTGCAGGTATCGCTGGGTGGTTTCTTTTTCAGATATTACATTGCGGTGCTTATATTACAGCGTTTGGTTGCAACATTTGGAGACTTGAAGTGCAGGGACAAGTAAGATGCTGCCTCCGACTAGATGATCAGATGAGAAGGCTTGGTATAGTTGCAGGTGAAGCATAATTTTACCTGAGGATTTGATCGTCCGACAACGATGTCGTATGATTCAGGAACAAGGTGTTCTTTTCTTCCTCCAGGGTGAAGCTAAGCTAGTAGCACCAGAGACCATCAATCCACTCGCTGAGAAGAAAAGGCAACGCAAGGCAAGAGTGCCAAATTAGCATAGCGGTCGTCATAAAATAGTACAGCAGCTTGGATCAGAATGCTAGCAATGTACAGGCAGTGTGTCCTATTTCAGACAGTCACGTTCACTTCAGCAGTTGTGATCAATCAAAACCGCAAAAGCGTCGGAGGGTCAGATCAACTCAGTAGGTGCATATACAACTGCGGGTGCAGTTGATTGTTAGGAAACCGTTGCCCCCAGGGACAAAAAAAAAGAGCTGTATCTGCAGTTCAATCACTTGCTTCTGAACTCAACCTGCTAGTATAAACATTAACAGTACACAATTGACAGGTACAGCTAAACGAGACAACGAGCTGCTTGGATGACATCAACGGCAGTTCCATTACTTGTAAGTAGAGATACAGTCCTTAGCTCGCTAAGAAAGCACAAAAATGTGAATCATGTTGCTTCTGTACAGGGAAAATCTAGCTCTACCGACCAGAACAGGATCTGTTGATACCTGCCGAGCTTGCGGAGACATGCCTACATCGGACCTTTATTCACTGCCCTTCAATCCCTTTCTGGAGCATCTCCTGCGTCTTTCCTAGCGCTCAGGTTTCCGGCGTACGTCCAGACCTTCTCTAGATCACCAGAGAAGAGCTTCGCAACTTTAGTTTCTTGTTTCCCTTGCAAATTGCTTTTGTTTAATGGAGGCTGTACCCTTTCAGGGCTGCCTGTAACTGGAGTTGAGGAGCAGAAAGTGGGTGTAGCAAATGGAGAGGCATACGGTGTATTCTGAATCGAGAATGGACTAGGGGAGATTCTCTTCTGAACTGGTATCCCTATTCCACGATTGAATATCGAAATAGACACAGCAGCAGCAGACTTCTTTGTTGCATCATCCACATAAATCACATCATCGATTCTCGCAATTATGTTAAATGCCAAGCTCTCCAGGACCCTCGAGTAACTTTCAAGTATGGACTGCCCGACATCCTGGACAAGATATACAAGAAACAGGGTGAATATTCTGATTCATGGAGTCATGTAGAAAGTTAAGTGATGCTACAAATAGTAAGGATCTACTGATACAGTACTAATATGCTTCAGATCAGGTTAAAATAAATTCCTATAGGTCACATAAAAAATGCAAAAGAACCATAGCAATCAATTGAAGACCATTGTATTCAAATGAGTAGATGCGAAGAATAACCTTGTTATACTGGATCTTGTTCATGTCCAGGGAAGTTTGTGGCAAACCAGGGTATCGCAATCTTAAGCTCTGCAACAGGCCATCAGCTCTTTGGGACAAAACATGACTCTTGTCTGTATCTCCAACAAGACCCTTCACTTTTCCACCCCAAGATTTCTTCAATTTCGCTTGAGGCGTCGATTTCTTTTGACCCTTTAGTCTCCAAACATGTATGGCAGCCTCTATTCTGTTTGCTACTTCAAGCGTGTGGTGCTCAGATGACAGATCCAAGCAATCAAGGAGGCATTCTGGTGAGAATTGTTCAGCTGTTATGTATCTGTAAATTATCTCACCCAAGCAAGATTTACCACTCTGCAAAAAGGTAATATATTAATATTATAATGGATAAAAGTTATCAAAATATCCATGATCACTACAATTGGAAACTAGTGTTCTTTTGGGAAAACATTAAGCATACAAAGTGCAGCACAAAATATGTCAATTGTTACTTCAAGAAAATTCATTTTCCAGAAGTTACCAGTACAAAGATTTCTGATAGTGAGTACAGCTATCAAGCGTTCAAGAGAAGCATTGATAGAGAGTCAAGAAACATTTACTGAACGAGAGCTGCGAACAAGCATAGCCATGGCCGCTTCAGCTCTTCTCCATCAAAGCTCTACTAGTCTACTAGACATTAACTCACTCAACAATATTAAAGGGGGTGCTACAGAATTTTGATTGGAAATAAATTGTGTTTAGAATGAAGATAGCTAGAGCAACAAGACTAAACTAGCTCGTCCAAACTGAGAAAATTGCCTTGACAGGCGCCCGGCACTTTCAGTGCAATTTTTGTACTAAGTACTTACAGACACGTTAATTGAGCTGTTGCATTTACAAGCATGTATGACGCGAAGTGGTCCCGTATACTCCCATTCACAGCAATTTCACACAATTGATCCACTTTTTACCAACAACTGAAGAACGCTACACCTAAGTCCTAACAATCTTCAACTCCCCCATGGATACAACTATAGAAGCAAAGCTAGTATCAGTGAATCACTAATATTAGTATCAGTGAATCACTAATATAAAGAGTTTACCTTTGGCAATGTCTCCAAGTACACTTCCGGAATCTCCATCTCGGCGAGCACATCACTGTTAATCGCCATGGCCGCCTTCAGTATCTGGTTTGTGCAATCCCTGCTCTGCTGCAGCTTCCTCCTTGCATCCTCGGGCAGCCCCTTCGGCGGCACCCGTGGGCATGGCAGCCACCACTTCTCCTCCTGCCGCACCGACGGCCGCCCGCAAGACGACGACGACGACGGGAACGGCCCCCCACTGTCCTCGACCACAATCCCCCTATCCACATACCAGAACTCCGTCTCCTTGAACCCGTCTATCATCGTGAGGAGCATGGCGTCGAGCTTCTTGAGAGCCGGGAGGTTCATGTACAGGTCGCTGCGCTGCCGCGGCACCATGACCTCGAACTGCCCCCCGCCATCGGGGAGCTCCTGGATTGACGGGGTGAGCTCGACGATGGAGTCGGCCACCGAGAGCAGCCACTCCATCTCCCGCGTCCACATCGCCTTCCTCGCCGGCGCGAGCGGCTCCAGCCTCCACAGCTCGCCGAACACAGTGGCTGGATTTGGAAACAAGGACATATCCCCCTTTTTTGTCAAAATTGACGGAATGCGGGCTAATAGCGAGCGTCGCGACGCCGTCTGGGCGCGAGCGTACCGGAGAGGTTGGTGATGGCGTTGGAGATGGCGAGCGCGGTGCAGACGCCCTTGCCGCTGCCGGACATGTCCTCGCCGAGCAGAAGCTTGGCGAAGCGCTCCTTCATCATGTCGATCTCTGGCAAACACACAAGCAAGGAAAAAGCTCGCGAGAGGAGGAAAAGTAAGGAAGTGGAGTAAGATCTAAGCAAAGGGAGGCGAGGCGAACCGGAGAGGTCGGAGGCGGGCTTGGAGAGGTAAAAGGCGGCGACGGAGGCCGGGGTGGGGAGGGAGGAGGATGAGGAGGCGAGGCGGGAGGCGGAGGAGGAGGGAAAGCGGCGGGCGGAGGTGGTGGTGGTGGTGGTGGGCGCGGAGCAGTCGCTGGAGGTCTCGGACTCGCTGACGTCGGCGCTGGGGCTGTAGCTGCCGTAGCAGCGCTCCGAGGCGGCGTCGTCCTCCGACGAGCTCGCCATTCCGCCGGCGGCGGCGAAGGCAGTGGGCTAGGCGCGGGCGAGGCGGTGGAAATGGAATCGCATCTGGATGGGATGCGAAGGTGGAAATGGGAGCGAGGGGAAAGCGATGAGAGCAGAGCAGCGCACTGATGTGGCTGAGCTCCTCCTCCTCTCTCTCCTCTTCTTTCAGTTCCGTTCCTTTTCTAAAAAAAATAATCACTTCAGTTCGTTATTATGTGTGCACTTATGTACGTCTAGTGGAGGTGTGTCAACGGAAGTCAATGGCGCGGAGGTTTTGGCACGTATACCGAGTTTTGCATTTATATTTGTAAAAATAGATGTATATATATGAATAATAAAAAGAGTAAAACCCATTACCGGTCCTTAAACTTTTTATGTTGTATCATCCCGGTCTATAGACTTTCAAAGTGTGTCATCCTGGTCCATAGACTTTCAAAGTGTGCCATTACTGTGGTAACAACCATGGACCGGGATGACACAAAGATAAAAAGTTTAAGAACCGGATGACACAGCCAAGATCCGTAACGGGCTAATTTTGAGACCCAAAGAGTGTTTAGGCACCGGGATGACACACTTTGAAAGTCTATAGACCGGAATGACACAGCATAAAAAGTTTAAGAACCGGTAATGGACTTTACTCTAATAAAAACGACACTTCTATCTAGTCACCAGTATCCTGCAGTAGACACACTACCGAAGCCCGTCATCATGCGGCAGTGCCTGTCGCTCGGCCACCGTATTTATACGAGAAATTTCGATATTTGACACTGAATACGTGCGCCTCTCAACTTTTAACCTCATTCGCGACGCTTTGAAATTTAACCGCCATCGCTGCGAATTCTTTTGATTCAAGGGATTCTCTTCATTTTCGCAGTGACAAGTGTCAAAATATAAAAGGAGAGAAAATGAGGAGAATCAAAAGAATTCACAGTGACAGGGTTAAATTTCTAAAGGCGTGCGAATTGAGGGTTAAAAGTTGAGAAGCGCACGTATTCAGTGTCAAATATCGAAATTTCTCTATTTATACAGTGTCGCTGTCGCGATCTGCAGTTTGCTGCCTCCGTTCCGTGTGTGGGGAGTTGACAGGTGGGCCCCGGGCGCGCAAGACTAGGGTCTAGGGGACCTGGTATCGCGTGTCGGCTTCATTGATGATTGATTGTGTAAAGCTTGACCGGCGTCTCTGTACTCTGTACTCTGTTTAACCCTCTTCCGTCTGGGTCCAATACGCAAATAGGACAGCCCGTTGTGTTTTCTTTCTTTCTTTCTTTCTTTCTTTGAGTTCCCATTGGATTTTACTTTACCGCCTTTCAGTTCCAGCCCCCGGCAAAAATTTCAGTAAACGAAGATTACTCTCTTCTACTAGTAAAAGCGTAGACCAAGATGGGGTTCTCCGTTGGCCAAACAAACGTGTCAGCAAAATCAATTAGCGATGGAAGTTTATCGGATAAATAACACTATAATGATGAATGATTTGACGAAAAGGCTTCTATCGCTAAACGAATTGGCGACACATGTGACCCTGTTCTTTTCAGCTTCTAAAAGTTGTTTTTCGGCTTTTCTACAGTAACTAACTTTTAAACGAAGTATTTTTCTAAGATAGGGTCTACTAGTTAATTATAGTACATACTTTACTGACTTCATTTATATTGTCAAAAATCGCATGTGAGTTTCTGTTACTCTGTAATCTCTCGTACAAATAGACAAAAAGTCACAAGCCGCAGCCAAAAAGAACAGGCCCACAATTGACGACAGGAGCTTCCCGTCTGGCCAATTCATTTGGCGACGGAAACTTTGCTTGCTCTGGTTAATTCATTTGGCGACGGAAACTTTGCTTGCTCTGGTGGTAAACGAAGGTCAGCCATGATATACTCGATATCTCTCGGAAATGGATGATGCATGTGTTTATTAAGGCCTGGGCATACGGAGAACGAGCAAGCACCGAAAGCAGCAACGGCTGTTAATAGTACAACAATTTCTGCAGAGATGCAAGTAGGTAAGTATCGTGCAGTTTCTTTTGGACTGTGATTTATAGTTTGAAATTGTGAATTCTAACTGTTCATAAGAGGCAAAATATAGATAAAAGTAGTCGCATATGATTTTGATCGATACAGTTGAACTTAATATACTTTTTACTATAATCTTCCAATTAATATTGTCTTAAAAAATACACCGTTTAAAATTAGTAATAAATCATAAGTGGAGAAGTACTCAGCCAGTAGCTAGAGCATAATACAAGCAACTCATAATAAGTGCACACGGGCCTAGCCACCGGGGTTCATTGAGCTGGAGCCCACCTTTGAATTGTACAAAACTATATTTCCTATATTTATCTCAATTGAACTCAGTTTTCTCCAACTTTTGGTAAAAAAGAATTAGCTTTGTGCTTTGAATCCCTGCTCCTTTTCATCTTGGCTTCACCGGTGAATGCACATGAAAGCAGATAATACAATTATACAAGCAAGCAACACTTACTCCGCCTGTCTAAATTTATAAGACGTATTTTTTAAATGGTCTTGTCCATAAATATAATATGTATTTTATGTTCCAATGTAAAATTAATTAGATGTTCTCTTTATACTCCTGATAAATATACATTTTTATTTGCTATTCTCTACAGCATGTATTGAATATAGTAGTTAGAGATAATAATTAGAGGTAATCTAGTCATTTTCTCTATCTTCTTGGTCTATATACCAAGAGAAAATAAGCCTTATAAATTTAGACAGAGGGATTACATAAATACGTACGCGCGCACGTATTGGGGTGTTCCGTGAGAGGATCGTCAAACGGAGTAGACTGTAGAGCAGAGCGGGGGAAGAAAAAGGGAATCAAGGCAAGAGTTATCACTAATGGCTCCGTTTTTTTTCGTCAATTAGTTTTTTCGAAAGTAGCAATGAATATGGTGGTTTGTTGGAGTGGATTTTTAAGTTATTTTTCAAATCTATAATTACGTGCGCCGTCTTCATCGTTCGCTGCCGCATTAAAAAGTATATATATATATATAAATTATTAGATATAGCTAAAAGCCATTGGTTATAGTAAAAACAGAGCCATGTATACGGACCACGGAACGGGAGTACGGTAGAGGTTCGCATGCCAAATTGCAAATGCAAGTGGTCCTGTACGCACCCGCCGTACGGTGAGAGCTAACGCAGACGCCCAAGCCGTGAAGAGAACACCAAGCAAGTTAGCACTATGATGAGTGAGTCGCACCAATCATCACGTATCCACAATTAATTCAGCACTATGAGTGAGTGCATCAATCATCACGTATCCACAATTAATTCTGCGACAATAGGGACTCGGGATGCGAGCCTCATTACAGCGATCAATGATTGCTTGAGCTCTGCATGCTCTCACAGTACTGTGTCGTCTCGGTCAAAATATTGCAACTGATCGAGTGCTATATTAATTGTATGTTGCCTGTCGATCGGTCTCCTTTAATTTGCAAGTGCATATACTGTCAGTAGGAGCATATCCTAGAACTACTATGAGCAAGTCCAATAATAGAGCCAAGTGTTTTAAATTAAGTTATAAGAGCTAAGTTATACAATAATTTGTCTTCTATTTGTCTACAAAAGATTTTTTATTATTATGTGGTACCATGTCTCACATTCTCTTTCCTATTCCTCCTCACATATATTTATTATCTTGGTCCACCACTGCATAGGCTCCCGTGCTCAGCTTGTTGCTTGCATGAGAGCTAAGCTCTCATCTCTCTCCTCTCTTCTCTCCTTCACATCAGCAAAAATGCTGACTAGCTTGGCTATAAGACCATTATTGTACTTGCTCTAATTGGATGTGATTGACCCATCTCGTTATAGTTAGAGCAACTCCAGCAGGAGCCCTCAAATCAGAGCCCCTACTTTTGATTTGAGGGCTTCCCCTACTTTTGAGGGCCCTATTTTTTGAGTTGAACTCCAGCAGAAACCCTCAAATCAGGGCCCTCAAATTCAATCCAACTGAGAATGACATGTAGGACCCACTCGTCACTCTCAAATTTCTCTCCTCTCCTCCACCCGTGCGCTCCTCCTCTCCTCTCAGCCGCCGCGCCTCCTCCTCTCAAGCTGCTTCCCCCGGGTGCGCCGCTCCTCCGCCGATGTTCCGGGGGCCGCCGCCCTCCCGCTCCTCCGCCGATGTACCGCCGCTCCCCCTCGCACGCCACCGCCGCCGCATCTCCTCCGCCACGCCCCTCCTCCCCCGCGCGCGCCCTCGCCGCCTTCGTCCCCCGACACCCCCACCCCGACGGCGACCTCCTCAACCCACTTGTCCACCGCGCCTCCTCCTCTCTCTCACCGTGCGCGCTCCTCTCTCTCTCCACCCGCGCCTCCTCCTCTCTCTCTCCCCGCGCGCTCCTCTCCTCCACCCGCACCTCCTCCTCTCCTCTCGCCGCCGCGCCTCCTCTCTCCTCCACCCGTGCCCACCGCCGGCGCCGCCACGCCTCGGATCCTCCTCCGTGCCACCACTCTCTCGCGGACGGCACCACCACAAAAAGGCGGGCGAGCAAGGCGCCGGCAGAGGCATCGGCGCGGCGACGCAGCGAGCGCCGGCGGAGGCGTCCGCGCGGCGACGGGCAAGGCGGCGGATTTTTCACTGAGGCGCCGGGTGGAGGAGGCGAGCCGAGGCGTCGGGCGGAGGAGCCGAGGAAGCGGAGGAGGCGGGGGGGCGAGCAGAACGGGAGGCGGGGGATTTTTCACCGACACGGGGAAAAACACGGAAGGATGAGAGCCAGAGTAGGGGGCCCATAGGAATGAGGGCTGAAGAGGGGATTTTAGGGGCTCCTCAAATTTGAGGGCTCTAGTAGGGGCCATGCTGGACCTCTATTTTTGCCTCAAGCCCTCAAATATGAGGTTTGAGGGCTCAAGTAGGGGCCATGCTGGAGTTGCTCTTAAGGGAGCATTTGGTTCTGTAGATAAAGTTATTTTATCTTGAATGATGTCTTGTCTTTTATTTTAGTTTGATAAATAGGACCATTTTATAGCGGATAAGATAGTTCTACCTAGATGATTTAATAAGAAATATTCCACTCAAATACTATATCATGTAGTTTGGCATGGCGCGGATACTGTCTACCTCCTATTGTACGTTGATGACATCGTCCTCACCGCCTCCTCGCCGGCACTACTTCGCCGAGTGATCACCTCGCTTCATACAGAATTCTCCCTCAAGGACCTCGACGACTTGCACTTTTTCCTCGACGTCTCCATATAGTGCACCGACTCTGGTTTCTTCCTCTCTCAGCGTCAATACACTGAGGATATACTTGCCCACGCAGGTATGATAAACTGCAACCCTTGCAGCACGCCAGTCGACACCAGCTTCAAGCTCCCCTCTGTCGGCAAACCAGTGGCCAATGCCACCGATTACAGGAGCATCACTGGCGCCCTTCAGTACCTGACGTTCACACGTACGGACATCGCCTACGTTGTGCAACAGGTTTGCCTTAACATGCATGATCCACGCCAGGGGCGAAGCCAGGATCCAGACAAGGGGGGCCGACCCGCCAAGGCGCCTGCGTCATGGGCCCTGGGCGCCGTGTGTCGGCAAAATTAAACATACACATATATAATTAAACATACGCAAAGTTGTCCTGCGAAGCAAAGTGGGCCGGGGCTCTTCTTCATCTTCAGGTCTACAATAAAATAAAATTTCCAGCTAATTAACCAGAAGGACTAGTATGTAACTAGCCAACTATATAAAATATGACACTTCACTTGCCCACCGTCATGGTCGAGAACGAAAATGGGCCTCCAAGATCCATGTCAAAGTCCATGAAGCAAAAGCTTTACGGTTTTTGGTCATAGACTCATAGTGTCTGTTCTTTGCAAAATGAACATCACCGATGTTTATCATAATGGTATGTAACATTTATTACAAATTATTTTTGCGATTATACACAATTTGGCATTGAGTTCATCTAGACTTCGGCCAATTATCCACTAGGTGCCTTAAATCCTTAATACACATGATCAAATATGGCGTATAGTCGGATGGTTCAATTCTCATAGCATTGAAGGGCTCGCATTGTAACAAACCGTGATTTGATTCTCCTTTTCTTTCTTGTTGTAAATGCACGAACATAAACCATCTGCAAAGTTTAACAAGAGTAATGAGGACAAGAAAATAAGGAAATTACTTGATTTCAAGTAAACAATGATGCAAAATCAGAATGCATATCACATTCATGCATAAAGCTACAAAAAAACATGGAGACTAATCTTTATAATACAACCTTTGCAGATGATTTGTCTAAGTTGATCAATTGTGCCCCCCAATAGGCAAAATATATTAGCTTTTTAAAAGACATTTCTGTAAAAATTAAGGGGTCCTATTAATGCATCTGGTGGACCATTGGGGGGGGGGGCCAGGCCCCTGCTCGCCCCTGATCCACGCAAGCCGCACGCCAATCTCCTCAAGCACATTCTTCCCTATCTCATGGGCACCATCGATTACGGCTTGCAACTCCATCGAACTTCACCGACCTCTCTTACCACCTACATCGACGCCGACTGGGCCAGCTACCCGACACTTGCAAGTCCACCTTGGGTCACGACGTCTTTCTTGGCGATAACCTCATTCGTGGTCTTCCAAGCAACAGCAGATAGTCTCCTATTCTTGTGCTTCATTTCTATGAGCCTTCACTAATGCCCCGTTCTTTTTGGCTTTAGCTTCTTTAGAAGTCGAAATAAATTGGTGAGTTTTCAAAACCGTTTCCCCAAACGGCTTCCCGATCCAGTCGGCATGTGCGACATCAACATTAGCATCTTCCCCGTTTGTTAGTATAAAAAAGTACAACAAAAAACAATAAACAGAGCACTGAGACACTGTTTTTTTTATTTTAGCTTCTTAGAAAGTCAAAAACAATCAGCCGTAGAAAAAAAACATCAGCAGCAGCGGAGCAGAAACCAGCCTTGAATCGAAGAAGATGCATGGAACCTTGTGCTGCTGTGCAAGCACTTCCGCGGCCATCTTGTGTGCCCGCCGGCCGGGGCTAGCTAGCTTGTAGGGGCACTGGTGTGTTTGTCCCCCAAAAGCACTTGCCATCATTATTTGATCTGACGGGAGGACGACGCCGGAACAGTAACCTCTGCGGCCACCAACCCACCACGCCGTCGATCTGGGATATATATATTGCCGTACCGGCTTCTTTTGTGCCCCTAGCTTACCTCCGTTCTTCTGGAATCCCATAGCCGTAGGGTGCGGCTGGCCGGCACCATTCTATTTCTAAGCTGGTGAAAGTAGTGGTACAGTAGAGCAAGGCGTGTGTGCCAAGATGCGGTGAACTTCTGATATATTGCAGTGATACACTGTTACCAGTACAACAGGATCATTCGGATCATCCATATATCACTATGAACTAATGGCACACTACTACACCGTCTTGCCGTGCTCCTAGTTATATATATTGCCTATGGATCAAACAAAGAACAATTTCTTCATATCATCTTGGTTTTGTACGTGAGGACTAAAGCAAAACACCGTGACACTATTTCTATGTAGGGAATACTATATCTAACCATAAATATATGTTATTTTGGATATTGACGTGATCCCAAAACGCAACTTTGACCGCTGATTTATATTATAATATATCTATAAAGCTAAGTATAAAATAATTTTGGATATTTGGAGTTAAGTGTTTCAAAGGGAAAAAAACTAGCAAGTATAAAATAAATAAAATATATTGTTTGCAGATCCGTACAGAACACTTGCAATCATTACAATGGCAACCCATTCTCAATCAGTAGCTTAGCTCTCCATTTTACCTGATTTTTGCTCCTGCTAAAGCTTAGCTTTTCTGACCACCACACTAGCAACTAACGCATGCAGTCTAGAGATGGCAATGGGTACCCGAAACCCGAGTACCCGATGGGTTTTACCCGATAAGGAGGCGGGTATGGAAAGATATCTTCACCCGCGGGTATGCTAATGGGCAAAAATCTCTACCCATCGGGTATGCGGGTGCGGTGCGGTGTATACTACCGTACCATATACCCGCGAGTAAAATATACCCTACGGTGTATATTAGATATAGCAACAGTACATATACATGTGGCCCGTATATATATATTCAAACGGCCGATGGAAATACCCGCACTCGTATATACACATGCCGTATATACCCTTATCAATTCGGGTATGGGTTACCGTCGGGTATAAATACCGCGCGGGTACGGTATGGGTAAGTTTCTATACCCAAAGCGAATGCGGGTATTGTAGCGGTGCGGTGCGGGTATCGAATGCGGGTATGGTTTGACTATACTCGACGGGTATTTACCCGTTGCCATCTCTAATGCAGTCGCCAGTTTTAAAAAAAAGTAGTGGCCCTGATCGGTATGGCTGAAAGTGAAGGCTTATGGCTTAAAACATCATGTGGCTGAAAAAATCATCATGAGCGGTGAAGAAGGTCATCAGAGCGGTGAAGGATTGTCTTGTAGTCGCTGAAATGGTGCAAGTAATGCTGAGATAAGCGGATACTTAGGAACGCAACATTTTTGCATGGACTAATGACGTTCTTTGCAAAATTCACGACATTCATTTCATGGAAATAGATTATGAAACAATTTGGTACGACACGACATAAGTACGAACAACTACATAAAACAGACAGGCGACACAAGCAGTCTAAACCGCGAACGACGATGCTATGAAGTCACGTGTGATGGTCATGAGGTCAGCGTTCGCGGCGTCCGGAAGGTTGGAGGGGTGGTATGTGTGGGCTGCCACGTTGCGGCGAGCCACACGCCGAACTTCGGCGTCAATGATGAAGTTGTGCAACGCCATACAAGCTGTAATGATTTTGCTTTGGTCGAGAACCTTGTAGTTCGGAATCTTTTGAAGGATCCGCCATTTGCCCTTGCACATGCCGAACGCACGCTCGACGACATTGCGCAACTGGGAGTGACGATGGTTGAAAGCCTCATGCATCCCATGCGGTTCGCCACCATTTTGGAAGTTGCCTACATGGTACCGCTCGTTGCGGTACGGAGCTAGGTAACCCAACCGGTTGGCATAACCGGAGTCTACAAGGTAGTATTTGTCTGCAACCAAAAATATTGGTTAGTACAAGAGTGAGAAAGCATGCATTACTCAGATGTAAAACTGGCATACAACCTTGGGGGGATGTGGGAAGCGGTCACCATACTTGTCCCTGGTGTCCTGTAGGATACGAGCGTCATGCGCCGACCCCGGCCATCCGGCACACACAAACAGTCACTAGTGATGGTGCTGTTCCCGAACACAATTTCTAGGAGGGCCTCGTGATTGTCTACAATGGACCTGAACTTTCTCTTCTCGTTCTTTCCCTGCAATGCATGATGTCATCTCACAGGTGTAATGAGAGCAGAAGCGCACTTTAAAATTGATACTTACTCTACCCGCAATGCCCACCACTCCTCACTCGCCTCAATGTTGCTCGTCGATGGATCGACCCCAAGGCCGTGGCATGAAATTTCAAATTTTTCCATTTGTTGTAATCACGAAAGTTGCTCCCATTTGTTCTTCATCTGTTTAGGTGTGTACTGCAGCCCAGTTCGTTCGCCAAATTTCCGGAGAAGGTTATGCTTGCCCTGCGTGTTCAACCGTGAGAACGGGCGGTTGTGTGCCTCCACCTCCTCCGCACATACTTCCAGGAAAACCTTCGTCATGTAGTCGGTCCACATCGCAGGTGCCATCTGCGGGCAAGGCAACCATCTCACCCTCAAAAATGTCTAAATTGTAACTCACCCGTAATACAACCCTATGGACCGAAAAAACCATTGCACTGCCACCATTGATCCTCAAAACTACTTACATGGTGGAAGTTAAGCGCGTTTCTTTTCTGGAGATGATGTTTATTACGATAGCAACAATGTAGTGTTTAAGAGGCAAACTCATTCCTGCCTACGCACATACTAAGGGGAACAAAGTGTACAAATTACAAGCAAAGTGATACTGAGACAACTCTGTATTGGTACAAGGAGTAGAGTTACATCTCGGGAAGGACCATACCTCCAGACGCCGTTCCTTGGTGCGCCGATGCAGGGGGGAGCTCGACCGGTGCTTCAAGCGTCGCCGCTTGTTCTGATCGCGCGCACGCCGGTCACAGCGGCAGGCCCTCCCATCCTCGGAGGCGGCGACCTTCCACGGGGACCTTGCACGGGGACCTTCCACGGGGATGGCGATGCGGAGCTTGGCCGGCGACGGCCACGTGGACCTCGCACGGGGACACGCCGTCACCCTTGTGGATCCGACGCAGCACTAGGTCCTCGCGGATCTGCGTTCCCCGCCGCAGGAGGCCGCACCGGAGGGGCACGCCACGGAGGAGGAGGCGGGGAGGCGCGACACGGGCACCGGCGATTCGCCGCCACGCCGGCGGCGGGGGCGGATAGCCGGCACTCGCGGTCGCGCGACGGGCACTCGCATTCGGGGGTTCGATTTGGGGCGTCGGTCCAACCCTAACGCTTAGCCGCTTCATCTTGCATCCGTCGGTGGCCGCGTGGAGCATGTCGGCTTCACCGGAAGTCTGCGGCTTCGCAATAAACACGTAGCGACTTCAAAAGCCCGCGACCCGCACTCGCGGCGAGTTGATCGCGGCGATTTGTCACAAATATGATACAGCACTTACAATGATGAGGGGATGTGTTTGAGTAACGCATATCCAGAAAGCACGGCACGGTTACGCTCCTTGACCTTGAGTCAGGGGCGGGCCCAGCAGATAGTCCATATAGACTCAAGACTATCCTGCAACAGTACAATTTGGTCCAAAAAAAATCCCGTGCCCTAACTCACGCTGGCACACTCCGCCGACCGCCAGCGCTTGCGCCCATCCGCCTCCACTCCGCCAGGCTCTCTCGGCGCCTCGCGATCGCCTCGCCTCGCCTCCACCTCGGCGCCTCGGCCCGCCTCGCTGAGCGCGAGGGCGACGCGGCACCGGCGCTGACCGGGCGAGTCCTGGTGTGGTGGCCTCCGCCGTGGCACCGTCCTGGTGGCCTTGCTCCCGCTTCTTTGTGCGGCTTTGTGCTGCAATGTGTGTGTGTGCGGTGCTCTTGTCTTTGTGCTTTCACTAATTGTATGTATGCTATTGCTATAGTCTTGCACTGTTAGTTAGACTAAATATTTTACATGCTAAATGGTTAATAGGATCATTTGTTTTTTTAGATCTACAACACACATTAGCACTGAATTGAGAGGCATGAAGAGGAAGAACGGAAGTATTGCATTGCTTTTTCAGAAACATGAAGCCAAAAAGATTGTATCTTGTGCTCCACCACCACCAATTTCAGCTTTAGATGAACAGCCGTCTGATCCTATTGTAGATGATAATTCTCCAATTGAAAAATGGCCATCTGTAGATGATAATTCTCCATCATTTTGCATCAAATATTCCATTGATGTTCCTGCAATGGATGCTAAATATGAACCTCATGGAAGATCCCATCGTTTTTACCCTGAATAAACAATTGATGACCACTATAGAAGAGAGGTATATATAGGAATGGCAATGGGGCCCCATTCCCCGTTCCCCGTCGGGGAATTCCTCTATTAGGGGACGGGGATGGGGGATTTTGCTCCATGGGAGGATTTGGGGTATCTCCCCATCGGTGAAGCGGGCGGGGCGTTCCCTATTCCCGTCCCGTTCCCGTTCGGGCCCCGATTAGAGTATGACATGTGGGCCCATGTATGTAGTATATAAGTTGTTGAGAAATGCACAGCCCAAAGTCCCAAACCCTAGAAACATTTCCCCAACCCGATCGGCGATCCACACTCCGCGGCGGCGCGGCGCTATTCGCTAACCCTAGCTGCTGCTTTGCTCTGCTCCTCGCGACCTCGCGGACCTCGCTGCTCTGCTCGGCACTCGGCAATCCGGCCCACCACCCAGGCGGCGGCGGCCGCAACATCTCCGCACCGGGCCCCAGCCCTCGAAGGCTGAACCTTGGCGGCGCGCGGCGCGGAGGCTACGGCGGCGGCGCCTGAGAGGTCGGCGGCGTCGCGGAGGCTCTGGCGCGGCGGCGAGGTCGAACCGCTAACCGCTCTTGAGCGCGCGCGCCTTGCGCGGCGCTGGCCGTCGATCTTTGGTGCGCGCGACGACGCCGCGCTGCATCTGAGAGGAGGCGAGCCGACCGGCCCCTCTCGCCCGTCGTCGCGCTCGACATCGCTGAACGTTGCCTTCGCCTCCGCCGCCGCCGCCGTGTTTTCTCGGGGAATTTTACCCCATCGGGACCGGATCCCAGCAGGGGCGGGACGGAAATGTGTCCCGCGACCGGGGACGGGGACGGGGAGCGGGGAAAATTTCCTTCGCGGGGGGCGGGGGCGGGGGCGGGGAGCCACTCCCCGCCGGGGAATGGCCCCGTTGCCATTCCTAGGTATATATTGGTGTCATTGATAGAGTTCATCAAGAGCTTGAGAATCGGTTTGATGAGGTTAGTATGGAGTTGCTTCTTTGTATGTCGGCATTCAACCCCTCCGATTCATTTGCCTCTTTTGATGCACAAAAAATACTTAGACTTGCAAGTTTTTATCCCAAAGACATTGCAAGCTCTGATCTCATGAAACTTGAACTCCAGCTTGATACATATATTGATGATATGAGAGAGGATGATAGATTCAAAGGCCTGAACAATCTTGGTGAGCTCTCTATTAAGCTTGTTGAAATAAAGAAGCATGATCTTTATGATTTGGTGTACTTGCTCCTCAAATTGATATTGATCTTACACGGTGTATGACAAAGCTGTTGAAAGAGTATTCTCTGCAATGTGTCTAGTGAAGAATAAGATGAGAAATAGAATGGGTGATCGGTTATTGAATGATTGTTTGGTCACTTTTATTGAGCGTGATATCTTCTCCAATGTCGTGAGGATGACATAGTTCACACTTTCATGGCCATGAAGAAGCGGAAAGCAAAAGCCTTAAACTAGTGTTGCAATCTTCTATTTATGTAAGACCTTATATTACATTTGAACAATTTATATTATCAGTTATGCAAATTTCGAACTTATTTGTTGAATTTAAGGTATTATGAGATCTTTTAGATATATTATGTTTTTTTACCGAATTTTTGTATTAGATTATATCAACATTGGATAATAATTTTTTAGTTAGGCATACCCTGGATTCAAATCCTGGGTCCGCCACTGCCTTGAGCCATGCCTCAGAGTGCCTGCTGCTCGGCTTCCAGTTTTTAGGTGAAATTATATATACTTATTGATTTTTTCTAAGAACTAAAAAAATAATAAAAATTACCGTTAAATTTTTATGGACAATGCAAAGGACTAAAATAAACAGAAGCAAAAATCTAAAAAAAACCATAAAACCAAAATTAAGAAGTCAACACGTTTTAAATGGCTTCTGAAGCTAGAAGCCTAAGCCACTTGATATTGCACCCTACAAGAGCCAATCATCTCATGGGTTTGTGAGCAAGAAATCCGCAGCAACAGGATCAAATTTGTAGTAAGTATAATGTTACCTTTCGCCGTCGAGCCACATTCCAGTGGCTAAAGTTAAACCGGGATAGATGTAGCACCCCACATATTGAAAATGTGGTACTACATATAATGTCATCACACTCAATCAAAGAAACACAAAATATAAAATCCAGGGGAATTAAGATTTTAACATCTGTATATGGTTCACAAATAAATAAATAATTCAATACCAACAATGTCACCAGCGGATGCAAAATGGAAATAAATAATTTGACACATTAGACCGGTCCAAAGCATTTTAATTGAAAGGAAATAATAATCGAAATAAACATAGCAAGCCATAGTGCTGATAAATCGTGTGCCACTCATGCCCATGCTTTCATGCAAATCTACTCCACTGACTTTTTATCTGGAACGGAAAGAACAAGTGTGAGATTGAAAAATCTCAGCAAGTAACCCAACATCAATAAGTGAAACGATAATATAAAAGAATATGGTAAAGGGTACAAGAAGTTCCAGGTAGCCACACACCAAATGTGACTACAAAGATAAACAAAGGCTTGGGTAAACAAAGACATATGATAAACAAAGGCTTTGGTAAACGAAGACATGTGATAAGTGTAATAATGGAATCCATAAGTAATAAGGAAATGAGAATCATGTAACGATATTGAGAAAACATTTAGGACATTGGTTTCAACATATCACACACCAGGTAATACGAGAATAGTCAGGCACACATCTTAACTGTATACCTGTGACGGGGTGTTATTTTCCCAACAATAAGATTGTACAACTCTCGTACGCTGTTGGGTAAGTATTGTTATTACCCCCATATGGGATACTAAATTATGTAATAGAAATACGCAAAGATGGTGACTGGAAGTTGATTAGCGGAAGAGGTTACCATGATCCAGAGATTAAGAATCGGAGTTGATTAACATGATAGGTCATTAGATGGTAGGATAGTAACTGATTCGTGATACATGACAGAAAGATCAAAATTTAATCGTTTAAACCACTAGCGAAACAGGCAACTAAGCGCCATGTTTGGAATTTACAACCCAAGATACACTCAGCTTGCTACTGTAATTAACGATTGAAGACCCAATAATCACATTATTAATTTCTCAGATTATGCGATCGGTTGGTTCCAAGTTAAATCTCTATGTCACCCAACATGGCAATACATGAACCATCTACTAGATATCCAGTTGTCGAGATAATTGGTTTTTTAGGACTCTAAATGTTGGGCTTCGCATATTTAGGACTCCAAACGTTGGCTTCACAAAATTAGTACTTATATCATTGATACTTTGATTTCTATGGTACCTTATTTATTATTTCTTAATCTCTTTTCTTAAACAAAACAACAGCAGCAGCGTGGAGGCCGATATCTGCTGCAACCTGCTAGTCCTTGCTAAATATCTGCTGAATGCTTGTTGTCGTCTCAAAGCATTGTTTAGAGGGATTTCGTTGCAAGTTGAAGATTATTTTTGAAGCATTTGATATGTTACTTTGTTCAGTTCTGCTCATTTTCCCCCATCAAATATGTGTGATGCATGTTGCTTTGTTCAGTCCGCTCCTTTACCCCCGTCAAATTTGTGTTCTTACTGTTGCTGTTGTTGTTTTGTTTAAGAAAAGAGATTAAGAAATAATAAATAAGGTATAATACCATAGAAATCAAAGTGTCAATGATACAAATACTAATTTTGCGAAGCCAACGTTTGGAGTCCTAAATATGCGAAGCCCAACGTTTAGAGTCCTAAAAAACCAATTATCCCGTTGTCGAGGTACAGTCTATTCTCAACTTTAGCATTGCTAAATCAATAATCCAAGTGGCCCAAAACTATGACATCGGTTAACTCTAATGAACAACCATCATTTAGTTAACAACTAAACATCACCAAAATCTGTCCTAAGGAACCGCAGGCAACAAATCATTAATCACCTCAGCAATAGGCAATGGGACTAGTTATCAAGTGCCAATTGCATGTGTAGAAAGGAAAGTTAACTGTTGTCAGGTAAATACGGGAAGGATTGCCGCAAGGTACTTGCCTGCCAAAAGTTCAGCAGAACGACTGCACAACGGATCGAGAACGCGAAGGTGTCCAGAGCTCCCTTCTATCCCCAAGTACGAACCTACACGCAGACAACAAAATTAGAGATTGGAATGAGTAGATTAGGAGCAAGAACCTTGGCAATCCCATTCAGTCGACTCCTGCATGCAGCTGCCCTTCACGCATGCAGCCCCAGAAACCAACTTGCAGCAACAGCGTGAGGTCACGGCGACAGAAAACCACCTCGTCTAGGCGCTCTGCGACGCACAGGCGAGCAGCAGCGCATCGGCGTGCGGCAGCGCACAGGAGTGCAGCGGCGCGAGGGCGCACCTGGCGTGCGGCGGCGGCGCCCAAAGGACCTGAGATAGGTTTTTTCTTTTGGGGGTGAGAGAGAGAGAGAGAGAGAGAGATTGTACCTTTTGGAAGGATTTTCTGGAAAACGTGATTAAGATTGCAGGATTAAAGGGAATATAGTAGGAAAAGGATAGATCCTATTTTTTGGGATATTTGTTGATATTTTCTTGATTTCTTTCTTCAGAACTGAGGGTGTTACAATAGACGTGCAAAAGAAATCGACAAAAGATGCTTTTGACTGCTGCTGGATCCCCATTGCAGAAAGAGTCAACCCAAGAATACAAAGGCCATGCAGTATTGGATGAGTAAATCTACAAAAGTTCTTACCAGATAAAATCTGCACAAAAGAACCAAAGCTTCATGCATGGAAAGCTGAGTTGGGATAAAAGAGGATCTTGCAGTAGTTACACATCAAATCGAAAGCTTTTGTCGGATCGTGTGAGCATGAAGCACAGAGAAATTTCTCTAAATCATCCCAAAATGAAGGACAGGACTTGCGCCAGCCATTCTGGCAGCAAGAGTTCCTTGAATTGTGTTGGAAAAATCCAAAGCAATCAGTGTGCCTGATAAGTGATAACCGTGGTCCATGGACTTCAGTACCTTACTGCTACCACTAGTTTCCATTCCTTTTAGTTTTCATTCCTTTTACTATTACAGTGGAGCATTTTCTGCCATTTCTAAGGGAATAAAGCATTGTTTTTGAGGGAACATTGTTTGTCTAGTTCTTTAGGTTCTCTATAAACTTGTTTAATTAGAACAAGAGCTAAAAAAGAGTCGGCTGCTTGTCAGTGCCTCTACCACACATGCTGGTAGGAACTGAAAACTTCATCTGATGCAGGATCTACTCCAAATATTTCCTCTATCAGAATATGAATATAACTACATAAGGATGATTACAAATTGAGGTGGCATACCCTGCAACCTGTGCAATCATAGGGTCTGAATGCAAAGGATTGTAATCCCCAGAGAACCTGTATAAGAGAGCCTGGGTCAAAAATAAAGAATGAGGCTTTGCAGAGCAATAAACTGGTCTCTTTGCAACCCCCCCCCCCCCCCCCCAAAAAAAACTGGTCCATCTTGGCCAAAAGCCCAAAAAGATAAAGACTCTGAACCAGAACACTTGAAAAGCACATACACATCATTCTATTTTGGATGATCAATGCGGGATGAGAACAGTATTTTATCGCAGCACAGACCATACAGAAATGGTTAACATAGTCTGTCTGAGATACATGGTGCATCTTATTACCAACAAAGACGAGTTATTGCAGAAACAAATAAAGCATGCAGAATGAGTAACATGCCTGGGATTGTTGTGTGTGGTCTTCATATACTGCAGAAGGTGCGGAATTTGGAACAGAAAGGCGAGAAACCTAGTTAGCGGGATAATTAGCATATGAATATGGCCGGGAGCCCGGGATAAGTCTGAGGGCCTGTTCTTTACCTCAAAAGTTGGCGGCTTTTGGCTTTTGCTACAGTACCTAACTTTCAAACGGAGTATTTTATCAAGATGGGGTCTACAAGTTAAACGATCTACACGTTAAAAGTCCAACATCTGTACCAGTCAAAATCGCAAGTGAGTATCTGTCTCTCCATAATCTGTACCGTAAACAGATAAAATTCAAAAATTTCAGTCAAAAGCCATAAGCCGCAGCCGAAAAAAACATACCCTGAAAAGCCTCCAGCACTGCGTAAGTAGATTGTACTCCTGCGTTCAGCATTAATTGCATTGCTTCTTTGTAGTTTATAGTAATCAAATTGAAATTGGGATTAGCATACGAATACGGCCGGGGTGAATCTGAAAAGCCTCCAGCACTGCGTAAGTAGATTGTATTCCTGCATTCAGCATTAACTGCATTGCTTCTTTGTAGTTTATAGTAATCAAATTGGGAGACTCAAATCTTATGGCTATCTCACGAACCTGTTCATACATAAAACTTCACCAGAATCTTTGAGACAGGTGACAGTTTCGAGCTCAAGAATAGTTGCTTTACCTGCACATTAAAATAGTGTCTTTGTGAAACCATTTCATAAATTTGAGTATAATCCCTTAGGATCATTTTGCGTTGCTCCAAATCAGTGGTGAATGGGTTCAAAGGATGCCAAATGATGGTCACTCAAAAATGATCCCAATTGGTCATTGGTAATCTGACCAAACACTCCCGGAGGAGTGGATGGACACTGACAGCTGAGGGACAATGAAAGAAATATTTTTTTAACCAGAGCATTTAATTCCTACAACAATGAATTTGGCAACTGCAAATTTTCTATTGTAAGAAGACAAAGTTTTAGACTCAATAGAGCGTAATAATAGGCTTTATGTGAGGAGCTCCACAGGAAGAATTTTGCTTGATTATGCTTCATTTTTTTTTTGAAAATGGTTTATGCCTTTGTTTCATTCGTTGTAGGTTAAGAAAAGAAAGCTACAACATTTTCCATCTGCAAGAATGTAAAGACTATTGTTGATCTACAACAAAATGATGGAAGATCCGCAGCCAGATTAGTCCTAGTTCCACCAAATATCAACTCATTCAGATCTAACAACAGAATGGATCAATGGTAAAACTAAAAAATGAAACAGGAAAAACATACACATCATGTTCCAGAATGAAGGCAGCACGCATAAATGGTCGAATATATATGCACCATTGAACTAGTGATCAATTTGGCGGCGGCGCCCGGGGGGGTTGTACCTTTGTCATGCAGACCAGCTACATTAACCTTGTTTACAACCTGAAGAAAGAAAAATAACAAACAATCGTTTCCATATGTTGACTCCCAAGAATGTTCCATCCTAATACCAAACGAAAGGGAAGATGGAACAAAACTAAAGTAGCATACCCTGCAGCAATAGGATCTGAGTGCAAAGGATAAAAACCGTCAGATAAGCTGTACAAATACAATAGTGCCTGAAATAACAAAAAAAAAAAATCAGAGGTACAAGATAAGTAATTAAGATGTTTTGCATGTAGGACAAATAAGCAGTATACCACAAAAGAAACCAACTATAGAGAACAGTTGCGCTCTAATATGCATACATATAAATTACAAGCAAGAGAAATAAATTCATAAAGAAAGTTACTAATGGAATGAAGTGTCATGCCTGGGATTTTTGAGTGTGGTCTTCATATACTGCAAAAGGTGTGGATTTCGGAAATGAAACATGGGGAACCTGATTGGCAGGATAAGTGGCATATGAGAACGGTTGTGATTTTGTTTCATATCTCTGGGTCGCTTCCTCCCAGTTTAATGTCCTGTCTTAGTTGCCTTTTTCACTCCTCTAGTGGCTTAACTTCTGTAATACTAAACTAAGGTTTGCTCATGGCTTGAGAGCCATGTTTGTATATCTTTTCCTCTTAACGGACAAAACGCAAACCTCCTGCGTTTTCGGAGAAAAAAAAAGAACGGTTGTGAAGAGTTGGAGAAGCCTCCAGCGCCCCGCAAGTGGAGTGTACTCCTGCGATAGGTGTTTCATGATCCCTTATTGCAGTCTAGATAGATCAAATGTTTCAGAAACCATACTGACCTGTTCATACACAACACTTCACCAGAACCTTCGAGACAAGTAAGCGTTTCAAGTTCAAGAACAGCTGCCTTCCCTTCATAAGAATAATATGCAGCCATGTACAATTCCAATCAACATATGCACTTCTGGAAAGATATTCAAGCATAAGAACTTAGAAGTACAGGCAGAACTGTGAATTCAACGATGAAAGGGGAATGGATCTGAACCAAGCAGAAAATACATGGAACTATGATAGTTAGCAAAAAAAGAAAATAAATTACACATTTTGCATTTAAAGAACCTATTTAGAATGACGCTGAAACAAGCCAACATTTGAAATTAGCAGGCTAGAACTAGCCTAGAACTGAATGAAATTTACTAGAAATAGCTACATTTTCATGGTCTGACATCAGCAAGATTGTTATTGCTCAATTATAAAAAATAATATATTATGTCATTAATTTAGCTGAGAGCATGAGATTGCATGGATGAAGTATTTTATTAACTACTATATTCTGAATTCCCTGACGCTGACAGTGGACTAGCAAGAAAAGTAGGAAGGGGCCCCAAACATAATTCAACCAAATCAGTAAAATCACCCTAGCGTATTGTTCTGTGCTACACTAAAAGGAATTCAAATAATTCAGAATTGGCATGAAACAAATAAAGTAACAGAAAACGAAATCAAGTAACATGCATTTTACCATGTAGATAAAAAAATAACAAAGCAAACAAAATATAGGCACAATAATCACAATTTAGTAATCAAATATCATGGAGAGGGTACCTCGGTCTTGCAAACCAGCTACTTTAATTTTCTTAGTAACCTGGAAATAAAGAACAGGAAAACAAAAAGGTCAATCCCCTTTCAGGGGCACAATAGAAATATTAGAAAAAATATATCCTAGCCAAAAAATAAATAGTAGCCGTTGTCCATCATCTTAATAACATCTATAGCACAAAGGCCTAGATTTATTAGATGCCACAAAATTATCCACTATCTAGATTATGCACAATATGTCAACTCAGGGATCTTAATGCATCGTTTTATCAAGATTAATATTTCTCTAGTGCAACTTACATTGGCTCGTGAAGGAATTGCTCTGTATACCTCTATGTATTGCTGACCATGCAGCAAAAGATTTGGGTCATAGCTGGAGAACAGAAATAAGCACAATTATTCAAGCATAAGAATAGAGCAGTACCGTAGCAAGGACTGATCAAGTAAAGGTAAGAAAACAAGTGAATCAATGTGTAAGCATCATGAAATTGAAATCACAACAAAAACAAAAAGGAAGCTCGGTAAATACTGTGACAAATATTCTTACTGAAGCCCAGGCACATCCAGCCCATGCCCATTGCCATTTCTGAAAGTAAATAAAGAAGGAAAAGTAGGTAAAACCTGCAATACAATATAAGGGACAATCAATTAAGACAAATAGTTAATAAATATAGACATGCAAATATCCAGTTCACAGTAAATATATGATAAATTGTGCAGATAACTAGTGTGATATATTGGATATGGTAGTAACATCATGAACACTAAGTTGTACTTGTGACTTGCGGTCTTGACTAACCAAAGTTTTGACTTTTGAGTATATTTAAAGTTAAGTGCTGCATGCCTTCAGAAAATGTTCTTAAGTTGTGATTTTAGTTCCTTTTTTTTTGTCCAACATGAATATCAAGTTGACCCACGTTTATAAACATGAATACTTGAACATGAATGATTCAGATTAGTAACTAGGATGAATTCCACGCCCACTCTTCTGAAGAAGGAACTAATTTGTGCACGATATAGGATCGCATAATTCCCCAACACTCCACTATATTTCTCAATCCTCCAGTCTAGACTTGCTTCCCAGTTGACACCAGCATACATGCCATGATGTAAAAGTATTGCACCACAACAGCTTTTGGCGGGCACTTTAATGGAAGACTGCCCATCTCTGCGGTACAGCAAGCGGAGATCCTCCTCATCCACCGCATCAGCGCCGCAAACTCCCACCCCTAGCGCGTACTGCGCCACATCCCTGCAAGCAAGCAAAAAAACAAATACAGGAGCTGATCAGGCCAGGACGAAGGAGCGCGTGGGACGTTTCGCCGAGCAGGTGGTGGGCGGCGGTAACCTCTCGTCGTAGGCGAGCGTGACCTGCAAAATTGAGCAATCGAGAGAACCGAGCCCGTGCGAAGTCAGAACAGGCGGTGAGGAGGACGGAGAGAACAAACGAACAGAGGCCAAATGCGCGTGCGTTACCTCGGGGAACTTGCGGGAAACCACAAAGGCGTCAGCGACGGGGGTCGCGGCCACGAGCGCCGTCGCCGGGGAGGAGGGCGCGGCCATGGTGCAGCAACGTTGGAAAATGCTGGGCAACCAAGCGAAGGCATGGCGGGATCAACTCAACTACCATTTTTAGCTTGGCCATGGCAAACGAGACAAAAAGGGGTATCGACTCCGACGAGACGAGCGCGCGCAGGAGAATAATATACTTACGAAAATGACCGTGCATTTATTTATTAATTTAGTATTAATATGTTTTTTACATGCAAAATTTGATCTAGTCTTCTACTCTCTAAATATACACAGCTATAGTAATTCTCTAGTTTTTCTTGGGTTTAATTGTACAATTTGTACGGTGTCACCGTGTCAGATTGCCGCCGGTAGGGCGAGATGAAACGGCGGCGGCACGGTCGTCTTCTGCTGCATGATGATCACGGAGCCCATCTCCAGAGACTCGTCGGACGCGAGGATCTCCCCCACCGGGCCCACCTCCGCGCACTCGGCCCAGCTCTCGAGCCCGACCACCAGCTCCGCCGGCTGCCGCCCGCCGCGCCCCACCACGAACAGCGCGTACGCCCCGGCCATCCCGCGCAGCGCCTCCACCACGTCCATCGGCCCGCCCACCGCCTTCTCCACGTACGCCCCGAGCTCCTTCGCCACGTACGCGCGGTGGAACGCCGATATGCAGTCCTCGTCGGGGTGGTCGCCCACCAAGCCGACGCCGGCGTCGGCATTGTCGTGGACTACGACGGACAGTACTTCCCCGTCGATGTGATCAGTGCTTGTCGCTGGGAGGCGGTCGTCGGCGAGGTCGTGTTCGCCGCGTAGCACGAAGCGGATGACTGTCAGGCTGACGGTGTTGTTCTTGGCGAGGCGGCACGCGAAGGCCACCGCCTCGCGGTCGTCCGGGCCCCCGAGGAAGACGACGGCGACGTGGGTCGCCGCCGTCTGGTCGGGCGGATTCCTCGAGGTCTCCTCGCTTGCTGACATTTTGGCCGGCAGCTGGAAGCTGGTGCGGCCGCTCCGGAACGGACGGTCGGCGAGGATGCCGGTGGTGCACTGGGCGCGCTCGAGCACCTCGAGGTTGAGCTGGCGGCGGTCCTGGCGTCGGCAGACCATCTTGCCGTCGTAGTGCTGCTCTTTGTGGTAGGGGATCAGCAGGAGGCCCGCGCGGACGTCCTCCGTCCAACGGTGGATGGCCTTCGCGTTCACGGTGGCGTCGCGATCGGCGGCGTCGATCTGCCGTATGACGAGGCCGGTGGCACAAGTGAACACGTCGACGGCCCAGTTCACCTGCGTGGCGGCGTCGTTGCGGCTGACGATGTGCTTGTCGTCGCTGTCCAGCTGGACCCTCTTGTGGTAATGCTTCGGGCCGACGTGCTTGCGCGCGACGTCGAACAAGTGGAGGACGTGGATGGTGGGCTGGGCGCGGGGCTTGCTCGCCAGGAGCTCGACGAGGCTGAGCATACCCGGCGCGCCGCGCGCGCCGTGCACGCAGGCGAGCATGCGCAGCTCCCGCTCCGGGCCCAGGTGTTCGAGCGCCTGGTGGCGACACACGTACGCGTCTCTCTCCCTGCGGAACACCACGGCGAACACGGGGCCGGCGATGATGGAGCTGATCATGCTGCCGACGATCATCGCCATGAGCGCCTGCTCTGCCCAGATCTGCATGCACGCACGAACAAAATAATCATTAATTCTCAGTGGGCCCCCATTGTGATAGCTAGCTAGCTAGGTTCGGTACGTGATTGCGTTGTTCTTCCTGTCGCCTATGACGTACCCCTTCCGAACTGGCGAAGCTCATGTCGATCATGTTGACGTGCCCTTTGATGTTGAGGATTACGCCGAAGCGAACGGCGTCGGTGAGCGGCATCTTGAGGTACCTGGCGGCGCCCATGGTGCCGAGGCCCTTACCGATCAAGCCGAGCAGTGTGAGGAGGATGGCGGGCACCACGATCGCGCCCGACATGGCGCTGAAGTTTAGCCTCATCCCCATGGCCCCGAAATAGAATGGCAGAGCCAGGGCGTGCAGCGGGTACGCGAGCGCGTCCATGACGCTCCTCGCCACGGGCCCTTCCCTTGGGAACGCCAGTCCCAGCAGGAGGCTCGCCGGCATCCCGTCGAACCCCGCGTGTTGCGGGAAGTTGCCGATGAACGACACGACGACGAGCAGCAGCACCAGCTCCCAGTTCCCGATGCGGTGCCGCCCTGCGTTGCGCCTGTTGAGGAACCCCACAGCCGGCCGGAGCAGCGCCAGCGCGACGCCCACCTTGAGGAGCGCCAGGACGCCCATCCCCAGCCGTTCCGACGCGCTGTATCCCGGGGTCCGGCTGGAGGCCAGCTTCATGCACGAGAAGACCCCCTCCCCGAAGATGCAGATGATGTTGGTCGCGACCGCCGTGGCGACGACGAGACGGCCGCTCTCGGTGGCCGTGAGCTTGAGCTCGCCGGCCATCCGCGAGACGTCGACGGAGGATGTGTTGGCCAGCGTCAGCATGAGCACGGCGGCCAGCAGCTCCGGCGACCTGACCGGGGTGTGCATCATACTGCCGTACATGCCGCCGGAGACGAAGGCCGCGAGGAGCAGGCAGGTGGCCACGCTCGCGTACGTGACGATGGTACACCGGCGCTTGTCGTTCCAGAGCGCGGCGAGGTCGGCCTCCAGGCCGACGTAGAACATGTACAAGATGCGCGCCTCGGACACGTACAGCCCGTACATGTCCTCCACGTTCTCCACGTCGACGTGAACTATCATCTCGTGCAGGCCCAGGCTCCCCACGACGATCCCCGCCTGGAAGAAAGCAACCATTAACGCGCATGCATGCACATTGGTTAATTAATTAGATAAATCAATGTCATTAAGAGAAGAAGATAAGAGCTTGTATGCCGTGCATGGTGCATACGAGGATCTGGGAGATGGCGCTGGGCAGGTGGTACATGTATCGGCGGAGGGAGAGATGGATGAACTTGCCGAGCGCGATGACGACGGCCGCCTGGATGACGATGAGGAACAGCGTGTCCAGGGACACGTTCTGGACCGTGGGGTTGGAGCCGCAATCGATGGACCTGGCCATGATTCCGGCTCGCTGAATGCCAACGTCGGCCGCGAAGGCGGCGGGGCGGGGCAGGGGCGAAGGATTAGGCGGCCGTGCTCCGGCTGGCGAACGTGGAGAGGGCACGGCGGCCTGCTTCCACGGGATGTGTAGAATCGAGGAGGCCTTTTTGGTTGTGCCGTTGGGTGATTAGCTAGTTTGACTTTGGATGGGTGGACGGCCATGGCATTGCCGTGGAGGTGCCGAGGAACAGGCTGTGTTGGATTGGACCTCTGCTTTTGGCTCTAACAAAAGTGGCATTTCCGAGGTAATTTGCCGTAAAACTTTCTCCAGAATTGTCAGCCGCCCTTGCAATCTCTTTGTTTTTCTAGCTCTAGCTGCAAATGGATGGATTGGGATTTGATGAACACAAGCTGAAACAATGGAGGTTTGGTGCTGCGTGAACTGCGCAGCGTTTTCTATTTCTCTTCTCCTTTTAAAGCAAAAGCAATAAACCAATACAAGAAACGGAAAAAAAACTGAAGCCATGCATTTAAGACATCAGTTCATGACGTTCCACTACGTGCATGCAGAAACTGCAGCAATGACTGAATCACTCAAGAAAAAAAAATTGAATGCATGCAGAAATTAAAAACTAGCTAATGTAGTAACGTGCGCAGGATTAATGGTCATTGCTAACAATTCTCCCCCTAATCCTGCTGCCGTGTGACGACCTCGACGATGCCCGCCTTCTTGCAAAAGTTCATGAAACCTGATGCTCCCGAGTGGCGATTAAATGAAGCTCGTCGGTCGAGCTCTGCCGCCAAGTGGCGAAGATGTTGGCCATGCTTCGTAGCGCCGCGGTGCCCCATGATCGTCGTCGGCGTCGGGTTCAGCGATTGAAGCGTCTACGAACTCGATGGCGGGTTCGGTGCGTGGCGGCAAGGTCATTGGGAGCCGCCGTCTCCAAGTGTTCGGTGTTGATGCTCGGCCTCCGGCGCCATGCCGGATGGCACAGAGGAGGAAACCACGTCGTAGTGGACGGTGAACGAATCGCCCAAGGAGGCTGCAACGGACTCTCCTGAAGCCGCCCAATCCCACTTCGCCGCTTCATCGAACACGGCGTCACGGGTGACACAAACACACCGGGACGCTGGGTCGTAAGCGCGATATGCCTTGGCTCCCGGTTCATAGCCGAGGAACACCATGGCCTTGCTTCGGTCGTCGAGTTTCTTCAAATGCGGTCTCACGTCCTTGACGTAAACAATGCACCCGAACGTCTTGAAGTAATGCACGGTAGGTATTTGACCATGCCATGCCTCATACGGGGTCTTGTTGCGAACACTCTTTGTCGGCGAACGGTTCAAGATGAAGACAGCGGTGGATACCGCCTCCCCGAACTTTCCGGCATGTCCTTCGCCTTCATCATGCAGCGTGCCATGGCCACAACCGTCAGTTGCGGCGTTCGACCACGCCGTTCTGGCGAGGGAGTGCGGCGCGGTGAGGTGACGCCAATCCGCTCGCGCGATGAGGCCGAACTCCACGGAGGTGAATTCACCGCCGCGGTCGGTCGAAGAACACGCAGCTTGCGGCGGTCTCGACCTCGACGCCGCCTTGAAGCGCTTGATGGTTGCAGGTGCATCACTTTTCGCCGCCCGAGAAAGAGCCACATGTAGCGGGTTAGATCATCGATCAACAACAGAAGTACCTCTTGCCGCCATGGGTTGCGGCGTTATGGGCCCGCATATATCACCGTGGGCGAGATCAAGGCGTTTCGGCGCGATGCGTCGTCGCGGCGGGGACGGCGTTAAGCCGCTGCCGATCGGCGGTTGTCACAAACTGATTTATGCGCTCAAGCTCGGCAGTCTCGCGCCATCCCGCGCCGGCGAGCATGCGGCGAGTCGAAGTTGAGGTGGCCGAAACGCGCATGCCATGTCCAGGCCTCCTCCTTGCCCCTCGCCGCGAGGCAAATGGGCCGTGCTATGTTGACGTTGAGCACATAGAGACGTCCGGCGGTCCGCCGAACCCGGCACAACAGTCGGTGTTGGGGGTCGCGCAGTGTGAGGACGCCATCCTCGATCTCGGTCTTGCAGCGAGATTCGTCCAACTGGCCGAGGCTGACGATGTTGCTGCGGAGACGCGGGATGTAGTAGACGCCGGTGAGTGCGCAGTGATCACCGTTCTTGCAGCGAAGAATGCGATGCGCGCACCTCGATGCGGACTCGCGGGCGTCGCCGAACTTGACGGAACCGCGCGCGCGGTGTCGAGTTTGGAGAATGCGTTCGCGCGCCGTCATATGATTCGATGCGCGGTGTCCGGGATCCATTCTGGATCGACTGGTTCTCCCACGTCGCGGAGAGTGACAAGGGCGCGCTCCTCGTTTATAACGAGTTCGGCGCCTGCTGGTTCGATGTTGATGGTGGGAGAGAGGTCACGCACTGAGCCATTAACAACGTGGGCTCATCTTCGCCTCGGCCTGCTCTGGTTCGGCTTGGAGAAGATTCGCCTGAGCCAATCTCTCACGATCCCGCTTCGCCTTTGGCGATCCTTGGCCCGATGGCCGAGTTTGCCGCAATAACGGCATTTGTCCTTGGAGATGTCGTGGCACGCGGCTGGGGATGGCCGGACTTTGGTTCCTCGTCTCCCCGTCACGCCCGCGCTGCGCCGCCGCCGTCTTTGGCGTGGCGTGGCGTGTTCCCGCTGTTCGCCTTGGTGTTATTCGGCGACCATTCCTTCTCTCGTGAGTAGAACTGGGTCTCCTTCCTCATCGTCCGACTCTCCACGGTCCTCGGCGTGGAGCCGGCCGTGAGGTCCTCGATGGACGAGTCCGAGGTCAACCAAGGTTTCAATTGACAAGGCGATTTGGCGATACTGCGGGAACAATACGCAATAGCTTACGGACCACCTTCTCCTCCGACAACTCCTCCCCAAGGAGGCGAAGGTCGCTAACGACACCACGAGCCGGAGACCAAGTCCTCCACGTGCTCGCCATTTTTGAATCGCATGGACTCAAATGTTTGGCGTAGCCGCGCTTGATTCACGCACCGATCCGCCCCAACCCTCATCGCCTTGAGGCGTCCCGAGCTTCTTTGGCGTTATCCTTCTCGGCGGCGGCGGAGCATTTCCGGAGGCACCGCGCGAGATCGCCGAAAGGGCATGGCGATCTTCTTGGTATGGCACATCACCGTGTCGACGGCGTCCCACGTGCCTTGAGCTGCAGGTTGACTTCGCATCAACACCGCCCAATCGGAGTAATTTGAGCGTGTGGCGTGGGGTAGGAGATGGAGCCACTGCTCTCCTTCACGACCATTGGACAACGAGTTCACGCCGGCGCCATTGCGTCGTTGCGGCGCGCGTCGGTGGGGACGGCGGCGTCCACGGCCGTGTCGTTGCGGTGTCTGGGAGTGGCCTACGGCAAAGGCGGGGCCGACATTTTGCTCGATACCAATTGTCGGCCGCCCTTGCAATCTCTTTGTTTTCTAGCTCTAGCTGCAAATGGATGGATTGGGATTTGATGAACACAAGCTGAAACAATGGAGGTTTGGTGCAGTTCACGCAGCACCAAACCTCCATTGTTTCAGCTTGTGTTCATCAAATCCCAATCCATCCATTTGCAGCTAGAGCTAGAAAAACAAAGAGATTGCAAGGGCGGCTGACAATGCATTCCTCTCCATACTTGATCATGCAAACTACTGTGCGATAACACATGGATGATGGAAATAAACCAATCGTAATGCTTCTTGTGTTGATCGAACATAAGAGGACAAGTATTTTTTTGGTGTTGCTCCGTGTATCTTTTATCTTTACTAATTACTAATGTAAAAATAAGACTTGGTGATCGTCCGTTCTCCTTCTCGCCTCTCTAAAACAAAGTCGACGTCGATTGCTGGGTCCTAGGCAACTGCCTCCCCAATCCCTACACAACGCGCAACACAATTGCCTCATCTTTCTCCTTCTTGCCTCCCCACACGGCCGCTGCCCTCCTCCCTCGAGCCGCCACGCCACTAGCCACGAGCCAGCGCCGCCATGTCCCTCTCCTTTCTCTCTCCACCACGCCGGTGAGCAATGAGTGGCAATAGACTGCTATTAACAACCGGAGACTGCTAGATTCACGCCAGTGAGTTAGCCGCCGCTGGATTACTACCACATCCTCCACCAGTTGTCGGATCTGGTCTACCACTTCTGCTAGGATGCCAGTTGCCTCAGTTGCTCCTCCGTAGGCGGCGCTGACGACATGGACTCTGTCACCACCATGAAGGTGAGCCCATGCCTCTAGATCTGGCGCTAAGAGAGGATAAAGGGTTCGAGGACATCCTCTTTCTTTTTTCTTTGGTTGGAATGCTAACAGGGGTTTTGGTGTGGTTTTGCAGGCGATCAACAAGCTGAGATCAGGACGATGGACTTGTAGGACTTGCTCGGCGGTGGCGTCACTGTGCTCATGACGGGCCACCTCACTGGTGATGATGGCGTGCACCACGAGTTCTCTCAGTCCTTCCTTGCCCCATAGGAAAAGTGCTACTTTGTGCTTAACAACATGTTTCACTATGTTGGGGAGGGCCCTGCCCATGCCGTCGTCGAGGTGCAGCCGGAGGCAGATGCTGTTGTCCCACTAGCAGCCGCCCCTTGGCCAATGGCATGGCTGGTGCAGCTGTAGAGCCTGCCGCTCCTGAGCATGGTGAGTTTGGTGAGAGCCTGAAATTTTGTTCAGTTTTTGTGCGGCAGATGGTGAAATTGCTTGTCTTTCTCTGTTTGTAGATCATGTGCCATAGTAGGAGCAACATATCACGGAGCATACACTGGTGCAACCTGAGGAGGAGGAGGAGGCGGTGGTTTACAACCCGCTACCAGTGGATGCACAGAAGGCTATTATGGATGAGGAACAACCAATTCCTAAGGTTATAGATGAAATCTTGAACAATGTATTGACTGTAATGACAAGTACGGCTGCCCCGGTGTCGCACAAAGAGGCAACAAAGAAGTGGTAAGCCTCATTTGTAGGTTTCTAAAAGAAACTTCCTTATGTCTTTAACTTCTTTTGCTTCTTATGCATTTACATCTGATCATGGATAGATCATTTTTCATTTGTTTATTCCTTATGCTTTTCAACTTTGGAATGTGCACTAATGTAACTATTTTATTCCAAACTTTATTGTTATATATGAATTCATAGATAATCTTACAACCTTCTCTAGGACTCTGGAGTTTCACAAGATTCTTCTTGCTTAAGTGTCAACATTATGTTAACCATTTTCCCTAAAAAACATTATGTGAACTGAAAGGCAACAAGGGGATGAATGGTGCCTCAAAATTTTTTTCCAAGTATTCATCAATCCTTCATTTTAATAGCTACAAAGCTATGAAAATTAGAATGGAAAGCCAACGCAAAACCTAGCAAAACGAAATACTGAAAATTGAAGAAAAGATCAGCAAAATCGGTAGTACCGCTTCAGAATTACGGCATTACCGCTTGCTACAGTAACTGTGGCACCGTCGCTACAGTACTTGCAGTACTACCGCTGCTACAGTAAAATTAGCATGATTTCAAAAACTAAAACCGATGAAATTTTTGATCCGTAGATCCAATGACATGAAATTTTGTAAGGATTTTCTCTAGGATATTATGAACCTATTCCAATAAACAATCATAAAAATTATTACCAAAGATGAGACTTTTTTAGATTAAAGGCAGATTGCAGCAAAACCTATCAAAAATCTAAAACGGTGAATATAACTTACTTGTTGGAGGATGATTGCCAAGATAGTTTTACATGCATTCCCACATGTCACAGCAAGTTAGAACACAGAAGAAAACAAGCTAAAAATCTTAAGATCAAGAAATCACTTGAAAGATCGAAAATATGCAAAAATCGAGTTTCTTGATGAACTTGCTGCTGAAGTGTGTAGATATGTGGAGATTGATTTCCTGAGATATCCATGGCCCATGCATTCATCAGTAGGCCCTGCGCCACCATGAGTATTGACCTCGCTCTTCTCTGGACTAGATTCCAAAGAGAGGGCAATAAAATTTTGATGGATTGCCCTTCAATCCAATTTTTGATCCAGAACATTGTTCGTGAGCCATCTCCAATTTTTGACTGTCATTGCCGCCCTAAACATTCCTTGGATGATTGGTTCATGCGACATATGGAGCTTGGCCCATGATCGCAACTGGTCTGTTCGTTGCCACCACAACCCTTGCAGTCGCAAAGCATACCCCATTGTTTTGAGGTCTAAAATACCTAGACCCCCTTGATTAAGAGGTGTGGAGACGGTCATGGTCGATGATGAGGAGGACTGAAACTAGGAGGGGAAGATCTGAGGTCTAGGCGATCGAGGATGTCATGAGATGGTCGGACTTACGCTGGAGCACGTGAAGATCAAAGATAGATAATACATGGAGAAGCTATGCGAGGTGCAATTCTAGAGGCTTCGACACGTGAGGTTGATGTGTGGAGAAGCTACAGGAAGTACGGTCCTAGAGGCTTTGACACATGTGGATGATGCGTGGAGAAGTTACGTGAGGTGCGGTCCTGGAGGCATCGACATGTGCTGAGTTGAAAGAGTTATGGAAAGAGTTAATAACTGGGAAGGTTTAGAGATTATGGAAAACCCATTTTGGAAGGGTTCGGATCTCTTGATTTTTAGAATGAATAGAGTTTGGTGTCCGTATTTAATGAGGATACGATTTGAGGCATTAGCTTATAAAAGCAAGGAGAACCTAAGAGTTAATGCAAGATTTTTGAGGATTTGAGACGGCTTTGGAGAGAAAGCTTTTGTGCTAGGGTTTGAGAAGTGCCAGGAGGGCACTTTGTAGTCATAGAATATGTTTTAGAAATAAAAGATCAGATCTATTTCTGAAAAGTTTGTCGGCACTGGCGGCGTTGTTTTCTGGGCATTGTCTTCGACTCATTCTCGTTATGAGTACGCATAGTGTTCCTCCATCGACTTGATCGCTCGTCAAGTCTTCCACTTGATCATCACCACCAGCATCAGTGTTAAGACTACGTACAAAAGGGTCGAGCGAGCGGTGAAATATTGAGCGATCGATTAAGCAGTTGAGCATCGAGCGGTCGAAATCTTCACCTAGCACTACGAGATTCCAAAAAACAAAGGCAATTATTCACCCTCTCTGATTGCGATATTTGATGCTACACCATGTGACAATTGCCACCATGGACAGCCTCTGAGCCTTTCCAAAGGAATGCACACCGTTGTTTGTCAATGGCTTTGAGAGCCCAGGTCGGCAAGTCCAGTGACAGAAGATGGTATGGTGGAACCATGGAAAGCACATGTTTAACAACAATTAGGTGGCCACCTGACGACAGCAATTGTCCTTTCCATGCTGGCAACTCCTTAACAAATCTATCCACAAAAGGTTGGATGTATGTCTTGGAAAGTCTTGGTAGAGACAGCGGCAAGCCCAAGTCAAAGGGGAAGGGGCTTGCTAACAAGGTAGCTCCGCTAGAGCCAATGTGATGTTGTTGGCCTTGCAGCAAATGGGAGTGAAAGTGCTCTTTTACAGATTGGCGCAGAGGCCCGAAGCTGCACTGAAGTTATTGAAGATGTTTGCGACTGTCTGCAGATTGTTTTTTATTGGGGCAACAAAGTATACCATATCATCGACGTACAAGGAAACCCTTTCCTCTAAGCCACGCCTGGCAAGGGGTGAAAGAGCCCCCGTCGAGCTTGCTTTGTGAAAATATGCGTTAAGAACTTCCATTACTAAACAGTAAACAGGAACAACAATGGTGAAAGTGGGTCTCCCTATCGAAGACCTCTTCACAGAATGGTCTTTTTTTTGCCAGGCGAGCCATTTAGTAACTTTGGATGAAGTGGCTAGCAACTTGGAGATCCATTCGCACCACCTTGGGCCAAAGCCCATGTGATGTAGGATTTTGAGTAAAAACGGTCAAGAGATCGAGTTGAAAGTTTTAGAGATGTCAATTTTCAGCAGCAAAGCCAGTTGTCTTCTCACTTTGAGATTCTTGGCGACAAGATGGACGAACCGAAAATTATCATGGATAGCTCTCCCGAGACAAAGGTGCTTTGATTGGATCTTACTAAAGCTGCATTTATTTCGGCTCACAGCTCGTGGCTTATGACTTATATTACAACTATCTTTCAAACAATGCATTTTTAAGGTGGGGTTAACAGAAATATTGTAGTAAAAAGTATACTAAGTTTAGCTGTACCGGTAAAAATCGTATGTGACTATTTTTCTCTACGTACTGTCTCTCGTGAACAGTCAGAATTCATAATTCAAAGTTAAAACCATGAGCAGTTTTCCTATCCTTGAGGAGGTACCGAGAGGTACAAGGTACCAAATTAGATCCAGCCGTTCAATCAGTGTGATCAACGGCTCAAAATTTGGTACCTCTTGGTACCTTGTACCTCTTCGTACCTCGCGTCCGGTACCACTAGGTACTGCTAAATCTCAGACGTTCGATTAGTGTGATCAACAGCTCAAATTTGGTACCTCTTCTCCCTCAAGGATGGTAAAATTATCCAAAAGAATCCACACTAATTCTGGCAACTCCCTTTTGAGTCTGTTTGCCAGTACTTTGGGGAAAAGTTTGACGAAGCTGTGCACCAGTCACCGGACTAATTGGCCGGTAATCGTGACTCGTGCAGCTACCTTTGTCTCTTGCAATAGGATAATGAACGCACTGTTCAGACGATGAAGACAACGCCCTTGCAGGCTATGTAAAGCATGAAAACCGGCCATTAAGCTTTCTTTGAGGTTTTGTAGAAGGCGCCCGAGAAGGCGCCAGGTCCGGGAGATTTGGCTGACGGGAGAGCCTTGACGACCTCCCAAACTTCATCTTCAGAAAACTGTCGATCCAGATCAGTGAGATTGGCCAAGTGTAGACCGAGGAAGTTTAGATCAAGGGTGTGCTGACGGTCCAAGCAGGTGCCCATGATATTCGCGAAGAAGTCATACAATTGTGCCGCCTTTGCCTCATCAGTGGTGATGACCTGATCCTCGACCTGAAGGGAGGAAATGTAGGTCTTTTTCCGACGGTGGGCCGCATGGCAGTAGAAAAACTTGGATAATGCTGATATGATTACTTGAGTAAAGGATAATGATTCCGTCGTTTCTGTCATTTCTAATGGAATTGACATAGTAGGCCTTATCTATGCGGTACTTTCTGTGGAATATTCCGGGAAATTTCTTTCATGGAATCTAATCTTGAATTCTTCCTTGATGTCCATTGGATGAGGGGAGAGAAAATTGTTCCTGCAGTCATATTCAGGGATGCTTTTCGGATGACAAGCTACGTCAACTGAAAGCTCCCACGATATTTCGTAAAGATGCTGCCAAATGTGAGCTACTCTGAGGTTAAATGTATTCTCAATCTTAGGAGTGCTATTTCGTAAAGAATGGCCCGCATGTTAGTGTAAGGCATAATCTTGTTTTTGGAAATTATTGTCACGGCATGAATAAGGAGTTTTTTTTTAACAAGGCATTCCTTTCATGTGCTTATTGTCATATGGCGTGCTTGAATAAAAGAGTGTGCAATTTTCCCCCCCATTTCAATCACTTTAACTCTTTAAGCAGAAAGAAATTTACTGAGGTTAGCAATTACGACTTTAACATCTTCCATATTACTCTCAATAACATAACAGGATTGCATACCTTCACTGGAGAAAATTAAGAGGGGAAACAATATCATTGTTTTTTTAGAACCTTGCAGAAAGATTTTACCAGACCCTGGGATTTTGGGCCCTGGAGTCAACCAAGTATGTCAGGTCTGTACAATAGCCTCGTCGTTTCATACCAAATTAGCAATACTAGAATATAGAACCAACTGCGAAATTCTAATTCCTTACTTGTTTACTGGGGTATGTACATCGATTCACACATTACATCACATGAAAATTTACCGAAAAGGAGTGTACGTCATGAAGAAAGTACTTCTCACTAGCTAAAATATCGGTAGTGATTGGCTAAGACCCTTGGAAACCATGGTGATGCTACTCTCATAGTTGCATGGCATGACTACAGAGCTAAGGACTGCCCTCTCCACCTCTTCCGAGGGCTTTCTCCTAAGCAAGCATATGACATACTCCATCACCACTGCGTCACAAGGTACTGTGATCCTGTCTTCACTTGTGAACCCGAACTCATCCTCAGACATCCTTAGGAGTTCCCCAAACACCGTTGTACCGAGATATTCCAAGGGAACCTCAAATCGCTCTCCATCAGCTGTGTAAACGATGCAGTGGCCCTCATCTGCGATGGCTGATGTGCTGCGTAGGTTGGCATCTTTGATTGCTCCTATCATCGCCACCCTCCGCCTCCCAAGGGCTGCTATCTGTTGCCACTTCTTTGCCAGTTGAACTAGCCTCTTAGGAGTGATCATGGTGTATTTCTTCTGACGAGTTTTTGTTGAAGTGTGTTGGTACTTCAGTTTTTGGATGGTGTGAAGATGGTATGTGCAAGTTTCATGTACTTATAGTATAGCAAGGGAACACTGGAGCCATAAGCTACGTCTGATGGGTGTAACCATCAGTATGACTAGTTGGCAAGAGACGAAGCTTGAGCTTTATCTTCCTAGAGGTTGCTATCTTGCTCTGCATGATTGAGTTTGATGTCCACTTTGCTTCTTAGCCTACTTGAGTACTTGAGCACTTTGGGTCCACACTATTTATCTTTTTGTCGGTCCAGTATTTATCATGTGTGTCAGTCTCATCCATTCATTATTGTAGACAGTTTCCTGCTGATTGGTTCTACATTTGTAACTGGTTACATTGGTACTGAGGGTGCAGAGAAGGTATTTTAAACTTTTATCAATGATTATTTGAGGTTTAATATACAGAGAATTGAACTCGTTTGCATACTTTTCTTTATTTAAGGTTGGATAATAACTAAGATCTACTAATAAAACATCGAAGCAAAAGGTCCAACTTGGTGCTTCTTCATTGCTGTTTATAAGTTCAGTCTACCGCTGCAGCTAAACCACATTCTTAATTTGAGGTTTTAGGCAAATTCAACTTTGTTGATGTAGAGATAGAGTGAAGTGCCCCAAAAAAGTGCTATTTGTTTAACCAACTTTTCATGATTTTTCATTAGAATCTAGGGCTCTTCCATTAATCATATATCCTTTGTTAAGACAATCATTTGATGTTGGTGCATAATCAACTTTGTTAACCACTTCAATATCTGCCGTTCATCGCTTTGATTTCCAGATTCTCTGTGGTCTGTAGTCCATAGATTCTTCCTGCATTTATCTTGATGTCCATAGATTCTTCCTGCATTTATCTTGCTTTCTTAACTACTTCGATATCTGCTGTTCACTACTTTGATTTCCAGCATCTCTGTGGTCTATAGTCCATAGATTCTTCACGCATTTTTCTTGGTGGACCGTCATCTATCTAAGCGGCAGCATGTGGCCAATTTTTTTGTTCAAATGGAGGTTTCTTCTGCAGATATTGTTTCCTGGATTCAGTCAAACTCCAGTGGCGATTATACTTTCTGCGTACTAGAGTTTCTGTGCTTTACCCTTTTGAGATTTATCTGTGGCTGTTGCTGACAGTATCTTGAACATATTATTGATGGAATACCTAGTTGACAGAGTCAAACAACATGATTATAAATATTGTCTGACTAGTAAACGTTTTACTGTGTTTCGAACAATACTTCCCTTCCATAGTTGCAGTGCTTCTACTACAAGTCTACAATGCAAACATTTGTACTCTAAGGCCTGAGTTTATAATAAATTGCTTTCTCATGCCCTATGGCCTAATGTTATAGTTCGTAGTTAAGGGTATTGCAATCAGCCAATCAGATGGAACAAGCCGGTATGCTAATTTTTCAGTTTCAGTTTCCTGTACTGAACTATTTAACATCATATTGGACAATACATACAAAATGTAGAATAAACAGGGCAAAACTCTGCATATCTTCAGGAGCTACAGACTGCAAATCGTTGGTGCAGCACCGCAGGTGGCACCGTACAGCTTGAATATCGGCAATGCATCACTTCAGAGCTCAGGAACGCCCTCTCAACTTCCTCTGGTGCATTTCTTCTTAGCAAGCACATGACATATTCCATCACCGCTGCATCGCAAGGCAGTGTGATCCTGCCATCACTTGTGAACCCAAACTCCTCCTGGGACATCCTTAGCAGCTCGCCGAAGACAGTTGTGCCGAGGTAAGCCAACGGGACCTCGAACCGCATCCCATCCGCCGTGTACACAGCGCAATGGCCCCTATCTGCGACCGGCGAGGTCGTGCAGCACGCTTCGTCGTCTCTGGTGGTCGTCTTGACCCTTTGCCACTTCCTCGCCAACTGAACGAGCCTCTTGGGATGGATCATGGCTGGTTGCTCTTGGTTCTCAGGCGTGTTGCTTAGAAATGCTTTATGAGTTTGTGAATGAAGTGATGGTGTCTTACTAGCTAGCTCATGAATATATAGGTGGAGGGTTGGTTCATGGCCACTTGCTAGCGTGCGTTGAATACTCCAACTCGCTCACCGTGGTTGAAGAGTCAGTCGAAGTGACTATATCGTAAGTCGTACCCGTAAGAGTACTGTAGCATCATGGTCGTAAGTCGTAGATATGCTGTAGCAGTCGTAGTGATCATGGTCGAAAGATCACTGTAGCAGTCGTAGTCATCGTAGTTGAAAGATCACTGTAGCAGTCGTAAACACTCGACGCATGCTCAGTCCACGTGAGAGCGGTTTTTCTGGTTTGTTGGCGTCGTGTGCGACACAGTCTGAATCCGTGGGATCGTGCAGAACATGGCGTATAATAAGGGTGGTTTAACCACCATAGTTAGACTTGAATTTTCTTTAAATAATAGTTTAATACAACAGAAAAAAGTTGCCTGGTTTTTTACCAGCATAAAACTTTTTATGTTCCTGCTCTGTGCTTTTCAACTTTGTGTGTGGTCGTACCTGAGTCCAGGCATATTGATCAGCCGAATGTCCTAAAAGTGTGTGACTAATTTGCATATGGCAGGGGGCAAGGCCATGAGCTTGGTGCGTGCAATGGTGGCTTCAAAGGGAGGCAGCGAGATTCAGATTAGATTTTGCTGGGGCCGTGACTTGGTGCACCGTGGAGGCAATGGTAGTGCGGACTAGTGGCTGGGCAGTCAGATACGTACTACAGTCCTTGGTGCTGAATTGGGCAGAGGCATTGTGCAACCATCCAGGGTCCAGCTTTTATGGAGGTGTTCCATTCGGTTCGGCGTCCTGTGTCAGGAGATTGGGAGGTGAGCTGGTTACCATTGTTCAAAAGCAATCATTTCTGAATGATTTGACAACCCTGGCACCCTGCTTTCGTACTTTGCAGCAGCCCGGTGATTGCAATCAGGTGAAGAGCCAGCCTCAAAGGGGACACGGCACGATGGTTCAGGGGTCAGGAGTCTTGCTCCTGAGCAGGTGCAGGGTGTTTGATAAGTTTTTGTATAAATATATTAAGTTAAAATAAATATAGAGATATATATTTGAGAAGAAAACGACTGCTATTTATATGTTCTACGGTCCAGTTCAACCAGTCGCTGTGCCGCGCCTCGTATGACTGCAAGTCCTCCGCCGACTATGAAGTATATGCGCCAAAATCATTTCCTGATTCCGTGGGTCTTCGACCACGTTGTGTCGATCGACCACACTGCGTCGACCATGTAGTTACAACTACATTGTTTCGACCACATTGTATTGAGCACATTGTTCTCTCCGACCACCCAGGTCTTCGAGCCGGTCAGACCGTAGCCATAACACCGGTCAGACCTTGGTTCCAGTCATATGTTGCTTGCACTAGAGATATCAGTTTGAGCCTATAATTTCAGAGCTGGATGGTGAGGAGTCAGCTGTCTCCTTTCAAAGTTAAAACCAGGCAACGCCCACAGCAAAATGCAGACAAGGAAACATGGGTTGAATGAATCGATCACATTACATCATAAAACCGGGAGCGATACTCTGGATACAGCAGAAGGTCGCCTGAATTGAAGACCAATATGATAGGGGCATGCACGCAAGCTGTGGACTCTATCAGTTCAGTTCCTCGTGCCAGATCACATTTCAGACAGTGATATATATGGAGGGATGGGCTCCATGGATGATGCTTAGCTTAACGTCTCTAAGAGTCGTATGAGTCGGTACTACAGTACATCATCAATCATCCAACAAGTAGCATTGGCTCCATCACGGGCCGAACAACCGGTCCCATCAAAATCTGATCAAAATCACGGTGTCTCCAACTGCAACAATTGCATTACAACACTCATGGCCTTGTCTCCTGTCCACCACTTATGCTGACAGCTACACTTAACCCTTGCACTGCCCTCACTTCTTCACCTATAAATCCATGACCTGCTAGACACTAGTACATCATCTGCAAACGACATCGCAATCTAAGCATAACTTCGCCACACCTTCAGAGCAAAAGAGCATTTTAGCCAAGTACACAGCAGAACCATGATCCATTCAAAGAAGCTTGCTCAGTTGGCCAAGAAGTGGCAGAGGATGGTGGCAGCCGGTGGCCGGCAGACCACAGTTACCGACGGGTACTGCAGCACGGCGTCCGTTGCCGACAAGGGACACTGCGTGGTGTACACCGCCGACGGGACGCGGTTCGAGGTCCCATTGGCGTACCTCGGCACGACGGTCTTCAGCGAGCTCCTGAAGATGTCTCAGGAGGAGTTCGGGTTCACAAGCGACGATGGCAGGATCACATTGCCCTGTGATGCCACGGTGATGGAGTATGTCATGTGCTTGCTCAGGAGAGAGGCCTCTGAGGAGGTTGAGAGGGCGTTCTTGAGCTCCATAGTTAGGCCTTGCCACATGGTCAGCGGCGTGGCGCCATCAATGGGACTCGACCATCAATGGGACTCGACCATCAATTTGCTGTTTGTATATAGCTATACCGATGTGTGGTTTTGTTCAATTGGATGTAAAGGATTAGGATTACAGGAAATGATAGAGATACATCGCAAGCTAAGATTCTTCATTTCCTTTATGATAAAGATATATCGCAAGCTAAGATTCTTCATTTCCTTTCTTTCTGAACACATTGCATGGCATGATTCCTACCAAGTACTGAAGAAAGTAGAAAGAAACAATGGGCTCAGAGTTCGTGGACGTGAAGTGCTGGAGCAGGAAGCATCGGAAGAGGCCGAGAGGCCTTCAGGAGGAAGGATATGATGGGATGGCCGGAAGGCGGCGGAATTCGGCGAGTGCGCCGGGGACAGCGCGGCGCAGGGAGCGATGAACCAGCTGCCATTGGAGGTGGCTAATGGGTCGAGCCTTGGCGTGCCGGCCCATGGCTCGTTGCTATTAGCCTAGCCCAAATACGATACGGCCGATTTAGCTCGTGAGCCATGCTGTCATGACTCAGTGGAGGTACCATGTCTAGGCCGAGGGGGCGGCATGATAGGCTGGTATAGTATGGTCCAGTAGTGCTTACGGGCCGAGCCAGCATGGCGCAATAGGTGTAAACAGGCCATGGACCGTACGGTCCTTTTTTACCCTTTTTTATTGTTGGAGGATAAAAAATCCAAAAAAATAGCAAAAAGATTGAAAAAATGTCGAGTTTTTTTAATATAAATAGAGGACCATCCGACGGTTGGCTCCAATGGTTGCCACCACGCAGCCGGCGACCCGGCGTAGTAGCAAGGCGTCACCATAGAGCTCAGGAAAGCCTTCTCCACCTCGGCTGAAACATTTCTCCTGAGCAAGCACATGACATACTCCATCACTGCGGCGTCGCAAGGCAGTGTGATCCTGCCGTCGCTAGTGAAGCCAAACTCCTCCTGAGACTGCCTGGGGAGCTCACTGAAGACCATCGTGCCGAGGTATTCCAACGGGACCTCGAACCGCCTCCCATCGGCCGTGTACATGATGCAGTGGCCCTTGACTGCAGCAGAAGTGGAGCATGTCAGGAATAAACCACGCCATGGGTGTTGTCCATGCGTGCGGGTCCTGGAGTCTAGTTCGAGTCGGTTGTTAGGATCGAGTCGTAGAGTTGTTGGAGTAGTGGTGTGCGTGGCGCCGATTCGCACGGTGGAAGCCGCGTCGTCCGGATGAGCAAGTGGCTCACGGTGTTGCTGCGCGAGTCCGGCGGATCATGGCGCGAAGGTCGGCATGGAGGCAAGCTCCGTGGTATGTCCTTGTCTATAAGTAGCCCTGTATTACTCCATGTTTCCTTGCCCAAGTTCAGTGAATAAAGTAGCCAAGATACAGGCGAGTTCGTCGCCGCGGCGTTCGTCGTCGGAAAACAGTGTCTACTGTGCTTCTTCTACCTCTCGCCAAGAGCGTTGGTGTGTGTGTGTTTGAGTGGTTCCTGGGCGGAGCCAACAGAGCATTCATCACTTTTTTTGGCCAACGCCGTGATCCTCTTCCTCCCAAGGGCTGCTATCCTTTGCCACTTCTTTGCCAATTGAGCAAGTCTCTTGGCACTGATCATGGTTGGTTGAATGATTGTTGATCTTGTTTTTAGCTGGAAATTTGAAGAAATATGCTATGAGTTGCAATGCTCAGTTTGTGGATGAGCTAATGGACTGATGTATTCAGAATTTCAGATAGCTTGTTGCTGAATTTGTAGATGAGGGAAAAGAGGGTGTGCCGGTGAAGTGTACAAGAGTTGATGCAAATGAGATGAATTGGCAAGGGACAAGGCCATGAGATCTCTGCATGCAATGTTGCAGTGTGACTAATTTGGATTAGATTTTGATGGGGCCAAATGTTTGGCGCGTGACGGATCTAACAATGTTAGTGGTTGAGTTCTTGAACATCACAATGCACTGTTTAGTGGATGAGTGTCATGACTCATGAGGACCCCATGTTAATTGGGTCCAACGTGTGAGGGCCAGTTCCATCAGCTATTGTGCAATGAGATATTGGCAGACAGGCATGGTGAGGACATCTCTGTCCCATCTCTTTATGGATGGATTCCATTTTGTTGATAGTGAAAGATTAGCTGCTTATGTTTATTGGAGAGAGGAATTATTTCACAATGATCCGGACGGTCCTATTTTTGTACTTTGCAATGCAACATCAATGATGTTGCAATCAGTTGGAGAGCCAGTGCCACGGGGATATATATAAGGGAAAGTTGATCATATACCCTCCCTTTCAGGATTTACCCTCCCACCTCAATGACATGTGGGGTCATCATAAGTCACTGACATATGGGCCAGGAGGGTAAATCCTGAATTTCCATCTAAGAGGAGGGTATATGATGAATAAATCCTATATATAATTAGCATTCATGGTTCAGCAATCAACAGTCTTTCTTTAGCAGATGAGAAGTGGACTCCATTGGATTTGCACATATTGTGTGCTTTTTTTTTTCTCGAAAACACAGGAGAGTTACGTTTCATTCATTAAGAAGAGTAGTATAGCGGTTACCTAAAGGCCGAATTAAAGGACCGGGTACAAGGACAATGACTCCGAAACCCTAACAGGACAAATGACCGTGGCTAATACACCCCGACAGCGAGGAGACTACCACTACCGAAGGACTAACACCGGCCATCGTGCATGCAGAAAGACGAAGAGGGGTAGGGTTAGGTGGCCCAAGGCAACGCCTCCAAGGAGGGAACAGCGCCGAAGGCATCGCCGTTGCTCGATTCGGCAAGAACCGAACCTGAGATTTTCACCCGGCACACCATCGCCAGTAGCTATGACCCCGACACCCCATCGAACTCGGATGAACCCCGGTGCTCGCCATCTTTCGCGTGCTCGCCCGCGCTGACGTCATCGGCTGCCTGCAGCCCAGCGCCGATGCCGGCCACTGCTATCTTGCTCGCATGTGCCGAACACGCCCACCTGAGCCGTAGCCTCTGCGTCATGGCCGCCTGCACAAAGAAGAAGAGTTTGCGCGCTTGTAGGATGCGGCGATAGTGGCGGGGAGTCAGCGACGTACAGATGCAGGAGGGGCGATCACAGATCCGACCCGGAGACAACCAGATTCGGCTGCCTTCGTCTCCCTCCACCAACCAATCGCTGGCCCGGCCAGATCCGGCCGCCTTCGTCTCCCTCTGCCTTAGAACCAAACATCGGCCTGACCAGATCTGATCTACGTCGGTAACTCAAACGGCTGCGAGACGACGACGTGTAGAGGAGGGCAGTAGGAAGAAGAAGTCCCCCGCCAAGCCCGGCCGAAACGGCGGATCTGGCGGCCAGCTCCCTCACGTCGCCTCCGGTCGCGGCGGTGCAGAGGCACCGCGCCACCACCGCCACCGCACGGCGGCGCGGGGAAATGCGATAACAAGGGGGCTCTTCTTTGGACGGTGATGTCGCCCCTTGAGTCGCTTGAGAGAGGCTCAGGGGTACGTACTGGTAACTTGAGCCCATATGTTGTACTTGAATGCCATGCTTAACAATTTGATTATGTGTGAAAGGGACTGTGTTAATTGATGAAACGTTCGCAACTTGCTGAATAGTGACATATCTCAGTTTTGATTGATGGGCTACCTAACCTGTAGCATTGCGTGTGGCATCCATCTTTTAGCACCTTCTCTGAACTTTCCTATGGGCCTACAACCAGCTGCAAACCATGGTGTAGCAAATTTAGCTGAAGACTGCTAACGACAGCTATGGACTAGTCTTATGATGGATGGTACACTTGCCTTTGAGCATGTTCAGGACTACAGCCTGCTTGCTACTACCTTCTGTGAAGTTTGGTCGCTTCAACGATATCGTATTTTCGGTAACAACTAAACACTAGTTGTCATGTGTAGCGGTACTATTTACGTGAACAGTATGCAGTTACTATTCACATATGGAAACAACAGCTGCACCTTCCTAAGGCTGGCTGATTATATTAGGAACAATATCAACTTGATTAGCATGTTGATATATTTAGAAGATAGAATAGTGAATGTTATCTTTAGTAGTTGAAAGGTTTAAATTGTGTTTGTTAAGGCTGGCTCTATAAAAGGATGGCTTTGTCATTTATTCTCGTTAAGCAATAAGAAAAAAGATCCAAGAGTACATCCCCGTCTATGTCTATCTTCCTCCTCTAAAGTCTCTCCCCAATCAAGCTGACGCTGCAAGGCTGCCCTCCTGACGGCGTTTATCCTGAGCCACTCACCATGGCTTTCTGCTGCCGAGTTAACATGTGGCAAGATGATTGCTGGCTATGAAGAAATCCTCACTGGACTCAAGAATGTAGAGAACATGCTAAAAAAGATGATAGCAACAAAGGAGAAGAAGGCACAAGCAGCTGTTGCTACATAATCTACGTCGACACCACCGGCACCACCTTTGTACCATTGACAATGCTTCTCTCAACCTCTTTGTTTGTGGTCATTCTAATGATGTCCCCGCCAACGAAGAAGAAGGCCACTGTCCAGCCGCTAGCCTCTCCACACAGGAGGCCAACACTGTGCCTTGGAGGTGCGGATCGCAGCGAGTGACATGTGGAAGGTCGCGATGTCATATCCCTTACCCATCCATTGCATTTGGTGGTGGGAAGGGTAGCAGCACTACCCTGTGCTCGCTGTCTTTGTTGGTGGCATCTTTGTCAATGTCGGGCAGTATTAAGGTTTATGTGCCTTCGCTATCAACCGTCATTTGCTACATAATATGCACTGACGCAAGGCGTCACAGACACTCATCTCAGTGGAGCTTTCAAGGGTTGCTGTCATGGCCACCACCATAACTCGAGGACGAGCTATTGCGAAGGGAGGGAAAAGTTGTCATGTGCAACGATATTGTTTACATGAACAATGTGTAGTTACTGTTTACACATTGAAACAACAGCTACACCTTCCTAAGATTGGCTGATTATATTAGGAATAGTATCAACTTGATTCACATGTTGATATCTTTAGATGATAGAATGGTATCTCCATTAGTTAGAATGTTATCTTTAGTAGTTGGAAGGTTTAGATTGTATTTGTTAGGAATGGCTCTATATAAGGATGACATTATAATCTATTCTCATTAAGTAATAAGAATAAAGAACCAAGAGTTCATCCTCGTCTATGTCTATCTTTATCTAAAGTCTCTCCTCAATCAAGCCGACGCCACCCGGCTATCCTCCTGACGATGTTTACCCCGTAATGACCTACGGATCATTATATTTGGTATCAGAGCCACTCACCATGGCTTCTGCTGCTAAGTTAATATGTGGCAAGATTATTGCTAGCTATGAAGAAATCCTCGATGGACTCAAGAATGTAGAGAGCATGCTGAAAAAGATGATAGTAGTAGAGGAGAAGGAACAAGCAGCTGTTGCTGCACGGTCTGCATCGGCACCACCTTCGCTGCCATCGATAATGTTTCTCAACCTCGTTGTCTATGGTCGCGCTAATGGCACCCTCGCCAAGGAACAAGAAGGTCGTTGTCCAGCCGCCAGCCTCTCCATGCGAGAGGCCAACACCGTGCCTTTGGAGGTGTGGATCGCGGCGAGTGACATGTGGGATGTCGCGATGTCATCGTATCCCTCACCTATCCACTGCATTTGGTGGTAGGAAGGGTAACAACACTACCCTCCCTGCGCTCGCTATCTTCATTGGTGGCGTCTTCATCAATGACAGATAGTGTTAAGGTTCCTGTGCCTTCGTTATCAACCGCCATCGGCTACCTACTATCCAATAACGCGTCGTGACCGCTCATCTCAGTGGGGCTTCCAAGGGTTGCTGCCATGGCCATCGCCATAGCTTGAAGACGAGTTGTCACGAAGGGAGGGAGAAGTTGTCATGTGTAGCGATACTGTTCACGTGAACAACGCATAGTTACTGTTCACGCATAGAAACAATAGCTGCACCTTCCCAAGACTGGCTGATTATATTTTTGGAATAGTATCAACTTGATTAGCAAATTGATATATGTTAGAAATAATCTTGACTTAGAGTTCAAGTCGTAGTAGAGTCCGTCTCCGTGTGTAACTAAGTAGGAGATTATTAGCTTATATATTGAGGACGTTTGTAGCCAATTTTGTAAGAAAAGTAAGAAAAGGGGGAGTAAATAAGAGAATAGAGAAATTCAGAAATTCTTCTGTGTTCTCTCCGTTTATTTGCGATGTATGCGTTTTCTCCTGGATGAAAGTTTTAACAATATCTTTAGAAGATAGAATAGTATCTCTATTAGTGGAATATTATCTTTAGTAGTTGGAAGGTTTAGATTGTATTCGTTAGGCTCGGCTCTATATAAGGACAGCATTGGCATCTATTATCATTAAGTAATAAGAATAAAGAAGTAAGAGTTAATTCCCATCTATGTCCATCTTTCTCTTATAAAGTCTCTCCCCAATTAAACCGACGCCGTCCGGCTGTCCTCCTAACGATGTTTACTCCGTAATGATCTAAGGATCATTACACCGGTACTTGTTTTTTTCTCTCCAGAAATCATCTTTGCGCTAGTAAACAAACCGACCTTCCATCTTTGTGATTTTTGTACTACAGTTCTTGTTATCCTGATTCCTGAGGGCCTTCTGAAGCTGTATCCTGAGGGTTCATCATTGAAAATGGTGCGTAACTGCTTACGCCACCTGGTCATTACATTACAGAAACTTGTCACGTGCTCTATACAGCAATGTTAAACTATTCTCATCTAAAATAAGAGCGTCATTTATTCCTGTATTCAATGTAAAAGTAAGGAAAAAATGTCTGCAATTGATGGCTGGCCATGTTCTTCTTGATTGCTTGCAAGATCAAAAGGCTTTACATAGCAGCAGAGAAACCCTTCATTGCCCTATTCCTATTTGCTACATCTAACTATTTTATATTGATCCAGGCATCATACAAAGCAGAGTGCAGCAACAGGAGAAAACTCTGCATGTCTTCAGGAGCTACAAGCAGCAAATTTGCTGGTTGGCTCCGACGGTTGGCACCACACAACCGGCATAGTGGAAAGACGTCACCATAGAGCTCAGCAACGCCTTCTCCACCTCAGCTGAAGCATTTCTCCTCAGCAAGAACATGACATACTCCATCAATGCGGCATCACAAGGCAATGTGATCTTGCCATCGCTTGTGAAGCCGAACTCCTCCTGGGACATCCTCAGGAGCTCACTAAAGACAGTCGTGCTGAGGTACGCCAATGGGACCTCAAACCGCCTCCCATCGGCTGTGTACATGACGCAGTGGCCCTTGACTGCTACAGAAATGCAGCATTCTTCCGTTTCTTTGGCTGCCATTGCGAGCCTCTTCCTCCCAAGTGCTGCCATCCTCTGCCACTTCTTTGCCAATTGAGCAAATCTCTTGCCACTGATCATGGTTGGTTCTTGGTCTTGTTTCTTGACTGAAAGTTTGAAGAAGTGTGCTAAGGATGTAGTAATGCTCAATTGGTGGATGAGTTGATGAAGTGATGGCGTTCAGTTAGCCGTTTGCTGAATTTATAGGCGAGGGGGAAGAGAGTACGATGGCGGAGCGTTGTTGTCATTGAGATGAGTTGGCAAGGGACAAGGCCATGTGATCGGTGAGTGCAATGTTGCAGTATGATTAATTTGGATTAGATTTCGATATGCTGAGTGTTTGGTGCACGCCGGAGCCAATAGTGCTAAGCGTTGGTTTGCTTTCATATCATTTGTGGCTGCCATTCTGAACCGCGTAGGGAACAAGAGGCGTGAGGAGAACATGTTAAATGGGTCCAACTTTTAGCGGGCTCCTCCCATTAGCAGTGTGCAAGGAGATACCGATGGCTTCCAGATTCAGGGATTGAACAATTTCGGGTGGCCACTGATCGGTTACCCTATTTGGCGCTCTGAATGGAGCCCTGATCAACATTGTGATATGCGTTGTTCATGCTCCTAATTGGCAGGATTTTACTTACATCTTCTCTCCATTCGAGAACAAACAAAAATATAACAGGGTTATTTGATCCTCACGATCGAACAACAAACAGCAACGTGGCTGCATTCAAACGGATGGTTTGTTTGTCTGGGTCATGCAGGGCAGCATGCAGCTGCGCGCGTTTCTTCGTACGTCTAAGCATGCAATGGACAGCGCAGCGCTTCTCTGATGGGCGAGGGCGGCCGCGCGCACGATGCCGCCGGCGCGGCCGTTGTTAAGAGTCGTCGCATGACGGCTGCCCAGCTGCTGTTCGCAAGGAAAACTAATCATGGTAGCTCTCCGCTGGAAAGTGGTCCGTGAACATGTAGAACTAACGGGGTTGGTCTTGTCTAACTTACCCGGGGTTGGTTTAAGGTAGATCCTCCAACGGACGCTGTCGTCTCGAGATGGTTGTGGATCCGAGGTAGTACAGAGACCCTTCCCTAACAATGTGAACATTTCTGACGCCCTAAGATGATCGTGGATCCGATGTAGCATGGAGACCCTCCAATAACAACGTGAACGTTTCTGATCATCAGTTTTGAATATACTGTTCATCATACAAAAATCCAGCTTTTTCCCCTCCTCTTTTCTGCCTTCATTTTCCTTTTTTTTTGCTGGTTGGCAAAAGAAGGGGTTCGGAGTCCAGGTCTGTACAGTCCCTCCCCTGGTTCTTATTTTCAGCCCAGACAATCTGCAGGAGGTTCCAACCGTTCTTGCAAAAGTTACCTTTACCTGACCGTTTGCTTCCATACCATTTTTCTTTAGATGAACAGGACACCACCAACGATGCCCCAGTTCCATTTTATTGAAACTGAGTTTAGCACTGTATTTGACTCAATACATTTTTGTTCAATTACATGCTCTCTCACAAACATTTTTTCCGCATTACTTCGCAAGTATTAAAAGACAGAACAGTTCACCTTCCATATCATTTTTGTTGAAATTGTATTAGGCTCTGCAAATTTTAGGACTACTAGTCTGCTAGAACGATTCAATATGTCATATGTACTAGTCAATTTTACTCTGAAGTGTGTACAATATCTGTTATGCAAGCGAATCAATCAAACCTAGCCTAGTTTGTCACACACCCAGAGCTGTAGAACTCACGAGTCACAAACAATTGATTGTAAAAAAGGAATGAACAGGTTCCTTTGATCTGATAGTTGCAATAACTTTTTCCGCTTCCTGTTTTCCACATGAAACTATTTACATCATCCAAAAGAAGAACAACGGGCAAAAAATCACTCTCTGTAAATCTTCAGAAGCTAGAAACAGCTACTTGCTGGCCAAGCCCCATGGATGGCACGAAGCAAGGTCTCGCAATGGAGCTCAAGAATGCCCCGACAACTTCTTCTGATGCATTTCTTCTGAGCAAGCACATGACATACTCCATCACCGCTGCATCACAAGGCAGTGTGATCCTTCCAGCGCTTGTGAAGCCAAACTCCTCCTGAGACATCCTCAGGAGCTCTGCGAAGACCGTCGTGCCGAGGTGCGCCAATGGCACCTCAAACCGCCTCCCGTCAGCAGTGTACATGACGCAGTGACCCTTCACTGCCACAGATGTGCAGCGCTCATCGGCTTCTTTCACCGTCATCCAGGTCAGCCTCTTCCTCCCAATGGCTGCCATTCTTTGCCACTTCTTTGCCATTTGAACAAGTCTCTTGGCACTGATCATGGTTGCTTCTCCTTTCTTGGATGAAAGGTCAGAAAAATCTGTACTAGGAAGTATTCAGCTAGGTGTAGTGTTTAGCTTGTGGATGAACTGATGAGGTGGGGGTGCTAAGCTGATGGATTTATAGGTGAGGGAAGAGAGAACATGCAGTTTAAGTGCAACTATCAACGCAAGCTGGCAAGGGACAAGGCCATGAGCTCAGAACATGCAATGCTGCAAGGCCAAGCAATGTGATATTGATTAGATTTCTCTGTGGCCATTTCTTTGGTCCTTGTTGAAGCCAATAATAGCAGTATTTTGGGTGATTGGATGTCACAATGTGCGTCCATACTGACCTGTTTTAGTGGCTAAGAGACATGACTCATGAGGACCACATGTAAATTGGGTCCAACGTGTTCTGGGATTGTGCAATAAGATATCAGTTATTTTGGGTTGAGTATATCCTATTTAAGTATATAAACTGCCCCCTGAGATACAGGTATATAGTCTGACAGTTGTTCGTGCCCATAACAAATTGTTTCTGAACCACCAAATTAAATGTAAAGGAGAAGAAGAGCGAGAAATGAAACAATCCAAAAGAAAATAAAAGAAATAAAGAAGAGTTACCCATCGGCTTTTAGAATGCAGAATAAGTAGCGCTCACAGAGATTCCTAGACCGTCCAGGAACCCAACACACAGCCACCCCTGCCACAGAAGCCACACTCCCAGCATGCTCATTTCCTTCCCTCTCACCCAAGGCAAGAGCAAAGCCAAGAGAGCACAAGGCTGCACCACCACCATAGGCCAAAGCCCCAACGACCAGAGCCACCATAGAGACAAACAGTGAGGAAGACGAAGCCGAAAAGGAGCTAGGGAAGGAGGAGAAGACGAAGGAGAGGAACCAGGACTACAATAGCAAGCCAGCCGAGAGGAAGAGAAGAGGAAGAGGAAGAGGGAGCAAGGAGGAGAGGAGGCCCAACCGAACCGCAACGCGGCCATCCTTGTCGTCGCTCGAACCTTGCCTTCCTCGACTCGGCAGCAAGCCAACGCCAAGTAAGCCTCCATTCTTCCCCCAACGCATTGGTGGCGAGCCCGTAGCACCTTCGTGCGCCCTTGGATGACAATGCATTCTCCCCAGCGCATGCACTCCACCAAGTCCTAACACGGCGGCCACCATGAGCCTTCTCAGCCATGCGACTAGAGCAAGGCAAAAGTAGTAACTAGATCAAAAGCACAATAGTAAAGGGGGGAAGAGTGAACCAGTGCCTCCCCTAGGGCTCATGGTGGCGGCAGACGGAGGCATCGTGGCCAGAGGTCAACGCCGAGGTGGTGACGTCACAACGGAGGTGGAGTGGCCGGTGGTGAAGGAGGCGCCGGGCCCCCGGTCGGCTGCATGCTGTGGCTGGTGAGCTCGAGGGAGGGACCGAGTCAGGGTGGCGGCCAACGGTGATGGGCGGTGGTGCAGGCGCCAGGCCCTGAGGGCGACGACAAAAGGTTGTGCCGACTAGGCGGCGGCACCAAGCACCTCGCCGCCGCGTGCTCAAGGGAGACGGTGGATCTGGTCCCGGTTCGCCGGATCCAAGGCGAAGAGTGAAGGGGTAGGTGAGTGGAGGCGCACGAGCGACAGCGGTGGACGAGACTCGGCCGGATCTGAGAAGAAGAAGGGGATGAGGAAGAAGGGAGGAGGAGAAGGAGTCGGTCATTCGGCCAAACAAAATGGAGAGATAGAGAGAGTAGCAGCGAAAGGGATAAGGCCGGCCGGGTAAGAAAAAAATAGAGAGAAAGAAAAAGGAAAGAAAGAAGGAAAAAAAGAAGAGGAAAGAAAAGGAAGAGGGAAAAAAGAGGGAAAGAAAAGAAAAGAAAAGAGGAGAAAAAGAAAAGAAAAATAGGGGCTTGGTACCTGCGCAACAGGTCCTTAACCCCGGGTATTTTATGTTAGAGTCGGGATATGCGCGTAGAGATGTCGCTGCTTACTTAAGCACTGGTTTCAATATAATGTGTTGAGTCGGGTTAACGTTTGTACAGGTGGAGGTCCTGGGTCAGAGCCGTCCATGCTTCATCTCCGAGGTTAACCAGGCAAATGCATGTTAGAACAGTGGATTGTGGTGAATGATTGACCTTTTATGTCTTCCATGCCATGATTTACAGTGCTTATGATTACGTGCTAATCGTATTTTGATGAGTGATGCCTATGATTAAATGCCAACAGTGAAAGCATGTTGCATCATGTATTGCACTCATACACAGACAACAGGATTTACTTCGGTAGGTACTCCACGGGAGTAGAGTTTAGATCCCCGTATAAAAGAGGACGGGGATTGAGTGGTTTATCGACCGGTGAACACTCCGCTATACCGGTATAAGCTACAGTTACAGACGCATCGCATTGCATGAAAAAAAAAGAACAGAACAGCGATACAGTTATAGATGCATTGCATTGTATAAAAGTGATAACAGTGAAACAGTTACAGAAATAGTGATGTACAGTTCACAGAAATGGGAAGTGATAACAGTAAAACAATTATAGATATAGCGATGTAAAGTTCACAGAAATGGGAAGTGATAACAGTAAAACAATTACAGATATAGCGATGTAAAGTTCACAGAAATGGGAAGTGATAACAGTAAAATAGTTACAGAGATAGTGTTGTACAGTTCACAGAAATGAGAATTATTGAAGCGGTGTATTAACGTCACTGTTTTATTGTGTGCTTACTGAGTCTCTGAACTCACCCTTGCTTTATTTGTTTTTTTAGGTGATCGATGAGGACGTCTTGCACGGGTGGGGGTAGTACATGAATAACTTTATGTACTAGCGGCATTTCGATATCAGCTTTTGGTAGTATGATTAAACTCCACTAGTATGCTAGAATAGTTATTTAAAATAATATGTTGCAAAGTGGTCGATGCATTATGAATAAAGCAGAGTTTGCTTAAAGTGATTAGCAGTTGAAGAAAAAATGATAAAAATATGCAATGGTGGTAATATTTCGGACCCAGAGAATGGGCGGGATGTTACAACAACTTGCTCAGCAATTTCATATCACCTCTTAAGGTGGCGGTTTGTTTGATTACTAGCATCTCATGTGAACTCCATTTGGTTTCTTCTTCTTGCACTTTCCTATATGGACCTACAAGATTACAACTAGCTGATGATCATTATTAAGTGAGCAGCTATACTGGACCATATTTCTCAGTTGAAACTTGAGATATTCATCTATTGTTTTTTCGTTGGAACATAGCTGGATAACTGCAAATGACATTTTTTGTTATGATTTTTTTTTCACAGTTCTTTTTTTTCTTGAAAAAAGTTTGGCTGCCTAGAGACTCGAGGTTCTAACCGTTGTTGCAAAAGTTAACTTTACTTGACCTTGCTTCAATACCATTATGCTGAAATAGTATTAGGTTCTCTTCAGATCTTTGGTGTACTTGCACGAATCAATGTGCCAGACCAATCAACTTTATACAATGTCTGTTATGCAACAGAGCCTTAGCTTAATTTGCCACACACCCACAGCTGCGGAACTCAGCAGCCCAGAGTCAGGACAGGAGTCACAATTTATTGTAAAAAGAAGATGGTAAGATTCGTTAGATCTGCCAACTATTTTCCATTTCCTGTTTCCAATATGGAAATATTTACATCATTCAAAAGGAGGGAAAGGGCAAAAACTATCACTATGTGAATCTTCAGAAGCTAGAAACAGCTACTTGCTGACAAAGTCCCATGGACGGCGTCAAGCCATTTCCATAGTGGCAAGGCCACAGCACAGAGCTCAGGAAAGCCCTCTCTACGTCTTCTGACGCATTTCTTCTGAGCAAGCACATGACATACTCCATAACCGCTGCATCACAAGGCAGTGTGATCCTTCCATCGCTTGTGAAGCCAAACTCATCCTGAGACATCCTTAGAAACTCACCGAAGATCATCGTGCCCAGGTATGCCAATGGGACCTCGAACCGCCTCCCTTCGGCAGTGTACATGACGCAATGGCCTTTCACTGCCACAGACGTGCAGCACTCATCGGCTTCTTTCGCTGTCATCCACGTGAGCCTCTTTCTCCCGAGGGCTGCCATTCTTTGCCACTTCTTTGCCACTGCGCGAAGCAGTTGTGGAAGAGTTAGGCGCCTCCGAAAGCAAAGTTCTTCCTCTGTCTTGCTCTCCACAGTAGATGTTGGACCTTCTCTCGACTACGCAAACATAACATCGAGGCACTGGAAGTATGTTTGTTCTGCGACCAGGAGACGGAAACGGTCGACCACTTGCTACTGCATTGCGTCTATGCTAAGATGATTTGGTCTAGTCAGTTTCAATGGCTTCGTTGTTTCCCTTTAGACTTCTTCAACTCCTCAAGCCTGAGTGATCGTTGGGTCACAACCCATCGGTCAGTTCCGAAGGCCCTCAGAAAAGGTTTCGATAGTCTGTTCTTGTTGATCCCTTGGATAATTTGGAAAGAGTGTAATAGCATCTGGTTCAACAGCAAGCCCCTCCAACTCAATGTCCTGATATCCTCGATCAAGCAAGAATGTTTTGTTTGGGCAAAGGCGGGAGCTACCAATTTAGGTCTCCTTTTGCCGAGTAGCGTTTCTCAGTCGCCTCTGGATGGCCACTTGTAATTAACTCCCCTATGGTTGCCTTTTCTTGGGCATTCTAGTTTGTGTACTGCTTCCCTTCAAATGAATGAAACACCTCTAGCGTTTTCGAGAAAAAAAAGGACAAACAATGTGATTTTGCTTAGATTTCTCTGGGGCCATCTCTTTGGTACTTGTTGGAGCCAATAGTATTAGTGTTTGGGTGATTGGATATCACAATGTGCTGCCATACTGACCTGCTTAATGGCTAAGAGGCATGCCTCATGAGGACTACATGTAAGTTGGGCCCAACTTCTGAGGGACAGTTCATTGTGCATTGAGATATCAATTATTTTGGTTGCTTATTTATTTCCTGTTTAAAGATCTGAATTGGCCACTGAGATTGAGATATATAGCCTGATGGTTGTTCATGCCCATAACAAATTGGACGAAGTCTGTATAATATCCTAAAGTTTGCTCGAAAGTTCATCCAACACCCCAAACTATAAAATCAATCATTTGACCTTTCAAACTTTGTAATTTGGTTCAAATAACACCATGACCTGGTTTTGCAGGGTGGTATTGCGTACATGGCGTAATGAGTAGACAATTTTACCATGTCGGATGGCAGGCTGACCAAGTTTAGATAAATGATAAGTGGGGCCCATAGGGGGCTTCTCCTTCAATCGAAATGGAGAGGAAGGGAGCTACAAGGGGCAGTGGTTGTGGAAGCACATGAGATCTCGGTAGGAGAGAAACTCCTATGAACCCCACCTATCATTCACCTAAATTTATCAACGTGTCATTCTACGTGGTAAAACTGTCCACCCATCACGCCACACGGGCAATACCACTATATAAAACCATATCAAGATATTATTTGAACCAGATTGCGAAGTTTGATGGTCAAGTATCTGATTTTATAGTTCGGGTTGTTGGACAAACATTTAGGCAAAGTTCGAAGTGTTATATGGACTTTTCCTGACAAATTTCATATAACATCTTTAGTTGGTAGTCTGTTTAATTAGTAGCATCTCATGTGAACACTGAACTCCATTTCGTTGCTTCTTCTTACAATTTCCTATATGGACCTACTAGACTACAACTAGCTCATTATCATTATTGAGTTGTGAGCAGTTCTATTGGACCATATTTCTCAGTTGAGACCTGAGGCAATCATATCTCTTTTTTTGAAAAATAGCAGGAGAGCTGCTAATTTCATTGATTAGAGCAGGAATTTACAATAAGAGCATAAGAAAGAGAAACAAACAAAACAAAAGACAAGAGGTTCATAGCATGCTTGGTTCCAATGCAAGATTTACTATTGTCATTTTATAATGCATTCGAGGTTTGAGCCCCTCTGGTATTTAATTCTTTCTTTAGTGTTTGTCATACATAACTCTAGCTTAACAATGCCTAGTCATCTTTTTTTCAACATTTGCAAACATCTTTCAGAATTTGTCAATGAAGTAAACACATTTAGCAACTAGCAATGCAAAAGATGTTGATGTGTGTAATCACAAGGAATTTGACATTTTCAGAAGGGTTATCGCACAGGTCCGCTAAGATCAGAAAAATAGAAAATTGCTATCTTTGTTTCATTTCCTATAATCCTGATAATTTACATCCAATTGAAAGAAAACATGTACCACTAGCTACAAACAGAAAATTGCTGATTAAGTCCCATTGATGGTGCCACACAACTCGCATTGAGGCAAGGCCTCACTATGAAGCTCAGGAACACCTTCTCAGCCTCTTCTGAGGCCTCTCCTAATCAAACACATCACATACTCCATCGCCGAGGCATCACAAGGAAATGTGATCTTGTCATCCCTTGTGAAGCCAAACTCCTCTTGACACATCCTCAGGGGCTCACTGAAGACCCTTGTGCCAAGGTACACCAATGGGACCTCGAACCGCGATCCATCGGCAGTGGACACAACATAGTGGCCCCTGCCTGCAAGAGAAGTGGTGCTGCAGCACACGGCAGTGTCTGCAGTCTGCCAGCCACCAGCTGCCACCATCCTCTGCCACTTCTTGGCCAATTGAGCAAGCTTGTTCGAATGGATCATGGTTCTGTTGTGTTCTTAGCTAAAATGCACATTTTTTTCCGAAAGGTGTGATGCTTAGATTGCTATCTTATTAGTGCATGAAGTGGTTGTGTTGAGCGAGTCATGGATTTATAGTTGGAAGGAAGAGAGGTCAGTCCAAGTTTTAAGCGTAGCTATCAGCATAAGTGTGGGCAGGACTGCATGAGACAAGGCCATGAGCGTGGTACATGCATTGTTGAAGTTGGAGACAGTTTGATTTTGATCAGGTTTTGATGGGACCGGATGTTTGGCGTGTGATGCAGCAAACACTACTGGTTGGATGATTGGTGTACTGTAGTACTGATTCGTGCAACAGTTAGAGACATTAAGCTAATATTTTTTTTATGGTCCAGCCCTCAATATCACCATGCCTCAAATGTGTTGTGGCATAAGAGGACTGATAGGGCTTTGGAGGAGGGCTTGCTGCAGCCTCTGTCCAATAGGGCTGTGCAGCACCGGATCTCAATTTATGCTGATGATGTGGTTATTTTTCTCCGGCCCACTGCTGCTGATCTGGACCTCACTCTTGAAATGCTTCAACTCTTTGGGGATGCCTCAGGCCTGAGAACAAATTTGCAGAAAAGTAATGTTTTTCCCATTCATTGCACTGAGTTGGACATTGCAACTATCCAGAACCATCTCCCTTGTGAAGTTCTGGATTTCCCTTGTAAGTATCTTGGTTTACCTCTCTCACTAAAGAAGCTGACAAGGGCGCAAATTCAGCCTTTCATTGATAGAATTGCAGACCGACTGCCTAGTTGGAAGGCTGATCTCCTCACCAAGGCAGGTAGGAAGGTCCTAGTGCAATTTGTGCTTACTTCAATGCTTGTTTATTTGGCCATGGCAATCGACCTTCCATCTTGGGCAATTAAGGCCATTGATAAAATCCGAAGACGTTTTTTGTGGAGGGGAAGGAAAGAAGTCAAGGGTGGCCATTGCTTGATTGCTTGGGTAAAAACTTGCCGTCCTACTAAGCTGGGGGGCTTGGGCATTTCAGATCTCCAAAGGATGAATTGGGCGCTTCGTATGAGGTGGTTGTGGCTGCAAAAAACCGAGCCAAACAAGCCTTGGTCTGCATTCCCTCTTAAAGTACACCCATGTGTGCAGGCTTTCTTTTCCATTGCGGTGGTGACTGAGGTTGGGGATGGTGCAAGGACTTTATTCTGGATGGACAGATGGATCCATGGACAAAGGATTGTGGATCTTGCGCCACGGTTATTTGCCTTAGTACCCAATCTTAGAGCCAACAAGCGTCATCGTTCTTGAGGCTCTTATGGATCAAACTTGGATTTCGACATTCAAGGGGCTCTTTCGTGGGAGTCTTTGCTGAATTCCTGGAGCTTTGGGATGTTATTTCAGAAGTGGTTCTTCGTCCAGAGTTGAGGACATGCATTCTTGGCGTTTTCAGCTCTGGTCTTTATTCAAATAAATCTGCTTATTCTGAGTTGTTTCAAGGGCTGTCCTCTTTGGTCCCCGGGAGAGAATTTGGAGATCTTGGGCTCCGGGCAAATGCCAATTCTTTATGTGGTTGGTGGCTCACAACAAATGTTGGACAGGTGATAGACTTGAAAAGAAAGGATTACCTCACCCAACCTGCTGCCCCTCTGTGATCGGGAGCTCAAACAATCAACCATTTGCTGGTGGGTTGTGTGTTTGCCCGAATTCTGGTTCTTATTACTCCGGGGTTGGGTTGCATAGTCTTTCTCCGCAGACCTCTGATCGCATCCTTTGATGATTGGTGGTCTATTGCAAATTCTAGGGTTGAAGGGGAGGTCAGGAAGGGCTTCAATTCACTGATAATCCTGGGTGCTTGGTCTATTTGGAACCTTCGCAACCGTTGTGTTTTTGATGGAGTCTCACCAAGTCTTTCCTTGATAATGGTCCAGGTTAGAGATGAGCTGAAACTTTGGGGTTTGGCTGGGGCGCGTGGTATTTCTTACCTCACTGCCCTAGCACCTGAGGAAGGCTAGGTTAGGGTTGTTGGGGTTGGTCTTGGTCTCCCTAGTGGGGATTGGTCTTGGCTATTGTTGAGTGTGTTTGTAAGGGTTGTTCTTCTTCTTCTTAATACAATGATACGCAGCTCTCCTGCGTGTTCGAGGAAAAAAGGACTGATAGAGCCCACGGCTTGTGTGCATGCCCCTATCCTTGCAGCCCTGATCATGTCGGTATTCAATTCAGGCAACTTGCTGCAATATCTAGAGTTATATTCTAGTTTGCATTTGCAGCATGTCATGTGATTGCTTCATTCAATCTATGTTTCTTGGCCTGCATTTTGCTGTTGGCGTTGCCTGGTTTTGACAGACAGCTGAATCCTCATCACACTATGGGGCACTCTTAAATAGACCCAATTACCCAAACTATAGGGCATCTATATGATTGGAATTTTAACCAGGCTGTTATCATGATGTGTGTAACACCCCGACCCTCCACAGGGTCCAGGATGCTACCACCATACCCTTACCAATTCAATAGTGTTGCTAATTCAACTTTTAGCAGCACCTCCTCTGTTATTTTTATATCATTACCCACAGATAACAAAGCACAAATAACAGTAGGATAATTGCAAACACCACTAACTTCATATTTCACAAGTTATAACCCAAACGAGAACGGTGGGCTCCACGACCATGGAGACCCGCCATCTCGGCTCGTTAGCAAGCTAAACCAAACAATGAGCCACAAGTCTTAGCATTATAACAAACATAAAGACTCAGATTACGGCTAAACCGGTTATTCCATCGTGCAGTGCCAAAAGTGCTATCCCATTCCATGCATGTCGTCATTCTTCACCTAAAAACAACGGCAAAGCAAGGGTGAGTCCGAAGACTCAGCAAGCACACGATAAAACAGCAACATCACTTTAGACATTTCAATCAACTTCATGAACTGTAAGTGTAATTCCACTCTATGATCAGTAAACGTAAGCTAAGTGCAGAATCGTATATTGTAAATCAAGTCTATGTCAGAAATTGTATTTCAACCCTATGTCATAAATCGTAAAGCGCAATCAGAATCGTAAATCGTAAACCAATCCTATGTCTCATAAACGTAATTCAATTCTATATCATGTAAATCGTGAATCAATGCTGATTCAGAATCAGAAATCGATCTCAGAATCAGAACTATAAATCAAATCAGAATCGTAAGTGTAAATCAACTCTGTGGATCAGAAATCAAATCACAATCAGAATCAGAATCGATCACTTTACATCCTTTGTAATGCAATGCCATATCGTGCAATGCATCTGTATGCAACTGTATGCTCTGTAACTGTAGCTTATACCGGTATAGCGGAGTGTCCACCCGTCGATGGACCACTCGCCTCGTCCTCTTTCATACGAGGTCACAATCTCCACTCCCGTGGAGTGCCTACCTCTGTAGGTCTTATTCAAGAGCGCTCCGGACTAGTCGTAAGACTTTCTCACCGACCTGGCTCTTATGCAATTGCATGATGCAATATGCTCCAAATGTGAATGTCTAATCATAAATGTTACTCATCAAACTATGATTAGCACATAATCACATACATCACCTCATAAATACTGTGAACCATGGTATGGAATCATGAATAACATTCATCACAATTTACTGTCTACCATGCACTTGCCTGTTAACCTGGCGGACGGTGCGTGGACGGCACTAGACTCGAACCGCCACCTGAACAAGCATTAATTATTTCAATTCATCACTCATGCAATACATACGAGTACATAACATCGCACTTACATGTCAACTTAGCACAACCAAACTCTATCATCGGACATCTCCCTGTTGTCCCGATGTTTAGCGATATGGTCAATTAAGCTCGTATATAGCATTTTACATATTCATTCTCTTTCCTCTATCGCCACGGATCGACCAGATCACCAGTGGCAACCTCGATTTCTCCGCCTGTAACCATATTAATAAATAATATTCTACAAGCACCAACCAATTCTAATAATCCACAAATTCACTTATGCCTGTTTCGATAAATAAATGGGAGAGGGTTTTCGAACTGTTACCCCAAGCCCGACGACTGAATCCGGGTACGGACTGTCGTTCCTTGGCTGGTTCTGGCGAATCCAATGCCGAATCAGATTTCCCCTTCTCCTCTTTTTTTTTCTCTTCTTTCCTCTTTCCTTTCTCTTTCTTTTTTTTCGTCTCTTTTTTTTTCCTCTTCCTCTTTCCAGTCGGCCGGACTCCTGGCTTTTTCTTCTTCTTCAGCCGGCCCCTCCTCCTCTCTCTCACTCGGCCGGCTCCCTCCTCCCTCCCTCTTTTTCTCCCACGATCGGCGCCTCTTCTCCTCTCTCCACGCCGACGTCCGGCTCTCCTCGCGGCGGCGGCTTCCCTCTGCTCCCGGCCGGCCTCCACTCCGTGGGCGACGACGGCGAGAGGGGAGGCGGCGCGAGCGACGGCGGCGCTGGCGAACGGACGGCGGCGCGGTCGGGAAGCAAGACGACGAACGCAGTGGCGAGGCGGCGAGAAGCGAGCGCGGCAGCACACGGCGAGACGACGACGCGCGCGAAGCGGGCGGGACGGCGCGCGCGGCGCGGCGCGCGCGCGCGCGCGGCGGCGCGGCGCGCGGCCGGCGAAGCGACAAGCCGGGACGACGGCGGCGGCTACGGAGCCGATGGCGGCGCGCGCGGCGGGCTAGCGGCGGCGACCGCGATCGCGAGGAGCACTAGCTGCGGTGAGCACGGGATGGCAAGACTCGAAGGCACGGAAGAGGAAGAAAAATCCGGTTTAGCCTCTCCTCTCTCTCTCTCTCTCATATCGTGGCATAAAATGGGCTGGGCTGGGCTTCTACGGCCCAGGTATTACATTCTACCCCCCTTAACAGAATTCGACCCCGAATTCTGCGATTCGATAATCTGTACAAACAAACAACTAAGTCAACCATAAATTAACTGTAACGCGTACCCGTAGAGAACAACTCTGGGTACTTCTCGCGCATGCGAGACTCCAATTCCCACGTCGCTTCTCGCTCAGTCTGATGCGACCATAGGACTTTCACATACTTTAACGTTCTGTGCCTCAACACTCTCTCCGATTCCTCCAGAATCCAAACTGGACGGGACTCGAAGGTGAGGTCTTGCTTAAGGGGCAATGGTTCTAGAACAATCTCATGTTCCGGATCCCTTAAGTACTTTCTCAACATAGAAACATGAAACACATTATGAACTCCTCGCATTGACTCGGGAAGACCCAAACGATATGCCGACTTTCCAATTCGTGCCTGAATCGGAAACGGCCCAATATACCGCGGGCTAAGCTTCCCTTTGATCCCAAATCTCACAATTCCTTTAGTGGGAGACACTCTCAAAAGTACATGATCCCCCACCTCGAACTCTAAGTCTCGCCTTCTAACATCCGCATAGCTTTTCTGCCTACTCTGGGCAGCTATCAGATTCTGTCTAATTTCCGCCACTCGTTCCACTGTCTGTTGGACCCAATCCGGTCCTAGAACTGCCTTTTCACCTACGGCATCCCAACAGAGTGGCGATCTACATTTCGCCATACGAACTTCAAATGGCGCGCCCGAACACCGGAGTGGTAATCGTTGTTGTAGGCAAACTCGCGAGTGCCAAGTGATCCTCCCAGCTACCCTTCCACGATGAACACGGGACCTCAACATGTCCTCTAGTGTTTGAATGGTGCGTTCGGATTGCCCATCTGTCTGTGGGTGGAAAGCAGTACTAAACTGAAGTTTTGTGCCCAAAGCGCTTTGCAAGCTCTCCCAAAACTTGGAGACAAACTTAGCATCTCTGTCCGAAACTATCGTTTTGGGCACACCATGCAGTCTCACTATCTCACGCACATAAACAGGTGCCAAATCACTCGCCGAATTCGTCGTGCGAATAGGGATGAAGTGCGCGGACTTACTGAATCTGTCCACCACTACCCAAATCGCATCCTTACCTCGCTGGCTACGAGGCAAGCCGATTACAAAGTCCATGGTAACATCATCCCATGGCCACTGTGGGACATCTAAAGGCTGCATTAATCCAGCAGGACGCTTATGCTCAGCCTTCACTTGCTGGCAAATCCCACAAGATGCCACATACTGTGCGACATCCACCTTCATTCTCTTCCACCAAAAACTCTTTTTCAAATCCCGATACATCTTGTTCTCGCCAGGATGTATCGTATACGGGGTACGATGAGCCTCTCTCAAAATATCGTCCTTGACCTGAGACTTTTGTGGCACGCAAAGACGGCCCCTAAAGCGTATTGCGCCCGACTCATCAAGGCTGAAATCCCCTGATTTTCCTTCATCGAGACGCTTCCTCACTTTTTGAAGCAGTCTATCGTTTTGTTGTGCTTCTTTCACCCGTTCTGGAATTGCCGATTCCAGTAACAACTGTGTCTCTACCTGTGCTGTACCGGCATAACAATAGGAAATTCCCATCCGCTCAAAGTCAGCAACGAGACAACCTACAGTGGAGGGTGTCGTCTTGCGACTAAGGGCATCAGCAACCACATTTGCTTTACCTGGATGGTACTGGAGAGTGAGATCATAGTCTTTGATCAGTTCCAACCACCTTCTTTGCCTCAAATTCAACTCTTTCTGAGTGAAGATATACTTGAGGCTCTTGTGGTCGATGAAAATATCACAGATTCTCCGTACAAATGATGCCTCCAAATCTTTAGAGCAAAAACCACCGCAGCACTCTAAATCGTGAGTAGGGTAATTCGCTCATGTTTCTTTAATTGTCGCGAGGCATACGCGATCACCTTGTTGTCTTGCATGAGCACGCAACCCAAACCTACTCGCGATGCATCCGAGTAGACCGTGAAACGCTTCCCTGGCTCGGGAAGAGTGAGAACAGGAGCGATTACCAACTTCTCTTCGTAACATTGAAATGCGCTCACATTCACCGTCCCATCGAATTTCACGCCTTTCGCGTGAGTTGAGACATTGGCTTAGCAATGATGGAGAAATCTTTCACAAAACGCTGTAATAACCAGCTAAGCCAAGAAAACTCCTCACCTCCTTAACATTGGGCGGTCTCTTCCAGTCTACCATCAGAGAAATCTTGGTGGATCTATTGAAATGCCCTTCGTTAATCACATGTCCTAGGAAGCCCACTTGAAAATCCGAACTCACATTTCTTTAACTTGGCAAAGAATTGATTTTCCCTCAGAGTCTCAAGCACAAGCCTCAAATGCTGCTCATGCTCTTCCTCCGTCTTGGAATAAATCAGGATATCATCAATGAACACAACTACAAAGTCATCCAAATACTTGTGTAGCATGTTGTTCATTGTCTCCATAAAGATAGCAGGCGCATTTGTTAGTCCAAAGGACATAACTTTATACTCATAATGCCCATATCTCGTGGAGAAAGCTGTCTTTTCAATATCTTGCTCCCGCACTCGAATCTGATTATACCCAGATTGTAGATCAATTTTGGAAAACACCTTGGCTCCCTTCAATTGATCAAACAAGTCCTCGATGCGAGGCAACGGGTATTTATTCTTGATGGTCACCCGATTAAGAGCACGATAATCTATACACATACGCCAACTCCCATCTTTCTTCTCAGTAAATAGGACGGGAGCTCCCCAAGGTGATACACTGCGACGGATCAACCCCTTGGATAACAACCCATCCAATTGCTTCTTCAACTCTTCTTGGAGTGGTCGTGCTAAACGGTACGGGGACATAGAGATAGGTCGAGTGCCCGGAACAAGTTCAATCCTAAACTCAACATCTCTTGCGGGTGGCATTCCTGGAAGTTCTTCAGAAATATGTCAGGGTACTCACATACCACTGGAATATCCTCAACGCGCAAAGGCGCACTTGGTTTTTCCACAAGTGATAGAAGTAACCCATACTTAAACATTCGTCGGCCAGAGAACAAGCTGGCCAACACAAAAAGAGAACCTGGAGGTGCATTCCCCTGAAAAACTATCCCCTCCCCTGAAGGAGCTTGCAAAGTGATTGTCCTCCAGAAACAGGAAATCACTGCCCGGTAGCGATGTAACCAATCCATACCGAGGATAACATCAAAATTCTCTATCGGTATAACCATAAGGTTAGCCACAAAATCCTCGCCATCTATGGAAACCATGCATCCGGGACAAACCATAGAGCTAATAATAATACCCCCTGCAGAATTGACTTTAACCGACTGTGAAATCTGTTGCATACTCAAATTTGCCTTCCTAACAAACTCACTGGAAACAAAGGAATAAGTGGCACCGGAGTCAAAAAGAACAAGAGCACTGTGTGAATCCACTAACAATGTACCTGTCACCACGTCCGGTCGACTCGCAGACTCAGTGGCAGGCAATGTGTAGACTCCAGGCGGCACTGGGGCGGCAAGAGCCCCAACACTCTGCTGTGATGACATCAGAAAGGGAGGCTGTGCAGCATACTGAAGTGGAGTAACTAAGGTAGGAGGCCAGCAATATCCGGCAGGTGGCGCCCAGGAAGGCTGCTGTGTAGGAGCAGCTGCCAACACCTGGACTGACCCCCGGGATGAGACATTCGACGACGCAGACACTGGCTCCCACTTGATGATACTGGAGGGATTCTGTCGACAGACCTTCTCCATGTGGCCCATCCGACCACAGTGTCGACACTCCCCTGTCCAGGAACACTCAGCAGCTCGATGCTCACCACCACACTTAAAGCAAATCATGCCCTGTCCAGGGACAGGACGCAAAGCTGGTGGTGCAGGAGACGACGATGTTAATGATTTAGACTTGGATGGCTGTGAAGAACGTCGACTCCACTTGGACTTCTTAGGAGCGGGCCGCTGAGATGACCCACCCTTCTCACTATAGCTCCTCTTCTGGTCACCACCAGAAGCACTCTGACCACCAGAGGGTTGCGACCCTTTAGTAAGGTGCATCTCCATCTCCATTCCTCTGGCCTGCTCAACCACAGACCTAAAATCACGTGGCGCAGTAGCACCCATAACATGCCGATACTCAGAACTGAGCCCTCGGCGAAATCTTTTGGCCTTCTCCAGGTCACTTTTTGCGACCGACGGTACAAAGCGGATCAAGTCATTGAACCGCGCCTCGTACTCAGCTACTGTCATCTTTCCTTGCACAAGGGTCGATAGGGCAACCTCCATACTCTCCACAAAAGACTCTGGGTAGTACTTCGCCTTAAACGCTCGACGAAAACCTCCTGTGGTGGACCATCGGCAGGGTCTGGCCGAAAGGACTCCTCCCACGGATGTCCGCTGACCTTTCAACCGAAAGGCCACAAAGCGAGCTCTAAGCGTGAAGTCATCTCTAAAGCTTCAAACGTCTTCCCATATAGCGCAACTTGATCTGCAGCTTGAATCGGCGTGCATCGCCCCATCAAAGGTGTCCAACCGCAACGCCATCCATTCGCGAAGGCCCATTCTTGGCTCCGATGCGACTGGATCGGCAGTCGGGACAGCAGCGCAGTACGCCGCAGCACCGCAGCGCTTGTCGTCCGTAACGCACGAACCTCCTCAACGAACTCGCAACAAGGTCAAGACCTTGCTCGATCCCCGCTCTGGTGCATCGCCAGCAGACCCAACTTCCACGTCAGGTGCCTCCTGCTGAACCTCTAGCGATGGCTCTGCTTGGGCACGGCCACGACCACGGCCTCCACGGCCACGTCGCGCACCGCGACCACGACCTCTACCTCTCGGCATCTCTGCTCACAACAGAGAAGCAATCACACAATCATCAACTGTAACATCACAAAATCAACATCACAATTAGGGAAAACGCATATGCAATGCAAATCCCAAATCCCAATCCTACTGTGCAACAAAGTGTGTCAAATTTTATTATTAGGCCTAAGTCAAATTTCTTTACCACGGACCTAATGCCCGCTCTGATACCAACTGTAACACCCCGACCCTCCACAGGGTCCAGGATGCTACCACCATACCCTTACCAATTCAATAGTGTTGCTAATTCAACTTTTAGCAGCACCTCCTCTGTTATTTTTATATCATTACCCACAGATAACAAAGCACAAATAACAGTAGGATAATTGCAAACACCACTAACTTCATATTTCACAAGTTATAACCCAAACAACAACGGTGGGCTCCACGACCATGGAGACCCGCCATCCTGGCTCGTTAGCAAGCTAAACCAAACAGCGAGCCACAAGTCTTAGCATTATAACAAACATAAAGACTCCGTATACGGCTAAACCGTTATTCCATCTGTGCAGTGCCAAAAGTGTTATCCCATTCCATGCATGTCGTCATTCTTCACCTAAAAACAACGGCAAAGCAAGGGTGAGTCCGAAGACTCAGCAAGCACACGATAAAACAACAACATCACTTTAGACATTTCAATCAACTTCATGAACTGTAAGCTGTAATTCCACTCTATGACTGTAAACTGTAAGCTAAGTCTGTAACTGTATATTGTAAATCAAGTCTATGTCATAGAAATCGTATTTCAACCTATGTCTCATGAACTCGTAAAGCGCAATCAGAATCGTAAATCGAAAACCAATCCTATGTCTCATAAACTGTAATTCAATTCTATATCAGAATCGTGAATCAATGTCAGATTCAGAAATCGTAAATCGATGTCAGAATCAGAACTATAAATCAAATCAGAATCGTAAGTCAAATCAACTCTGTGGATCAGAAATCAGAAATCACAATCAGAATCAGAATCAGATTACTTTACATCATCGTAATGCAATGCCATATCGTGCAATGCATCTGTATGCAATCAGATGCTCAGAATCGTAGCTTATACCAGATAGCGGAGTGTCCACCGTCGATGGACCACTCGCCTCGTCCTCTTTCATACGAGGTCACAATCTCCACTCCCGTGGAGTGCCTACCTCTGTAGGTCTTATTCAAGAGCGCTCCGGACTAGTCGTAAGACTTTCTCACCGACCTGGCTCTTATGCAATTGCATGATGCAATATGCTCCAAATGTGAATGTCTAATCATAAATGTTACTCATCAAACTATGATTAGCACATAATCACATACATCACCTCATAAATACTGTGAACCATGGTATGGAATCATGAATAACATTCATCACAATTTCTCGTCTACCATGCACTTGCTCGTTAACTCAAGCGGACGGTGCGTGGACGGCACTAGACTCGAACCGCCACCTGAACAAGCATTAATTATTTCAATTCATCACTCATGCAATACATACGAGTACATAACATCGCACTTACATGTCAACTTAGCACAACCAAACTCTATCATCGGACATCTCCCTGTTGTCCCGATGTTTAGCGATATGGTCAATTAAGCTCGTATATAGCATTTTACATATTCATTCTCTTTCCTCTATCGCCACGGATCGACCAGATCACCAGTGGCAACCTCGATTTCTCCGCCCAGGTAACCATATTAATAAATAATATTCTACTGGCTACCCGAACCAATTCTAATAATCCACAAATTCACTTATGCCTGTTTCGATAAATAAATGGGAGAGGGTTTTCGAACTGTTACCCCAAGCCCGACGATCGAATCCGCACGATCGTCGTTCCTTGGCCGGTTCGCGAATCCAATGCCGAATCAGATTTCCCCTTCTCCTCTTTTTTTTTTTCTTTCTTTCCTCTTTCCTTTCTCTTTCTTTTTTTTCGTCTCTTTTTTTTTCCTCTTCCTCTTTCCAATGGTGGACTCTGGCTTTTTCTTCTTCTTCACCGCCCTCCTCCTCTCTCTCACTCGGCGGCTCCTCCTCCTCCTCTTTTTCTCCCACGATCGGCGCCTCTTCTCCTCTCTCCACGCCGACGTCCGGCTCTCCTCGCGGCGGCGGCTTCCCTCTCGCTCCCCGGCCGGCCTCCACTCCCGTGGGGCGACGACGGCGAGAGCGGGAGGCGGCGCGCGAGCGACGGCGGCGCTGGCGAACGGACGGCGGCGCGTGGGAAGCAAGATGACGAACGGCGGCAGGAGGCGGCGATAGCGGCGCGACGGCGCGCACCGGCGGAGACGACGGCGCGCGCGCGGGCGGGACGGCGCGCGCGCAGCGCGGCGACGAGGCGCGCGCGCGCGCAGCGCGCTGGCCGCGAGCGACGCAAGCCGGGACGACGGCGACGGCTACGGAGCCGATGGCGGCGGCACGCGGGCTAGCGGCGGCGATCGCGATCGCGCGAGGGGAGCACTAGCTGCAGGTGAGCACGGGGATGGCAGCAACTCGAAGGCACGGGAAGAGGAAGAAAAAATCCGGTTTAGCCTCTCCCTCTGTCTCTCTCTCATATACGTGGCATAAAATGGGCTGGGCTGGGCTTCTACGGCCCAGGTATTACAATGTGTGATGTTGAAAATTTGTCCGATCGTGCACACATCATTAAGCTTGGTGTGCAGTATCAGACCCTCTGAAAAAGGATTTATACTCAAGAAAGATAACCCATATTGAGATGCAGTCACAAGTACATTCTATAGAAAAAGCACAATTTGACATCAAGCACATAATATATACATGGGCAAACATGAAAGCACTCAAGAGTTAATGGCAACTTACATGCACTGGGAGAGGGAGTAGATTCCGGCCCTCGGCGGATCACAGAAATGCCGTATTCTCATGCCAAGTAACCTGTAGTCAAAAGTTTTACAAGGTTTTAGCTATTTGGGCGTAATTCTTAGTCTGTCTTCAGTTTATACCAAAATCAAAATGTGCCAAATGATCACTGACGAAGTATACTCTCTTGTTATCGTATATCACTATATGATCCTGAATGGTAATGTCTACAAAATAGAAGATCAAAGGAAACTGTCAGAAAGATCTTACACTGTAATTTGAGAAAATGGGCAATGTATGCCCAAGTTTAAACCGGCGTACTTAATCACGGTATGAACAAGTCACTGAAGAAAATTTGCTTTCTTTCTATCTACTACCGATTAGAGCCTAGAGGGCCTGTTCGATTTGGAGCTCTCACCGGAGTGCGGAGGAGGTGCTCGAGCCGACGCGCTGCCGCGCGGCAAACGCACGCGGACACTGATGCCGCGTCCAACGCCACCGGCAAGCGCCTACTAGCGGACTCCCGGAGAGGCGCGGCCGAATCAACGGCGCTGGCACATGAGGAACGGAGACTCGGAGGCGACCTCGTGCCCGCGGCGGCGGCGGCGGCGTCCATCACTCCATCTACCAGGCAGGCGAGAGCGATCCGATATGTCCGACCCGCAGCCTCCTGGACCAAACGGTAATACAGATTAATCCGAGGGTCCCTTCTGCAAAAACACCTAAACCACTCGAAGGATTCAATCTGTACCGCTCAACATAGATCGGATGGTTACGGAGGACCCTGGGTTTGTTCTTAGATGCTGTGCTATGTACTGCTGCTGCCGCGTAGCATCTGGGATACGAGCAGCACTGACATAGCAGCAACCTGAATGAAAAAATTATTCAGTTCTGCAAAGTCCAATGCACTAGGAAAGTGCTATAGCCAGTTAGAATGTTCTGTGCTGCGTAGAGAGAACAGAACACCATAGGGGCTCTTGCTATTCACACTGGACTGGCAAGAAAACTAGTGATATCTTTGCATCATTTGAAAATGATTCTTTCCTCGTAATAATCCTAATATTTTACATCCAATTGAACAAAGAGCATAGCATACATCAGGAGCTATGTACAAGCAGCAAGTTGATGGTTGAGCCCCATTGATGGCGCCATGCCACTGACATTGTAGCAAGGCCTAACTTATATATGGAGCTCAAGAACGCCTTCTCAACCTCTTCGGAGGCATCTCTCCTGAGCAAGCACATGACATAATCCATCACCGAGGCATCACAAGGCAGTGTGATCCTGCCATCGTCGCTTGCGAAGACAAACTCCTTCTGAGACATCGTCAGGAGCTCACCAAAGACCGTCGTGCCGAGGTACGCCAACGGGACCTCGAAACGCGTACCGTCGGCGGTGTACACCGCGCAGTGTCCCTTGTCGGCGACGGACGCCGTGATGCAGCACTTGTCGGTGCCAGCAGCATGCTGGTCCCCGGCCGCCACCATACTTTGCAACTTCTGGGCCAACTGAGCAAGCTTCTTTGAGTGAATCATGGCCGTTATGTCGTGTTCTTGACTAAACTGCACCTCTGCTCTGAAGTGTGAAGCTTAGGTTGCTATCTTGTCTGCAGATGAAGTGCTAGTATCAGCTGGTAGAGAATTTATAGGTGAAGAAGGAAAGGGCAATGCAAGGGTTAAGTGCAGGTATCAGCACAAGTGCAGGGCAGGAGTGCCGGCAATGTGGTCTCGATCAGATTTTGATCGGTGACTGAGTGATGGAGCCAATGCAAATTGCTGGATGATTGGTGATCAGCTGTAGCACTGACTGGTACAGTGATTAGTCTTTAAGCATCTATTACCCATGCACCAGCCCTCCATCTGGCTATGCCCCCTATGTGCCATGGCACCAAGTTGTTAGTTGAAAGGTGTCTAGATGAATGTTGTTAGTCAGTTGAAAGGGTGTCTATATGAAAGTTGTCTAGGTGAAGGCTGTTTACTCGAAAGGTGTATACTTGAAAATCTAGTTGAACGTCTCTAGTCAAAAGTTGTCTAATTAAAAGGTGTCTAGTTGAAAGATGTCTAGTTGAAAATAATAAAAAATATATATACTGAGAATAAATTAATTAAATATAATGAAAAGATGTCTTAGTATACGCTAAATAAAGGGTACAACGAACCAATGATGCACACTACTAAGGAAAATGGTAAAAGGGCCGAGTGTAGAATCTTCAAACTTGCGTTGGCTGTGGCCCTTTTGAGGAACGACAAAAATAAAAGCCTCGCACGTGGGAGGGGGAACATGCCCGTGTGCGCTACTTGTGACCCGTGAGCGCACGCGCGTAATATGGCCGAACAAAGCTTCATTGTCTTCTTTTCTGTGTTTCCTTATACATGGCAGCAGTCTAAGAAAAATAGATATTATTACAGACTCCATAAAAAGTAAAATAGAACGAATAAGGTGCTGCCACGTGTGAGAGAACAGGGAAGCTTTGTTCAGTATTGCCACCCTATATATGCGATTGGGTTTGTGTGTGATGCCAAAAAGTGTCATATTGCTGTGTGTGTATATGAAATGGAACACCATAGTGTCTGGACACCAAACCTCTCTACCTTTAGATTGCTTTTAGATGCGTGCAAGTGTAACAATTAGGTAAATCTCTTAACATTCATTAATTCGAAAAAGCATCGATTTGGAAAGAAAGTCAATTATGGATGGAAAATCTTAATTATGGATGGAAATGCATTTGACAAGCAGGCCCTTGTTTGGAAATATGCATGCCAGATCCTTCCAAGGCACATGTTTAAATCAACAATATATGGGGAAGCATGAAATGCTCCTTTTGAGATAAAACAATTTACAAGCAGTGCAGAAGTAACTTCCAGCCCTCCACAGATTACATAAATGTTCAATTCTCACTTCAACTAACCTATATATTTGAACAATACAAATTTAGCAGCAGTTTGGAACAACGAATTCTTCAGCTCAGCAAAATCAAATGCACAAGATAAGTACTATAACCTACTACTACTAGTATGGCATATGTTGTTGTATAGAAGTAGCATGCTCTTCACGTTGCGCGCTAAGGAAGCTTCCCAGATTTTAGTGCCTCGAAGCGTGCGGTGAGAGTTTCGTAGTCCAGAGGCATATTTGGATGAACACGACTACCAAGGTTTGCCTTTGGCAAATCAGGGAAATCATGATCCGGTTCTTTCTCTTCAGAGTGATGATTTCTTGTATAAAGATCTGTTCTAGGAGGTGGTCTTTCTACAGATTGTATCTCCACATCACTTTCATCCTCTGTCTCTGAATTCAGTCCTTCAGAATCATCAAACTTCATCTCTGAGTGTACATTCCGAGCAGCACGGCTGTTCCTTTTGTGTATCTTCCTAGTACCAAAATCCACTGGATCTGTGTCTTTATCTTCTTTGCGGTTTGATCCGCTGAAGCTCCCTGTGCTAGAAGTCTTCCCTCCATAGGGTTTTAGTTCATCGAAGGCAATTACATCTTCTTTCCTGGATGACCTACTTGAGTCGCTCATTGATTGTCTCTTGCTAGAATGACTGCATTCATGATCTGAAGGTTTGCAATCTTCAACTTCATCCAATTGATGGGTGTTCTTATTGGCAAGATCTGCTGCAGCCTTGGCTGCAGATGCTGCTCTCTCAGCAGACTCTGCAGCAGCTCGAGCCGCTGAAGCAGCATCTTTGAATTGCATAGTACCCCCATTATCATATTCATCAACATACACAGAACTGCACATGGGAATAAGGCATGGATGAGGAACCAATGTTATACAGGCTTGCATCATTTATATGGATACATGACTATAATGAACTGAAACCTGAAGTTAGCTGGATTTGGTTGAGCAACACGTGCTGAAAGAGTAGTCTTAATGGGCATGTTGGAAGCTTCAACAAATGTACTTGGTCCTTGCTGCGATGCAAAGAAGTTAAACCTATTAGCTTGAGACACCAGACATGTAAAATAGAAGTATTCACAAGTCACAAGAGGGTTTCAATAGCATATACAATAAACTCTTCAGGAGGTTTGAGAAGCTCCTGCTCAGTCTCAGTGGTATCCCAATCAATCTGATGCTCCTTTGCAATCTCCTTGAGGACTTTCAGCTTAGTTTGTCCAGAAGGTTTCTTAACTGACAGCTTCTCAATTAGCTTCAGAAGGGCATCAAGTTCAGAAGTGAGCAGGACACACATACAACGGGTACAATTGAATGATTTTGACCAAAAGACTATCCACACTTACAAGGTTATTGACACATGCATTTGGACGTAGGTCAACTGCTGCAGAAACAAAATCTTTCCCATACTTCTTTTCAAAAAGGTCACGCATCCGACTGAGTTCTGGGAGTTCCGAGCACCTTGGAGCTGCAAATATCAAACTGCAGATACCTTCTTTCAGGTCTGCTGGACATTCCCTAAAGAAAAGGTTGGCCAAAACAGTAGAACAAAATTAGAACCTAGTTTTCAGATCAAATAAATTTGAAAAGCTAGGCAAGGTCGCAAAGTACAAACTTCTGCTTTGCAATGATGGGAAGGCGCGTAACAATCAGCTCACAGAAAAGCTCAATTATCTCATTGGCCGCCATAATGTTCTGTTCTCTAATTACATGCTCTACCTGCAGAAATAACAAATACCTTGATTAGAAATATGATCTGCATTAATTTTTCCACTGTTATGTCCCATGTGCATATCCTTTTTTTAAAAAGATATATCAGGTGCATATTGCCCTTTAAAAAGGATAAGAGTCAAGAGAAAGAATTGCAATGTTCGATTCTGTACAGAAGTTACCTACAGGGTAAACATGAAAGGTGATCACTCTCCACTAATAATTCAAAGAAGCATGTTGCCTATAGGCTCATACATAGCAAACAAACCCCTAAATATGGTTGGATGTAAATAAAAATCTTGTTTTGCATAGGAAATTAAAGCGTACTTAAGAAGTTTCCTTATTTCAGATGTATTAACTTAAGTAAAAGAAGAAACGTCAAATTTAAGGCAGTTAATCTCTCCCGCATCAAAGTTTTCCAATTCTGGATTTTGTTCTCCTCCCATTTTGTCCAAATCAACCAAGTAACGCGTCATTGTACGCCAATATCCCCTTCTCTCGCCATTGCTGCTCCAACGATCCATAGTCCACTTTACCACGAGATTAGAGAGATTAGCACTGGAACACAAGCAGTATCCAATTTGCAGAAACTCAGAAACTCCCACCTCTCGCCCAACTCAACTCCACAGCACACCACACAAGAAACCCCCCATGAAGCATGACTAATCGAACCAGCAGCAACTCCATTTCTCGGACGACCTAATGTCTGATGCAGAAGAAATAAACTGAAGCTGCTAGTGGTAACCAGTGAGCATATACGCGACGCGTACCCGGATCCGGGCGGTGTCATCCTGGCGGTCGCGGAGGAGCGCGGCGATGTCGCGGCGCATCTGGCGCACCTGCGCCTCCCGCCGGTTCCGCAGCAGCTTCATCCGCGCCGTCGCCATCCTCGCCTCCGTCTTGCTGCCGCGCCCAAAGCCATGCAGAGCAAACGGAAACCACCATTTTTAGTTTCACCAACACATACAAACACACAAAATCAAACACGGCGCGCGGCCTCGGGACGAACCATTTGGAGGCGCTGAACGAGCGGCGGAACAGCACGGCGGCGACCGCGGCGCCGGCCAGCCGCCTCAGCGCGCGCGCCGGCGACTTGGACTCGCCGGTGGCCATCATATCGCTGGCTTGGCTGGCTCCTCTCCTCTCCTCTCCGAGGTGGCAGGCGTCCCTGCCTCCCCGATGTGTTGGGTTGCGGGTTTTTTTGTTGCGTTTCTGGCTGGCTCCGGTCGCCGGTCGGTGCTGTCCAACGGTCACCTTGGCGGAAAGATGCTCCTCGCGACGCGACGGCGTGGTGCCGGTGGGCCCGCAGGGGCAGGCGGGTGCTCGCCCGGTGGCTGAGCAGCGGGGTCACCTTTTGTGGTGGGCATCGGTGGTGGATTTCCGAGGCGCGGCTTAGGGGCGTGGGGCCCGGGGAGTTTCCTGTTGGAGCGTGGAGGAGGAGGTGGGCCCACAAGTCGGCCCAACTGTTTGTTAGTAATGGTCTGGATTGAACGGACCCAACGAGTCCACGAGGTGGCGGACCGCGTAGATAGGCCCGGAATTTGGGCTTCAATTCTCCCTCGCGCTTGCAACTCCGCTCCTTTCGATAGCACTTTTCAACTTACATTCCGTTGTTCCTCTAAAACAAAACTGCATTCAGTTGTAGCTTTTTTTTTTTGAGATTACAGTAGAGAATGTACACCACATTTACACTGTACTGACCAAAATCACATAAAACTATTTTATTTTGTATACTACCTCTCACGAACAATTCGAATTCAAATATTTAAACTATAAATCATAAACCATAAATAAAAAAAACTCACCCTGTATAATCAGACAACACCCGCGTCGAGTGGAGACAGAGCTGTGGTACGCCTGACTTTACGAAGATGCGGTCAGGTCAAAGAGCGGCCGGGCTCTGCAACCATACTGCAACAGTGCAACTATTCGGGCAGTGAGCTAATAAAGGCCTTTTGTACCAGCTGTAAACAGAAAGTGACTACACAGCTAGTACTGAACGAGCCCAAGGTCCCATGACCTCTTGATTAGTAACCAACCTTCAACTTTTGCAGCAGCAGCAGCTCCAGTTTTCAGCTGATTCAGAAATGGGAAACAGCCGAACAGCTACCGGCATACTGCATGTTGGTCTCAGGCTTTCGGCTCACCTTCCTGCATCGAAATTCCAGACGAGCCCTTCCGGATAAGAGCAAGGCTAATAATACAACCTTCAGCTGGCTGTATGAACACTTACAGCTCACTTATCAGCCTATTCATATAGTAGTTTACAGCCAGCTGAAGGCTGTATGATCCACCCCTTTCTCTCATAAAATTTCTTGGTTCTTGTGCTTCAGCTGACTGTAAACTTACAGCCCACCTCTCTTCTCTCTCCTCCACTTCAACATGCCTCTTATTATACTTGCTCTCAAAAGAAGAGAGAGAGATATGCCATTCCAAGTTTCCCGAAGTCTAGCCGGCCACTTGAAGCAGCAGAAAGCAAGCCCTTTCTTGATGTGCAACAAACAACACGTCAAACAATTCAAGCACCACCAATAAAGATGGCAGTCTCCAGGATTTAGGGATCGTGTTGACCTAGAAAAAATTCACATGTCCGCCCTTTCACATGCTCTGTTGTTTGCGGCCACGACAATGTTCCACGCTTTGCGTGACTGGATCTTGTTTTAGCGGGCATTTCTATACCAATCTCCCAATCAAATTCAGAGTTACAGCACAGCATACAACCCTAAATGAACTGCAAGCAATAAACTGAAACTGGGGCAGATCTGGAAGATCGATGTAAGCACGCATATTACTGATTAGTTTAGCCTGAAGAAAACTCAAAAGTAGATGGAAGGAATTGCCTCCATGCAGTCATAGCATGGAGTATGCTCAAACAAACATTTGAGTATGATTTGACTTGAGCTACTTCATGTATGTGGGCTAACTGTTCCAGGACACTGATTTGCAAACAATATCAACCGCGATGTTCTCTCTATTATTACAGAAACAAGGCATCTCTTGCTCTTCTTGTCTTACAAGGCCCACCAGAGCTACTACCATACCACTTTTGCTCAACTATACATGGATACTATCTGATATATTTCAATACATGGTCCTTTTTCCCTTCAAAACAAATAACATAGATTCCAACAACATGACCTTTCCTGTAACAAATGCGTATTTCACATGATCATAAACTCTGTACAATCAAATGCAACATACTACTTACATGGATATGGGGGGAAAGAATGCATGGTCGCATTGGGGGCGTCCAAAGCACACCCGGCCCCAACTTTGTGCCTCTAAATTAAGGATACTCCTCCTACCTTGCCTACAAAGAATGGATGGTATCCACCGTGTGCTCATGCATTTGGGGAGGGCAGATAAATGCTCTTCCCAGCCCAGCCGGCTGCCATCAAAAAAGCTACGCGACCTTACGCCAACCTATGGCTAAAAACTGAAATAATTAATTTACAAGGCCCAGCCACCTGGGGGAGTGGAAAGAAAGGAAAACTTATACGACAGTTTACAACAGCTAAGGGTGGAAGGAAGGAGAAGGATACAACATTCTTCTACCTTCCGAAGGCTAGCATCTTCTGCTCTCGGAGAGAATTTAGCTCTTCAAGAATTGGAATGCGGCGTTCTCAAGGAGTTCTTGTGGTGGAGTGACATTCTCAAATTCCTTGGCTTCCATCGAATTGGCTATCTCCTCTAGTGACAGGGGCATGCTGCAGCAGGAAGCAAGGGAATTCAAAGCCAAGATCCTTAGACGTATTCCATCTAGGACAATTTTTTACTTTTCAAAAGAAAACATCGTGAGACATTCCGTGCGTGTACCTTATTTCTTCATCTAGTAAAAAGGTACTGTCCGAAGTGCCCCCCTGGCCAGATCCCGCGTTCATCAATGATCTCATCTCATTAAGGACCTAGGATTAAGGAATGGGTCAGTTTTTCACCTCAATTCTCCGCACGCCTTCATCTCAACCATGCATCTTCTGATTGAATGGCTTCACACAGAATGTCGGAAACCATAATGTTCATTTCAAGTTAAAATTTTCCGGTAGGGAACGCTGCCCAATTAACCCCCCCTGAATTTTTATATGAATCCATAGTCACAGATTTGGTACTTACCTCTTCAGATACACTTTCAGTATTATATTTGTCATCCCAGTACTGCGTGCATATTTTGTAAAGCTGCTGGACACTCAACACCTGCATAATGGCCATGAAAATTCAATGTTTAACTACTTTTCTGGAAGATGCATGCAGGGGTGGGGGATCTTACTTGGCAGAGATCATTGCTTATTTCATCATATGAAATCCTGAATTTTTTAAAAATGACCTGCAACGCATCACAAAAGATACAGCATTACAAACTGAAAACCCCAAGTAGGATGGTGATACCTAAAATAGAGTTTTCATCAAGGTTTCACCTATGAAAGCACTAACCAATGATGTTAAGCTTATGATAAGAATCTATATAAAGGAAAAGAACATGCAGAGTTTGATGTTACATACCAAGAAACCGACAGCCTGGCATATGTGCTTAAGTTCATCCCATGCAGATCCTGCATACTGTTAATGTTTCTTAGTTAGGTAGAAGGAAAATAAAGGGAAGATGTTAATACTGGCATTACACTATAATCAAATGGAATGCCTTTCTTAAAGTAAACCAGTAAAACTACGCATGCTTTTTTTCGAAGAAAAAGGTTAACATTAGTGACCATACAAGTCAATTGTCTGTCATGTTGCTAAGTGCTAACAGAAGGGTGTTGATGTAATTTGGACATACTACAGAGTTTTCCTATGTAGATAAAAAATTAAAACTTTTTGAGAAAAAAAATTAAAAACTAAGATGTTGATTGGAAACATTTAATAAAGTACATGAGAGGAATATCATACTACAAAGTACACGTCTCTAGAAAGAACAGCAAAATCACATATTATTGTTCACCTCTGGCTTGGTTTGTGTGCACCATGCCTCCAATTCTTCAAGCCCTTGTTTCACATATTCTCCATTGCTGAAAGAACAGCACTCCCGGCGAACGAGAAGACTGGAACATAGTACCAGGAGAAGGGAAAAGTTAGGAACTGGGGAAATCGAGAAGGGAAAAACTAGGAATTGGGGAAATTGATGGGAGGCTAAAGTCCAGACACAACAAAGTAACCTATTGAAGAGTTGAGCATTGATGAATGAGAAAATCTGTGTAAAGATCTTCCGAGCAAAAACTGTTGGGACCTGAAATTTTAGTTTAATGATCAGAAATCAGAAGACCATGCAATCATACGCCAATGCAGGTATAAAGATGTTAACTTACACAGTTTTCTTCCAAGGTTTTCAAGAGGTCATTCAAATGGTTGACTATTGCTTGCCAATAGCTACCTTGATCTGTTATCAAACCAGCTTTTGCAGTTCTTGGTGCCTTGAGTATCAAATTGAATACAGGAATTAGCTTTAGACTAGAAACAACAAATTATTTGCACAACAAATTATTGCCATAAATGAGGGCAGGTAGTCAGGTACATAATTAACATGGAACTCAAAACAAAAAAATGACAGCCTAATCAGCAACCAAGAGAAACTCCTCATAGCACAAAGGTACACATGATGGCAAGAACATTTTAATTTCTTCACATCTTGCTTGCAAAGGGTTCAAATGTTCTGCTTACTAAAGGAAAGAGCAAAAATTGGTCAGCCTAAGTTAAAATCAACTAAGAATTCCAGTGTTGCTACTTGCAATGCTAGCTTGTGCGTCAAGATTGCTGAGATTGTGAGATGTTTTGTACTTATTCTAAAACTTATATTGACCCGCAAGAATCGTCTCAAATATGAAATAATATTTAACCTGAGGATGATATGTGATAGATGGGGTAACCTGAATAACAAGTGAGAGTACTGAAGATATTTCTCTCTTCACATTGTCACGGATCATTCCATATAAACCTTCCACAAAAGCTGTAAGCTGTTGCTTGAAAAGAAATGCAGGGTACTTGGCCTCCACTTGGCGCACAAGATCCATATCAACAGTAATGTTTGAAGCACGAAAAACCTGAGGGCCATATAACACCGAGTGAAAAGAAATGAGTCAAGATAACTTCTTCTAAATAGCCCAGAATTTTGACAAATTACAACTGCTAGCACTCGGACAACCCTTGTTTAATCTTTTGTAAATTAACTTGAGCAAATATATAGACTAATAGTTTAGAAAATGATCTTGTATCTATTAATTCTTCTACAATTCGCCCCTATATTTTCCCTCTAGTCACAAATTATTGTCATCATGGGAAGCATGTAGCCAAGTTTTTGATCTTTGACCAATGATATCTTGAAGTATTTAGATTGTCGTACAAAAATTAAGAGTAGATTAGTCTCATAAAAAACATTTATATAATGTTAACTTGTATAAGCCTTTACACATATACTATCACAGAAAGTTAGAAGGGCTGTTCAAATTGGCTTTGTCTTCCGGCTTCTGCTTGGAGAAGATAGAAGCCGATTTGAACACCTCGGCTTCTAAAAGCAGCTTCTCCAAACCGCTTTCAAAAGCTGCTGGTCAGCCTCCATCACCTCCTCCACGTCCATGTCTTCCAAAAGCCATTTTCCAAATTTTGTTCTAATAGCTACTTCTTCCTATTGTTACTATTTTATTTCTGCCAAAAGCTCCAACCAAAAGCCATCAGCTCTAACCGATTAAAATGCCCCCAAAAACTAATGATCAAAGATGCATCTTCGGGGCCGTGGAAAGTCCAAAACATCAGTAGTTATTGACTGGACAGCGTAATCGCCACGGATTTTCTTCCATCCAAGCTCTAAATATCAAGTAAATCATACACACTGACTAAAATTTTGTATCTTGCTATCTCTTCAAACCAGTCTTCTTTAAGGAGAAATATTCAAATCGGTCTTATTCATATGTTATGTTTACCAAGTGCAACTTCTAAATTACACCCTTATCCAAAATTCTTCTGTTTCCCTACATGGTGAATAGATCTGCATGATCCACAAGGTTGGTGCTTGTAGAGACACACCACACACCCAATAAGGGGGGTGATCTTCATATATATAGCCAATATGGCTGGGTATACAAGGAATACAATCAAGTATACATAGCAGGTGCTAATCACATATAGACCTGCCTAATATATCTAATACCCGCCCGCAGTCTAAGCGGGAGGATCCTGACGCATAGACGGACTCGAACTCGATGAAATACCAAGAGGTAGGCCCTTGGTCATGATGTCTGCGAACTGGTGAGAGGACGGCACATGAAGGACCCGAACTTGTCCCAAAGCGACCTTCTCGCGGACGAAGTGAATGTCAATCTCAATGTGCTTCGTGCGACGATGATGAACGGGGTTGGCTATCATGAAGACAGCGCTGACATTGTCGCAGTAGACAACTGTTGCCGAAGTAATTGAGACGTGGAGCTCCTGCAGGAGCTGGCGCAGCCAGCAACACTCGGCCACCACACGAGCAACAAAGACGGTGACGGCCGTGACCGAGCGGAGACCGTGGTCCGACGCTGAAGGACCAAGAAATCGATTGTCGCCGAGGTAGACACAATAACCGGAGGTGGAGCGCCGAGAATCGGGCAACACACCCGTCGGCATCGGAGTAGGCGACCAGTGACTGAACAGGGCCGACACCAATGTGGAGGCCGGAGGAGAGAGTGCCCTTCAGGTAGCGTAGGATCCGCTTGATCAGCGAGAGGTGCGGCTCGCGAGGATCATGCATGAAGAGGCACACCTGTTGGACGGAGTATGCCAAGTCAGGACGGGTCAGCGTGAGGTACTGGAGCGCGCCAGCAAGACTCCGGTATGCGGACGGATCGGCAACAGAGCACCGCGGCGGCGGCGGCTGGCCTCGAGTGTCGGCAGTGTTGACGTAGAGTGACACTCAGCCATGCCGGCGCGTTGAAGAAGCTCGAGGGCGTACTGTCGCTGGGATAAGAACAGGCCGTCGGCAGAGCGAGTGACGGAAATCCCGAGGAAGTGGTGGAGTGCGCCCAAGTCAATCATGGCAAACTCAGAGTGGAGGCGCCCAATGACCTGCTGAAGAAATGCTGTCGAGGACGCAGTAAGAACGATGTCGTCGACGTAGAGGAGCAAGTAGGCGATACTGGTTCCGTCTTTGTAGACAAAGAGGGATGTGTCGGAAGACGAGGCGACGAAGCCGATCTGGCGAATGTATGTCGCAAAGCGCTGGTACCAGGCTCGGGGAGCCTGCTTTAGGCCGTAGAGGGAGCGCTGCAACAGACACACATGGTTAGGAAAAACAGGGTCAATGAAGCCTGGTGGCTGCTGGCAGTAGACGGTTTCCTCCAAATGTCCATGGAGAAAAGCGTTCTTAATGTCCAGCTGATGGATAGGCCATGCGCGTGAGGCAGCAATGCTGAGGACAGCCCGGATGGTCGCCGGTTTGACCACCGGGCTGAATGTCTCGTCGTAGTCGATGCCGTGGCGCTGGGAGAAGCCACGAACCACCCAGCGAGCCTTGTGGCGGGCAAGGGTACCGTCGGAGTGGTACTTGTGTTTGAAAATCCACTTGCCTGTGACCACATTGGCGCCGGGTGGCCGGGGCACGAGGCGCCATGTACCGTTGTCGATGAGCGCGTTGTACTCCTCAGCCATAGCCGCACGCCAGTTTGGATCAGTCAAACCGCTGCGGTAGTTGGCGGGAATCGGAGACGGAGTAGTCGTCGCAGAGAGGCCCACATACCGCACAACTGGTATGGCCCCGGACTGGGTCCGCGTGACGCGTCGTTCCTGCTGTACAGGAGGTGCTGGTGGAGCTGTGGACACCTGTGTCTGCTGGACAGGAGCAGGAGCCGGCGCCGGTGCTGTAGAGGACCCGTCATGCGCCCGGGGACGCCGGCTGTAAGTAAGGCGGAAGTCCCGAGCTGGTGGAGCGGCGTGAACAACAGCCGGAGCTGAGGCAATCGCAGGAGGAGCAGCAGGCAGCACGGGGCCACGAAACAAGATCACGGGGTCGTCGATCAGCTCCTCAATGAATTCTGGGTGGGGCTGCCCAACAGCAGTGGGCAATGATGCAGGATGCACCGGCAGTGTAGTCCCTGTAAGCAAAAAATCCAGGTTGCTGGACGAAGACCCGGAGGGGTGAAGTCCGAAGGGAAAACAAGTCTCATCGAAGACCACATGGCGAGAGATGATGACGCGCCGAGTGGCCATGTCGAGGCAGCGGTAACCCTTGTGGGAAGAGGGATATCCAAGAAAGACACAAGCTGTGGAGCGAGGGGAAAGTTTATGGCGAGCTGTGGCGGTTAAGTTCGGATAACAGAGACACCCAAAGACACGCAAGTGAGAGTACTCGGGAGGTTTGTTGTAGAGTAGAGTATATGGAATGGAGTGGCGAACAGCAGAGCATGGACGCCTGTTCAGAAGATATGTGGCTGTGGTGAGAGCCTCAGCCCAGTACTGAGCCGGCATGCGTGCATGGAGGAGCATTGTGCGGCTGATGTTGTTCAGTGTGCGAAGGAGGCGTTCAGCCTTGCCATTTTGTGGAGAGGTATATGGACACGAGAGGCGGAAATGAATACCACGGGAAGCAAAGAGAGTATGGAGGGTATGGTTTACGAACTCAGTGCCGTTGTCGGCTTGGACAGCTTTGATGGCAAGGCTGAATTGCGTTTGGACATAATTGCAAAAATTTGTAATGTGTGTGGAGACTTCAGATTTGCGAGTGAGGGGAAATGTCCAACAGAAATGAGTGAAATCGTCAAGTAAAACGAGGTAGTATTGATGCCCGGATACACTGGCAACCGGGGATGTCCATACATCACAGTGAACAAGTTGAAAAGGCATGGAGCTAAAGGAACTAGAGTCTGGAAAGGGTAGGCGCACATGTTTGCCAAGCTGACAAGAATGACATAATTGGTGCTCTACTTTATTACAGCTGATGGACGCATTGCGACGAAGAATGTCGATGGTGGCAGAGCTGGGATGACCAAGGCGGTGATGCCGAGATCGGTGGAGATGGCGATGTTGGCGTGTGGAGCGAAACGCAGCAGGAAGGTGTAAAGATCGCCAAAGACTATTGCAAATAAGCATCACGCGTCGGTCGATATCCTTGACAGAAAAACCAAGAGCGTCAAATTCTATAGAACAGTTGTTGTCCCTAGTGAACTGACGGACAGACAGCAGATTGCAAACTAGGGATGGGACAACTAAGACATTATGAAGATGGAAATTTGACTCTGGTGTATGAAGAACAGACTCGCCACGGCATGAAATGGGTAGAGTTTGACCATTGCCAACGGTAATGGAGGAGTAAGGAGGGGGATGATGAGAGAGGAGTATACCATCCGAGGAGCTCATGTGGGAGGAGGCGCCGGAGTCCAGGACCCAGGGATGCTGGCCCTGGAGATGCATCTGATTGAGGGCAGCAACAAGTCCATCCTGGTTCCACATGGGAGCCTGTTGGGAGAATTGAAGTGGCGCCAATGTCGTCGGTGGCTGTGCAGGCGCGAAAGCCGTGTGAGCCTGAGGAGGAGGGGTGCCAAGCACGCCGGGGCGCCAGCCGCCCTGCTGAGGTGAAAAGGAGCCCTGCGGCGCCCATGGATTGTAGCAAATCCAGGGGCCCATTGGCCGGTATTGGCCATTCTGGCCAGCCGGCTGGGACGCATGTGTAGCGCCGCCGCTGTTCCAGCCACGCTGGTTCTTGCCCTTGCCCTTGCCACCGCTGCTATTGCCGCTGCTGCCGCCCTTGTTGCTACTGCCGTAGCCGGTCACATGAGGGTTGGTTGTCCCTCCGTAGCGATCGTGGCAAATGAGAGCACGCAGATCCGCCCGGCCGTGCAGCCAGAGCCGGTGGTGGCGAGGAGGGCGGTGTTGGCGACCATCTTTTCATCGTTGGCGAGACGGAGCTCCTTGAGTGCTAGCATGTCATGGGCTCTGGCGAATGTGGGAAGTACAGCGGAGTTGGCGATATCGTCGGCAGTGTTGGAGAGGCGAGGATTGAGACCACGCAGAAGGGCGAGGACGAGCTGCGAGTCCTCCACAGGATGGCCGACGTCACGAAGGGCGGCGGCCTTGGTCTTCAGTCGCTGGCAGTACACTGAGATGGTGTTGTCGCCTTGCACCATGGAGTGGAATTCGTTGAGGAGGAAGATGGCACGCGGCTCCCGATTTGCGCGGAAGATCCCCTCAATGGCCACCCACAGATCGCGAGCGGTTGGATCGGCGTTGTCCATGGCGAGGTCGAGGACGGAGTCGTCGACAGAGCCGGAGATCCAGCCCCGGACGCAGCATTCCGCGGCATCCCACTGAGGATCATCAGGTCGAGGGGGGCAGAGCCGTCGATGTGCGAGCGAAGGCCGAACTTGCCGCACAGCGACTTGAAGAAGAACGCCCACTTGGAGTAGTTGGATTGAAGGTCCAGTGTAATCGGGATGTGGGACTTGACATGGACGGTGGCGTAGGGGTGAACCACGAGCGATGCAGCAGCACCGGCGCCCACGGGCATGGTGGTAGTGCCTGTCGCTGGCAGGGTGTCGGCACCGGTGGCCAGGGAGGAGGCGAGAGAGGCCGAAGTGGCCATTGGAGAAGGGAATCAGGAAGGGAAGTGCGGAATTTAGGATCGTATAGGCTGATACCATGTAGAGACACACCACACACCCAATAAGGGGGGTGATCTTCATATATATAGCCAATATGGCTGGGTATACAAGGAATACAATCAAGTATACATAGCAAGTGCTAATCACATATAGACCTGCCTAATATATCTAATAGTGCTTCCAATCCTCAATCTCTCAACACTTTTTTCAATAAAACAAATTCTTAATACTTGTGGTAGCAGCTTGTTATATTTAATATTTTCATATTCAAGTTCAATGGACAGGCCTAGGAAGCGTACTTTTACAACTACTGGTATATGTCTATACTTGACTAGGCATTACCAATTTCATCTCCAAAATAGCTCTTGGCAGTTGGCACCATTCAAAGACAACAGTTCAATTTCTTATCCCATCCCAGATTATCATGACTGGAATTCAAAATGCAATTCCATATTACAACACCAATGTGATTAGCCAAACAGAGATGACTGCTAGTTATCCTGGGCAAAATCTAAAGATCATTTATGTGACACTCCTAGGGTCAAGAAAGTGTCTCAAAACTCAGGACCACCACATATCTAATGAAATGCATCCCGATTGAGAAAACAATAGTTAAATCTGCTAAAATGCTAAATATATCATTGAATGACATGTAGGAATACAGCATACCATCCTCCCAAGGAACGACGTCTGAGTCTGTGGTGGTCTTTTCAGAGGAGTTGTTCCAGATGAGCCAGCAGGTTTCAGACTCTTTTGTAGTATAATCAATAAAGATGATGAGTTTGACAGCCAGTAAGCAAGATCAGCATTCCTTTCTTGTTTCTGTGATAACCATTGTGTAAATTTTACGAAGATAATAAAAACTGAGTATATTGAACAAACAGGACAGGATCCAACTAAAATTTTACGAAGCATAGGCTTGGAACACTAGCAAGAAATACCTGCATAGCTGAACCAAAAATCTGAATAAGCCGATCAAAAACATTTGTTTTTTCTGCCTCAAAAGTCCTCCAATGAAGAAGGCATTTGTATATGGTTATTGCAGCAACTGGCTTTCCTTCACTAAACCCAACATTTTCAACAACACAATTTATCAGTGCATCAACACTCTCCTGTAAGGAAAAGGTATAACCGATCATAATTTAATCTGTTTTCTTATAAATTTACTAAATGCTTCTAAATATTGAATATCAGCCCAAGTAAATATACATGATGTCTCTCAATATAGGACCTCCTTCCATATTCCATTGGTGTGCCATGAGGTGTCTGTAAAGATTATTCCATTAGGTTCAAACATGAAAGCAAAATCAGTTATTAACATCCAGTATAAGATTGATGCTCCAGACCTGTTCGTCACCATGCAGGCTGCCGTTAGCCAAATTCTGCATAGTTGCAAACACTCAGAAGCATAAGAATGTGGATAGGCCAACTCCCACCTTATTACTAAAACAATACCTCTCAACAAGGACAAAAAGGTTATACAGGCAGCAAATAACTGCAGTGCGGAGGGACGAAGGGAGGGAGAGAGAGAGGAGATATTACAGATTTTCGGTGCATGTTAAGCAAAGGCATATTCTCAGGTCTTGTTTTCATAGCCTGCTGCCGGAGAACACGGTTTTCTGCTTCCGTACTAGTCAGCTTTTCTTGAAGGCTGGTCATGGAAATAGTTACATCATTTAATGTAAGATAGCTTGGCTAATAAAGGATAGAAGCATTTATCAACATCAACAAATTTATATTAGAGACAGCATGAAAGAAGAACCTTAGCATTGTGTTCTTCAGTTCATTTATCTGTGATTCTGCATCTGTAGCTTTCTTAAGCCACTCCTCCCTGACTTTCTCCGTTTCTTCAAACTTCTGTTCTGTTTCCTGAATTTTTGTCTCAAGAGAGGCCACCAGTCTCTGTAAGTTAAAAGAGTACCATATCGTTACTCTGTTGGGGCTACGAAACAATAATTGGATATCAAGTGTATTCATGTTATACACACGGCTTCTATGGATTGACCATTTAATAGCATAGTGATAGAATCTGGACATCTCAAGTGTATTAGATGGATACGAATAGGTAGGTACAGGGTTAGAAAACCCTGGGGCAACCGGCCGGTTACCGCCGGTAACCGGAAATACCGGCGCCTACCGGTAGAAAAAATACTGGCAAAAAAATTTCCAAATTGAAATTTGAATTTAAGACTGCATAGTGCAGTTGGTAGGTTTGTTTAGGTCTTTATTGTGCTAGATTACCTATTGTTTGAGGTTAATATGCATGAATAAAAACTGGCGATTTTTTATTTAATTCAAATTTGAAACTTTGAATGTAAAAATTAGTTTCCCTAATGTTGTGTACGTTATTTAATACTAATGGAATGTATTAGGAAGATGCATGCACCTCCCGTGCTTGATTTTATGCTTTTTGCTATGAATGTGTTAGAAATTTCCAATTTTAAATTTGAAAAACCAGTTTTTTTAGCTGTTTTCTCCCTTTTTTTGGGCGGTAACTAGCCGGTTTTCCGGTTTTAAATTCAAATTTTGACGCTTGAAATTTGGTTGTTGTTTTTTTCGGTTACCGGCGGGTAACCGTTACCGGCCATCCGGTGGTATTCCCCCCGGTTCCGGGTTTTAGAACCTTGGGTAGGTATATATAGTACAATACAATTAGAGTACAGAAGTACATACTAATGGGCCATATATATACATAACACATAGGACATCAGCTTGAGAGTTGCCAAAAGTTGAAACCAAACAGTTCTTTTATTTCGAATATTGGAGCTGCTAGATTAATTTAAATCTAAGATATTCACATAACATATTATATTTGCATATTGTAAAACAACTTGAGTAGCATTCATCTTCATTTATGGTTACACAGACATCCACAAAAGGATGTGGAGATTATGTAATCATTAGTACCTATATAGCTACAAAAGGTTCCATGCTAGATTTTTATTCTTTTAACACATTTGCATTTTTTTCATATTTATGTGTTAATACCTTGAGTCTCTCATTTTCAGCAGTAATCTCGTTAACTATAGTTGCATCAACATGGATCTCTGGCACTAAATCAGCTTTCTCTGATGCCGCCTTGGCAGCTACCTGTTCCCTTTTTAACAACTCTTTCGTGTCCTTGAATTGCAATTGCAATTCCTGCAATTGTAATTGGAGTTTCTTATTTTCTTGAGTCTTGGCTTCTTCCATATCAGCCTGCAAGTACGAAAATATCCATATGTGATTACATAATAATCAAAAGTTTTCTTTGTAATGTTATGAGATGCATGATGATCTGCTATCATACTAGCATTAGCAGCCTTGCAAATAGCGAAATATACAAACTATTCACACGATACCTGCAAGGTTTTATTCTTGCTATAATGCTATCCAATCATTTTCCCTCTTCTTGTGTCATTTACTACATGATATTTTAAATTTACATGACACACTACAGGTTCTAGAAAGTAGGATGAACGAATATAAAAAAATCTTTAAAACTTACAAATGCAGATTTAAGAGGCTATTTTCATGATGACAATAAATAACGGTTTTGTTTTGTTTTGTTTTGTTTTGGCAGTGGAGAGTGGAGACAGCTCACCGCTAACACAAAAGCACGTTCAACATTGTATGTAGCACATACAAGTATATAGACAATTATAAAATCATCTGACAATAGAGAAAATAACATAGGCCCACAAAAATGTTTGTCTGACGCATATATTTCTTGAGAAGTCAAGTCAGCGAAAGGCATGTCCTAGAGATAGTGCAGCATTGAAATGATGATTCTATGTCAGCAGATAGTTTAGTTAGTCCCAAAAGTAGCGAAGACTATGTTACTCATCTTGGCATTTGCACCATACATAAACAACATTGTATTAAACTGTGGCCATGGTTACTGTGCTAATTTACCCTGATGCGTTTCTCCAGTTGCAGCCGCCAAGTAAGCTCCTCAACTTCCTTCTCTAGTTTACTCTTGGCAGCCTGTAGAGCACCAGTTTCCTTTGCAGCCTGAAAGTAGTGAAGAAGTGGCCAAGCACCAAAGAAATGAAAATGGTTATCAATATATTAATCAATTAGAATTATACTAAACCCAATGATATGCTATGTTTGGTGATTCAAAAAAACATAAATGCATGACCATGGTGGTAGGATGGTGTCCTGATAAAAAAATGTTTTAACAACACAAGTTTGCAGTCGCAGTACTCTAATCAAATCTAGGAGGGAAGCAAAGGTAGAGCTATGGGAAATTCATACAGAAACTGTGAAAAAATGTGAAGCAGGTTAAACAAGGTCACGTTTGCACCAAAGTTGGCAGTATTGCTGAGTTTCCTAAAAAAAATGTTCAAAATCTTTTCTTCCATTAGCATCTTCACATGCAGTCACCACATTGAGTGGTAAGTGGTAACACTAAGACATACAGCACATATGAATCCTTTAGTTTTTTTTTTTAAAAAAAAAGAGAAGATGAAACCGCCACAATCTAATACAAAGGAACAAGCTGACATGCCTGATTACTGATAAACTACAGTTGAGATTTTGGAAAATAAAAGAATATAACAATGCCGTAGCATTACCCCAAGGGGAAAAGGGAGAACGAAGAAAGAAAGAAGTGAAGGCAAGTTTACAACCAGGGGCTCTTACCATTTTGAGTTTCCGAAGTTCTCTTCTGGCCATCCTTCCTCTCCAAGCACACTGAGCTGTGATTGTGGCCTTCATCAGCCTCACATACTGTGAGTGCACTAGAAAACAACGGCAGTGACTCTGCAAGGGATGAAATCATTAAAAAAAAAGGGAGGGTAATGAACAAACGTGGATATATGAGTGATTATTGTTAAGTGGAGAAGAGGAATGGATGAATCAATGTTGGTTCTATTGCAATAGCCAACGGGCAAACATATAGAGTACATGGGACACACACAAGACTAAACCCTAGAACACAAATATTGTTACCATGAACAGCACAAATATTTATGATACTTATTGCTATCATGGATTGCAGCTCATTCCACTATGGTGGAAACATATTAGGTTTATTTATACAAATAGAGAACATAACAAATTTTAGTGTTAGATGAAAAAAGACAGATACAATGTATATGTATCTGTTACGTACGTGGTACCAAGGATCGAAATCCCGGCGGTAACCGGCCGGTTACCGCCGGTTACCGGTTGTACCGGTCCCGACCGGGAGGAGGAAAACCGGCCGGGTTTCAATATTCAAAAAATTGAAATTGTAGATGTTTGGATGGGTTCCAGGGGACATTATAGCTACATTGGATGCTTAAGAATCAATTTAGACATGGTGGGTCCATGGGCATGAGAAAGTCATGGCTTTTTGTGTTGCATGTGAACTTTTGAGGACAATACTCTACGAATTCCTCCGGTTTTCCGGTTTTCCAGAATCGGACCGAATCCGGCGATTCACGGAAACCCTCCCGCCACCGCACAAATTTTGTTTGCCAAATTTCATCCGGTTTGTAACCGGGTTTTCCGTAACCGCCGTTACGTCACCGCCGTCCGTGATTTGACCGGTTCGGCTTTGATCCTTGCGTGATATCGCAGCGCGCATGATATCGCTCGTCTGCGTGTGGTTACTGTAGCACGTGGTATGGTTCATCTGCATGTGTTACTGTAGCGCGCGGTGCTATTTATCCACGATTAGTTTCCTCCATTAGAGAATAGATTGATTTTGTTAGTTTGGAAGCTTATCTTCAGTTAATTTGTTTCTTTAAATTAGATAATGTTTCTTAGGAGTCAAGTCATCTTTATAAAAGGGATGGTATTGTATTTTCTTTAATCAAGCAAAGATGAAGAAACAATTCCTTAGTCCCTAAAGTCCAGCTGTGGTCGTTTCCTTGGCCAGCTATTCTAGATCTATTCTTCCCTCAATTGGTGCCCTCTTCACCTAGCGCCGTTCTATTTCAAGCCATCGCCGCACAACAAGGGGTAATCATTTGTTGGAAGGAGGTCGAATGGCGACGACTTGAAGTAGAACGGCGCTAAGTGAAGAGGACACCGATTGAGGGAGGAATAGATCTAGAATAGCCGGTTAAGGTAACGACTACAGCTGGACTTTAGGGACTAGGGAATGGTTTCTTCATCTTTGCTTGATTAAAGAAGATACAATGACATCCTATTTATAGGGTTAACTTGACTTGACGCTTAAGAAAGTCTTTAATTTAAAGAAACAAACTAATTGAAGATAAGCTTCCAAACTAACCAAATCAATATAATCTCTAATAGAGGAAACTAATCGTGGATAAATAGTACCCCGCGCTACAGTAACCATGTGCGGATGAACAGTACCACATGCTACAGTAACCGCTCGCAGAGGAATAGTACCAGGCGCTACAGTACCATGTACGTAACGTCACACCCCTCCTGGTGAAACAGCTCATCCTCGAGCTGTAGTGGTGGCCATGGTTCAAAATCCCGGCGGTTACCGGCCGGTAACCGCCGGTTACCGGTTTTACCGGTGGAGTCCGGTAACCAAAAACCGGCGGTAAGAATTTTTGATTTTTCAAATTTTGGCGGTTTTTTCCGTTTTTCCGTTTCTGTCCGTTTTTCCAGTTACGGTTTCAAAATATCTCAAAATTCAAATTTTGATTTTCAAGTTATGACCGGTTTTTACGGGTTTCCAGAATCGCCTGTTATCGCTGACGTGCACATCGGATTTCTTCCGGCTCGGTTTTGGAACCTTGGTGGTGGCCATGGTTAGACTTTCTACTCTTCGTTGTTAGCCTTCAATTTCACTAAGAGAGATGATGCGGCACCGAAAGCCATGGCGAGTGGCTCTGATACCAATTGTTGTGAACTAGCACAACAAAGGGGTAATCATCCGTTGAAGGGAGGTCGGACGGCGATAACTTGAAGTAGAACGGAGCTAGGTGAAGAGGGCACTGATTGGAGGAGGAATAGATCTAGAATAGCCAGTCAAAGGAACGACCACAGCTGGACTTTCGGGACTAGGAACTTATTACTCATCTTTGCTTGCTTCAAGAAAATACAATGACATCCCTTTTATAAGGATAACTCAACTTGACTCGTAAAAAATAATCTATAAGGAAACTTATCTCTAACAATTCAATCTAATAATAACTTATCTACCTAATAGATAATATCAAATATCTAATAGATAGATTTCTAAATAACAAACCATGCCTAATAGATAGATTCCTAAATAACAAACCATGCCTAATACAAGCGGCGCTACATTACTCGCGGTGAACAATGCCACTACAGTAACCTCACACGTGATAGTATCACAAACATCTGATATCATGAACAGTATTTGCACTGTAACACAATTATCTCCTAGCAAGTTTATTATTTGTACATTCCAGATTTGTAACTTTTACATAAGCATTTTTTCCAAATATTTGGTGGATGACTCAAGACTAGCTACTTTGATGGAACTAAAAATGAAGCCTCAGAAATACCTGAATAATCACTGCAGCTTTTGTTTGCCGGCAAAAACGGAGTTTGCTGCGAGCAGCCATACCACGTAGACCAGATTGGATAGTAGTTGATGCAGCACAAATATCTCTATAGTTTTTTCTTTCATGGTGCATACGGTAGCAGGTCTGAATTTTCAATGAAGCTACCTCTCTACGAAGATTTTCATAACACCTTCTTGCAATTGTTCCTTCAGTGATCAAAATATAGAAGTCACTCTCTGGTAAAAGAAGGTTTTGTGTGTGCGTGTGTGTGTTGGGTGGGGGTAGCAGAACGAAGGTTTTCATTTAAATTTCAAAAAAAAAATGTACCCCTGCATACTGCCTGGAGTTGTGTAGCACATATTTGCATCTGGATGTATTTTTTGCGAGCCAGAAATGACCGAACTTTGGTTTGTATTTTTTTAGCAGAGAGTCCCAAAACCTCAGTTCTTAGAGCATCTAACTCGGCCATTTGACCAGCACGAAGAAACACTTTTGTTTTCCCTATCTGTAAATTTGAAATCAGAAAGTGAGGTAGATATAAGAATAATGAAACAGCATGTCAGTGTTGGACACTAGGACTTAGACTCAACGTTGTGTTTGGGATCGCAATACAATACAGGAATATCTGTTAACAAACAATTTTGAAGATATATGGGTCATTAAGTCCTAAAAACTCCCACATTAATCCAAGAAAAAGAAATAGATATACATCACTTATTTGGGTGGGGGGGGGGGGGGTTCAATGGTGTAGATTAAACTGAAGTTTCATAATACAACTCTGTTTAACACTACATATTCATTATATTGATCATCTGTAATCTTGAGGGCTCCTGTTGTCATACTACTTCTTTTAAGATTGGAATAAATAAATAACAGGTTTAAGAAATGAAATAAACTAATAACATCAAAGCATTGCTATTTCTTATAATAATTACCTGATAGCCTGTAAGGTTGGCTTTCTCAAGAAGCATCTTTGTAGTAGTAACTTCATCATGACTGCCAAGGGAACACATAAGTATTTATAACATAGTACAAAAACACAGAAGCATTCAAATAAATCATACATTTACCTTCGACCCAGATTTTTGGGTTGCAGAATACCAAATCGATTAACAAATTCATAAAATGTTCGTCTAGTAGGGTATCCTAGACAGCTTATCCTTATTGCCTCTAAAACTCCCTGTTCAGAAAGAAAGATGACTTCTCACAACTCAAATGGCTAGTTTTTGTAAGATTACGAAGCTATTTTTTATATAAAATTACTATAGTAGAGATGTAGGAGCAACGGCCAAATGTAGATTGTTTTTTTCTGACTCGCACATCAATTTATAAGTGTGCATCTTTATTGTTAATACACTTTCAACAATAGAATTGTGTTATTACTTCGTAACACATTATGTTTTGGGCTAAATTTTTATGAACTTAAAAAACTGGTGAAATATACAGTTTTGCTGCATTTAACCAGTAGAACTTTAACAAAAAGAACAACATTGGTTAAGGAATAGCATGGAAAGCTTGGTCTGAGTTAAAGTGGTATATGGATTACCACTTTATTACCAGAAGTTTTCTAACCTATATTTACAGAGCATGATGTTTCACTTGGTCCCATGTCCAGTTAAAGATGTATTCCCAATAAAAAACTAAAGATAGTGCACTCTCTTATGCATGCAAAATAACAAAGTGCCCCAACAAGATCACATAAGCGAGTAATTATTAATAATCGATAGAATCGGATGGTGTAGTATGTAAATTGTGTTCACAATCCTACTTATTTTTTTGCTAGAACTGTAACAATATTATGATTAATTAAGATCATATCTAGGGTCAAACGCGAACGGGCCTCTAGCGTAGTGGTTAGAGCGCTCTAGTAGCACCCCTCAGGTCCTGGGTTCGACTTCCAGTGGGAGCGAATTTTCAGGCTGAGGAAAAAATCCTCGCTTGCTCCATAAGCCAAAGCACGGTCTAAGGCTCGCCAGTCGTTGGTCGCGCCAGTCGTTGGTCAGAGATCACCCCGTTGTTCTCACATGGGCCGATGCCGTGTGTCGAGTGGGGCAAGGGTTCGGGGGATTTTCTCGATCTGCGTGAGAAGATCTTCTTCTTAATGAAATGCCCGGGGGCTGTCTTACCCCCGCAGGTCGAGTTTTTTTTTATATCTAGGGTCAAACGGGTCCACTAAATTTTTTTAGGCAAAATTTTTTTGACGCGGAGAATAGAATCGTAAGACCTTAAGACTCATGTTGGACTTTATGACAACCTATTGATACCAAGGTTGTTATGGCGTCGAGATATCGGCGATATCTCGTCGCCATATCGTCGTGGCGGACCGGAGGCTCCATGTCGTCCGGACGGCATGGAGGTGCGCCGTATCCGCCGTCGCCACGGCCAAATCCGCCGCCGCCGCCGCCGGATCTATTGCCTCCGCTGTCGCTGTAGCCGGATCCGCTGTCGCCGCAGCCGGATCCGCCCTCGACGCAGCCGATTCCGCCGCCGCCACCGGATCCATCGCCCGCCACGCGCGCCGGATCGCGGTCGCGCGCCTCGCCGCCGGGCGACGAGTCTTCGCCGCCTCCTCGTGGCCGCTGCAGGGCGGTGGAGAGTGGCGGCGGAAGAGGAGCGGCCGTCGGCGAGCGCTCGGCCTCGCCGCGCCGGAGGCGAGGAGATGGGGGAAGGAGAGAGAGGGGGAGAGGAGGGAGGCGGCCGAGCGGGCGAGAGAGCGAGAGGCAGCCGAGCGGGCGAGAGAGCGAGAGGGCGAAGCCTGAGCGTGCGGCCGCCGCCACGCACGCCAGTTATTAGGATTTAGGGTTTGACATTTTGCAATTTAGTCTTCCTATTTTTTGAAATTACAATAAAGTCCTTATCCTATTTTCTAAAATTACAATAAAGTCCTTGCTTTATATTTCTTCTGTTTAAACCCTCCGGAAGTCCAATATTTTTGTGACTACTTATGTGTATGGCGTCGCCACGCCGCACGCCATAAGCGATATTGTTGTGTGAAGGTGGTGAGGCGCCGCGCCTCGCCGCACCGCCGTAATAACCATGATTGATACTAAGCATAGTCCCAACAGTGTGGAAAATAAACATAAATATTATTAAACTATAGCGGTCACCGAGACAACTTTTGGATCAGCGTGCTCATATCTGCATGTTTAATGACTACGAATAAAGTGAAATTGCACAAGTCTTACCCCACATCGAAGCTGCTGGAGAACATTACTGTTCTCAAATATTGCTGGCTTGAGAACATTATTGGGTTTTATGCAGCGGATATAGTGTGGTTCTGTTGCACTCAAAGTTTCTAACAGAGATTGTAGTTGTTGCTGCAATATCATGCCAAACAGAGTAAATACATACAGAAATATGAAGGAGATAGTGTAAGAGAAAATGTTGTTTACCTTGAAACTTGAACCTATTGAAGAAAACTTTGTGGACTTCGTTGATTCTTCACATGGTGGAAAAAGACTTGAAACAAATGAACATTTTGAAGCATTTAATAAGACTTGATGTTCATTTACAGCATAATCTATGTTTTTATCTAAGAAAAGATCTGTTTGATAAGTGACCTGCAGCAGCAAGAGATATACATTTAGTATGCACACCTTAGCTGTGTAGATAGCCAAATAAAATGAAGAGCCAACTGACTAGCAAGCACAATAAACTAATGACTCTCCTGACTAGATAGACGGATCATGTGTTACATATTTGTTAGGAGGATCAAGGAATGTTTTACTGGCTCCAGATCAAAAGACTAAGCAAAGCAAGCACAGGCAGTTATGCACAAAAGGTTGGCTCCATTATTGGGTGATTATTCAATGTTTGTTAAACAAGATTATTCAATGATTAAAACCACATCCATTGTGCCTCTTTTCCTTTTACTATTCTAGCATGCCACTTGGGAAGTCTTCTATTCTGATACTGATTTCAGCAAAAACTAACAGGTGTAGTGTTACTGCTAAAATGGAGCCTTTTACTGCTAAAATTAACCCACACATATTTTATGCAGGTGTAGTGTTACATACGTGGTACTGCAGCGCACGGTACTGTTCATCCACGCGCGGTTACTATAGCACGCGGTACTATTCATCCGCGATTAGTTTTCTTTATTAGAGATTAGATTGATTTGGTTAGTTTGGAAGTTTACCTTTAGTTAATTTTTTCTTTAAATTAGATATTGTTTCTTAGAGGCCAAATCAGGTTATCCCTATAAAAGGGATGACATTGTATCTTCTTTAATCAAGTAAAGATGAATAAACAAGTCTCTAGTCCCTAAAGTCTAGTTGTGTTCGTTCTCTTGACTAGCTATTTTAGATCTATTCCTCCCTCAATCGGTGCCCTCCTTCACCTAGCACCGTTCTATTTCAAGTCGTCGCCGTTCAACCTCCCTCTGACGGATGATTACTCCCTTGTTATGCTAGTCACAACATGTAGAACATGCCTGTTATTATTATTTTTAATGAGATAAATACTTGCATCCTATATGTGAAATTTCAACTGATCTGCAGTTGTCAATTATTGAGAAAAGACATAAGAACAAGCCTTGTATACTTGTGGACATAATTCTACCGATATTCACTTACTAGAAGTTATCCACAAGAACCAGCTTGACTAATAAAAAGTTGGGAATTACAAAGGAGGTAATTGTCATTGACTGTCGTATGTGAGAATGTCAAAATACAGCTGTTCATTCACATTGAAGATGATCTTAGAATGTTATCATCTTTTGCATTAAGTAAACCAAATCACAGTTACATGCACAATCATGAGTACATAATGAATCGTAGTGCTAAGTCTAGATATGCCATACAGACTGTTATGATTTCCACTTTCCACTGTGGGAAGACAATCTGGTTACCACTCCAACAAATATAACCCCAAGACATCAACTTTAATATTAAATGCACATCAAGAATATGTTACCTACATTTCCAGCATAATGATGAATAGTGAAATCGGATCGTGAAAATTTGGGTTTACTGAAGTGCGGGTTGTCTTTAAATTTTTGATATAGCTTCTCGGCAAATGTTTCATGGGTTGAATTCCGCAACATGCTGAAGCATAAGAGAGAAATTGTTAAAAGATTTGGCATTCTAATGAAACAAAAGGGTATGTTTACAATTATTTGTGTATACCATGTCTCATCCAACAGAGCAATTATCCCCCCTGGTTTCTGCACCAAATAAATTAGAAACGAGGAATAAGATTGTGTTACATGACCAAACAACAGAATGAAGTGCTCATTACAATATATCATGACTAAACAGTGTGCATGACCAATAAGAATGCAAGAAACAAAATCACGTAGGCGGCACAAGCAAATAAATTTGTGCCTCAGTATTACAATGGAGAGAAAAGCGGGAAAGAAGTATAAGATGGACTGCTAAACTGTAATGCAAATATGGCATGCAGGAATGTTATGGCTGATAATTAATAGCATACATGTATACAATATGGTATACAAATTTACTAGCTAATGGCTGGTACCGGAGCATGGAAATCATCATCTCCTGGATGATAGTAATTGATCCTAATGTTCAAATGAAACCCCTTGTATTCCAAAGAGGCCCAAAAGGCCAATACAAAATGTACAGGTAAATATGCAAATAACCCCCTATACCTTAGACTATTTACATGTCTAACACCCCCTCAAACTCATGGTGGATCAACAACACTGAATTTGGAAAGGTAGAAGCTATGCTAAGCTCTAGTGTATGCCTTGATTAAGAAATCTGTTAACTAAACCTACGAAGGTATATAATGAAGAGCGATAACTTGGTCTTGCATTTGCGATCGCATGTGTGAAGCATCCACCCCAATATGCTTGGTGAGCTCATGCTTCATAGGAACTCGAGCAATGCTGATCGCGCCAGTACTATCTGAGAAGAGAGGAGTCGGTGCAGTAGTGGAAACACCGAAATCCTCAAGTAGCCACCGAAGCCAGGTGATCTTAGCTGTCAACAACGCCATAGCTCTCAACTCAGCCTCAGCACTCGAATGGGAAACGACAATCTGCATCTTGGTCTTCCAGACAATGACGAAGGAACTAAGAAAAACACAATAGGCAGAAAGAGACCGGCAATAAGAATGACCGCTAGCCCAGGTCGCATCAGAGTACACCTAAAGCTGCAAAGAACTAGAGCGAGGAAAGAAAAGGCAACGAGTGATGGTCCCACGAAGATATCGTAGAACACAAAGGTGACTGTAGTGGAGCTGAGTAGAAGGAACTAGAGCGAGGAAAGAAAAGGCGACAAGTGATGGTCCCATGAAGATATCGCAGAACACAAAGGTGACTGTAGTGGAGCTGAGTAGAAGCAGAGACGAACTGACTTGGGATGTGAACTGGGTGAGAGATGTCAAGGTGAGTGATGCCAAAGTAGACAAGTCTGCCAACAAGATGGCGGTAGCAAGTGGGATCCTCAAGAGGCTCGCCATCAGTAAGCCGAAGGTGAGCACCAAGCTCCATAGGAGTATCCACCACACGCTGATCAGTGAGACAAGCGCGAGTAAGGATATCCTGGATGTAACGCTTCTGGGAGAGATAGTAGCCCTTGGACGTAAAAATGATCTCAATCCCAAGGAAGTAACAAAGAGGACCCAAATCAGACATCAAGAACTGCTCACTGAGACACTCCTTCACAAAGGTAATATATTGAGAGTCATCGCCAGTAATGATCATATCATCCACATAGAGAAGGAGCGTGCGACCCCAAGAAGAGATGTGGACAAAGAGGGCAAGGTCGTGAATCGTGATCACTGGCGGAGAAGCAGGTAACAGTGACAACAGAAGAGAATCGATCAAACCAAACACAAGGGGCTTGTTTGAGCCCACAGAGAGAGTGACAAAGACGACAAACTGTACCCTCAGGGGCAGGATACCCAGTGGTAGCTGCATATAGACCTCACGCAACTCATCATTGATAAGGGCATTCTTAACGTCCAACTGAGAGATGGACCACTGTCGAATAGAGGCCACAACAAGTAGAGTGCAGACTGTGGTCATGTGAGCAACAGGAGCGAAAGTCTTACCATAGTCACGAGCATGCTCCTGCTGAAAACCATGCGCTACAAGACGAGCCTTATAGTGCTCAAGGGAACCATCCGAGCGGGTTTTGATCTTGTACACCCACTTGCACGTGATGGGGGTGACGCGTAGGTAGGGGCACAAGATCCCAAGTGCTAGTACGCTTCAAGGCAGCAATCTCCTCAGACATCGCGAGCCGCCACTCAGAGTAAGCATCAGCCTCGCGGTAGGTCACAAGCTCAGAAGAGGCAATGGCTGCAAAACCGAAGCGCTCAGCGTCCAGACAGTGTTGCGATCACGAAGATCATATCTGGGAGAAGAGGTTAGAGCAGGACCCATCAGGGATGGAGAAGAACTGGGAACAGGACCCAGCAAAGACGGAGGCTCAACTAGAGGAGTGGGCCAAGAACGATGAGAGTAGTGCAGAGGAAAAGGTGGAATCTCAACAACAGAACAGGAAGTAGACACCGACGGAGGTGGAAGAGGAGTAGCCAGAGGTGGATGAGGTGAAACAGGAGTGGAGGCAGTGAGTCAGGAAAAGTCAGAAAAGAGATAGATTCAACAAGAGAATCTGACATGACTGTGGGCGAACGAGGGTAGTAAGGTCAGGACTCATCAAAGGTGACATCCCGAGAAATCCTCATCCTACGAGCGATAGGGTCATAGCAACAATAACCCTTATGCTCAAGACTGTAGCCAAGAAAAACACACTCAACTGACTGAGCAGTTAGCTTGATGCACTCACAAGGTGGAAGAAGGACGAAACAGACATAGCCAAAATTGCGAAGGTGACCGTACTCTAGGGCTCGACCATAAAGACGCTCAACAGGAGTGGAACCCTGAAGGGCAATGGAAGGCTGTATGTTGACGAGAAAAGCGGTAGTGGAAACAACCTTAGCCCAGAAGTGAGGGGGAACAGAGGAGGCAAGCATGAAAGTATGAGCGGTCTCAAGTGACGATTCTTACGCTCAGAGATACCGTTCTGAGCATGAGCATCACAGGAAGAGTACTGGAGATTGTTCAGAGTAGTCAGCAGTTAGATCAGATTACATCTATAATATCTTGTTCAAGAATTACCATAAGTTTGCTACCATGCACCAAATTGATCATAAAGACAGCATTGCAACCAGAATCCGAAATTCTTTACCTTCTCAATGAGATCAAGAATTTCTTGGTTGTCTACAAATTGAATGTAACTCCAGTCAATTTCTTCTTTCGTATATTCTTCTTGTTCCATCTTAAACACATGCTGTTCATGGGACATATGTTGTTTAGAGAAGGACTCAATGTTAAACTGGTTGGACAACTTAAAAACAAACAAGATGTGAAACTTGTCAAGAAAGGAGATTTCCATTTTATAACCTGATTAAAATGTTGCTGGAGCTTCTCATTAGTTAGATTGATACAAAACTGCTCAAAGCTGCAGAAAGTCAAAATGTCAGCATGTAAAAATTACCCGCTTTCAAACCTGACATACAAGTATATGGTTATTTATGCAGAAGTTGCTAACTTTCATCTATTACCAGTTAGTGCATTCAGAATCAAGGACTTAAAGGAACATGCAACTTAGCAAAATCTACAGATCAAATATAATGTTATTTCGCTTCAAGTAACAAACTATTTTCCTTCTCATTTCTGGCAATGCTTATTTTTTTAGTACTGATGAAACAAGTGTAACAGCACGGCCCAATTTGGCCCAGGAAGGCCTTGTAATTATAGGATTAGTCCCACATGACTAGTTATGTAGATCAAAGTAGCATATTTGTTCTTCAGGAATCATTCATGCCAACCAGGTTAACCATTTTAGACAAAGCAATGACAAAGGCTTAGTAGTTGGTCCATGGGTGCGGGTTGGGCATACTAGGTTGTTGCAAGTTACAACCACCCTCACAACATCACATATAACTACAAAGTGCACAGTTTACATCCTCACCTAGAAAATAGTACTCCCTCAAGTCACAAAAGGAAGTCATTTTGGGATATGTGTAGTCAAACATTCTAAAGCTTGGCTATTAATATCTTTATGAGTATTTATATCAGACATGAAAATAGTACATGTAGATTTATCTCGAAAAGTATTTCATAATATTATAATTTTCTTAAATATGTTACAAATAAAAATGAGTGGTTAAATTTGTATTTTGGGCATCGTGCCGATATTCAAGTACCAGGTAACTACTCAAGATTTCATCTTACAAGGAGGGAATTACCCAACACTCCATTGCATTTTAAGTGATTTCCACGATACACGCTGTGTGTCAAATTTTGAATATACACCCCATATATTTTACAACCAGTTGCAGTCAACCCCTTATATTTGATATTTCGACCATATAATTTGATTAATGTCCACATGATCCATACTCGAGGCATACCAGATGAGCAGAGCTTATCCTAACAAGTTTAAGTGCTTAAGTGCATCGTACATGAATGACAGAGCATCTACCAAGACTTCCATATGTGAATTCTACAACTACAAGTACATGAACATAAATAGTAGATTAAATGCAAAAGCATACCAGTTAAGCACCTGTTTGTCTTGAAACTTTCAAAACCATAAATGTCCAGCACACCAATCAAAATATTTGATTGAGGATCTTGACCTATTGAATTATTGATTTTATTTACAAGCCTGTAACAACAAAAAAAACACAATAACCATAACCGATTTTTGTCTCCGCCACGTATAGTACAATATACAGCAGCATAAAAAGGACCTTCCAAAATGATGGTTTCCAAACTTACCAATCAAACAAACGTGAGTAAACAATCCTAGCCAATGCATCTCTGCTAAGAGCTGCAGCTCGTGGGTCTAAATTTTTTGTGATACTCTCCCCACGTGTTGCCATAACACGCTTGCACAAAGATTCCTCAAGACCCTTTTCATCACACCTGTGGAATATTGCCAGTGCATGTCCATATAAGGGATGCAAAAGGGAACTTTGATTAAATTTGTAAAACAAAAGATTAAATATATAAATACATGAAAAGCTCAGCTGCTGTCCTAAGATGGAACTGGGATTTCTCATCTTTGGGTACAGAAGAATCTGCTTCACTTCCTTCTGAAAATTCCACGTTCCCCAAATGAAGAATAGCAGCTACAACTCTGAATATTGCATCCTGCAATACGCGCCAACAAAAGCTACATGTAAAAAGATTGTTCCTCTGCTCCTGATGTACTAAATTGATTGCTGGCAAAACCTTGGCCATACCTGTTCATCAGAACTAATACCCACAATACCCATAGCTCTTCTGGTTTCCATGTATTCTTTAGAGTCATCCAGCCCATCAAGCTCAATACAGTTAGACTGGTTGAGATAGTGAAATGATCTGGCATCTCCCAATTTATATTTCTTGCAATCCTGATAGACATATTCACATATCAAAGCTTAGATAAATAGATTACACATAGGCCCCGTTCCAAACAACGATGGCTTCTGGTTTCTAAAAGCCAAAAGCCGTTTGGAACGTGTTCGCTTCTTAATGCAGCTTTTTCTCTTTTCCTCTTTGTTTTTTTTTCTTTTTCTTTTTCCTTTGCACTATCCATGGAGATATAATGGTGTTTTATATTTTTCCTATTTGTTCTTCATTTTCCTTTAATTGAATACCTAAAAAAAGCTAACAGCCGCTACAGTGTCATTTCAATCAAAAGCCACAACACTTTATAGCAGAGCCATAATGTCAAGTAAACTAAGGGGAAAAACTGAAGGAACATTCAATTTACAAAGAGTTACCCAATGTGTAACATCAAAAGGCGCATCAGAGGATGCAGTAAAGCAACAATAATGCTAATTATATTAAGATAAGTTACAGTTGCTACTCAACATCTGAAAATTATTAGCTCCACCTATCCAATTCCAGAGAATTACTAATTCGAAAATCTGGCATCTCAAACATATACATTTACTTCCCAGAAATGTATGACACATTATCTCTTTCTTGAGTTGATGAAGTTTAAGCCTACTTTACAGTTTCTAGATGCAAAGTTTATCCAGGGAAGAAATACAGTATATATTTCAGCTTGCAGCACTTAGCCTCTTTGTGTGTGAATGCCTGAGGTTTTTGCAAGTTTCTTCAGTTTTTATAATGAGGAATGGGATCTGTATCACAGAGTTTCATTGTAAACCAGTTGCAAAAAGATCTAACTAAAGAAACTCGACCTGCGGGGGGTAAGACGGCCCCCGGGCATTTTGCTTAAGAAAAAGATCCTCTCACGCAGATCGAGAAAACCTCCGAACCCCTGCTCTACCCTTACACAGCGGCATCATCGTCCGTGTGAGAACGACCAACGACCTGGGCGGGCCTTAGACCTGTGCTTTGGTGTGGTAGCAGGCGAGGGGATTTTTTTCCCCGGCCTGAAATTCGCTCCCACTGGGAGTCGAACCCAAGACCTGGGGGGTGCTACTAGAGCCCTTAGCCATTACGCTAGAGGCCCGTTCACCAAAAAGATCTAACTAAACAAAATGTAGCAGTTCAAAAATGCAGTTGCAACAAAATTTTGGGGGAAAAGTCATAGTGAATAGGCTCTTACTTCTGGTGGTGCAGCACACAACATGTAAAAGCAGTGATAGTTTCTTTCTGGTTCAGATATTTGACAAACACGTGACCTTTCTAGAAGATAAGTCCTTATGGCGGCTCCTGAAATTTTCCCATTCTCATCAAACTGAATCTCCACAAATTTGCCGAAACGACTGCAAAATCAAGAAAGGTAAGGTGTAAAGACAAATTGCTGTGAAGATATATTGTAACGTTGTATTAGTAAATTAATAACCATCTAAAAAAGTTAAGGAGGATTACTGCATCACATTTAGGTTTGTTACCTTGAATTATTATTCCTGACTGTTTTTGCATTGCCAAATGCCTCAAGAACAGGGTTGGACTGTGTCAGACATGTAGGTACATAAGCTTTTCCTTGAAGTCAAAAGCTGAAAAAGAACAGACCCGCAAAGTGCCATAGAAAAACGCACCTCCAGGATTTGTTGTTGCACTGACCTTCCTTCAGCTTGAGCTTTACCACCCATAAAAGCAAGATATTGCATAAGCATTTTAGTGCTTTCTGTCTTGCCAGCTCCACTCTCTCCACTTACTAATATTGCTTGGCTGACACGATCATGGATCATAAGTCTGGGCAGAAGAAACATAGGGAACTTTGTTACGATTCATATTTGAAAAGTTTAAAACCATAATGTGAGAAAAAAAAAAGCACACCTATATGAACGGTCAGCGATAGCAAATGGATGGGGACTCAGCTCACCAAATTCCGCTCCTTTGTAAATTCCCATCATGTGGTTGTTATAGAGGTGAGGAAGTCTTTGAAATGGATTCACAGCTATTAAAATATTTCCAGTGTAAGTCTGGAAGAACAATTTAATCCATTAGAGAAGCTACAAGAACATAAATAAGACATAGAAAAAAAAGAGCAAACTCATACAACCAAATAGTAACAATAACAAAACTAGTATTTCTAGGACATTGACGTTCACCCCCATGTATCATATCGAATCAGACAGGCATAACGGATCACCACATCACCACAATTTATTAGGATTCTTGTTTCAAGTATGAATTAGAACCTATGTCTAAAACAAGACTATTTATATATTTGTTCAACATAAAAGGTACACAATCAAGATCTATCTAGAGACTTTAGTATAATATTTGTTTAGTTTTAGAATGAGTTAGTGACAATGTCTGATAGCCACATGCCTGACAAGGTGGTAACAGTGAGATCAACATAGTCTATGGAGGAGGTGTAAATTGTACTAAAATGAGCATGTATAATTGCACTCACGAGAGAAAAAGGTGAACTTGGTACAAGAGTCACTAGAGTCTAGACACAGCATGATCAAATGCCACGAATTTATGGATGGAATAGCACAAAAAAAGGCACTAATTAAATGGTCTATGCATTTGGATGATGTGTTGAGAGACTCAACTTACGTATATTTCATTGAGTGCATATCTAGACTTCAGATTCTGGAGCACTCCTGGCTCATGTAAGTAGGCTAGCCTTGTCATATCCTCCACGCCACCACGTGGAGATTCAGTGTCCTTGGGATAGGCAGTTGAGACATTAGTAGTGACCTTCTTGCCAGAAGTGCAGTTTATGACTAGCTCATCTCCACTGATCTCCTCCACCAAGCCATCCATCCAGGCCTCATCTGGGTCCTCAACCCAGACATGAGAGCCCACTACAAAGCGGCTTTTGGATGCCTGCAACACGGGATTAATCAAACATATGATTTGCTGACACAGAAACAGTAGAAATCTCTGTTCCCTTAACTACTACAAAACGATAATGTTGAGTACCTAGTCAAAAAAAATATAAGGTTGAACCATTAAGGAATAAGTACATTTGTTCCCCCTCAATAATTACAAAAGTCTATATTTCAAACCCCAACTACAAAACCGGAAGTTTGAACCCCCTTCGGTATCAATACAGGGTATTTACCCCCTTAAGCATCAATACCGGGTATTTACCCCCAGGCCATTCCACCCCGGTTTTGTTCCGACGCGGCGCCAACATGGCAATGATTTTGACACGTGAGCTAGTCTTCAATTGACATAGCAACCTAATCAGATAAGAAATAAATAAATAAGAAGTGGTGGGGCCCACCCGTCAGACCCAATCTACCCATCGGCCATCGAGGCATTTCATCAAGCATGTGATGTGCACCGCCCATTGCAGACTGGCCTCGCCATGGCCGCCGGCTTCCACGGCCAAAACTCATTGCATTGCTGCCAACCAAGCTGCCGGATGTTGTCCGAAGCAAGCATGGGGGCCCAACATGCAAGTAAAGCAGGTACAGCACGCCTAGCTCGAGGTATGCGCGTCCGTCCGCCCGAGCCCAGTACGCGTCGTGCTGCGTCCGTCTCCGACAATCCTGAGCCCAACACACGTCTGCGCGCAATGTGCATCGTCGCCGTCGTGTCGCAACACCTTCACCTAGCCCGAGGCCAGTGTTGCGTCCCCGTCCGCCCGCATCCAGCGCGCGCCATGTTTTGTCCACATGCTGGATACGGTGGGCGCGTCCAGGCTTGGGGTGGCGGCGGCACGAGCAGGCGCATGCTAGCCATGGAAGCACCGCAGCGACACGAGGAAGCTGGTGTGGGGCGAGCTGTGAGTGACGCATGCATCTAGGGCGGCGGCGGCACAGTACCGCTCGGAGGAGGAAGGGGCGCGGGGCCGATTCGGTCGTTGGTGCTAGCAGGCGGATGAGGTGGGGTGGAGCGCCATGGATGGGAAGTAGAGGTGGGAATTGGGCACGGCCAGGCTCACCGTGCTTCGGGCCGCTTCGTGCCGTACCGGTTCGGCTCAGTCATCCCGTCGTGCCGTGCCGTGCCAGCCCGCCTCATCTTCAGCCAGGCTCAAGCACGGCCCAAAGCCCACCGTGCCGGCCCAAGCTCAGCCCAAAGTAACTATACACGATAAAAGCGATAGCAACAATGGTAGCGGTGACCGTTATCTTCCTTTCTCTTGTATCCGCCTTATTAAAAACCTACTTAAAATTCGATTCTATTGTCTCATGCCATTTCACCTTCGAACTTAGTCATCTAGTCCAATGGAATGCATATCTTAGTGCAAATTAGACTATGGCGTACGTGGACATCACCCGACAATCTAGCATAGGCCTACCCAACTAGTCAAATAGAAAAGCTCAAGGAGAGTCATGAGTACAATTTACTATAGTTAAGAAATCAATTTTAAATAGTTTCTGGCCAACCGTGCTCTTCGTCTTTGTCTTGGCAGAGCACGCCCGACCGCCGTCGTCGCGCCACCCACCGTCGTCTGGATTTTGAAGCCCACCACCCATCGTTCGTGCGCACGCACGCCGGCCACGTGTCGGGTCGGCCGCCGGCCGGCCGCCGTGCCGCTAGCCCAAAGAAGTCCGGCCCAAGTCCCACCTCTAATGGGAAGAGCAAGAGACAGACTGACCGAGTGAGGACGAGAAGAAACAGGAGGAGGGAGGCGGATGACTTGGAGGCTGACGTGGACATCAAAAGAGGAGGAGGAGGAGGGGGACGTACTACTCGTAGATGCCACTTCAGCAGGTTTTGACAAAGGAGTGATTTTTAACTTGTACTGACGTACGAGAGAGATAAATATCTAGTTTTATAGTTAGATATTAAAATTCAGATTTTTGTAATAGTTAAGAGTGGTCAAATAGACGTATTCTAATTATCTAATGAAAATGTTTTCATCTCCCCCGTATTGCATTGCAAGACCTATGTTATTCAGAAGCTACACCAACTTAACGTTAATCTCAAAACATGGCATTCATGCATGTTGATGTCGTGCAGATTGGCTAGAAATGTTCCTAGAGGCTGAGAATATCGTTAGGAGTGGAGCTCTGCCGCATTTAATTGCAGCCGGGCATTTTAGAAAACATTTGGAACTGTAGACACATCTGACATTATAGTTATTTTTTCAAATTTAGTCTCTAAATATTTGTTTTTATAAATTTAATCTTCTCTGTAAGCTTAATAGTCACAACAAGTGATACATATCATCTGTCATGCTACAATAGTTCGGTAGAACCTACTGAGCCACCAGGAAGTGGCATGTCGCATGTAATAAACGCATGTCATTAATCAGCATTAAATAACAATAATTAGCACTGATTAACATTAATCAATCATAATTAGCACTAATTAAGCACTGGATTGAATAATTAACGCTCATTGTGCGGCGGCTGGCACCCGTGCCGAGGTCCCTAGCTCATGAGGTACATGCTGAGCTAGATAGGTATATGAAGGAACCTAAATTTATAAAAATAAATGTTTATGACAAAATTTGAAAAATTATGTACGACATCATTTATATGAATAGTTTAACATTTGGAGCAAAGGCTGAACATGCTCATGCAGGAACAGAAGATGCAATGCAGCAAAGAATCGATTTTGATGTCAAAAGGGGAAAAAGAAGAGAAATAGGCACCATTGCACGCGATGGAACAATCAGATCGAGACCGGCGACATCAACTCCGTCCGGCAGTGCGATGCAATGCCGAGCGGTGGCACCACCGCACGGCCAAGGGCACGACGACGAGTTGGAGAGAGGAGAATCCTATCTAGCTAGGATTGTATCACCGTCCCTCGTTCATGTCATCGTCATGAGAATTGGTTGCGTTGGTTGCATGCGATGTTTACTTTTTTTAGTAGCGATCTTGGAGAGGTGGTGGAGGGAGAGGTGCCCAAGCGAGGCGGCAATGTCGAGCCGAGCGGTCCAGAAAATAAGGGTCAAGGACTAAAAACACACGGAAAATAATAAATATATAGGATAAGAATATACGTACAAAACAGGGGATTAAAATATAGAGATCTCATAGGATTGAGCGTTTGATTCGTAGAGAATGGAAATTTAAGAGTGAATAGTAATCTCATTTATTTTTAGTCCAACTGAGCACAGTAATCTTATTTTCTTAATCAAACATGCAACAAATCATTCATTTAATCACTTACAGTCGGGCCCATCAAACCACCATCCTTATCCCTCCGCATGGTCGTTCTTTTTTTAGATAACGGAATAACAATATTTCAGCTTTTATCATTCCACGAGGAATAACTACAGCCAAACAGTAACCACCACAAAACACAGACCACAATTCACCAAACGGCATTACAAAAACCCAACAAAAGAACTAAAGACCAAGGATTTAATCCTTCAATATAAAACAACTGCTCCACCCAAACTTGCTGAAAATCCCCATCACCACTCTCTCAATTCTTCTACAACCGTTTAAGAACGCCCTTCTCTCTTCCTTTTTAGATAGTTGAGCCCAGCACTTGATCCAATAAGTCTCGTTCTTGTGCTTGTTATTTTTAGTTTAGCTTATGATTTTAGTTTATAATTATTGTTTATAACTTTTGAACTGTTCATAGTAGAGAGGGTACGAAGTAACAGAAACTCACGTACGAATTTGGCTGATATAAATAAAGTCGCTACAGTGTGAAATACAATTAACTTATAAACCCCGTTTAAAAAACACTTGTTTGAGAACTAATTATTGTAGAAAAGCCGAAAAACAATTTTTACAAGCTAAAAAGAGAAGACTCGTCATCCACTCGTCACTCCCCTGCATTGTTCTCTCCATCCCAAGTGCCAAATCGATTTGGGCGCAAACGGCGGCGGCGACGGTTGCTCCAGGAGGTGGCTATGGCGGAGCGACGACAAGCGGCTGCGCGGCGAGCTGCATGTTTTTTATTTTGAAAAGAGCCGAGCGGTCTTATTTTACAAGTACGTGATTATATTTCCAGCTTCATGACACAGTTGTCCCTCTTCTCCCAACAGTAGAGGTAGACACTTTTTTTTTTACCAAAACTGAAAAATCAAACTGAATAAATTGAATATTGTGGTTTTTTTAGTCTCCAGTCTGCTATTCGGTTTTTAATTTGCTGCTATTTGGTTTTTTGGTATTCGGTACGGTAAAACCAAATAAGCCATATACCGTAATTTCGCACTAGGCCCAACAAGAGCATGGCTCACTCGCCAGGCCAAACTAGCTAGCGCACGGTCCGTTCCGCGATCCGGCTGCACCTGTAATTGCACGGCTCTCCGACGTGCAACTGAAGCTTGCGCGCGAGCGTTGGCATTGAACGTTGTTCAATGCATGTTGGACGGACCACCTGCCCGGCCGAGAAGCAACCGGAAATTAATCCGACCAGCCGCCCCGCCGGTTCCACACAGGAGCATGCAATGTATTGCATGCACATGTGCGAGCGGGACCGAAAGCACCGAGATAACACGTTGGCTGCAGCGCTTCTGCCCCTGGGATCTTGGCGTGGCACGGCGTGGTTGTTCTCTTTTCTCCGTGCGCCGCCGGCCTCTCCCGTCGACCCTACGACGACCGAGTACGTCCGCCGTGTACGCCCTAGCTTCGTCGCGGCATGTGTTAACTAACCAGCTGCTTTCTTCGTTGGGGATCGGAGATGCAGCCCCGCTGGCTAGAGAGAACTACGCCGCAGATGCAGCTGCCAAAGTGGACCTGCAGGAGGGATCGGAGATGCATGCTGCCTAGCTATCCTGCATGTGTTATGTTGTACTCCCTCCCTCTCTTTCGTACTCGACGGTTTTGATTTTTTATGGTTTTTTTTAGTTGTGATTTTAACCGTTGATTCTATAATTTTATATTAAAATATGCTAATAAAATTATAATATTATAAAACTATTTTAACGATAAATCTAATGGTATAATTTTCGTATAGTCAATTTAGATAGTTTTAAATCTATAGATAATTAAATTTTTTTTACAAAATGACATTATATATTCTAGGAAATTAAAGTAAAAAGAACGGATGAAGTACATTTGTTCTGTACGTGCCCAGAGAGAGGAGACCGGAATCAAATCGCGCTTGAACAGTTCAGCTTGAAATCGGTCGTTGTTGTACAAGGTGAAGAAGAGGTCGCACGTAGTGCATATGGATGTCTGCCTCTAGCCAGGCTGGGCCTGGGTTCGCCAGATGGATGGAGTGGCCCACGATAGACGTGCTGATACGACGATTCTCTCAGCTATAAACTAAATTAAGTGCATGAATCTTGAGACAGTGAGCACAGTTGAGTGACTCAGGGGTGAGTCGTCGCGAATCGAACCCGGCCTTCGCAGAAATCATGATTCAGCTCACAAAAAATGACCCTGTTGATTACAGGGCCTGCCCGGACCGTGCAGTCCGGCCGGCACGACCTCCGAGGTATGCATGTACAGCGAAGACGAGCTAGGCAGCTGCTGGGAGGCTGGGAGCGAGGCACGTACGTACGTACGTGCTGATCGATCAAGTGCTGACCTACTAGCCGTGTGATATGTGGCGGTGCGGCTTTTGGCTTTGGACGGGACGGACCCCCTTGCCCACGGCCGGGACACCCAGAGCCCCTAAACTCCGCGCGCGGCGTACGTGCGCGCTAGCTAGTTGCGACTGCTCGATCGTTCGTGCATGTCCATGTCCGGCCGGCCACCACCCACCCACCACGCGCCGGCCAGGCTGATTGAGCCTGCACCTGCTTGGGGCGCACGCTGGATTAGTACTGCATCAGCGCAGGCATGCATGCTCCAAACTTGCAAAAAGCTGCAGGATGCATGCGTGTAGACTCGGCGCCGGGGGAGAAGGCTGGCCGGGCGGCTGCAAGGGCCAGCCAGATCGATCGGCGTTATGCATATATGCCATGTTAGGGCCTGAAACCTGAAGCACCTACCCGTACGTGCTCCTGCAGCGGCGGCACCCTAGGCCAGTAAACCTTAAGCTAGCCATCGACCGGCCGGCGAGGCCGTTTCCGTTCGGGATCCACGCCACCTCGTCCTTCGAAACGTACGGGGCGGCAGAAGAGACGCACACGAGCTAGGCAGGCTCGTGCTTTGAGCTAAAAGCTAACCGTGCTTTTACATCGCAAACGATGTGGATCCGGTCGTTTTACAGGGCACGAACGTACTGCTCTCACGTGGTGGCACAGGATCTTCGTAAACTAGCAAGCAAGGGACTTTACCGGGCGTGAGTGAGTGACCAGGTGGCCGTTTGATTTGACTCCTGCAGCCTCTGCCCTCCACAGGGTTCTTTGTACTATCTGCACTGCTCTTGCTCTCGAACCCAATCGGCTCACATGGGCGTCTCGGAGCCGGCCCATTTTGATTCCCGAAAATACTAGTACTTTTTCCTTTTCATCTCCAGCCGAGGTTGCTGTTTTGAGTTTGGTGCGAACGCTGTGCTCTACGGGTGAAAACGGGTATTTTTAATCCATATTTTTTTTCTTTGAATTCGAAGCCAAATACGAACTGGGGTTATTCAGAATAGAGCATGGGATGAATACTTGATGGATTCATATTAGAGATGGATAAAAATAGACGGATTGTACACGCATGCATAAAGTAACATATTTGATCAAATCAATAAGTACATAATCATAATACCAAGTTATCAATCAAACCACAGTCCACAGTAATAACATAAGTACTAACCATGATATGAATTGGTACATAAGTACTGACCGACGGGCCGAGTGACCATACCACATAATTTAATTGTATCGCTGTTTAGAAATGTGTTGTTACAACCGAGAAAAGCTAGACTACCCCTAATTGCTTTTGCTAACTTCCCATCTCGAACCAATTCTTCTTGGCAAAACAAAAAAAAAACATCATAGTATGCTAAGCACTAGCTGAGATTTGAAAAGAATTAGGCAAAATGTAGACAGTGGCAAAGGTGTAGAAAATAAAAAGGCAAATTATTTCCTTACCTTTCACTTTCCTTTCTTTCTATAAAACTGTCAACTATAGTGGATTTGACCGGAGCAAAAGGAAAACAAGAACTTGCAGTAGGGAAGAAACAACAGGGAAGAACTAGCGGTTGCGATTGTTTCTCCTGGCGGTGATTGCAGAAGAGGCAGTTGTGGCTGCCGTCGTCTGGATAGGCGGGGACACGCGAGAGACGGCGGCAGCTGTGGCTCTCGGCGATGACTGTAGAGGGGGTGGCTGCAGCTCCCGGCAACTGGAGAGGCGAGGACGACGAGAAAGGCGGCGACTGGGTTACAGATTACAGTGGGGTGGGTTGTTGATCTCTTGGGTTGGGCTGACCTGTTAACAGTGGCGGAGCTAGAGCAAAACGGAGGGGGTGCAACGGGCCACGCGTGAGAGCATAGGACGGTGGAAGAATGGGCTGGACAGGGGCAAGTGAGGGTGTTTGTTGGGCTAGGGGTACACCATATTGAGCCAAGGGGGTGCACAAAGGGTGAATGTTTACTAGTAATAACTAAAAATTTTTTGGACCCGGGTTCCTGGGAACCCCCTCAAGCCCATGCAGCTCCGCCCCTGCCTGTTAAGAGTGGTAGTTGTCGGATATCTGACAAAGAAATTATCCTGATATCTGAGTTTCATACCAGATTTACCAGATATTGGCTATTTTGTATCATATCACGAATCCAGATATTGCCTCGGATCTGTCCGGATAGTTTTTTTTTTCCTGAATTCGATCCTAACTGAATCCGACTCCGGATCGGACGGGAAATATCCATCCCGTTTTCACCCCGTACTGTGCTTCTTGTCGGTTCCTTTCATGCAAGTTGGCTAAACTCGCTCAAAAATGATTAAAGAATTTTAAATTCACGAAAACAACAGAATCACAGATTAATTCTGACCATGTTATATTGGAAGCACGGCACTGTTCCATGGAGCCCGGCCTCAACCCTTTCCAATAGTGCTCCCTGGAGCTACAGGGACCCTAGCTAGATCCGTAAAGGAAGAAAAGTTATCCCAACCAACCAACCAAACAAGTGATTGGATTTGGATTGGATGCCAACCAAATTGCTCGATCCAATGACAGGCCATGATCCACCAAAACATGGGGCAGCTTGCTCTTGTCTTCCATTGGCAAATCTTTTGACACAAAGTAATGGGAGTGGTTAAACGCATGAATCTCTCAAGTGCATGGAAATTGCTGGTCATGCAAGCGAAAAGCACGTCGATCTATTTGCAACATGACAACGCCAACCGAAACTAAATAGATTCACATACACAGGACGATGAGCCGGGCTTAATTAAACAATTTTCAATTTTTTTGGTGCCACTGTACTTCCTATCTCAATGATGTAGTGTTTATTCTCATGCTGATGGGCACCTGGAATTCGCAACAGAGAACACGATGTGGAAGAATATCTAACTCTGTTTTCCAATGTCATAGCTAGTTACCACTTGACGACATGTCTTTATCAACGCCACGTCATCTCCCCAACATAAGAACATCCCAGATAAAAATTAATCACCAAACCATTTGTCTTGCTGACAAAAGGCATGCCGAAATGTGTAGAAGAGATCACTTTTTTTTCCATCAAGAAGTGGGTAAATGGCCTAGAAAAGCATATAACAAATCAGCTTGTCGAGTTTTCTTGTGCAAGTAGAGATATAGTAGATGAACCACCGAAAAAAACATGACATCCTTTCGTTCCCTTGTAGAACAATACAAGCCAAATCAAGAAACCAGAAAGGAAAGGCGAAAAGAAGCCATGGATTTGGGAGGCAGTCTGTCTCATCGACCTATTCCCATAAATGTAAAATCAATGTCCTAAGCCCCAGCCTATCATTTCCATTAGTGCAAGTTCATGTACGGAGAAGCTACAAGAGCTGTTCTCATGATGTAATTGCCCACCAAATAAGCAATTTTAACCAAGAAAGTCCAAAAGCCATTATGGCTTATGGCTTCACTCAAACAAACAAATGGGACGGTTTCTTCACCGCTGTTTCGAATAAACTTGTTGGGATAGCCTTTTTGAAATGGCTTATCGGTATTCGGTTTGTTCGTACAAGCGTTCGTGCTAGAACCAAAAACCATAAGTTATATCCATAAACTGCAGCAAAAAAAAATGCAATCTATTGTGTTCTTCAAGCGTTTCTTACAATTGATATTTTTGGAAATACTCGCCTACCTTGATGCCCGGCTAAAAGGAAGATGTTCAAAATGCTAATAATAGTACTACCTATAAAATGGCTTTGCCCTCTTCTTTAGTGCTCTTTTTTTAAGGTGCTAATTAAGGCAGTCCCACCAGATCCACCAAAACTCTGTAGTACAACGCTTTTTTTGTGCAATTGTGAAGGTAGCGTTGGTCTAAAGAAATTGTTTATTTGCAGTGGAGATCAGCAACCATGGGTACTGTGTCATGAATAGCCTTAGAGTCTATTCTTTTTGGTTGTGCTTTGTGATTTTTAGGCTATTTGTGTAAGAGATTAAAGAGTAACTAAAACTCACGTGCGGCTTTTGCCGATATAAATGAAGTCGACACAGTATGTACTACAATTAACTAGTAGACCCTATTTTAAAAAGATATTCTATTTAAAAACTAGTTACTGTAGAAAAAACCAAAAGCTGAAAAAGAACAGACCCTTATTCTTTCTGGGTTATAGTCTATGACTTATAATTTCTCCTAAATAAATAAATACGACAATTTTTAATCATTTTTTGAAGCGGTTTATTAGAATATCCTTTTCGAAGTGACTTGTCGGTATCCAATTCGTTCATACAAACGCTCACTCTAGATATCAAAATCATCAGGTGCAGCTAAAAAGAACAGATTACAGACCCAATAGCCAATATGGCAAGTTCCACACATGATGACTTGTGAACTGTGATCGATTCACAGTGTTATCTTACACTCCATGCAAGCCAATCAATTAAACATTGAGTTGGTCCTTTTTAGGGAAACATGTGTTTTCCCTTCTTCTCGCTGTTTAAGCTAGCAGATGAAAGAGTCTCGAGGAGCCATGTGCACGGACACCAAATACCTTGGAACAGTGGCGGATCCAAGATTTCGTCGCGCCCCGGGCTGAATGCTAAAAGGCTATCAGCCTAGAAGTAACATCAATTTTTACCCACACAACATCGTAACAAAAGTATATCGCAAATGTATCATTGACATGAAATTTTAGCTCAATGCTTTAACATACAACGTAATAAGAAAAATATGGTAAAAACAAGGATATGACATACCGTGATACGATATTTTACGAAAACAAGAATACAGCGATACGGCGAGTATATATGTATTTAAAATTTTTTAAAATATAGATAGACTAGGAGAGAGCAAAAAACTGATATTACCTTGATAAATGCTATATATTCCAATATTCCTTGCCACTTCAATCTTGCCGGTCTCTGGCTTGTTAGAATTAGAAGTAACTTTTGATTTACTCTCCTCAGGATCTACAAATTGCACAGACGAATAAGGTTCTCACCTCTAACTGTGACATGGGGAAGCAAGTATAACAAACTGATGTGTAACTTTAAGTCCAAGTACCATGAATTTTTTGTGGACTAGGAAATTTCATAGATTTACTTGTTGCGCAGCCTCGGTAGTCAGTTGAACCGGATTCTTGAAAGTGAATCGATCGCTCGGCCTCGGTCAGTTAAATGAATCCATCGCATTTCGCCATGACGCGTCATTGCGTCGCCTCGGCCATTCCGCCCATTCGGCGTTTCGGTGACTCATTTCGCCATAATGCGTCGCCTCGCCCATTCCGCCCCCAGCCCGTCTCCTCGTCTCATCTCACACTCTGGCTCTCTGCTTCGGTGCTCCCTGGCTCTCACTCTCTGTTCCGGTGCTCTCTGCTCGCTGCTCGGTTGGCGCTCGCCGTGCTCGGCTCTCTGCTCGGGGCTCGGCTGTCAGACCCCAGATTTTTCAATCCGGAATCTACTGTATCTACTGCACTATTCCCTGGATCAGTAGTTTGTGCACACAGTAACATTGCTGAATCATTTCATACATCGCTTAACCATTCATTATATTACATAAATTGAAATACACCGCGTCGGGTGATTAGTGTTTACAAAAGGGGCCGCTTTGGCCAAATGCCTTCATTACACAAATGCAGCGGAAATTATAGCAAAGCAAACCCAAATCCACAGGCAAGCGGCCAGTAGGGTAATGTGTACAATATATGCCACCAGGGTCCCGGTATCATAAATGTACACAACGCCTAGAGTCCTTGTCTATGCCTAACCACCGAGGCCTACGCCGTAATTATCGCCTTTGCTTCCGTCGACGTTGGCGGGGGCCTCCTCATAGGCGTAGTGTTCTTGAACTCCTGTTTCTGAATTGTATCGCAAGAGCGAGAATGAGCACTCCGACCCCGTGCTCAGCAAGCCAACACACAGAATGCAGTACTTAAACATGTCTGGCTAATCAAAGGAAGGCTTGGGCTCATTTTATTTTGCGGAGAGTGCTTTTGAATACAATTATAGGAAAATCCTGAGACCTAGCAATTTTAATCTCAAAACTTTTGTTTATAAAGTAAGATGATCATATAATTGACACAGACACCATCCACCATTCCATGGCATCTACACCATATAACAATTTCTTCAGCGTTATAGCCGCTTAACTTACCACTGGGACGACACCCAGGACAATTCCAAACCAGGGCAGTCCTTCGCCCTTCAAGTTTCCATTCCGGCTTCAATGTTTTTAAAAGAACTATATCCAGCTAAGTTCCCATGTTCGCCCTTGACCGTGGGCACGGCTATTCGAATAGTTTTGACTCGCAGAGTTTGTACACTTTCACCACAAGAGACGCTTTACTCGTTGCCCCACACGATTCCTTAGCCGTGTGGTTGAGCCAACCATCACAAAGACTTTTCAAAGTACCTCGCCCTTCCATCATTTCACCCTATGGGTCGCTCCCACTTGCGGTGGGTCCCATACGTTGCGGGATGTTCTCCTTCGAACGCCTAGCACCGGTTCCCCACCCTCGCTAGCCCGCCACGCAGAACTTCACCTTCCACCGGTGTCCCATTCAAGCCGCCACACGCATCGCCGCTTGCACTCTCCCACACCTCCTCCCGGAAGGATGACTTTCAGGTCCGATAAATCTACTAAGCCAAGTTGTATTTACAGACTTGTGGTTGTACTGCTTTACACGGGTTGGCATGACAAGATTCAGTCCTTAGTGGTATCTCGGGCGGTTCTACCACAAACCACACTCGTGCACCATCGCACCATACCCCGAACCATCCGCCCGGATATTTAAGCATGTTGGGGTTTTGGAAACATAAAATAATCATATCCAACATTTATCATCATTACCACCATGATCGCCCCAACCAAATTTTTCTCATGATTAAAAGTGATGTTTGGGCGCTCTCGCGCCCATGAGTATCTAAACAATACTACGCATGGCATATAATTACGGACTTATTTTCGAAAAGTTACTATTATAATTTGTGCTAGGGCGACAATGTTCACATGTTCAAGGATCTCAAAGGAGGGATAATATTAACCAAGTACACAATGGGATATAACTAGAATCTTAAATTAACATGTATTTGCATATAACGTAACAGCATGCAATTTGATAATTTAAACAAAAGTAATTTGCAGAAAACGTAGGTTCAACATGATCAAAGTATTGACTCGCCTTGGTCACAGGGGTCGGTTTCTTGGTGGTCTGGTGCTTCTTGTGCTGCTGCCTCGATATCTTCCTCTTGAGCCTCGTAGGCTATTTAATCGTACGGAATACCCAAATAAAAGAAAAATAACCAATCAATAAAATATCACCAGAAATTCAAATGAACTCAAAAAATTATGGTTCTGGTTCCATTAGATAGATCTTGAATTTAAACGAATTTAGAAATTTGTTTCATTCAATTTGGAGCTAAAATGAAGAAGTTATAAGCAGTCAAAATTTTCGGTTCCAGTCAAATCCAAAAATTTTACAATTCTGACATGTGGGGCCCACTGTCAGCCGCTATTCATTTTAATTTTTCCATTTTATTTTCTTTTTCATTCTTTGTTTCTCGACATGTGGGTCCACACATCGACAAATGAAAATAAAAGAATCGCTCGATCACAGCGCGAGTCGGCTCGAGCAGCACAAGCGGAACGGGGAGAAGAGATTAACGCAGATAACCGCTCGGTCGTCCGAGCCTTTCTTACCCTATAAGGGTAAATACCCCTTTTGAGGTGGCTGTGGAGGGTGCCGAGCAGAGGAGGAAGAAGGCGATGGCGACGGCGGCGAGAGGCGGCCGGAGAGGTGCGGGCGTTCGGTGAAATGCGATCCTCGAGGTGCGTGGAAGGCGATGGTGCGGTCGCCCGGGGCTGAGGAAGTCCGGAGGTGGGTCGGCAGCGTACGGTGGCGGCGGTTTAGAACGGCTCTCGGTGACGGCGAGGTACGGGCAATGGGAAGCTCGGGCGAGGCCGGGGATGGCTTCGCGGTGCTTCGGAGATGGTGTGGGCGAAAGGAATTGGCTTTTGGTGGCTCGGGTCGAGAGATTGCGCGGGCGGCCGGAGTTGGGGACGATGAGGGCTCGCCGGCGATTGAGTGGATTTGGGCGCGATTGTCTGCTGGAGAACGAATCTGGCGAGGTGTGGAGCTCAATGGGGGTCCACGGCCTTTTGTACATGCGCGAGGAGAGCGGCAACGGCGCGCCTGCGTGCAACATCGCGTCGAGCCGCGGTGGCGAGGCGGTAGGGCTGCAGCGGCGTTACGCGTGTCTTGGCCGTGACGACACACCGCACGCCACGCCCGGGGTGGTTGCCTCTGCGCACCGCTTCCCTCCTCCTTTGCCCGCGTGAAATGGCGGCGGATCGGCCGCGGCGACGCAATGGGAAAAGCTCGGGCGGTGGCGTCAAGTCAAGGGCGACGGGAGGGGCGCAGGCTTTCCACCTGGGCAACGGGGTGACGCGGCGGGGCGAGGCTGTGCATGCGCGCCACGGGGAGCAAAAGCTCTGCCCGTGGTGCCAGCACGTGCCCGCGCGGGAGAGAAAAGGAGCGACGACGGCCGACAGCATGGGCCCATCGGTCACGGAGAGAGAGAGGAAAGCGCGATGGCGCAGATGAAGCCGCGTGGCGGAGAGGGTCGATCGGGCGGCCGGTGCGGTTTAAGTGAGGGGAACGGAGGAGATCGGCCGAGGCGACGGCGGTGAGAGAGATGCCAGAGGGACGGGCGGATGGGCCGAGGCGCGCGGAGGGGAAATCGCGCCGCCCACGCGCGAGCGGGGTAAGGGGAAGGCGGGATCCGCTGCGACGTGGCTCAATCCCACCCGTCCGGTGTCGGACGGAGGCGGTGGATTTTCTGATTTCTTTTGGATTTTAAGTTTTGCTTTTAGAAATTACCGAAAATCCCAATAAGTCCTAAAATAGGAAAATGCTTCCAAAAATTCTAGGAAAATTCTCGAGGTTCTGGTAATATTCTCGACTTAATAAAAATATTTCCCACTAAAGTTGGTATTTATTTTACTTACTTCCTTATTTTTCATGCCATTGTTTTTCCAAAATAATATTCTATGCCCTAAATCCAATTTCTTTATTTACTTTTATGGATCATCTTTTCAGATTCTTGTTTACAATTGTTTGTCTTTCTCTTTTATTAATTCTTTAATTTCTCGAACCTTAACCAAATTCGAAAAAGCATCGAAAATCCAAATCCAAATGGAATACATTGCAAAAGAAATTCAAAATCCTCATTTTCTAATCCCAATTTTGGGATGTTACATCGGCGGCGCTGCGCGCTCGCGGTCCACGAGGCGAGGGGCGAGGCCGAGCGCGCGAGGCGCAGCCGCGTAGGTCCACGACCACGACTCCACGAGCAGCGGCGCAGGCGAGGGCGGCGGCCGGCCGTGGAGGCGCGTGTAGGAGAGGACTGGGCTCAGATCTGAGATCTGATCTGGGCAGCTGGGAGCTGGGGATTAGGGTTTCTTCTCGTTCTCTTGTCTTGTGGATGATTCATGTATGGCCTGTTGACTCGATGGGCGAATTTGTCTGCAATAGGCTGTCTCATGTATGGGCTGTTGTTTGGGCTACCAGGCTGCTAATTTTGAAGCCTCGGGCTGGGCTGCCAGGCTACTAATTTTTGAGTATATATTATAGTGGGGTAGTATTGGTTAGTATTGCTGGGCCTCGGGCTATAGCCTACCCAGCCCGAGGCCCAGTTCCGCCCCTGCCTTGGAAGAGTGTATAAGCAAGTGGCACGTAGTACATTTGGAAAGTACTTGTACAGATGCAACGGTATGACAAGAGATCTGCACTTGATTCAAAATAAAGGAGCCAAAAGAAACTGGCCCCATGTACAAGCTGAAAAGAAGGGGCTATAGTATAGTATCATGCCAATTTCTAATTGCGCATAGGGCATGCTTCGCCCAGACGTTGGGTCACACCTGGGCAGCCCGATCCCAGTTCGACGGTCCAGATTACATGTGTAATCAAGAGTTGAACCAGATGTGCATGTGCTTGTTGAAAAATAAGACCAGTTGCCTGATCTAATGTTGTGCAATTAGATATTAGGCTTTCGAGGTCAATCAGGAGAAAGTTAAATTGTGTATTTGTCTGGCTATCCTCTGGAAGTTCAGTGTCTAGTAGTAAATTACGTAATGGTGAAACATCTGATGCGTTTTAATTATGTGGTTTCTGACATTAACCCGTAGCCTCTAGGAACAATAGCACTCAAGATATCTGAAGAAGGTACCAGCACCTAAATGTTTTAGCCTTATCTGGAACCACTTTCTCCCTTTTCCTGAAGCAAAGCTTTCGTCTGGAAGTTGATATATTTTGACTCGATCGGTCGACCTTTATAGCTCGGCTGGACAATCATCCAAACTAGATCTAGACAAGATGTCCATCACCGAATTTAAGAAAAGAAAAGAAAAAAACAGAAGGGAAGGAAACCAGAAAGCACAAGCTAGCACTGATGATCTTACTCGCACACACAGAAACAGTAAGTAGCAGTGAACATGACGTGAAGCTGATCCCCTACGTGTCACCCGGCTCCATGCACTGACAAAATATTTTTCATGCATCCAGTATATATACAAAAACATTAATCAATCTGTCCATGTACAGCAAAGATGCTAGCTACTCCCAAGCATAATAAAGTAATAATATAAATACATTGATCTACCCCATGCCATGTATGTACCACAAGCCAGCAATGACACCAATCTACCACACACACAAAGCCACAGACATGTCTGTTTTTTCGGTTGTGCAATGTGCATCTGCAGGGAGCATTTGTGCAAATGATTGAAGAAGGGGACCCTTCCTTTAACTTGTGCAGCGTGGCGTGGTCCAGATGTTGGCATCAGTGAAGTGTCACACTGCCCTCCTCCTCCTCCTCGCCCAATAATTCTGTGCCACACACATGGGGCGGATCCGGCCGTTGGATCGCCGTGGACGGCCGCGATTGATGCCGCTGGCGATGATGCGGACTTTTCATCAGATCAACAACCCCGTAAGGCTTCCCTGCTAATACGGCCATGTTTTTTTTAGCTTTCCATAGTTTTTGATTTCGATTTCTCTAGAAGCAAAAATAAATGGAATGGTTTCTCGAAGTCATTTATCTAAACAGATTTCTAAATTTAAAATCGTGTACATCAAGGTTCCAAAAACCGGAACCGGAAGAAATCCCGGTCGGCGGCCGGTAACCGGAAAAACCGGTAAAAAAACCGGTCACAATTTGAAAATAAAAATTTGAATTTTGAGATATTTTGAAACCAGTAACCGGAAAACCGGAAAAAAAAACCGGCCAAAATTCGAAAAATCAAAAAATTCATACCGGCCGGTTTTTTGGTTACCGGTCTCCACCGGTAAAACCGGTAACCGCCGGGATTTTAAACCATGGTGTACATCATCCATATCGCTGTTTCAAAAAAGTAAATAAAAGTCAATAGCCACAACAAAAAAACCAAATATTTCATCTCTAATCCCGTGCAGCAGGTGTACTGAGGGGTTAGAATAGGGAACAGGGTACCTACATGACGGGGAGAGGAGGTTGGAACAAAACTCATATAACAGCAAGATGAATGTGCCAAAGCTACAAAACTTGATGCCCCCATCATTGCGTACCATTTGTAAATTGGCTCACAGATCCGAAATTTTTTAGCATGACTCGTTGGAGTTTGATGAGAATGCGTTCAAAAATGCTTCCAAAGCAGAAGACCCTGTAGTACACCAACTCCCCTTACAGTAGAAGAATAAAAACCCGCAATACATGTTGTTCTGAATTTGAATTTTGATACGACCGGTGTATAATAAAAAGATTTTTTTTTTGCCGAGAAGAAAATTCTACGAGCGCGTGCGCGCGGTATTCTCTGCGCAAGGTCTTTGCTCCATGGGTTTGATTTGACTAGAGGGTAGAAAGAAATTCAAAAGCAGAGAGAATATTAATGGCCTGTTTGTATTAGGTTTTACCGATAACTTTTGGCTGTAGTAGATAGAAACGGTTCATAAATAATAGTGACTAGAAACGGTTCATAAATAATAGTGACTGATGAATAATAGTGCATTATGAAAGAAAGATGATATAATGAAAAATATTATAACATTTGAATCGCTATGCGACTTACATAATTATGGCATAATAAAATACAAAATGCGTTATAATATATAAAAATGTAAAATAGTGGCTGATAAATAGTAGTGATTAATAAAAGTACTTATAGAAGCTGACATATTTATATTGATTTTGGTTTCTATAAACAGAAGAAAAGGTAAAGATAATAAGAATAGGTCTAAGACCTTCTTGTTTCTTTTTTCCGGAGTGAAATCCATGACAGGGGCATTGGGATCTCGTTCTTTCTTCACTTGCCAAGAATTTTGTCTCGCCAAGTCAACTGGTGTTAGGCCTAGAAGAGAAGAGACGTTTCCAGCGACATCTAGCGGCAACCAATGTGAAGTCGATTGGACAAAAGGCAATTCTTTCAGGCTAGCTAAAAGCTACCTGAAAAGTAAAAAAAAAAAGGATCAACAACTACTTGTATGGACCATAAAAACTTTCAGACCCGTTCGGTTTTTTTGGAACGTAGAAATTCCCTATTTATGTGGAAATTAAATTGTGTCCAGCAAACTTCTGTGAAATGCTCCGTAGCCACTTACCGCATACTCTGTGTCGAGAATTATTTTGCATTAGCAGACTCAAATTCGACCAAACAATGCGATGTCACGCATAATTATTGCACGTGGAGGCAGTTAACCCACGGTTGAAAATGAAGTGCTAGTAATCTATTATCTATTTATTACTAAAAGTTGATAATATGTGTTTTAGAGTGACTTAGAAAAAGAGAATCTAGTAGAAATTCTCACAAAAAAGTAAAACATATGTCGCTTAATTTAGTGTATCTGAACACAAAAAAGTAAAACATATGTCGCTTAATTTAGTGTATCTGAATTATAACGGCTCAGATTAAAAGAAAGAGTCTATATCAAATACAATCCAAATAAAAAATAAGAAAATTAGTAGTTTGATTTTCATATAACTTCCAAAGTAACAGCTATAACCAACTAAAATTTGAAATAACAATTAAATGAAAATTAGCAAATTAAAAGGAAAAGTTATTGTCAAGTACAATCCAAGTTAACAAAATTTAAATTAAAAATAAAAATTATATACTAAAAGTTGATGACATGCCTTTTAGAGTTGCTAAGAAAAAAAAGAGAATGTGCTAGAAATTATCACAAAAAAACATTTAGCCCTTAATTTAGAGGATTAAGTTATAATGGCTCAGATTAAAAGAAAGAGTGCACATCAAGTAAAATCCAAATTAAGAAAAAATCGAAATTAAAAATAAATAAAAATTAATAATTTGATTTCCATACAACTTACAAAGTAACATCCATAAATAACTAAAATTTGAATTAAAAGGGGAGTCTATAAGGAGTACAATTCAAAAATATGCAAATTCATAATAAAAATTAAAGGAAATTGGCGATTGTTTTTAATTCTAAACTAAGAGAAACATAGAAAATTTTGTTTTATTCAGAATTAAAATTCCTGAAATATGCTAATTCAACAAAAAAGTATGAAATTTGATTTGTATATATAAATTAGGAATCAAAATCTATTATATGATAAAAGTCGATGACAGGTAGTCTACAGTTACTACGAAAAAAGAGAATATGCTAAAAATTCTCAAAAGGGAAAATATTATAACTCTTTATTTTGTGGACCTCCATGGGATGGAGAGACTATGTAGTACAAATATGCATTGCAATAATGAAAGAAAGAGTTGATGATGATATAAATGAAAAATGTTATGCTATGCTATGCAAGTTTTGGGGAAGAAAGTTTTGGTCATAGGTGACAAGTATTTGGAAACAAAGTGAGTATTTTCTCTTATAATATATAATACTAAAATATGATAAATGGAGTTTTGTAATGATCTATTTTTTTTAAAAAGCAAAACCACACATATATTGCCAAGTCATTTAAACATGTTTTAAAAGTGATGTCCGTGGAGTGTGCGAGCTAACTTGTTAGTTATTTAAATATTACTACCACCTGTCAGTAGAGAAAAGGGATGGACTTTTTTGACTGTGGTTTATGACTTTTAACTTAAAATTTCGAATTCTAGCCGTTCACAAGCGAGAATATGGAGAGATACTTATGTGTGATTTTGATCGATATAGATAAATTCGATATAGTATCTACTTTTATCGACTTATAGATCTTACCTTAAAAACACTTTGTTTAAAAGCTAACTACTATAGTATAAACTAAAAATCATAAATTATAAGGGAAAATCCAGCCAAGAAGTTTGTAATTGCAAGGATGAGGCAATTCGGCTTCGACGACCTTGCCTTGCAGCCTTTTCATCTTCTTTCTTTCCGTAAAGAAATGCTGTCTTCGATATACCTTACTCGGAATGGGGCTTCCCTATCCCCTTCTCCCTATTCCCCTCCCTATTCCCTCAATCTAAACCACTCACATCTCATCCAATGGCTAGGTTTTTGTTTATATTTTCATCATTTACTCATCCATAATAAATAATAAAAAATACAGAAAAAAATAAAATTTATTTTTTTATTATAATTTTTTAAGGAAAAATAAAATTATAATAATTTCTGTAAAAATTATAATAAAAAATAAATTTTATTTTTTCTGTATTTTTTTATTATTTATTATGGATGGGCAAATGGTGAAAATATATTAAAAAAAACTAGTCATTGGATGAGATGTGAGTGGTTTAAATTGAGGGAATAGGGAGAAGGGTATAGGGAAGCTCCATTCCCTTACTCGGCCCGATTGATTCGCAGTCACGTGATGCAGCAGGAATATAAGAAGAATGTTGGTTAGCCTGCGTGTCCTTCAAATGATTTGATCCATGCATGCAATGCAACTGGCCACAAGTCCGATCGACCTTGACCACGAGAGCAAGGAAGTCTCTCTCCTCAACAAGCAAGCAACAGAAAAAAAAAATCCAATGGATGATACCTTTCAGCCACCACTGATCTAATATAACACCCATCGAATCGATAGTAAGCGGCTCCAAGAGAAAAGCAAGCGGTTCCAAGCAGCACTGCGTTGTTTGACTAGGCAAGAACTGTTGCTTGACTGTTGGACCTGTAACTATTTTGGCCAGCTTCACTGCTGCTACATATACAACGTAACATTGGAAACGCTAATAAAAACTGCGCTAGGACACTGTTTTTATCTGACAGGTGAGTGAGTTTGCCCTAGTAAATGCAGCCTGGCCGTCTGCGCCTCTCGTGATCGCAGGAACTAACTAGCTGGCTAGTAGTACTAAATACAGCAGTACTACGATAAGATTGTGCTCTACGTTCAGTAGCAGCTGCCAGCACTAACACTAGCCACTAAACAAATGAATTGTCTGTTTTTTTTCTTAGATTTGTTAGTCTAATAAATAATAATTTCTGATCTACCACCATTTTCTTCCTTCCTTTTCTAGCTAATCTCCTGTCACCGACCACCCCGCATCTTAGATACAACAGTACTATTTTATTTTTATATATATATATATATATATATATATATATATATATATATATATATATATATATATATATATATATATATATATATATATATATATATATATATATATATCATCGATTTGGAAAGGAAGCCATTGATTCAGTGTATGCCTCCATATGCTAAAATTAGTACCCCCACATGTCAAGAATTACATCTATTTAAAAGAAAGAAAGTTTAAACACGTTGAAAATAGGGATAGAAAAGAAAAGAAAAACACGCAGAATGTTGGCAAAACAAGACACTAAAAAATGCGTGTAAGTTGAAGTTGGCATGACATAAAATACCAACCGACAGTGAAAAGGGAATAAAATAACAGAAACTACTTGAACCGATCGAGTATGATCCACTAGCCGATCCGGCCTGAAGCCAACGCCAGCCCAAAGCCCAAGCGTTCAAACTAGCACCAGCCCCAAGTCAATTAAGTAGGCAACGCCAGGTCCAAATGACACCTTACTTACTTTCTCCTATTCCCCACGCCATGCACGCAATCTTTGGTAAGTTGGTCCTTTCGTCTGCAGTGGTGATGGGCCCCGCGCTGAAGCTGCCGTCGTCCAGAAGAACACCGGCCGCTTCTCGCCTACGCCTGCGTGCGTCGGACTCGGATGGTATGGTTAGATTTCTCGCTGTGTTAATCTCACTGCGCGCGCATACAAATGGAGTAAATCTGGGTATATGTATCAATGTATGTAGTATGACTGACGGTCATGGTAATATATGAGGTTGTCCATTGACCACTCGTTGTCTCATCTTGACAGACTGGCTCGTTGCTTCAAAGTTCAATGATATTCATAGCTAACAAAATAACGATCAGCCGACTAAAATAGGTACCAAAATTTATGATTTAGATTTTAGGGTTTCAATTCTATGATCTATAAAATATTTGTAGATTAAAGCTTTAATATTAGAATTCCCTATTTTAATTTTTACAACAATTGAATTAGGGATTTTTCAATGTGTTTCAATATCTAATTCAGTGTGTTTCAATAGCTAACCATCTTTTGTTCTCGAATTCATCCTAAATCAGTCACTAATAATAGGTTTCTTTATTTTGATATGTTGTCTGACAAATAGTTATTTATCAATGAACTTTGTCATAAAGTTAGTTGATATTATAAAATTTAAAATGTATTACTATCTACTATATTATTGATAGATGTAGTAATAAGTATATACATAAAGTATAAGACTATCGTATTATTTTTTTGTTCTAAATCCGTCACTGGCATGCATACATAGCTATGAGCTAGTTGTAACTTAATTTTCACCTGGACAGGGGAGCTAGCCGGCCGGCCGGCCGGCATGGGCCCGGGCTCGTGCAGAGATGGGGATGGCCGTGACTCGGGACCATCTCCGCCGCCATCCTGGCCGGCCGCCACCGGCACAAAAAGGTCTAGAACATATATACTTATCTGTTGAAGTGTTGATCTGTTCATGGGCGCGCGTGCAGGCTTTCCACCAGGGTTGAGCAATCGTTGTGCGTTACAATTTTGTCCTTAAGTAACAGGAGAAGTAGTCGAAAAAAAATCATAGTAGTATAGCAAAGATCACCACATTGGGTCCCTAATGAGTTTAATTTCTCGAGATGAACGCTCACCCGCTACCGCTAATGATCTTCTTCGATCAACTGGACCGTTGGATCTGAATCGTACAGCTAGAGAATGGTTTTTACCGTGTAAAGTTTACTTTTTTTCGGATCTTGAACTAGGGGGTGATCGTTTTGGTTTCAACTTTTAGCTTCCGATTTATTTTTACTATTTATAAATTTCGTCTTTTTCTGAACTTTTGGTTTTTTGTTGAACTTTTTTGCCGGTTCTTTTTTCCCGTATTTGTTTGTATTATACGTAATGGGCTAACATATTTTTTTATATTTTTTAATTTTTTTAAATTTAATTATGCTAAATAAGCCTCTGTCAACTACAGTACTTTTCAGCCATAAACCACAAAAAAAACCCAAATGATCGCTACCTTAAGAGATCATCTCATTTCAATTTCATTAATTTCACCAGAGCTTGAGAGCCAATTCAACGCGAGTACTACTACTCCATGAAAACAACAGGTTATGAATACTGAATAGGCGGTCCTATTTTCTGGGACGACATGAAACAAAACCTGAACATACATTTAGGACGAGATGCACCGCAACACTTGCTGCAGAGCGTTCATCTCGAGAAATTTGGAGTGGTAGTACTCTCGTCCTAAATGTATGTTCAGGTTTGCAAAAACGTATATCATAAGGAAATTATTTAACCTTTTTAAAATTTGTTTTTATTAGTAATCTCTCGTCTAATTTATTATCAAATCTGATCATTTTGATCACATCAACACCCGTAACCGCAACAGCGTTACAAAACAACGCTGCCACGCCACTCAACATAGAGTGGCATGATTTAGTTCTGCTACGATGACTGGTATGTCAGTGTTGTTTGGTCACAAAATGACCCAAGGCGTGATTAAAATGGTTATATTTGGAAATAAGTTGTGCGAGGGGCACCAATATAAATAAATTAAAAAGAGTTAAATAATAAAAATAGTTCTCTGGGACTGCACACACAACAAAGCAAAATTTGACAATATGACTGACACCCAGGTAAAAACCACCACTAAAGAATTCGTATCCATTCTGCTGGCATTTCTGTGTGTTTCTCCCATCATCAGTCAAACAGCGAGTCATGCGTAATCTTTTCTGAAAAATGCGTAATATATGTGCAGCTAGTACATGCAGATGCATGTGTGGTGAGCAACTGAGCGTGTTGGTGCAATCCTCTCATCATGTCTTGCTGATGGCTAGGCCGGCCAGCATTATCGAGTGGGATGTCGCTGTAACAGTGTGTTAGGGTGGCTAGTTGCCTTTTGAAATGTGATTCTTAGCCTGAACAAAAGGGGGGTGGTGAGTGACACTGACGGATATCTGATCGTTGGTTGTAAAAAATGCCTTTCCAAGGAAACAGAAAGGTACCGCAACAGCAAAGCTAATTGCAAACACAGTTTACATGCACGTACTCTATTATGCAATTATTGATTATATTCTATTTAGAACAACTTGCTGGTGAATCATTTGGGCTTATTTTTGGTGGCTTATGGCTGAAAAGTATTGTAGCTGACTGAAAAAACACTGTAGCTGACAGAGGCTTAATTAGCATAATTAAATTTAAAAAAAATAAAAAAAAATATGTTAGCCTATTACGTATAATACAAACAATTACGGGAAAAAAGAACCGGCAAAAAAGCTCAACAAAAAGCCAAAAGTTCAGAAAAAAACAAAATTTATATAGTGAAAAATAAGCCGGAAACCAGAAACTGAAGCTCTTTTGATCACCACCTAGTTCTCATGCTCGTATGTGTTTGGCCAACCAGCCAACGAAACTCTGAGGCACATGCACCAATAGTACCTGAAATTCATAAACTATTTTGGATATATACAAAAATTAAGGATACTTTTATAAGGTTTATCTACCATAAACTGAAAATTTGCAATCTCACATCACAACTCTCCGGTGACATTCGAAAAAATCGAAACAGTACATATAGGATTTAAAACAGTGGACAATCAAGTAAGTTATTGTATATATTCAAGTGTGATATTGTGTACCATGCACCATGTTTCAAGAAGAAAACGACAAAATTATAGAGCAGATATTGTATTTTCTTCTTCTAACTTTGCCACTACAAGCCGTTGGATTGGAGCTATACATCCAATGGCCGAATATCCTCCTACTCCGCCTATTTATTCATTTGCCCTCTTGCCCGGCCCTTCCCCATCCACTTCTTTCCCTAGCGCTGCAATTCTCTTCTCCCCTTCTCCTATTGTTGTTTTTGCACCATTGGCGCGTGCCTCTATGTGCTACCCTCCTCCCTTGCCTCACTTCTCGCTTCCTTGACAACGACCACCACCATGGTCAGCATCATGCGCTATCGCCGCTACTTCCTATGGCAACAGCTGCCGTCACCATCCACCATCGAAACCTTTTAATCTAAGAGATCTAGGGCCAAGCAGATGGGCGAAAATGTAAAGGATTCGTGTTCTATCGCTTGTGTGACATCGTGGCTGCTTTCTCGCTAGGTCTCCAAGAAGGAACACTTTCTTTTAGCAATTTTCTTATCTACGGAATTTCAAAACTTCCCTTTATACAAATTTTGCTGAGCCAAACACCCCTTGTCGCCCCCACCACCAATAACCCTTTGATCTAAGAGATAAAGGGCAAGCGGATGGGTGAACTTGTAAAGGCTCCATGCTCTAGCCCTCATCGCTCATTGTCGGTCATCACTTATGTGCCATTGTGGTCGCTATCTCGCCAAATCTAGTAAAATGTACTCTCTTTTTTTTCACTCATGAGTAGGATTACAGCCACAGAGAATGTACTCTTGTTTTTAGCAATTTTCTTATCGATGGAATTTCATAACTTGCCTTACACAAAGTTTGCTGACCCAAAACACCTAAATACACGAAGAACACTTAGCAAGCATTGCTACATCTGCATGTGCATATGAATTACCTTATTGTCAAGCATCAGAACTAAACCACTAAAGGGCTGTTTGGTTACCTGCATCGGGGTGGCTCGCACCAGCGCATGCAGGGAGATGGTGTTTGGTTGCCTGCATCGGGGTGAGAGCCTGCACGAGCAGATGCAAAAAATCAACTGGAGTCAGGCTGAGGAGAAACGCGGCTAAGGACCTTCTCTACTCAGCCTGAGCACGCTCATGCAGGCAACCAAACATGCCATAACTGATCACAACCCAGCACCCTGATTCATCTTCACAACAAACACACCACCTCAGATATGATCACAGAAAACCACACCGCTAGCTCACACTTTTGCACCAGTAGGGCCCCCCCCCCCCCCCGCCACCCAACCTCCCCAGGACAAATTCCACGTCAATGACCCAGCTAAGAGAAAAGAAATAGCCAAGAAAAGAAAAACCAAAAAGCAGAAAATACCTAGAAGAAAACAGATACATGCAGAGAAGAAAAGAAAGGAAAAGAAAAGGCAACGGAAACATAGACAGCCGTCCAGAGCAGAGGAGGAGGGAGGGGGAGGGAGCGCTGATCCCCCACCAAAGCAAATCCAGCCGTCCACGCCGGCGACAGGCGTCGATGTACGGAGATCCCCCCCTCCCTCTTCGGTGAAGCGAGCGAAGCGAACCTCGATGCCTCGTGCTCCGCCATAACCCCCCCGTCCACTCCCACTGCCACTCTCCTCTCCTTGCCTTTCTCCTTGCAATCCCACGCCGCCGGTGGTGGTCTCCGTCTCCGTCCGCACTCCCTCCCATTCGGCTCGTGCCGACGTACGAACAGAGCAGGGCGGCGCGGAGCATGCGGTTGGCTTTTCACCGCGGGTTGGATGTTCTGCGTGCGTCGCGACGAGCCGCTCTCCGCTGGCACCCGCACCCGCACGACAGAAAGCGAAGATTCTCGCGCTCGCCTCCCATCCCCTCCTCTTCCTCCTCCCGTAGCCCAGATCTGCTCGCCCCCGCGCGCGGCCTCGCCTAGATTCGCCGCCGCCATGCGGTTGCTGCTGCGGCGGCCGTGACAGAGCAAGGGGATAGTAAGTGGGGGAAAGTTGGTTTTTTTTGTTCCCCTCTCCTCGCCCGATGGGGTGCGGGCAGTCGAAGCTAGAGGAGGAGTACGCGGTGCGGCACTGCCGGGAGCGCTCCGAGCTGCTGGCCCTCGCCATCCGCCACCGCTACACGCTCGCCGACGCGCACCGCGCCTACGCCGAGTCGCTGCGGAACGTCGGCGTCGTACTGCACGACTTCCTCCGCGACGTCCAGACGCTGCCCCCGCCGCCGCCCGAGCCCACGCTCCACCTCCCGGCCCACCGCAAGGGTGACAACCTCCCAGCCGCTTCGCCCTCCCCCGCCCCAGCAATCGCCTCCTCCTCCGCCGGGCAGCCGCCGCCCGTCGCCAAACAGGTCAGAATCGCCCCCGATGACGAGCACATCCATTTCCACTCCGACGAAGACTCCGATTCTGAGTATGGTCACATCAAGTTCCACTCCGACGACGAGCCCGAGCCCCCTCAGCGCCGGCCAGAGACCGTCCGGTCCGCCGGGGCGCCGGCTCCTCCGCCTCCGCAGATGGGACCACCGTACGGCTCCGGGTATGGTCCACCTCCACCATATGGTTCGGGCTTCGGGTATGGATACGGCCCTGCCCCCGACTACGGCGGCATGGGCGGGGGCAGCGGCGGATATGACCCAGGCTATGGCGGTATGGGCGGCGGCGGCGGCTATGGCGGCATGGGAGGGGGTGGCGGGGGCGGCGGCTATGGAGGCATGGGAGGGGGCGACGGCTATGATCCGGGCTATGGCGGCGGCTATGACCCGGGCTACGGCGGCATGGGCGGCTACGGCCAGAGCTTCCTCAACATCAGCTACGCGCGTAGCCAGCCCCCGCCGCCGTCCGTCTCGTACGAGCATCGTCCGCAGGCAACCGACGCCAGGGTCCACTACTACTCTGGCGACGGTAGTACGCAGCCACCTCCGCGCGGCTACGGCGGCGGGTATCCCTACCCTCCGCAGAGCTCGAGCTCTTATAACCAGTACGCCTACGGTGGTTACTACGGCGGTGCTTCTCCTCCACCTCCGGCCGACATGCCGTCAACCTCCCGCGAGGAGGCCACGCCACCACCGCCCCCATCTCCACCGAGGGTGTCTACTTGGGACTTCATGAACCCGTTTGAGACCTACGAGAGCTATTATGAGCAGCCAACTGCTGATCAAGCGCCATACACTCCCAGCAGGAGTTCAAAGGATGTGCGTGATGAGGAGGGCATCCCAGACTTGGAGGACGAGGACATGGAGGTAGTCAAGGAAGCTTACGGTGATGAGAAGCACGCAGTGAAGGGTTACACTGGGAAAGGGAAGGTGGCAAAGGTGGAAGGTAGGAGCAGCACTGGGGATGAAATACCCCGCGAGTCCAAGTCATCGGAGGCGAGTAGTAGTGGGAGCAGCTTGGAGCATGACGTCCATGTAGTGGAGAAGAGTGTTGTGGGAGACCAGTTGCAGCGGTTGGAACCACGTCAGCATGTCGCTGGACTGCAGGCCACAGGATCGGAGAAGACGTACATTGATGACACTGAGGTGGTGCTGGAGATCAGAACTCAATTCGAGCGTGCCTCAGAGTCAGCTGATGAGGTTTCCAAGATGCTTGAGGTCGGTAAGATGCCATACTACCAGAAGAGTTCAGGCTTCAAAGGTTGGTGAAGTTTGTCGTAGATCTGTTATCAAACGTTTCAGTTTTGTTCTTTTGCAGTTTAATTTGACCCAACTGCCACTGCAGTGTCCGCAATGATGATTTGTGGGATTCCGACAATGGAGGAGGAGTTCCTGCGGTTTGAAGAGGACAAGGCAATGGGATGCGGCAATCTTTCCTCAACGCTGCAGAAACTGTACATGTGGGAAAAGAAGCTTCTTGAGGAAGTCAAGGTATAGAATGTGCTTTTACATCTTTGAATATGTCGGAACGATATGATTCATGAGATTGCTTCTTGGGCATTTGATATTCCCTGTTTGCACCAGCATGCTTGTAGATCTCAATTGAGAGTGCAGGGTCCAAATCCAGTATACAAAAGTTAAACATTCTCTATGCTATTGGATGATTCTAGTTAGGAGTTTCAAACTATTTTTAAGGAATAATACTTGTTTAGTTATTGACCTTTTGACATCAGTTACGGATCAAGTATCTAGTAGTAATCGGTTATATTTTATTTTTGTATTTTACGCTGTGAATATGTCCACTCTAATACTTAAGTTTGAGTTCCTTCATACAGTAAGGAAGTGTTTTGGTCCTTCTAATGACCTTTGAAATTGTGCTACCATTTCTTCAATTTTTTTCCCTTTTTAGGAAATGGCCTCTAGAAGAAATGATTGTCTTTGGTTTTATACCTTACGGCTTTATGTTTTGACCGTTTGGTTTTATTGTTCCTAGGGCTTCGCCCTGACATGTAATGCGATGCTTTTAGTTTGCCATACTTATGGGTCCATGGGTTTTTACAGTTCTGCAGTTTCCATTTCTCCAATTTTAGATTGGGTGGACTAAGGTAAAAAAAATTGTGCATTACAGACTGAAGAGAAGATGCGAGTATTGTATGATAGGAAACGTGAGGAGCTGAAAATACTAGATAAGAAAGGTGCGGAAGCTGATAAGCTTGAGGCCACTGAAATTTACATCAGGAAGCTATCGACCAAGATAAGCATAGCTATTCAGGTTGTGAATACTATCTCTGACAAGATCAGCAAGCTGAGGGATGACGAGTTATGGCCACAAACATGTGAGCTCATTCAAGGGTATGTAACTCTCCCTAAAACAAGAAACAACACTTGACTTTCATATATTACCACACAAGCACCAATAGTAAAGCAATAGTTGCTCTTATCTGTATTCTGCTTTCTTGATGTGTCATATTCTAAACTTCTAATTACATTAATTTGGATATTTTACTTGTGCAAAATTAATGCATACTCATATCTTTTTGGTATCTTCATATATTGTCAGTGCCAATGAGGCATGCAATATAAAGTGAGTAGTTTGCAGTTGGAGAAATAAGTTGCCCAAGGTTTCGTTCAGCGACCGAAATGTTTTAGTCATGGAATTCGTGAAAGTTGTAAATATCTTTGCCAAACTAAAATTTTGGCAAAACAGGAAACAGTTTATTCCATATCATATTCTCGTCACATGCCTAAATGAGTCATGCACGGTGAACTTTCTGTTGGGATACTGATTGCGGATGTAATTCATGTTTAAGGGTGTAGTCTTTAGGGAGTGGGCATGACCCTAACACAATAGATGTAAATAAAGTGTGTATTTGTATGATACTTATCATTTCATGGGTAGTTTTAAAATCCTAATCTAATTTGTCTACTCTACCAAGAAAAAATTGTAACTGTATGAAACTAGCTTGACCGCAGATAGACACCTAGTGGTCAACTAGACTGTTAGGATAACTTATCTCCTTGTGATTGTTTTGTCTTCAAAATATCGTCTGCCATTTGCTTAGTGTTGCTGTAGTTGGCTCGTTGCGATCATATTTCGTCTGATAATTACTGTTCTATTCTATTCTTAGCAATTTGGAAGTACATTCCAAGGTTCAAAATTTTATTCACAGTGGGTTGTGTGTAGTTAAGTTGGCATCTATGCATCTTTATTTACACCCTGAAGTATTTGATTATTTGAACGTTGGCTTTGATATTTGCTATGGATCATTCCTCGACTGAAAAAGATACATACAATTTTTTTCAGGTTGATGCAGATGTGGAGGATTATGTTAGAATGCCATCAAATCCAGTTGCATGCCATATCCCAAGCTAAAAACATAGACTCCATGATAAACGCTGCAAAGTTTGGTGAAGCTCATATGGACTTGATCAAGCGTCTCGAGCTTCAGCTATTGGATTGGATTGCCTGTTTTGCTGCATGGGTTAACGCTCAAAAGAGCTATGTTCATACTTTAAATGAGTGGCTGATGAAGGGAGTTATCTATGTACCTGAGGAAACTGATGATGGTGTCCCTCCTTTTTCTCCTGGACGATTCGGTGCGCCACCGATTTTTGTCATATGCAATAATTGGGCAGCCGGTGTGGGGAGGATATCCGAGAAGGAAGTAGTCCAGGCAATGCAGGCCTTTGCATCCAATGTTCTCAACCTCTGGGAGCGGCACAGATCAAAGCAAAGGCAGGGTCTGATGGCTAATAAAGGTATGGACAGGGACCTTAGGGTGATGGAAAGGGATGAACAGTCGATGCGCAAGGCTCTGGAAGCACAAAACAAGAAGCTTGTGGTCATTTCTAATCAGAGCGGTGTATCCTTGTCTGCACAGGTGTTCAATGACGGGAGCCCCTGTGCCGAAATTGGTAGTTTGCAGTCAAGTTTGAAGAATATTTTTGAAGCAATGGAGAACTTCACCGCTGCCTCTGCAAATACTTACAAGGATCTCCATCTTCGTGCTGAAGAAGAGAAAGTTCGATTTTCCCAAGAGAGTGGCAGAGTTTCCTAGTTTCCCTCCGGGTATTGCTGTTACTTGAGGACATGATTCTTTGTCAGTGCAAAGGAACTGAAACCCAGCGGTTCAGATCAGCACTGTAGCGTGCATGAAAGTGGCACAATTCTAGTGGCAGCTGATGCAAACTTACATGCGATCTGCTGCTCCCCACATTTGGGTTTCAGGACTGCTGGATAGGCCTGCGGCAGTCTCAATAAAGTGGTTGTTGGATGGAGACTTGTTAGACCGTGTTCTTGAATTGAGAACAGCCCTCCATTCTCAGGACTGGACGATCAGCCATGTCGTGCTGAAGCCATACTGGAGAAACACAATTTTGGAAATAGGTGAGTCTCCAGACATATAGCTGGTAGGGGGAAGACAGCTGAAGTGGCAAGTGAGAAGAGGTACGTATGCATCTCAGCAGCACAATAGTGGTTTCCAGTTCATTGGAAAATCCCAGTAAATAGTTGGAAGATTTAAGCTGCATAAACTAAATGCCCGATCTAAGCATGGAGCAATAAGATGTTTGGATCATGAATCCAAGATTCATGAAGTCGTTTCCATCCATGTAAAATAGACAGTAGTGATTGTGATGCCAGATTTGGGAAGTGTTGATACAAGAGAGTGATGCTGGCACGTCATTATTGTACAGACCGAGACAAGGCGATGTCGGATGAATCGAAGCTGATCCCTGATGCTGGGACACATCACATATGTGATGCTTACTCTGTAGAGTTGGACAGCAGCTTGGCACCGGGAAGTCTTTTGTGGGGTTTTTACCAGAGGCTGATGAGCTTGTAGGATATAGATGTGCTGACCCTCTCTGCAATCAGCTAACTGCTCGGGCCATCATCAAAAGTTTTGGTTCTGTTTATTTATACATATAATTCGTTTGTATCGCTGTACAGATGTTGGCTAACTAAAAACCTTTTTTTTTGTGTCATGTTTACTCTATTTTCCCCCTACTCGGCTCGGTTTGCAGTGCTTATGAATTGCTGAAGCTCTCTCTGATAGGTGTTTACGGGTGCAGCAACCCCCGCTGAGCATTTTTCTGGTGAGATCGACGTCACCAGAGTGGTTGCGACAACTTCCCTTGTTGTCCCGTCCTTTCGTCCTAACAACATTGGTGTAGTCACTGTAGCGTGTAGTTAGCACGGTGGTTAGCATTGCTCAATGATGGAACTTGGACCTGGACGGATATGTTCCAGTTCAAGGTATGGTTGGTACTTGGTACCTTCTGAATGGAAAGAAATCGCCAATCGGAACGGAAGAAGTGGGCTGGTTGGAAATAAATAGTAGTGGTTTTTAGAAGGAAATAGGCGATGAAAAAAATGAGAGAGAAATACGTGCACAAGACGAAAGAAAGTATTGGAGTATGTGATGCGCTCATGACCCTCTGCTTTACCCATAGAGTAAGATGCAAATGAGAGGAACGGGGAAGTCACTTCGAAAAGCTGGATATTTATATGAGTTAGAAGCATAAACCAGTATTAACGGCCCTTTTGTTTTAGGCTTGTAAAAGCTTTTTTTTTTACAATAAAATGCTTTTCTACATTAACAAGTTTTTAAATAAAGTGTTTTTTAAAAGTAGAATCTACAAGTCGATTGTAGTATACACTACAGCAACTCTATTTGTATCTATCAAAATCATATGTAAATATCTATCTCTCTGTACTCTTTCTAATGAACAGTCAAGGGCTATAAACTTCAGGAGAGAAAAAAAACATAAGCGGCAAGGCCGAAAGAATATGCACATCAAACGGCAGCTGAGCCTGAAACCTTTTGTCGGCCTACCTAGAACTTGTGAAGCCCACATCGCAATTGCGGAGTGCAATCCAAAGCCCAGAGGGAAGTTGCCAAAACGCGGCCGCGCGGGGCGGTTTGGTCGGCCCACGGCCCATCCGAATCGCTCACCGCGCGTGGATCCCGCTCGGCCCAGCGCGCGTGACGCGCAAACGCTACCGTGCGTCTGCGTCGCTCGTGCAGTCGTGGTTGCCTCCTGCGCGCGCGTTGGCGACAGCCAAACCCTTCCAACGGCCACGGGCTCCCGCGCTGCCAAGCTCCCTATCCGGGCCAGGCAAAACAGGCCGAAATGGGCGGCTTATGACTTTTAACTATAACTTATAACTTTTGAGTTATTTGTATAAGAGATTACAGAGTAACAGAAACTCACGTGTGGTTTTTGCCGATATAAATGAAGTCAGTAAAGTATGTACTACAACTAACTATAACTAGTAGACCCTATCTTGAAAAAATACTCCGTTTAAAAACTAGTTACTGTAGAAAAGCCAAAAAACAGCTTTTAAAAGCTGAAAAGAAGTACAGCTTCTCGAAACGAATTCTTCAAATAATTTTCGAATCTAAAACTATATACACCGCCTGTATCAGTATCTCTGTCATCCGTTGTCTCTCAAAAGGCAAACACAGAGCCCTCAACCGTAACAAAAAAAAAAACAGTTCTATGTGACAGAGAACTGTCTGTAGCAGCACATGAACATTTCTCAAGGAAAATCGAACATGGTTCGGACCCAAATCCACTCGATCCACCGGCGTTGGTTCTTCCATAATGCTGGCAACTGCTGACTCCTCCTCCCGACTGAAAGGTGCAAGCATCGCCATCGCCCGCGTCCACGTCACGCCCACGTAAGAGCCAACGAGTGACGGGTATACTGGTGAGTGAGAAGATCGAGTTGGACACGTCAAGAAGAGTGCAGATGAGTTAACGTCCATCGTCTCAATTTTCATACTAGATTGCCTGGTGGTTAACCGTTGACATAACAACATCTGATCTCTTAAGGAAAAAGAAAAGGAAGGGAATGTCCATCCAATGCAAAGGCCGGCCTCAGCGTGAGTGTAAAGTGTAAACCACGTAAGTCGACGAAAGAAAACCACGAAGAGAAGTTCCAAAGATCAAATTGCACGTCTTAAAAAAAATGCAAATATTCGCACAAGATATCTAGGCAGTGTTGCCGACAGGGCTCACCGTCCTTCTCATCTACCAGAGCAATGTTGGCGATGGATTCAGCTTAAATGATCACCGTCCTTCTCCTCTACCAGAGCAGCATTGGCGGCGGGGCTCACCGTCCATTCTCATCAACCAGACCAGACTGACCAGTGTTGCCGACGGGGCCCACCGTCAATTTGCACTGACTTGAATCTCCTTGAATTGCCTTGATTCGGACGTTTTCTGTTATTCTTCTTCCTCTCTCGTCACCTCTTAAATAGCATTAAAGCGGCGTCAATTATCTACCGAAGAAGATGCTTTATGGAACCAGCGTGTTCAATCGGGGAGGTCGTTATTGTTAGAGAGAGGACGTCTGATTGTCGGTTGTTGTCAGCAGGAGACGAATGTGAGAAATAATTGCATGACAGTTGTTGTCAGAGACTCAGGGATAAAACGTCGTGTTGTTTCGAGTGGATGTTGTTTCAAGTGGATAAGGCACATGTTCTTTGGCTTTAATTAAATATTAAAGTCGTATTTAAGGATTTATTTAATTCTCATCAACTAGCACAAAGCTTTAAGTGAATTTATAATCTAAATTTATTCTGATTGAATTTCAATAAGGAAACTAGTCATTTAACAGTAAGAGTAAAGAAACAGTTGTTATTCACTTAAAAGTTGAAAACTAACCAGAAAACTGAAAGATTTTGTGTTCGTTGAGCTTCGAATTAAATAACCGCTGTTATTAGTTGAAGAGAAACTCTTATAAAATCCCTAGCATATCTCTCGTTGGCTCCACGCTTTTAGAAAAACTTTTCATATTTTTCTTCTCCGCCATAGCACTCTTCGGCCGTAGCTTTGAATCCTTTCGATCCTCTTTTGATTTTTCACCACTTAGCCAAAATATCGAATCTAATCACCAATTGGCCGACTTCTGAGCTCGAATCAAAAAATTTAAAAGCCATGGAAGAGGAAGTGTTGCTTCCCTACAGGTTTTGATCTAGTGGAGGTAAACGGTCGGAGAGAATTTTTCAAGCGAGAATGAAATCTCGACCTTTTGGGCATACATTGAGAGCGAATTTTGATTGCTGGCGCATCCATTTGTCTCGTAATTTTTGGAGTTCTATGGAATCAAACAGGTAAATCTTGCTCCCAATTGATTGCCAATTTGAGTATCTTAGTCTGCCTTTGCAAAGTGTATTTGGGGATTTCACCAAGTTTGGAGCTCCTCATATACTTCTACAAGATGACGGAAAACTTTGAGAAGTCGGCGACATCACTCGGAGGCTGCTACTCTAAGTCTCCATGATGGGACATCCAAATTTATTCAAAATCCTTATGGTCGGCACGGAAGAAATTGTGGTTCTATATGACCCTCATCAATGACGACAACCTTTCCTTCGCTGATCGGATTGCCGTCAAGAACCCATGGTGGAGGTCGTCCTCGAAGAAGGAGGGGAAGGTAAGGCGATGGATCGGTGCCATCGTTAATCTTAGGGATAGAGGACTAACTTCATGGCATGTGGTATAGAATTTTTCCATGCGCTGCATAAGCCCTCTGAAGTTGCGCGACCACATCATACTCTCATACACGGGGGTGGCCGGCTCAACTAGGGATTCTTTAGAAGGTAAACCATGAAAAAATTATGACCAACTGAGTTTTGTTTTGTTAAATTTTTTAATCTTGCGGTTTTTTTCTCTTCCTTGATTTCATGGCCGTTTCTTCTGCTGAGGTGAGAGAAAAGGTGCTGAGGTGAGAGAAAAGGTTAAGTCGATTTGTGTAGGGGAGCCTAACCAGATGGAAAAGTACTCTTGAGCATGACCGTCACCTCGACTTAAGCTAAGAATAATTACAGTTCTACTACGGCATGCAGTGCATTCATGTATGGTTCCTCTCTCTCCCCCCTTCTCCTGCGTTCTACTGATAGCGGAATGCTTGGTCTCCGCGCTCATATTACGCCTAGAAGAGCAGCGGCAGAGAAGATGAGTTGGGCATCCAAATCCTACGCAAGCACTGCTCCCCGGTTGCAGTGACTAGAGTACACAACAGCGAGTTAGCACGCAGTAGAGTGTACCAGTACTACTTTCTCTTGCTCAGTTAGATGTGTTGTATGTGCCAAGGGCAAAATAGTAATTTCCTATTTGATAAATAAAAAAAAGAGAAGAAAAGGGGCCCACCTGTCGGTGGGCCGAAGGGAGACAAAAGGGGGGAGGCTGATGCCTCCCCGTGACCTAGAGCGAGCGGGGTCTCTGGAGGGGCAACGGCGGCGATGGTCCAGGGGAGGCTGCGCGGCGAAGGCGGCGGGCTCGGTGGGTCGGTTGGCGGCCCATTCTCCCGTGCGGCTCCTCCTCTCGTGCAGCTCGCTTTCCCTCTCCCGTGAGTTGCGCCGCTCCTCCTCTTCTTCCCAGAAGACCCGGTCCTCAGATCCGGATGAGAGGCGAGGCTGCGGTGGCGGTGCGGGAGACCCGGTCCCGGCCGTTGGTGGCGCCGCCAAGTGCTAATCCCCTCCCCTCTCTCTTGGCTATATATTACGGCCGGTTCTTTGGTTGGGTAGAACGACAGTGAACTTCCTCCTTTCTTTCTCTGAGTTTTGGCTTGTGGTGCTTGATTACTTTGGTCCCCTGGTGCTCCGGTGAGGTGCTTGGCCGGCTCCTCCCTACGCTTGTGCGGCGATCCTCTACCTCGACTCGCCGGCGTGGGCATCACTTCAGCGAGAGGGCTTTGTATCTCCGTGCCTACTGCTCTCTCTCGGTGGTGTGAGGGCAATAGATTTTCTGGGACAGCGCGCAAGCATGCCTAGCCCCTGTTCTTCTGGTGATTTCGAATATCACCTGTCCTGTGAGTGATTCTGTGATTTTTCCTTTGTAATCTGTGTGGCTGTGCTAGTTTGTTAATCTTCTATGCATTACATGGCACTGGGAAACATAGATTGCTTGTGGGATATTTGATTGCTCGATGATAACAAATATCATATACTGAGATTGGTTCAATCGGTCATTGAACTCTAATAGCTGTCATTGTTATCCTGTGACTCTGGAAGGCAGTCTCTAGGTTTTGATATATATGCTTATGACTTTCGGTTCATGCTGTTTCAAATATTAGCATATTCATATGTTGATCTGTTGAGAATTTTGTTAAGTTGAAATATAAATTATTGAGCAAATTTAATTTGGTTGGTCTTGCTCTTTTGAATTCTGCAATCTGAATACATGCATGATGAAAATACTTTAATCTTGAGACTGTAGAGTTTGTATCTAGAGCTCAAAAGACCGAGTTTATTATTTGGCATAACCAATCAAGGAAGAGTATATGATTTAGTAGCGGGACGGCCAAGATTAATCTTGTGCAACCCTATATTTTGAGAGCACATACAATCAATTAAACTTGAGTTTATTGATAGTCTCAAGTGTTACATGCTTTATACCTTGTCATACATATTCATGTTTAGAATAGTATTATCTCTATTATTGAATATGTGGTATACCCTGGATGATATGTTCAATTCATATGGTTTCATACATGCTATGTCCTTTACATATGAATTGATATTATTGGTGTGCTTATATGATTATATTGGAATTATATTTATATCTTTGCTTATACCACAAATATTACAACAAGATGAAACTTTGATGCCGCGTGGATTCTTTTAAGCTGATGACTTATGATTTAAATATTTAAATTCTAATTGTTCGTGAGAGGTAGTATGTACAGGAAATAGTCGCATGTGATTTTGACCGGTACAGCTGAACTCAGTACACTTTTTACTACAATTTTCTTATTGATTCTGTCTTAAAAAATACATCATTTAAAAGATAGTTACTATTAGACAGTATGAACATAGGTTAAATAAGCACATTCGAACCTAGCTGTGTGTGTATTAATAGTAACCACAGTTGCGTCTCAGTGTAGTGTTGGGTGTATTGAGTTGGATTTATTGATTCTTCGAACCTAGCTGTGTGTGTATTAATAATAACCACAGTTGCGTCTGAGTGTAGTGTTGGGCGTATTGAGTGGATTTATTGGTTCTCCTACATTGTCAGCGTAGTGTGGTGTTGGGTGTACTGAGTTGGAGTTATTGATTCTCATACTCTGTCAGCGTAGTGTACAGTACTTAGTTCCAATTATAAAGTGTTGTGGTTTTTGGTTTTTGTACATAATTTTTGGCTGAAATAATATTATAACGGCTATTAGTTTTCTCTGATGTATTCAATTAAAGAAAAATAAAAAAATATCATTATATCTTCACAAATAATGCAAAAGAAAAAAGGAAAAAAGTCATATTAAAAAGCTAAAACGTTCTAAATAATTTTTAGTTTTTAAAAATTAGAAACCATTGCTATATAAGACGGACCGAAGAACTGAGACTTGAACGTTGCCAGGAGAGGGCCGGGCAAAGGAGCATATGAAGCAATTAATGGTTTGGAAATAATGTGGGAAAATCCAAGGGGCAGATGTAGCAATTCCAATTTTCAAGGCTACTTTTGTGAAAATTGTGTTAGCAAATTGAGTACTACTACTAGAAATAGCAGGAAATTACTGGGCTAATTTCGGTGGTTTCAGAATCGCACATGTAAAGGCCTGTTCTCTTTGGCTGAATCTTATAGTTTTTAGCTACGGCTTGTGACTTTTAGGTTATTCGTACGAGAGATTAGAAAGTAATAGAAACTCACGTGCGATTTTGCCGATATAAATGAAGTCGGTACAGTATATACTATAATTAACTAGTAGGCTCTATCTTGAAAAGATACTTTATTTAAAAGTTTACTATAAAAATGCAAAAGATGACTTTTAGAAGCTAAAAAGAACAGATCTATAACATGTTTGTTTCGTGACAATTGGTAACCTGATGTGTGTACATGTTTGGTGTTTGCGTGGTGCGCGAGGTGACTGCAAGTCACATTAGTACTGAGTATGACGATTGAGTTTGTTTGGATGGGACTGAGGCACCGTAGTTTGGTCTGACTAGTAATATGCATCACTAGCAAGCCGAAGATTTTCTTATCTAAAATGGTCGTGTAATGACTATTCCCCTTTTATTATCGATATATGCAACTTTTCATAAGGATTCAAAGAAATACCAAAATTATTGTCTGTAGAACCGGAATAGCAACAGAGAGAAGTGAATGGTGCCTTTAAATTTTGTCTTAAGTATTTACCGATCTTTCACTCCGATATCTACAGAGTTATGGATATTTATGATAGAAATCTAACACAAAACCTAGCAAAATAAGAAACCAAAATTCCAAGAAATTTCATGTTGGGATACGAGTGGGCTACACTAACACAGATTAAACCATGAGAGTAAGAGATCATAGATCATTACCACTAGACGCGTAGTGTAGCGGAAGTAGGGTTGCAGCAGCCGATTCAACGAAGAGCGCGCCGGTGTAGCGGTAGTAGTCGAACGTCCTCCATCCAAATGTCTCCTCCTTGTGATCTTCCCGATCAGCGCCGCAGTCACAGCAACGCCTCTAACGAAGTCCACACGTCCAGGGATGGAGCACCGTGCGTCGATGTGCTAGCACCAGCGTGCACGACAGGGGATATGAGAGGTGGCGGCTAGGGTTTCGACAGGTGTGTTTTCAGGATGCCTCCTTTAGCCCCCGCACCTCTCCTTATTTAGCCTCCAATCGGATCCATATCCGATACGAGTATAAAGCGAATCCCACTCGAAAACTATCATTCGACCCCTTATCGTTCCAACCCATTAAGTGTGTGACCCTGTAAATTCATGTGTATTTGTCCATGGGCCCATAAGTCAGTGGCGGTCCCTAGCAGGACATAACGACTCCCAAACACAGATAAAAATCATATTGGACGAACCTATATAGTGTTTATGTACCAATTCCTTTGCCTCATGATATCAGATCGAACTCAAGGCGAGAAACATGACATCCTATGATAGCTCGATCCTTCACACAAACCTGTAGTGGATTATTCAGTTGTGATTGACTCCTTAACCACATTCGACATGGCCATGCAATTTCTTAATCCAGTCACATCGAGGAACCTAGAGATATTTCTCCTGTTATATAGGAGGGGTAAATTCCATCTTGATCATTCATATTCCTCCGCATGTTTCATAGCAAACCCGAAAGCTACCTTTATTACCACCCAATTATGGATTAGTGTTTGGTAACCCCTAAACAAACTATTACACATGTAGTAAACAATGAAGACAACAGATATAAGGTTCCTACATTCACTATGTATGAGACCAACTGATGGCACTTAAGAATATAACAATTCTCGCAGTGTCTTATGATGGGTCAATCCAACACCATGTTCTCTAACACGTGTCCACATTATTGATTTGATATCTCATATCCATGATCCGTGAAACACAATCATCAATTAATACATGTGCTGATCTATAAATCATAATCGTCCCAAATAATGATATAAAATCAGGAATAATTTAGAATAACATCAAAACATGAATAAAGAGTTTTACGAACAAGTCACATATTTGTTGATTAATACGGAATATATTAATTCAAGGGACAAAAATAGCATTCTATTCAAACGTTTGTAAACATAGAAGTAATACAATCATCTTTATGATTGTCTCTAGGACATATCACTAACATTCCAGTCCCATAGGTCAGACCTCTCTACAATTCTGGTCAAACTAGGAAATAGTAGTGGTCAGACCTCTCTACAGTTCCGTTCAAACTAGGAACAGTAACGGTCAGACCAGAACAATAAAATTAGTACATAAATAGTAAAAACAACACTATTTCAAAAACAAAATTCAATGAAATTTTTTATCCGTAAATCCAAATGACTTGAAACTTGGCATAAACCTTCTTTAGTATATCACCAAACTATTTCAACAAAAATTTGAGAGAATCATTGTCAAAGTTGTGATATTTTTTCATTTGAAATAATATTACACTAAAATCGTGCAAAACAAAGAAATTGAGGTAAAATCGTTCGCTCAAGAAATCACTCCAAGAGGACAGATCAAGCAAAAAACTAAGCAATTTCAAGAATTTGTTAAAACCTTCCCTTGCAAGCAATGGTCATACTTACGACGTGTAGATGCACCATTGCCTTGCCACGCATCAGCGAGTCACTCCCGTTTTGGTTTCATCGGACCACGCCTCACTTGGACCGACTAAGCTACAAGGTGTAACCCATCGCTCGAACTTCCTTTTAACATTTCTCGTCTTTCTTGTGCCATAATCGAGCTTAGCCATCTTACCTCGCATCTTTGATCATTCTAGACCTTGGCTCCTTCATGCACATTGCGTCGATCCCTATCGTTAACCATGGTCGACTCCAAGCCTCTCTGCACATTTAAATACCAAGAAATTATTTTTGTGTATAAGTTCTCCATAATTTGATAAATGTTAGCTAAAACATGCATCATGCAACACATATGCACCATCCTAAATCAGACCAAATCATCCCATGACTTAATTCCCCTAAATTCCCAAAAACCAACCAAAGCATCTAGCCCTATCGATCAATCCGTCAACCCCGGCCGGTCAAACCGCTGGTGCTGGGCGGTCATATCGATAAGTCTGACAACCGCTCTAAAAAAGGGCAAATTTACAAAACCGAATTTCTACCCCTCTAAAATGGTAATGATTCATCAAAACAAAACCTTGGAACTTCTGACATGGTCCTTCATTGTCAAACTCGACCGAAACTTAGGCTCACCGGCGGAGCTCAAGTCTGCCCTGCTCATTTGAGCTTCATCATCTAGCTTCTGAATTTTATTATGTTTTGACTTTTTGGTTAGCTTTGGGCTTTTTGGACCTTTCTTTTTTCCTTCTTCCTTTGCATTGTCTGTGATAATATAACTTTTTGTATTTTTTTAAATTTAATTACGCTGGAAAAGCTACCAACAGCTACAACGTATTTTCAACTGCTGTACTGCAAAGAAAACCGTAAGTATGATTTTTTAAGCCCAAATGAGCTCCACCCAAACCGATACTGGTGATGCATGTGAGGGTAGTGCTTATTAGAGGTTTAGCTTATAGCTTTTTAATTTCGTCTTTTTTATTTGTTTTGTTTTTTGTTTTTTCTCTTATTTCTTACTATTGCTTTGTGTTTGTGATGATATAATTTTTTTATTTTTTAAATTTAGTTACGTTAAAAAAACTACCAATAGTTATAGCATAAAAAAAGTCTCAACGATATTAAATAAGCTAGAAACTCAAATTTTAAGTCCAAATAAACACCTGTAAACGGGAGCAATATCTAACTCCATGGTGCTCGGCCCGCGGAAGCCCATAAAAATCACGTCAAATCAACCACGAATCTCTAGTATCTACATACGGAGTGGTAGTAAGGGCCTGTTTGGTAGAGCTCTAGATTCTCATTTTTCAGCTTCTGCTCTGGATTCTCTAAGAATCCACTTCTCTGAGAATCTGGAGCTGCCACTGAAAAGCGTTTGGCTAGTAGGTTAGCTCAGATTCATAAAAAGGGGGATTTGATGAAAATAGACCATGTTACCCCTAGTTTTCACACAATTATCTTTTTGCTTTTTTTGTTTATTTCAGATACATGATTAAAAGAAAATGAATATGATTTTTGTTCATATAATCTTCACCAAGAGGACAATTCTTGAGGAAAAACACAAAATATGTTTATGTTTCATTGTGCACAAACAACAAGCTAACGACAATCAACACACGAGGAGGCGGCGGCGGTGCGTGGACCGAGCGAAGGGAGGCGGCAATGGCCGAGAGAAGGAGGCGGCGGCGGGGCGAGAGAGAGAAGGGGCGCGGGGCGAGAGAAGGAGCGGGAGGGAGGCGGCGGGGCGAGAGAAGGGAGGGAGGCGGCGGCGGGGCGAGAGAAGGAGCGGCGGTCCCAAATCTGGAGGCGGCGAGTCGGGCGAGAAGGGAGGTGGCGGCGCGGTCTTGGAGATCGGGAGGAGGCGCGCGGTGGTCTTGGAGATCGGGAGGAGGCGGGCGAGAGAAGAGGAGGCGAGCGCGCGAGAGGGAAGGGGAGGCGGGCGCGAGAGAGAAGGCAAGGCGCGAGATAGGAATGGGGAGGCGGGCGGCGCAAAGAGCGGACGAACCGAGGGAGATGGAGCGGGCGGGACGAGAGAGAAGGGGGAGGCGGGTGGGGTGAGGGGTAGTTGAGTGGCATTTGCGGGTAATTTTGGTTAACTTTCATGTGTAAATTTGTTTTTGGTTAGCTGGCTCCCCACGAGAATCCACCCTAGACCCGCTTCTCCTCTCTAGTTCATTTCTAGCTCTGCTCTTCGCGAGAATCAGAATCCAGCAATTTTGAGAAGTTGAGTGTTTGGTATAGTTCCACGAGAATCTAGTGAGAAGCTGGGAGCATGAGCTGTACCAAACAGGGCCTAATTAATCCCCACAGTCACGTCAAATCATCCATTTATCTCTAGTATCTACATACGGAGTGGTAGTAATTAATCCCCACAGCTTTCTTCAGGATCGATGATCCCTGATTTCATTTTTAGGTTGACTTAATGTTTTATGAGTTTTGGCTTTAATATGGATACTTATACAAATAAATTAATAAATTATTTATAAAAAGCTATTCTAATAACTTGTTTTGAAATTACGATAGAAAAGTTATCATATTCTAATAACTACTCCTAAGCTAGCACCATACTGTTACCACTTGGCTTGGCTTGTGAGATGGATCACAAGTCAACTAAGAAGGTATTCAACACACTCCAATCTCTACTTGCAACAGCTTGCTCTTGATTGGACGGGTGGGCTAATAATGTCCCGCTCAAAATGGTTTAGCCTTCTGGTTTCTGACTTATTTTTTACTATTCAATAATTTCGTCTTTTTTTTTGGCTTTTTTGAGTTTTTTTGTCGGTTCTTTTTTCCGTATTCGTTTGTATTGTCTGTGATGGGCTAACCAGTTTTTCTATTTTTAAATTTAATTACACCAAATAAACCACTATCAGTAACAGTGTTTTTCAGTCATAAGCCACTAAAAAACCATTTTAAACACCCCTAAATCGAACAGATTATTCCACATGGCCACCGATTAACCGCGGTAATAAAGTGGACTGGTACGTGTAGTAGGCAATTGGGAAGCTGCGTTACTGCGAAGATTCCTATTCGGCGGTCCAGTTCTTTTCAATTTTTTAAGCTGTGATTTATAATTTTTAATTAAAATAGCTAGTTTTTTACTATATTTTTAGGAGATAATAAAGTCGTTGACATAGACTATGTATACATAGATGGATTCAAAAAACTATTAAAAAACGGCTTAAAAAACCTCTCCAATTATTTTGACTTCCAAAAAATTAAAAGTAAAAATAAAAAAAAAACCCCAAAAGAACGGGCCACATTTCCCTGGCCGGGCCGCTCGCAGCTAAGCTTGCTTATTCCATCCCCCTCTCACCCCAGCCGCCACTACACACACCCCGCACGCTTTCTCCAACCGAGGGAGTTCTCGGAGAGCACGCGACGGCATAGCAGCAAGCCGGCCGGGCACGACGCCGCGGTAGAAGAGAGGCAGAGCGACCATGCAAGGAATGGAAGAGACGGTGAAGAGCAACAGCGCCGGCGGCAAGGGCGTGGAGCCGCCGTCCAGGTTCCGGCGCGTGTGCGTCTTCTGCGGGAGCAGCTCGGGCAAGCGGAGCAGCTACCGGGACGCCGCCGTCGAGCTCGGCAAGGAGCTGGTGGTTACAACATACTGATCGATATTACTACTCGTTTGCGTGCATGCACGCACGCTCGTGCGGTGGATTGACAAGTGCATGCGTGCACGCAGCTGCAGTTGATTAGCTCGTTAATTAGTTGGGGTGCTTGTGCTGTTTGTTTGGTGCATGTGTGGACCAACCATGGTAGGTGGCGAGGAAGGTGGATTTGGTGTACGGAGGGGGCAGCCTGGGGCTCATGGGGGACGTCTCCGAGGCCGTGCACAAGGGCGGCGGCCACGTCATTGGGTACGCCCGTTTCATCTCGCGGCTATAGCTAGCTACCATTATTGCCGTCCCTTTTCTCCTCCTTTTTTTTTTCCTGTCAAAGAAGTCGCTCATGGCGGCTAGCTGTTGCATTGCTTCCCTTGCTGCAGCGTCATACCTACCACTCTCATGGGCAAGGAGGTAAGTACTAGCAAGAACCACAGGACCATGCATATACCTACGCACGTGTGGTGCGACATCATCGACCACGAGCGATTTCTTTCGAGTAATCCATGCGCGCGTACGTGCGTGTGCTTGTGCCGGAGCAGATCACCGGGGAGACGGTGGGCGAGGTGCGCGCGGTGGCGAGCATGCACCAGCGCAAGGCCGAGATGGCGAGCAACTCCGACGCCTTCATCGCGCTACCAGGTAGCTAGCTAGGCTCGCTGTTCCATCGTGTGTGTGTGTGTGTGTGTGTGTGTGTGTGTGTGTGTGTGTGTGTGTGTGTGTGTCCATGCGATTCGATTGACTTTGGCGCGCGTAGGCGGGTACGGGACCCTGGACGAGCTGCTGGAGGTGATCGCGTGGGCCCAGCTTGGCATCCACTGCAAACCAGTAAGGACTCGTTGATCGATCGATCGATCTCGTCCAAGCCACTAATATAGACATGTGCTAAACAAAGAGCTTGTTATTACTATTATTCGTGCGTGCGTGCGTGCCGCAGGTGGGGTTGCTTAACGTGGACGGGTACTACGACTTCCTGCTGGCCTTCATCGACAAGGCGGTGGACGACGGGTTCATCAAGCCGGGGCAGCGCCACATCTTCGTCTGCTCCTCGGACGCCAGGGACCTCGTCCAAAAGCTCGAGGTAAAAAAAAAATACTATCAGTAGTAGTGATCTAGCATAGTACCTTTGCCTGGCTGCCGTCTGTCTCGGAGTTACAGGGTGCATTCTTTTCGACCACGGCTGATAGTTAGTGGTAGTGGCTGATAGCTTTTGATACTGACAATAATATTTATGTGAATGAATCGAATATCGATAAACTGCTTACAAATAGCAAAGAAATCATTTTATTCATTTGCTCAAAGAAATACAAAAGTTATTTCAAAAAAATAAAACCGGATTGTTATAGTAGTAGAACTTGTGGACTAGGTCAATGGCATGTGCACGCCCGCACTGGTCGAACATCCTGACCTGACTGCTCTGTTGTCTGGTCACTGTCGCACTCGTACGCGCTGCACTGCTCCCTCCCTGTGCACAACGGCATCGATTTCTTCTCAGTTCCGAACTCCTACTTTGGACATGTTGAATTGAAAATTGAAACTTTCTCCATCGGTCGCTTACGGACCGATCGTTATTACTGTTCAGTACAGCAAATTTGATAACGCTTTGCTGCGAATTAACGGAGCTTTTTTTTTCGGTTCTAAAAGCTGTTTTTTATTTTATTTTTATAGCAATCAGCTTTTAAATGATGTATCTTTTTAAGACATGATCTATTAGTTAATTAATTATAGTACACACCGTAACGATTTTATTTATATCGGCTAAAATCACATATAAATTTCTGTTACATCGTACTCTCTTACGAAAAAATCTAAAAGTCATAAACCATAGTTAAAAGGCATATATAAGCTGAAGTAGAAAAGAACATGCCCCAACAATGGGGCGGGCTTTAATTTGTTTGAGCTAGCAGAGAAGTTAATCAATCAATTAGCAGTGCGATTATTGGTGCGGTTCGCTGTAATTGTCTGCCGGTTCACCTGAACCGTTCCAAGTGCATGCATGCTTAATTTGCTCGCTCGTGCGTGCAGGAGTATGTGCCGCTGCAGGACGAGGACCCCGCGACGCCGAAGCTGCGGTGGGAGGTCGAGCAGGTCGGGTACAACTCGTCGATCCAGGCCGAGATCGCTCGTTAGTTAGCTGCACGCACGCTTGTTAGTAGTAACATGCAAGCCTCCCCATCCGTCGATCTATGTACACTGCAGCAGCATGATTAGCTGGCTACTTAGCTGACAGGACGGCCGGCATCGTTCCGTTCGAACCGTCTGTGCTAGTTAGTTCACCTCGATGAAGTGTCGTATGCCCGTTGATGTACTGGAACAGTGGTAGTAAGTTAGCAATGTACTTACCGGAAATGTTTTGATCTGAACTTCTACTTGGGGAATCTCTTTTTCGCTCATAGATGGATACCACGGAAGAAAGTGTTGTAGGATGGTATCTCACGTGTGGCTCTTTTTATCCACCGTTTGATCTAAGACGATGATCTTGATCAACGGCGGGATCCCTTCCGCATACCACATGTACACCACATTCATCTCCAACAACCTTTTAAAATTTGTGCGTATCCATATCCTACTAGTATTTAACTATGCATTCATGGATACCCTACTAGTATTTAACTATGTATTCATCCTTTTCTAACATAGCTTCGTCTCTCCTCTTTCCCGACTCCGGCGACGGCGCGGACCTCGTCTGTTTCAGCTAGGATGATTTGTGACTTCATTTATTTGTTACGCTGGAGGAGCTACGAACGAGTTCGTCTACAAAAAAGGAAGAAAAAAGAACTAGGAACGACATGTACGCACGCACGTACCAATGGAATAAGTGAATGGAACACGTGTTGACAGGTAATAGGGATACACGTACAAAACGGCCCCGGCCTCATCGATCCGTACGTACGCCTTGGAAAAGAACGCCAATTATTCGCAGGTCGGTACGTGCAGAGTCGAAAGCGGCAAAGGTTACGTGGGCGTCGCTGGGTTGGGCTGAAAAGTTGTGGTTTATTGTTAAAATTATATTGTAATAGGTGAAAAGTGTGTACTTTTTTAGATAAAGGATATAAAATCCGGCCTCTATATCCACTTGGGATATATACAGCCAAAAGTTACACGAGCTCTTAGGCTCAAAGTCTCAACACTGAGGATTACACAACAGCAAGAAAAAAAAGCTTAAAGACTAAGAAAAAGCTAGAAAGACTAAGCTTCAGCATTTCTTCTCCGTCCTTGCTTTCAACCAATCCCTAAACCTCCTCCAACTGAGCCACCCAAACTCCGGTCTATTTTGCGCGCCGATGAAACTCCGAGGCGACGTCTTCAAAGAAGCGACGAGGGTCGCCGACGCCGCCCGCCTCACCGAGGCTAGGCTTTCACCGAGAACCATTTAGGGTCGTGAAGTGCGAAGACAACCCTTCAAGAAGGAACATGGCGTCCAAAGGCGTCATAGTTGTCGAGCCGTATGGACACCGGCAAGGCTTTCGTCGGCACCTCCACAACAACCCACGCACAAAAGACCGCCACCGGCACACCGGGATCTACACGCCTCAAGGCCATAGCATAACCATCCTTGAACTCCACGACGAACCGCTTCCCGCGCGAGCAACGTCGCGCCATGGGTCCCTGGACAAAACCAGCAGCCCCAACTCCTGCCGCCTCCCGGCCTTTGCCACTAGCGCCGACCGCCGACCGAAGAACCAGAGAAGCCGACGCGCTTGCATGCGCAAAGAATCCACACGGCCGCAGCCGCAAGGGAGGTCGCCGTCGCCGGTCTTGAACACGCCGCCCCAAAGACCGCAACCACGCCCGAGCACGTACCCGAGGCATGGCGCGCCGCGCGGCAGCTCCTCCGCGCGCCGCGACGAGCGCCGACTACCGCTCGCCTCCGAGCCGTCGCGCGCCGCGCCGCCGCCTCCGCCTCCGCCGCCGCTCTCCCTTCCGCTTTGCCGCGCGCGCGCGCCGCTCGCCAGCGCTCGCGCCCGCCCGATCGCCGTGCCTCCACCCGGCCGTATTCGGGCGCCTCCTTGCGCCGCCAGAGCGCATAGCGCCGTCGCCGCATGCGCGCCGGCTCACCGTCACCCGCCCGGCTGAAGCCGCTCGCCGTCGCCGTATCGGCCGCCGGTTCGTGCTTGCCCGCCGCCACCGTAAGTGGGGATGCGCCCGGCGCTACCGCCGGCGGCCTCGCCTCTGCCTCGCCGCATCTGCGCTGGCGCGCCGCCGCGCTCGCGGACCGCCACCCTATGCCGCCGCTCCGTGGCGCCTCGCCACTCGCGTCGAGCGTATGGTTTAGGGCCCCTCCGCCACCTTCATCGCCCCACAGGACACCCGCCGGCAAGCTCGGGCAGCGGAAGGGGAGGAGAGGAGGAGGAGAGAGACCGGCGCGTGATGTTTCTGGGGAAGAGGAAGAGACGGGAGGGGAAGAGACTTCGCTCGCACCACCAAAAGTGTGTACTATCAGTGGCAAAGTCAGGAATAAAATTAATGGTGAGCTGAAATATTTGTAGGACTAAACTAAGTTATCACAAATATAGTTTTATACTTTTATGAAATTTCAAATTCATACAGAAATTATACAATTAGAGACAAACAACGAAAAACAGAGAAATACAAAGTAGGTATCTCGACAACAGAATGCACATACCTAAAAATATATAATTATTTTGCCATGGGTATGGAGTAGCGATAAGTTACTTGTGTATGAAACATATCAAAATTAGTGATATAATAAAAAAAATTATGAATGATAACAAAATTTTAGATTATATCAAGCATACCACGAAGCTTCTTTGGTTGAGTTGCACTCTTATTAGTTGGACAAGAACTACTTGAATTATATCAAAGTTTGTTTCTCCATTATAGCAAAATCTATGAATAATTTATTAATTTTTGTCAATACAAAGTTATAAATATATGAATAAATTATAATGACTAAACTATCTATATACACTGAAAGTCTAAACTCTAACCTCTAAAATACTAAATTGAGAAGTAACAAACTAAGGAAGAATACTACTCACTCAGTGTCTTAGTTTATCAGTTCAGACGTGCGACGTGCCCTACTTTTCTCCAGCCTGAGGAGACTCCTATAGTCCTATTAATCTCCTCACTTCCTCAATCCTCACGATTCCTCTCACTCTCTTAGTCTCTCTCACTCTCAGTCACACTCTCTCTCAATCACTTTCTCTCACTCTCAGACTCTCAGTGGCGACTGCCAACTGGCAAACTCCACTTGTCTCTTCGTCTTCTCTAGTGCAAGGCACGGGGTGCTCCTGCCGTGGCGCTGGCCACACTTGTCGGTGGCAGTTCAATCTCGCCACCCCGGCCTGCCCCTTGCCCCTAGATCAGCCTTCCCTCAATGGCTTGGCCGGTGGTCCGGCCCTCGCCGTCAGATCCAATTCCCTCGACGGCCTAGCCCTAGTCCCCCTGCCCCCTTCAACTCGTCCGACTCCTGGTCGCCCTTGCATTGTGCGCCATTAGCCCTCTCTTCTCTCTGGAAATCAGTGGCTTTCAAGTTTCAATTACTAATTTGGTAAGATTTTTGAGTTGGTGTCTTGATAGGCCAGTTAGATGGATTTGTTAGGCCTTTTCAGGGTAGTGGGCTGACCACTTGAACGCCAATGAGATGCTTTGTTTTTTGTTGCAGTTGCTGGTGCCTCAAGGTCATCGCCGCATCGGTCTCTTTGCTGTACTCGCTGGCCAGTGGGAGGGGTGGCTCTTGCCACCGAGAGAGGGTATGCTGAAGCCTAACTAAGCCTCCCTTTGGCTTCGCCTCTGTGTACTACAATTAACTTGCAAATCATATCTTGAAAAAAATGCTCTATTTGAAACTAGTTACCGTAGAAAAGCCAAAAAACAGCTTTAGAGGCTGAAAAGAACATGCCCTTTACCGTCGCAGTGGCACGCTAGCTTTCCTCTGCCATTCTTTTCGCTTATGCTTTGGTTTTGGCTTTAGTTGTTACAGTAACTAGCTTTTAAACATTGTGTTTTTAAGATGATGTCTACAAGAAAATTACAGTAGACACTATACTGAATTCAGTTATATTGGCCAAAATTATATGTGATTGTTTTTCTCTAAGTACTGTCTCTCACTAACAACCAAAATTCAAAGACCATAAACCATAACTCACAAAGCACAGCCTAAAAAGCCTAAAAAAACCCAGCCACGTCTTCGCTTCATGCCCACCAGCTAGAGCTAGCTCCTGCAGGAGCAACAGTTCACCTCTTCTCTGCATCCTTCATGGGCGATGCGACCGCGAGGCTGGTAATCATGATTTGGCCTCTGACCTGTTATAACGAATTCAAGCCACCCCTGTGACTAGCTATAGCTGGTCAGCCGGCCGGCCTTTCCTGGCTCTTAACCGATCGTATGCGCCATTACTCTTCTCCTAGCAACTCTAGCCTCGATGACCTGTCACTACCGACCACTTCACTTGAGTCTCGTTTTGTTTGCGACCTGACCTGCAGCTTGCGCGTCCAATCCATCGGTCGGTGGCAGCCAGGACTTGCAGGTCTCTGTAGCTCTGAGCTTCTCGAGGGTTCAGTGTTGCACCAGTTGGGAGAGAATAGTACCATACCGTGCAGCAACGTGCCCTGTACAGTAAGGGTCGTCGTTGTGAGTCGTGACACAGCTAGCAAGCCAACCGCCGCATGCGTACCATGCATGTCCCTCTTTGCGCCAGTGCGCGCGTTCAGCTTGTGCGCGGTGATTCAGACCTGGCCAAATAGGTCGTGCCGAGACACGATATTATTAGATATTGTTGGCTTGATTCAGATATAACACAACATGAATAGTAAAGGGCTCGTACCAACTCAATCTGATCAGACGTGTCATGTTTAAATTAAACCGGCACTTCGGCACGCCGGGTTGGCCCGATCCGGCATACAAGGTAACTCTTATATGGTAATACGGTATAGTCCAATCAAACGTGCCGTGCTTGAACCGGTACTTCAGCACGCCGGGTTATCCTGATCTGGCATACAAAGTAACTCTCATATAGTAGTACAGTAAAATTGTTTGTTGTTAGCATTAAAATTATTTGTGTTAGCGTCATTGTACTCTTCGAAATGTGAACGGGTGGTTTGACAGTAAAACTACTATGATTAACAGTAAAATTAATAGACCATCCGTGATTTATTTAGTTAAGCATGCTTGAACCGATCCGACGTAATCTGACTCCTCTCTATTTGGTTAAGCATGCTTGAACCGATCCGACATAATCTGACTCCTCTCTATGTCATATGTGAGACAGAGAACGGAGTCGTGAACCGGCACAGCATGTCACCTTAACACATTCAGGCCAGGCATACCGTGCCGGATGGCCGCCAGGTCTGTGGTGATTGCAGACTGATCGGGAGGAGTTAATCGGTGCAGGAAAGTACACAGACGCACAGCGCATGGTGCTCCGTTCGTATCAGCATGCATGGCTGGAATAATTGATCGGTAAATATCTCACCATTGTGTATCGATCGCCACGCCTGGGTACCCTGTACCATGTATTTTCAAATCTTCAGCATATATGACCACATGCATGCAGCTCCGACATACCAGTTATAGCCTCCCGATTCTGATCTAGGCACTGTTCTTTTCGATTTCTCCAAAAGCTGTTTTTCGGTTTTTCTATCGTAACTAACTTTTAAACGGAGTATTTTTTTTAAGATAGAGTCTATTAATTAATTGTAGTACATAGTTTGCTGACTTTATTTATATCGGCAGAAATCGCACGTGAGTTTCTGTTACTTTGTAATCTCTCGTACAAATAGTCTAAAAGTCACAAGTCGCAGCTAAAAAGAACAGGTCCTAGCTCTCTCTCCAAGCGCGGGAAGACAGGAAGCTGGCGCGTGGCGGATGCTACCGCCGGCAAGCGCAGCAGCATCTGCTGCGGCAGGAGAGCGAGCGCAGCGCAGCACCCAGCTACTGCGCCCGGCCAACGCGTGGGCGGCCACCCTGCTGCTGCTATGATGCCAATCTGGTGACAATTGAAAAGCCCGCGAATGGGGGAAATTTAACTTTTTACCACTCTTAACATTGCCACCTACTCAAATGCCATCCTCTACATTGCAATTAATATTTTGCCACTCTCCAGCCTACGTGGCGCCCATGTCAGCGCGAAACCCGCCACGCGGCGCGCGCGCGCCTCGCGCCGGCGCGCGCCGCGCGCCTCCCGCTCGCCGGCACCAGCGCCTCCGCCTCGGCCCAGCGCGCGTCTGCGCCTCGCCTCCGTCGGCGCGCCGCCTCCCTTCGCCGCGCCTCATCTTCCCCGAGTCCGGCGCCGGGATCCCGCCGGTGAAGTGCTGCGTCTCAGGCCAATTCATCGTGCGTGGGGCATCTCCAGGGCACCCCGAGCACATCCCCCACCTCGCCGGACCCCGCCGCCCTCCCCAGCGAGCCGCCGCCGTCTTCATCCTCGCCGCCAAGCTCCCTCTCACCGCCGGCCCGCCCTGCTCCATCTCGGCCTCGGCCGACGCCCAAGGTGAGCTCCGGGATGCCGTAGATGCTTCACCGTCGAGAATCAGCTCCCACCGCCCGAGCCGCCGGTGTCCTCGCTCCCGTCTCGGCCGCGAGGACGGAGGCGGAGCGCGGCGCGCGGCGCAGCGAGCGGGAGTCGCGGCGGCGCGGCGGGCCGAGGCGAGGCGCGGCGCCGACGAGCGGGGAGGCGCGGCGCGCGCGCGCCGCCGAGGCGAGGCAAAGCGCGGCGAAGCGAGGCGCGCGCGCGACGAGGCGGAGGCGCAGCGCAGCGCGGCGCAGCGCAGCGCGAGGCGCAGCGCAGCGAGTAGGGTGGCGCGGCGCGCGCGCCGTCGGAGCCTTGCGCGCGCCAGCGTGGCGGGTTTCAGCCGACATGGGCGCCACATAGGCTGGAGAGTGGCAAAATATTAATTGTAATGTAGAGGATAACATTTGAGTAGGTGGCAATGTTAAGAGTGGCAAAAAGTTAAATTTCCCCCGAATGGGGCGTTTGCTGACCCATTTGAGCTACAACATTTTGTTGAGCGCATGGTGACATCAAACTCCGAGCTAGGCAGTCAATTACAGTACTACTCATTTACATTACGTTAAGCTTTCTTTTTATCTTGCAGTTTTTCTTGGTGTTGCTGTTTTTGGAGACACCAACCTTGAACTACCCTCAGCTCTGTCCAACCGGTCAGCTGCTGAGATTCATTTTCATCACAGGCCAAGCACATCAATGAACTGTAAGTCTGTAACCTTTGTAGTAGAGCTTCCTCTCCATGCTAGATACCCGGTAAGGTTCTAAACAAATTATCTGTGGTCGCAAACTATCAATTGATTTGTTTGGTTCATGCTCTCTGCAAACACACGTGCTTCTTATATGGAAAATGATAATAGAATAGGTACTATTCAGGTTTGCCTTCTCAATTTGAGAAAATAAGTCATGTGAATTTTTTAAAAAAATATTCAGCAACATTGTGGTGGTTACAGACATATTACCTCCCTGATGGACATCGAACAATACATCCTCACAACATAGAAAACATTTATGTTAAGGGATGTTAACACACAATAATGGCATATAATATATGCTTGGCATTATCTTTGACATGTTTTGTGCAGAACATGCGCACCTAATAAATATTGAATAGAGACCAAAAAAATCTTGCAACTTCAGTCATTTCTGTTTAGGTTTGCTTTAGATCACAAGTCACATCTCACCAAAGTCCTTGGATTTATGTAAATGTTACGGATCACCCCTTGAACATCCCACCCTAAAAAGTTTCCAAAAATTTTCAGAAGAACATTGAATCCAGTGAGGGAGATGAACTACATCCGGCAAAAGTTTAGTTTCCGATGAACTACGTCCTGGCAAGTCAATCAAGAGAGAGCGGCGGAAGACAAACCAGAAGATGGATGCTAGTAAGAGCATCTCCAAGAGATGCCCAATAAATTCACACCCTAAATCTCTTTTTACAGATCCTAATCACGATATAAGGTCCCAAAATAATCATTCCCTCCAACAAATACCCTAAACCAGAAAAACAGTATTGGGAGCCTAGATCATCCTCTATAAGTAGAGAGCGAGAGCCCATTTTTTTGGGTGTGTTTTATTTTTGGGAGTCTATTTGAGAATCTGTTGGAGCTACTTTTTACCCTTCAACTCTAAAATTTAAATATTAAGAGCCATATAGAGTATCTCTTGGAGATGCTCTAACTACGCGATGAAAATCGCTATTCATTGTATATTTGTGAGTTTTGGCTTCCATCTCTCTAGATTGGGTTTAAGTTTTTGCTAGATTGTAGATCCCTATCTACCTAAATTTCACATATATTTGGTTAATTTCCTGGTGCGTGCATTGGCTCCTCGTGTGCAGCAGGGTTGGGCTGCCCACGCGTCGGCTTCCTATCGTTCAGAATTCGGAGAGGAGAGGAGATCAAATCCTGAGAAACGGGGTCTAGGGGGGCCATAATTTGTATTCCGACACCGCATGGGATCACATATGCCAAAAATTCAAAGTTATGGACCTAAGGTCATATTCCAAACATTGATAACTTCTTATTTTTAAAAACTAAAAATCGTTTGAAACACGCTGATTTCTTAGCGCAGTTTCTTTTTTCTTTTTACTTTTTTTGTGTTATCTGTGGGATATAACATTTTTTATTTTCTTTTTAATTGAATACTTTAGAAAAAAAGAACAATCACTACCATATTATTTCAGCCAAAAATAAAAGCTACAATACTTTAAAATATGACCTATATAGTATAGTGTTACGCAAATCAATATTATGCATGCCTGCAATGGTTTGCAGGGGCATATAGATAAGGAAGCATCTAATTTTGGTTAATCTTGTACATCCTTTTCAAAACACGACTCAAATCTTTACTATTTAAAAGAGAGATATATTATTGGTGGTGGTTCATTTGCCCCATGTCAACTCCTGCTTGCACCTCCCTAAAAAATCTCTAACAAAAACAGAAAAACAATATACTAAAAAAAATACAAATTTCACCACTCTAAAAATTCTCTAAATAGACAAAAAAAAAAAACAAAGCTCTACTAGATGCGCGATAAAGCCGAGGGTGTATAGGCACGATACGACCGAGCACATGGGCCAGACAGGCCGATCCCGATAATGCCAACTCAACATGTTGGAATAATATAATTTTTTAACCATAACAAAATATGAACATTTAGCTAGTTGTAATAAAAAAATTATCGATAACAATTGTCTCACTTCAAGGTCCTGAAATTTACTATGAGTAATCTAGTGCAAGAACAGTACATAATACCAGTACTGGCATCGGTACAGGTACTTGAGCTCACAATTAAGTCCCATTCAAAAGTGATGCGGCTTTTAATTTTTTATATGTGACTTTTAGTCTAAATGATAATGTAGTGGCTGTTAACTTTTTTAAAGTATTTAATTAAAAAAAAATAAATAAAAAAGGAAAAACTAGTATACCTCCATAGATAATGTAAAGGGAAAAAAAGAAAAGAAAAGAAAGTGCAAAAAAGGAAAACAGAAAAAAAAACCACGCTAAGAAACTAGTACGTTCTAAACGGATTTTGGTTTTCTAAAACCAACTGTTTGAAACAGGGCTTAACTCGTGTATTATAATAGCAGAGATGGCCAAATGGGTTGGCCTAGGGCATGATACTGTTGGCACGGCCCATGGCACGGCACAAGGCCATGGGCCGTGCCTAGAGATGGCAACGGGTACATACCCGCTGGGTATTGACACCCCCATACCCGCACCCGATAGATAGAAATTTACCCGCACCCGTACCCGCACCCGCACATGGGTATAGAAATTTACCCGCACCCGCACCCGCGCGGGTATTTGTACCCGACGGGTAACCCATACCCCCGCGCGCACAGAACATGCAGCACTGCACAGGCCACAGCAGCAGCCAGCCGAATTTCATTCCAGATTCAACAGCTAGCTGCAGGGAGCAAATTTCTTACCGTTGCAGAATGCAGATGCACACTAAGTCTTGCTTAGATCAACAAATATGACTAAATAAAAGCAAAACATAGACCACCAAGTCTCCAAGACAGAGTACATTACATACATAGAAGTTTTTGACTCAAATATAGCAGCAGGCATAGTCATAGTACACTACACATAGCGGCTAACTGCTACCATCACTCCCATTGGCTACAGACATTTTTCTTACACTGTACCAGCGCATTGATCAATTAGACATATCATAAAGTTTGTTTGTAATGTAACTATGAAAGGCACATATTAAAAAACTAATTGCATTTTCATATCAAACATTAAAAATAGATCTAAAATTAAATAAAAAAAAGTCCAGGAAGATCATGTTCAGTTTCATCATTAGGCAGAACCGTAGAATTGACATAAACTAGCAACAATTACACCATCCTGAACTTATGTACATATATCTCTGAAGAAACATATATCTCTGAACAAACATAAATCTCACGCATGTACTGTTTTTCTACAAAGACAATCGTGACAAAGTGAATATCAATATGCAATAATTACTGTCGCTTACATCAGCCAGCTAACAATGGACAACAAGTAAACAGGTTTGGTAACACAACTACACAAAGGGAGCTAATGAGAACAGGGCAAGCTAACACAAATCAACATGGTGCATCATTTGCTTTTCTTACCCGAGGGAGCGACGAAGGTTCTGGTTGCAGCCTTGGAGAGTAGCAGCAGCTGTAGTCGTCGGAGACAAGGGAGGCCGGCGGGCTATTTCAGCAGTCGTTGGCTTGACGAGGCGTCGAGTCACAGCGGCTGCGGCTTGCTTCTTCTCGGCCACACCAATACGGATACCCTTCTTCGGATCAGAAGCGCAGACTGCGGCGGTACTGGGTTGGACGGTCTCAAGCAGTGCAAGCAACGGAGGAGCAGCTGGGGCAGCCGGTGGCGGTGGGTCGTTCTTGCTCGTGTCCTCCGGATCCAGCGGGTGCAAGTCGTCGTCCCTTCGGGACGGCGTCGGGGTCAGCAAAAGGCAAAAGGACAGCAAGGTTAAGGTCTTAAGGATGAGGGAGAGCATCACCGGCTGTCCTGCGTGGTGCCGGAGTTCGCCGCCATGGATGGAATCGAGGCAACGAGCGGCGAGAAGTCGCGAATCGCGACGGGGTGGTGGCGTGGTGCAGAGCGGTGTGCGCAGATCTAGGTGTGCGGCGGCTAGCAGGGGCAGGGGGGAGGAGGGGAGACCGGGAGAGGAATGGGAAGAGCGGATCTAGGTGTACGGGCATGCGGCGGCGCTAGCAGGGGGAGGGGGAGGCGGGAGAGGAGACCGGGAGACGGGGAGAGGAATGGGAAGAGGCGCAGATCTAGGGTGAGACGGGGAGACCGGGAGAGGAATGGCCGAATGACCGCAGTGCGCGGCGATCGGGGAGGCGGGACCGCAGACGGGACACCGGGAGTGGGATTAGGGCACACAGGTATATATATGGGCCACTGGTATATGGGCTATAAATGGGCTGAATTGATAAGGGTATGTATTATGTATATGGGCCGCCGGGTATATTTTACGCGCGGGTATGCGGGTACGGGTAGTATATAGCCGTGCCGCACTTTCCTACCCGATGGGTAGAGGTTTTTGCCCATTATCATACCCACGAGTGAAGATATCTTTCCATACCCGTCTCCTTATCGGGTAAAACCCATCGGGTACTCGGGTTTCTGGTACCCGTTGCCACCTCTAGCCGTGCCTGGTCTAGTGCCTCGGCCCACCATGCTGACATGGGCACGAGCAATGTCGGGCCTGGCCCAGCACGACGTGATTACATCACGACATGACCCATTAGGCATGTCTATAATTTAATGTGTCTTTTTCTACAATTTGTATAATTTAATGTGTCTTTCCTACAATTTATTGTGTGTATTATATAATTTCTACAATGTAATTTGTATTTTTATATTTTTGATAATTTATTATGCCTTCTTTGAATTCTATATATTTTTCTTAACAAATAAGTTTTTTTTTCATTTTTTTGGGCCAAACAGGTGTGCCGTGCTGGCCTGGCCGATGAGCTAATTGTGCCTTGGGCTGATGTGGCACGGCACGACACCCTTCTGGGCTATGCCTAGGCCAGAGGCTCAGTCTATAGGCTGGCATGACAAGACTTGTTCTAGCTAACGGGCCAAATAGAAGATATTTTAAACATAATAGCTTTTCAATATGAGTAATCTTTACTTTCTTAATCTATCTCATAATCAGTTAGAAACCACAGCGAAAAGATAAAATGCACTACACTTTACATGGCTGAAGTCTGAAGAATGGGATTCGACGATGATATCTCAGCACCAGGGAAATGGCAGCTCGGCGCCCTTTCCGTGTGGTTGCAATTCAGGAGTGCGATGCTATTCGAGCGTTGGAGTGCGATTCCAGCACCAGGGAGTGGGTCTTCAACCGGTGGGTGAAGATAGCAGTGCCGGCGGAGAGCATCAAGGATTACAGCTTCCAGCCGATGCACGCTGCTCGTTGCATCTACTGGAAATACCAGCGGCGCAATTGCTTGCCATCGCCGGACTGCGAGACGATGCAGTTGTCCTCTGTTCGTCTCCCGCCCACAAGACTCTTGCTGTCGGGGAGACGAAGGATAAGGAGTGCTGCCTTGTTTGCGTTGTGCCTTATACAGCAGACATCCGACTGCAAGTGTGGCTTCGTATGGGAGTTGGACCAAGAACTGCCACTGGGCTCTGGATCGACAAATGAAATGATACACCGGAGTGAGTGCGTCAAGCGCGTGCGGTGGCTGCTAAGGACTGGTCCAGCAAATCAGGTTGAACTTGTTTTCTACTCTTGTTGATGAGTGTGTTGGCATTGTTCTAGGTGACTGGTACTAAACATGCTTTGCCTGCTTGGTACTAGGTTCGTTGCGTTCATCAGCAGTCACCAATGTTAGTGTTAAAGTATAAGATTTTAGATAAACTAACTAATACATATAACTTAATATAATATCAGAGCCAAGAGATTTTAGGTTCAAGGCCCGGTTGGCGCAATTAAAAAAATAATTGTAGCACACTTCTATTTCACGTCTTAAATCTAAGAGAGCGTACACATGAGAGGGATTGTTGAAATATAAATGAACTATCCGTCTTTTCTTATCAATTTAGGTTTTTAAATAAATTAGCTAGCGCATGCAGCCCAATACTTAGAGACAGGGGCGGAGCTGGGCCTCGGGCCGCCGGGGCAATGGCCCGAGGCCCAGCCAAAAATGGTCCGAGGTCCAACCAAAAAAATCCTTACTAATTACTGTAGCATCAACAGTGAAAGCCCTAATATCTTTCTTCCTGATGGGATTTCTAATAGGGTGGGCCCGAGGCTGGGTCTCAGGCTGGCTCCGCCCCTGCTTAGAGAACCTCAGTCTGGAACTTCGTGGGGGTATATTTTGTTGTTTCTCATCTTAGAATGATGCAAGAGATCTGTAGAAACAAACCGGACCTGCAGTGTTTGGAACTGTGGAACAAGGTGGCTATGGCTGTTATTTGGTTCTGTGCTGATGATAAGTACACTTCTGAATTGCAATCTCCCTTTGGTTCTAAAAAAAATGGATTTGCAATTAAATTTGGAAATTCGTGGGCTGTTGTTGACTCCTTGCTGCGAAACCAATAAAAATCGGTTGGATGCTGGAGATCACATTGGCGGGGACAGACTGCCATGTGATGGGGTGCCTTTTCTATGTATGCCTACAAGATAGCATTTTCACTAGTTTGGGATGAAGGCCGAAGAGCATAATTATTGTATTATATAGGGCTAGGGCTTGCTTGTAAATCAAACAAATAATTAGGTTTTTCGTATTAGAACTTATTAACCCCGCAAAAAGATATAAATTTCAACCGATAAACTTTATCTAAAAATTAGAATAAGCTCATTTTACCTCTCAATTCTTGCCATGTCCGAAAATCAACTATCAACTCTAGAATTAGGAATTTGGCACCCTCAAACTCCGAAAACCAGTGCAAAACACACACTCGGCCGAAACCGCAACTTGGTTAACAGTACATTTATTGATTCAATAAATAAAATTAAAAAAATTAAGGGAGGAATTTGGCACCCTCAGACTCCGGAAACCAGTGCGATACCTCTTGTTCTACCACCACCATTTTTCTCTACTCCTTCCTCCCTACTATACTTTCCTCTCTCGCACAGAGACACTCCCAGGACTAGCGGTCTTACCAAGCTTGCCGCATGGAGACGACGGCGACGCTGTCATGCTGCACCATCATGGTGGCCGGCCGACGCGTCTAACTTCTCCTACCTGCCCTGCCCTCTTTGCGACCATGCACTCCTGAACCGCGTCGGAGCCTGCGCCGCCTGAGCCTTCGCGCCCAGCCTAGCGCGTGTCGACCCCTTGCTCCTCTGTTGCCAATCACGACCATCATCCCTGTCGTCCTCTTCGATCACGGCACGCACGCCCTGCTCAGTTGCCCCAATGAGCAGCTCGCCCACCCATTTGCCGCACACCCAGACTCCGTGCACACCATTGCAGACGCCCTGTAGGGGGAGATGTGCCGCGTGGCGCTGCAGAATTCAAGAGGAGCACCGCCGACTCGCCGCGCGCCTCTGTGCCGAGTGTGTGTGAGAGAGCGAAAGAGCGAGCGAGTGGAGGGGGATTGCTCCTCGCCGAGGGATTACGTGAAACGTACGAGAACAATTGGCACGTGATCCTTATCTTTCTTCCATACTCTTAGTTTAAGATAATACTCTATTCAAACTTATACAACACTCTGTAGCCATTAAGACTCAGTCTTGCCATTGGTCACAATTCATCATTAAAGCACCTGCATACCAAAGACAAAATAACTGATTCGAGCATAAATGATATGTAATTGGCTATCAATTAGCAAAACATATGCATAGATCTCCGCTATAACTAACCATTGCATAGATACAACATGACTAACATATGCACAGATTCCTGCCGTGACTAATACCACAAAGAACAACTCAAACTATAGTTATCACAGGTGCTGGTCTAACCGTGGCACCCATGTCGGTCAGACCGCCCAACACCCACCGGTCATACCGCGATTACAACGTCGGTACTACCGCACTAGTCACAGACCAAAAACCTCTAATCTCATCTGAAAATAGCTACCGCTAATAAAGGACCAGTACTACCTCTCTGGTCAGACTACTATCGCGGCCGGTTAGACCGCAACCCAAGCGTCGGTAGGACCGTTAGCAACAGTCGGTTTGATCGTAGCCACACAGCGGTTAGACCGCCACCCACTGGCGGAGCTACAGGGTGGTCCCTGTGGGCCGCGGACCACCCTGCGCTCGGATAATGAGGCCTTCATGTATTTGATCATAATGCAAAAACTTGTTGAATCACAGCTACATTTTACCTCCCGCTAAATCATTTAATTTGCTCTATATGTGTCAAGCTAATGACACGCAACTTGGGAATCTAGATGTACAGTAAAATCGTTGGCTAGTTTGGCATCTAGATGTACAGTAAAATCGTTGGCTAGCTTGGCATCTAGATGTACAATAAAATCGATGACTAGCTTGGCATGTTCATATTGAACGACAGTTGATGGTTTTTAGCTAACATAAATAGTAATGACTAAAAAAAGCTTTTAGTGGGAGGATACGAGTGGTGGGGAAAATAAAAAAGAGATGCGTGTGCGAGACAGGAGCGAGAAGAGTGAGGTAGTGATATGTTTGTGTCCTATAACTTATTTTCAGGATGAGAGAAATAGAGAAATTATTTTAGAAAGTTAAATATTTATATTATCTTCTTTCTTCTGTGAACAGAAGTCGGTGTAAACGGTCTCGTAAATTTGCCGAGGTAGGTATTTGTTGTCTTAGCTTGCGTTTGCTCCAAATGCGGCTTTCAGGAAGTTACCCATGCAAGCAAACTCTTCTGATCTACTCCTTTATAAAATGTATTTTTTAAATAGCTTTGTCCATAAATATATAATGTATTTAATGTTCTAATATAAAATTAATGTGATGCTCTCTTTATATCCTGACAAGAAGAAGAAGTAGTGACGTATTGTTTTTCAACTACTATGGGTATGTAATATTTCAATTCTATGTTAAGAAAGCTATATTCGTCTATTTTATGAAGTTTGTATGTCCTTTTTCCCTTAATTGCATTTCGTAATTCATATACTTGTGTACCGACATGTTAAATTTATAGCGGTTAAATAAATTTTAGACAATGGACCACTATAGCTACAAATCCTGGCTACGCCACTGCCGCCACCCGAGGGTGGTCCAACCAGTGCTATCAAAAAAGCACATAACAAAATGCAAATTCACAAACTCAAACTTAAACATCAAAAGTAATATATGATTGCCATCGTCTGCTCTTACAAGAAATATGTCATGGGATGCATTCTCCTCACAGGTACGAATAATCCAGAAAGGATTTATGGGAGAGCCCAGGGAAATCATGCCAACCCTGCTGCCTTTGTATGTGAGGGCATCTGTAGTGTATATAACTCAAAGGGTCTTAAGGTGGGTCCTATCTAAACCTTAAGATCAACTCTATAGTGTATATAACCCAAGGGGTCTTAAGACGGTCCCACTTGGCAGATAAAGAAAAATTGTATTTTAATGCTTATGGCCAGGTCTTTAGCTTGAGGATCAGCCTTAAGGTTTTTTTGCTTAGAGTCTGCTTAAGGTCACCCTGTAATGTATAAGGTTGGCCTTAAGGTGACTTAAGACCTCCTCTTTTTATACACTACAGATGCCCTGAGAAGACCGACAGAAAGTCAGTAGTTAAATCGAGTTCCAGAAGTAATCGGGAAACTGGTAACAGCACTGAAATACGGAAAGTCATTGGCGAGCCGCGAGCCAGCATATCCTATTTATACTGATGAAGAGGCGGACGGATCTGATACTGAAGATGATCCTACAGGGACAGGAGATATTTTGACACTGAAGCTGACGATGATTCTTTGGTCAGACGAGATGATTCTGAGCTGGAGGAGATCCTTTCAGATTAGTTCAGTTATGCAACTAGAAGAAATTAGATAAGTTGTGCAGATCTGACTTTGCATCCATGCGTTGTATGTGGTAGCAATTGATGATTTTGACCCCTCCAAAGCAGCTAGATCTGCAGCTGCTGGTGTACATAGACGGTACAAAGACCATGTGAGAAGATCTATATTTATTTATGATGAATTATTGTCATTATTTGTGAAGTTAAATTTTAGGATCATATGGAAAGGTCCATATTTTGAGAAAATGTTAGGACTTTAGCCAAGGTCATTCCAATTCTTGGATAGGATAGATTTCTGAGACTCTTAATAAGGTGTGTGCAAAGTTTAATATTATTTAATCATAGATTGTCATCAAAAGTGGTTTAGACTTGGGATGCTTTTCTTTTCTGAGAACAGGGAAGCGGTTAGATCGCTCTTGGGTCCGGTTAGGCCGGTCGCCAGTCAAACTGCAAGCTTGCCACCGGTTAGACCTCAAGTTAGCTGATGTAAAAGTTGGGTTCCAATGTCAATTTGTGGAGGTACAACTTTCACAATGTAGGCAACCGACCGGTCACGACCAGATCGCCAAACAATCACTAAGCTACATTTCGAGTCGTTATCAACCGTGCCAAGAACGCAACTGAGCTAAACACGGGTTTCAATTCCTGCGAGCAATCGAAGGACAAGCAAGAACAAGATGCATAAACAATATGAAAATTGCAAATAGAAAATATGAATTCACACACGTTGAGGCCTATAAAAATCGCAGTTGTTGGTCTAGTCGACACACAAACATATGATGAAGTTTTCATGGTGGAAAACCAATCTAAAACAAGCCTACAGAAGAGAGAGGCATCTGGGGCTATTTAAGAGATAAATAGGGGCAGGGGGTGGTGGCCAGGGAGGTGGACGTGTGCCCTTAAGAGGTACAAGGCCCGTGGATCTAAGTGAAGGTAGCGCAATACCTTTTGACTCGGACTCAGAATCAACGCCGAATTATTTTGACGATTGAAGCATGCACAAAAGGAATTTAGAGGCAGGGATGGATCCGTTGAAAAGCTAACGAGATAAACTTTCCATCAATTACTCAGACGTCCTAAACAGACTCCGGACGTGGATTATATGCGCGTTTGAAGTCAGACCTATTAGGCTAAGTCCGAGTTGATCTGGAGACTGAATTGGATTCTAAAACGTGTCCAACTTTAACTCTTGCTTGACTTGGACAAAAGTAATGTGGTGATCTTGAGAAAGAGTTGGGAAAAACATCGACTTGGTCTTGATATGCTAGTTGGCTTGCACTTGGTGTTGGGCTGCCCACCTCACCATGGTTCCTAAGCACAATAACATCACAAGTCTTAAGTAGTAGCAAATGTTCAATAAAAAAATTATTCATTTCTAAGCATGAGCTCACCTGACAATTTAACTGTCATGCTTGTGCTCTTGTAATTGGCCCTTGTATGACTTGAGATTAAGAAGTAGTGTTCGTGTTCATAGAGGTGATGTCCTTATCATCAGCCACTTAGACTGCAAGTTAGCACCCAATTAGACTGTCAGCTTACATCTGGTTAGATCGCCCTAGTGCGATTTTTATGCTATTTGCTGTTTCAGGTGGTTGCTTGGTTGTAGGTTATGGGATCTGATCTTTGTAGCTCTTTAGCTCTGGAGTGAAAGATTTATATTATTTAGGGAAAAATTTAAAAAGACATCATTCACCTTCTCTATTGCCATTGCTGGTTATACATTGTATATCCTCTCCTCTTGCCCTAGCTCAATAAGGGTAGCCGCATTTTGGCATCTGCAACGTCATGGCGGCGAGTAGTTTTATGAGAGTTTGTACTTTGTAACATTAGCATCCTTGAACATAGTTCATGGGAATATGTTTGTTCAAACTGTTCACACATATGGTATTATGCCCTTTTTTTTTGAATTTAGCTAACATACGTCCGTTTTTGCAAATCTAATCCTCCCTGAGCTCGCAGCCACAACAGGTCATGCCGAGCGACCATAGCTTGATAGGTCAAAGACCTACCGAGCAATAATGGCTCGGCAGCGAGTAGCAGCTCCTCGGTAAACTAATTAATTACCATTAATTAATCATAATTAGCACTAGTTAGTCAACATATTTTATGATTAACACTAATTAAGAATGTTTAACACTAATTTAATAACTGTAGTAGCCGGAATGTCCTACCGAGCTAGAGGAGTTCGGCATGTATCTACCAAACTCAAGGAGGAGACTAGATCTGCAAAAACTAGTGCCCGATGACCAAATTCGAAAAAAAATAACTATAGTACTAGATGTGTCCACAGTTCTATTTGTTCTGTCTCATTTTCTGTTCCTTTTATTCTGGCCAAGTTTTTTTAGTGCCATCTTTAGTCTTTTTTGTTGTTACGGTAGTCCTTACTTCTGTTTTTATGCTGTACTGTTGTTGACTTATCATGGCACAATGTAGGATTTCGTAATCTTTGTTAGAAAAAAGTGGCATGTTATTTTATTATGGCATATTCTATCAGGCCGTCATTTTTTTATTACATTTTGTTTAATCAATATTGACGTATTTCTGGAACGCTAGAAGAGGATGCTGTAATATTGCCAAGTAAATGGTGTACTGCACCTGCACTTTTATGCTGTCCAATCCAAGACCTGCCTTACTCCAACCAGCTTAAAAAGTTTTCCGCTTACAAAAGACTGAAGTCACTTTAGACATGTCGACTTTTTAATTTGGTTTTTTAGCTTTTTCTTTTTCTTCTTTATTCCTCTGTATTATTCGTGATGATATAACCGTATTTTTCTTTTCTTTTCTTTTCTTATTTATTATTTATTTTTAATTAAATGACTCAGGAAAAGTTAACAGTTGTTACAATGCAATTTTAGCTACTCAGTACAATTATAATCGCTACGGTATAATTTAAACCAAAATCTAAAAGTTGATAGCCCGTTGGAACGGCCCCTCATGTTTTTGAGTAGTGCTTCTCACCGAAAAACTGGAGGTTTATTTTCTGAAGCTTGATCCAGGAGATTCGTTTTCGGTTCACTAAGGGTGTGTTTGGATGCTAGGATGTCCCAGGGATGGAATGATCCCGTTCCAATTTTGAGGTCATTCAGCTGTTTGGTTGGTGGAATGGGGGAGAATGGAATGGAAGCAAATGGTGCATCTTAAGGGAATATTCCTCAAAAATCCGGTAGCATGCCATCCCACAAAAAATACCGGACGCATCCATCCCACAGAATCCTCACGAGCGTTCTGTCACCCTCCCGTGCTCTCACCCCTCTCTCTCCCCCTCCCTGCTCCAGATCCAGATCTGGGCGGGACCCACGCGAGCGGCGGCGCGGAGGCCGGCGTCGCGGGAGGTCGGCGTCGCGGTGGTCGCGTGGGAGGCCGCGCGGGGTCGGCGTGGGCTGCGGCGGGGATTCGCGCGGCGGCGGCGCGAGCGCCAGCGCGCGCGAGCGCGTCGCGGAGGTCGGCGCGCGCGGCGACGCGCGGAGGTCGGGCGCGGTCCGGAGGTCGGCCGTGGGCGGCGCGCTGAGGCCGAGCGGGAGGTCGGGCGCGCGCTAGGGAGGCCGGCGCGGGAGGTCGGCCGAGGCGGGAGGTCGGGCGGCGGCGAGGAGGCCGGCGCGGGAGGTCCGGCGGCGGCGAGGGAGGCCGACACAGAGGTCGGCGCGGCGGCGCGCGGAGATCGGCGCGCGGCCGCGACGCTGAGGCTGCGCGCGCGCGCCGAGGAGGTGCGTGGGAAAAATTTTCTAATAAATGTCAAGGGGAAAAAATTCTAATAAATGTCAAGGGGAAAATTTTTCTAATAAATGTCAAAGGGGAAAATTTTTCTAATAAATGTCAAGGGGAAAAAATTCTAATAAATGTCAAAGGGGAAAAAATTTCTAATAAATGTCAAGGGGAAAAATTCTAATAAATGTCAAGGGGAAAAAAATTCTAATAAATGTCAAAGGGGTAACCTCACCAAGCAGGTTAGCATATCCTACTTTTCATCCCCATCCCACCAACCAAATAAGAGACGGAACGGTTTCATTCTTCTCCATCCCACTAACCAAACAAAAAACAGAACCATCCCATACCATGAACCAAACACATGGACAGAACCATCCCGTTCCATCCCATCCCAAAAAACTGGAATCATCCCATCCCATCCTACCCCATCCCTCCAACCAAACACACCTAAGGAGAGATGAGCGATAAGCTGTACTGTAGACCCTTGCCCGGTCGACGGATTCTGGTACACGTGAGCTCCACTAAAGCTGGTTGTAACCAAACTGGGTGGCTCCAAATGGCTTATAAGCCGTGATTTTTAGTTGTGACCGATGGATTTTGGTTAAAAGTGTATTATAGCACTTATTGGTTTTTTAAGTCATTCAATTAAAAGCAAATTAAAAAATGAGAAAAAAAAGAAAAATTGTTATATCATTACGGACAATGCAAAGAAATAAATAAAAAAACAAAAAACCAAATTAAGAAACCAACGCGTTCCAAGTGGCTGCTAGAAATCAGAATTGAAGCCATTTGGAGCAGGAAGGCTACTTGTATCCACTCACTCACTAGTTAAGGCTTATGCTCAGTTCCAACGCAACTTTTAGAAGTGGACCTTTGAACGGAGTGATTTCTTAAAATTGTTTCTATAAATCGTTTATAGAGTCCATGCAGGAGTAATTTTAATAAAGTGACTTCTTAATATAAATATTTTTTACTTCTTTAATTTCTCTTGCAAATCAACAGCTAAAATACAAAAGCCACGAACAAGGACTTCCCGGAGTACCACTTGCTTAGGATTCCAGCTCCGGCTCCAGAAGTACGCAAATGGAGATGCAGCCTTTTCCTTTTTAGGATCAAAAGTAGCACCATCAACTGTGGACTCGTTGTCAAATGTCAATCATAGAAGTTGGCAACTTTGAACATCCCGCACTATCTCGAGCGCTCATTTCGGCTGCGAGCTGCAGTTTTTTTTCCTAGTACAGCCTTTTTTGGTACGATAGATGTTATTAGTTTTTCAGTGTAACTAAAATTTTTAAAAATTTTAAAATAAAAATATATTATCTCATCATGAATAGTATAAAAAATTAAAAAAAAAGACTTAAAAAATAAATAGATAAAATTAAAAAAAGTAAAAAGTAAAAGTTAAAAATTAAAAGGATGTGTTCTTAGACCATCTCCAATGGTCTGAGTTAACTAGCTATTTGTATATACACATCAGTATATATCCTATGTGGAGGAAAGAGAGTATGCAAAAAAAACCGAGCTAGCTATTCCTTAAGCACTAATCTATAACGCAAAACAAGGCAGCCTCTATAAATGCTGTGTGTGCATGTAAGTATCAAATAACTATCCTTATAGATAGTTCTTTAGAATACTAGCTATTTGTGTGTACTATATAAATGATATGGAAATCTTCTAGTTAGTTGCTAGTTAGGACCATTAGAGATGCTCTTAGTGTGGAGTGTGCAAGTGTGTGTTCGTGGGACTTCGCTATTGTTAACGTCGCCCTGTGTGCGCATGGATCCTTTGCAGGTTGAAAACTGGAGAGGTGTTGGCGTGTTTGTGCACTTGTCTTGCAGGCTTAAGGTTCAGAGGGGGACCGTAGTCTCTCTCTCTCTCTCTCTCTCTCTCTCTCTCTTGGAGGGAAAAGGCAGTTCTAATGCTGTCTGTGCTTTGCACCTTCTGTGTGCTTGGCCATTTCTAAGTACGCCTCAGCGCCATGCCTATCATCAGTAAGAAGTAGGAACGAAAGTGAACTGTATGTATGTCGCCAGATGCTAACGACGGGCGATTCAAGACGTCCACCGAAAAGCAATGGCACGATCCATAGATGACACGGCATCCAGTCCAGCTGCGCGTTTCCCAAGTGCAGGTTCTCCGTGATGGATTCGAGCCCCCGTCCGGCGATCAAGACGATGCAACGAGCAGCGAACGGTGGTGATCTCTCGACGAAGATGGCATTGACCGCGTGGCAATGGAGAGCGCATGGGCCAGCCGCACCGCCCGCCTCGCCGCACGCTGCCCCACTCCTCTCCGCGCCAATGCGCCGCCCCACATTTAAACGGACAAACCAAACGAATCCAAACACCGCACGGTAGCAGCACACTCTCACTAGCTAGCTACTAGCTAAGCTCGCTCACCATGGCGATGGCGTTGCCCTCCCTCTTCGTCCTCCTCTGCGTCGCCGCGCTCTCGCCGGCGGCGGGGGCGGAGAGGTTCACCTGCAACGCCACGGCGCCGCGCGCGTCCACGTGCCAGGCGCTGGTGGCCTACGCGCCGCCCAACGCCACCACGCTCGCCGCCGTGCGCGCGCTCTTCCAGCTCCGCTCCCACCGCGCGCTGCTCGCCGCCAACGGCCTCTCGCTCTCCACGCCGCCCTCCGCGCAGGCGCCCTCGCCGCTCCGCATCCGCCTCCCCTGCCTCTGCTCCGGCGGCGCCGGCGCCACCTTCCAGCGCCCCACCTACCGAATCCGCGCCGGGGACACCCTCGACGCCATCGCGCGCGGCGTCTTCGCGGGGCTCGTCACCTACCGGGACATCGCCGCCGCCAACAACGTGTCCGACCGCAACAAGGTAGCAGTGGGTCAGGAGCTCTGGATCCCCGTGCCCTGCAGCTGCGACCGCGTGGGCGGCGAGCCGGTGGTGCACTACACGTACGTCGTCCCGCCCGGGAGCTCCGTGGCCAGCATCGCGCAGGACTTCGGCACGACGGAGGCGACGATTCTTGCGCTGAACCGGATGCCCGACGCCAAGAGCCTTCTCGCTGGGCAGGTTCTTGATGTGCCGCTCTGAGGTAGCACAAAAAAATGAGCTCTTTTTTTATTTATTTTTGACATTGCTTCCAAAATAGCTCGTGAATTATTCAACCTTTTTGCAATGCATTTTTTGCTTGTACTTTTGTGGAGTTCCTTTGTGATTCAGTAAACCGTTAAGAACTTTTTGTGCTGTTTTGGTACTTGCTAGTACACTCTGCATTTTTAGCTCTTCGTTGTATAGACTGCAATGGCAGTTGCTGATGTATTAGCTACATTTACACCAAGGTTCTAAAAATTGATAACAGTACTGGACAACTGGCTAACAGTAGGGGGCAACTGTTACTTGCATAGGGGCAACATTGATTTATACCTTGTTTTCTGAACATTTTTTGGTTCTTAAAATTTCTGCTGATTAAAGTTGTGGATGCCATAGAGATGCTTTGCCCAGGGGGAATACTAAGTTCCATCTCTTTTTTGCTCCTCTTTGTATATTTAGTACTTTTCATACCCCCATCCAACAATGTTCTGGAGTTGCTTTTTCAGATAGTTTTGACGTGAAAAGTCATGCTTGTGCTTGTGAATAGCTTTTGCTTCTACAAAATACTATTGAAAAATACTTTTTCTATTATATATCACTGAATAGCAGCGAAATTCTATGATAAAAATTAAATATAGAGCAAATTGGCTTAGTAAAAAATACTGAATTTTTTTGTGGATCATTGGGGCAGTGTACAACTCAAATATAAAATTTTGTGAACGGACTCTTCCATTTATTCTATTTTTGAAATTCAAATCCAAAATCAGCCTATTTGAGCTATTTTTAAACTGGGACTAATTCACTGTAAAAACAATGGAAAATCATATTTTTCAGGAGCTATGTGACACCTTTTTTTTCTCGAACGCGCAGGAGAACTGCACATCTTTATATAATATAGAGAGAAGAAAAAACATCCCAAACAAACAAACAACACCACCCTTAACCCAAGAGGAAGTCAAGGGTTTTCCAAAATTTTTCCAAAATTTTTAGACCTCATTTAGCCTCTATGGTAAATAGTAGCCTTTATTAGTATTTAAATTCAAAATCTGAAAATTTTCTTTGAACAATGCCTTGAAATTTTTTTCCTAGCTCACTGACATATTGAATAATACCTTTATGAATTTTCATAATTTTTGTAGGTTGTTTGCTATTTTAAATAAATCGGGTCTTTAGTCTTTACTAGAGGCATTTTGGTCTTTTTCTAGAGTATAACGGTAAGTCCTAACGGTCAACTAACGGCAGTGGCATATAATAGAATTTCGGTGCTATTCAATGATATAATAGAGAGAGTGTTTTTCAATGGTATTTTATAGAAGTGGACGTTATTCAATATCATATAATCAATTATCTAAAAAGAGGCATTAGAGATTCCACAACTGGTTGTTTCACCTTCCAGCCTTTGAGCTTGTCTCCTCTCGTAGCTTTTGCTACCTTGCAAGTTGCAGCGCGCATCATATCTTGGCTTAGAATCAAGTGAGGTTTATTAGTGGCCTTGCTTGTATAAAGATGAGCAAATTGTTAAAAGGGCAAAAATGAATTAATATCTCCATTATAACTCTATAACTACTGCTGTTGGTCATAGTACAGGATAACCTAATGGATATGTATGCTGCAATTTGGATCTGAAGTTCCGAACATTTCCATTTGTCATATGGTAAATTCCAAAAAGAATTTAAGCTTCCTTCTCTTTGAGGAAAATTTTGGACCAATGCAATTGTAATACTAGCTGAGCTAAATGAACGGTAGCAGGACAAGACGATTCAGATAAGATTCTATCTTCGAACTTGCACCACGTTGGAAGTTTATTCACATGTCACCAAATCACCATAGTTAATTTGTGGTCGTCATAATCGTGGTAATGCCAGTATTGTGCATGTCTACTATTCTTTAACTTTCTGATTTGAACTGAACTGCTGGCATCAAGCAAGCCCGCAATGGACGTTTAAAGTTTAAATGCTTCAATGTGTAGTGCCCCACATCACATTAGATAACATTCGGATCCCATCATCATACATTCATTAAGTTCCGTTTTAGCCTGATGGTATACATATATGTGCAGCTTGCTCTTCTGCCATTAGCAATACAGCCATAGACCGCAACCTTCGTGTTCCAAATGGAAGCTACATCCCCACTGCCAACAACTGCATTATGTGTGGCTGCAGCTCCTCCACTTGGCAGTGAGTGCTTACTCTAACTTATCCTCATACTAGATATTTGTTCGTCCATTGCAACAAAATTTATTAGATATATAGAAAATCATGCTATGAAGGAGAATTACTCTGATCTGTTGAAAAGTGAAAAATGATAACAAGTTAATGAGACGGTTAGAAGAGAAGGGGCGTACAACCGCCAACTCGTTCTTTTATAATAGTAATGATATGCTATTGAAACATCAGTCGATGTAACCAAATTTGAACCTCGCAATGCTCCAAAATCTTCAGGCTGGACTGTCAACCAATGCAAGGAATAAGTTCATCCTTCTGCCCTACTGCGAAATGCGGAGATTTGTTCCTGGGGAACACGACCACGTCCTCCACCTCATCCTGCGAGAGCACTATGTGCTCCTACGCTGGGTACACCAATAGCACATCTTTCACCATCCTCGCCAATCTTACCAGCAGCTCCGAGTGCAATGGTGAGTATATATGGCGTCGGTTGCCACCAATATCTATTGATGTGTGTGCGCAATGGCCTTGCTTGTCATTGACCCCTTGTTGCTTGTAACTGGCAGCTGCTGGGATGTCTCCAACTGCGCAGCCGGCTCATTCTTCGGCGTTTAGGTTGGAATCGACGTGGTTGAGATGGACAGAGCTGATTGTTTGTCTTCACATCGCTTTGTTGTTGTCTAGGCTTTCTGCATCATGATTGAGTAGCATCCGCATTCTTACTTTCGTAGTGTCTGGACTTCTAATTCGTAGTTCTATGCTTTTGAGTGATCTGGGCAGTGCCTGTGTGGCTTTAATCTGTAGTTAGTTGGATGTACAAGTGCAGACACGAGGGGAACACTTCTTTTGTGTTAGAAGGTAGATCAGGGCGCATTTGTACTGTCAAAACTTTTGCAAAGATATTTCTGTGTTTTTGGTTTTAGCCTTTCGTTAGGGTTGTTCTAGAGAGGATCAAATTTGGTGTTGCCTGAGATGTATGGATTTTTATAGCCTACAACATCATCATACTGTAATTTTGTGGTAGTCTTGGTTGGTTGACCAACCAATACTAAACAGGAACAGCGGGTATCAACTTTATGATTTGCTCTGGAAGAAGTAACACAAAGGGGTGCTGTTTTGGCCCCTTTGGCTTGCTGAACGGCCCAACAAATATATAGCAGTTTTTCATAGTACATGTGTGAAACTCTGAATGCATGTGGTCTGCATCTTCTTCTATTGAAAGTTGGTAGTGGGGCATTCCTATGGTGGGCTTCTGTTAATGGTTTTGGCTTAGTGGTTGAAAGAAGTAATTTTTTTTAAAAGCAGATGAGTGGTGTAAAAAGTGAGAAATAGATACGTATATGAGATAAGAGCGAGAGGAATAGAGTATACGATATGTACGAGAAAAATAAATAAACCATTTCAAAAAATCAAATATTTATATTATTTTTTGGTTTTTTTAAATAAAAATTAGAAGCAGAAACCAGTAAATTTACTGTAGCGCAAAAACAGATCTGAACCGTCCTTTTCAAATCGGACGGCCGAGATTCCGTGGCTGCACTCTGAAGTTGCACGCTGCAACTTCAGAGAATCTCATTTCGTACTACTGACGTCCGAAAACCCGGGGCGCCCCCCAGCGAAACCGCCACTTTCTCTCTTCCCTCCTGCCTCCCGTGCTCGGCATCATCAATTCGTCACGGCCGCGCGGCCCGCGCCCTCCCCGCAACCTCGCCGCCCCACCCGCTCCCGCGCGCCGCTGAAATCCTGATCGCTCCGCTCTGGTGCTTTGATCCGACGCGGCGCGGCGGTTGAACCCCCGATGGAATTCGCCGCCGGGACGGGGGCCGCGCGGCAGCCCCTCGCGCCGCTGCCCACCAGCCTTCCTCCCAGCCGCAACCGGCGAGCGAGCGGAGGAACCGGCTGGGCCCGTCGCGCCACCGCGCCGAGGCTCTCGCTCTCTCCCAGGACAAAACGAGCGGCCTCTGCCGCGCGCGGCCACTTCCTTCCCAGGCACCTCGTTCGCTCGGGCGGTGGCGGCGATGGGGAATTCCGTGGCGAGGACGATGCGAGCGACCGGTCGTTTCCGACGCGTGCGGCTCCCTCGGGTGACGCGAAGGGTGCTGCTACTGCGCGGTAAGTCCGTAACCATGTGTGCTTGTCATTCTAGCGATTCAGAGGTAGTTTTTGTGTGCCTCGCCTATGGCGACTCATCGAGTGCAGCGTGTTTTGTGTCTGTTGCGTTCTACTTCTCAGCAGTTTAGTTGGGGGTCATCCTGGAGGAGTTAGGAAGGAGCTCGTGAAACTGGCTTTACCGGCCATATTTGGGCAAGCAATCGATCCTCTTGCGCAGCTACTGGAGACTGCATATATTGGTCGTTTAGGTAAATGTCGCATCTGTGTCGTTTAGAAATAGATTTATTTTCTTCAGGCGAATTCAATAACAGCAGTGAAGTATCTGAAAAAAAGATCCAGCGCGCTCTCGAACTTTGCTTTTGTTTGTCTGAACCCTGAATCTGATAGGTCCCGTGGAGCTGGCTTCAGCTGCCGTTGGTGTGTCAGTCTTCAACATTGTATCAAAGCTTTTCAACATACCGCTCTTAAGCGTCACAACTTCATTTGTAGCTGAAGATGTTTCAAGGCATGATTCTTCAGGTACTAGATGGCTACTGATTCCTATGTGCTTAACAGCTCAAGAAGTGTGTAGCATCTTAGAATTTGGGAGCTGACTTTCTCTGGCTGATACGCAGAAGGAAATATATATAGCGAAACTGGAGAGAGGAAGAGGCTTCCCTCCATATCTTCTGCTTTACTTTTAGCAGCTGCAATTGGTGTCATTGAAGCCTCGGCTTTGATTCTGGGGTCTGGAATACTTCTCAACATGATGGGTGTCTCACATGTATGTCCAAATGTCATATTGCTGTATTGATGCTATCGCAAATATCATGCAAAGTAGGAATAACGACTCTAATATCCTTCATTCCTTTTGTTAGGTACACTTACCAGTTACCAGGAAATTGTTTAGATAAAACATAAGTATAATACTTCAATTATGAAATTGCTTCCGAATACCAGAATATGGGTTGCAATGACAAAGTGACGAGTCATTGGATATGTTTCAGTTTTTACTGTCTTTTGTAACCTAATATTGGTTAGGATACAGAAATAGTTGACCCCAACACTTGTGATATTAAACATGATTGCTAACCACGCCTGCCATGTGGTTCAATACTTGTGATGTTATACGGTTATACCACCTTTAATTTCCTTTCCTTTTTTCTTTGTGACTAACAAATTCAAAACGCACTTTGATATGGAGAAGTATTTTATTTCTTTGTGACTTACAAATTCAAAACACACTTTTATATGGAGAAGTATTTTATTACATCACCCTAAACACTCTTCCACTAGAACCTTGATGCAGTCTTCTTTATTTTTTATTTGGGCAGGCATCAACTATGCGTAATCCTGCAAGGTTATTTCTTTCTTTAAGGGCACTTGGTGCACCTGCTGTTGTAGTTTCTTTGGCTATTCAAGGTGTCTTTCGTGGATTAAAAGATACAAAGACGCCCCTACTTTACAGTGGCAAGTCTTTGCACCTCTTAAATGCATTGTTTTGTATCACTTCTAGATTGATCGGGTTATTGATTGTGTTGATGATCCATATTATGCCATGTATTTATGTTCTATTGTTTCTTTTATCTTCTGCTTGGACTTCAAATATATTGGATTGTGATTTCATCCCTTTGTCAGGACACCTGATAAGTTGTCAGTATTAATTTTTTCTTGATGTCATATGCCACTTGAAGATCAAAGATAACAGCTCATTAGAATAGACTTGTTGGTATGATATTACCAACTTGAGCTTAGATACCTGAGTTTCAGTACGTTGTAAATTATTGCAAGGATTGTTAGTCGTTGGACTCTTGCTCTTGGTGATAGCAAGATCCTTACTCTCATGGAGAGGATGACACTAGGAGATGGGGCAATTTTCTTGTTTATTTCTCACACAATGCCATACCAACCTGAGGGGTTGGGGATACAAACTTATAGGCTGAGAACCAGCCAAGCATATGCTACGATGCTATCCTAGATGCTGTCCTAAAGCGGTCAATATGCTGTCCTAAAGCAGATGCTGTCCTAAGCGATGCTGTCCTAAAGCGATGCTGTCCTAAAAGCGATGCTGTCCTAAAAGCATCTGCTGTCCTAAAGCGATGCTGTCCTAAAAGCAGATGCTGTCCTAAAGCAGTCAAAAAACAAAAACTACCACAGCCCCACAAAGACCACAGTACAGAGACTTATTCATCATTCTCCCCCTAAGTCTTGTGCGTCGTCTTGTGGGAGGGTTGAACCATCCTGATCTTGGAGCAGAGCTCAAGGAACTTGATCCTTCCAAGAGGCTTGGTGAGCGGATCCGCAAGCGATCCGTGGTGTTGATGTAGCTTGCCTTGATGCTTCCTTCATCCAGCGACCTCGGATGAAATGATACTTCACCCGGATGTGCTTGCTCCGTTCATGAAAAACGGGGTTCTTTGCCAGGGCTAGAGCGGACTTGCTGTCCACCCTGAGCTCCACTGCTTCAGTGTCCCCGCCGAGGAGATCACCAAGCAGTCGAGCGAGCCAGAGGGCCTGAGTCGAAGCGGTGGAAGCCGCTATGTACTCGGCCTCACACCGACAGGCCACCACCGCCGCTTGATCGATCGCCGATGAACGAGACACTTGCCGAGAAAGAAGAGAATCCCGCTTGTGCTCTTGCTGGTGTCGATGTCGCCGCGTGGTCGCTGTCGCCGCACCGACGGTGTGCCGCGCACGACACCTCGTAATGGAGGCCGTGGTCAAGAGTCCCCGCAACGTAGCGGATGATCCTCTTCACGACTGCGATGCTCGTCGTCGGTCGTTGTATGAACCGACTAACGTGCCGACGGAGAATGCCAAGTCCGGCCGTGTGTGGGCGAGGTAGCGAAGGCTCCCACAAGACGCCGATGCGCGTGGCGTCCACCTCCTCCGTCGTCTTTGTCGCGGCTCGGCTTCACCTCTCCTCCATTGGAGTGAGAGCGGGTTGCGCCGGTGAGCCCAGCTAGCTCAACGACGCGCTTGGCGTGGCGATGCGTCGAGCGTGATCCCGAATCATCCCGGTGCACCTCGATCCTAAATAGAAGGAGAGACCCGTGTCACTCATCCGGAAGGTGGCCTTCATCTCTTCCTTGAATGCCGCCACCTCCGCATCCTTGGTGCCGTGATCACCAAGTCGCCGACGAGACACCCACCGCCAGGCGTTGCGCCTTTGCCCCGCCGGTGAGCTCGCACCTCGTGTGAGCTCGCTGGAACCCCATTTGCTTGAGGGTGGAGTCCACTTAGCGTTCCACGCCCTCGGTGCTCGCCGCAGCCATAGAGGGCCTTGCGCAGCGAGCACCTGCCCTCCTTGCCGGGATCGCAAATCCCAATGCGGTGATGCACGAGACCTCCTCCTTCAAGTCGCCGTTAAGAAATGCCGACTTGACATCCATGTGATGAACACGCCACCTTCCCGGGCAGCTAGCGCAGGAGGAGTCGCGACGGACTCCATCCGTGCGACGGGTGCGGCGCCATCGGTCGACCCTCCTCGCCGCACGAAGCCTCGTGCCACCAAGCGAGCCTTGTGCTTGACGATGGCGCCGGCTTCATCCCGCTTCACTTGAACACCCACTTAAGGGTGATCGCGCGGTGGCCGGCAGGAAGATCCGCCGGCTCCCACGTCCGGTTCGCCGACGGCGTCCATCTCTCGCTTCATCGCGACACGCCACGCCGCGTCTCCTCCGCCTCGGCGAAGGAGCGGGGCTCGCCGTCGTCGCATGCCAAGTGCGCTCCGCCGCGATCGCTGCGCGCCGATCCGAGGACGGGCGGCTCGCCGAGGATGTTGTCCATGGTACGATAGCGCAGAGGCTCGCTCGTCGTGGTAGGCGCCGACGCGGTCCTCGTCGTGGGACAGCGAGTAGCGAACTCCACCATGCGCTCCTCATCGTGGACCGGCTGTTGGGCCGATTCGGTGGTGTGGCCGCGGTGCGGGAGAGTGGTGAGCCGTGGTGAAGGGTGGGGCGAGGCGGCCGGAAGGTGGTGGAGCACTCGCGGAGTTGGTGGCGAGCAAGGTGTCGAGGTGGACGAGCTCGGTGAAGACGAGCCGCTAGCTCTCCGCTCTCGAAGTGGGCGTGAGTCGACAACAAAGTCCCCGAGTCGAGGCCGAACCGCCGCCCACCGCCTTGTCCCACGCCCGGCCTCCGCTTCATCGAACACGCGTCACGCGAGATGCGGACACGCTGCGTGACAGGTCGAGGATGCGGTAGGCCTTCGAGCCTCCGCGTGGCCGATGAACACTCCCGAGTGCTCCGCCGCCGAGCTTGCCGATGTGGCCAAGCTCCTTGGCGAACGCGAGGGAGCCAAGACCCGCAAGTGGGAGACCGCCGGCTTGCGCCATGCCAAGCCTCGTGCGGCGGCGCCCCGCCGCCGAGCGCCTTGGTAGGCGAGCGGTTGAGGATGTAGACGGCCGTCACCACCGCCTCTCCCGTAAGACACCGGCATCCCCTCGCTGAGGAGGGCCCGAGCCATCCCCACAACCGCCTGGTTGCGCTGCCGACGACGCCGCTCTGCTGCGGCTGACGGCGCGAGTAGTGGCGCTGAATGCCCTCATCGCCGCAAAGACGACGCGAATTCAGCCGCCGTGAATTCGCCGCCGTTGTCTCAGGCGCAACACGCGCAGCCTTGCGAACGCACTCGCCTCCGCAGCAGCACTGCGTGCGCTGATGGCGCCCGCAGCCTCTCCTTGCCGCCGAGGACCATCACCCACATGTAGCGGAGAGGTCGCCGACGAGCAGCAGGAAGTAGCGTCGTCCTCCCGGTGTGGCGGTGTCACCGCCACACAAGTCCCGCACGAGCTCGAGCCTCTCCTTGGCTCGAAACTCGCCGCTGGGAAAGGGAGTCGCCTCGCCGTCAACACGCAGACGCCGCAGAGCTGCTCCACATGGTCAAGGCACGGCAGCCTCGCACCATTTCCGTGGCACCGAGCCGCCGGGGCCTCGGTGAAGGTGCCCAGCGCTGCGTGCCATCGCACGCCTCGTCGTCCGACGAGCCGCGAGACGAGGGGTTGTGCCACCGCACGTGAAGAGTGTAGAGTCGATTTGCGCCTCGTTACCTTGGCAAGGAGGCGGCGTCGAAGATCCCAAATCGCAGCACCGTGCTCGATCTCGACACGCGAGCCGTTCTCATCCACCGCCCCAAGCCGATGATGGAGTTCCGCAGATCGGGATGTAGTAGACGCCGTGAGCACCGGTGCTCGCCGATCTTGGCGATTTAAGACGACAGAGCCGACGCCTTGATTTCCACGGCGAGGCGTCGCCGAACTTGACGGTGCCTCGAACGCTGAGTCGAGCTCGAGAAGAACTCCCGCCGCCGGTCATGTGGTGGGTGGCGCCGGTGTCGAGGCACCACCCGTCGGTCTTGTCATTGCCGAATCGCCGCCGAGGAGGCGTGTGCTTTTGGCTCGTCAAGGTGGAGGAGAGCCATCGCGGCGGTGCGGCTGGAGGTAGTTCGATGCTCGCATGAGCAATGAACAGACCGGCCGCTCCTCCTCCTCCGCTTGCGCGGCGTGGGCGTGCCGCGTCGTGGTCCGCCGACACTCCTTGGCCCAATGACCAAGCTTGCGCAGCTTGTGGCAAGAGTCGCCTCGTCGCGCTTTGCTTGCCAAAGATCGCCGCCTGGCGCTTTGCGCGCTTGCCGCGCTTGCCACTCTTGCGTCGCCTTGTCGTGGAAGAAGGCTCCCCCTTCTTCTTGTCACCTTGGCCGGCATCCCACTGCTCCCGAGTGAGGAGGAGCTTCCCGCCAATGGTGACGGGTCCCGAGGAGCGCTGTGGCTCATCGATGTCGACGACCTTGAGGCGACCCAACGCCTCCTCGATGGTCATCGTGGAGAGGTCCAGCAGAGACCCGATCGAGCGAGCCATCTGCTTGTACTTCTCGGGGGCGCAGCGGAAGAGCTTCTCCACGCCTCTCTCTCGCGTAGGTGTCGCCACCGAACCGCACCAACTTCGCAATGCAGTGTTGAGACGGAGAGCAAAGTCATCAATGTCTTCACCGACTTGAAGGCCGTGTTCTCCCACTCCGTGCGTAGTGCTGCGGTGTAGACTTGCGGGCGCGGCGGCCGCCGATCGTCTTTGCAGCGATGGCGTCCCAAGCCTCTTTGGCGATCCGCTTGTTGGTAGCGAGAATCGCATCTCGGGCGGGATCTGCGGCGATGAGAGCATCCAGCGCCGTCGATCTGGTCGTAGTCGACGCCGCCGTCATCGGATCGCATCCCACATATGCCGCACTGAGCTTCACCTCATCACCGCAGCCCGCTCGACGTAGTTGGTCTTGGTGAGGTAGGCCACCGCCGCCGGGCCGACGCCCTCGACGATACCGGTACTCGTGGTGACCACGGTGCCGAACCGGGAGAGCCGCGTTGCTCGTGAGGCGCGCTCTCGTCGACCGTCGCCGCCGCCGTGCATGCCTCCTCCAGAGCGCCACCGCCGTGCGCCTCTTCAGAGCGCCGCCGCGCGTCCGCGCTGTGTCTGGCCGCCGCCGCGCTCGTGGCGTCGCGGCCGCCCATTGCGCCGTTCGCCCTTGCGCGCCTCCTCTCCAGCAGAAATGAGGGTCCGCGCGCCGCTGCCATCAACAGAGCCGGAGCTGCTGTTGCCGCCGCGCAGAGCCTTGACCTCTGCTGCGCCGCGACGCGCCGCATCGCCGCCGCTGCCGCTTCCACCTCCGCCTGCCTGCTGCCAGCTCATTCTGCCGCTCGCGCGCTTACCCGCCCTTGACGCCCCTTTCGCGCCGCCGCGTCTCTGCCGCCGCTGCTTCGCTGCTGCTGCTGCGCGACGAGCTCGGCCGTCTCGCGACGCCGCATGCTCGAGGCGACCGAGCGCCGAGATCGCCTGCGAACATGGCGCGCTGCGGGGGCTGCGCGTGGAGAGGGCTGCCGACGAGCCGCCGCCGTCTCCGGAGAGGAGTGAGCGGGGACAGCCGGAGGCTGCTGCGCTTTGCACGGCTGGGCTGCTGCGAGGCCGGAGAAGGAGATGAGCAGGAGATGCTCAGGCTACAGGATACTAAGGCTCTGATACCACTTGTTAGTCGTTGGACTCTTGCTCTTGGTGATAGCAAGATCCTTACTCTCATGGAGAGGATGACACTAGGAGATGGGGCAATTTTCTTGTTTATTTCTCACACAATGTCATACCAACCTGAGGGGTTGGGGATACAAATTTATAGGCTGAGAACCAGCCAAGCATATGCTACGATGCTATCCTAGATGCTGTCCTAAAGCGGTCAATATGCTGTCCTAAAGCAGATGCTGTCCTAAAAGCAGATGCTGTCCTAAAAGCAGATGCTGTCCTAAAGCAAAAGCAGATGCTGTCCTAAAAGCAGATGCTGTCCTAAAGCAGTCAAAAAAACAAAAACTACCACAGCCCCACAAAGACCACAGTACAGAGACTTATCCATCAAGGATTTCCTGAATTATTTGGTACTAAGTGGCGCAATTGCTTTTTTTATAGATCTGCATGTAATTTTATGTTTTCTACACCAGAATTTGAAAGGGGCCTGAGTTTTATGTGCTTCATTGAAAGCACACAGAATCTCAGCATCTTTCCATGTGACGTGCTGCCTACCTGCTAATTGTTTTTGTTCCTTGATCTATTAGTGAATTGCTGTATAGTGGCTGAATGTCGTAATAAATCTTCAGGTTTGGGCAACATCTCAGCTGCGGTTCTACTTCCCTTTTTTGTGTATTCCCTGAACCTTGGATTAAATGGAGCTGCACTTGCAACTATTGCTTCACAGTACGTCTTGCAATGGATTCTATTCAGACAATTCCATTGATATGCAGGCAGAATCACACAATACACAGACCACAATAATTTTCAAAGTTACGTGGATACAAGTATTAAATGGGTTAAATAGATGAAAAATATAGCTCAAAATATATTCATTTGTTGCTGGGTTTAATTGATTCTCATTTTGTTATGATCCATTTTTTTATTGATCAAAACAAGAAACAAAAGGATGATCCGATTATCCATCAATGATCAATGTGCTCAGCAATACTATTTTAGTATAATTGCTGAAGCAATGTGCACACTTCCTTTTTTTATAGTACTTTTTTCTTACTACATTTTTTGTAATCTTGAGATGTCCAGGTATCTTGGTATGTTTCTGCTTCTCTGGTCTTTAAGTAAAAGAGCAGTTCTGCTGCCACCAAAAATTGAAGACCTAGACTTTGTTGGTTACGTAAAATCTGGTGAGTTGTAAGTGGATATTAACATGCGCAAATTTTGATGCTTTCAAGTTATGGTTTTGGTTCACATATGTTGTGAATACTGGAGTTCTTGAGCATATTGGTTTAGTGAGACATAGATGTGCAGCATGTGCTAACTAGTTTAACAGCTTGTTCGACCCTCCCAGAGCCTCAGACTTTCCCTTCAAGATACAAGGACTCAAAACTTAGCATTTACTTCGCAACTCTAATATTTGTGACGTGATTGGCCTGGCAATATTTGTAATGTGATTCTTCCCTCTGAATACGAGGATGAACTCCTTTCAAACTTTTTTAGGTGGCTTGCTGTTAGGGAGAACTCTTTCAGTTCTGATTACAATGACCCTTGGAACTGCGATGGCTGCTCGGCAAGGCACACTAGCTATGGCTGCTCATCAAATATGCCTGCAAGTATGGCTGGCGGTATCATTACTTTCGGATGCATTAGCTGTTTCTGCCCAGGTGCAACTCTTTTTAGTTACGTAGTTTTTTTTTGTTAACACTACCTATTTCCAAAATCATCATGATTGCTTCTCATTTCACTATGTTTTCCCCAAACTTGAGCAACTTATCTCTTTCCCAATGAAAATTGGAACATGATGTCATGGGATTTGAAGTTCTGAACTGATGGATGCAAGAGTTAAGTCATGTTTGAAGTGGCTTAAGTGTGAGCTTAGATATGCTACAGGCTTAAGCCCTGCCAAACAAGCTGTTTTTGGTTTGGTCTTTTATGTAAAGCTTGGGATGGTCGAATTAACCTCCTGGTTTATGCACAATTTCAGTCCCTGTTGAACAGGACCTGACTGCATTCAACTTATTTTGTACTTGCTTGATTTCAGGCATTGATTGCGAGTTCATTTGCTAAACTTGACTACGAAAAGGTGAAGGAGGTCACATACTATGTATTAAAGGTCATAACCTTTACTAAATTGCTATGCCGCTAATTTGTATAGACGGAAAATAACATTGAGCATGTTCCAAAGCAACTTACAAATGATTTTCTCTTCCAGACAGGAGTATGTGTTGGTATAGCTTTAGCACTTCTTCTGTTTGCCTCTTTTGGTAAACTTGCAGAACTATTCTCCAAAGATCCTATGGTTCTACAAATTGTGGGGAGCGGTGTTTTGGTATGTGCCTTTTGTTTTATCATACTAATATAAGACAAGATATTTCTTGTCTCTGTCAACACTATCTTTACTCATTTCTGTTTTTTTCCTCTTTAAGTTTGTTAGTGCCAGCCAGCCAATCAATGCCCTTGCTTTTATTTTTGATGGACTTCATTTTGGTGTCTCAGACTTCTCATATTCGGCTTCCTCCATGGTATGTACATAAAGAATCTTTGTTATTTTGATATTGCAACAGCTGCTGTATTTTCAGTTTGCCAGCGTTTTCTTTCCTTTCTGCAGTGATTTATTAATGTTTTTTTGGTATCTGCAGATGGTAGTTGGGGCACTATCCTCTTTATTTTTGCTATTTGCTCCACAAGTTTTTGGCCTTCCCGGGGTTTGGGCTGGCCTGGCTCTTTTCATGAGTTTGCGTATGACTGCAGGATTTTTGAGGTAATATTTTCTTTATTGACTTCTTCCACATGATTTGCTGAAAAATTTAGCGAAGTTTAGCTTCTGTTGAAAGTACAAACCACATACAGAAACGTTTCGTTGAGTCTTCTCACCAACCTTTTAGAAGAGTACAAACCTGCAATTCTGATTTTCTTAAGAATATTGTTTTCATAGATTGATTGTCTTCTGTGTCACTCATATACTCTCAAGCATATAATGGATATCAACAACCATCGATTAATTTGTGTGATGCTTTGCTACAAAATTGCATTTGATTTACCTGTGTCACTCATATACTCTCAAGCATATAATGGATGTCAACAACCATCGATTAATTTGTGTGATGCTTTGCTACAAAATTGCATTTGATTTACCTGTAATGTTTGCCTCATTTACTTTACAGATTGGGTTGGAGAGCAGGGCCTTGGTGGTTTTTGCACCAGAAAGAACCAAAATGCAAGTTAGTGAAAAAATATCTTCTCGGTTGTACTACACTACCACTGCGTATCGTTGATTCGTTTTAAGAATAATGGATTCATTGTTTACCACTATTTAATACCCATGCTGTAGTGTGTTGTATGAAATTGACTTATGTTCTTGTTCTAGGCAAATTGCTAATTATTTAACTATTTGAACCAACCCACATTTTGACTTTTATTTTTACTATGATCTTTTGATTTATAGTTTAATTTGAGCTCATGCTAATATCATCTTCCATGTGGGACATATACAGTGGTGATCATTTTGTTGTTAAACAATAACCCGTATCTTTCTTGCCAAAAAAACATATTTTTAAATAAAAAAGTAAGTATTCAACCTATCACAGATTATACTTAGCATATTTTGTAGTGAATAGCAACAGTAATACATTTATGAAGGTGCCCAACACTTTTATGCAGGCTATAGTCAAGATCATGTTGATGTCAGGAGCTGCCAAAGGGCAAGATAGGATGGAGAAGGGATGTGATAAAAGGTGCATTGTATTCAACAAACCAAGTCAAAATTTGTGTTTTTAGCATTATGTTGACTTCTTTGTATGCTTTGAACCATTAGATAGTTTTGGTAAATTTAGAACTTAAAGATCAAGAGTAAAGATAAATCAGACGAAGTTTGCGTGTAGGTATGACCGTATGACAGAGCTGGTAATTGTTCATTTCTCTTTCTTCTTTCCTTGCCTGAAAATTAAACTGTATGCAGAACATTTTAAAACTATTTTCTGCTAGTAATGGTAGCAATAAACTTGCAAAGATATAGCCTTAGCAATAAACTTGCAAAGATATAGCCTTTCTAAAAGCCCTGGAGGTACCTCTTGTTTTCGGGCTCGGCTCGTTTTTCTCACGAGCTGGACGGCGGGCTCGGCTCGGCTTGAATCAGTACGAGCCCGAGCCGAGCTGGCTCGAGCTCGTTACGAGCCGAGCCGGCTCGCAAGCCTCAAGCCAAATTTCCAGCCCTAACGGCCAGAGGCAGCCCCGGCAACGGATGCGGCGATGACCGCGGATCCAGGCGGGGGATGGCGAACCGCGACCGGAAGCGACGACTCCGACAGCGGCGGCGGCGAATCAGCTGACGGCGGCCGAGATGGCGGCGGAGCTGGCCACGGCTTGGGCGACCACGACCCGGACGACGGCGGATCTGGCTAGGTGGCCCCGGCGATGGCGGCGGCTGCACTGGCAGGGGTGGCCCGAGCGCCATCGACGGAGCAATGAACAGCTCGGCGCCGACGGTCCGTCGTGGCGGCGAGCAGCAGAGCGACTTCGGGAGATCGAGCGTCTCGACGGCGGCGGCCGCGCGGCGGCAGCAGTGGCGGCGGCGCGGCGGCGGCACAGAGATGGTGCTGCGGCCGACGGCGAGGCGGATGGGGAGGCGCGGCGGCGATGGCGCAGAGCTCGTGCCGGCAGCCGCGCGGCGGCGGCGGCCAGATGGCGGCCGAGGCGGCGGGGGCTGCGACCGACGGCAGGGGCCGGCGGCGACGGACGAAGCAGGGGCGCCGCAGGTGATGGACGGAAGATGGGGAGGGTGGATGGGGGTTTTGCGATGGAGGCGGCGGTGTCGGGCGTCGGTGTTCGGGACTCCAAGGCCTCCAGGCGCGCGAAGAGAGATGCCATCTGCTGGGAGATCTCGGACAGCGCTTTGGCGATGGGATCGGTCGGCGGCGGCGGCATCTCCTTCGGCTGCTTGCCGCCTTCTTCGCCTGGCATCGTGCGATGGGCCGGCGGCGGCGGTGTCTCCTTCGGCTGCTTGCCGCCTTCCTCGCCTGGCAGCTCTGATACCAAATTGTTATGAACCGGGGTTCGGAGGGGTACGGGGGTTCCGTAGGGAAGCCGGCAACCAAACGTTGCTCTGCTTAATTCCAATAGCATGTGGTAGCCCTCTTTATATAGACGGCCCCCCCTAACAGATCGAATCTAATCTCAATCATATCTCTAACAATATCATATCTCTAATTATATCTCTAACATAAGGAAACTAATCTCTAACTCAAATAGAAATCAATATCTAATTCCTAATAATACCGACTAGGCCCAAGGCCCACCTCTATGACATCATATCTCTAATTATATCTCTAACATAAGGAAACTAATCTCTAACTCAAATAGAAATCAATCTCTAATTCCTAATAATACCGACTAGGCCCAAGGCCCACCCCTATGACAATCCATGTAAGAGTAGTCTACAGAGTGCCAATATTTTCCCTTTGAACAACTCAAGCCCTTTGTTTGCTGGAAATTCTGAGATATTTGGGGCCTCACTGTGCCTTCCAATGCACAGGATGAGAAAATCCACCAGAAAAACTTGTGGCAGGAGATCACTTATACAGAGTTGCAGTATGGCCTATAAATTTATTCATATATACGGTGAAATGCGTTATATTGTTCAAGCAGATTTACTGAGTTGAGATTTTTTGTGGTCAGGATGATGTTTCTGTATTTACCACTAGACAGTTTCTTTCTCATATGATTCTCCTCTCTTCCTTTGCATCTATGTAAAATCGATACTGGGGAATCAGCTTTGCTAATTGCCTAGCTATTCACTACCAATCTATACATCCATAATGCAAATAGAATTGAAGCACACTATCCATTTAGGCACAACCCTGAAATCTGAGCTCTGTGCGTGTGCATCTGCTGGTGTGTATGTCGGAACTAGGAACAAGATAGACATCCCAAGGGGTTGTACGTACCTCAACATTACCAATTGTCAAGTCCTTCACTGTGAGGCGCCACCCTCCATCCTTCACAACTCCGAATGCTTTCCCATTGCCAGACCAGTGCTGCCACCCCATTATCTCTTGCTCAGTCGCCAGTGGCGGACCCAGGAATTTGCGGATGGGTGTTCGAAGTTGTAAAAATATTGTTCATTAGAAAACATAAAGATCCACAATAGCAATAGTTAAAGTACCGAAGATAACATCTCAAATAATATAAAAAAATTACTTTAGTTCTGTGTAAACTCAGAATTTACTAGAGTACATGAGTTTACTACACATGTATAGAAACATGTGACACCCTAACACATTTCCGAGTCATATTGCTCATCACATATCACATCATCCCCACACAACCAAAAGAATTAGAGTAAATAATGTGCTCTTAATGGCAGCAGTCTTCTGTTTGTTGAAAGAATTTGAGCAATCAAAATGTGTTCAGAATCACATCATCCCCATACAACCAAAAGAATTAGAGCAATCAAAATGTGTTCAGATATCACTAATGCCTAATGGCAGAAGCCTTCTGTGTTAGTTCAAAGATCCTTGTCCTAATGGCAGCAGCCCATATTGCTTTGACAATTTTGATGCTTCCATATTAATGCTACTCTACTCATACTCAACTACTCAAGTAGTCCTCATTCCTCAAGAACCTCAACTAATCTAACTTCTATGCTTAACTAATCAACCAAATTGCTCTAAAGAAACTAAACAAATGGTCACATGATCCAAAGTTGATGTCGCCTCATCACGTGGTCTCTGGTCTTGTAAACCCAATCACAATCAGAACTTTAGTGCAAACATAACTAGTAGATCTTCATGCCAAAATAGTGGAAGACAGTAGTAAGTGCTAAGTGGAACAATTGAACAAGCTGAAAGGAGAGCCCATTTCAAAATAAGCTGAAAGGAGTTGGGAGTCGACCTATGAGGAGGAACGACGAGGCGGCGAGCAGAGCCACGATCGGCGGTCGCGCTCGTGCGGGGCGGCGGCCGCGTCGGCGTGCCGCAGAGCGAGCGGAGGCGAAGAGGCGGCCGTGCGCCGCGGCGCCGCCGTCGTCGGCTCAGCGGGCGGTTTGGCGGTCGCGGGCGCGCGAGCGAATGGCCGGCCCGGCGCGCTGTGGCCGGTTCGGCCGCGGTCGCCGGTCGTGGATCGCGGCGGAGCGGAGGCGGAGGCGCCGCCGCCGTCGTGCGCGCGGCCGCGCGCACGAGCCGAGGCCCGAGAGCCCAGATCAGCCGGAGCCCGAAGGCCGAGGGCGGAGGCGGCGAGGCGCGCGCGCGCCGCCGTCAGCGGAGCGGAGGTGTAAGGCGGCGAGGCGGAGCTAGGCGCTAGGGTTAGGTTCGCGCTCGCGCGATTTGCCGTCGCCGCACGCGAATGTTCGGGAACGGGCGCAAATGCGAATGGGGATCGGGGGGAGGGAGGACCGGGGGCATCGGCAGGCCGCGCGGACGGAAAAAATGGAAATGGGCTGGGCTGGCTTCCGCGCGGAGGCGGGGACGGGCTGCTGCGTTTCTTTCGTCTCTCGGGCCGAATTGAAGTTGTAAACAGTTGATTTAGCCTAACTATATATACATATATGTATTATACCTCATATATACTGGATTTTTTGTCAAAAAATTTGGGTGTTCAGCTGAACACCCATGAACCATACTAGATCCGCCCCTGTCAGTCGCACCAAGGTATTCTACACCAAGCACCTGGCTATTGAACTTGATGCACTGGAGGAGGCCAAATTTGCATACGTATGGTATGACCTTAAGTACTCCATGACCTTACGATGGCTTGGGTATGTCTCTGTCACACTTGCTGGCCATTGCAAATCTGAGAACCGGAATGCTGTTGTTGGCGCCTGAAGCCTTGTCGACTCCAAGGTATGTGCCTACACTCCACCAATGGTGCCATCAGCCTCAAATACTACTGGGCTAAACCCCCTGTCGAGTGCGTGCTTGCAGGCTGCTAGGCCGCTCACACCAGCACCAACAATGGCCACCCTCTTCCTGTCCATTTTCTTGCTCTGCCTCCAAGTTCTTGGAAGGAAGGAGGGATGGAGGGGAGGGTGTATTTTATATGATGTTCACGTTTGATTCTCTGGGTAAGTTAGATTTTTTATGTTGCTGGATCTTTTGAGCGACTGGATGGGGGCCAAACAACCACCACTTGCTTGGTATGTTTGTTTTCTGCTTTGTTCCTGTCATCCTATGGCCTAGTGTCCCGTTTTATTTGCTGTCAGTTATTTTTTGTGTTCAGTGGGACACTGGGAATCCTTGGAGGAACAGCTGGTGGATGCGTTTGTAGATGCTTGCTAATTTATAGGTCTCTTTCAAATTTACGTCGATATCAGCTTGGCATGCGGAGTTATCTTGGGAAAACTACATAGTGTTGTCGAGGTGATGTTGCATGCCTTACAGCCTTCCAATAGGTCAGACTGTCAGAGTAGGATTGTCCCAGTTCACCACCCAAAGCAAGTCACTTGCAGCCATAAGTACAAGCTCCTAGTTTGTTGACCCAATGATACATTACCACGCAATGCTGCCCTGCAAATAGGGGTGTGAAGGGACCGAATATAAATCGAGTAGTGGTATTTTCACATTTATATTTGTTTTTTTAAATGAATTAGAATATGAATTTGAATATGCTCGAATAAAAATCAAATATTATAACAAATACGAATCGAATACCTACTCAATTCGGTCGGATGTAAATATCCTATAACATAATGAAGTCTAGCAATTTAACACCGGCCTTTTAGTAATATTTATGCTCCTTTCCCTTTAGTTTATTACATAATCATTGATCATTGGAGTCATTTTGTCACTAATTTTAACTAATTCTAGATATATTGCAAATAAATTGGTTATAAACATGTCGAATTTGGCTAAAAAAGCATGCAAAAAGGTTTATTGGGGATGTGCCAAAATGAAAACCAAGAAATGCCAAATTAGAGTCCACCATTACGATAGTCTCGTCGAGATGATCGGAATGCGTATATAATATGCCCAATTTAGAGGTTAAATGCAAAAGATACATATTAGTTAGTTACTATTATTATGTGTGCCGAATCTAGATATTATCCGTATTCGTATTCATATTCGATTCGACACCTATTTTATATACTATATTCATATTTGTATTCGACAAAAAACCCAGATACTATTCGGATTCGGATTCAGTTTACCGTTGACCCGGTTTACCTTTGAGAAGCATTTGGGTGGATGCCGTGGATAGAAGGGAGGAAACCCAATAAGTCCGGTGGACGCTAGAAACCGCTTACGCAAAACTCTGAGAAGGAAGGACCAGGACACACTGGCAAAGGCTTTGGCGATGTTGAGTTTGAGGAGGATTTACTTTTGCTTCTTTTGCCGTAAGAATCTAACAACGTCTTGCACGAACTTAAAATTATCATGGATCATCCAGCCCTTGATGAACGCGCTTTGGTTATGGTCGATCAAGAGCTTCATGTGGGGCTGCAATCTAAGAGCCAAAAGTATGGTAAGAAGCTTGGAAAAGCTGTGGATTAGGCTTATTGGTCTGAACTCCGAAGGGTGGGAAGCTCCTTCTTTCTTCGGCAATAAGACAATTAACGCTGAGTTGAACCGATGAAAACCATGACGGCCTGTGGAGAAAACGGCATAGACTTCGGCAAGGATGTCTTTCCTGACAATAGGCCATGCCATTCTATAAAAAAGAGCAGTGAAACCATCGGGACCAGGGGCCTTCTCGAGTGGGATAGCATTGATCGCTTGGAGGACTTCTTCCTCCGAAAAAGGTTGGTCGAGACTACGGAGATCTTCTTCAAACAAGCCCACTGCTTCTAAGTTGATCCACGTAGTCGGTTGCTCATCCGACTGGAACAAAGCTAAGAAATGCTGATGGATTAGTGACTCCATGTCTGCCTGGGACTGGTGTAGGGTGCCGTTATGTGAGAGGGAATCAATTCTGTTGCGCCGACTTCGATGGCGGGCGAAAGAGTGGAAGAAAGCAGTGTTGGCGTCACCTTCTTTAAGCCATAAGAGACGCGACCATTGCCGAATGATAGTTCGCTTTAGGGAGAAGAGGGCTAAAAATCTAAGTTTTAGCCACCTTCTGAACTCCCCCTCGGCTGGGGAGAGAACTCGCCTTTCTTGTGCGCGGTCCAAATGAGAGATGAGGTCTTCGGCCATAAGCAATTGAAGGGAGATGTGCCCAAAGTGATGCTGACTCCATTTTTGAAGAGCTTTTGCCGTTGATCTGAAAAGGTCATCCAAGCGATGGAAAGGGGTGGAGGAAGGGCGGTCACTTGACCAACCTTTCGCAACCACTTCTTGGAAATCGACATGCGACGCCCAATGCTTCTCGAGTGAAATCCACCGTTGTTGCTCCAGGTGTAAGAACGACCGTTAAGGTGCACATCAGTTAACTGGAGCTCATTCACTACCCAGCGGAAATGACCAATGTTTAGGAGGTTCACCTTGTTGTTTTTGTCGCTCACGTTAAGGATCATATTGAAGTCACCGACGATGCACCAGGCGCCCGACCACGAAAGACAGAAATGCCTAAGTTCTTGGAGGAACTCTTGCTTCGCCGTGTCAGTGTGAGGGTTGTAGACGGTGGTAATCCACCACAGTTCGGGCTCATTGGGAGTTTGAATACGCAAGCTAATGGAGAATAAGCCGCAGAAAGAATCAAGCACTATGACATCCGGCGAACGGCAAGCAACCAAGATCCTTCCATGAAGAGAATACTGGAAGACCGGTAACAGTACGAGTTCACTGCTGAGTGCTGACTTTCTGCACCTATATTTAGGAACAGGGCACTAAATCCAGTTTCAACTGGTGTGATAGATTAAAAAAGTCTAGTGATTTTATTGGCCTGTTGCCGAGGAGCGTTTCACTTCTTCAGGTTGATATCTGTGTAATCTGCAGGTACATAAGGCAGTAGCCAATCTGCCAAGAACCCCTTCTTCCTCCTGGGTTCACACCCCATGTCTTGGCACAACTGATCATTGTACCAGATGTGGAGAGCTCCAACACAAGATCGACGGAAGTAGTCACGAGAGTACCTCTTCATGTATTCATCCCATTCCTTTACACTCACCTCCATAGATTTTATGCTAGGCAATTTAAAGACCCCATCAAGGAAATGTGCCAACCATTTGGAGCGCATTTCGAAGGTGTATAGGTTTTCTATACTCTCAGAATAGCCGATGATCGCCAGTTGGGGGATCCTAGGATGTACGCATTGCCTGCCCAATTCACAAAAAAAAAACACTGTGACTAGTGAGCTTCTGCATATGAACAGCCGAACAAGCATGTTTGAGAAACATGGACAAGTCAAACCTGTATAGAGGAATGGTACTGGATGGTGAGCCAGCTACAATGTCCCCGAACAAGGACGATGTGAATATCTCCTTGAGCTTTTGATCTCCCTTGTATCCAGTGGCAAAGATCACTACATCGCTCTTTATTGGTGCAGATTCTCCTTCTATAGTCACACCTTCTTTGCAGAAGCTGAAGTTCTTGGCTTTCTTCAGAATAATGCTTCCTTTATCCACCATGTCATAGAATTTGTCCGGCAATATCGCAACCAAGCATGAGCTCATGGCCTGGAAGAAGCTGTGGTCTGGCACCATGCCGTGCTTATCCATGGGCACTGCCCACCTGTAGTAGCTCTCGACGAACTTAGAAAACAACCATCTCTGATCGGGTTACATGCATGGACACTCAAGCAACGATCGTTAGTTACTTAAAAGAGTGGAATAGAATAAATAAAAAACTCTCGGTGGCCATTACCAATGGTGATAAGAAGGTAGCCAGAAGGCTAAGGAGCAGCCCTTCTCCTGGTTTGTGAACTAGGAGTTCTGAGAAGCGGTTGAGGTAGAAGAATGCAATAGGAACACCCCAAGCATAGTAGTCAGGTATGATCCATCTCTTCGTCCGACATACTATTGTGCATGGATGCGTGGCTCCTGAGTGCAACAGCTTTATAAATCATTAAGGATGTCTCTCTGACGTGACTGCTTTGATCTCGTTTTTTCTTAATCGAATTCATGCGAAGGGGACGGTTGCAGGAAAGTGATCTCTCACCGTTTATATTGGCGCACTCTGCAGCAACGTCGAGAGCAGACTTCTGGTAGCCGATGACGGTGGCAAGCTTGCCCTTGATGAGTTCAGCCGCCTTCGCGGCGCCCATGTTGGAGTAGTCCATGGAGTGGATTACAGTGCCATCGAAGACTTCTGGCCCCTTGTTCGGCGGGAACGTGGGCATGTTCGGGACGCCACTGAATCTTCCGGTGCACAGAATCACAAAATCCGCAACGTGTGTCTGGAATTGGGAGATTTGTGAATGGAAATAAGAGCCAAGTTACCAATGAACCATCAAGTGTAGGATCATATAAGGTGGTATTGATAAATTGTCATCTATGCCGGTGCGCTATCTTGGATACAGACCTGGTTGCTCCCTGCTTGCTCCGCTTACTCTCGTCAGTAACATGGCAGGTTTGAGAACGACACATTTGATGGCCGTCTTCTTTTCAGCTTATAACTTATGGCTTTTTTTTTATCAAACAAATGGGACGGTTTCTCTGTCGTCGTTTCGAAGTGGCTTATCGAGATAATCTTTTAGAAACGGTTTATCGGATTTCGATTTGTTCACATAAGCGTTCGGAATAGAACAAAAATCATAAGTTGCAGCTGAAAAGACACGACTAATATTTCGACGGGTAGTGGTGTGCTCTTATTGTGGAGTGTTTTGGGCGTCATGAGGCCTGCAAAGAGCCGAAGTGCTGAGCTCATGGGCTGGGTCTAATTTAATGATTGAAGGGCCATGTACAGGTTGAGCAGCCTAAGCTTAAGGATGACGTTGTACTGGATCGAAAGCTGAGCCACACAAATTCCCCGTCGTATCACAATCGTACGGTTTTCTACATCTAGAGATGAGTACCATTCCAGGCTTCCAGCAAGTCCGAATCATTGCTGGATGAGGCCATTTAGAAATGTTAAGCTCGGATTTCTAACCATTGTGTGTGTATTAGTATACATACTTGGTGGAGTACTATTATCAATCAGGCTTAGAAGTAGGCTGTATTGCATCTTTTCCCGCATCAGATCTTACCTCAACGTCGTCACCATGCTGCACGGTGAGCCGCCAATCGCCACGGCCACTCCCGAACGCCTCGCCATTGCCGGCCCACTGGTTCCACCCCATGATCTCCTCCTCGTCGGCGCCGGCGTACTCCATGCCGGTCACCCAGTAGCCAAACCGGATGCACTCCAGCACGCCGAAGTGGCGCGCGTATGAGCGCAGGTACTCCATGACCTGGTCGTGGTCCGGGAACACGTCGGTCACGCCCGGCGGCCACGGGAAGTCCGAGAACCTGTAAAGCAGCTGCGGCGTCTGCAGCCGCGTGGACGCGAGCGTGCGCGCCCACACGCCGCCGATGGCGTCGTCGGCCTCGAACACGACCGGCCGATAGCCGCGCTCCAGGGCGTGCTTGCACGCGGTGAGGCCGCTCACGCCGGCGCCGACGATGGCCACCCTCCTCTTCTCCATGGAAACTACGGTGAATGATAGATAGCCGGCTGGCACTTGTGTTGGCTCGTGGCTACACGTACATGCCCAGAGCAAAGACGTTGCCCTTTTAACTTCGATTTTTTAGTTTTTTTATCTTTTTTTCTTCACATTGTACGTTACTACAGTGTAATTTTAATAAAAAAAAACTAACAGACGAACACTAGAACCGTTAAAAAAACTGAATTGGACAGAATTATTTGACTATAGGGTGGTATTTTAGGCTTATGGCGTGGCCTTTTAAATTAACTAGATTTTAGTAGAAGTATTTTTTTCAAAATAGAATTTATAAGTTAATTATAGTAGATATTATTATAATTTTATTTATATCGATTAAAATTATATACGAGTACCACTTTCTCTATACTCTTTTATAAATAATTAAAATTTTAAATTTTAATTCATAAATTATAAACTGCAGTTAAAAAAACTCGATCTATATAGCGCTATAGTGAAAGGAAATGCGCCATTCAAGTGAGGTGTGCCTAGCGCTGGCGGTACTACTTGGTTGTTGAGGCCCATTGAATGGTTTGTCCAGCACCGTACCTGTCGCATTTCTTTCGTAGTAGTAGAATTTTGCCCTAGAAAGTTGTGTTAGTCCAGGTACCCTTCATCGCTCGTGTAAACCAGGTCGAAGTACATTTACCCTTAGAGGGTCATATTAAATTTTACTGATAATTTTTAATTTTAACTGATAAATAATAATAAATTATAGAAAGACATGTATTTAATTTTAACCGATATAAATAAAACCATTATGATATCTGCTATAAATAATTATTAGATTTCATCTTTAAATGATACTCTGTTTAAAAGTTAAATAGTATAAAAAACTATTTAATATAGAAAAATCACTTATAGAAACGCTGCTACTTAAGAAAAAAAAAAGGTCGAAGTACACGCTCACCCTTAAGAAGTCGAAGTTTACGCTCGGTGGGTCGGGTCCGTCCCAAAAATATCTGCGCATATATGATGTTATATCTCTTCAAAAGAAGAAGAAGAAGAAGAAATTATTATGTGTAACGATGGTCCGATCTGCATTATTACTGAGTAATGAGTACAGTCTGGAAAGGTAGAGTGGCGTGTACGTACGTTCATGCACCTCGCTCGCTGGTCTCTTCAACATCCTCAGCAGCGCAGTTCCGCACGAAACGCGGAAGATTTTTTACCATAGGTTGTGATCAACATGGCTGAAAAGCCCGTGGTTTATAGCTGAAAAAAGCACTGTAACTGACAGAGGCTTATTTTGTATAATTAAATTTAAAAAAATTTAAAAATAAAAATAATATGTTAGCCCATTACGTATAATATAAACGAATACGGGAAAAAAAGAACCGGCAAAAAAGCTCAACAAAAAGCTAAATTTTCAGAAAAAGACGAAACTTGTGAATAGTACCAAATAAGCCTCTGTCACTGTAGCATCAGCCAAGCTGATCGCAGCCATATGTTTTTACTAAAACTAATATATTTTGATTAGTATTTTTTTAGACGACAACGGACGATAAAAAAACTAATATAAACATGCATATAATTTTAGGCTTAGAAGCAGTTTAAAAAATCCGCTTAAATAAATCACTCTATTTATTTTTAATTTTTTGTTAAAAAACTAAAAGTACAAAAGAACGTAAATAGATCCATTTGTCAGTAACTATTCATGTAAGAGGGCCCGCTGTTGGCGGCCGACCATGTGTAAGCCCATTACCATTTTGCATGTGCATTAAGCTCTAAGGCCTGCCGAGGGGAACACAATGTGCCATTTTTTTCATCTGTGCTTTAAAGTTTATGGCTATGATTTATAGTTAAAGCTGTTATATGTTTTGGACTGATGGCTTATGCTGAAGTTATTATATTCTTTTAGGCTGATGGCTTATGACTGAAGCTGTAGTGTTCTTTTGAACTGATGACTTATGGCTGATAGATGATTGTGGTCTTATCCTCTCTTTGCGACTAGGCCAAGTGAACTAATAACCAAGTAACATCGTTCGTGTTCTTTATCCAGTCATTTTATTGTTATCTTTTATTGCCTTTGGCCACTCTAATTAGAACCCGGTTAATACGGCCCTTACGTTTCTTGTTCTTTCGAGGAACCACAAAGACAACACGCATATATTTTATTTTGCACAACATAAAGGCACATAGCACAATCTTTTTTGCGGCAGGGACTAAAAGAGGAGATGAATCGCCCAACGGGCTCACAACCAAGTCATAGGAAATGATGCCGCGTGTATGATCCATGTTCATGTTCCTATGTTGCACTGCATCTGTTGGGTCATTCGCACTGTCTGGCTCCTGGCTCGAAAACCCAGGGCTTAGATCAAGATCCTCGAAGCCCCTGATCGCATGCAGTATAGTCGATTTATGAAGTTGTGCAGTACTATCGTCCACCCACTCTTGCCCGGTTTGCATAGGCACCCACGGCGAGCGGCGCAAGACCGTGGCCTCAATTTGCATCCGAAGGCTCTACAGTAGAGCAAGTTTGAGTAGGGGCGAAGGAAGCGGATTCTGGTTGTTGTTGTCGTTGTCGGATCTTGACATTGCACCTCTCCAACAAACGTAAAGAAATACAATTTCATCGATTGCTGAACATGTATGGCGTAGTACTTGTCTACATAAGGGCGTCCGCAATGGTAATAGCTAGTACTAGCTATATAGTCAGCTGACGTGGAGGTGAGAGACAAAAGCAAAGACTATTTTATACTGTTGGACCCACATGCTCCTCTCTCATGTTCTTGGACTACGTGAAATAGATCAGCTATTTGCTCGTCGCTAGTGACTACTCTCTCTCCTACTTTTTCCTTGCCACATCAGATCTAGCTAACTAAATAGCCAACTGTTGGAGACGCCCTAAGGCCATCTCCAATGGTAATAGCTAGTACTAGCTATATAGTTAGCTGACGTGGAGGTGAGAGACAAAAGCAAAGACTATTTTATACTGTTGGACCCACATGCTCCTCTCTCATGTTCTTGGACTACGTGAAATAGATCAGTTATTTGCTTGTCACTAGTGACTACTCTCTCTCCTACTTTTTCCTTGCCACATCAGATTTAGCTAGCTAAATAGCCAGCTGTTGGAGACGCCCTAAGTGTTGCACCACTCATGAGGCCGTACATTAACGAGGAGCTTAGGATGGATCAAGTGCCGCTCTGAGGTATAAATGCGAAGCGCTGTGAATACGAGAATAACCCAATTGGCAGGGACAGTGTGTTTTATATGGGCGCTTCGTGAGCATCCAATGTCACTACGAGCGATTCCACACTACAGAAAGAGATTCCTACTACTAGCGAGTGTCGATGGCTCATCACGGTTTAGTGGAGAACGCGCACATAAAAAGCCTAAAAGCCATCCGTTCAGTAGGGCTTATGATTTATGGGGCACGAAGCCTAAACCATAAGCCCTTTCGAACCAATAAGCCCGCATGGTTAATGGCTTGGCCTAGACTAAGGGCATCTCCAATGGGTCTATAGCAGCTATCTACAAGAGAGTCCATATCATCAACTGTCCTACGTGGAAGATATTAAATGAAGAAAGAGAACGCAGCTCTCTACAGCTCTAGAGATAGTCTATAGCGCCAAACGAGGCAGCCTCCATAAATTCTGTGTGTGCATGTAAGCATCAAATAGCTATCCTTATAGATAGTTCTTTAGAATGCTAACTTTAGTGTGTACTATATAGATGATGTGGAAATCTTATAGTTAGTTGTTAGCTATAACCATTGGAGATGCCCTAATCGTTGATGCCGCGGAGGCGCGTCGGCCAAGAAGTGCAGCGCCGGAACAGCCTTCGTGGGCGGTGGTTTGCCATGCATTCGTGGCCTGCTCGGCAAATCAGCCGCGTTGGCACTAAACCTGCGGCCTCACGGCATACGCTATTACGGAGAAATTTCGATATTTGACACTGGATACGTATGCCTCTCAACTTTTAACCCCCAATTCGTACGCCTTTAGAAATTTAACCCTGTTACTGCAAATTCTTTTGATTCAAGGGATTCTCCTCATTTTCTCTCCTTTTCTATTTTGACACTTGTCACTGCGAAAATGAGGAGAATCCCTTGAATCAAAAGAATTCGCAGTGACAGGGTTAAATTTCCAAAGGCGTGTGAATTGGGGGTTAAAAGTTGAGAGGCGCACGTATTCAGTGTCAAATATCGAAATTTCTCTGATCTTACGTGGGCACGTTCGAGCCGAACCTCCACTAGTGGGCCGCAAGGCTAGACCAGGAAGAGATTAGATGCTCTCGGTGGATTCTAGAAAAGGTGTACACCAATTTTTAAGTGATTTAGATTCACATATTAAAAGTTACATGTATTCTTGGTTTTGAAACAGCGCTGATTTACTGTTTATCTGGTTGAATCGCTGTAGCGGGAACTACCGGTACTGCACCATGGCATATCGGTACTGTAGTAGAACTACCGTAATTACTGTTCATTCCTCGATTTTTGGCTTCTTGATTTGCTGGTTTTGTGTTGGCTCCCTATGTTTAATCTTCATAGATTTATAGTTATTGAAGCGAAGAATTGGTGAATACTTCATAAATTTTGAGGTACAATTCGCCCTCCTCTGTTGTCATACCGGTCCTACAAACTTACTGTTGTTGTTCCCCTTTCTCTCCTTTCGGTGTCTTTTTTTTTCTTTCTGTTGTCTCCGCATGTAAGACTTAAATAGCGCCAAAGAGGTGCTGGTTGTTTCCATGGACAGTCACCTTGTCGATTTCTTTTGTCCGCATGTGTAAGTAGTTGCAGAACAGTTGTTGTCGGATACTCAAGATCGAACATAGAGCGTTGAGTGAGTGGGAGCAGATGTGTTCTGCTCTTTAACTACACAAGACCTCGACATAGGGGAGGTCCACGTGTCGAGTCATAGAGCTTCTTAAGTAGTAGCTAATCGGGTAGATGAACAGTGATTATTCGACTAGGAGATACTCGGGGCATATCATAACATAAGCTATTATAACACTGGTCTAGGGACTTTCATTACGCATTAAAGTGACTCTTTAATGGATTATTTAATCCCTATCAGATATGAAAATATCAAGACAAATAATCAATTATTCAGAACTTAGACCATGTTCGTATTGGTTTCTAAAAGTCACTTTTCTACAGTAAATGAGTTTTCTATAGTATTTAGCTTTCAAATGAAGCGTCTTTTCAAGACAGAATTTACTAGTCAATTTTAGTAAATACTGTAGTGACTTCATTTATATGGCCAAAATCGCATGTGAGTCTCTTTCTCTATATGATTTCTCTACAAGTCGTTACTATTTATCAGCCAAAATTAAAAGATATCAGTAAAAGACAATATAGGGCTTGTTCTTTTTGGCTGAGGATTATAGCTTTTGGCTGTGGCTTGTAGCTTTTGGGCTGTTCGTATGAGAGATTACAGAGTAACAGAAACTCACATATGGTTTTTACCGATATAAATAAAGTTGGTACAATATGTACTACAATTAACTAATAGACCCCATCTTGAAAAGACACTCCGTTTAAAAGATAGTTACTATAGAAAAATCAAAAGCAGAAGCTAAAAGCTGAAAAAAAACAGGATAATAAACAGACTCTTGATCCCGTATTATCAAGTGCCAATAGAAGATAGGACATATTGTAAAGGGTGTGTATAGCCATCACCCAGATGTTTTCTTTCTAACTATCATCCAGTTTTGAGACCGTTGGATTAGAGATCCAACAGCCCTTTTTTTAGGGGGAGTGGTCCTGATCAACTCGACTTCGGCTTCTGGCTTATTTTTCACTATTCATAAGTTTCGTCTTTTTCTGAACTTTTGGCTTTTTTTGAGCTTTTTTGCTGGTTCTTTTTTCTCGTATTTGTTTGTATTATACGTAATGGGCTAACATATTTTTTATATTTTTAAATTTTTTAAATTTAATTATGCTAAATAAGCCTCATGTCACTCTGATGTTTTTTTCACCCATTCTGATGTTTTCAGCCATAAGCCATGAGCTTTTCAGCCGAACCGATCACCACCTATTTTTTGAGGAGGGGAGATTTTTTTTGGAGGGGGTGGAGGAGAATTTATGACCGTTGGATCTCTAATCCAATGGTCACAAATCTAGATGATAGTTAGGAAGAAAATATCCAGATGATGTTTATCAATACCCTATTGTAAATTCCCTCTTTGTTTGTCCAACCACATTGCAAACTCTCGCACAATCACAACGACGGTGTTGCCTCGCACGAAACCTTTAATTTAGTAGATGTCAGCGTAGTCGACGGCGCCATAGGGCTGGAACCACTCGGCGAGGAGCCCCTTCTTCCTCCTGGGGTCGCAGCCCATGTCGCGGCACAGCTGGTCGTTGTACCAGATGTTCACCGCGCCGAGGCACGACCTCCTGAAGTGCTCCCCGTTGCTCCTCTTCATGTACCTCCCCCACTCCGCCACGCTCTGCTCCATCCGCCCCACGCTCGGCAGCCGGAAAGCGCCGTCCAGGAATCGCGCCACCCACTTGGCCATCATTTCGCACGCGTATATGTTGTTCAGGCTCTCCGAGTACCCGATCACCGCCATCTGCGGGATCCGTGGGTGCACGCACTCCCTGTCCATCCGCGTATACAGCTCTTGAGTTCAAGACTTTCTTGGCTTGATAATGGTGAAGCAACCATAAATTCGTGGCTCACCTGTAGAGGGGGACAGTGGTGTCCGACGAGCCCGCGACAATCTCCTTCAGCCGGGGCGACAAGAACATGTCCTTGAGCTTCTGGTCGCCTTGGAAGCCGGTGGCGAGTATCACCAGGTCGCTCGGGACGCGCTCGCCGGCGCCGTCAAGCACCAGGCCGTCCTCGCAGAAGCTGGAAGATCTCGACTGCTTGATGACGACGCTGCCTTCCTTCACCTTGTCGTAGAACCCGTCCGGCAGCATGCCAATCAGGCACGACGAGAAGGCCCTCGCGAACCCGTATTCCGGCTCCATCCCGTACTCCCGCATTGGTATCTCCTTCTTGTAGAATGCTCCCGTCAGTGCCGATATCAGCCACCCCTGCACAGACATCAGCGTGCAAGTGCTCAGGATCGCAGGGGCACACATGGCATGTCACGGTACGTGTTCACGGAGGACATAGTTCAGATGCTGCATTTGCATACCAAAGGTGCGAGCAATGTGGCGAGAAGGCTGGACGCGAGGCCGGCGCCGGGCTTAGGGACCATCAGCTCGGCGAATCTGTTCATGTAGAGGTACCCGATGTTCACCTTGCCCCCGACATTCGTGTCGTGCAGCAGCCACCGCGGGCTTCTGCAGATCATTGTGCACGGGTGCTCGACGCCTGACAGACCGAGACAGACACGGACATGAACCGAAGGTAAGCAAGCACATGCTACATGATTAATTGAGCAGCTGACCATTCGCCTCGGCGCACTCGGCCACGATATCGAAGGCGGACTTGCCCGAGCCGACGACGGCGACGCGCTTGCCCTTGACGAGCTCGGCGGCGTCCGCGTCGTCCATGTCGGAGAGGTCCATGGAGTGGAGCACCCGTCCGCGGAACACGTCGGGGCCTCCGTTGGGCGGGAACGCGGGGACGTTCGGCACACCACTGAACCTCCCGATGCACAGGGCCAGGAAATCGAACTCATACGCCTGCCAAAACCAAACAAAACGCCGCGCTGATCGCCAGAAAACTTTGCTTCGAGCTCGAACGCTGCTAGCGCTTCTAAGCGTGCGCATCACATACCTGCGTGGTGTCGGACTCGCCGTGGCGCACGGTGAGGCGCCACACGCCCGTGCCGTCGCCGAACGCCTCGCCGTTGCCGGCCCACTGCTCCCACGCGGCCGCCGCCGCCTCGGACACCCCAACGTACTCCGCGGCCACGACCTTGCTCCGGAACCGGACGCACTCGTCCACGCCGAAGCGGCGCGCGTAGGCCGTGACGTAGTCGACGACCTGGTCGTGGCGCGGGTACCAGTCGGCGGACTCCGGCCACGGGAAGTCGGAGTAGCGGTACCCCGCCTTCGGCGACTGGAGCCTCGTGGACGCGAGCGTGCGCGTCCACAGGCCGCCGATGGACGCGCCCGCCTCGAAGACCACCGGCCGGAAGCCCCTCGCGAGGAGGTGCTTGCACGCGGCCACGCCGCTCGTGCCGGCGCCGACGATGGCCACCCTCTTCGTCTTGTGATCCATCGATGTCACGGTGTGGTGCTCCTCCCTGGCCTGGAGTGTGCTTGAGCAGTGAGTGATCGATGCTTAGTTCAAAGATGGGATGGACTATTGAACAGACGACTGAAATTTTTTTATCTTTTAATTATCTAAAGTTGTATTTTGAATCATTTGAAGTTGTACATATTTTTTTTGGAGGGGAGCTGCAATTTTAGTTGATTGAGAATACAATTTCATGTCACCTGAAGTTGCACTCTGAATCACCTAAAGTTGCAGCTGTTTTTTTGGAGGAGGGCTGCAATTTTAGTTCATTGAGAGTGCAATTTCAGGTGACTGAAACATAAAAAAATTTCAATCGCCTGTGTAATAGCAAAACTGTTCAAAGATACACTTTTTTTTTCGTATTCAAAGATACACTACCAATATAAAATATATGATGTCCCCCCGAACCTACACAAGGCTCGCACCTCAGTATATATAATACTCCTGCTCCGTGCACTAGTTGATCATACTCAAATTGGGTTAGTATAATATTGGTGCGAGTCATGTGCGCCAGTTTTTAATAGGAAATTAGTTGCTATCCTTTGGTTGGTTCGACATGGGTTGGGAGTCTCTGCAGACGTCAGTGCAGTTCAAGATTGGCTGCTGCGTCGGCTGCCGGGTGCTTCCATAGAAATCTTAGGGTCTGTTCATAGCTATGTATGATTTTTAGAAAATAAATAGTATATATATATATATATATATATATATATATATATATATATATATATATATATATATATAGAGAAGTGATTTTTAGAAAGAGATATAAGTGGTAGAAAAAGTGATAGAGGGATACGTACGCGAGATACAATCGAGAGATGTGAGATATATGATGTGTCTTTGAGACTATTCTTTTTGGCTGAAGTTTATGGTTTTTGACTACGGCTTGTAGTTTTTGGGCTGTTCGTGCAAGAGATTACAGAGTAACAGAAACTCATGTGCAATTTTAAAAGCCGAAAAAAATAGGACCTTTGATTCTTTACTTATCTTGGAGTAAGAGAAGAATAAAAGAAGTGAGAAAATTATTTTAAAAAATTAAATATTTATATTAACGTCTAACTATTTAGCTATTTGAAGCTTGAAAGGGGCTGCTTGACTTTTTGGGAGAATCGGAGTGTGCTGGTCATTTGTGCTTAAGTCAGGAATCACGTGGATATCATGTAAGTGCAGACTGCAGACTGGAAGTAGTCGAGTCAGTTCCTTTGACTCTGCAGACATGCCATAGTCCTGTTTTTGGTGGTGATCAACATGGCTGAAAAGCTCGTGGCTTATGGCTGAAAACACTGTAGCTGGCTGAAAAAGCACTGTAGCTGACAGAGGCTTATTTTGCATAATTAAATTTAAAAAAATTTAAAAATAAAAAAAATATGTTAGCCCATTACGTATAATACAAACGAATACAGGAAAAAAAAGAACCGGCAAAAAAGTTCAACAAAAAGCTAAAAATTCAGAAAAAGACGAAACTTATGAATAGTGCCAAATAAGCTATGCGTACTGTTTGGAAGCCATTCTGATCGGGACCTTTGTAAGCTTTTAATTTTAATTTTTAGTTTTTTTTATAGTAATTAATTTTTAAACGAAGTTTTTTAGATAGAACTTACATTATAGTATATACTATATTAACAAAAATCACACATGAGTTTCTCTTACTCTGTAATCTCTCGTATAAATAGCTCAAAAACTACAAGACATAACTAAAATCTATAAACCCCAGAAAAAAGAATGTGCCTTGAATTTAATTTGTCGATGACCTTTTTTTTTCTCTCCAAATCGTACAACGATTGGAAGGAAGCAGTAAAAGCTAAAAAAGCGGTTCTTTATATAGCAAACGCAAAAGCGAAGCCTTGGCAGGGGGCTCGGTTGATGTATGTTATCCATTTTTTAAATTTGTTGCTATATATAACTAAATATGATATTGGAGCTAAAAAATTTTAAATTCAAGACACGAGCAATGCAACATTAAAAAAACAATTGCGAACCACTTTTAATTCACATCTCAGACGTGACGGAGCCTTAGATACGAGAAAGTGTTGAAGTATATTATTTATCTTTTTATTAGTTTAATATTTTAGATGGACAAATTGACACATATAACTCAAAGAATAGTGTGTTGAAGTATATTACGTCAACTTTTCTTCTCAGCTGGCCCCACTCGGTTGGGTTAAAAAGCTGTGGCGGCTGAAATTACACTACAGTTGAAGGTGACTTATTTGGCATAATTAAATTTACAAATTTTAAAAATAGAAAAATATGTTAGCTCATCACAGACAACGCGAACGAATACCAGAAAAAAAGAACCGATAAAAAAGCTTTAAAAAGATAAAAGTTTAGAAAAAAATATAAATAGTAAAAAAATAAGTCAGAAGGTTAAATCGAAATAAGCGGAGCCTAATGTGCATAACTCGACGCTTGGCCTTTCACCTCCACGCGCTCTTCGTCTTCGCCTTGCCCATCTTCCACACCGCCGTCTGGCTCCTCCACCTCACCGCCCCGTTCCCGCTTGCCGCCTTGCTCTACAGCCCCGCGCGGGCGCCCTCCTCTGCTGGGCCGCGACATGCAGTACCACCATACTGGGCCACGAAATGCGGTACTAGTCGCTGCAAACCCAAGAGGCCCGCCCCGCCGTCCAAATAGTCCAATGTCCGAGTGGGGCTCGCCATTCCCTCTCACTCCACTCCCCAGCTCTGAACACAGAGCTCTCACGCCGATGTGAAGCCTCCACCCCCACCGATAAACCCTAGTCTCCTCCCAACTCGCCTCCCGACGGGTTACCAGGTGACTACCTAAATCTCATATCTTGATCTTTCTTCTCTGACCTTGGCTTCGGCTCGATTGCCAATGCGCGGTTGTCTAGTTCTTGAAATGCTGTCGGTGAGGTTACTTTGAGGTTCTTGGTCTTGGAGTGAGAGGGAACATATAAACTTGGTCTTTGGTACATTTAAAGGTGGATTGGAGCGGTTGTTCATGGGAATCTTATAATAACCCCTGTCATTTTAGGCTAGTATCTAAATGGTTTTAGTCTGATCTCCACGCAATTGTCTCAGAAATAGTGGCGATTTTGGGGTTCTAAAAAAGATGTTCACTAAGGGCGGTTTGTGTTGTCATTGTCTCACGCTCACTGAGGTGAATTGTATTTGTTAGACATTTGGTATCAATCATGCTACTGCACAAACTAATTTGACTTCAGAGTGGACATCTTATCGTTAGCTGTGACCTTTTTCGCTGTGGTTGTAAGAAGAAACCAAAAGCATTTTTGTATATAAAAAATCTACTCAAATTGTCTGAAACTGGAATTATGTATGAATTGATTTCAGATATGGCTCTGTTGTTGTTATAGATGAAAAGATTTGAATCTACAATAAACTACGGAAGATGTGTAACTGGTGACATTCTACTATATATTTATAAGTATTCGATTCTACAGTGACGTATTACTATTTGGGTACATGGATCGCTGCTTGCAGATTTGCAGTACTGTTATATCCTAATTCATCAGTTATTCATTCCCACTGGTCTGCAAGGTTTATTTGCTAGATAGATCTGAAATTCCTAGTTCCAAGTAGATAGAAGAAGCTATTGGCTTCTGTCCCAAGAGTTGTACTGTACTCTGCACTTGAACTGACACTAGCGTTTTCTAGAAAACAACATAAGCATAGGTACACAGCCACAACCTGAACTGTGCAATGCACATCACATTGTAATTGAAAACTGCACAGCAAATTGAACTCAAATTACAAAACCTAAAAGTTGTAAATGACCAGGCAAGTTGATATGTCTTGGTAACTTGCAGGTTTCTTAGTTTCTAGTATCCTTACTTCAGTATATACCTACTTTGCAAATTCATCACTTTTCTTATCTGAAAGGGCACCATGCCTTCTGGTGACAACCCACACTCAGAGAAAAAGGTGGCATTGAGGGAGTCGCCTAAAGAACATAAGGATGTTGTTAATCAGCAACCCAGAATTTCTCCTTTTCCTAAAGACAAAGCTGCTGAGATAGTTGGCATCAAGAGGCCACAATCTAATGGCCCCTTGAGTCCTACCAACCATCATATGCTAGGCAATCCAGGGGCAACTGGCCATCTTGTATATGTGCGCAGGAGGCTTGAAACCGATCAAAGTAAAGGAGGCACTTCTGCTAGTGCAGAAAGTGTCAGTTCTCTAAGCTCGAAGAAAACTGTTATAGGTGGACTGCAGGGACAAAGTTTGAAGCATCAGAACAATGCGCCTCATACTCAGTCAGCTCCTATTTTTGCATCTCCTGCTGCAGCTGCTGCCTCCCCTACTTTGCGATCTGGAGGTTTGCAGGCTCACCATTCTTTTGGGAAGCAATCTCCAGGAAAGGTTGTTGTTCAGCCAAGTATTGTTGTGGCTGCTGGTCCGCCACCTCACAATGTGGTGTCTACTACTCCAGTGCCTCGGAATTTTGTAGCTGCTAATGTAGCACTTTGTAATATTGTGGCTACTAGTACAGTGTCTTGTGATGCTGTAGTTACTAGTCCAGCACGCAATCCGGCTGATTTGCAAAGTTCAAGCGATCAAGATTGGCAAGAGAGATTTATTCGGATGCAGGCATTCTTAAGAAATAATGAGCAATCAGGACAGGAAGAATATATCTGCAGTAAGTTTTATCTTAGTTGAGTACAATTCATCACGATTGATATCTAATAGACTAATACATTGTGTCCTTTGGCTAAACTGTAGTGCTTCGGTCTTTGTCATCTGCTGGTCGAAGCAAGCATGCTATTGAGCTGGAGAACCGAGCAGTCAATCTCTTGATTGAAGAAGGTATTCTTCAATCTGATATTTGCAGCTTTGAAGTTGCATTTCAATATCACTTCAGTTTTGATATTTTTATTTTCGCCTATCAACCAACTTGTATCTGTTTATGAAAGCTTGAGCTTTTGGCTTATTCCCTTCAGGGAAGGAGCTGCAGAAGATGAAAGTTCTGAATGTACTGGGAAAGCTTTCACCTGCTGATCATCCATCACTACCAACTCAGCCCACTTCTGCTATGCATCTGCCATTCCCACCCCGCCAATAAAAAAGTGGAAAATTCAGTCATGTCCCTGGCTCACTGCATAATAGGTGTTTAGGATCTTGTATTTGGAAACTTTCTTCTGATGAACTGTTGCCACCTGAGTGCTGTAACATGGTCAGGATGTGTTGCCTTTGTGAGAAATAAGCTGTTTATATCTCGAGACTTGAGGCTAGCTCAACTGACGCACTCTCAGGGTGTCAAAGCATAATTGTGGTGCGTCTTGCGTGCAGTTTGTTGTTAAGAAGTACCATCTAATGTAACCGTGAACTCAAAGATGACTGCTTAGTAGTGTGGCAGTCCAGGCCATTGCCAAATCACTTTTAACAATGGTTCATTTTGTTCTCAAAACTTCCCTGCGCAGTGTACACGCCATGCTCCCTGTGCTATTGCTTCTGCGTGCAAAATGGATACCATGCATATGGTTGCATTTTGCATAGGTTATCGGCAGGTGTTGTGCAAAAAACTTGGGATACATGTCACTTAGCCGCATGTCATGTTTTAAACTTTCATTCGCTCTGTCAGATCAGATCACACTCTGGCCGTCGGATTAACTTGCTGTAATCTGACCGGCCAAGATCCACCATGGTAACAGCAATCAGTATCCAAGGCAGGCATAAGAAGATTGTGTTGGACCAACTAAACCATTCCGTATTGTAGGAGCAGAATATTTATCTATCTGCTTCAAAGAAATGCCGAGGCAGCGTATATTCAACAAGTTGATGTGCTGTACTGACGTAGATCGTACCAGTATTTTTTTTGTCTCTTGCATGCATCTTGTTTAATTGCACGGGGGACATCAAGGTACGGATTCTGGCTGCAAAAAGAAATGCTGTCAATTTGACCACTTGAACCGAGATGCTTCATTATTGATTGCTTGTATATACAACATACCATGTAGACATAATTAGTAAGAAGTCTATCACGAAAATAAGGATCGGGACATGCATGCTCCCTCCTAACCAGCACATTATATTTATGCAGAGAGAGAGAGAGAGAGCAGCAGCAGCAGCAGCAGCATGGTACAGATCTGTGAAGCACAGTTGTTTTTGACCTTTTCTCTATCTTCCCATCACTAGTTCTTGCAGAATGCAGATAAAAAACTTACCCAAATGATAATGACATCATCTACTATTGCACCTCAGTCATGTGAGTCGGCAGAGAAACTAGCCAATTCTTCACAGTTCCTGCACAAAATAGCAGGAAAATAGTTAAGAGAGACAGAACAAAAGGCTATTACTATATGTATCACGCGTGACTTTCTGTATGAACTGGACGAAGTCACATTCATGTAAAGCCAAGAAAAAGACTGCGATAATTCCCCTTTCTACCCAACCAGTGGCAGTAATGCTGTAGCCAAGAAATGTGAGCTATTACTATGTTAGTGTTACATTACAGTTCACATGATGCCTTCTAGGAAAGATCTATATAGTTGGACTTCGCTTACCTGTTTCTCCTTCGTCACTTTCTGAATCTGCTTAAACACCATCCTGAGTTCAGCACTATGGAGTTGGGAGTTCAGTCCCTCAGCATTGTCGTCACATACTTCAATCACATTCTTGGACTTTACGACATCGACACCATCAAGGGGATCAAAGATCAAACCAACCTTCGAACCATACCATTCACGCTGCAAAACGTCAAGGAAGAAGTAACTTTCAGCAGCCATTAGTTCAGAGTTTCATCCCGTCTGATGAGCTAGCTCCCTGTGGATACTGTTTCAGGTGCATAGAGCAAAACTAAAATTATACTCACGTATGAATCACCTCCCTTGACTCGGAATATTCAAATTCCCAAAGTTTTATGCAGTTCAATTAAAACTTCGAGATTTTGATTTCAGCTTAGTTGTCAGATTTTTAAGTATGAATGATTGCTGCAACACTGTTGCATGTCTTATTTAATAATGTCATCCGACCAGTTATTTTTTTGAATCACTGATCCCACCAGTTCTGAGCAGTGTCCTGTAAGAATTGCTCGGTGTTGTACAACGTTATCAATCTACTTCAAGAAATACTAAATATTAAGAAGTGATGCACCCTCTCAACAAATCATACAAGAACATGCAATAGATGGGCAGAACGCAAATCATTCACGCAGTGTTTATTGCTAAGAAACAATGCCCCTAATATTAGTTTTACATGTTCCGATGCCAAATTGGATCCATGGTGGTGGTGACCAAGGATTAAAAAAACCGGTACCGGGGCGAATCCCGGCCGCCGGGCGGTACCGGTAACCGGCCGGTTACCGGAAATCCCGGTTTCAAACCGGATGAAATTTGGCAAATTGTTTTTTTTGGCGGGGCGGGAGGAGACTGGTAACCGGCCGGTTACCGGCCTGGCTATCGGTTTTACCGGTGAGAAAACCGGTGGAATGAGTATGGAAAAAGCTGCTGCTGCTGCTGTTAGCAATTAATCCTGTGTGCATGTAGTTTCTTAGTATTCATGCATTGCTTAAGTGCTGCGCATGCCTTGTCTCTTGGAGTCCTGTGCATGCATGTGCATGCCATTTAAACTCTGCATGTATCCCATGCGCTGCAGTTATTATCTCTTAGTATACTGCGCACATACTGCTTACTTTAAATCTCCATGCATGCCTTTAAATCTCCATGCATGCGCAGCTTTAAATCTCCATGCAATACATGCAGAAAATCAATTTATTAGTGTTAATAATGTAAATATCATTAGGGAAATCAATTTTTACATTCAAAAGTTTAAATTTGAATTAAATAAAAAACCGGCGGGTTTTTTTTTCTCCCGGTCCACACCGGTAAAACCGGTTACCGTCGGTAACCGGCCGGTATTTGGAACCATGGTGGTGACTCCTCGTGGGTCCCAAACATTAAGTGGCCCTTGGGTTGGGGCCCACTCACCGGAGAATTTTAGCAACCAAACTGGTATCTGATTGGGGGGAATTAAGAAGATCTCCATAGCTGGTGGAGGAGAGCTGATGATATTGGCATGCCACTTAAGAAAACAGAACCTTTTGGTCAAATATGAGACAAGCAGCAAATAGATCTATTTGCAATGAGCTCTAGGGTAGTGACTGAACTAATATGAAAAAGGGACAGCAAGCAAAAAAAAGTGGGCACTGCATTTGTTTTTCTTTCGAGTGATGTCAAGGTAACTCAAAAGACGAGCATTCTTGGTGCCTTGTACTTTATCTTGATGTCACTCTCCACCTAGTGTCTTCTCCTCTCCATCCAATTATCTAAGCAAATGTACGCCTCTCTATGCAGCAGCAATCAAATGCGACATAAACAAATACAGGGTGGGCACTAGAAAACAGGTTAACACAGTAGTACAAAATGTAAAGGGGTATGCGGTGTGCCTCCATGCTATCCTACAATTTTCAATGTCAGGCCATGTAAGGCCAATAGTTGAGGTACCTGGATCCAGACAAAACTCCAAACATGTAAGAATTAAGCAAGGTTTCTACTAGTTAATGCGTTCCACCCTATTGATGATAGCTAATGTTACTAAATAACTCAAATCGATATCAAAATGGTGCTAGTCTAATCTTGATCTCTGATCACAGTTTTTTTTCGAAATAGCGTAGAAGCACATTCCAAATGTAAAAGGGAGTAGAAAAGACAGCGTTTATGAATAGTAGCAGTTGTACTGTGCTGGCTTGTTGCATTGCAAAGAGGCATTAAGATTCCTGTGCATATCATGGAATAATGAATCAAACCAGTAAATAATGCTTTCCTTGCTGATCAGGGTGCAGAAACACGTTCTCATGGGAGGAATCAAGCAAACTGCAGTTAGTAAATATAGTAAGTTAACAGGTTAAACATTCTGACAATCTTTAAAGCCCTTCCTAAACTGGAACAGCCTTGGGAATAAAAATCTATTGCTCTCGCATAATCAACCTTTCAAATTGGACTTTGGTATTGGGGACCACATGTATCTCCACGAAAACCACCATTATGTGGCTAATTAATCGATCGTTGTTTGGAACAACTTCCTACTTTTTAATCTTCTCAAGTAAAAAACTATAGAAAATAGAGGAAAGTAAAGATCTCACAATAAAAACATGATTAAATTAAAACACTAACCAATCCCAACTAGGCAAGTAACTAGCCGTACATATGTTGCTTTACAAGTTGCAATCCTAGGAACAGGCACAATTTATATTTAAATAACAAGTGCTTCTGTGATCTCTAGGAAAAAAAATGTATGGCTCATAAAGCATCTACAAACTACAGCTAAAAATAGTTTGGTGCCAGACAGCCCCACGACCCATAATTGTATTAGGATCTATGAAGTTTTATCTGTGTGTGTGTGTGTGTGTGTGTGCATTTTAACAGTATTATAGCTCTCTTTTTTACCAGTGGTATATAAGCACTTTTACATAAACATTTGAAAAGGAGCTCCCTTTTAGTTTGGATATATACAGAAGCACATGAGAATGATGAGATGGCAGTTGACAGTGCAACTTCAAATGTACTAAATACTAATTCATTGCAAAGGGATTTGTAGCCCACAAGTTTCATCCACCTAGGAGTTTTCTTGTATGCAATTTGTTGCTAGACAGAATCATGTATGTGTGTGTATGCCAAGATAGTGGGAAGTGGGAATATACTAAAACTCCTACCTTTTCAGATAATTGTCCCGGAAGCTGTGGTTTTCCGTTCATTGCGTAGTGAGGACAAATTTTATTTGGCCCGACACAACTATACTAGAATCTCCAATTAGTACACCCCCCTGATCCCCCTCTCTGCAGTCACCACTGAGGTTAGACCTGTGGTCTACATTTTAGTGGTCTTGTATGTGGCCCCATAACCAACATGGACTGGTTCTACCAACAGACTTCACGTACGATACCAATCGTTAAGCTATCAGCAATTGTTGCAACTTGATCCAAAAAAAAGCAATTGTTGCAACTATGTACAACTAGATGGTTGTATACAATCCTGAAGTTTACTACGGTGATACCACATGAATACACAGAGAATCAGAGCAATAAGCAATTAGTTCTGTGACAAAAACAGCCTTCCCTAGTTTGTCCCCACCTCGCAACCAGCCAAGCCATGGTATTGCGAAAGGGGAATTTCATACTAAGGAATCCTTCTCAAGCCACATAATTATCCATACAAGTTGACTTTAATATGGAAGTCGGTATGGTTGGATTCCTGTGTGGTGCTGGGCCCATCAGTGAAAGATTCTAACAAATAAAGAAAAGAAAAATGCAGTGGTGGCCCCATAAAGCTTTGTTCTTACGACAAAACCTGAAAAAGAAAGGCAACACCAAAGCAAAGGCCAAGCCAAGCGTAGCAAATTTCTATTCTTCCTTTCCATCTTACAGCAGCAGGATTCATCAGATGCTTTTGGAATGAATGGTGGGGGTGTTCTGGTGGAGCACTGAACCTTTTCTAGGGCTATTTGTTGGAGGCTAACACCGAGCTAGGAAGAAGAGAGAAGACCCTGTTCATGACAAGAAGGGAAGCATACGATTACCAGTGAGCTACTACTACCCTATCAATCTCTTTCTTTGCTTCCTTTCTGCTGAAAAGATGTGTTCTCTCCTACTACCCGCACCGTTCAATCCAAACACATGTACATCTCACACAAAAATCTTCCCAAGGCTCCCACCCTCCAATACTTCCCTCACCCAAGATGTTCATGGAACTTTGCTTCTTGATTCCAAACAGGAGAGAAGTACTGTGGCTTGCATGCTCAAGCGTTCTTGTTATCATTTCCAATACTATCTTTCAGGCTCTAACACTGATGCAGTATGGTAACAAATTGTGTGATCAGATTCTGAAGGAAACTTTACCTGTATGGAAGAGGGAGACCCCCAGCCCAGCATCTCTCTGGCTCGCACCCCGTCCGAAGGCGCGGCAGTCGACTTGGATCTCCTTGAGCAGCTGCTTTCCGGTGACAACGCCTGGCTTGAAGTGGCAACCAATACTTCACGCTCGGCCAACTCTTTTGCTTCTCCCTCCAACATCTTGTCAGATGCCACAACCACCACCACCACGCCTGCAAATCCCTGGTGGATTCAGCCGAGTGGCGCAAGCTCCTCGGTCTGGGAACGGCTCAACCAAGCACTAGCCTACATCAGGGAGACGCAGAGCGATGCTGATGTGCTTGTGCAGCTATGGGTGCCGGTCAAGAGCGATGACGGGCAGCTGGTGCTGACAACGAGGGGGCAGCCATTTACTCTTGACCAGAGCTCGGATAGTCTCATACGGTTCAGGGAGGTGTCGACGGAATACCAGTTCTCTGCAGATGTTGCGTCAGGGTCCTCACCGGGGCTACCAGGAAGAGTGTTCATTTGTAGGCTCCCTGAGTGGTCTCCGGACGTTCGGTACTTCACCAGCTATGAGTACGCTAGGGTGAGCCATGCGCAATATTTGGATGTCCATGGGACGATGGGGCTGCCGGTGTTTGAGGAGGGGAACTGCTCATGCATGGGTGTCATTGAGTTGATCATGACAAGGCAGAAACTCAACTTCACCTCTGAGCTCAATACAATCTGCAGTGCTCTCCAGGTAATGATACCTCACTTAACCTGAAAGTTCAAACAATTAATATGCTGCAAGCATATTATCAGATCAAATCATCGACCTAGTTGCACAAAAAGAGTACGTTTGGTGTCACCTGTAATACACACACAGATATTGTTTACAGTAGGAAATAATTCAGAACACCCCCCCCCCCCCCACACACACAAAAGAAAACAATTTGGCCTTTATTAATGGCAATGCTCTTTACAGGCAGTTAATCTCAGAAGCACAGAAGTTTCAAGCATTCCACGCATAAAGGTATGCAGCAAAAGAAATGTGAGAATATTGTACATAGCTTTGAGTTTTGGAAAATATCTAGCATTTCATTAGAACTAAACAATCTATACCTATATATATACACCAAATCGTGCTAATGAATTGCAACCCAACACATGATGTTAGCATGATTTGGAAAACAACTGTTAAAATTGCTTTTTTTAATTTTTTTTTGCCAATCTACAGTCTACCCTAATTCAAAACATGAAAGTAAATGTAGATAAAGATTTTTTATATACAAAAAAAGGTACTAGTTTCTTCTCATGACTTCATGGCCACTCTTGTTGATTATCAACCAGTTCAACAGTGCTTCCTACAAAGATGCTCTACCAGAGATACTAGAAGTCCTACGAGCAGCCTGCATCAACCACAAGCTACCACTAGCTCAGACCTGGGTCACATGTGCTCAACAAGGGAAGCGGGGCAGCCGCCACTCTGATGAGAACTACCGATACTGCATCTCCACCATTGACGCAGCATGTTACGTGAATGAACCCCAGATGCAAAGCTTCCATGAGGCCTGCTCTGAGCACCACCTGCTGCGTGGGCAAGGGGTTGCAGGGAAAGCCTTCACCACAAACCAGCCATGCTTCCTACCAGACATTGGATCTTCAACTAAACTGGAGTACCCATTGTCTCACCATGCTAAAATCTTCAATTTAAAAGGTGTAGTCGCAATCCGATTGAGGTGCACACGCACTGGGACGGCAGACTTCGTACTAGAATTCTTTCTGCCAACTGGTTGTGAAGTACTCGAGGAGCAGAAGACAATGCTGGACTCCTTGTCAGGCACCATGCGAAGTGTTTGCCAAACTTTACGCGTGGTTACAGACAAGGAGATGGAGGATGAGGCGATGTTGGAAATGAATGAACTGAACTCGTTTAGTCCTCAGGGGAAGAACAAAGTTGAGGAGTTGTCCTTTGGAGACAACGCAACAGAACACAGAGAGGAAGCATCTTGGACAAGTCTAGAAGGGACTTCACAGAAAGAATCAGATTTAGCTGAATTAAGTATGCATGGAATCTTATCACCTGGAGGGCAGGGTTCATCTATAGCAGGTGCTCAGACAACTGCAGAAGGCAGCAAAGCAAAAAGGCGCATGAAGACGGAGAAGACTGTGAGCTTGCAGGTTCTTCGGCAGTACTTCGCTGGTAGCCTGCAAGATGCAGCAAAGAGTCTTGGAGGTAAGTTATAGTAACTCTTTAACACATAAATCCAAGATTCAGCTATGAATAGTATACTGTTTTAGTAGATCAAGTATAAAACAGTAGAAAGTCAACTCTCAAAAACTGACATAACAAATAAATCTACTATCTCAAATTAGTTTTTTTTTTGAGTTACCATATAGAATTAGTTAGCAGATCTACTACATGGTTTTTGCTGGTCGAACAGACAACACATAGCCTAGAATTGATCAGTCTCTCATAAGGCCTCATTCATTGTGTTGTGGTACGGGTTTGTTGGGTACGGGTCCGGGGACCAAGGGTAGGACCATGGTTCGGATTACCGGCGGTTACCGGCCGGTAACCGCCGGTAACCGGATATCCCGGCTGAGACCGGGAAGAATAATACCGGCCGGAATTAAAATTTGAAAAATTGAAATTGCAGCTGTTGGAAATGGTTCCAGGGGGCATTGGATGCTTTAGCATGCAGTTAGGAACATGTGGAGCCCATTCTTTTGCATGTGAAGTGTTTTGTTCTCATCATGTGTGGGGCGAGAAAGGTAGGCGGCTGCATGTGCATTGCATTTTTCTGTCTCTAGAGCATCGAGAAAGCATCGGCAAGAGGGGAGTAGCGACCACCAAGAGAGATAGTAGCAATGTAGCAAGAGCGGTTTTTCCGGTTTTCTCACCGTAAAACACAGTAACGAGCCGATTCTGCACGCCTCCCGCCCGACAAAAAATTCATTTGATAAATTTCATCCGGTTTTACACCGGATTTCCGATTCGGGCAGAACCACGGTTATCGATCGCCTGGCGGCGGGATTCTCCCTGCACGGTTTTCAATCCTTGGGTAGGACGATCGCCCTCATTTAGCCACCAGCAAGACTCTTCCCTGACATGATAGAGAGACTTTGAGGCCTGACTTTAGAAGGAGACTAAAGACATGTTTGATTGTTTATTGCTTAATTATGAATGATGTGGCTCATCTCTTTATATAGATGAAATTAGTCCCTAACAATATAAAAACTAACATGATCTAATGTAACTAATCAACTAAAAATAATATCATATCCATATTATCTAAATATAAAGATATGCATCAAACTATCCTAATATAAAGATATATATCAAACTTTTTATAATATGAAGATATGCATAAAATTCTATCTTTAAACAGACACTACAGTACCCACATTACTGCTCAAGCGCCTGCTACAGTACCTCACCAGGATCATAGACCATGACATTACACCTCTCGCGGCAAGACATCTCGTCCTCGAGCTGTTAGGTGGTGGCCACGGATTAAGAATGTCACCATGTCGACGAAAGGCCATAATGACAACATCGCTTTGCGTGGAAGAGGATCAACGAAGTCCTAGTGAACAACAACGAGAACCGCATCCCTCCAGCGTTGGTTAATGTCGCAGGAGTCATTGGCGGCAAGGTGGTGTCCACGAGAGTGAGAATGACACAGGAGTTTATATAGGTTCAGAGGTCCGAGATGATTTCCCTACTACTGTTGATGGCCTACGGGGGGGTTCCTTGTGTTAGTCGCTGGACTCTTGCTCTTGGTGATAGCAAGATCCTTACTCTCATGGAGAGGATGACACTAGGAGATGGGGCAAGTTTTCTTGTTTATTTCTCACACAATGCCATGCCAACTTTGAGGGTTGGGGATACAAATTTATAGGTGAGAACCAGCCAAGCATATGCTACGATGCTATCCTAGATGCTGTCCTAAAGCGGTCAATATGCTGTCCTAAAGCAGATCTTGTCCTAAAAGCGAATGCTTGTCCTAAAAGCGATCTTTGTCCTAAAGCAAAAGCAGATCTTTGTCCTAAAAGCGATGCTATCCTAAAGTAGTCAAAAACAAAAACTACCACAGCCCCACAAAGACCACGATGCAGAGACTTATTCATCATTCTCCCCTAAGTCTTGTGCGTCGTCTTGTGGGAGGGTTGAACCATCCCGATCTTGGAGCGAGCTCAAGGAACTTGATCCTTCCAAGAGGCTTGGTGAGCGAGATCCGCAAGCGATCCGTGGTGTTGATGTAGCTTGCCTTGATGCTTCCTTCATCCAGCGACCTCGGATGAAATGATACTTCACCGGATGTGCTTGCTCGTTCATGAAAACGGGGTTCTTTGCGAGGCTAGAGCGGACTTGCTTGCCCACCCCGAGCTCCATCGCTTGATGTCCTGCCGAGAGATCACCAGCGATCGGCGAGCGAGTGCATGAGTCGAGCGGTGGAAGCCGCTATGTACTCGGCCTCACACCGAGCAGGCCACCACCGCCGCTTGATCGATCGCCGATGAACGAGACACTTGCCGAGGAAGAAGAGAATCCCGCTTGTGCTCTTGCTTTGTGTCAATGTCGCGCGTGGTCACCGCCGCCGCATGCCCGACGGTGTGCGCGCCAGACACCTCGGGTAATGGAGGCCGTGGTCAAGGGTCCCCGCAACGTAGCGGATGATCCTCTTCACGACTGCGATGCTCGTCGTCGGTCGTTGCATGAACCGACTAACGTGGCCGACGGAGAATGCCAAGTCCGGTCGTGTGTGGCGAGGTAGCGAAGGCTCCCACAAGACGCCAGATCGCGTGAGCGTCCACCTCCTCCGTCGTCTTTGTCGCGGCTCGGCTTCAGCCTCTCCTCCATTGGAGTGAGAGCGGGTTGCGATCGATGAGCCCGGCTAGCTCAACGACGCGCTTGGCGTGGCGATGCTGCCGAGCGTGATCCGGAATCATCCCGGTGCACCTCGATCCTAAGTAGAAGGAGAGACCCGTGTCACTCATCCGGAAGGTGGCCTTCATCTCTTCCTTGAATGCCGCCACCTCGCATCCTTGGTGCCGTGATCACCAAGTCGTCGACGTGACACCCACCGCCAGGCGTTGCGCCTTTGCCCCGCCGTAGATGCGACCTGCGTGTGCGCTCTGCTGGAACCCCATTTGCTTGAGGTGGAGTCCGCTTAGCGTTCCACGCCCTCGGTGCTGTCGCGCAGCCATAGAGGGCCTTGCGCAGCGAGCACCTGCCCTCCTTGCCGGGATCGCAAATCCCGGCGCGATGCACGAGACCTCCTCCTTCAAGTCGCCGTTAAGAAATGCCGACTTGACATCCATGTGATGAACACGCCCGGCCTTCTGGGCAGCTAACGCAGGAGGAGTCGCGCGGACTCCATCCGTGCGACGGGCGCGGCGTCATCGGTCGACCCCCTCGCCGCGACGAAGCCTCGTGCCACCAAGCGAGCCTTGTGCTTGACGATGGCGCGGCTTCATCCCGCCGGCTTGAACACCCACTTAAGGGTGATCGCGCGGTGGCCGGCGGAAGATCCGCCGGCTCCCACGTCCGGTTACGCGGCGGCGTCCATCTCTCGCTTCATCGCGACACGCCACGCCGCGTCTCCTCCGCCTCGCCGAAGGCGGGGCTCCGTCGTCGCATGCCAAGTCGCGCTCCGCCTCGCGATCGCGCTGCGCCATCGTGGACGGCGGCTCGCGAGATGTTGTCCATGGTGCGATAAGCGCGAGGCTCGTCGTCGTGGTAGGCGTCGACGCGGTCCTCGTCGTGGGACGATGAGTAGCGAACTCCACCATGCGCTCCTCATCGTGGGCCGGCTGCTGGGGCCGATTCCGGTGGTGTGGCCGGCGGCGAGAGAGTGGTGGCCGGTGGTGAAGGGGGGCGTGGCCGTGCCGGGTGGTGGAGCACTCGCCGGGCCGGTGGCGAGCAAGGTGTCGAGGTGGGCGAGCTCGGTGAAGACGAGCCGCTAGCTCCCGCTCTCTCGAGTGGGCGTAGTCGACAACAAAGTCCCCGAGTCGAGGCGAACCATCGCCCACCGCCTTGTCCCACGCCTCGCCGCCGTCGAACACGTCACGCGAGATGCGGACGTTGCGTGGTGACAGGTCGAGGATGCGGTAGGCCTTCGAGCCGATGAACACTCCCGAGTGCTCTCGCCGCCGAGCTTGCCGATGTGGCCAAGCTCCTTGGCGAACGTGAGGAGCCAAGACCCGCAAGTGGGAGACCGCCGGCTTGCGCCCATGCCGAGCCTCGTCGCGTCCCCGCCGCCGAGCGCCTTAGTAAGCGAGCGGTTGAGGATGTAGACGGCGGTCACCACCGCTCCCCGAGAAGACACCGGCATCCCCTGCTGAGGAGGGCGAGCCATCCCCACAACCGTCTGGTTGCGCCGCTCGACGACGTCGTTCTCGCTGCGGTGTGCGGCGCGGAGTAGTGGCGCCAATGCCCTCATCGGCAGCAGATGCGACGCGAATTCGGCCGCCGTGAATTCGCCGCCGTTGTCTGTGCGCAGCACGCGCGCCTTGCGGCCGCACTCCGCCTCCGCAGCAGCCTGCGTGCGCCTGATGGCGTCCGCAGCCTCTCCCTTGCTGCCGAGGACCATCACCCACATGTAGCGGGAGAGGTCGTCGACGAGCAGCAGAAAGTAGCGTCGTCCTCCCGGTGTGGCCGGTGTCACCGGGCCACACAAGTCCCCGTGCACGAGCTCGAGCCTCTCCTTGGCTCGGAAACTCGCCGCTTGGGGAAAGGAGTCGTCTCGCGCCGTCAACACGCAGACGCCGCAGAGCTGCTCCACATGGTCAAGGCACGGCAGGCCTCGCACCATTTCCGTGGCACTGAGCCGCCGGGGCCTCGGTGAAGGTGCCCAAAGCGCTCGTGCCATCGCCACGCCTCGTCGTCCCGACGAGTGCGAGACAGAGGGTTGTGCCACCGCGCGTGAAGAGTGTAGAGTCGATTTGCGCCTCGGTTACCTTGGCAAGGAGGCGGCGTCGAAGATCCCAAATCCGCGGCACCCGTGCTCGATCTCGACACGCGAGCCGTTCTCATCCACCGTCCCAAGGCGATGATGGAGTTCCGCAGTCGGGGATGTAGTAGACGCCGTGAGCGGCCGGTGCTCGCCGATCTTGGCGGCGAAGACGACAGAGCCGACGCCTTGATCTCCACGGCGGGCGTCGCCGAACTTGACGGTGCCTCGAACGCTGAGTCGAGCTCGAGAAGAACTCCGCCGCCCGGTCATGTGGTGGGTGGCGCGGTGTCGAGGCACCACCCGTCGGTCTTGTCATTGCCGGAATCGCCGCCGAGGAGGCGTGTGCTTTGGCTCGTCAAGGTGGAGGAGAGCCATCGCGCCGGTGCGGCGCCGAGGTAGTTCGATGCTCGCATGAGCAATGAACAGACCGGCCGCTCCTCCTCCTCCGCTTGCGCGACGTGGGCTGGCCGCGTCGTGGTCGCCGACACTCCTTGGCCCAATGACCAAGCTTGCTGCAGCTTGTGGCAAGAGTCGCCTCGTCTCGCGCTTTTGCTTGCCAAAGACGCCGCCTGGCGCCTTTGCGCGCTTGCCGCGCTTGCCACTCTTGCGGCGCGTGTCGTGGAAGAAGGCTCCTTCTTCTTGTCACCTTGGCCGCAGACCCACCTGCCCGAGTGAGGAGGAGCTTCCGCCAATGGTGACGGGTCCCGAGAGGCTCTGTGGCTCATCGATGTCGGCGACCTTGAGGCGACCGCGCGCTCCTCGATGGTCATCGTGGAGAGGTCCAGCAGAGACCCGATCGAGCGAGCCATCCGCTTGTACTTCTGGGGGCGCAGCGGAAGAGCTTCTCCACGCTCTCTCCTCGCCGTAGGTGTCGCCACCGAACGCACCAACTTCGCAATGAGTGTTGAGGCGGAGAGCAAAGTCATCAACGTCTTCACCGGCTTGAAGGCGGTGTTCTCCCACTCCGTGCGTAGTGCTGCGCAGTGTAGACTTGCGCGCGCGATCGCCGCCGATGCGTCTTTGCGCAGCGATGGCGTCCCAAGCCTCTTTGGCGATCCGCTTGTTGGTAGCGAGAATCGCATCTCGGCGGGGCTGCGGCGATGAGAGCATCCAGCGCCGTCGATCTGATCGTAGTCGGCGTCACCGCATCGGATCGCATCCCACATATGCCGCACTGAGCTTCACCTCATCACCGTAGCCCACTCGGCGTAGTTGGTCTTGGTGAGGGTAGGCCACCGCCGCCGGCCGGCGTCCTCGACGATACCGGTACTCGTGGTGACCACGGTGCGAACCGGGAGAGAGCGCGTTACTGTGAGGCCGCGCTCCGTCGACCGTAGGCCGCCGCCGTGCATGCCTCCTCCAGAGCGCCACCGCCGTGTCGCGCTCCTTCAGAGCGCCGCCGCGCGCGCGTCGCGCTGTCTGGCCGCCGCGCGCGCTCGTGGCGTGCACGACGCCCATTGCGCCGTTCGCCTTGCGCGCGCCTCCTCTCCGGCGGTGAGGTCCTCGTCGGCGCTGCTATCAACAGAGCCGAGCCGCTGCTGCCGCGCGAGCCTTGACCTCTGCTGCTGCCGCCGCGCGCTTGCATCTGCCGCCGCCTGCTTCCACCTCCGCCTGCTGCCGCTGCCCGCCGCCACCACCCTTGACGCCCTTTCGCCGCCGCGCGCGTCTCTGCCGCTGCTCGCTGCTGCTCTGCGCTGCGGCGACGAGCTCGACCGTCTGACGCCGCATGCTCGAGGCGGCCGAAGCGCCGAGATCGCCTGCGGACATGGCGCGCTGCGGGCTGTTTGCGTGGAGAGAGGGTCGCTCGACGAGCCGCTGCCGTCTCGGAGAGGAGTGGCGGGACGGCGGAGCTGCTGCCGCTCATCGCAGAGGGCTGCTGCGAGGCGGAGAAGGAGATGAGCGGAGATGCTCGAGCTCACAGGATACTAAGGCTCGATACCACTTGTTAGTCGCTGGACTCTTGCTCTTGGTGATAGCAAGATCCTTACTCTCATGGAGAGGATGACACTAGGAGATGGGGCAAGTTTTCTTGTTTATTTCTCACACAATGCCATGCCAACTGAGGGGTTGGGGATACAAATTTATAGGTGAGAACCAGCCAAGCATATGCTACGATGCTATCCTAGATGCTGTCCTAAAGCGGTCAATATGCTGTCCTAAAGCGAATCTTGTCCTAAGCGAATCTTGTCCTAAAGCGATCTTTGTCCTAAAAGCGATCTTGTCCTAAGCAGAATGCTGTCCTAAAGCAAAAGCAGATGCTGTCCTAAAAGCAGATGCTATCCTAAAGTAGTCAAAAAAACAAAAACTACCACAGCCCCACAAAGACCACAGTACAGAGACTTATTCATCACCTTGTGTGAGGGGTCCTCCCGGAGGGGCACTGGTTTAGATTGTTCTTTGTATTCCTTGAAAGCTCAAGTTATAAATGAGAGATACATGGAATATTTAGTCTCTTGGGCCTGTACAAATGACTGGAACCCCTCATGGAGATAGCTAATCTATAAGTACAAATGAGAGATATTATTGTCCTTTCTAAGCATAGCAGTAGTTCTTTGATCTGTATGTTACACACCCAGTCGTCGGTCACACTGTACACGTACGGCTGCTCAACAGGTGGCACCACGTCTTAGGGCATATCCTTGGGTTGGTGGGGCCTCTCGGGACCCACTGGGAATGGGTGCACTGTCTTAATGATCCTGGGCTCTACGGTTGATGCTTTGACATCTTTGTGAATCTCCCAAAGAGGACATACATAGCTCCGAGGGGGAAGGCCCCACATAAGCCCCCCATGTCGTTATAGCCGAGGACGTAGAGCAGGCGGTATGTGGGTGCCTTCCACAAAGCGATCCTTATTAGCAGAGGAACAAATTATTCCTCCAACAAGACTAAAGACTTGTTTGATTGTTCATTGCTTAATTATGAATGGTGCAGTGTAGGATCAAGGATGACTGACTAGAGGATGGTAAATAGGAGGCTTATAAAATTTTAAGCCTTAATTGACAATTATAGCAAGAGTGAGCTAAATTGAAATTCTATCATCAAGAGCCAAATTCTATGTTTCACTAGGTCACCCCAAGGCTATGTTGATACTAAATACAAGTCTAGCTAAACAATTCTACACAAGTAAATAGCTAGAAATATAAATGCGGGAATAGTAAAGACAAGAGGGAAAAACCACAATGAAGACAATAGATGTTTTACCCGTGATATCGAAGACTTGCCGGTCTTCACTAGTCCACGTTGAGGTAGGTCCAAACGGATTATATCTGCTCCATGAATTAAGCCATATGAACCTTAAATTCACTGTAGTTGCTCTTTCTCCACTTCGGAGATGACGAGTACAAAATCACTCACAATGGTGGCAAGCCTCTTCACAGCATTCTTTGAAGAAATCACCGTAATCTTCCTTCAAGCTGTCTAGGTGCCGGCACATACCAAGAGTAATAAACCATAACCCTTACTTGAAGGTTATCGAGTGCCAAAAAGGTCAACTAGTGATGTATATGCACTTGAATGCTCTCAACTGCATCAAAACGTGAAATATAAGCAAAATAAGTAGTAGAGAGTGCACCATAGCTCTAATGTATTTAATAAGGTGAAAAGTAATGAGCTTGGTGCTGGTGAGGGGATATTTATAACCCCACAACCACAAATTCGCCCGTGGGGCAAAGTTCCCCAAAAAAATCAGCAAGCACGGTCCTACCGCCATGTATCAGCTGTTACTACCGCACCTAGGATTTAACGGTTATATATAGTTCATTTAATGCTTTTGAACTAGCCGTTATGGTCTGGTGTAGTACTACCGCACCAACCGACTCATACGGTATTACCATTTTCCAGGAGGAGAAATTTCCAAAAAAAACATGCTCTCTGGGGATAACGTACGGCCAACTAGGAATCGGTCGTACCACACAATTGTACTACTACACCTCAAATGCGGTAATACCGCCCGCCAGTAGTACCGCAACTGCGGTCATACCATTTTTACTGAATTTTTTAGATACAGTTCCAAATGCAGTGCATAACTCTTAATCGATCAATGTGGCACAAAACAAGTCTTCAAACTACTAGCCATTGTCCCTCTTTACAGTACGGCATTCTAGCCTATAAAACCTTATTTTTTCATCCATTCACCGAGATCGGTAGAAACTATAAATGGTCCTTAAACCATATAATACCTTTGCCTTGAGCTATGTCGATCCTTTATCGTCTTTGCATGCAATTTCCATGTCGTCATCCAAAATCTGAGACTAAATCTTTCAATAATCTTAATGCACATGTTAGTCCCTTTAAACATCATTGTCATTAATTATTAAAATCATTTTTACAGGTTTAGATACTTTCATGCGACTCATCTCTTTATATAGATGAGGTTAATCCCTAACAATATAAAAACTAACATGATCTAATGCAACTAATCAACTAAAGATTATATCATATTTAGGCTATCTAAACACAAAAATATGTATCTAACTATTCCTAATATGAAGATATGCATCTAACTATTCTAAACATATTCTATCCCTAAATAGATGGTACAATACTATTCACATAAGCTACAGTACCCACGGTATTGCTCATGCGCCTGTTGCAGTGCCTCGCTGGGAGCATAGACCATAACACATGGCTTGTAGCTAAACAACAACTTTACATAACAAAACACTGAATTATATATTGAAATATTCAAAGTGATGTCACCCTCAAGTATAAAGATAAGATATATGTAAGACAACTTTCCAGAAATAGGCCCCTAAACTAACTCATCATGTTGACATGCTATGTTGCTTTCTAGAAGTAGAGCAGCAGGTTTTGGAGCTCCATGAGTCAAACATAGGTAAAATTTTTCTCACCAGACAAAAGAAAGCAGATAGCATGCTCATCATGTCCACATTGCACCCCCAAGGTGTGATCACGTTTCTTTTGTCAAAGAATGCTTATATGTGCTTGATCTGGTGGCAAACATGAAAAAAGGGGGGATCTCTATTCAACTCGGCTGCATATATACTCACCACATTTTTTTTGTCTCTTACAGTGTGCCCTACCACCCTCAAAAGAATATGCAGGCAGCATGGCATAACCCGTTGGCCATCACGAAAAATCAAGAAGGTAGACCACTCTCTAAGAAAGCTGCAGCAGATCATTGATTCAGTTCATGGAGGAGATACAGCTTTCCAGCTTAACACTCTGTACAAGGATCTCACAAACACCCCCATATCATCTGACAACAATTTGTCAGGAAGCGTCACCATTCCTCCAACTAACCAGAGCCATCTTACTGACTTTGAAAAGCATCAGCACCACAGGCTAAGCAGCAATCTGCCATCAACTTCACACTCACACTCATCATGCAGCCACAGTTCTGATTCGAGCCCCTCCTGCAGTGGTGGAGCAACAAAACATCCACCACAGGTTGGAGTTGATCTGACGAAGTCAGGAAGTCCTGTAAAACACAGCCCTGTCCAGACTCTGCGAACAGAAAACGCTTCAATTAATGAACATTTATCAGTTCTACAGGCACCAAGAGATCTTTTACAGGATGTTACTAAAAAGGCTACCGGTGGACAGCATTCTTCTCGAAACCCGTCATCCCCCAAGCAGAATACAGATGTAGGTATGAGAGTAAAGGCCACATTTGGCTCAGAAAAGGTGAGGTTCAGATTGAAGCCTGAGTGCAACTTTCAAGAACTGAAGCAGGAGATAGCGAAACGTTTGAGTATAGTAGACACGAGTTCTTTGATTGTAAAGTACTTGGATGATGATTCAGAGTGGGTCTTGATGACATGTGATGCAGATTTACAGGAGTGCCTTCATGTACACAAACTAGCAGATATCCAAACAATCAAAATTTCAGTTCATCTAGCTGCTAGTCCAGCAACATGGGTCACTATTGGTCACACTGGTTTGTCATGAAGACACATTAGGCCTCACCAGCTTGTGAGATTTAACCAGAAATCTACCAATAAATGGTGCTTGAATCCATGTTCGGCGGCCCATGCTAGGTACCAAGTACCATCACCAGATCCAGTTCAGCAGTTAGCTGGATTAGTCTTTGATCTGTTGCTGAGGTTAGGAACTGCTGATCACACTAGAATACGACCATGGGGAAGCCAGTTTATAAAAAATGGGATACACTGAAGAAAGCATGCATTGACTTGTAAATACTCTCACTGATGCACCTGAAACTCTGAAACACAGTGCAATTTGATTGAGTTAATAGGGTGAAATATCTCTAAATCAGGTTTGCTCCAAAAATCTTTTGGTCCTTGGAAGGCTGATGAGCAGTAATCCTTTACAGCTTCTTTATGATTATCGATCAGCTATGGTGGTCCCTTCAGAGGATATTACAGCATTTGCCGCTCATCTGAGTGACCAGCAGCAAGGCCTTCGGTTCTTCAGCGTGCTTTCTCATTCAATAGACATGAAGCTATGCTTCTGAAAATACAATTTTCTGCGGCAATTATTCTGGATTAGTTCTAGATATTGGAGGATAGGATACTATTTTCAATTTGTTTGTCCTTAAAAAATTAAATATGTATGGTGCACTCGTACCACTTGTCAAATACAAGTCTACAAATTGAATCAGAGCACACTCTAATAAGTTGAACATGGAATAAACTAATGCCATGATTATGTCTAATATGCAACCAACGTCAACAAATTTAAGTTCATGCTCATAGGTAAATATGTGCTTTTGTAATGAGTAATTTTCAGACCCATGCTCATAGTCTGATGGAACCATTTAGTTTTCATGTTGCCCTTGCTGATGATTCCAAACCACACAAGAAAAAGAATACTGATAAGTATATACCGTAGTAGATGAAACATAAGACATATATAAGTAGATGAACCATGCTATATTTGTGGATGCAACACAAATCAAGCACAGATCTAAAGGCTATGTTCTCACTGAAATGTTGTTCAGTTTAGAACTATTCCTCCATAATATCTACCAATAAGGTACATCATTGTCATATCATATCATGTATATCTCAAATGCAGCGACTAATAAATCTCTTTGTAGAACTGAGACGATGGTTCCAAAAGATAAAAGTATGAGACATGAAAACAAATGAACGTAAGTAGCAATTATTCAAATTACTAAGATTTATTTCCCTGCTGCATCTGCCATTTATTGTTTAGCATCGTCCTCATGCCTTCAAGGATATTTCCAATTCCATCAGAAGCCATGATTATTGCACAAGAAATAGTACTACTGCTCCTTAACTTACCTTACCTTACCTTACCTTAGCAGTCAAGACATGTTAAACTTTCTTACCCACCCTCTCGAGGTTTGTGGCACGCATGTGCTGCAACTCACCTCTCCTGCAGTTCCCAGAAAACAAACCAAACATCACTAACAATGACAGAGTGAGTGAGCGACAACTGGAGGCCATCCTTACATTTTCAGATTTAAACTTTAGCTCCTCCAAACCAGGATATCTCAAGCACATTTCAGAACCTTTCATTTCTGAAGACAGAGAGTTGCTGGTCAAATTTAAGGCCAGCGACCTGAGAATGGATGTTGCCACTATTTTCAATATTTCTAGCAGACACTTTGTTCCACCACCCTCCTGAAAACCTTGTTGTGAATATTCTGGTCCTATTCAATGCAACAAGGGTGCCAAGTCATTGTCCTTGAAAACAGCCTGCTTGTCTTCACAATTTAGCAATACTACAGCAATAAGATGGTGCCACTGGCAAGTGTCAAGATTATGTAGAGTAGAATGACAGAGTTGTTAAGGGTATTTAGATCTTTTCCTAGTTTCTAGGGTTTACGTCCATTGTACTATATAAGCCCCTATAGGCTATTGCAATAGATTTGAGCTTCAAGCTTTCTTACATGGTATCAGAGCCTAAGTTTTCAACCTAGCTCCTCTGCCGCCGCCACCCTCGGGAGAAGTGTGCTCCACTCCCGGGGCGGCCACCTCCTTCCCCTTCTCGTAGTTGCCCGTCAGCGCGCCGGCGCCCAGGCGCGCTCACGCACGCGCCGCCGTCTGCGCCATTGCCTGGCCAAACTGACGACGCCGCCAGGCCATCGCACCTGCCCCCACGCCCGCGTTGGATCCGACCGCCCCAATCCAAATCCGGCCTCATCGAACCGGATCCGTGGCTCCCCTCGTCGGATCTGGGTTCCCTGCCGCCGGACCCGGACTCCCGCAATGGATCCCACCACCAGGCTCTTCCCTGCTCGGATCCAGCCGCCTTTGGGCTGGATCCGGTCATCTCCGTCGCCGCAAGGCCACATGCGTCCGGATCCCAGGAGGAGATCTGGTGACCGCGGCCTCGACTTCGGCCGCCACCGCCAGGAGCTGCACTAGCCTGTCCCGGATCCTCGCCGCCGCCACCCGCCGATGACTTGCCGCACCCACCTGCGCCAGATCTGGCTGGATCCGGCTCCCTCTAGACCAAATCCGCTGCCTCCTATCGTCACCTCGTCCCCCAGCTCGGACCCTGTGGCCATGCCCGCCTCTACACTGGCGCTACTCCATCCGGCGTGGATCCGGCTATCCTCGGGCTGGATCCGGCCCTCTCCGCCTCCCCTTCTGCCGTTGTTGTCTTCCCGCCGCACCACCGCCGCCCAGGGCACCGACGTCGCCTCGACCGCCAGAGTCGCTCCGGATCTAGCCCTCCTAGGCCTCTTCTCGCGCCGCCGCGCCTCTGGGACGCCTGTGCGTCCATGTCCCTGCGCCTCCAGCCGATGACGGCTGCCCCGGCCTCCTTCTCCTGCTCGTCCCCCTTTCTCCCTTGTGTGCTGTTGGTGCTGTGGGTGAGGAGGAAAAGGGGATGGGCGAAAGAGCGGCATGGGAGGTGGACTGATTCTTTGCACTTTGTGCCTGCTGGGATAATCAGCTAGATCTGCTATCTTTGCATCTTTCGTTGCGTCGATCCAAGCCTATTGTCATCTCTCTATTAGAGCAACAATGTCGTGCAAGTCCACAAATTCCTTGTCAGTTAGTCAACTGCTTCGCTAGCCACGGTCCATCCTCTCGGATGAGTGTAGTCATCTCCTTTCTTTCGCATAGCTGCAGCCGCTGCAGGTCGTAGAAATCTTTATGATGCCGCCGCTTCTCTTTGAGCAGTCACCCCGAGCTTCTAAGGTCGCCGCACTTGTTCTGCACCGCGCCTCCGTTGCATTTGTTGTGCACAGCGCAGCCGCCGTCTCAGCCTTCGATCTGTGCTGCTATGCTTCTATCTCCCTCTTCGACTTGATTTGACAAGCTCTCTCTACTTGTGTGTCACCTTCCACATCCTTTTCGTCGTGTTCACGCGGTCGATTTTGCTCCCGTTTACCTCCACTTTCCCAGCCCTTGCATTTCGTGCTTTCTGGGTTGTTGCACGATTCCAGATGGTTGGTACTCGACACAATTTTCCAAGAGCCGCACGCTATGAGCCTATGACAACATATTCAAAATATGGACTTTGGATTTCCCTATTTTAATGTCAACCCTTTTCAAATGTAATGCTATTGCATGCGCCTTACATTTGATGGGGTGTTAAGGGTATTTAGGTATTTCCCTAGTTTCTAGAATTTGTGTCCATTGTACTATATAAGGCCCTATGGGCTATTGCAATAGATTTGAGTTTCAATCTTTCTTACAAGAGTGACCTTGAGTGGCATCATTGCAACCAAGGACTTTGCCTTTGATGGTGGTGTGAAGTCCTGAGGCATGATTTGTCGGCCCTGCACTGAGCCTGTGAGCCAACTGGCTTTGAACCAACAAGAAATGAGCCAACTGGCTTTGAATCAACAAGAAATGACTCACAACCTTAGCACATCCCAAGAATTACTCGTGTTCTAAGCGCAGTAGAAGATACTTGAGGGGGTCCTCATACTGCTCTATTCTCAAGGATACCCATGCTGGTTCAGCCAAACTGCAGTTTAGAGAGGAGGCAGACCACTTCTATAACTTGATGCCAAGTGCACAGCAGGTATTCATGTGCATCTACAATTCTAAATGGGTCTCCAGGACATCAGCGTTGGAAAGAAAAAGCTGAAAATTCCAGGACAGACATTCAAAATGAACCCTGATACTGGCACTAACACTAGTTACACTACTATGATAAACTCCCTCACAACCTTCGATGCTTTTGGTTTGTGCGAGATATGACTTCCTTGTAAACAATATGGAGGTAGTAGCAAACTAACAGTGCTAGAAGAAGAATCACATGCCAAACTCTGTTTCAGTTGTGCACTGCATAATTTAAAGCCTGGAAGGTACCAGATCTAACATTCCATTTCACTGACCTATATCTACATGTTACAGACCTTCACCTCAACTTGCTCTCCAAAGATACTACTGACATGATGTTCTGTGTTGCAACAGAAGATGGCAATGATATGAAAAAACTTGATCTCATTCAAGCAGGACATGAAGACATACTGTCAGATTGTCTTCTGAAGCATCAGATATATCATATATGTTGGATTTAGCGATTATTTTGGGACATTGCGTGCCCATAGTATACATTTGATGACTTTGGACTGTCACGGTTATGCTTGAATAATACAACTTGTGTAAACTCCAAAGACAGAGTTTAGAATTTTTGCAGATAAGTGGTTTTGATTACAGCAATATGATATACTGAGGAATAAATGCAAGCGTTTAATTGTACTTTTATCCACAAAAGTGAAAATACTCCAATAGAACAATCAAGAATGAACAACAGAAACACAATTATACAAGAACATAAATTATTTTTCATCAATTGTTGAAAAGTAGAACTTCTACAAAAGAACTGTCTTTATTTCTTAAGTGGAGGTAAACTAAAAAGATATATTCAAATGTGAGTGTGTTTTAGGAATGAGCTGAGTTGTATCTTTATGCTAACTGCTAAAGTTCTAAAGTCTAAACAAAATCTACATATAATATGCTGCCTTTATGTGTCCTAGACTATTTGAGCCTTGGCAAAATGACTTATTGCAACAAATGCACCTTTATGCAATACAAGGAATTAATCTTAGATATAAGAAGACTAATTAAAGTTGCTGGGGTATGCATATCAGAAACGTGATCCAACCAAGCATTATAGTTTGCGACAAGCTACAATCAGCAAAATACAGTCCATACCAAAAACATGGAAATCAGGTCACTGACAATAGCTCATCGGTCTACATTTCTATAATCCCAAACAGAACAATGTAAGCAATTAAGCATGTTGACTAGCAATGATGAAAAGCATAAGCTAGATGTAAAAATCCAAAACAGTTTCTATTTATTTTCCGAATGAGCATTTTGTCGACATGCCAAAGTAACCAAACCAGGGGCGTTGTTCATAACCAATAAGCTTAACAAGCATAGAAACACGGCACTGACGATACCACCAAGTTTGTAACAAGAAATTATTCATTGGTTAACTCATAAAATTTCAAGAAATTAGGATACAAACACTATCTTACAAAAACAAAATAGCGCTAGAACCATACACTGAAGCTCAGTCCTCGTCCTCGTCACTCTCGTCGCTGAAGTAGCCTTTCCTCTTCTTCACCGCCTTCGCCTTCCTCTCCTCCTTCCCAGCCGCCTTCTCCTCCTCCCCCCTCGTGTCCACCACCGACGCCCACCTGTCGTCCTCGAACGCCGTTGCGCCATCCTCATCGTCCGAGTGCCACGAAGCCCCGCCCCCGCCCCCGCGACCGCCGTCGCCACCACCACCGCGGCGCGATTTCTTAGACGGCGGCGGCCTCTCGCGGGGCCCGAGCTGGTTGCGGGGGCACTCGTAGGAGAGGTGGTCCACCTCGCCGCACTCATAGCAGCGGGACTTGTCGCGGTAGACACGGCGGCGGATGAACTCGGCGGCGCGACCGTTGTCCTCCGCGATGGAGGCGGAGAGGGTGCGGCCGTTGAGGACCTTGCCATGCATCTCGGCGGCGGCTGCCGCGGCGTCCTCGCGGCGGACAAAGAGGACGAAGGCGACGCCGCGGCTGCGGCGGGACCCGCGGTCCTTGAGGACGGTGACGCGCGCGACGCGACCGAAGCGGGAGAAGAGGGTGTGGAGGTCGGAGTTGGTGAGCGCGTAGTCCAGGTTGGACACGTACACCGTCGACTTGGACGGCGCGAGGCCTCCCGAGCCGCCGCCGCCGCCCCTGGGCTTGCCGCCGTGTGAGGACGCGGGGGCGCTGGAGGCGAGCGGGTAGCGGTAGAGGAAGCTGTCGTCGTCGCCGTCGGAGTCTGAGCCCTGCCGCCGCCGGCGAGACATTTTGCCTGCGGTTTGTTGTCCCCTTCAGGATGTCATTTTAGGCTCCGTATGTTTGATGATGGGCTAAATCGTAATTGGCCCGATCCAGGATAGAGGATGGATGGATATGGGCCAACTTCTGCTTACTTCTCGGCCCATAAGAGGCCTTGAGAAATTGCCTTTTTCTTTTTCAGCGTTGCTTACACAAAATCATGACCACAAATGACATCAAGCTGTTTCTGCTAAGAATCCTGGCGTCTTGCATCAACCAGATAATTACTCGTACTAGCCTACTAGAGTACATTGTTAAGGCATGCTCATTTCATCTTCAGTTTCTAGCTTATTTTTTTTTTATTTATAAATTTCGTCTTTTTCTGAACTTTTGGTTTTTTTAGCTTTTTTGCTAGTTCTTTTTCCCGTATTTGTTCGCGGTGTCCGTAATGAAATAACATATTTTTATTTTTTATTTTTTTAAAATTTAATTACACTAAATAAGTCATCTTCAGCTACAGTAAAATTTTAACCGCTACAGTGCAATTTCAGCTATTTTCAGCTCAATCGAGCAGGACCTAAGTGTTTAAGTATTGCAAGGGTCAGGTGTCACTCACTAGGTGTTGCTCTGATGACTGATTCTCCGGACCTGACGTCTACCCTTGTTTCTTTACAATTCATTAGTGGATTAGTCGTACATAAAGGCCCAGTTGACTGCAAAGACCTAAGCTTAGGAGAAACAAAGGGATGACCATAATTCCATAAAAGCCTCGTGTTACGATTTGAAAAACAGTATTAAAGGTCATGCAAACAACCTACCTTAGAGTAACTCCAACAAGATCTCTATTTGAGCCCTCATCCTACTTTTAAGGGCCGAGGGGCAAAAAACTCACTCCAGCAGGGCCCCTACTTGAGCCCTCAAAAGTAGGGGGCCCTCAAATCTCCCTCTCAAGCCCTCATTTCTGGGGGTCTGGAGAGAGCCCCTACTTTTGAGGGCTCAAGTAGGGGCCCTGCTGGAGTGAGTTTTTTACCCCTCGGCCCTCAAAAGTAGGATGAGGATGAGGGTGGGTCCTATGTGTCATCCCCTCTAAGAATGAATTTGAGGGTCCTGTTTTGAGGGCTCCTGCTGAAGTGTAGCCTAAAAAACAGAGCCCTCAAAAAGTAGGGAGAGCCCTCAAATAAAAAGTAGGGGCTCTATTTTGAGGGCTACTGCTGGAGTTGCTCTTAGGAAATAGTATGATACACCAATGACAGATGAAAAAGAGATAGTGAAGATTTGCCATGTGTGCCTCCTAACCTCATGTCTAACTTTCCCCCCTATTTCTTTGCAAAGTATAGAATCTCTTGATGATCAAAACAAAGATATACTAGTATCTTAGGCCCTGTTTGGATCCCATGGGCTAACAACTAGTTGCTAAACTTTAGCCCTTGAGGATCCAAACAGGAGGGCTAATGGGTTGGCTAAAGTTTAGCAGTAACCCCAACTAGTTGTTAGCTAACTAGTCCATCAAACCTAGCTAACGTGGGCTAAAGTTCTACCCGATTACGAAAAAGACAGCGATACCCCCAACCGGCCAACCCTATCCACGCGACCACGCGCACAGGATTTTCCCATCCCTCCCGCAGCCACCGCTTCGGTCCTCTTCTAGAACGCGCGCGCCTTCGCGCTTCATCTCCCCCGCCGCCGCCGCCCGTTGCGCGTGCCTGCCGCGGCGGTACATCCCCCACGGCGTCACCCTTCCTTGGAGTCGCGACGCGCCGCCGCTCTTCCTTGATAGCTAAAAAAACTAGAGGGGGAAACAAGCGCGGGAACTGCAGGGAAAACGTGCGTGCGCTAGGGGCTTCGGGGTATAACAGACTTTGTACTGAGATAGTAGTACTTATTAGCCCTTGGATCCAAACAGCACTGGGCTAAACTTTAGCCAGCTAACTACTAGTCAGCTAACAACTAGTCCTAACTAACAATTAGTCCTAGTCCATCCAAACAGGCCCTTATAATGTGACATAATCTCATGACACAGTCACACGGAAGAAGAATGAGTTGTGAAAACATCATTTTTCTTCTCAAAGAATATACTCGTGATGATTCTTTTTATGATCATAACAAGAAAACTGAAACAGTGACCGGTGTGAACGGGTAATCCATGCATGGCATGCATATCGAGCTCCCAGTGCCTCCTCTGATTCACAACACCGCATGGAACTTCGTTCCATCCAATTAATTGGCAGTGAACTACGGATAAAGCAACAAGTGGCACTCATTTACTAGCTAACGACTTCACACGTGTATTTAAACTCCCTCGACCTTCTCCTAACCCATGTACTCTGGCTGTAATCACCTCCCACAAACAGGATTACGAAACAACTCAAAACTCAGTCATGCAAACAGTGAGAAGAAAAATACCTTGTTCTTCTTTAATCGATGAATTCTACTGTGTTTCATCAGACATGACAAGACAGATTTGGTTCTTCACAGGAGGGAGTTAAGCATTTTAGGCTTCATGTCGAGATGCAGTGCCGATGCATGGGGTGCATCAAGAAGGTCGAGAAGACGATGGCTTCCATTGGAAGTTTCAGTGGTACAGTGATCTGACTCCTCTTCTTATGTGTGTGTGTGTGTGTGTGTGTGTGTGTGTGTGTGTGTGTGTGTGTGTGTGTGTGTGTGTGTGTGTGTGAATATTTTGCTAAGCAATGTTGCAACATTTTGCTTGACTATTTTCCATAGGAGTCCAAACTTCAGTAGCGGATGTTGATACTGGGTTTGTCACAGTGGTTGGGAAGGTGAATCCAACAGAGCTTTGCCAATGGCTGAAGAGGAAGATAAAGAAAGATGTCAAAATTGCCTACCCTGATCCACTAGTCGAGTCTCACAAACAGGTACGTCTAGCTTGCGTACAATAGAAGAACGAAAGGCAATATGATGTTCTTGAATTTTCAAAAGAATGTCTTTTGATGTCTACTTTGACATCCACTGGAAATTGCAAGAAGGATCATATATTCATATGTACAGTTGCTTACAAGAAGGGTAGTAAGCAGATCAAAGCGCATGAAATAGTAGTTGAAAAAGGTATTGGACTGAAAACCATGTAAAAATCTGGCAAATATACAGGATCAAACACTGAATTTAAACAATTGACTGCTAATAACAGTTAAGGGAGTTACAGGGTTCTTAGTTTAACTATGATTTCCACAACTCCGACTAAACCTCTTCATGCTTGTAGAAAATGATATTGGTTCTGGGAAGCAATTCAAAAACTGGGGACACTACACCGTCAGCTCCACCACTACAAGATCAGATGCCCTGGGCTCAAGTACCGTCAGGAGTACAATCGGTCCACGAGAACCTACAGTTGATTGAGGAGAAGATCAGGGACCTAGAGAAGGTCAGGGATATGTTGAAGATCAAAAAACTGGAGAATGAGCTGATTGCAGTCAAGTGTGAGCTTAAACAGTCAAGGAGAGTGATCAATAGTAGTAAACAGGCTCTACTAGATAGTGCTTTGAATCAGCTCGAAGCCTATAAGAAACTAGAAGCAATCAGTTCAGGCACTATGTGACTGAGACTACAAGTATAACTATGCCAGCGAATTTCTTGTGTAGTGCAATTCTGTTTTGCTAGCTGGCAAGTTAACGAAACCTTTCTCGAAGTTTTTATGTATCTCTGAAGACTGTGCCCATTGTTGTTTGGTCTATCAAGAAACTATAGATGCAAATTTCCATCACACTAGAGCAGTGATCCTACTTGATCTTGTGGTGAAATTCTCGCTGCTTTTCTTCTTCTTCTTTTGATTGCCTGAGAGATACGTTGCTCTGGAACCACCATTCTTCCAGCTTCAGTTGCTTGCTGCAGGCCCCGGTTCATATATAGATGGATCCTTTAACGTCTAGCTCAACAATTTGTCCATCCGGATGGGTTAGGCACAGAGGGGACACTGGACTACTGTGTCATTGCAAGGCCACGCATGGATGGCGAGATTTGGATAAAACCAACTCCGGTTGATCATTGGAATCATTGCTGGCTTGGTGACTGGTGATTCACTGATGCCATCTGGGATAGAGTTTATCGTCTGAAGAGTGCAGGCCGGTAGCGTTAGAAGCACACGACGAAGCAGGCATGCCGGCGTGTCTCGAGTCGGAGAGGAGTTGATTTGGCGAACATAGAACAGACCAGTGCAAGTACGATGCGTTTTGCTTGCTGCACCTGGGGGACTGGCTGGTGTTCCTGCTAATTGCTACATACATTCTCGGCGTTATGATTGACGACACCGTGCATCACGCATGCATGCGGCTACGAGGTACATACATACATGGTTGAGTTGCGTTGAGTCGGGAGGCAGAGGCGCGCGCAGCAGGAGGCAGCAGCAGCACACTAGCACGTAAGAATTTCCAGCCGCCGTCAATAGATCGATGATAATCACGAGCGGGGCGGCGGCGGGGCATGGAGGAGGATGACGCGCGGCTGGTGATGAGGGCAGGGCAGTGTACGAACCTGAGGATGTCTCGGAGGAGGCGTCATCCAAGACGAGCTCCACATGGCTTCCATCTTGCTTCCCCTGTGGGTCTACCAGCAGGCTGCTGCGAGCTCTGCCAAGAGCGACAGGATTCTGGTATGCGTTGTAGCATCCGCTTGGGGGGCATTGATACAGCATCGTCCAATCTTTTCGACGTAGAATTAAAATACTCACATATAGTCTCTTGAATTGTAGCGATCCTCTGTTGCCAATGTAAAAACAAACGTTCTTTAATTCGCCTCACGATGAATGTGGATTGAGTTGGGCCAAGCGTCTTTGCTTCTTGTCCTCAACTGCTTCGATAGTCCTTTCCTGTGGCTTGGGCCTGGGTCACGGTTCCAAGGTCTTCAAGTTGTTCAAACCTGAGAATACATAAAGAGTTTGTATGAGGTAGAATATTATTCTCATCAATACAAGAAAATTCATTAAGAAACAAATTCACCCATTTATTTAAAAATTTAGCTCTTGCTTTAGTCATTAGATCTTTTGATACTTTATGAATACTTTAAAAAGTTGAAGAAGCGACAACATAATACTAGTAGGAATGTCCTCCTCAGCCATGCTATTGTTGACGGGCGCTCTCGGGGCCCGGTCGGATCACCGTGACCGTAGCAGGTCAGTGGCGACGGTACGGGCCATCTTTTCAAGCAGTGTCGGTGTTTCCATCCCCCTGCTTAGGCTGTGCTCATTTGGGCTTCAGTTTCTAGCTTCCGGCTTATTTTTCACTATTCATAAATTTCGTTTTTTTCTAAACTTTTAGTTTTTTGTTGAGCTTTTTTGCTAGTTCTTTTTTTCCGTATTTGTTTGTATTATACGTATTGGGCTAACATATTTTTTATATTTTATAATTTTTTAAATTTAATTATGCTAAATAAGCCTCTGTCAGCTACAGTATTTTTTCAGTTAGCTACAATATTTTTCAGTCATAAGCTGGCTTGGGTTATGTAGCTGAAATCTCTTGCAAGCTTGTTGCTTGTATGCGTAACGTAGCCATCGATTATTGGAGTGCTCGTTTTTAGTTGCTATGCATGTTGTTAGACATGCACGTCACGTACATCACCAGGAGTCCAAGAGATAAGCACGGCTGTTAATGGAGTTTGTTTCCTTGATTAGATTTCCTATCTTTGCCATGTATTATACGTATCCTAACCGTATTCGGATGAACCCTGTACTATATATTCTCATGCCTGTCAATGGAAACTTAAGTGCGATCTCCTATTTCGCCTTCACATGTTAGCATGGCGGCAGCGGCGGTGGAGGAAGACATCGACGTCGACATGGAGGAGTTGCGCCTACGGCTGCTGGCGTCTGGCCTAGAGGAGCGGCACGCGCGGCTGCTGGTGGCGGCCGTCGACGCGTCCTCGCAAATCTTGGAGGACCTGAAATCCGGGACGAACGCCTTGCTGAAGATAGCTCTCTCCTGCGTGGGCCTCCTCGCCGTCTTGTGCGGCGCGCTCGTCTCCGGCTGGATCTTGATCGCCGGCGTCATCATCTCCCTGGCGGCTGTCATCAGCATCTGGTGGGACGAGTACCACCTCAAGTGGGCGGAGGCGGTCCAGGCGGACGTGCGGGCGGTGCTCGAGTTGACGGGCAACGACGACCTTCTTCCACTTAAAAGATTGGTAGATAGTCAAGAGTACGAGCTGCGACGTAATCTACATCTCTTTGTATTCGACTATTCGTGATCGATTTCAGCTTGCAAGCCTACAGCTGTCTAATGTTAGTCCAAGTCAGCTTGTCTTACGAACAAACACACAAATCTTCTCAATTCTGCACGACGATTCCTTTCATCTCCCAGATGACGAACAAATCATGGGAACCAACCATAAACTGAATAACCTATGACAGACGGTTCCCCTGTGGTTTCTACACGTCAGAATTGTTGAATTTCCAACTGGAACTTACCGCTGTTACTACCCTCTACCGAATCCACTCCCATACACACCTCTGCATGCTAATATGCTATCCTAAGTTACTAAGCAATTACACAGCAGACTCACAAATGCAATACCAGGTCAGCACCGCGGATCAACGGCGACTCAAGAGATGGATGAGGACTGGAATCCTCCAACCTCAAGGTCAGTGAGTGCTGAGCCGCTGGCAGGACGCAGCGAAGGCCATTGTTGCTTGGTGCTCATGATAGCCGTGACTGGAATTGCACATCCAAATGTCTAACTTGTCGATGTTGAGCTCAGGTCTCTACTCCACTAGTCAATCAGCCGTATGTGTCTGCATCCGGCTTGCCACCATCTGCACCGTCGGTGCGAACATGATTGATCCTAAAAAAGGCAAATTGGTATAAAGAGCCGCCAATTTGGAACTAGAACAAACAGGATATATACTGTAATTAAGAGTCCGGGTTAGCACCTGGAACAGCATTAAAACCATTCATAGTTTGCTGCATGGCTAGGTTTTCATGAACATTTTGGTTGCCCTTCATCGCAACACCATGTTCACCTCGGTCTATTGAAATTTGTGGTATTGATCCACATTGCTGGCTTGGTAATGCTTGAGATTCGGTCCTCTGAATGGTGCTGGTAGAAGTATATGACACAGCATATGGCTGAGGTCCTGATGAATGCCTTGCGCTGGCAGGACCGTCCTCAGTGGCAGGACTGTTAACAGTTGGTTGCTCACTCGATGCTGCTCTACTGCTTGGTGTTGTCGTTGCTGAAGTTAGTACAGGTGGCCGAAATGTGTTTGGTGCTTCGCCATCTCCTACCCACCCACGACCAAACTTTGTTCCAGGAGGAAGGACCCGTTCAATTCGTTTCGATGCAATTTCCCAACCAACAGGACCAAGCTGCGCAGCAAAACGTGCCAAGCTGCGGGGATAGGACTGCTGCAGCTGAACCCCAACCTGATAAAAACAACATTGTGTTAAAGCGTGGGTGATAATGTCTTGCTGTTCAGTAACATTAATAGAAAGCTGAAATTATATTATTATAGTATCATCAAGCACTTATAGGACAGGACTTAAATTGGACACTCAACTGGTACTAGCAGTTTCCTCGCCTCGTTGTATGAGGTTGATACCGGCAGCTCATATATTGAACTGGATGGTTGAGGATGATGATATGTGCTTCGGCGACTTTCTTCCATCAGAAGTGGCCTGTTCCCAGCTTTTGCTGACCATTTACTCCCAGACCCTGGAACAAAGGGAAGACACCAAATGAGGTTATGGGGGGAAATGAGTTGGCCAAATTGGCTGGAGTTGACCCATTCAAAAAACAAAAAAAAACAAAAAAATGAAGAAAGAATAAATAAAACCTGAGTAATCTTCAGTTCTTTCCAATTTCCACTTGTCAGACCAATTGTGCTCATTGATTCGATTTGCAAAAGAAGCTCTCAGTACATCAGCAATATACGCTTTATCCATTACTCTCCGTGGCAAATCAAATCCTGAGTGCACATGATGTCCACTATTTCCAACAGTAGCCAGTGTTGCCCCAGAAAATTCTGCAGTAGCGCGTTCTGCTGGTGGCCTCCCAACTTTCTGTTTGACATTGTTCTTGTTTGGAGGTCTGCCCCTACGAGGTTGTGGCTTTGGTTCCGGTTTTGGTTCCAGTTCTAGTTCACTAGCATCACTATCTTGCCTAAGATTCTCAAAGTCCTTCTTAGCAAGCTCTTGAATAGCCCGTGCCTACAATACATGACACAAGAATATTACACATGCACCATAATTCATGGTTTTATAAAGAGCTTGTAACAAGTAGGCTCAATGTTTGACCTGTCGATAATATATTGTATCTGGTGAGTTGTAGCACATCGCGTTTGAGCTTATCAAGAAGACATCGTCCTGTAAATAGAAAGTTCAGGTCATATTGAATGAGCTTAATAAAACATCAATAGCATTCTGACACCGGGAAAGGAATAGTACTTTGCAGCAGGAATAATAAAAAGTAACACAAAATGTTCACACTAGAGTAAGCTTTAGGAACGAGAAACATTTTTTTTAAAAATATTTTCCTCATGACATCCTTCTTTTTTTGAGACACATGACATCCTTCTAGCATGACTAAATAATGCATTCATTCAGTACATAATGAAAACTTTGCACCCAATATGGCATGCAATTTTGATTAAATAGTAACACACCCAGTACTCAAAAGTGAGCCAAGGAGTAAATTATTCTTTGAAGTGTGACTTGCATCTAAGGCAATGTTTTTAAAGCCGAGAAATGATGTTGGTGATATTTGAAGATAGGACTAAGTCGAATGATCAGTGAAAATGCAGATCTATGATACGGTGGCAATCATGGTTCAAAATCCCGGTGGTTACCGGCCGGTAACCGCCGGTTACCGGTTTTACCGGTGGAGACCGGTAACCGAAAAACCGGCCGGTATGAATTTTTTGATTTTTCGAATTTTAGCCGGTTTTTTTCCGGTTTTCCGTTACCGGCGGTTTTTCGGTTACGGTTTCAAAATATCTCAAAATTCAAATTTTGATTTTTAAATTGTGAGCGGTTTTTTACCGGTTTTTCCGGTAACCGCCCGGTTACCGTTACCGGCCTCCGACCGGGATTTTTTCCGGTTCCGGTTTTTGGAACCTTGGTGGCAATACATATATCAGGTACTTCTCAAATTGTAAGATGTGGTAGCGGGTAAGTAACTCCATTAGCTAGAAAGGGTGGCATAAAGCATAGCATACCAGTCCTGGCACTATAAAAGTTTAAATCCTCTCATTTCACAAGTGTCTATTTTATCTTTCAAACAACAGATAATTTCAAAATTCACACTGCGGTCCAACATACTTTATAACAGTTCATGAGTTAGCAGCATTTTCATTATTAAGTAGTTGTGGTTTCTTTGAAGGGTATGACTTGCAAACATAAACATACACACATAAGCAAAATGAGCTCTGAAGTTCTGTAGAGCGAGTATCTATAGTTGTCTCGATATAGGGTTCTGGACACGAATTGCCTTCAAACAAAAATATTTACAAAATGGAAGGCTGCAAGCTATTTTGAATGTTCCATTTTCAAAAAAATAAGCTTTGTCATTTTCAAACATGCATATGATTTTTCATATCTAGTAGAATTTCAATGTTCATAGGTAATATTTAACTATCTAGTAATATGGTCCAAGAGTCCACCCCCTGGTTTGTGTCTTTTCTTTTCTAAAAGAAAGCATAATTTCATCTCATCCCAAATAATAGATGAAATTGTTTTACTTAACAGCAGGTGCTTTCACTAAATCATCCTTTCCATTAGAAAATTCCTCTATTTACAGCTTTGATTGTCTAATGTGTTTTTGGGTGCGTTTTTTTGTTTGTTGGGTCTGTAAGGTTTCTGCTGTATGCTCTTTCCTTTCTTAATACAAAGATACGCAGCTCTCCTGCGTGTTCGAGAAAAATTGTCTAATGTGCACTTCTTAAGAACGAGTTTACACATTTTTCTGAAAGAATACTGTTCTCAGTACTTGTCTGCTTAGTTATTGTCATTGGAACAACAAATAGTACCAGATACCTTTGCTGATCGCATGCAAGTACTCTTGGTAGCCAAATGACTTAAACAGCCTTTAATATAGCGTTTTTTTCATAATACATATAACAATATTTTCTAATCAAGTTTCCATTGTGCAAAATTGTTTCAATCATTGAGCACATTGCTTAAGCACACATAGCAGCAAACATTCGTTGGATTTCTCTAGTTTTGAGAGTTTCCTCTAGACATATCAACAGGACAAATGACTTTGGTTCTTTACAATTTAAACTCAGTCAGGTAGGTAAAGCACAGAAACCAAAGAAATCTTTGAGAAAAGCATTGCCGAAGGAATAATTAGGGTCCATAAGACCGCCTAAAACCAAAGAGGATAAACACATGCTTGGCAATAAGTTGTCTGCTAACCTAGTACAACTAGCTGTCACTAAATCTATATCCAGAGGTCAATACCTGCATGAACTGCAGTGAAAAAAGATACAAATGATGACAGGAAAGTTCTCAAAGGCGAAATTTGAACATGTGTTTTCTTTGTTTAGTGTCTTTTTTTCCTATTTCAAAGCATAACAACTGCAAATTTTCAGGAGTTAAATGCATATATAGAGCAAATAAAGACAACAACACTTGATATATTAACGCAGCCTTGCTCATACTCTTTTACTATAATTTGTGTGATGGAATCTATACCAGTAACCTGGTAGCTATGAAGCACCGATACGCCACTGAACCGGCGTACGCGTACTCGATACGTATCCGATACGGCGATATGTTCCGATACGCGGCTATACGGTATCAGCGGAGTATCGGTGAATTTCAGCCAAAAAAAAAGAAAATTAGAAATACTTCGATACGCTGCGATACGTGCACGATAGATATGGCCCATTTCCACCCAACAGGAGAAGCCGGCCCAACAACCTGCGTACTACTACTCATGCCTGATAGTGCGGAGACCTACTCACGCCGATTGCCGAACCCTAACCTGTGTCACTCCACCCTGCAATTTCCCATCAGTGCTCCTAGCTCGCCGCCGCTGCCTAGAGGTGACCGGCCAGCCACCGCTCCCACCGCTTGGAGGTCCGCCGCTCCCACCTCTTGGAGATCCGTCACTCCCCCTCCCACCCAAGTCACACCGCCTGGGGGTCAGCTGCTCTCGCCGCCGTTGCTGCCGCTCCCCCGTCGCTCTCGGTGCTCCCCTGCTGCTCCTGCTGCTCTTGACTCTTGCATCCGACTCTTGCTTATTGTGACCCGTTCTCAGAAGTGAGCGGTTCAAGGCCAAGTGAAAGGCAAGATTTCCATGGTATGTGATTTGATGAATGATTTTTTTCCTTGTATTTATGAATGGCAATATTTGCTATCAATATTTTTGCTAGTACAAGATTTGTCAATTTTGTACTCTTCTAACTTCTAGGTCAAGCCTCAGTTTCTGATATGGTGATACCAAACCAATTGGAGTGTCCAAACATAAAATTTCACCAGAGGTGTGTGACCTGCTTGGAATTTCATTCAACTAAGAGTAATGTGCTTTTATCAGGAGACAAGGTATTGCAGTCCTACCATTGGACTTTGTTGTCCAGTTAAATTCTTTGTATTATGGCCGCATTTCAGGAATGCGTAGGGTAAGCCTGCAGCATGATTTGGTCCTGCAGGAACCGTGGTTGACTCTGAGATTTGCCATCCTATTTTTATTTCAACTTGTGTAGTCACTACTCACTAGTCATGCTGGCATTCAGGTAACCACATGTTGATATTTATGTGTGCTTCCTTTTGTACCATAATTCATAAACTTGAATATTGCATGCTTGTAAATACTCCTCAGGGAACTTGTAGGCCAACACATTGTTATGATCTTTATGATGTCAATAAATATTTCACAGCTGATGCATTTCAGTCGTTGTCTCGCTGACCAACAAATTTCAGAAAATCAGCACTAAATTTCAGGTAAAGCTTCATCCTTCACTCGTTATCTTACACCATTAAGAAGCAAATGTTTAGGGATTCTGCTACTTTTTAAATACATATATACTTACCGTATCGACGTATTCTTGTTTTTGCAATATATCGTATCACCGTATCCGTATAGCCGTACCCGTATCGCATATCGAGGCATCTTAGCCTAGTAGTATAACTACCGCATAAGTGCTTCTCTTGACTTACTTACCGTATCGACGTATTCTTGTTTTTGCAATATATCGTATCACTGTATCCGTATCGTCGTACCCGTATCGCATATCGAGGCATCTTAGCCTAGTAGTATAACTACCGCATAAGTGCTTCTCTTGACTTAATACCACTACATCAGACTTACCTTGATTTAGAGTTTAGTTTACCATTAAAAGAAACCTGGTAAGTGAAGGCCCTTTTTTTCAGCTTTTGGCTTCTGCTTTTGACTTTTCTACAATAACTAACTTTTAAACAGAGTGTCTTTTCAAGATGAGGTATACTAGTTAATTGTAGTATATCTGTACCAACTACATTTATATCGGCAAAAACCACACGTGAGTTTCTGTTACTCTGTAATCTCTCGCACGAACAGCCCAAAAGGCACAAGCCACAGCAAAAAAAAAAAAACAGGCCCGAATTCACATGATAAAATGTATTTATTGTGTCAGTCTTGAAAATACTGTGGTTTTCTGTATTCCGGCCTTGAGAAAAATCAGGTGTGGAGTTTACAAGATCTTGTGCACATGGAACATTATCAAAGACAGTACCTAGCAGCAAAACTCACAGGTTCCCATTAAACTATTCAAAATAAATGTTTCGCCTCCTTTGAGGAAGAATCCAAGATAGTGAATATCTCTTACTAAAGAGCACAGCGCATTGGTACACCAGTATAGAATAGAAGACTCCAAAGGCAACAGTGGACAAAAAGTTTCTGACCAAGCCCGGAGATGCGAAGATTTTAGTAATTAACTAGTGGACTATAAGAAACTAGTCTATAAAGATGTAAAAATTAGGGGGAAAACATCAGCAACGAAAAACTCATGGGAGTCACAGAGATGATGATTAATGACTAATTCAGTTGATCAAGCAAACTGAGATAACCATGTTAAAGACTCTGTAACAGTTAATTACCTATAAAATATCCTCAATTTGCTTCCATACAAAACAGAAAAATCCAAAGAGCAATCACACTGACCTCAAATTGCTCCAAGTTGGCATATGCCCCTTTATCAAGCTTCTTCCGTATTGTCGAAAAATCCATTGGATGCTTGATGATGTCATGGTAGTCGGGCAGCTGACCATAGATGCACATTTACGGGCAAATCAATCAACTTCTGAAAAACAGAACCAACAAAAAAAGAACATTCACAACATTATCATCTTCAAACACAAACCTCTTCGGGGTCAACAGGCTCCGAGAATACACCATATGTGTCCTTCCTGCAAAAAGCCAGGAAACCCACCTCAGATCAGAGGTCTTGGAGCTGTGAATGAACTGAGGGAAGAACAAGCAGAAAGCACAGCAACTCACTTCTCCAGCCTATCAAGGATGAAGAGCAACAACTTTTTGTCCGGCAAAGGCGTCGTGGGCCCGGAATCTGACGGGTCTGGCGAGTGAACAAATCCACCCACGAGCACAGCAACAATCAGAGGCACGAGCATTAATTAAACAAGAAAAAAAGTTTGAATGCATCCACCACTAAAAGAATTAAAAATGACATCTTTGTGCACATTTGTCCAGGTATTTTTTTGCTCCTGGAAATCTGAAGAATAAATGCAACAGAGCAAGGGAACACCAACCTTCACGCCCAACCGTCGCTTTCCTCGTCTTTTCTCCCTGCAGCAGCCACAAAAGATAAAAGAAAATTAAAAACAACCAGCAAATAAAATCTTTACAAAAATCCAAAAAACCGGGGTAGAAAAAGCACCAGAAAAAGTGGGGCTTTCGTTTACCAGCGCCAGTTACCAAGTACAGATCTAACGACGCCGCGAAATGTAGCAAATTTTGGCGCGAGAAGCAGACAAAACCCCCCAACAAAAGGCACGCCTTTAAAAGCTTCGAACCGAGCCATTTAAAAAAAAGCGCCAATTATCGCGACGGCAAGCCGATGCGAGGGTTTTGGTTTATGTCCCAAATGATTAGGGGAGCTCGGGATGAGCAGAGTTGACCACTGCGCCTCGGCACAAATATAAATAAAAAGGCGGACTCTTTTCATGCCTAAAATAGCAAAATATTTCCTCGGGCGGCGCGCGGCTGCGTAGATCCGTACGCGCCCCCAACGCCTCGGCCCCCAAATTAGGCAAATTCGCACGAAATCAACCAATTTGGCGCGGATTCGGGCCGGGAGGGCTCAGATCGGGGTGGGTGTCGGGTTAAAGGGGGATGCCCACCTTGGCTGATCCGTCGGGGAGGCCCATCACGAGGCGGAGCTTCTTCTCGCGGCGGCCTGCCCCCTCCTCCTCGTCGCCGGAGTCCGGGCTGGAGTTGCCGCGGGTGGAGCGGCGCTGGGGCGCGGGCTCCTGCAGTTTCTCGAGGCGGAGGCTGCGCTTCTGGAGGTCGAGGAGGGAAGGGCGGCCCTTCTTCTTCCGGCGGCGCGGAGGCGCCGACATCGCCGTAGACCTCGCCGGTGGCTGCTGCTGCTTGCCCATTTTCCGGCGAGGAGTTTTATTTTTCCTTTCCTTTTGTTTTCCGCCGTTTTATGTGCGGGGGCGTTGGGTTTGCGTGTTTGGGGGCGTGGTGGGGGTGCCGAGTGGGTAGACTTTTCGGTGCGCTGCGTTTTCTCCTATTTTTTTTATTAGAGCGACTAGCATTTGGACGCAAGAGAATAAGGGCCTATTTGGGAGAGCTCCAGCAGTTTCAGATCCACGAAAAACAGCTCTACTCTACAAAATTTTACTCAAACGCTCTAGCTCTGCGAAATCTGGATCCACCAAAATCCTGGATCTGAGGGCCAGATCCATGAATTTCATGGAGCTCCTCAAGGGGTGCTCCACCGTGGAGTTGGGTGGTAATTACCCACCAATGCCACTGGTTACACACAAAAGTGGCCATTCCCACCAAAACCTCAATTTCGTGGATCTGGAGCTGCTGTACAAGCCAAACACTCCATGGTGGAATCCCAGATCCACGGTAGAGCTGCTCCATGGTGGAGCTGCTGCTCTAGATCCACGTTTTCAGTGGTAGAGCTCTCCCAAACAGGCCCTAAGGTTTCCATCCTACGCCCTCCTCATCGTAGCTTTTTTTGGTGGTGATCATTTGGGCTTTTTTTGTGGCTTATGGCTGAAAAGCACTGTAGTTGACTGAAAAAATAATGTAGCTAACAGAGGCTTATTTAGTATAATTAAATTTAAAAAATTAAAATATAAAAAATATGTTAGCCCATTATGTATAATACAAACACATACGGGGAAAAAAGAACCGGCAAAAAAGCTCAACAAAAAGCCAAAAGTTCTGAAAAAGATGAAATTTATGAATAGTGAAAAATAAGCCGGAAGCCAGAAGCTAAAGCCATTTTGATCAGGGCTGTTTAGATGCGTTTTGATTGTTCGATTTAGCGCAAATAAAAAATAAAAAAAATTGTCATAAGTGATGATCTCTGGTCACTGCTAGTTTACTGGAGCTCTAGCTTACCGGAGGAGGCGATTGACAACCTCCCTCGAGCACGAGCAACAGCCACTTCGGACCAGCAACTAGTGTTGAAACTCAGGACACCGTAGTCACAACCTGCGTCCAAGACCTTAGAGGCACAGGGTGAGAGAGAATCTCGTTTTTAGTGGCGATCTCTGGCTACCACTGGAGTTCTAAATTGACAAAGGAGTAGGGATGGAGGATGAGAAAGGGGGTCTGGATGGTAGTATTCCTAGTTTTGGAGCAACAAAAATTCGTGAACCGTAATAATTAGTTCTCATGGTTGCAACAAAACTCTCATTTGATGTAATAAACACGATGCAACACTTACTAGTTTTGTTAAAAATTTATGTTTATGGTAAAATTTTGGATTTCGTTTGTTGATATGTATCATCCTCTTTTAATACTCTGTTGCAACACTTACTAGTTTTGTTAAAAATTGGAGTTAAACTTCATCACCGAACTAGGCGGAATTGCCAGCCAAATCCGCTAGTAAAGCGAGAGATTCAATTATTTGTTTGCCGAACCAGAGTTTATGGTAGATTTAGGTTCGATACGGATAGGAGGCCCAATGAGGGAGGGGATTGGTGCCGACCTTTCTGGTGATGTCGAGGTAGCGATCGAGCAGCTGAAGCGTAGATATGAGGAGGAAGTGAAGATATCATAGCTGCGAGGGACATGGTGGTGGTCAGCGGCATGCAATGGGGGGATGTCTCTCCCGTCTCCAGCTGGGGTGGAAGGGTTGGTCCAACGGTCCAGACAATCCAACCAAGGAGGGTCTGGTCAGGTGCGACGTTACATGATGGACATGAACCATTTGGACTCTACCCGTACCCAGACCTACCCCAACCCAACAAGGCCGAACTCTTCAATCTAGCCCATGCCTTACTCGGCTGAACCTCCCTACCCAACAACAAAAAAAAACAAAATAAAAGTAAAAAAGATCTAGAACAATCTAGAAGAGGCCACATCACCAGTAACTGCTCCAACCAAGACATCTCCAGAAATCCACGGGCCAACAGGACGCCACGGAGTCACCTCTATCGCTGTCGCCTCAAATTCACCGTGCACATGGCAAAAAACCAGCAAAAATCCGCGTGTCGCCAGCCCGGTGCACGGCCACGTCAGCCACCCCATCCTCACACCCGCACGCCAATGGCAACTCGGCTTAAGGTTCCCGAAGATAAGGGTCAATTTCTTTTGGATTTAATATTGACTTATGCTTATACTGTCTACAGTAACTAGCTTTTAAACGGTACATTTTTAAGACGGGGTCAATAAAAAATTGTAGTAAAAGTATACTGAGTTCAGCTGTATCAGCTAAACTCGCATATAACTATTTCCCTCTGCATACTGTCTCTCGTGAATAGCTAGAATTCAAATATTTAAGCCATAAGCTATCAGTCCAAAAAAATGCAAGGACTTGATCGCTTGGGATCCTATTTAAATGTCACGCCTAATCCCGCTTCCTCCACATCAGCAACCGATCCAACACACATAGCAGCACACACAGTTCGCTCTCTCAGGAAGCTGTATCAATGGCCGCCACTGCCGTGGTGCTCTCCTCCCCCGCAATGGTCGACACCCCAGTCAAGGTCACCCGGGTCGCGCCCTTCGGTGAGGGCCACATCACCACGCACAAGACCACGGCCAAGCCCAAGGTGGCCGCCTCAGGTAGCTCGTGGTACGGCCCCGACTGCGTCAAGTGCTTTGGCCCATTCTTCAGCGAGCTACCTCGCCGGTGAGTTCCTTAGTGACTACGGATGGGACACCACTGGGTTGTCCGCTAAGCCTGAGATCTTCACCAAGAACCGTGAGCTCGAGGTCATCCACAGCTGTTGGGCCATGCACGACGCACTCAACTACGTCTTCCCCGAGGTGCTTGTCCGCAACAACGTCAAGTTCGGTGGGGCCGTCTGGTTCAAAGTCGGCTCCCAGATCTTCAGCGAGGGTAGCCTTGACTACCTCGACAACCCAAGCCTCATCCAAGCCCAGAGCATACTCGCCATCTGGGCCTTCTCATGCTCATCAAAGCCATCGAGGGGTACCGCATTGCCAGCGGCCCGCTCGGCGAGGTTGTTGACCCGCTCTACCTAGGCGACAGCTTCGACCTGCTCGGCATGGCCGACAACCCTGAGGCTATTTGGAACTAATCTTGTTGTCGATAGTGGTCGGTGTTTGAGTCGTGTATAGTCAGTGTTCAGGTACTATGTGGTCGGTGCTCGAGTACCGAGTAGTCATGAGCAGAGTACTCGTGTTTCAAGTACTGTGTAGTCGAAGTTCCTAGAGTCGAAGACTCCAAAAGTCGAGTACTCGTGTGTTGAGTACTAGGTAGTCATGTATCGAGTACTCATGCGTCGAGTACTTGGTAGTCGCAGGCGTAACTACTATGGTCATAAGTTGTATCTGTAGTGGTCGTAAGTTGCAGCTATTGTGGTCATAAGTCGTAACTACAGTAGTCGTAAGTCATAGCCGTAGCGGTCGTAAGTCGTAGCTGTTATGGTTGTAAGTCGTAACTACAGTGGTCGTAGCTACAGCAGTCATAACTATAGTGATCGCAGCTATAGTAGTCATAGGTCGACAGTTGTAGCTACAGTACCTAGTCAGAGTTACGGTCAAGAAGTCGTAGTTGAAGTACTCGTAAGTCGAGTAGCATCCGTGGTCGAAGACAGTCGAAGAGGCACAGTGGCCATGAGTCGTTATTGTAGGTCCAAGTAATTTTTGAGTAAATGAGTTAGTGGCTGCATGCAATGGAATAATTAGTAGCTGTATTTTTCTTGTGTTTAAGGTAGTATTTACTAGTGGAAACGCACCATTAAGAACTTGTAACTGATTTGTTATATTCAGTAGTATAAATAAGAAGAGAAAATCAAAAGGCTGCATGGCATTAAGCAGTGCCAAAAATCTCTTGTGTGTCTTGAGTTGATTCAGAGTGTTTGTGTGTGTTACGACCATTGTGAGTGTGTGTTTTGTTCCATGTCTGGGCCAACAAGTGGTATCAGAGCTCAAGTGATTCTCCATGTGTCGGAGAATAAGCTGAGGGAAGATTTCTATGTGTCAGAGAAGAGCTTGGTGATTTTCCGTGGGTCAGAGAAGAAACCAGAGGGAGACCTCTGTATGTCAAAGAAGAAGCCTTGGTATTCTCTGTGTGTCGGAGAAAAGCATTGGTGTTTTCCATTAGTCGGAGAAAATGTCGAGAGAAGGAAGGAGATTGTCTCTAACTGCGGTGCGAGGCCTGCCACAAGGTGAACTGTCCACTTCGCAAGCAATCAAGATGACACACATAGAGCATGAGCATATGCGAGAAGCCAAGCTTCAGACCCTCAAGAGAGACTTTGAGGGGCTAAAAATGGAGGAAGGGGAGACCACTGAAGACTTCGCCGGCTGGGTGATGTTAGTTGTATCCGACATCCGAGCGTTGGGCGACACCACAATGGATAAGATTGTTGGTGTTCACAGGTTTCTTGGGCCACCCCGATGCGCTACATGCAGCTCGTGACCTCCATTGAGTAGTGCGTGGACTCTTGGAGACTCTCACAGTCGAAGACCTTGTCGGATGGGACAAGGCCTACGACGAACGTGTTGGAATCGACACAAAACAGAGCGAGCATCTGTTGCTCGCGCGCGCGCAGTGGGAGACTCTCAACAGGAGGAAGAATGAAGGGTCGGGTAGTGATGCGAAGAAGAACCATGATCGTGGTGGTGGCCGCGTCAAGGATTGTTGTGGTCGTCGGAACGACCATGAGGACGAAGACGATGATGAGGACGACAACGACTCGTAGACCAGTAAGCGCAAGTTCAATAGGAAAAAGGTGAAGTGCTTCAACTATAGCTTACGTGGGCATTTTGCCAATGAGTGTCGTAAACCGAAGAAGTAAGAGACGCATCTCACTATGGCAGATGAAGAACCAGCACTTCTCTGAAGATCGGCAAGGAGGTACTCACAAAATAAAGACAACAAGATTAAATGGTTGATTGTTGGAATTAATCTTGTTGTTGATAGTGGTCGGTGTTTGAGTCGTGTGTAGTCGGTGTTTGAGTACTGTGTGGTTGGTGCTCGAGTACCGTGTTGTAGTCATGTGTAGTCGGTGTTCGAGTACTGTGTGGTCTATGCTCAAGTACCGGGTTGTCGTTAGCAGAGTACTTATGTGTCAAGTACTGTATAGTCGAAGTTCTCGGAGTCGGAGAGCAGTTGGAGACTCCGGAAGCCGAATATTCGTCTGTTGAGTACTAGGTAATCGTGTATCGTGTACTCGTGTGTTGAGTACTTGGTAGTCGCAATCGTAGCTGATGTGGTCGTAAGCTGTAACTGCAGTGGTCGTAGCTACAATGGTCATAGCTATAGTAGTCGTAGGTCGACAATTGTGGCTACAATACCTGGTTGGAGTTACGGTCGAGAAGCCATGGTCGAAGTACTCGTAAGTCGAGTAGCAGCCGTGGTTGAAGAGGCGCAGTGGTCGTGAGTCATCACTGTAGGTTAAAGTAATAGCTGAGTAAATGAGTTAGTGGCTGCATGCTATGGGAGCATTAGTAGCTGCATTTTTCTGTGTTTAAGGTAGTATTTACTAGTGGTAACGTGTTGTTAAGAACTTGTAACTGATTTGTTGTATTCAATAGTATAAATAAAAAGAGAAAATAAAAAACTATATAACATTACGCAGCGTCAAAAACTCTTATGTGTCTTAAGTTGATTCAGAGTGTTCGTGTGTTATGACCACCATGAGCATGTGTTTTGTTCCATGTCTAGACTAACAGAGGTGTTCGATGAGCTCAAGGTAAAAGGAGATCAAGAACAGCCGCCTCGCCATGTTCTTCCTGTTCGGCTTCTTCGTCCATGCCATCGTCACCGGCAAGGGCTCGCTCGAGAACCTCGCCGACCCGGTGTACAACAACGCCTAGGCCTACGCCACCAACTTCGTGGCCGGCAAGTGAGCTTAGTTAGCTAGCTCGCGAGCTTGACCGGCGACTTCATTGTCTTTCGGAGAGAAGAGGGCGTGGGATTGATGCCGCTGCATGTGTGTCTATGTTTTCATGTTGCATGTGAGGGCAATCCCAGATGACGAGCTGTTGTACGCTAAGATGAGTTTTCTGCAATAGTGGTTTTGTTCCCTATTGGTTATTTGTCAGATTTAAGGGCCGATTTTTTCTTCTGCTTACTTCTACTTCGAGAAATTTCTGAATTTTACTACCAGAAATCTATTGGTTGCTAAAGAAACTAGTACATTCGTTTGGTATACAAATTTCCTAGTTCAGAACTTCTGATCAGCCAATAAGTGCTTGGATAAATATCAAATGGAATTGCTAGAAATCTGTCGAATGCTTTTTTTTTTGGGATATCAGTGAAATTTCTAACATTTTGATTTGCATTATGATTGGTGTGCCCCACCCATCTTCGTCTCTAGCGAGGCTTCAACGAGCTTCTTTAGGGTCAAGGTTCACCTGGATTAGGATTTGGGATTCATCAGGGCTCTAATTTCAAAGAAAGACCGAGGTGACGAGATGATTGGTAGTGGGTGGCGGGGGCGGTGGGGCACCGTTGGCCACAGGATTGGTGGATACGCATGGTGCAGGGTTGTTGGGTGAAGGAACCTGCGACAGTGAACCACTGCAGATAAGGAGGAAGAGCGGTGGCGGTGGAGGTAGGGCAGAGGAGGAGGCAGCAAGCGGCGCCAGTGTCACGCTCGACACCGGCAGCCGCATCGGGTGGCAGTGGCGAGGATATGATGTTGAGGGGCGGGTCCCCCGACGTCGGGGGAGACAACCCCACCACGCATGGTAGCGGTGGAATCTGAAGGAGAGGAATGGACCGAATGGTGGAGGGGTTGGATTTGTATAGAGCTGAAGGAGATTATGGGTCGTTGGATCTAGATTTAGATTTAATCCAACGGTTCAAAAAATGACTGATTTTACGAGAGAAAATCAGTCAAAACTCTTTAAATGATACATAGACAAACCCAATATGAAATACCATCAAGACACATAATCCTTTTTCAGGCTGAACATTCTCGTAATTATTTTCACATGGAGACAGAAGATGGCAGCCCGTGTGGAACAGATCGGGGCATTTGCCGCTCACGCGGGCTCTCCTACTCATCATTGCTGTAAGCAAATATTTCTACGTCGTGTTGCATGGACTAGGCTAGTTATAAGTTGTCCGAGGGCTCTTGTACGTGCGTGCAGTTTGCTGGCTTGTTCATATGGACGCATATGTACAGCCTCATGCAGAAGGCAGGCAAACTGTATCACGCGAGACAGCCGTAGAGTATTCAGAGCTCCTCTGAAAAAGAATTCAGTGCCCAGCAGACAGCGACAGAGAGCATTCGGCGGAAGATGCGAAGCAAGTCGAAAGCAAACGGTGAAGCTAGTAAACTACTACTTACCCTGACGAGAAGAGGAGGTAAAAACGGATCGAATATAAATTGAATAGTATTTTTATAATATTTATATTTGTATTTTATAAATGAATATGAATTTGAATATTTTTTAATACGAATATAAGTCGAATATTACAACGAATACGAATTCGAATTGAATATCTATTCAATTCGATCGGACGCGAATATCCTCATAACTTATATAATATGAAGATATCAATGACATTTTATCCTCGTACATTGATGCCTAGTCATTCTAATTCATTTACTTCGCCTCAAAAACATGATTTCACATTGAATTAATTTTTTTTGTCTAACTAATTAATCATATTGCAATAAAATATATATATATATTGTTTCGCCGAATACGGATACGGATACGAATAGTCTAGATAAAATAACATTTCAGATGGTAAAAGTTCATACCATATTCGTATCCATATTTTTTTATACGAATTCGAATACGAATACGAGAGATTATTAATCGGATAGAAAAATATATACCGTATTCGTATCATATCGAATACGGTAACTAGATAATACGTATAATTTGTATCTATTTCCCATCCCTAATGAGGAGGCACTGTTTCCAACATCAGTTAAACCGACTAAACAAAAGGGAAGAAAACCATGGCCGGGTTCTTTTTTGGCTCAGGTTTTGGCTTATCACTTCTACTACAGTAACTAACTTTTAAACGGTGCGCCTTTTTAAGGTCGATTTGTAAGTACATTGTAGTAGACATTGTACTGAGTTCAACTATACCGATCAAAATCACATACGATTGTTTTCCTTTGTGTACTGTTTCTCACAAACAACTATAATTCAAAAATCATAACCCAAAATCCAAAGTTACAGTCAAAAAAAATTACCCATGCCCCACTCTCCTAAAATTAGCGTGCGCCACATCCTTTCATCCCGTGGACATCGCGGTGGCACGGGCTCGCCTCAACCACTACAGGAGAGGGTGTCATTTTCTGGATCGGTTGGCCCCAGTGGCAAATTATTGCAATGCCACTGGCCACGCCATAGAAGATCTGTACATCCACGCCTCATACCATTCCTCCTTATTCCTCACCCCAGCTGAAAAATAGTGATTTATGGTTTAAATTGTACTGTAACTGGCTAAAAATACAATGTAGATAAAGTGGCTTATTTAGCGTAATTAAATTTAAAAAAATTAAAATTATAAAAAATATGTTAGCTCATTACGGACAATGCAAACGAATATAGGGAAAAAAAGAACAAGCAAAAAACTAAAAAAAAAGCCAAAATTCAGGAAAAAACCGAAATTTATGAATAGTAAAAAATAAATCAAAATCAGAAGTTCAAACCAAAATAAGCAGGACGTTAACCTCCCAAATCTTCCATTTTCCACCGATTTTTCTCGGATTTGTTCGTGCCATTTGATTAGTGAAAGAGGCGAGACAGGGCGAGTCCGGGGAGTAGACGGTCTCATCTGGGCCGAATTCTTTCGTGGGCCGGGCCATGGTAACAATCCGAAGACTACCGTACTGCGAAAGCTCGATCTGGACAGTGTACGTCGCCTTCTGGGAGGCCTACATGGCCCGCCCGACCAAACGACGTGATTCTACCCCCTATTTCGGCGGCCGCCGCGCTCGCCGGATCCCGCCGCTTTGTGACCGCCCGCGTCCTTCTCGTGCCACCCGTAGGTCTCCGGGCTGCGGCGGTTGCTTCCTGCTCCCGCATTTTGCCTCCACGAACTGACTCGTTTCGTCGGTGGCCCACCCGTTCTCGCCGCTGCTGGCGTCGATTGCCTCCTCAGTCCTCCCCCCGCCCTCGTTCTCGCCGTCTCCCGCTGTGGTTCGGACTGAAGGGCAGCGGGCATGGCCATCCCGTGGTTCGCGTGACGCCCTCCTCCTGTTCGTCGAGATGCCTAGACTACTTCCACCCCACCGGCCGCACCATGGCAAGAGGCGCGTCCACCTCGCTGCGTGTCCTACGTACGACACACACCGGCGCCTGACGGAAAGATCAACACGACATATAGCGAGCGCTCTGCGGGGTAGTCTTGTGGTTGCCGACGACGATGTGGAGGTTGTGTCTGCTGCTTGTCGGCGGCGGACAATAGCAGGAAGGAGATGAGTGTTGACCACCTGTCAGTATTAGTAGCATTGCTCTATCGTCCCTCCAAAACTGTAAGAGTCATGGTGTTTTTAGAGTTCTGAGTGGCATCTCCTGTTTGCTCTATTTTATGATTCCTTTGTGCAAAATATGCAGGGCTGCTTGGGGTTGAAAGGTCTTTGCCTCCATTCTCCGAGATAAACACAATAGATGGCATTAGTGGCCTATCATATGGATTTTTCTGAACACACAAGAGTGCTACATGTATGCAAAGCTGAAAGACCGAATATGATAATAGAGAGAGTGAATAGTGTCTTAAAATTTTTCTCAAATATTCACCAACCCAGCATTTCAATAGCTAGAGAGCTATGAAAATAAGGATGCAAAGTCACCATAAAAACTAACAAATCGAGACACTAAAAACCCACAAAAAATCAGCAAAAATAAAAGTACCATCGTTGAAATTGCGGTACTACCGCTTGCTACAGTAACCACAATACTATCGTTACAGTAATTGCGGTACTTCCGCTGCTATAGTAAAATCAGGGTGAATAGTGTTTTAGCACGATTTCAAAAACTAAATTGAGATAACTTTTGATCCGTAGATCCAAATGATATGAAAATTCGCAGAGATTTACTCTAGGATGTTATGAGCCTATTCCAACAAATGATAATGAAACTTATGGCCACAGTTGAGACATTTTTTAGTTTGTTGGAAAGGTGCATCAAAACCGAACCAAAACCCCAAACGGTGAATACAACTTGCTTGTAGGTAGATAATGGTCAGGATGGTTTTAGATATGTTCCAACATATCCCAGCAAGTAAAAACACAAAAGAAATAACATAAAAAACCCTCGGACCAAGAAATCATACCTTGAGGCCAAATCAAGCAAAACTAGATTTTTCTCATGAATCTTGCTATCAAAGTGCCTAGATGGGTGGAGATATATTCCCAAGATTATCTCCATTTTTACACGTTCTTGGCACGGAAAGATCACAAAAAGGAAAGAGCAGAGATCAAAACCAACCAAAAGTCAAACATATCAATCAAAATGAAGAGGGACTCAAGAGTTGAATAAATATTGATGTATTGCTTACTTGAAAAGGTAGGTTTTATAGTCACTTCACCTTGAAGGACAAAGAGCACCTAAATTATTCACTCTCAAACCCTAACCCTAAGTCTAGAGAAGAAAGCAGAAGAGATAGGTTGGATGGTTAACCTAATATGTCTCCATTCTAACCCCTTTTATAGGTGGGCAGCTAGTCATCTATTTTTCTTAGTGGATCTTATCTACTATTACAATAGAGGAAACACGTTAACCCTCCACAGGTTTTGCTCATACAAGTTCACTTATGCACGTTTTACAAAGCGCATAAGTGTGCATCCGCTAAATTCTTAGCCTTAAACTCCCTTGATCAAGCCAGCTCCATCTTGACCTAAGCCGCTCTCCAACGCATCGTCCATGTGCCGCGGTTTTGATCCAAGATGGTTTCCGGTATTTTAGTCACAGGTAATTGATCATATACCCTCCATTTAGATGGAAATTCAGGATTTACTCTCCTGGCCCATGTGTCAGTGACTTATGATGACCCTACGTGTCATTGAGATGTGGAGGGTAAATCCTGAATTTCCCAACTAAAGGGAGGGTATATGATCCAATCTCCCTTTTAGTCAAACTACCAAAATACCCTTCCTTGACCTGGTCATTACCAACCACTGCAAACAATCGTCATGCTTCCCACGTGTATGTGCAGCACTAGCTTGCCATACGTTGCCAAGTATCTCCTGTCCCGGTTCTACCGAACCATGGCTCACTTGACCCGTGTAAGCCACATGGCGCCATCTTGTCGTTCGAACTTGCCTTTAACATTTTCTGTTTTTCTCATGCCATGCTTGAGCTCATCGTCTCACCCGGCATCCTCGATTGTTCTGGGCCTCAACTCCTCCATGGGACTAGCCCTGATCCTCGTCGTTGACCACAGTTGACTCCAAGCAACCCTGCACATTCAAAGACAAAGAAATCGTTTTCAGGTACAAGTTTTTCACAATTTAACCTACATTAGTAAAGACATGCATCATACAACCTTAATTCAATAACCAAGGTCATCCAAACTCGATCAATGGCTCAATTATCCAAACCCTTGTTTTTCTAGGAAAATGAGAAGTACCGCACTTACCATGCCGGTGCTTCCGCACTGCGATACTACTGCTCCCCAAAGAAGTATTTCCGCACCTTGCAAACCCGAACTGGATCTCGCTGGACAAAACGTTCCGCTGCTCAGATTGGAACTATCGTTCAAGTGGAACTACCACATTCGCAATGCCAGAACTACCGCTCCGCGGTACTACCACATAAACACATGCGGTAGTTTCAATATCCAAACACTTTTAGGAAACAACCCAAATCAAATATAATCTTTGGAAAACCAATTGACTACTCCACAAAATTGCAATGGTTCGTCACAACAGTATCATGGACTTTCTTATATGGTATTTCAATCTCCCCTTTGATGAACCCATGGGCAATTCTTCAAAAATGAAAATTGAAGATAATTTTAGAAAAGAAAGAAACAATTTTGCAAATAGAACTCCAAATAGTCAAAGAAAGATTGCAAAGAGCTTAACATGACCATTTGATACAGAAATGAATACAAATTACTGAAAATAGCAGTTTTTCATAAAAAGTTTTATATCCATCAAATAAGTTAAAAATTTTCACTTTAGATCTATATTAAAAAAACATATGTTCGATTCGAACAACACGTACCAGAAGCCCACGCCTTTGCTGATACTCTGGCCCTTGAGTTGGGTCCGACTTATCGAGGCTCAACTGTATGGGACTGTAAATATATGGTGTATCGGACTGTGCTCGAACTGTCGAGACACTTGGGAGTAGTCGCAGTAGCCGTAGCGTTTGCACTCGCGGTTCACCGACTCTCCAAGCTTGTCCCACTCCGACGCGCCTCCGTCCGTCCCAGGTCAGGAGCTGCCGCTTGCCGGAGTTCGTACCGCGTGTGCGGGGTGCGGTCGGAGACGCCCAAGGACGTGTAGATCTCGTCCTCCGTGTCGACGACGGACAGGTATTTCCTCATCTCTAATCAGCAACGCACCGGCACTACCGTGTCTTGGGTTGGAGCACTCCTCCGCCCCTAACTCCCCTGCTCCCGCCGTCGTGTAGTCCGGACGCCATGGCAGCGAGCGCCGCCGTTCCGTCTTTGTTCCGCCCAACCACCGCCGCGGCTCCCGCCCATGTTTTCGCCGTTTCTTCGATCGGCTCCTCCAATTTTTCGCGTGTTCTTGCCGTCTCCCGTCGGTTGTATGATTGTATCGGACAAAGGCAGCTATAGTGCCCCCCCCCCCGGTAGCCCGCGCGACGCCTTCCACATGTTCGATACAGTAGGAGCTGGTGACGAGGCGAAGGCGGTGGACTCACCTTGCCGTTAAGCGCAAGCAACAATCGTATCCCCTGAGAAGAGGTTCGCATCGCCTACTTGTTCTATATTACATGTTTCTATTCATTGTGTGTTCAAAGCTGTGCTATGGACTACAAGACACTAAGTATAGGATGCGAGTAATGAAACAGTGTGTCCTCGGAAAAGACATACTCCTAATCAAATATGCCAAGGAACTCCCAACTGATGGCTGCCATGTTGGAAACCTACAGCATCCTGAAGCTGCCATTGACATGTAAGGCTGAAGTTTTTTCTTGGATCGTATCGCTGTTCCGTTCTGTTTTACAAATGCTCTGCTCTCTAATTTATTTCAGTGGGATATTTTGAGCTTGGTATATCACTATAGCTTTTCACTTTATTTTTACCACATGTTATGTTCGGTTTTCTGCAGCAGAACGCATCCAACACACTAGTAGGAAAGCACATATTGTATTTCAGACTAGTATTCATGCAATTATCTTTTTACAGCATTTAGTTAGACCCAAATCATACAACTAAAAATGAAGAGTTGTTCTATCGTCCTTCTATGACTGTAACAGTCATTGTGTTCGTAGAGTTGAAAACTTGGTCTCTTATTTGCTCTATTTCGTTATTCCTTTGTGCAAAATATGCAGGATGATTTGGCGTTGCCAATGTTGTACATCCATTCTCCAAGTTGAGCACAACGGAAGACATGAATGGCCTATCATCTGGGTTTTCTTGGACGCACAGGAGTCCCACGTGGATGCAAAGTAAAACTTCATCTAGTAAGCAGCTCTCCATAATAGACGAGTCGACCAAATCCTTTGCTTTCCCTTGTTTCCAAAGGTTCCATGCCTGAAAAAATCAGACATCATTAGATCATACAATTCAAACTTCCACACATGTAGACTTACAAATTTAGAGGACAGAAACTCACATAGACTATTAGGTTTGGATAGTCCATGATGCAATCAATAGAGCTTATCTTTAAACCACTTACGACCTCCAAAAGTAATACACCAAAGCTGTAGACGTCGGACTTAACAGAAAAAATGCCCTCCATTGCATATTCAGGAGCCATGTAGCCACTGTAAAGATCATTTCACGTGCAAAGGTCAGTAATAAGTTAATTTTGATTAATGGGTTTAAAATATTACTCACTATGTCCCAACAACTCGTCTAGTATTTGCATTTTGCTGGTTGTCACCAAAGATCCTTGCCATACCAAAGTCTGCTATCTTGGGTCTCATCTCTGCATCTAGCAAAACATTACTAGCTTTGAGATCTCTATGAATTATTGTCAGTCTTGAGTCATGATGCAGGTAAAGAAGTCCCCTAGCAACCCCTTTGATTATCTTGAACCTTGATGGCCAATCTAGCACTGCATTTCTTCCACTATCTACAAATAACAGCTATGTCATGTATATTAAATATGTAAATACACAATTGCTAAGTTGCTTCGTGGACTTACGATGTGTTACTAGCACATACCGAAAATGGCAGCATCTAAGCTTTTATTGGGCAAGTACTCATAAACCAACAGCTTTTCTTCTCCCTCAACACAGCAACCAAGAAGTCGAACCAAATTTCGGTGTTGTAGTTTGGCGATTAGGACAACTTCATTTCTGAACTCCGCTGTTCCTTGCTCGGAGTCCCTACTGAGTCTTTTTATAGCAACTTCATGACCACCTTCTAACATCCCCTTTTAATTATCAAAGAAAAAGTAAGATCATAATATGTTGTACATACACCTAAATTCAAAAACTAATTAAACTAGGACAAGAAAAGGTTCACTGAAAGTTACCTTAAAAACTTTGCCAAAACCTCCTTGTCCAATCAGAGATGTTTTGGAGAAATTGTTGGTTGCAGCGACAATATCTTCGAATTTTACAAATGGAAATTCAAGATCGTGTGTAGTGTTTTCTTCTCCAAGGTCATCGGTTGTACTCAAACCGTCGAAAACTAACTTCGTGTGATTCTTTCCACTTCTTTTCTTGCCTGCTCGATCAGAAGTTTATGAGCATTTGTTCTTTCGTAATTAAAGTATATCGAGACCTAGAAAAATCACCTTTGAACTTGCAGATCCATACAAGGAAAATGCACGTGAGTACCATGATACTTCCTAAAATTGGCAGTACAGTTTTTACTGCATTTGTCTTTGTCCTTTCATCTGCATAAGCACAATCCAAAATTCAATTCGTATAGAACCAAGCCGATGTCTGTATGGCTGTATCATTTCAAAATTTTGAACACTACTAAAAATTTTCTAGACTTGACTGCACCTTAGATGTTTTAGCAACAGAGATCACTGATAAAAAACAGTGACATTGATCATAAAATTATTGCTATATTTTTTTTAGATAAAGGATATAAAATCCGACCTCTATATCCACGTGGGATATATGCAGCCAAATGGCGCCCGAAGGCGTCATCGTTGTCGAGACCAGTAAGATCACCGGCAAGGCTTTCGCCAGCACCTCCACAGCACCCCACGCACTACACAGACACAAATTAGACCGCCACCAACACACCGGGGTCATGCATGCCTCAAGGCCATGGCATAGCCACCCTTGAACTCCACGATGAGCCGCTTCCTGCAAAGTCCGCATCTGTAGAAACCACTATGCGACGCCTATGCGCCATCATTGAGCAGATCCAGGGGCATGAGCCACGGATCAAGCCTATAGTAATCTCAACGCGACAACGTCGCGCCATGGCTTCCCGCTCGAGCAACGCCGCGCCATGGCTCTCTGGACTGAAAGGCACGACAGAGTACTATTCGTTGCCGCGCCGGACTCCAAGCACCGTTGCCAGCTTAGCCTCCATCGGCCGCCGCGGGATGCCTCAGGAACCCAGCAGCCGAGCCGCCTGCCGCACGACAGGACCGCAGGCCAACTACCACCACCGCCAACCGCAGCATCCGGCCTCCAGCCAAACCCAGGCCGGGCCCCGGCTACTAGCACCGCCGCCGTACCCGAGCTCAACCAGATCCGGGCGCCAGCACGCCGGAGTCGCACTCCGCTGGCCGGCAACCTCGGCGCGGACGAGGCACAGCCGCCGCTGATTGCCACCAGGGCGGGCTGCAGTGCGCCACCACACCTCCTCAACGCTGCTCCATGCGCGCGACAACGCCTCCCCCACAACCCCGCACGCGCCGTCAGGCCGCCTTCGTGCCGCCGCTCGGGAGCTTGCTGCGGCGCCGCCAAGGCCTGAAGCCATCGAACTCTAGCAGATCCAGGCCGAGGGACGCCCGATCCGGCCACCAGGCCGTCGGATCCGCCGCCGGCGAGGGGAGCCGCTACCGGGGAGCTTGCGGCCAAAGAACTGCTCCCCACCGAGCAGGGCTGGGGAAGGGGGGGGAAAGCCCCGCCGCCGCCCTCCTTGCGACCACCAGTGCCCGGTGGCGCGCTCTGGCGACGGCGAGGAGGCGGGATTCGGGAGAAAGGCTTAGATGGGCGAGCACGCGAGGAGACCTTTAGGCTTCCCTGATGAAAATATGGTGTCGCAAACTTCATAAAAAAAATAACCTCAGTTCAGCACTTATTGTAGCAAACAGTGGTCAGCATGCGACGCTAGGATGTCAGTAGATGTTACGTTAACCCCTCCTACTGTATGTCCTGATGCCCACATGTAGACTAGGTTTGTTAAGGACTTACTAAACACAAGTGGGCTTCAAACTCAGTTGAATTGCGATGGCAAACAAGTCGGTGACGTTTGTATGTACGAGATGATGATGATTATTGACATGAAAATGGTACCTGACAAGCCTGCAATCCGGAGATACAACGTATCACGACCATCAATACCAGCGGTAGCAGTAGTACCCCAAACCGCCGGTAACTTCTGCGCGTCGACCAGCTGATCCCCAGCCCACACAAGGCACCTCGTCATGTCACCATTGGATCTGCTGCTGTTCAAACTCGCGTAAGCATACGCCACGCAAGAGCAGTTGCGACGGCACTCCTCTCCGCACTGCTCGAGGTTCCTGTTCCGGACGAGCACGAATTTGTCGGGCACCTGCATACCCGGCAACGCCAAGAAACCATCGCTGCATTGTAACGCCACCTTTCGCCGGCATCCCTGCGTGAACCTGCCGCTGTTCCATTCTCCCTTGTTCACAGGCTCGAACCCATCAAGGCACTTGCACGTCGGCACAGCCTCCGTCTTGTCGCAGTAACCTGACGGACCACAGTAGCCGTAGTGACTGCACTCGTAATCTGGCCCCACTACAAGGATCGTCGACCATTCCGACAAGTCCTTGTTCCAGGTAAGGATTTCTAGCTTGCCAGCGTAGCTCATCGTAAGCCGTGTCGGCGAGGCGCCATCGGAGACGCTGAAGGCTAGTGTCATCTGGTCGTCTCCGTCGACGTACGCCAGGTAGAACACCATGCTGGTGTTCGCGCGATAGTACTGGCTCGAGACCGGGATGCCTGTCCACACGGGACTGCGCCAGTGTGGGCTCGTCCCATTCCAGATGAAACCCTGGGGGAAGGGGTTTGCGTACCCGCCATAGGAAAAGCTGCCGGGCGACGGGTCCTCGGGACTGTTCCAAGAAACAAGGCGCTCCCCGGTGTGCGTCGTGTAGTTGACATGCAACGTCATGCCGGGGATCAGCGTGTCTGTCGGGTGGTCAAAGCTCTGCCACAACACGGCGCCGTTTGATGACCGAAGGATGAGATTGCCTGTGTTCATGAGCACTGCTGCCGACCCTGCGGCGTTCGACCTCGGTGAGGAAGAGGAGTTCGTCGCCCCGCTGACGTTGGTTCTCCAATGAACACGGCCGTCGGCGTCAGAGAAGACGAGATCGGATGCGTTGGTTAGAACAAGCGAAGGAGCCGAGGAGGAGATGATCGGAGATGCCCTGTTGGCAACCCACACCACGGTGAGCCGGGGGATGTTGTTGTACCAGATGCCGAGGTACAGCTTCTCCGAAGTGGAGTTGGAGGGGGAGAAGAAGCCCAAGGCGAAGTCGCCGCCGTCAGATATGACAGTAGTTCCGGGTGAGAGCGGCCTACCGGGGACAAGCCGATCGTCGGACGCGCACAAGGCCGGCAAGAGGAGGAGGAGGAGGAGGAGGGGTCCGGTGTATATGGAGATACTCATGGAAGCTGACCAGCTCTAGGTGGTGTTCTCGAATGAGCGTACTAGCTTGAGCCTAGGAGCCAAAGAGGTAGAGAAGGGAGACAAGGGAGGTGGCCACTTGCTAGTATGTATATATATCTTGAACCCCTACAGGCTTGGTCATCAAGCAATAATGCAGAAGTTTAGGATTTGTCATAGACTAAAATAGTTTGAAAGAGCAGAACACGTCGGAACGGTTGTAATTAGTTTGAGAGAGTCATCGCCGCCGTCTAGAATCGCGAGTGTCGATCGATGTTGAGTAGAATGGCCCGGCTCGTCGCAAAACAAAAAAAAGAATGGCCGGGCTGACCCATGGAGAACAGGAGGAGAGATAGTACTAGTCCGTGCAAGTTTTTTCAGATGCGTCATCAGTAATTTACAACATCATCGAAACTTTGGAAGTAATATGGGAAGCTGCTGTCATGACTGCTGGGTCGCAGTGACGGCGTGTGTGTGTATAAGCGTCGTTCTTATCCTTGCCTAGTCAAATCCAAATGACAAAGTTTCCTGAAAATAAACCCATGCATCTAAGAGGGTGTAACCTATATATCTCGTCTTACCCTTCTGATTTTTGTATAAACAGAAACGTAGAATATAGCTACACCATGTGGGAGAGTATAGATGGTGACTTTCTAGAATACATTTTCCTTAGAAATTAAATAATTGGATAAAAATGCGCTCTGATAGAAGAGAGATTGAAGGAGCTATTTTTATTATTTAAACCTTTTCATTTTAAATTAATATCATATCGCCCAATTTATTTTCAAATATAATCCTTTTGTCCGCACCAACACCCGTGGTGTAACATATTTGCCATGCCATAGGTTAAGTCTAGCTCTTAGCAAAAAAAAAACTAACCCTTTTGCCATGCTGTTAGTCATGGCTTGGCAAAATAACACTGCCACACCATTTAGCATAGAGTGGCATGAATTGTTCACACTAGGATGACTGGTGTGACAGTGTTGTTTGTCATATCATGATTAGTGACATGGTTAAAAGGATTAAGTTTAGAAATAAAATTGAATGAGAAGTCACCCCTAGAAATAAAACAACAAAGGTTTAAAATAAAAAAATTCATACCGAAGCAGTACCTGTCAGTCCTGCAACTTGGAGATACAGCGTCTCTCCACCAACTATGGGCCTGTTTCGCAGGCCACAAGCCGGCCGGCTTTTCGCTGTTAGATATGTGTATAATCTAGGGGCTTATTTGCACTTTGTATGGATGTATATATTGGCCTGTTGGCCTCTTGCAATACAAGCACTGTTCACACTGTTCACACATGGTATCAGAGCAAGGTTAGGGTTAGGGTTTCTGGCCTGGCCGCCGCCGCCGCTGCCGCCAGCCGGAACACTCTCTCCCTTTCCTGCTTTCTTGCCTTTCCTCCCGCGCAGCATCGCTGCCCCACTTCTTTGAGTCCGGCCGCCGGATCCGGCCTCGTCGCCCCGCGCCGGCCTCTGCTCCCGGCTTCTCTTCGTCGTCTCGGCGCCGCCCCGGATCTCCTCGCCTCCGGCCTCCTCTCCTAGATCCAGTTGCCGCCGGATCCTGCCGCCGCTGCCGCCGCCGCCGGATCCGGCCATCGAGCCGCGCCGCCACCGCCACTGCCGGGCCGCCGCCTGCTGCCTCGCCGGGCGCGCGCCGCCGCCCGACCCGCCTTTGTTTTGCCGCATTCTTCTGAGTGAGTGGTTAAATAGTGCATTTTCAGTTTGCAAAAAAAGAAAAAAAGAAAAAAAAGAAAGAAAAAAAGAAAGAAAAAGAAAGAAAAAAAAGAAAAAGCGAAACAAAAAAAATGACTTCCACTGGTGGTTCTTTTGCCATACCACTCCCCGCTATTCGTTTTGATGGTACGAATTTCCGGGAGTGGGCGGTGCACCTGCGGATTCTCCTCAACAGTCAGCGTCTGTGGGGTCATCTCACTGGTGAGAATCCTTGCCCGCCTCGTCCTACACCGCCCATCCAGCCTGCTCTCCCTGCTGATGCGGATCAGGCGGCTCGGGACGAGGCCAATGCTGCGTTGGAGGAGGTCTTGGAGCTCTATCAGTCTGCCCTGCACACCTATGAGCTATGGCAGACGGATGAGGCTCGTGCTACTGCCATCCTGGTAGGTAGCATGACCGTGGCTATCTCTATGGATGTGGTGGAGCTGCCGATGACACAGCTTATGTGGGAGCATCTCCGATCTCACTATCAGCCGACGAGTGATGCTATGTATTTCTCAGTCATGCACCGGGCGCACTCCCTTCAGCAGCTCGATGCCACTGTCGACGACTTCTACCAGCAGATGTCAGAGGTGTGGCGTCAGCTTGACTCTCTAGGGCCGGATGTTTGCCGGACCTGTTGTAAGATCGAGGTGGCCGACTAGAGGGGGGGTGAATAGGCGGTTTAAAAAATCTCTTCTAATTAATACTAACAATTCAAGACCTATTCAATTTGCCTAAACCATGTATACAATGCGGAAGCTAAATTCAAGTTGGTTTAGTACAAATAATGCCTAAGTCAAGCAAATTAGCCTAAGTGCACCAACAATGATATCCTAGGTCAAGGTTTGCAATCTTAGGTTTACAAGCAATCAAATTGAGTCTACGAATGTAAATTGCTTGAAAGTAAATAGAGTACAAGAAAGCAAACCACAAATGACACAATCACTTTTTACCGTGGTGTTCGGAGACTTGCCGGTCTCCCCTAGTCCACGTTGAGGTTAGCCCGAACGAATCGGACCGGCTCCACGAATTAAGCCGAAACACCTCGTATCCACTAGTGGTAGCTCTTTCCCGCTCCGGGTAGGTGAGCTCCGACCTTCACAAATTCGCCGGGCCTTCTCACAACCTTCTTGAGAAGATCACCGCGCACGACGCCTCCAACGCCGTCTAGGAGTCGGCAAACTCCAAGAGTAACAAGCCAAGTCCCTCACTTGACTCTCACCACGTGCAACGAATGCACAAGCTCAATTGGACACTAAGTCCACCTCTAGATGCAACACATGCACTCTAGATCACCTCTCCTCTCTCACAAAGTGCAACCCATGCACAATTGAGTGGAGAGCCTCACTCTAGCTCAAGAACACAAGAATGAATGAATCAACAACATCTCCAACCAGCCTTGAGGGGGTATTTATACCCCACACACAAAAACTAGCCGTTGGAGCAAAGAGAGGCTGAAATCAGCCTGAGGGCCGGTACTACCGCAGTTAAAACGGCCGGAACTACCGCCCTCCCAACGGTCACAAGAAACTAGCCGTTGGAGCCAAATCCGGAACTACCGCAGTACAAATCGCGGTACTACCGTTTTTCCCGAGGCTAAGTCATTCAGAAAGTCGCTCTCTGGAAAAAACATTCCGCTCGAAATCCGGAACTACCGGAAAAATCGGAACTACCGCAGTACAAATCGCGGTACTTCCGCAAAATCCGGAACTACCGCAGTACAAATCGCGGTACTACCGTTTTCCGGTTTTTCAGCACAGACGACACTCGGAAAAACGGTCATAACTTTTGACTCCGATGTCGGAATTGAGTGATCTTGGACTCTATGGAAAGCTTATTCAGAGGGCTACACAACCCACCTATTTGCATGATCTCAAACACATTAGATCAATGCAGAAATTATAAGACATCCAAAGAGTCACTATCACGGTCTAATATCAAAGGAAATAGCGACAAATAATTTTAGACCATGCCAAGGGATAATGCATGATCTCCAACTTTTGCAAAACACATTTGCAAACTTAGATCATGCTACAAGAATTAGGTACATGGACTTCTCACATTTGCGAAACATATTCGCAAACCTAAGTCACATGCCACAAGGATTATATGAGCTTCAACCATTTGCAAAACACATTTGCAAATATAAGCATCATATCACAAAGAATGGAAACATGGACTTCAAGCACTTGCAAAACACATTCGCAATGCATAGTCCCATGTTGCAAAGATTCACCACATGAGCTTCAATTATTTGCAAAACACATTCACAAATATAACCCTCATGTCGAGATGAGCTAGAGCAAGTGAGATTTGAGCTATCAACACATGATGAGACTCAAACTACTAGACATGACCCCTCTTAATAGTACGGCACCTATACTAGCAATCCGGTCTTCCAACCAAACACCAAGACCGGTAAAAGACTAGGAACGCATCCTTAGCCCTAGCTAGTCATACCTTTGCCTTGGGTCATCGTCTTGATAGACATCAACTCATGATGTTTTCTTTTCATCAACACCATCAACTCATGATGGTCTTCACTTGATCAATACATGATCAATCTTTGACATGCTTCAACATATGAAGCATCTTCTTCTCGATGGCCTTCAACACATGAAGCCCTTGTCTTGATAGCCTTCAACACATGAAGCTACCTCTTCTTCATCAACCTTGACTTGATGACCTTCAACTCATGAAGTCATCCCAAATCATCTTTATTTGTGGAACCTAACCTATTCATCCAACTCATGAAAAATGTTAGTCCACAAAACAATTGTCATCGATTACCAAACTTCACCATTTTGGTAATTTATGACAATCTCAACAAATGATGAGATATGAAATTGAATATGAAATCATTTTAATTCAAAGTGCGGTACTACCGCCGTTGAACTCGCGGTACTTCCGGAAGTCCGGAAGTTCCGCTCCATGACCCGGTACTTCCGATCTCAGCGAGGTTAAGTTTTATTCCCGGCGCACTCTGGAAATAAAGTTCCGCTCGGGATGCCGGAACTTCCGCACAAGCGGTAGTTCTGCAGTTCAATCCGCGGTACTTCCGTTTTCCGAGAGACTAAGTCTAAATCCGGGCGCTCTCTGGAAAAAACGTTCCGCTCGGTGCCCGGTACTACCGGCCATGCGGTAGTTCCGCCCAATAAACACCGGAACTACCGGATTTTCTGACAATGCACAGATTTGTCTTTTAAAATAGATTTTCAATGAATGCATGATCCTAGTTTGATCCCAATGGAAACATGGATCAATACTAGTGAAACTCCAAAACATAGAGAGAGCTCCCCCTAAATGTGTGCATACAAGTCTATATGATGAAGACATATGCACATATTCATTTTAGACTAATTGAGGAGTTCAATCTATATTTTGGATTTAAGGAATGCATTTGTAAATGAGAAAGCGATTTCGAATGCATACCTCTTTGATTTCACCTTTTCATCCAAATGAGACTAACCAAAGATAAACTCAAATAAACATATTAGTCTCATAAATTCATTTATCATTTTCACCAAAACATTATAAAGTATATGTCATTAATATCATAATGTCATATTGGCATTTGTCATTAACACCAAAACCAACTTAAATAGAGCTTGATCTTTCACCTGTCCCTGCTGTGTGCGACTTCGTGCTCATCAGGAGACTCACCGTCTCTACGACTTTTTGACGCGTCTCCGACCTGAGTTCGAGACTGTGCGGGCTCAGCTCTTGACTCGCCACCCACGCCCGAGCCTAGTGGAGGCTCTCACAGCTGTGCGTGCTGAGGAGACTCGTCTTCGTGGTACAGCTCAGATGCAGTCAGTCTTGTCTGCCTCTGCGCCTGCTTCTTCAGCACCGGCCGAGCTCTCTTCTCCAGCTCCCAGCGCCCCTGTAGCTGCTGCTTCTACTACAGGCCTTCACTGCACCTACTGCCAGCGTGATGGTCACAGGTATCAGGATTGCTACAAGAGGAGGAAGGACCAGAGTCGTCGGGGTGGACGTCCCCCGAAGGGCTCTGGCAGTTCATCCTCTCGCCAGGGCTCCACCAGTGATGCCGCACAGCAGTTGCTGTCGCTTCTCCAGCGTCTTGGTGTCGGCTCATCCTCAGACTCTACGGGTTCAGCTCGTCTGGCTCTTGCTTCTCAGCAGTCTTCCACGCCACCGCCTCCTCCCTCATCAGGTACTTTATCTCCGTGGATCTTAGACTCTGGTGCTTCTTTTCAATTCCACTCATCTCACCTCTATACGGCCCACAGTTCCTTCTACTGTTCAGACTGCAGATGGTACCCCTCTACCTGTTGTCGATCGAGGCACGTTGTCTACCTCCTCCTTTCATGTTCCTGCAGTTTCTCATGTTCCTCAGCTTACTTTGCAGCTTATGTCGGCTGGTCAGATCACTGATCATGACTGTCGTGTTATTCTTGAGTCTGACTCTTGTTCCGTTCAGGATCGTCGCACGGGGACTCTGCTTGGTACTGGCCCTCGCCGCCGTGATTCGCAGCGTCTCTGGGAGCTCGACTGGCTTCATCTGCCCTCTGCTCTCTCCACCAGCCAGTCATCTACAACCACTCCCTCTGGGCTTGCTGCGTCCACTACCTCCTTCGCTCAGTGGCACCATCGACTCGGTCATCTTTGTGGTTCACGTCTTTCGTCACTAGTTGGTCGTGGTGTTCTTGGGTCTGTTTCTGGGGATACTTCTTTACATTGTATGGGTTGCAAGCTTGGCAAACAGCTGCAGCTCCCCTATCCCTCTAGTGACTCTATTTCTGCTCGTCCTTTTGACCTTGTACACTCTGATGTTTGGGGCCCTGCCCCCTTCGTTTCGAAAGGGGGTCATCGCTACTATGTGATCTTTATTGATGATTATTCTCGCTATACTTGGCTCTATTTTATGTCCTCCCGCAGTCAGGTTCTCTCTATTTATCAGCGCTTCGCCACTATGATTCGCACTCAGTTCGATTTGACTATTCGTGTGTTTCGTGCTGACTCTGCTGGCGAGTATCTCTCTACAGCCTTCCGCTCTTTTCTCGCTGAACAGGGTACTCTTCCTCAGTATTCCTGGTGCTCATGCTCAGAATGGTGTCTCTGAGCGTAAGCATCGTCACTTACTTGAGACTGCTTGAGCCCTAATGCTTGCCTCCTCTGTTCCCCCTCATTTTTGGGCTGAGGCTGTCTCCACTGCAGCTTTCCTTATCAACATACAGCCTTCCACCGCCCTTCAGGGATCCACTCCTGTTGAGCGTCTTCTTGGTCGAGCCCCAGAGTATGGTCACCTTCGCTGTTTTGGTTGTGTCTGCTTTGTTCTCCTCCCACCTCGTGAGCGCACTAAGCTGACTGCTCAGTCAGCTGAGTGTGTTTTTCTTGGTTATAGTCTTGAGCATAAGGGTTATCGCTGCTATGACCCTGTGGCACGTCGGATGAGGATTTCCCGAGATGTCACTTTCGACGAGTCTCGACCTTACTATCCTCGTTCTCCCCCAGTCAGATCTGATTCACTTGCTGAGTCAGTCTCCTTTCTGACTTTTCCCCATTCTCCACCTGCTTCCACTAATACTTTGCCTCGTCCACCTCCACCTCCTTCGGCCTCGTCTTCGCCTGATCCTCCTCCACCTACGTCGGAGCACCATTCCGACTTTTTTGTTGAGATTTCACCTTTTCCCTTGCACTACTCTCGTCGGCCTCGACCTCCTTTTTCAGTTGACACTCCCTCCTTGCTGGGTCCTGTTCCCAGTTCCTCTTCTACATCCTTGTCAGATCCTGCTCCCAGATACGACCTTCGTGATCGCCACACTGTTAGGCAGCCTGAGCGCTATGGTTTTGCGGCCATTGCCTCTTCTGAGCCTCTGACTTATCGTGAGGCTGTTGCTCATCCTGAGTGGCAACTTGCGATGTCTGAGGAGCTTGCTGCTTTGGAGCGTACCGGCAGTTGGGATCTTGTACCTTTACCTGCACATGTCACTCCCATCACATGCAAGTGGGTATACAAGATCAAGACTCGCTCGGATGGTTCCCTTGAGCGCTACAAGGCTCGTTTTGTGGCACGTGGTTTTCAGCAGGAGCATGGTCGTGACTATGATGAGACCTTTGCTCCTGTTGCTCACATGACTACCGTTCGCACTCTTCTTGCTGTTGCCTCCGTTCGACAGTGGTCCATCTCTCAGTTAGATGTCAAGAATGTCTTTCTCAATGGCGAGCTACGCGAGGAGGTCTACATGCGGCCGCCCCCTGGGTATTCTGTTCCTGATGGTATGGTCTGTCGCCTTCGTCGCTCTCTCTATGGGTTAAAGCAAGCTCCCCGTGCTTGGTTTGCCCGGTTCTCATCTGTTGTCACTGCCGCTGGTTTCTCTGCCAATAATCATGACCCAGCTCTTTTTGCTCACACCTCTTCTCGGGGTCGAACGCTTCTCCTTCTATATGTTGATGATATGATCATTACTGGTGATGACTCTCACTACATTGCTTTTGTGAAGGAGCGTCTCCGTGAGCAGTTCTTGATGTCTGATCTAGGTCCTCTTCATTACTTTCTTGGTATTGAGGTTACTGCTACCTCCGAGGGCTACTATCTCTCCTAGGAGCGTTACATTCAGGATATCCTTACTCGCGCTTGTCTTACTGATCAGCGTACAGTGGATACTCCTATGGAGCTTGGTGCTCGTCTTCGACCTACCGATGGCGAGCCTCTTGAGGATCCCACTCGCTACCGCCATCTTGTTGGGAGTCTTGTATATCTTGCCATCACTCGTCCTGACATCTCTCATGCAGTTCACATCTTAAGTCAGTTCGTCTCTGCTCCTACTCAACTCCATTATAGTCACCTTCTTCGTGTTCTGCGATATCTTCGTGGGACCATCACTCGTCGTCTATTCTTTCCTCGCTCTAGTTCATTGCATCTTCAGGCATACTCTGATGCAACCTGGGCTAGTGATCCTTCTGATCGCCGATCTCTTTCTGCCTATTGCGTTTTTCTTTGTTCCTCCTTGATTGCCTGGAAGACCAAGAAACATCATTGCTTTTCCGTTCGAGTCTTGGTGAGTTGAGAGCCATGGCGTCGTTGACAGCTGAGCTCACATGGCTTCGGTGGCTACTTGAGGATTTTGGTGTTTCCACTCCTGCACCGACTCCTCTCTTATCAGATAGTACTGGCGTGATCAGCATTGCTCGAGATCCTGTGAAGCATGAGCTCACTAAGCACATTGGCGTAGCTGCTTCATACATGCGCTCACAAGTACAAGACAAAGTTATTGCTCTTCAGTATGTGCCCTCGGAGCTTCAGTTAGCAGATTTCTTCACCAAGGCGCAGACGGTTGCTCAACATCGGTTTTACATTTCCAAACTCAGTGTTGTTGACCCACCATGAGTTTGAGGGGGGGTGTTAGATATGTGTATAACCTAGGGGCTTATTTGCACTTTGTATGGATGTATATATTGGCCTGTTGGCCTCTTGCAATACAAGCACTGTTCACACTGTTCACACATTCGCAGCCGCTACAGTATCTAACTTTTAAACATAGTATTTTCTCAAGACGAGGTCTACAAGTTAAACGTAGTACACGTTAAAAGCCCAACATCTGTACAGCCAAAATCGCAAGTGAGTATCGATCTCTCCGTAATCTGTACCGTAAACAGCCAAAATTCAAAAATTTCAGCCAAAAGCCATAAAGCGCAGCCAAAAAGAACAGGCCCTATACCCCAACCCGTTCCAGGTGCTGCTTTCTGCGTATTAGTCAGTCCCCCAAACCACACCAAACATCTCGTCACATCCCGGCCTCTTCCTCCTCCTACTGCTGCTGCACAGTTTCGCGTAGGCGTACGCTACGCAGAGCAGTTGCCGCTGCACTCTGCAATGCAGACCTCCACTATCTTGTTCTTGACCAACAAGAACTTGTTGGGCACGTTCATGCTCGTCAGTGCCAAAAAAACCATCCCCACGCTCTTCCTTTCGCCGGTAGCCCAGAGAGAACCTGCCTTTGCTCCACTCTTCCCTAGTTAGGACGTCGAATACATCCTCTCAGCGTCTCGAACTCAACTCAATGAACTCGACTAAGGATAGCGAACATATCTCCTCAACGTCCCATCTCCCAGAGAACTCGACTCAATGTCTTGAACTCATCTCTCAGCTACATCACACCGCTGTCCTTATCAATCTCACATTGACTGACCTTGTGTTCGTCATCGGCTTCACACCAATCCGTCTTGCAGTGACCAACATTAACTTCACACCGACTCTTCTTGCGATGGCCTCTGCTACCGCCATCAGCCTTACGTTGAATCTTCTCCTGACAGCTTCGCACCACCGTTCCGTACACATCTTGTGAGGGCCTCGCGTCGCCGCCCTCCCTAGGATAATGAAGGCCGCCATCACCAACGGCTTCACACCGTAGAAATTTGGCGTGCCACTGCTGTAGCACCATGTGGCGCAACCGGCTACCACCTCGTGTGGAGACTCATTGGCGCGACTCCGAGCAGTACACCGAAGTTATAGACATCAGGCTTGGCACAGATTCGTTTTTACCGGGCCGAAAAGCAGAGTACAGAAAGAGTTTACAACGAGAAGGGCAGACAAGAAAGCTGCAGCCCAAGGATTACAAACAGAGGATCAACAAGCCATGCTAGAAGGGACCTTGAAGCATCCCGCGCTCTTCCAGGCCCAAAGTTCCTCTTTGATCAGCCAGAAAACTGCCTCCGGTTGATTGTAACGCGTCTGGAAAATCCTTGCATTGCGCTCCTTCCAAATAAGCCAATGCACAAAAAATGAACAGCATGTCGAAAGCTTTGCGCAACTCCTTGGCAGAGTTTCTGGATTCCATTGACATAATTTGAGAGTTCAGAGCTCCAGACAGCGTTGTCATTTCGGCGGTTGTCTTCAGAATGGCACTCGACATTTGTTCCTACGTGCTGGCGTAGCGGCACAAGGCTATCTCTGCCTTCTTTTCCCTCCCTGGTGTTCTCAAATGAATGAATGTACTAGTAGCTAGTTTAAGCCTGAAGAAGCTTGTTCCTTGCGAATACAAGCGTCTTCAGCGTTGGTCCGCAGGTCAAGATGTTTATGATTTCGTTGTAGGGGTGTCGATAAACATCACCCGGATATTTTCTTCCTACCTATCATCCAAATTTGTGACCATTAGATTAAAGATCTAATGGTTATGAATTCTCTCCCCACCCCTTCCAAAAAAAATCTCCTCCTCCAAAAAAAAGAGGTCGTTAGATCTCTAATCCAACGATCTTAAATTTGGATGATTGTCAGGAAGAAAACATCCGGGTAATGGCTATACATATCCTTCGTGTAGACTATCGGGTTTCAAGATTCAGATTTCAGCATACGTTGAGGTAGTTCAATTGACCCAGCTGTAGGCTCGTAGCTTGGCTCATTGCCGGTTGTAACCTTCATGGAAGGAGATCTGTACTTCTGTAGGACTAGTCCGAAGAACTTCTCTGTAAGTTCTTAGTCACAGCGATGAGCGATTCATCACTTTGGAACAAAACAAAACATGCTCCCACTTTTGACTACCGCACGAACACCAAAACAGTCAACTTTTTCTATACAAAATGGCCAAAATGCCCTTGATAAGTACTCAAATTGACCATGGCCCCACCATGGGTCCAGGGAAGGTGGGATAATTAGTAAAGAAAAAATAGGAAATAATGCGTTGGGAAATGTGAAATGTGAACAAATAAAGTTGTCAAAGAAGTGACAAGTAAACGTGACCGAAGGGAGTACATCACTTGGAAGTTGAAAATGTAGTGAAATTAGTGAAAACACTATAATTTGGCTGGGCCTTAGTTTAGGTCAACGCTGAGTTAGTCAGTTTTATTTTTAGTAGATCGAACCCAAGCCCACTATGAACATCAAAAGCCCGTGCAAACCCAAAAGTAATGGACTGTTGGGCTGGGCCCATCCCCGGAATGGGCCTTAAGGCTCGACCAGTCCATTTTCAAAACCAACGTGAACTCAGCAGTTACGAGAGTACTATTCCCCACTCCTCGCGCGTCGCCTCTTCCTCGCCATCAGAGTCTCCGCCGTCGGACGCCAACGCAGAGGACGAGAGCAAGCTGCACGCCCACTTCCTCGCCGTCGCCGGGTTCTGGTTGGCATGGTGAAAACCTGAAACATTGTGAAGCTGCCATGAAAGCAACACTGAAGTTCTTTGGTTGATCATATCATCATTTTGTTTCTTTCTTTTAAATTATCTTCTATGTGTTTTATCTCACTGGGATGTTTTGACCTTGGTATAGCTGTTTGTTTTATTTCTCTCCAGGTTGTTATTTGCTTTCCACAACATAGCATGCGCAGTATACTAGTAGGAAACATAGCTCAGAGTCTAACTTCCAGGCTACTGAGAATTCAATTAACACTTTACAGCATTTCGGTAGTCAAAAATTATACAATTAATATGAAGAGCCGCTCTATCGTCCCTCTATGACTGTAAGAGTCACTGTGTTCTTAGAGTTCAAAACGCCATCTCTTATTTGCTCTACTTCATTATTCCTTTGTGCAAAATACGCAGGATGATTTGGGGTTGGTAGTGCTGTATATCCCTTCTCCAAGTCGAACACAATGGAAGACATGAATGGCCTATCGTCAGGATTTTCTTGAACACACAAGAGCCCCATGTGGATGCAAAGTAAGGCTTCCTCTAGTAAGCAGCTCTCCACAATAGATGTGTCTATCAAATCCTTTGCGTTCCCTTGCTTCCAAAGGTTCCATGCCTGAGACAATCACGGCACTCTTTTAGATTGTAGGACTTTAAAATTTTCAAACTGCATCACTTATACATTTAGAGAAAAAAAAAACCAATAATGGATGCTTACATAGACTATTAGGTTTGGATAGTCCATGATGTGATCAGTACAGCTTATCTTCACACCACTTACAACCTCCAAAAGTAACACGCCAAAGCTATAGACGTCGGACTTGACAGAGAAAATGCCCTCCATTGCATACTCAGGAGCCATGTAGCCACTGGTCAGATCATTTCAATTGAAAAAATTATGAAGATGAATTGAGTTTGGTCATGTGTTAATTTGAGAATTGGGTACCAGACACTACTCACTATGTCCCAACAACTCTTCTGGTATTTGCATTTTGCTGGTTGTCACCAAAGATCCTTGCCATACCAAAGTCTGCTATCTTGGGTCTCATCTCTCCATCTAGCAAAACATTACTAGCTTTGAGGTCTCTATGAATTATTGTCACTCTTGAGTCATGGTGGAGGTAAAGAAGTCCCCTGGCAACCCCTTTGATTATCTTGAACCTTGTTGGCCAATCTAGAGTTGCATTTCTTGCACAATCTACAAAGAACAACTATGTCATATATCTGTACAACTGTTGTGATGTTTCTTGAACATCTGATAAATTTCACTAGGACATACTGAAAATGGCAGCATCTAAGCTTTTGTTAGACAAATACTCATAAATCAAAAGCTTTTCATCTCCCTCTGCACAGCAACCAAGAAGTCGAACCAAGTTTCTGTGCTGTAGTTTGGCAATTAGAACAACTTCATTTCTGAATTCCTCTATTCCTTGCTCCGAGTGCCTACTGAGTCTTTTGATAGCAACTTCTTGACCACCTTCTAGTACCCCCTTTGTAATTATCAAAGAAGTAAGATTATAATGAAGCAACTTTTGATTCAAGAATTAAACTGAGGAGGTAAAAAAGACAGCTACGATTAAAAGTTACCTTGTATACTTTGCCGAAACCTCCTTGTCCAATCATAAATGTTTTGGAGAAATTGTTTGTTGCAATGACAATATCTTCGAATTTTACAAATGGAAATTCAAGATCATGGGTAGCACTTTCGTCTGCAAGTTCATCTGAAGCACTCAAACCTCCATGGACTAGCTTATTGTGATTTCCTCTATTTCTTTTCCTTCCTGCTCCCAAAAGTTTATGATCATTTGTTCTGTAACTACGAGTAATGCATAGAGACATAGAAAAATACCTTTGAACTTGCAGACCCATACAAGGAAAATGCAAGTGAGAACCATAATACTTGCTAAAATTGGCAGCACAATTTTTACTACATTTGTCTTTATCCTTTGACCTGCACAAATACATTGCAAAATTATTATTCACATAGCGTCATATCAATGTCCTATGTGATATGTCATTGTATCACGTAACTCCAGGGTCCAGCCTTGATAAACCAGTGATATATAATTACATAATACTAACATCACTTAAAAGTATGGTTGGTACTTATCTGAGACAAGTTAGCACATTAGATGCAAAATAGACATCACTTGGATATTTTCTTCCTAACAATCATCCAAATCTGAGACCGTTGGATTAGAAATCCAACGGCCTCTTTTTTTTAGAGGGAGAAGATTTTTTTAGAAGTGTAGGGGGGGAATTTATGACCATTGGATTTTTAATCTAATGGTCATAAATTTGGATGATAGTTAGGAAGAAAACATCCGGGTGATGTTTATCAATACCCAAAAAACATACACCTCAGTTCAATAACTATTCTAGACGGCAAATACTTCAGTAGATGCTAAGGTTTTGCTAAAACCGCATGCCTTGATGCCCAAACTTACGCAGACCTGGCGGATGAACACTAACGGGCTGCCAACTCAATTTTCCGTTGACAATATATAGGAGGTTGTGACGGAAAACTGATGATGATTATGAGATGACCTGACAAGCCTGCTATCCGGAGATACAACGTCTCACGATCATCAGCACCAGCCGTACTAATACCCACATTAGGGGGAAACTTCTTCGTGTCGACGAGCTCGCCGGCCCACACCAAGCACCTCGTCGCATCGCCCTTCGATATGCTGCTGTTCAGCCTCGCATAAGCATACGCCACACAGGAGCAGTCGCCACGGCACTCCGCCGCGCCGACGCGCACGAACTTGTCGGGCACCTGCATGCCCGGCAATGCCAAGAAACCGTCACTGCATCGTAGCGCCTCCTTCCGCCGGCACCCCTGCGAGAACCTGCCGTTGCTCCACTCTTCCATGCTCGTAGGCTCGAACCCGTCCAGGCACTTGCACGTCGGGATAGACTCCGTCCAATCACAGTAGCCGGACGGGCCGCAGTAGCCATACCGATGGCACTCGTAGTACGGCGTCGACATTGCAAGCAGCATCCATTCCGCCGAGTCCTTGTCCCAACTAGAGAATTCCATCCTGCCAGAGTAGCTCATCACAAACCGTATGGGTGCGGCGCTATCGGAGACGCTGAAGATCGTAAAGATCTCGTCGTCCTTTTGGACATACATCGTGTAGGTCGCCCCGCTGATGTTGGTGTTAAACTGATATGAGCTGACCGAGTAGCCCGTCCAGACGCGGCTGCGCCACGCCGGGCGCGAACCGTTCCAGATGAGGATCTGGAGGAACGTGTATGGGTCCATGCCGTAGGAGAAGCTGCCCGGCGAGGGGTCCTCGGGACCCTTCCAAGAAACAAGGCGCTGGCCGGTGCGTGCCCGGTAGCTGAGTCCAAGTTTCATGCCAGGGATAAACGTGTCTGTCGGGCTATTGAAGCTCTGCCACAACATGCTGCCATTCGATGCCCAAAGGATGAGATTGCCCGTGCTCATAAGCTCGGCTGTCGAACCGGCAGCGTCTGACGGTGAGGACGACGAGCCGGCGGCAGTGGTTAAGTTGGTCGTCCAAAGAACGTGGCCGTTGGCATCGGACACGACAAGATTAGATGTGTTGGTGAGGGCAAGCGAAGGCTGTCGTGGAACACCGGCAATTTCTCGCCGCCGGCGAACTCACAAACGCGCACTCAAGAACACAATGTACACAAGTGTTTGGTGCTGCAAAAACCGGGCAGCGTTTTCTGATATATTGCTTGCTTATTTAAAGAGTAGTACAAGGCTAAAGATGACTACTAACTAAGAACTGACTACGGATGAATGCATAGTGATCTGCATGATGACTAGTAACTAAGGATAGTAATGCATGGCTGCATGGCATGGCTAACGTCCAGTTTAATGCTTTGCATGGCACTAATGAAAATAGGAAACGGAAACAATCAAATGGAATTGCTCCCACTACTGATGTGAAACGGAAGGAAATAATCAGAATTAGTGACGCTGGAAACGGTGAGCCGCTTGGAGTAATTTCAACATTTCTCCCCCCTAGTCCTTGCTGTGCTCACCGATCTTGCTGACGCCAATCAACGCACGCAGTTGCTGAAATCGCACGCGTCCAAGCGCCTTGGTCAGAACGTCCGCCAGCTGGTTTTCTGTTGAAATGTGCTGAAGGACGATCTTGTTCCCGTCGATGCACTCCCGAATGTAGTGGTAACGAGTGTCGATATGTTTGCTTCGGTCGTGAAAGACGGGGTTCTTGCTGAGGGCGATGGCGGACTGGTTGTCCACCTTGAGCTCCGCGCCCATACTGCGTGCCGACCATGTCAAACACGAGCCGAGCTAGCCAGACGCCTTGGCAGGCTGCTGTAGCCGCCGCAATGTATTCCGCCTCGCATGAGGACAAAGCCACCACCTTCTGCTTGGAGGACTGCCAGGTGATGGGGTTGCCGCCGAGGAAGAAGATGACGCCACTCGTACTCTTGCGCGTGTCGGCGCCGCCGCCATGTCGGCGTCATCAGAGCCGACCGGTCGAGCTTGTTCATCCTCCTCTCTGGCGTAGTGAAGACCGTAGTCACGCGTTCCCGCCACGTACCGTAGCACGCGCTTCACCGCGTTGAGGTGGTCCTCGCATGGTTTCTCCATGAACCGGCTCAGATAGCCCACTGCGTAGGCAAGATCTGGCCGGGTGTGCACCAAGTAGCGCAGTCCGCCGATGACACGCCTGTACTCGGTGGCATCCACCAGTGGAGAGGTGCTCTCCTTGCTCAACTTGAGCCTTGGTTCCATCGGCGCTAGACAGGGGTTGCAGGTGCTCATGCCGCTCCGCTCAAGCAGCTTCCCTGCATAGGCAGATTGACAAAGCGAGATGCCGCCTGGCCCTTGGTTTACCTCAATGCCGAGGTAGTACGACAGCAACCCGAGGTCGCTCATGAGGAAGATGCGCTTCATCTCGAGCTTGAATGCCATGATCTCGTCGCTGCTGGTGCCGGTGATGATCAAGTCGTCGGCGTGAGACCCGACGACCACCGCGATGGCCTCGGCTCCGCATGTACACGCCGTGCTCGAGCTGCTCCTCTGGAAACCAAGTGACACCATGGACGCATCAAGCTTGGCATTCCAGGCCCTCGGTGCCTGTCGAAGACCGTACAGCGCCTTGCGAAGACGCAGTACTTTGTGCTCACTGCCGTTGACGACAAAACCCGGCGGCTGGCTCACGTACACCTCCTCCTTGAGGTCGCCATTGAGGAAAGCGCTCTTCACGTCCATGTGGTGGACTTCCCAGCGCTCGTGGGCTGCCAGAGCCAACAGCGCCCTCACGGACTCCATTCGCGTGACAGGAGCGAAAACCTCATCGAAGTCGATTCCCGCACGCTGAACGTAGCCTTTGGCGACCAAACGCGCCTTGTGCCGGATGACATTGCCGTGCTCATCGTGCTTCACTTTGAAGACCCACTTGAGCCCGATCGCACGGTGCCCAGTGGGAAGCGCGACGAGTTCCCACGTGTTGTTGTCCTCGATCGACTTCATCTCCTCACGCATCGCCTGACGCCAGCTTGCCTCGCGCTCTGCCTCGCTAAAGGAGACAGGCTCGTCCGCCGTGGTGAATCGCAACTCGCGTCGAGCACCGGGCACAAGCCCAGGCGGCGAGGCTGGTCCGATGACAGCGTCGATGGCGCGGAACCGAAGTGGAGCATCGTCGTGGTCCACATCCAAGTTCTCCTCAAAATCAGCTGGTGGCGAGATGAACTCGATCGGCGTACTCGTGGGTGATGTCGTAGGCGCGAATCGCTCGGCGTTGGCGTCATGGGTGCGGGGTCGGCGTTGGCGTGGGCGACGAGACATGTGAGCTGGTGATGCCGCATCGTCTTGAGGCGTGCCGGAGATGTACTCCGTAGTGTACTCAACGTTGAAGGGCTCGCCATCGCCCGGATCACCGCTGCTTTCGTCGCCCCAGCTCCATTGTCCCGCCTCGTCGAACACGACGTCGCGCGACACAATGATGCGCTTGGTGGAGGGGTCGTAGCAGCGGTAGGCCTTGGAGCCGTGCTCGTAGCCGACAAAGATGGTCGGCGTGCTGCGATCATCCAACTTCTTGAGTCCTGGTCGTGTGGTCTTGACGTGGGCGACACAGCCAAAGGTCCTGAAGTAGTGGACGGTGGGGCGCTCGCCATGCCAAGCCTCAAATGGAGTCTTGCCGTTGAGCGCGCGTGTTGGGGCACGGTTGAGGACGTGGACTGCGGTGTTCACGGCCTCACCCCAGAAGTAGCCGGGAAGCCGTTTCGCCTTGAGCATACTCGCGCCATGCCGACGATGCTCGGTTGCGGCGCTCTACCACCCCGTTTTGCTGCGGTGAATAGGGGCGGTGAGCTGCCACCAGCGCCGCGCTCGGCGCGATGACGCGCCGAACTCCACGGAGGTGAACTCCCCACGATCGGTGCGGAGGACCTTGAGCCGTCTCACGACTCAACCTCCACGGCCGCTTGGAAGTTCTTGATCGCCGATGCCCGATCTTTGCTCGGCGAAGAAATGGAGCCACATGTACCGCTCAAATCATCAACAAGCAACAGAAATATTTGTTACCGCTTGGAGTTGTGGGCGTGATGGGCCCGCACAAATCACCATGGGCGAGGTCGAGGACGTGCTCGCTCGTCGTGGCGCCTATCGAGGAACGGCGTGCGCCTTTGCTTGCCGGCGAGGCAGCCGCCGCGACACCGATCGACTGATCAGCGGCGGCAACCCACGCACCATCTCTGTTGGGCGGCGCGCGCACGACTTGAAACTGAGGTGCCCGTACCTCGCATGCCAGCGCCAGGCCACCTCCGAGCTACGTGCGGACAGGCACACCGGTCGCCCGATGCAGAGCTCAAGGATGTAGAGGCGCGATGCAGAACGACGCACCCGAGCAAGAAGGTCGCGTTGCTGATCGTAGATGCGCAGGGTGCCGGAGTAAATCTCGATCCGACATCCGGCCTCCTCCAGCTGACCAAGACTTATGATGTTCGCCGTTAGACGGGGAATGTAGTACACCCCCATCAGTGCGCGGTGCTCGCCGTTCTTGCAAGTGAAGATGATCGTGCCGCGTCCTTCAATCTCCACCACGGATCCGTCGCCGAAACGGACGGTGCCGCAGACTCCCCCGTCGAGGTCGGAGAAGGCAGTCCGCGCGCCCGTCATGTGGTTGGTGGCGCCGGTGTCGAGCACCCATCGTCGATCGTCCTGGTCCTCCCGCAATCCGAGCTGCGCAAAGACCTTGGCCTCGTGGATCTCGACGTGGCGCGACGATGTGGGCGGAGCTGGAGTTCGAATCTCCTCGGCGGGCGGCGCTGCAACTTGAGTGAGCCGTGAAGGGATGGTCGCATGTGCCATCAACGAGTTGGCTCATCCTCTTCACCCTCATAGCGTGTGCTTGCGCTGTTTATTTTGCTTGCTACGGCGATCCTTGGCCCAATGGCCAATTTTGCGCGATTCACGGCATCGGTCCGCCGTGATCTCCTGGGCTGTACCATTTGATGACGAGCTGCCCTTGCCTTTACTCACGCCGCGACCACCGCGTGTGCTACGGCGTGTTTTGCGCGCCTCTTGCGCTGCCGCCGCTGGAGCCACCGACCGCCATTGTCGCGCGGCTTCATCCGCGCTAGCGACCGACGCGTCCTCGGCAAGAAGAAGACGGCCCTTGCTCTGTCGTAGATGGGCGACGGTGCTGGCTTTTTCTTTCGCTGCTCGATGGCGCGCAGACGGCCGGTGACCTCCTCGACGGAGAGCTCGTTCACGTCGAGGAGAGTCTCGATGGAGTACGCGATCTGCTCGAGGTGCTCGGGGACGACTTGGAGCATTTTCTTCACGATCTCTCCATCGGTGACGTTGCCGCCAAGGATGCGGATGTTGTTGGCGAGGCTCATAATCCGGAGTGAGAAATCGTCGACCGACTCCCCCTCCTTGAACGCGATCTCCCCGAATTGCTTGAGCAATTGTTGCGCGTTGGCGTCACGGACGCGCTGCACGCCGACGCGCATGGTCTTAATCGCCTCCCAGGCGGAACGCGCCGTGCGCTTGCGCGCCAACGTCCCGAGCATCTCGGGCGGCACGGCACGCAAAATGGCCGCCAGCGCGAGGCGGTCCTCGCGGTACTCGACGACCTCGCCCTCCTCCGGTTCGACGGCCTGCCACAGCCCTTGGGCCTGCAGGTTCACGCGCATCAACAAAGACCATTCCTGGTAATTGGTGCGCGTGAGCATGGGGTACTGGACCGAGCCGCCCGCCTCCTTGACGACGCGCTCGATGACGACTTCGCCGCCGCGATGGCGCCCTCGGCGCGGCGCAGGCGAGTGCGATACCCGTCGTCGGGGAGGGGGCGATGGCGAACGATCACCACCGCCAACGGGAGCCAACTGGACGGACATGACGGCCCCGGGAGCGTCCACGCTCTGATACCAATTGTCGTGGAACACCGGCAATTTCTCGCCGCCGGCGAACTCACAAACGCGCACTCAAGAACACAATGTACACAAGTGTTTGGTGCTGCAAAAACCGGGCAGCGTTTTCTGATATATTGCTTGCTTATTTAAAGAGTAGTACAAGGCTAAAGATGACTACTAACTAAGAACTGACTACGGATGAATGCATAGTGATCTGCATGATGACTAGTAACTAAGGATAGTAATGCATGGCTGCATGGCATGGCTAACGTCCAGTTTAATGCTTTGCATGGCACTAATGAAAATAGGAAACGGAAACAATCAAATGGAATTGCTCCCACTACTGATGTGAAACGGAAGGAAATAATCAGAATTAGTGACGCTGGAAACGGTGAGCCGCTTGGAGTAATTTCAACAAAGGCGCGGAGGAGGAGACGATCGGCGTTGCCCGGTTGGCAATCCAAACCACGGTGAGCCGCGGGATGTTGTTGTACCATATGCCAAGGTACAGCTTTTTCGGAGTGGAGTTGGAGAGGGAGAAGAAGCCCAGGGCGAAGTCACCGCCGCTGGATATGACGGTGGTGCCGGGTGACAGCGGCTTGCCGGGGACAAGCCGGTCATCACATGTGCACAAGGCCAGCAAGAGGACGAGGAGCGCTACTGCGATGTAGATGGAACTCGTTGGGACTAACCAACCCATCTCTGGCTTTCTCTTCCTGGTGTGCGTTCTTCAGATGAGTGTAGTACTACAGCACTAGTTGAAGCCCCAAAGAGGCTGAGGCGAGATAAAAGCGACGAGTAACGACGCCAATTGGTAGTACAATGTATTAAAAAAGACACCAACTTACAAAGCTGTGTATACAGACGTTCAGAATTTGTCGTAGACTAGCTGGTTCCAAATCTAGAGTAAGTACTGTTTCAAAAAATCTACGCCAGTACGTAGACTGCCGAGGAGTCTACGCCACAGTAAAACTAAGGTGCAGATAGAATGGTGCAGTGATATATGGAGAAATCAAGTACCTCGAACCTTGGTCTGCAAGACTGCAAAGCGAGGGCTAGTTTCAGCATTCAGAGTTTCAGACAACGTTGGAGGTTGACATTTCGGTGGTTATCTTCAGAACGGCACTTGACATTTGTGCCTACGTGCTGGCGTAGTGGCAGGTAAAATAACAAATGGATTGAAGAACTGGTCCTCTCTGTATGAGTTACGCACAATGCAATCTTCCCCCCAACAACTACATTGATTTCTTCTTAGGAAGCTAGGCACGATGGTGCGACCAAGTTCCGGCGAATTGGTCCGTGACTATGGAACAGTGGTTTCTGACACTGACATATGCTTGCTGTTCAGAACGCATAAAAGTTCCAATGTTCTCAACTATACAATCCTTTGTTGGAATTAATCTTGATAATTTATACATGGTTGAGATGTTTGTACGTAGTCGCTAGTCGACAGCCGTGGTCGATAGTCGATAGTTGACAGCCGTGGTCGATAGTCGACGGTGGTAGTCGTCAGTGCATACTCAGAGAAGTACCGTGGTCGGATACCTGTGGTCGAGTCGCCGTGCGTGGTCAGTAACGACCACGTTGTAAGTGGTCGTTATGAGCACATTGAGAACGGCGGTGCGACCACGTTGTGAGTGGTCGGTTTCGACCACGTCGAGAGCAGTCGGTTTCGATCACATTGTGTGTGGTCGGAGGTCGTTACGACCACATCGTGTGTGGTCGGAGGTCGTTATGACCACGTTGTGTGTGTGGTCGTAACTGTTGGAAATATGCCCTAGAGGCAATCATAGAGATGATGATATTTCGTTGTATCCATGATTTAATAAATGTTCCTTGAATATTGCCTTTGTGTTGATTAACAAGTATGTGACTTGTTTGTGAAACTCTTTACTTATATGGTTATTCTAAAGTTGTCCCTAGTCGGAGTTCATGTGAGGACACACGTGAATGATGGATTAGCACATGTATCGGTTGATGACCATGTTTCACAGGTCATAGACATGGAGATGTCAAACCAATAATGTGGACACATGTTTAGAACATGGGGTTAGACCGACCCAACATGAGACATAGCTTTTATACTTATGATTCTCTCTACACAATGTGTACGCCTTGTCCTTAGACACGAGATTGTCGCATGTACTTGAGATGTGAATCGACCTACTTAGGGGCTATCAAACGCTACTCCGTGAATCGGGTAGTTATAAAGATAGCTTTCGGGTTTGTCATGAAGCATGTCTTGCGAGGCATGGTCGGTCGAGATGGGATTTGCCCTCTCTACTTGAGAGAGATATCTCGGGCCTCGAGTGATCGGATCCGAAATGCATGGCCATGCTACTTAAGGTTAAGAGTTAACCTAGTAAGGGATTTGAATCACGGATCGAGAAAGAGTGGTCAGCTTGGAGCTCGACCGAATATCGTGAGACAAAAGGATTGGCATGTACATAACGTTGTGATGGTTCGTCCGATATGATCTTTATGTGCGTTTAGGAGTTGGCACGTCTTGCTAGAGGCCGCTACCAACTATTGACCGAGTAGGTATACTTGCGTCATGTCTAAACATACGTGAACCTATAGGGTCACACACTTAAGGGTGAAGCCTAATTCGGATTGGATCCGAGTTAGGCGGGCATTGAGTCCTAATGGGCCTCTATTCGCGAAGCCCATTGTAAGGACGTCTATAAAAGGAGGGCAAGGGCACGGGATTAAGGGATGAGTTTTTCGTGACTTCCTCAAACCACGCCGCCACCCTCCCACGCCCAAGTCGCTCGCGCGGATCTAGTAGTCCGGCGTGCGTCGCTTCCTCCCGCACGTGTGGATACCTGTGGAGGCGCTGCATCTGTAGCGTTTGGACGAACCGCAAGAGAGGAGTCATGACGTTGGGCGCCGCGACGAGGACGAGGAAGTAGTATGACTACTCGCCCGACGTCTTTGCATCGGCGTAGTACGACTACTCTACCCCGACGTGCTGCATCAATTCCGCACCTGCGCGTCTAGTGGTAATTCCGTGATCTATAACTGCAGTGATCTTGGTTTACGGGTAAAATTTTTATTAATTTGCGCTAGCGTAGCCTACCCGTAGCCCTTCAGTAACATGGTGTTGTAAGTGGTCGTATACGACCACGTTGGTTGTAGTCTGTCACGACCACGGTGTGTGTGGTCGTAACAGGGTCTTGTTCGTGGTTGGTTTCGACCACGATGGTTGTAGTCGGTTACGACCACGGTGTGTGTGGTCGTAACAAGGGTTGTGTGAGCGGTCAGTTATGACCAGTGTGGTCGTGGGCGACCAGTCTGTATGAAGTCGACCAGTGCAGTGATTGCGTGGTCGAAGCCAAGATCGGAGAAGTGGTCAAGGAGTAGCTAGAGTGGAAGCCAATGACTGAGATGTGCGGCCAGTCGCTCGAATAGTCAAGTCGGCGCAGTGAGTAGTCGCAGGCATCAGCACGGGGAAGCGTGAGTGACACAGACCATACAACGGTTGGTGAGTTGACTGGTCACAGCAACAGCAGTCGACAACCCTGCTCTGGTTGGGCAGCAGGTGCGGTGGAGCACTTCAGCTGCTGTCAGCGCTCGGATTGGGCAGCAGTTGCGGTGCGCTCTGCCCGGTGTGTGCAGTGGCCTGTGTCGTATGTGTCTGAGCAGTCGTGAGTCAACTAATCAGAGTGGCTCAGCGGAGTCGTGGTTGAGTGGTCGGGCGAGCGGCGGAGCAGTTGAGTGCTCTGAGGCCCAGTTGTCTATATATACCCTGTAACCTTTGTGTAGTGTGAGCGAGAGTGAAGAAAAAAAAGAAGAGAATTGCCCCCAAACATTCTCCACCGTCTTTCGACTTTGTCCTCTGTTTCTTCGCTGTAGTCGTAGGAGCTAGTCGGAGGCTCACTGTTTGCCGTCCGACAATAGCAGTCCAGTCGTAACTGCATTTGGGCATGTAGATCCGGTGCCGGTTTCCCAACACCTGGTATCAGAGCCGGTGCATGCCCAAATTCTTGCGATCGGAGACAATGGCGACCAGTGCACAACAGGCGGCAAAGGAGAGTGGCGGCGTGCCGTTCCACTATCTGATGCTGACTTCATTGAACCACACCGCGTGGGCGATCAAGATAGAGGTATGCCCAGGGGATCTGGGAGGCCATCTCTCCTCCGATCGGTGTGGTCATGGAGGGGAAGAAGGACAAGTTAGTGCAGGCTTTTATCTTCCAAGCCATACCCGAAGACCTTATTCTCTAGGTGGCAAAGAAGAAGACAGCCAGGGAGGTCTGGGACTCACTGAAGGCCAAATACCTGGGGCTGACCAGGTATAGAAGGCGCGCCTGCAAACTCTGCAGAACGAGTTTGCAGCGTTATGCATGAAGGGGGGAGAAACCATCGACGACTTCGCTGGGAAGTTGAGCCGCATGGCGAGCAAGTACAATGCACTCGGCACAACCTTGGAGGACCGAGCGCTCGTAAAGAAACTCCTCGATTCAGCGCCCGATAAATTCCTCCCGATGGTGGCCTCAATTGAGCAGTACTCCGACTTGGAGACTATGCCTTTTGAGGAGGCCATAGGGCGGCTAAAGGTGTATGAGGAAATGATTCGTCATCGTGCCGATAGCAACAAAGAAGACAGCGGTGCACAATTGCTTCTCGCCCACGCCGAGTGGTCGAAGCATTAGAAAGACGGCGACAGGAAGCTGTCGGCAAGCAAGGGCCCCTCCGGCAGCAATAGTAGTGACCGTGGTCGAAAGAAGTTCGACAAAACCAAGATCATGTGCTATAACTACCAAGAACTCGGACACTTTGCATACGAGTGTCCCGAGAAAAAGAAGGAGGGGAAGGCATTGTTGTTCTGTGAGAAGGGTCACGATGAGCCAGAGCCAATCCTTATGGCTTGAATCGACGTGGTCGACAGCGGTGTGAAGCCATCGTCGCGAGAATTTGGTGTGAAGCCGACAACGGAGGTCGATGTTAAGTCGTCAACAGCGGTCGGTGTGAAACCGACGACCATGCCTCGGTGTGATGCCAAGGAGTGGCGGTGTGATGCTGCTGCAAGGGAAGGTCGGCGTGAAGCCTATGACCGTGTCTCAGCGTAAGGTCGAGTAGTAGCGGTGCGATGCCGCTGCAAGGATGAAGTCAATGTGAGACTGACAACGACCATGACAGTGTGAAACTGTCATTTGATTGCTTCGACATGTGGTCGGAGACGGTAGTGCGAAGCCAACGTCGTCGGAGGTCGGTGCGAAACCGACAACAGAAGAGTCAGCGCGAAGTCAATGAGCATGGTCGAAGCAAAGTCAATGAGACCGACAGCGCCCATAGCAGTGCGAAGCTACTGTGTGGTCAATGGCGGTGTGAAGTTGCCAAGAAGTCATTTCGACCATGTGGTCGATTGCGGTACGAGACAGTCGCAAGGAAGGCTCGGTGTGAAATCGACAATGCCACAGTAGTGTGAAACTGCTGTGTGGAGTTTCGACCATGAGGTCGATGGCGGCATGAAACTGCCAGATAGTCGTTTCGACAGGTGTGGTCAAACCGATGTGAAGCCGCTGAGGAGGAGAAGTCGGTGTGATACCAGCGCCAATAGGAGTGCGAAGCTACTGAGCAAAGTTTCGACTTGTGGTCAAAAACGGTGGTGTGAAGCCATCGTCGCTGGAAAAACGGTGTGATATCGCTGAAACGAGAAGTCGGTGTGAGACCGACAACGGCGCAGACGAGAAGATACCACGAGAAGATGCTACGAGAAGACATTGACAAGACACCATAGCATGCAACCAGAAGCCTCTGCGCGTGGCGAGAAGATGCGGGTGATCCGTATTGGTGAAGTACAAACCATCAAGATTAAGGGGGGAGAACATTGGAATTAATCTTGATAATTTGTACATGGTCAAGATGTTTGTATGTAGTCGATAGTCAACAGGCGTGGTCAATAGTCGATAGTCGACAGCCGTGGTCGATAGTCAACGGTCGTAGTCATCAGTGCATACTCGGAGGAGTACCGTGGTTAAAGATGGCCATGGTCGAAGATGTCCATGGCCGGATGCCTGTGGTCGAATCGCCGTGCGTGGTCAGTAACGACCACGTTGTACGTGGTCATTACGACCACGTTGAGAACGGTCGGTACAACCACGTTGTGAGTGGTTGGTAACGACCACATTGTAAGTGGTTGGTAACGACCATGTTGGTTGTAGTCTGTTACGACCACGGTGTGTGTGGTCGTAACAGGGTCTTGTTCGTGGTCGGTTTCGACCACGATGGTTGTAGTCGATTACGACCACAGTGTGTGTGGTCGTAACAAGGGTTGTGTGAGCGGTCGGTTACGACCAGTGTGGTCGTGGGCGACCAGTCTGTATGAAGTCGACCAGTGCAGTGATTACGTGGTCGAAGCTCAAGTGCCGCGATCGAAGCCAAGATCGGGAAGTCAAGGAGTAGCCGAGTGGAAGCGATGGCGAGGTGTGCGACCGATCGCTCGGTGTGAAGTCGCGCGATGAGTTATCGCAAGCGTCGGCGACGGAAGCGTGGTGACACGACCATACGATGGTCGGTGGTGGCCGGTCACAACAACGGCGATCGGCGGCTACTGCTCTCGTTGGGCGGCGAGTGCGATGGAGCACTGCAGCTTGGGTGGTCTTGCGTCCATGTACCGATCCGATGAGGCCAAAGGCGACCCAAACCAGTAAAGCTACGAGCCATATCTGTAAATCAATTTGAGGTTAGCAATTATGACACAATTACTGGTTTAATTATTAATAGCGTAGCTTTGGAAAATTCTTCAAATTATCCCTAGCTAATTTTATGTATGCTATTATGCCTATTTAATTTCTCGTTGGTGCATACGCATTCATCTAGCTCTCTAAATAATTTTAGATCTCAGGGTCACTTGACTAAATTCTTTCCTCTTGGTATCAATTCTTTTCTCGTAATTAATGCACATGTGGTGATTTATTTACAGATATAATAGAAGATAATTTTAGAAAAGAAGAAACAATTTTGCAAATAGAACTCCAAATAGTCAAAGAAAGATTGCAAAGAGCTAAACATGACCATTTGATACAGAAATGAATAGAAATTACTGAAAATAGCAATTTTCATAAAAAAAGTTTCATATCCATCAAATAAGTTTAAAATTTTCACTTTAGATCTATATTAAAAAAATTGTTCGATTCGAGCAACACTTACCAGAAGCCCACGCCTTTGCTGATACTCTGGCCTTTGAGTTGGGCCCGACTTATCGAGGCTCAATTGTATGGGTCTGTAAATAAATGGTGTATCGGACTGGGCTCGAACCCGTCGAGACACTTGGGAGTAGTCGCAGTAGCCGTCGCGTTTGCACTCGCGGTTCACCGACTCTCCAAGCTTGTCCCACTCCGACGCGCCTTTGTCCGTCCCTGGTCAGGAGCTGCCGCTTGCCGGAGTTCGTACCGCGTGTGCGGGGTGTTAGATTGATCTCAGCCGATTGGCCTTGATCCGCGCTCTGATCGGGGGCGCCCAGCCCAACCACTGGTTGGTGGGCCCCCGCCGCGCTGCGCAATAAATAGAGGGTGGGGGCCGGCGGCTTGACTAACGAGGTTCGCCTGAGCCGCAATCCCCACCCGACAAAACCCTAGACCGATCTAGAGGCTGCGCAGTAGGCGGCGGGAAGTTCCATCGCCGTCACCGTCACCGGATCTACGCCGCCGCCGACCTTCTCTTCCCCGACCGTCGCTGCCCGTGCGTAGACTTCATCGACGAACCAGCGATGGCCAACTCCTCCTCCACGCAATTGGACGGTCGGTACCCCTAACCCTAATCATCTCTCCCTCTCCTCTTCTCTCTCGAATCCGAACAAGAACACCCTTTAGATCTAAACCTAGAAGATCCTAATAGGACCTAACAATGGTATCAGAGCCTGATCTAGGCGTAGATCTAGATGGAAAAGATCTCAAACCGCCGTCGGTTGACCGGCATGCGGAAAAGAAAGAACGAAGAAAACCCTAACCCTAGATCTGAAAAGGGCGGGACTTACCTGGCCGTCGTCGCTGGCGTGCGGGAAGACCGGCCGAGCCGTGGGCTCGCCGGCGCTCCAAAGCGGGCCACCGTCGACGCGCTGAGGGGCACCGACACGGAGCCGCTCGATGGCGCGCTCCTCTCGAGGAGCGCGCGCGCGCCGCAAGAGGGCCCGCGGTGGCGCCGGCTTCTCCTTCTCCGGTGGCTGGGCGAGTCGCCGCCGCTCCTTTTTCGCTCGGGTGCGAGGCTGGAGAGGGGAGAGGAGAAATGAGCTAGGGTTTTTGGGGGAGACGGCCGCGAGCGAGTTTTGTTCCGCCGAATTCGCCGCCGCACCGTCGGATGGCGCTGGACGGCTGAGATCGCGCCGAGGACAGCGGGCGGCTTCGGCCCAGCGCGAGAGCTTTCGGCCCAGCCCAGTTGCGGCTCGGCGCGGGAGCGCGAGCTTGGCGTATGTGCGAGCGAGCCGCTGGGCATGCTGCGAAGGAATGGGCCAAATGGCCATTTTGCACAGTAATTCCATTAAAAGTTTTTTATTTATTTTCAGAAGCATTTTTTGAGTGAATTTGAATGAAATTTGCATCAAATCTCTGTAAATTTTTGCACCAACGTGTTATTTTTCAGAGATTAGATGAGTACAGTAATAATGCTTCTGAGTATGAATTAGTTTAGAATAATTTCATGTTTCCGCTGCAAAAGTTAATGTTGATTACTCTTTCAATTAAATTCGAACCAACGGGAGAATTTAATTTTTGAGAATTGTTGTGAATTATGATATTGTTATTTTCTGACCAACGTTGATAATAACAGTGATGTAGATTTTAATTGATGATTTTATGTATTATTTCTATTTCTGCCCAATGGTGATGTAGATTTAATGTATAGATAAAATTGTATGTCGTATTTTGACCAACGTTGGAAATAAGGCATATAATTTTGTTGTTATTATGTTTAAATGTTCTCACTGTATATGAATTGTGTTTTCAGGAGGATACTCTTTGATGGGCTACATCGGGGATATCCCGGTTCTCAAAGGAGACAACTACGGTGAATGGAAGAAAAAGATTGACTCGCCTTCATCTTGGTGAGGTGGGTGGTAGTCACCACACCGTGTCCCACGAGCCTGTGGCACCGGTGAGGATGAAAATGAGGCGTCTTTGCTTGCGCACTGACAGAGGACTATGCTCCCATACAAATGTCATATGATCTTGATCATAAAGTGGATCACCGCCAACAAGAAATGTTTGGCCGTGATAAAGAACACGATTGAGCCTGCAATTGTGGGCTCAATCGCAGAGTGTGACACTCACACGAGTACCTTTAGAAAATAAAGAGTCGGTTCTTCGGCTCTTCAAAGACTTATGCTACACAAATTAAGCGACTTGTGACAAAAGGTACTACGGTGGTGGCGGTGGCATAAGAGAGCACATACTAAGGATGAGCAACTTGGCATCCAAGCTTAAACCAATGGATTTGGCTCTCAAGGATCGTTCCTTATTCATTTGATTTTGCTTCCTTGCCGAAAGAGTTTGACACCTTTGTTGTCAACTACAACATGCACCAGAAATGGGACTTAGAAAAGTGCATAGCTATGTGTGTGCAAGAGGAGGAAAGAATTAAATCCTCACATGGTGGTTCTATCAACTATGTGAAGGACTACAAGAAAAAGAACGTTAATCATTCCTCCTCAAAGACAGGAAAGCCTCAGCATAAGCCTCAGCAACAAAATTTCACAGTAGAGAAAGATCTGTGCCTTCATTGCAAGAAAAAGGGACATTACAAGAAAGATTGTCCCAATTTCTTGAAAATGATTATGTCAAAGAAAGGTGAGAACATCATTACGTTCATAAATGAGTCCCTGTATGTACAATATTCAAAATCTACTTGGTGGATTGATTCAGGTGCAACTGTTCATGTTGCCAATAATTTCTGTGGATTCCGTTCGACGAGGAATACGCAAAGAAAAGAAAGATGCGTTAAAGTCGCAAATGGAGTCCAAGCTGAAGTTGAAGCCGTTGGCGATCTTTCATTAGAGCTAGCTGATGGCTTCACTCTTTTACTTAGAGATGTTCTTTATGTTTCTTCTTTACAGAGGAATTTGATTAGTGTTTCAAATTTGGACAATGATGGTTATGATTGTCATTTTGGAAATGGCAAATGTGAAATAATGTTTAATGATAAATGTATTGGTCTTGCCATCAAACAAGATGAGCTTTATTTATTGTCACTTCATGAAAATGTAAATTTCGTATGTGATATGAATGAGCGTATATCCTCACCTGTGAATGCGAACAGAAAACGAAAGAGAACTCATAATGCATCGTCGAAATTATGGCAGTGTCGTTTAGACCATATTTCGAGGGGGGGAATAGAAAGACTAGTTAAGAATGAAATTTTTCCTCTATTAGAGTTCTCAGACTTAGAACAATGCAGAGAATGCATTAAAGGAAAATATGTAAAGAAAATTAAGAAAGACGCCAAAAGAAGCATAGGAGTTCTACAAATTATTCACACAGACATTTGTGGTCCTTTTCCTGTGAAAAGTGTGGATGGATATGACTCGTTCATAACATTCACGGATGATTACTCTCGTTATGGATATATTTATCCAATCAAAGAAAGAAATGAAGTCTTGGATAAATTCAAGATATTTAAGGCTGAAGTTGAAAACCAACACGATTTAAAGATTAAGATAGTCCGATCTGACCGTGGGGGGGAGTACTACGGTCGACATACCCCATATGGACGAGTTCTGGACCTTTGCAAGGTTTTTACAGAAAATGGCATAGTGGCCCAATATTCTACACCGCGAACCTCGGCAAAATGGAGTAGCTGAAAGACGCAACCGTACTCGATGGATATGGTGCGAAGCATGATGAGCTATTCCACACCGCCATTGAGTTTATGGATGGAGCGTTGAAAACCGCCATTCATATTCTCAACGAGTGCACAGTAAGTCGGTGCCCAAAACACCGTGCGAGTTGTGGACGGAAGAGTTCCTCACTAAACCACTTACGTGTGTGGGAGTCTGCTGAGGCTAAAGTATTTAACCCCAACCTTGGGAAGCTTGATCCCAAAGCGAAGTTGTCATTTCATTGGCTACCTGAAAAGTCAAAAGGTTTTCGTTTCTCTTGTCCGACATGGATATACAAAGTTTGTAGAAACGAGACACGCTGTCTTCTTAGAGGATGAAATGATGAGGGGAAGCATGGTAGCTCGAGAGATTGACCTTGAAGAGAAGCGGGCGTATGCGCCCACTCAGATGATTCAAGAGCCATTCTTCACACTACATTTGTCGCTGCACCGACGGTGCAAGACAACGTGGTGCCGGCACTGCATCGTTCCTCCCGTGGCAACAATGAATGAGAATGAGGAACTGTTCTTGTGGTTGCCACAGATGAGGGGAGCAACAACACCTCAAGCAGAAGATGTACCAAATGAGGAGGCCCAGGGAGGTCTAAAAGAGTAAGAAGATCACTATTTCGATGATTATCAGATTTATCATACTGAGGAATTTCAAATGGAGGATGATCCCACCTCATTTGAATAAGCCATGAGAAGCGAAAATTCTTCAAAATGGTTTGAGGCCATGGAAGAGGAAATGAGGTCCATGAAGGCTAATAAAGTCCAGGACTTGGAAATTATTCCTAAAGGAGCCAAAACAGAGGGTCAGTAAATGGGTCTACAAGACAAAGCTTGACTCCCAAGGGAATGTAGAAAGATACAAAGCGCGACTTGTGGCAAAAGGCTTTACGCAAAGAGAAGGGATTGATTACAATGAGACCTTTTCTCCAGTCTCATGTAAAGATTTCTTCGGAATCATAATGGCATTAGTAGCACATTATGATTTAGAGTTACATCAGATGGATGTAAAGACGGCATTGGGACTGTCACAAAAGGCATACATAGAGAAAGTCTTAAAGAAATTTGGTATGCATAAATGTAGTCCTTCACCTGCACTTATAGTCAAGGGCGACAGATATGAGGATTTTCAATGCCCCAGGAACCAGTACGAGCTCGATCAAATGAAATCGGTTCCATATGCTTTAGCTGTCGGAAGCTTGCAGTATGCTCAAGTGTGTACACGCCCTGACTTAGCGTTTGTTACCGGGTTACTTGGCAGATTCCAGAGCAATCCTGGAATAGAACATTGGAAATTGGTAAAGAAAGTCTTGCGTTATTTGCAAGGAACAAAAGGCCTCATGATGACATACTGAAGATCGATTCACTCCATATAGTGGGGTATCTGATTCGATTTTGCGGAGATGATAGAAAGTCGACATCCGGATATGTGTTCACTCTCATTGGAGGAGCTATATCGTGGAAAAGCTCAAAGCAAACCGTCACTACATCGTCCACAATGTATGCCGAGTTTGTAGCATGTTATGAGGCTACGGGCGGTGAACGGCTAAAGAAGTTCATACCGGTTTAAAAGTGGTTGGCGACATCAATAGACCACTTAAGTTGTAATGCGATAATGAACTGCGAACGTATGCCCACAACAATAAGTCAAGTGGTGCTGCCAAACACATTGACATAAAGTACTATGTTGTGAAAGATAAAGTTCGGGATCAAATTATAAGTCTTGAGCATATAAGTACCGCAAAGATGTTAGCGGATCCGCTTACTAAAGCCTTACCACCCAACGTGTTCAGAGAACATGTAGCCGGCATGGGTTTAAGGGAAAGCCTATGATTCCTGGACTAAAAGATGGCCCAAAAGATTAAAGTAACTATTTCAGAACAGAGAGGTGTATTGTAGCTGTTGAATCTATTGGCGATTGACCGTGACAATGAGACATGTTCTATGCGCTAATCTGTGATGGAATGAGTAAAGTCAAAAGTAATTAAAGATAAAGCATAGATTGAGATCAAGGGGGAGAATGTTAGAGTGATCTCAACCATTTGGCCCAACGGTCAAATGACCCCTTTGTCTGCATACGATCGGGGCACCCGACTCTATTGGTGGTGGGCCCTGTCGCCGCCACAATAAATAGAGGTGGGGCCGGGCGCACGCACACCGAAGTTGGTCGTGCCGCCACAATCCCCACCGACAACCCTAGACCCGATCTGAAAGGGGGCGCTCCAGCGACGGGAACTACCACCGCCACCTCTATCTCCTTACAGATCGCCGCCGCCAGGGAGACCTCGCTCCTTCTCCACCGACCGTCGCTGCCCGTGCGTAGACTTCACCGAGCCAACCAGCGATGGCCAACTCCTCCTCCAATGCATCGGACGGTCGGTACCCCTAACCCTAATCCTCTCTCCCTCTCCTCTTCTCTCTCGAATCCGAACAAGAACACCCTTTAGATCTAAACCTAGAAGATCCCCTAACAGACTGCACTCGCAATCTGGCCCCGCTACAAGGATCGTCGACCATTCCGACAAGCCCTTGTTCCAGGTAAGGAATTCTAGCTTGCGAGCGTAGTTCATCGTAATCCGTGTCGGCGAGGCGCCATCGGAGACGCCGAAGGCTAGTGTCATCTGGTCGTCTCGTCGACGTCGCGCTGTAGAACACCATCTTTGGTGTTCGCGCGATAATCTTGGCTCGAGACCGGATGCTGTCCACACGGAATGCGCCGGTGTGGGCTCGTCCCATTCGGATGAAGCCACGGGAAGGGGTTTGCGTCGCGCCAAACGAAAAGCTGCCTTACGACCTCCCGGGACCTTGTACGACCGATTAAGTCGTTTCGACCGGTGAGAATCGAATACGATCGGTTCGAGTACTTACGACCAATTCGAACACTTCAATCTCCTCCGATCGCCTTTTCAGCGTGGTCGTAAATTTCTTGTAGCAATTTACGATCGCTCCGCGATATCGTAGCCGCTGCCTTCCTTCACCGCTTGAGATACCGTGATCGAAGTCTTCTACGATCACGCGGTGATGCTTGGCGATCACCGCTCACCGTAGTCGAACAACCTTTCGACTCGTTCACTTCCTTCAGCGTGGTCGGTCGCCCACCACGTCTTCGTCTTCTCGGCGTGAGTCGCTATTCCTTCGACCACCTTCTCGTGGTCGTGGCCTTCCTGCGTGGTCGAATCACCTCTCGATCACGCTGCTGAACTTTGCCGTGGTTGTAACTCCTCCGATCACGCTTGCGATGATCGTGAGTCCTTCCGACCACGTCTTGCACAATCACACGACAACACAATGCTTTGTGTGTTTCCCTCTTTTGGTATTTTCTCAATTGCTTGGTCCATCGAATACATGGCTCTAAGCCTTTTTATACCCTACTGTTCTACTTCAACACGGGTTCTCAACCTACTCGACTCCGAGTCTCATACGACTTGACTCGGATTCCAACTCGACTTTGACTCGGTTTCTAACTTCGACTTTGAATTGCGGCTGCAATTCGACTTCGATACATCCTAACTTTGTTCTGACTCCTAAACAAGATTATTTACAACATTCTCTCCTAATCTTGTTTTCCACTTCAATCATACCGATCTTTCTCCTCATCTCCGAGAACTTTATCCGCCCAAATGACTTCGTCAAAATATCGCCTTTTGTTCATCTCATCGATATAGTCGATGGCGATCTTCCCTTCTTCGACACAATCTCGATATAATGATATCTTGTGTCTATGTGTTTGCTTCTATCATGTAGAACCGGATTCTTGCTTAGCGATATTGCAGATTTGTTATCAACCACGAGTGTCACCTTACGGATTGTCTCGTCAGACAATTCACTTAGCGATCAGCGAGCCAAACTCCTTGACAAGATCTTTGCGCTCGCTGCGATGTACTCGGCTTCACAGAAGATAATGCAACCACCTTTTGCTTCGAGATTGCCGGTGATCGGGCTCTCCCCAAGCACAAACATTATGCTGTCGTGCTCTTTCGATCGTCGACATCTCCCGCCATGTCGCTATCATCAGAGTCCGTCGGTACAACGACGTTCCACCTCCTCTCTTGTACTGAATCCGAGATTTAAAGTACCTTTGATGTATCTCGGGATGTGTTTCACGGCATTCATATGCTCTGAGTCGGTTTCTCCATGAAGCGACTTACGTATCCGACCGCAAGCGAGATGTCCGGTGGGTGTGCGTGAGATACCGTAGACTTCCGACAATGCTCCTATAAGTCGTGGCATCAGCGGTGATCTGGGCTGTCTTGCTCAACTTCAGATGATTCTCCATTGGGGTTTGACATGGATTGCATTCTTCCATACCCGACTTCTCCAGAATCTTTCGAGCATATCCCGACTGACAAAGTGTTATGCCGTTGTCGGTTTGATTTACTTCAATGCCGAGGTAGTAGCACAGAAGTCCCAAATCGGTCATTTTGAACAGCCTCTTCATCTCTTCTTTAAACCTCATAATCTCCTTCGAACTCGATCCAGTAATGATCAAGTCGTCCACGTAAACGCCCACGATCAGTCTGTTCTTCGCATCTCCCCTCGTGTACACAGCATGTTCAGAGTTGCTTCTTCTGAACCCGAGTGTCGTTAGACTTTTGTCAAGCTTCAAATTCCATGCTCGTGGTGCTTGCTTGAGTCCGTAGAGAGCTTTGTTCAGCTTCAGGACTTTCTCGGCTTGCTTCTTGGATTGAAAACCCGGCGGTTGAGAAACATAAACTTCCTCCTCAATGTCTCCGTTCAAGAACGCCGTTTTCACATCCATGTGGTGAATCTCCCATCCACCGTTTGCTGCCAATGCAAGAAGTAGTCGTATAGTCTCCATACGACTACTGGGGCAAAGACTTCTTCGTAGTCGATGCCTTGTTTTTGAACATACCCTTTCGCCACAAGTCGTGCTTTGTGTTTTGACTTCTCCTTGGAATCCTTCTTTACCTTGAAGATCCACTTTAAACCGATTGCTCGATGACCCTTTGGCAAATCGGTGAGTTCCCATGTGTCATTCTCTTCAATCGACTTCACTCTTCTGCATAGCCGCTTTCGATATGCATCTCCTTTGCTTCTTCATAGCTTCCGTGTTCTTACTGCGATCGTGTAAAGCGGTAATTCTTGATCGCATTGGTTCGATCAGTGCATAGATCTCGCTAATGCTCCTCATCTTGATGCTCGACCGTTTGAATCTTCTTCATCGAAGTCTTCTATCTCGTAAGACTTCATGGTCGATACTTGAGTCTTGAGATGTGGTCGTAGCTTCTTCCGTATTGTCGGTATTTTCGACCGACTTGAAGGTTACCCACCGACATGACCTTCTCAATGTCCTCGTGTTCTTCCCACTCCCAATGTTTGTTTTCTTCAAAAACTACGTCTCTGCTCACATGAATCTTCCTTTCGATCGGATCATAACACCTGTACGCCTTGGTGCCTGGTTCCGAGCCAAGATAGATCATCCGTCGGCTCCGATCGTCTAGCTTCTTGAGATAAGTGGATGGCTTTACATGGGCTAAGCATCCGAAAACCCTTAGATGCTCGACATTGGGTTTTCTTCCGACCACTTGCTCATATGGAGTGACTCCATCCGGTGATCGCGTGGTCGCACGATTTAGCGAGATAGACGGCATGTCGCATCGCCGCCCCAAAGCCTCCGGGCGAGAATCGGCTCTTCAACGGACTTCTAGCCGTTTCGACCACGGTCCGGTTTCTTCTTTCTACGACTCCGTTTTGTTGAGGTGAATACGGGCCGTGAAGAATCTTGCAATACCCTTCTCTTCACAAATCGAGTCGAACTCTCTTGCGAGGAATTCTCCTCCTCGATGCGATCGACCGACTTTACCTTCTTATCGACTTTTTGACAAGAGTTATGAACTTCAAAGTTCGTCTTTGCCTCATCTTTGCTCTTCTCGCATGTACACCCACATGGCTCTTGAATAGTCATCCACGATCAACATGAAGTATTGATTCCGGCATGCATGCGAGGTGTGATTGGTCCGCATGCATCTATGTGAACCAATTCGAGTGGTTGCGAAGCTCTGAAACTCGTCTGCTGTGGAGAACCGCTACGAGTTTGTTTTGCCACCGCATGACCTTCGCGGACTTGCTCGGGTGGTCGATTGTCGGTAATCCGACCACCATCTCCTTTTCGGCCATAGTGTTGAGACTCGGAAGTTCGATGTCCGAATCTTGCGTGCCATAGCGGTGCGCGTCATCGGTTGTAGTCTTCATACACTTCGACTTGCAAGCTTCAATCTTGATTTTGTACAAGCGGTTCACGATCCGTTGTACCTTCATCGACAAACGTTATTGTGATCGAACACCTTCGATGGTTGCCTTTGAACTCGATCCGACAATCTTCTTGGTCAATTGTCCAAGACTTATGATGTTGCCGTAGACTTGGAATGTAGTATACATTCGACAATCTCCTCGGCTTCCATCCTTGCATCGCATCGGGATCGTGCCTCTCCCTTTTATCTGAATGGTCGAGCCGTCTCGAACTGTACTCTTCCAAGCACATTCTTATTTAATTCGTAAAACATCGAGTGCGTACCCGTCATGTGGTTCTTGGCTCCGTTGTCGAGATACCATCCGCCGTCCGCTCTTGAGTTTGCTCTCCTTTCTCCAACAAACTGGAAACACTTTCTCCTCGTTTAATAGAACCATTGTCGGTTCGTCTGCGGTCTGAGCGACAACGGCAATGTCGGCTCTTTGTGCTCATCCGTTTGAGCCAGTTTGCTTCCTCTACTTTCTTTTACTCGGCAATTCGCGGCATAGTGACCATACTTCTTGCGCTTATGGCATGGATGTGGCTCCGACATTCGGCGGCGTAATGTCCGTATTTCTCGCATGTGTAGCATCGACATCGACTTGTGCATGCGGTGATTGCTATCTCCACGACCACCACGACCTCCTCGACTACTTCTTCCACGGCCACTCGGCCATAGCCTCGCCCTTGTCCTCGCCCATGAGACACGCGCGCGCCACGACCACGTCCACGACCGCCCCTTGATGATGATTCTCCTCGGTTCTTCGTGTCTTCCTTTACAAACAATGCTTGTTGGTTGTAAGGCCCTTTTCCTTCATTGTCGACTTGATAACTCTTGAAGCTGCTCGTGTGCTTTGAGCGCTCGATTACCTCCTCAACCTTCATCTTGAGAGGTCTTGCGAGTACGTGAGTGTAGTTCGATCGGGAGAAACTTCTGGGTAGTACTCGTAGATACTTCTTCACCGCCACCTCGTTTTCAAGTCGTCGCGAGAGATTTGATCTCGTTTACGACTTCGTTAAACTTCCCAGAGAACTCCTCCACAGTCTGGTTCTTTCCCATCTTCAATGATTCAAACTCACTCCTCAATGTTTGAAGTCGAACTTCCTTCACTCGATCTACTCCTTGGTGCATTATCTGCAGAGTAGTCGGGCGTCTTTTGTTTGTCTCCTTACCGATCATTGCCGCATCATCGAGTCGGCACGGCACGATAGATCGCCGCCATCGCCATCTTGTCGAGTCGTTCATCAACGACTTTGTCTTTCTCCTTTGGTTCAACCTGGACCCCGGACTCCCTGTGCGATCATGTTGACCTTCATCTTCATCGCCCAGATCGGGTAATTGTCCGAACTGAGGATCGGCTACTGCAGCGACACGCTTTCCTTTACCTTTGAAGCCTCCGCCATGGTTTAACCTCGCTCGATACCAAGCTGTTGTAAGGCTCTTACGACCTCCCGGGACCTTATACGACCGATTAGAGTCGTTTACGACCGTGAGAATCGAATACGATCGGTTCGAGTACTTACGACCAATTCGAACACTTCAATCTCCTCCGATCGCCTTTTCAACGTGGTCGTAAATTTCTCAGTAGCAATTTACGACCGCTCCGCGATATCGTAGCCGCTGCCTTCCTTCACCGCTTGAGATACCGTGATCGAAGTCTTCACGATCACGCGGTGATCTTGGCGATCACCGCTCACCGTAGTCGAACAACCTTCGACTCGTTCACTTCCTTCAACGTGGTCGAGTCGCCCACCACGCGTCTTGTCTTCTCGGCGTAGTCGTTATTCCTTCGACCACCTTCTCCGTGGTCGTAGCCTTCCTGCGTGGTCGAATCACCTCTCGATCACGCTGCTAGAACTTTGCCGTGGTTGTAACTCCTCCCGATCACGCTTGCGATGATCGTGAGTCCTTCCGACCACGTCTTGCACAATCACACGACAACACAACGCTTTGTGTGTTTCCCTCTTTTTGGTATTTTCTCAATTGCTTGGTCCATCGAATACATGGCTCTAAGCCTTTTTTTATACCCGGCTGTTCTACTTCAACACGGGTTCTCAACCTACTCCGACTCCGAGTCTCATACGACTTCGACTCGGATTCCAACTACGACTTTGACTCGGTTTCTAACTTCGACTTTGAATTGCGGCTGCAATTCGACTTCGATTACATCCAAACTTTGTTCCTGACTCCTAAACAAGATTATTTACAACATTGAGGAGGAGATGATCGGAGATGCCCTGTTGGCAACCCACACCACGGTGAGCCGGGGGATGTTGTTGTACCAGATGCCAAGGTACAGCTTCTCCGAAGTGGAGTTGGAGGGGGAGAAGAAGCCCAAGGCGAAGTCGCCGCCGTCAGATATCACAGTAGCTCCGGGTGAGAGCGGCCTGCCGGGGACAAGCCGATCGTCAGACGCGCACAAGGCCGGCAAGAGGAGGAAGAGGAGGAGGAGGGGTCCGGTGTATATGGAGATACTCATGGAAGCTGACCAGCTCTAGGTGGTGGTCTCGAATGAGCGTACTAGTTTGAGCCTTCCTGCCAAAGTGGTAGAAAAGGGACACAAGGGAGGTGGCCACTTGCTAGTATGTACATATATATTGAACCCCTACGGGCTTGGTCATCAAGTAATAATGCAAAAAGTTTAGGATTTGTCATAGACTACAATAGTTTGAAAATTCAGAATAATGGCATTTGAGCAGGACACGTCGGAGCGGTTCTAGAATGTATGAGTATGGATGAGTATGGATTATAGAATGGCCCGGCTCGTCGAAAAAAAAAGTATCACTCGGATGTTTTCTTTCTAATTATCATCTAAATTTATGACTTTTGGATTAGAGATCAAGAGGTCCTTTGTTTTTAAAAGGGGAGATTTTTTTTTTAAAGTGGAGGGGTAAAATTTAAGGGGGAGGAGGAAGAATTTATGGTCATTGGATATCTAATCGTCTTAAATCTGAATAATAGCTAGAAAGAAAATATCCAGATGAAAAAAGAAAGGCCGGGTTGACCCATGGAGAACAGAAGACATAGTACTAGTCCGTGTAAGTTTTTCTCAGATGCGTCATCAGTAATTGACAACATCATCGAAACTTTGGAAGTAATATGGGAAACTGCTGTCATGACTGCAGGGTCGCAGTGACCGCGTGTGTGTGTATACGCGTCGTTCTTATCCTTGCATAGTCTAATCCAAATGACAAAGTTTCCTGAAAATAAACCCATGCATCTAAGAGGGTGTAACCTATATATCTCGTCTTACCCTTCTCATTTTTGTATAAACAGAAACGTAGAATATAGCTACACCATGTGTGAGAGTATAGATGGTGACTTTCTAGAATACATTTTCCTTAGAAATTAACTAGTTGGATAAAAATGCGCTCTGATAGAAGAGAGATTGAAGGAACAATTTTTATTATTTAAACTCTTCATTTTAAATTAATAATATATTACCTAATTTATTTTCAAATATGATCCTTTTGTCCACACCAACACTCGTGGTATAACGGTATTTGCCATGCCACAAGTTAACTCTAGCTCTTAGCCAAAAAAACTAACACTTTTTGCCTTGCAGTTAGTCGTGGCATGGCAAAATAACACTGCCGCACTAATTAGCATAGAGTGGCATGACTTGATCACACTAGGCTAATTGGCATGGCAGTGTTGTTTTGTCACGTCATGATCAACGATATGGTCAAAAAGATTAAATTTAGAAATAAGTTGGACGAGTAGTCGTCCCTTGAAATAAAACAAAAAGGCTAAAAAGAAAAAAAAATCATATTGAAGCGGTACCTGTCAGCGTCTCCACCAACTATACCCCCGACCCGTTCAGGTGCTGCTTTCTGCGTATTAGTCAGTCCCCCAAACCACACCAATCATCTCGTCACATCCCGGCCTCTTCCTCCTGCTGCTGCTCAGTTTCGTGTAAGCGTACGCTACGCAGAGCAGTTGCCGCTGCACTCTGCAATGCAGGCCTCCAGTGTCTTGTTCTTGACCAGCAAAAACTTGTTGGGCACGTTCATGCTCGTCAGCGCCAAAAAACCATCCCCACGCTCTTCCTTTCGCCGTGTTAAAGTATAAGTGAATTGTCCATCTTTCCTCATCAGCTTAAGCTTTTGGGTGAATTGGCTGGTGCATGAAACTCAATATGGTATCAGAGCCAAGAGGTCTCGAGTTCAAGATCTGGCTGAATTAATTGCAGTCCACTTCTATTCCACGTATTAGGCCTAAGGGAGACTACACGTGAGGGGGAGTGTTAAAGTATAAGTGAATTACTCATCCTTCCTCATCAGCTTAAACTTTTGGGTGAATTGGTTGGTGCATGAAACTCAATACACCGGCAGCCCGGAGAGAACCTGCCTTTGCTCCACTCTTCCCTACTCATCGGCTCGAAACCGTTGAGGCACTTGCATGTCTTGCCCAACTCATACTTGACATAGGACGCCGAATACATCCTCTCAACGTCTCGAACTCAACTCAATGAGCTCGACTAAGGGTAGCGAACACACCTCCTCAACGTCCCATCTCCCAAACGGGGCCTAAGTATAGGATGCGAGTAATGAAACAGTGTGTCCTCGAAAAAGGCATTCTCCTAATCAAATATGCCAAGGAACTCCCAACTGATGGCTCCTACAGCATCCTGAAGCTGCCATTGACATGTAAGGCTGAAGTTTTTTCTTGGATCGTATCGTTGTTCCGTTCTGTTTTACAAATGCTCTGCTCTCTAATTTATTTCAGTGGGATATTTTGAGCTTGGTATATCACTATAGCTTTTCACTTTATTTTTACTAAATGTTATGTTTGGTTTTCTGCAGCAGAACGCATCCAACTCACTAGTAGGAAAGCACATATTGTATTTCAGACTAGTAATCATGCAGTTATCTTTTTACAGCATTTAGTTAGACCCAAATTATACAGCTAAAAATGAAGAGTTGCTCTATCGTCCTTCTATGACTGTAACAGTCATTGTGTTCGTAGAGTTGAAAACTTGGTCTCTTATTTGCTCTATTTCGTTATTCCTTTGTGCAAAATATGCAGGATGATTTGGCGTTGCCATTGTTGTGCATCCATTCTCCAAGTTGAACACAACGGAAGACATGAATGGCCTATCATCTGGGTTTTCTTGAACGCACAAGAGTCCCACGTGGATGCAAAGTAAAACTTCATCTAGTAAGCAGCTCTCCATAATAGACGAGTCGACCAAATCCTTTGCTTTCCCTTGTTTCCAAAGGTTCCATGCCTAAAAAAATCAGACATCATTAGATCATACAATTCAAACTTCCACACATGTAGACTTACAAATTTAGAGGACAGAAACTCAAATAGACTATTAGGTTTGGATAGTCCATGATGCAATCAATAGAGCTTATCTTTAAACCACTTACGACCTCCAAAAGTAATACACCAAAGCTGTACACGTCGGACTTAACAGAAAAAATGCCCTCCATTGCATATTCAGGAGCCATGTAGCCACTGTAAAGACCATTTCACGTGCAAAGGTCAGTAATAAGTTAATTTTGATTAATGGGTTTAAAATATTACTCACTATGTCCCAACAACTCGTCTAGTATTTGCATTTTGCTGGTTGTCACCAAAGATCCTTGCCATACCAAAGTCTGCTATCTTGGGTCTCATCTCTGCATCTAGCAAAACATTACTGGCTTTGAGATCTCTATGAATTATTGTCAGTCTTGAGTCATGATGCAGGTAAAGAAGTCCCCTAGCGACCCCTTTGATTATCTTGAACCTTGATGGCCAATCTAGCATTGCATTTCTTCCACTATCTACAAATAACAGCTATGTCATGCATATTAAATATGTAAATACACAATTGCTGAGTCGCTTCTGGACTTGCGATGTGTTACTAGCACATACCGAAAATGGCAGCATCTAAGCTTTTATTGGGCAGGTACTCATAAACCAACAGTTTTTCTTCTCCCTCGACACAGCAACCAAGAAGTCGAACCAAATTTCGGTGTTGTAGTTTGGCGATTAGGACAACTTCATTTCTGAACTCCGCTGTTCCTTGCTCGGAGTCCCTACTGAGTCTTTTTATAGCAACTTCATGACCACCTTCTAATATCCCCTTTTAATTATCAAAGAAAAAGTAAGATCATAATGTGTTGTACATACACCTCAATTCAAAAACTAATTAAACTAGGACAAGAAAAGGTTCACTGAAAGTTACCTTAAAAACTTTGCCAAAACCTCCTTGTCCAATCAGAGATGTTCTGGAGAAATTGTTGGTTGCAGCGACAATATCTTCGAATTTTACAAATGGAAATTCAAGATCGTGTGTAGTGTTTTCTTCTCCAAGGTCATCGGTTGTACTCAAACCGTCGAAAACTAACTTCATGCGATTCTTTCCACTTCTTTTCTTGCCTGCTCGATCAGAAGTTTATGAGTATTTGTTCTTTCGTAATTAAAGTATATCGAGACCTAGAAAAATCACCTTTGAACTTGCAGATCCATACAAGGAAAATGCACGTGAGTACCATGATACTTCCTAAAATTGGCAGTACAGTTTTTACTGTATTTGTCTTTGTCCTTTCATCTGCATAAGCACAATCCAAAATTCAATTCGTATAGAACCAAGCCGATGTCTGTATGGCTGTATCATTTCAAAATTTTGAACACTACTAAAATTTTTCTAGACTTGACTGCACCTTAGATGTTTTAGCAACAGAGATCACTGATAAAAAACAGTGACATTGATCATAAAATTTCTGCTATATGGAGTATTGATATCGCAAACTTCATTAAAAATAACCTCAGTTCAGCACTTATTGTAGCAAACAGTGGTCAGCATGCGACGCTAGGATGTCAGTAGATGCTACGTTAACCCCTCCTACTGTATGTCCTGATGCCCACACGTAGACTAGGTTTGTTAAGGACTAACTAAACACAAGTGGGCTTCAAACTCAGTTGAATTGCGATGGCAAACAAGTCGGTGACGTTTGTATGTACGAGATGATGATTATTGACATGAAAATGGTACCTGACAAGCCTGCAATCCGGAGATACAACGTTTCACGACCATCTATACCAGCGGTAGCAGTAGTACCCCAAACCGCCGGTAACTTCTGCGCGTCGACCAGCTGATTCCCAGCCCACACAAGGCACCTCGTCATGTCACCATTGGATCTGCTGCTGTTCAAACTCGCGTAAGCATACGCCACGCAAGAGCAGTTGCGACGGCACTCCTCTCCGCACTGCTCGAGGTTCCTGTTCCGGACGAGCACGAATTTGTCGGGCACCTGCATGCCCGGCAACGCCAGGAAACCATCGCTGCATTGTAGCGCCACCTTTCGCCGGCATCCCTGCGTGAACCTGCCGCTGTTCCATTCTCCCTTGTTCACAGGCTCGAACCCATCAAGGCACTTGCACGTCGGGGCAGCCTCCTGTGAGTCCCGTGGATCTCCTAGGTTAGATCTAGCGGGGTCTTTTCGTTCGGGTTCTTGAGTGATACCGAGAGGGAGAGAGGGGTACTAACCGACCTCCGGATGTGCTGGATGAAGAGGCGGCCATCACTGGTTCGTCGGTGATGTCTGCGCACGGGCAGCGGCGGTCGGGGAAGAGGAAGACGGTGGCGGCGGCGGCGCAGATCCGGCGAAGGGGATTGCGGTGGTGGAGCTTCCCGTCGTTGCAGCGCCCCCTCCTCAGATCGGATTAGGGTTTGTTGGTGGGTCTGGCGGCGGCACGGTGAACCTCGTCATACGTGCCGCCCCGGCCCCCACCTCTCTTTTATATGGCGCTGGCGACAGGCCCACCACCTATTGGTGGCGCCCCGATCGTAGCGCGAGCAAGGGGAGGGTATTTGGCCGTTGGGCCAAATGCCCTGCTGAGATCATTCTAACATTCTCCCCCTTGATCTCAATCTATACTTTATCTTTAATTACTTTTTGACTTTACACATTCCATCATAAATTAGTGCATAGAACATGTCTCATCGTCACGGTCAATCGCCGATAGATTCAACAGCTACAATACACCTCTCTGTTCTGAAATAGTTACTTTAAACTTTTGGGCCATCTTTTAGTCCAGGAATCATAGGCTTTCCCTTAAACCCATGCCGGCTACATGTTCTCTGAACACGTTGGGTGGTAAGCCTTTAGTAAGCGGATCCGCTAACATCTTTGCGGTACTTATGTGCTCAAGACTTATAATTTGATCCCGAACTTTATCTTTCACAACATAATACTTTATGTCAATGTGTTTGGCAGCACCACTTGACTTATTGTTGTGAGCATACGTTACTGCGGGTTCATTATCGCAGTACAACTTAAGTGGTCTATTGATGTCGTCAACCACTTTTAAACCGGGTATGAACTTCTTTAGCCAGTTCACCTGCCCCGTAGCCTCATAACATGCTACAAACTTGACATACATTGTGGACGATGTAGTGACGGTTTGTTTTGAGCTTTTCCACGATATAGCTCCTTTAGCAAGTATGCACACTTGAGCATACTGTAAGCTTCCGACAGCTGAAGCATATGGAACCGCTTTCATTTGATCGATCTCATACTGGTTCCTGGGGCATTGAAAATCCCCATATCTGTCGCCCTTGACTATAGATGCAGGTGAAGGACTACATTTATGCATACCAAATTTCTTTAAGACTTTCTCTATATATGCCTTTTGTGACAGTCCCAATACCCCTTTGTTTCTATCTCGGTGAATTTCGATCCCTAGAACGAATGAAGCTTCACCAAGATCTTTCATATCGAAGTTTGAGGACAAAACTTCTTTGTTTCGATGTGATGACATCACTACTAGCTAGTAGGATATCATCCACATACAGGATTAGGAAGATAAACTTCCCATCTTTAAACTTTGCATAAACACAGTTGTATTCTACATTCTCTTTAAACCCAAATTTTATTATTGTACTGTCAAACTTCAAGTACCACTGTCTTGAAGCTTGCTTTAACCCATATATTGATTTCTTTAGGCGGCATCCCATTCTTTCATTTCCTTCCATGACAAAACCTTTCGATTGTGCCATGTAAACGTTTTCCTCCAAATCCCCATTAAGAAATGCCGTCTTTACATCCATCTGATGTAACTCTAAATCATAATGTGCTACTAATGCCATTATGATTCTGAAGGAATCTTTACATGAGACTGGAGAAAAGATCTCATTGTAATCAATCCCTTCTCTTTGCGTAAATCCTTTTGCCACAAGTTGCGCTTTGTATCTTTCTACATTCCCTTGGGAGTCATGTTTTGTCTTGTAGACCCATTTACAGCCTACTGTTTTGGCTCCTTTAGGAATAATTTCCAAGTCCCAGACTTTATTAGTCTTCATGGACCTCATTTCCTCTTCCATAGCCTCAAGCCATTTTGAGGAATTTTCGCTTCTCATGGCTTCTTCAAATGAGGTGGGATCATCCTCCATTTGAAATTCCTCTGTATGATAAATCTGATAATCATCAGAAATAGCTGATCTTCTTACTCTTTGAGACCTCCTCGGGGCCTCCTCATTTGGTACATCTACTGTATGAGGCTGCTGTTGCTCCCCCTCATCTGTGGCAATAGGTTCTATAGGATCCTGAAGAACAGACTCCTCATTATCATTCATTGTTGCCACAGGAGGAACAATAACAGTTGCTGGCACCACAATGTCTTGCACCGTCGGTGCAGCGACAGCAGGTAGTGTGAAGAATGGCTCTTGAATCATCGGAGTGGGCGCATACACCCGCTTCTCTTCAAGATCAATCTCACGAGCTACCATGCTCCCCCTCATCATTTCATCCTCTAAGAAGACAGCGTGTCTCGTTTCTACAAACTTTGTATATCTGTCTGGACAGTAGAAACGATAACCTTTGACTTTTCGTGTAGCCAATGAAATGGCAACTTCATCGCTTTGGGATCAAGTTTCCCAAGGTTTGGGTTAAATACTTTAGCCTCAGCAGGACTCCCCCACACACGTAAGTGGTTTAGTGAGGGAACTCTTCCTGTCCACAACTCGTACGGTGTTTTGGGCACCGACTTACTAGGCACTCTGTTGAGAATATGAATGGCGGTTTTCAACGCCTCCATCCATAAACTCAATGGCAGTGTGGAATAGCTCGTCATGCTTTGCACCATATCCATCAGGGTACGGTTGCGTCTTTCAGCTACTCCATTTTGCTGAGGTTCGCCCGGTGTAGAATACTGGGCCACTATTCCATTTTCCTGTAAAAACCTTGCAAAAGGTCCAGGAACTTGTCCATATGGGGTATGTCGACCGTAGTACTCCCCCCATGACCAGATCGGACTATCTTAATCTTTAAATCGTGTTGGTTTTCAATTTCAGCCTTAAATATCTTGAATTTATCCAAGGCTTCATTTCTTTCTTTGATTGGATAAATATATCCAAAACGGGAGTAATCATCCGTGAATGTTATGAACGAGTCATAACCATCCACACTTTTCACAGGAAAAGGACCACAAATGTCTTTGAGAATAATTTGTAGAACTCCTGTGCTTCTTTTGGTGTTTTTCTTAATTTTCTTTACATATTTTCCTTTAATGCATTCTCTGCATTGTTCTAAGTGTGAGAACTCTAATGGAGGAAGAATATCATTCTTAACTAGTCTTTCTATTCTCCCCCCTCGAAATATGGCCTAAACGACAGTGCCATAATTTCGACGACGCATCTAGAGTTCTCTTTCGTTTCCTGTTTACATTCGTAGACGAGGATTCATTCACTTTCTCGCACGCGACGTTCCCATTATCGCATACGACATTCACATCAATGTTCTCACCTTTCTTTGCCATTATCATCTTTAAATAATCAGGACAGTTCTTCTTGTAGTGTCCCGTCTTTTTGCAGTGAAGACATTGATCTTTGTCTACTGCAAACTTATTCTGTTGAGGCTGATAGACAGGGGCTTTTCCCTTGTTCTTTGAGAAGGAGTTACTGTTGAAGTTCTTTTCTTGTTGTCCTTCACATAGTTGATAGAACCACCATGTGAGGTTTTAATTCTTTCCTCCTCTTGCACACACATAACTATGCATTTTTCTAAGTCCCATTTTTCGGGCTATTAATGTTGTAGTTGACAACAAAGGTGTCAAACTCTTTCGGCAAGGAAGCAAAAAAACAAATGAATAAGGAACTCATCCTTGAGAGCCAAATCCATTGGTTTAAGCTTGGATGTCAAGTTGCTCATCCTTAGTATGTGCTCTCTTATGCCACTGCCACCACCAGAGTACCTTTCTGTCACAAGCTGCTTAATCAGCTGTGTAGTATAAGTCTTTGAAGAGCCAGTAAACTGACTCTTTATTTTCTCAAGGTACTCTGTGACAGTGTCAAACTCTGCGATTGGGCCCACAATTGCAAGCTCAATCGTGTTCTTTATCACAGCCAAACATTTCTTGTTGGCAGTGATCCACTTTTTATTATCAAGATCATATGACATTTTTATGGGAGCATAGTCCTCATGCAGTGTCCGCTAGCAAATCGACCTCATTTTCATCCTCACCGGTGCCACAGCTCAGGGGACACGGTGTGGATACACAATTCATATACAGTGAGAACAATTAGACATAATAACAACAACTGCATGCCTTGGTTTCAACGTTGGTTAAAATTAAAAACATACAGTTGTTTTACACATTAAATCTACATCACCGTTGGGCAGAAATAGAAATAATGCATAAAATCATCAATTAAAATTATAATACTGTTAACAGCAAAATTATATGCCTTATTTCCAACATTGGTCAAAATACGACATACAATTTTATTTATACATTAAATCTACATCACCGTTGGGCAGAAATAGAAATAATGCATAAAAACTTCAATTAAAATTATAATACTGTTATTATCAACGTTGGTCAGAAAATAACAATATCATAATTATCTGGAAATTCTATCTATTTTTTTTTCAAAATTAAATTCTCCCGTTGGTTCGAATTTAATAATGAAAATTAATCAACATTAACTTTTGCAGCGGAAACTGTAATTATTCTAAAAAATAATTCATTATTCAGAAGCATTATACTGTGCACATTTAATCTCTGAAAAAATTAACACGTTGGTGCAAAAAATTACAGAGATTTTGGTTCAAATTTCATTGAAATTCATCAAAAAAATGCTTCTGAAATCAATTAAATCCAAAAAACGGATTTTACTGTTCAAATCGGCCTTTTGGCCCATTCTTTCGCCACGCTTTGCCCGGCCATTCAGCGCAGCGAAGCGCAAGCGCTCCCGGCGCCAGCCAGCACTTAGCCGGCTCCCATGCGCGCGGCCCATGGCCTCCATCGGCCCAATAGCCAGCCGGCTCCACCGGCCTGCCCTTCTGGCCCCGCACAATCTCGGCCGTCCATGCGATCGGACGGCCCCGAGTGAAATTCGCCAGGGCAAAACCGAGCGGAGGCGCTGGCTCCCCAAACCCTAACCCTTATCTCATTTGCACCCGCCTTGCGAAAACCGAGCGGCGGCTCTGCGCTGCCCACGGCCCACGGCGCGCGGCAGGCGGCGCAGCGCGCGGCGGCGGCGCGCACAAGACGCGGGCGGCGGCCCCATCGCCTCTCAGCCGAGCACGGCGACGGCCCCGCCCCGCGGCGGCCCCAGCGGCGGCGCGCGCGCGCCGCGCGCGGCGACCAAATCGGGCGGCCGGCGGCGCGCGCGCACGGCGACAAGCGGCGACCGGCGGCGGGCGGCTTATCAAGGCGTGCGGCGCGCGGACCGGCGGCGGCAGGCGACGCGGAACGCGCGCGCGCGGCGGTCGGCAGCGCCTCTGCAGCTGTCTGCATGGCGGCGCCACGGTAAGCCCGATCCCCTCCCCTTTCCATTTCTTTCTTTTGCCGTTTCTAGGGTTGGGATTCTTCGTTCTTTCTTTCGATCCGAAGATCCTTCGTTCTTTCTTTTCCGCACGCCGGTCAACCGACGGCGGTGTCTTTCCCCGATAGATCTACCCTTAGGCGTTGCTCTGATACCATTGTGAGTCCCGTGGATCTCCTAGGTTAGATCTAGCGGGGTCTTTTCGTTCGGGTTCTTGAGTGATACCGAGAGGGAGAGAGGGGTACTAACCGACCTCCGGATGTGCTGGATGAAGAGGCGGCCATCACTGGTTCGTCGGTGATGTCTGCGCACGGGCAGCGGCGGTCGGGGAAGAGGAAGACGGTGGCGGCGGCGGCGCAGATCCGGCGAAGGGGATTGCGGTGGTGGAGCTTCCCGTCGTTGCAGCGCCCCCTCCTCAGATCGGATTAGGGTTTGTTGGTGGGTCTGGCGGCGGCACGGTGAACCTCGTCATACGTGCCGCCCCACTACAAGGATCGTCGACCATTCCGACAAGTCCTTGTTCCAGGTAAGGATTTGTTAGACCATGTGGCCAGGTCTAGAATATTGTTGTGATGAATAATTGACAATGCTTAATTTGTGATGATGAATATTTGGTAATTTTGTTTAGCGGCGTTATGCGAGTTGTGTTGCGTGTGTGCGGATTGACGTTGGTCAAGTTTGGACGAACTTGTGCCAGAAGAATGTTCTTTGGTTTTTGCATGTGCAGGTTGAGCATGGAGGCGATCATGGTCGGTGACGAGGTGGACCGGGACTAGGATGGGGAGATCCGAGGTTCAGACGGTTAAGGAGGTCATGAGATGGTCGGGCTCATGCTTGGGGCGCATGGAGATTAAAGGTGGATGATGCGTGGAGAAGCTACGGGAGGTGTGGTCCTGGAGGCTTCGACACGAGACGAGTTAGAAAAGTTGGAATTTTGGAAAAACCCGTGTTAGGAAGGGTTTCGGGTCCCTTACTTGTTGGAATTGGATTAGAACTCGTGGGCTTAGGGTAAGCCCAGGTTTTGGGCCCTAGACTATAAATAGAGGTGGGGTTGGAGGCAACCCTGTGGTTTTTGGGGAGAGACTAGGGTTTAGGGGTGCTAGGAGAGAGCACCTTGTAACCACCATTATGCAGAAATAAAATAGATCTATTAGAGAGAGAAAAATTCGTGCGTTGGCGTTACGTAATCGAGCGAAAAGAAAGAAGAAAAATACAGCGCGCGCCGCTGCTTCCTTCTCGGGCGTCTCGCACTTAGCGGCCGCCGGCGTAAGGCTTGGTCGGTCGCCACACACGACAAGCCGCTCGACGTCTCGCGTGTCACGGGTTCTCGATTCCATCGGAAATCTTCGTCTCGCGCGTCCTCGGCCAATCTCACGTGCGCAACAAAGAATTTCCGGTGGACGTCTGCACAAATCGTGTGAAGGCAACACGTCATCTCGGTCCTTGCGTGAAAGATCCTGGTGAGTCATCTGTTTGCATCGCTGCACGTCGCCAAAACAAATCTTATCACCACGCGTTTAGTCGCTGATTGCTCCAGGGAAGCATACATTAACTAGCAAGTCAATTCATGCTTTTCCAATGTACGCAGCGACTATACTAATGCATGCAGTGAGTTTGGTATCTTTTAATCCATGCCTCTCATGATTAATTGTTTCACTTGGCTAGTTATTACACACGGTTGCTAAGGGCAATTAGTTTTGGTTATTTTTATTAGTTGCTACAGTAACCTGAATATATATATATATATTTCTTGCTGTTTTTATTTTATTTTGAAAGAAAAGTTTCCGCTGTGCACTGCAATCATTCACCCCCTCTGATTGTCATCGACGATCCTACAGGATTTCTAGCTTGCCAGCGTAGCTCATCGTAAACCGTGTCGGCGAGGCGCCATCGGAGACGCTGAAGGCTAGTGTCATCTGGTCGTCTTCGTCGACATACGCCAGGTAGAACACCATGCTGGTGTTCGCGCGATAGTACTGGCTCGAGACCGGGATGCCTGTCCACACGGGAGTGCGCCAGTGTGGGCTCGTCCCATTCCAGATGAAGCCCTGGGGGAAGGGGTTTGCGTACCCGCCATAGGAAAAGCTGCCGGGCGACAGGTCCTCGGGACTGTTCCAAGAAACAAGGCGCTCCCCGGTGTGCGTCGTGTAGTTGACATGCAACGTCATGCCGGGGAGCAGCGTGTCTGTCGGGTGGTCAAAGCTCTGCCACAACACGGCGCCGTTTGATGACCGAAGGATGAGATTTCCTGTGTTCATGAGCACTGCTGCCGACCCTGCGGCGTTCGACCTTGGTGAGGAAGAGGAGTTCGTCGCCCCGCTGACGTTGGTTCTCCAATGAACACGGCCGTCGGCGTCAGAGAAGACGAGATCGGATGCGTTGGTTAGAACAAGCGAAGGAGCCGAGGAGGAGATGATCGGAGATGCCCTGTTGGCAACCCACACCACGGTGAGCCGGGGGATGTTGTTGTACCAGATGCCGAGGTACAGCTTCTCCGAAGTGGAGTTGGAGGGGGAGAAGAAGCCCAAGGCGAAGTCGCCGCCGTCAGATATGACAGTAGCTCCGGGTGAGAGCGGCCTGCCGGGGACAAGCCGATCGTCGGACGCGCACAAGGCCGGCAAGAGGAGGAGAAGGAGGAGGAGGGGCCCGGTGTATATGGAGATACTCATGGAAGATGACCAGCTCTAGGTGGTGGTCTCGAATGAGCGTACTAGTTTGAGCCTAGGAGCCAAAGAGGTAGAGAAGGGAGACAAGGGAGTTAGGGAGGTGGCCACTTGCTAGTATGCATTTATATATTGAACCCCTACAGGTTTGGTCATCAAGCAATAATGCAAAATTTTAGGATTTGTCATAGACTAAAATAGTTTGAAAATTCAGAATCATGGCATTTGAGCAGGGCACGTCGGAACGGTTGTAGTTAGTTTGAGAGAGTCATCGCCGCCGTCTAGAATCGCGAGCTTCGATGTATGAGTATGGATTATAGAATGGCCCGGCTCGTCGCAAAAAAAAAAGATCACTTCGATGTTTTCTTTCTAATTATTATCTAAATATATGACTTTTAGATTAGAGATCAATAGACTCTTATTTTTTGAAGGGGGAGATTTTTTTAGTGTGTATAAGTATCACCCGGATGTTTTCTTCCTAACAACTATCCACATTTCGGACCGTTGGATTAGAGATCCAACGGCCTCTTTTTTTGGACGGGGAAGATTTTTTGTTGGAGAGGAGAGATTTTTTTTAGAGGGGGCGGAGAGAATTCGTAACTGTTGGATTTCTAATCTAACGGTCATAAATCTGGATGATAGTTAGAAAGAAAACATCCGGATGATGTTTATCAATACCTATTTTTTTTAAGGTGGAGGAGGTAAAATTTAAGGGGGAGTCAGGAGAATTTATGATTATTGGATATCTAATCCAATAATCTTAAATCTGGATGATAATTAGAAAGAAAACATACAGATGATATTTAATAATACCCAAAAAAGAATGGCCGGGTTGACCCATGGAGAACAGAAGACATAGTACTAGTCCGTGTAAGTTTTTCTCAGATGCGTCATCAGTAATTTACAACATCATCGAAACTTTGGAAGTAATATGGGAAGCTGCTGTCATGACTGCTGGGTCGCAGTGACGGCGTGTGTGTGTGTATACGCGTCGTTCTTATCCTTGCCTAGTCAAATCCAAATGACAAAGTTTCCTGAAAATAAACCCATGCATCTAAGAGCGTATAACCTATATATCTCGTCTTACCCTAGCCTTCTGAATTTTGTATAAACAGAAACGTAGAATATAGCTACACCATGTGGGAGAGTATAGATGGTGACTTTCTAGAATACATTTTCCTTAGAAATTAGCTAGTTGGATAAAAATGCGCTCTGATAGAAGAGAGATTGAAGGAGCTATTTTTATTATTTAAACTTTTTCATTTTAAATTAATAACGCATCACCTAATTTATTTTCAAATATAATCCTTTTGTCCACATCAACACCCATGGTGTAACCATATTTGCCATGCCACAGGTTAAGTCTAGTTCTTAGCCAAAAAAACTAACCCTTTTTGCCATGCCGTTAGTCATGGCATGGCAAAATAACACTGCCACACCATTTAGTATAAAGTGGCATGATTTGGTCACACTAGGATGACTGATGTGGTAGTGTTGTTTGTCACGTCATGATCAGTGATATGGTTAAAATGATTAAATTTAGGAATAAATTGAACGAGAAGTCACCACTAGAAATAAAACAAAAAGGTTTAAAATAAAAAATTCATACTGAAGCGGTACCTGTCAGTCCTGCAACTCGGAGATACAGCGTCTCTCCACCAAACCATACCCCAACCCGTTCCAGGTGCTGCTTTCTGCGTATTAGTCAGTCCCCCAAACCACACCAAACATCTCGTCACACCCCGGCCTCTTCCTCTCGTCCTCCTGCTGCTGCTGCTCAGTTTCGCGTAAGCGTACGCTACGCAGAACAGTTGCCGCTGCACTCTGCAATGCGGGCCTCCACTGTCTTGTTCTTGACCAGCAAGAACTTGTTGGGCACGTTCATGCTTGTCAACGCCAAGAAACCATTCCCATGCTCTTCCTTTCGCCGACAGCCCTGAGAGAACCTGCCTTTGCTCCACTCTTCCCTACTCATCGGCTCGAAACCGTTGAGGCACTTGCATGTCTTGCCCAACTCATCCTTGACGTAGGACGTCGAATACATCCTCTCAATATCTCGAACTCAACTCATTGAACTCGACTAAGGATAGCGAACACATCTCCTCAACATCCCATCTCCCAGAGAATTCGACTCAATGTTTTGAACTCATCTCTCAGCTACATCACACCGCTTTCATTATAAATCTCACTTGACTGACACAAGGTCAATGTCTTGCAGTGACCAACATTAACTTCACACCGACTCTTCTTGCGATAGCCTCCGCGTCCGCCACCGCCATCAGCCTCACGTTGAATCTGTTAGCGTGATCTCTGTTAGCGTGTTCTCTGGGCCCCACCGGTTGTTAGCTTGCCAGCGTGATCTCAGGGCCCCCCAGGTTGTTAGCTCCTCTTGTCTTCATCCGGTGGTTTGGGGCTACATATTGTACTGCTTTTCCATTGAGCAAAGTGTCCATTACGCGAGACATACTCCCCTCTTTCTGAATCATCTCCTGACAGCTTTGCACCACCGTTCCGTACACATCTTGTGAGGGCCATAATGAAGGCCGCCATCACCAACGGCTTCACACCATAGAAATTTGGCATGCCACTGCTGTAGCACCATGTGGCGCAACCAGCTACCACTTCGTGTGGAGCCTCATTGGCGCGACTCCGAGCAGTACACCGAAGTTATAGACATCAAGCTTGGCACAGATTCGTTTTTGCCGGGCCGAAAGCAGAGTACAGAAAGAGTTTACAACGAGAAGGGCAGACAAGAAAGCTGCTGCCCAAGGATTACAAACAGAGGATCAACTAGACATGCTAGAAGGGACCTTGAAGCATCCCGCGCTCTTCCAGGGCCAAAGTTCCTCTTTGATCAGCCGGAAAACTGCCTCCGGTTGATTGTAACGCGTCTGGAAAATCCTTGCATTGCGCTTCTTCCAAATAAGCCAATGCACAAAAATGAACAGCATGTCGAAAGCTTTGCGCAACTCCTTAGCAGAGTTTCTGAATTCCATTGACATAATTTGAGAGTTCAGAGCTCCAGACAGCGTTGTCGTTTCGGCAGTTGTCTTCAGAACGGCACTCGACATTTGTTCCTACGTGCTGGTGTAGCGGCACAAGGCTGGCAAGACCTGCTGTATAGATGGAAGCTGACCAACCCATCTCTGCTTTCTTTTCCCTCCCTGGTCTTCTCAAATGAATGAATGTACTAGTAGCTAGTTTAAGCCTGAAGAAGCTTGTTCCTTGTGAATACAAGCGTATTCAGCGTTGGTCCGCAGGTCAAGATGTTTTATGATTTTGTGTAGACTACCGAGTTTCAAGATTCATCATACGTTGAGGTAGACATTCGAGCAGTCCATGTCAGAGCGGTAGCTCACTTGACCTAGTTGTAGGCTCGTAGCTTGGCTCATTGCCAGTTGTAACCTTCATGGAATGGAAGGAGATCTGTACTTCTGTAGGACTAGTCCGAAGAACTGAAAAGCCCCTAAAAATTCAAACCAAAAAATTCTGTGCTTTTTGCTGCATTTCTGAGTGAAATCTGGAAACTTTCCCTTTTGGGAAAGTCTCCCTCGCTGCCGCTTTCCCTTTTCGGCCGGGCACCTCCCTTCTCTGCTGATGCCCCACCCCCTTTCCACCTTCTCCTGCGCCCCGGCGCCTTCCGCTCCCTCTCTCCACTGGCGCCTCGCTCCCTCCCCGCCTTCTCCCTCGCGCGTGCGCCTGCGCCCGCTCCCGCACCGCCTCTGCGCTCCCTCCGCGCCCGCGCCGTCCCGACACCCCGGTTTTGGACCGCCTCCGCTGTGCTGACGCCACCCGATCCGAAGCCAGCGGCTCCCCTGCGCCACGCGTCGCCCCGCTCCTGCCCTGGACCCACTCGCCAGTCACCGCTCCTTCTCCCTCCCGCGCGCGGACGCCATCGCCCATGCCCGGACTCTGGACTCACCTGCTCCCCCTCTCCCGTCCAGTCGCTATTACTCCGGTTGCCAGCCCCGGTCACACCCCCACTGCGCGGAGGAGACGCTTACCAGCTCCCATCCATTCCTGTTGACCCCGGAGCCCCACCCGTTGCCTTCTCCCCTAAGGCTTCCTCACCCTCCGCCGGGTATAAAAACCCCCACCTCTGCCCCTCACTCCCTTTTTTCTTCCTGAGTGTCTCCACCGCTCCCATTCGCCTCCCACCGCTCCCAAGCCTCTCCCTGAGCCACCGATTGAAGCCCCGCCGCCCATAACTCCGCCATTGCCGTCCTGTGAGCCGGCGACCCTCAGGAGCCAATCTCCCTCTCACCTCCCTCACTCTTCAATTGCTTCTCATCAGAGCTTCTCCTCGGTGTTCTAATCATTTTGGTACATTCCCCTGACCAGGTGATGGCTTGAGGAGCCCCGGCATCGAAGCTCACCGCCGGCGAAACCACCTCACCGTGGCCAGACTCCCCCGCAGCTCCCCAGCTCCCATCGCCACTGCTAATGTGAGCACCACCCTCCCTAGACCGTGAAATCACCGCCATTTGGGTCTCTTCGCCGCTGGTGACCTCCCTCGCCGCCAAATAGCCGAACCACCCCCTTCTCCCTCCTGTCGTCCCCTCTGATCCCCTCGCCTTCCAACTGCCCAAAATGGGTTCCCCGTGTTCCGCTCCACCCACTGGTACCATCGGTTGCCACCGACGAGCCCCCTGGCGCCCAGGCCGCTGTCGCCACCGTAACTCGGCCCGAGGAGCACTGTAGCGGCTGGAGGAGGAAGAAGACCCCTCCCCCACGACGTGGCCCCTTCTCCTCCGTCCATCCCTTCCTCCACCATGTAATCTCAGCCGTCCACCTCCCCCGTACCGTTTCGCCACCTCCTTTGCTTCACTGCCGTCTGATCTTCCCCGCTCCACATCCAGCCCGTTCGCTCCGCCCCATCCTGGCCATTCACCCGGGCCACGCGCCGTGCATCCGAGTCGCGTGGGCGCGCGTTGACGTGGCCGAGCCGCCGCCCGTCGCCGCCGGAGCGCTGCGCTGCTATGGCCGCAAGCGCGCCGCCATGGCCCGTGCTGGCTGTTGGCCGCGCGGGCTGCACTATAGCCCCGAGCCGGCCTTCTACTGTTCATTGAATTTTCAGTGACTTTTCCAATTTCTAAATTCCAGAGAAATCCAAATAAATTCTAGAAAATCACAGAAAATCCCAAAAATTCCCAAATTTCACCACTTGGCTCCAAATAATATCCTAGACCCATTTTTGACCTCATTTCCCCCAATTTCATCCCAGATAAATTCTTAAAATTCCCCATTTGGAGATTTATGCATTTTATTCCTTTTTACTTAGTTTATTTTCCTCGCTTGATTAGTCTCAAGCTGGATTTAATTATTTTCTGTGTTTACGCTAGTTTCGGAGATCCCGGAAGTTCAAGTGCAGTCTCAGGATCCAGGTGCTTCTACGTTCGAGCTAGCCGAGATCGTCCAGATTATCGGCAAGTCCCAAATCCTTTGATCATGTTGCAACCCATGTTATTTAATTATGTTATTATGCTATTTGCATTAAGCTAGTTCTGAAATGTTAGTTCAAAGTAAAATAAAATATTTAGAATGACATGATATGTAGTTAAACCTACCACCGACGAATGCCATGTTAAACTTGTAGCCCTGCCTTTGTTAACCCTAGAAATAATTATCTGTTAATCTAGATAATCGTAGGTTATTATTATCATGCAAAGTCTTTACACTAATAAGGTTGTGGCTGCGAGCCAATAGAATTTGGAAAACCCGACTCTAGAGCAGGGTGGTATGGGACACCGTGCCCTAGGGCGGAGATTATCGGCGTGCAGAATAGGGTAAGGGTTGGGGAAGGAGCCGCGAGACGGTCTTCGCCCACCTCTTACCCTAGGTTGTAAGGTCGCGGACCTGACCGGGGTTGCGGACTCCGGGGGGAAATATAAGGACCAGACCCTTACGCTGAGCAAATAACATTGTGACCGCTCAACCACAGGAGTTGACTTGTCAACACTGGTTTAGTAGCTGCTCAACTCGATTGAAACTCTACAGGTGTTGAGAAGTAGGTGATTGAGTAATTAGGTTAGGTATGCCGTGCTGCGGGTACCTAACAACGGTAGGGTTCACTCGAAGCGGACAGGAATTTTCATGTGCCAGACCCGAGTGGATTCTACCGGGTAGAGCCTATATAAAGAATTGAGCGGTGAAACGACCTGATTTTCTTAACTCTGTCGCGGGAGTTAAGGAATCGTGTGGGTAAAGCTGAGCAAACTCTGCAGAGTCAAATAAATGGTATTCGAATACGCCGTGCTCCCAGTTAATGGAGCTGTGTCACTTGGGTGATTCTAGCAGCGAAGCTTAAGTAGTTTTGTACATGCTTTAACTTGATTAGTTGGTTAATTAAATTTTCATGAAAAACCCTGAGATCTTAAGGAGTAGTTTTGGGTCCATTTTATCAAAATGTTTGTAAATAAAACTTCATCCACTCAAAGTTAATAAACCAAGTATACTCCCTTCCATTGTTAATCCGTGCATGTAGTAAGATAGAGTCCTTTTGGGGCTTGCTGAGCCGGTTGTTTGGGTCACGGCTTGCTAATTGCCCTCTTTAGAGGATCAAGACGAAGGTGAAGGTCTCCCCGTTGAGGAAGTCCCGGAGGATCTCTTCTTCGACGAGGACACGTGGCTTTAGGTCTTCGCCGCGCTCAAGCGGATCTTGGAGCTTTTGTGATGCAATTATACTTTGGGCTTGCACGCCCCGCTGTTGGAAAATGGATGTTAATCCATATGTGAAATATATGCTGGACTTTTGTTGTAAGCATGCAATAGTATACTCTTGCGCGACACTTCATAACTGTTCATGCGTGAATAGTTGCGGAATGCCGTGTCTGTACGCGCCCCTAGAAATGGGGGTGTTACATTGTAACGCCATAGGGTCCAAACTAGCTCAGACCTAACTACATTCTGGATAGGCCACGCACACGTAGCAACCCGCTTGCACTTTCGTCCTCGCTTCGCGCAAAACGGTTAACCGGGGGTGCTACCATTGGAACTCCTAGGCTTATATGTAAGTGCTTCGCAAGGTAAGCTAGCAAGGTGGGACTAACCCAGAAATTCATGTGCACACACACATGGGCCAACATGGGCGGGGGTGTCACATACACCCCCCCTCAAAGGACCCGACGTTCTCGTCGGACCAACATACCCACACCGGGGCAAATGATAAGGATCTCCTCTCTTGGCACATGTCCGTGCGTTCAGTGCCAATACATATGCCATGTTGTGTGTCCGCTACGGGCCCACATGCGCCATGCGCCATATGCCGCGCGCCCCTAACCCGCACGCGCCCATGTAACCGCGAGAGTCGGCTCTGATACCATTTGTAACGCCCTAGAGTCCAAACTGGCTCAGACCTAACCACATTCTGGATAGGTCACGCACATGTAGTAACCCGCTTGCGCTTTCGTCCTCGCTTCGTGCAAAACGGTTAACCGGGGGTGCCACCATTGGAACTCCTAGGCTTATATGTAAGTGCTTCTCAAGGTAAGTTAGTGAGATGGGACTAACCCAGAAATTCATGTGCATACACATATGGACCAACATGAGTCAAGGTGTCACAAGAACTTCTCTGTAAGTTCGTAGTCACAGCGATAAGCGATTCATCACTTTGGAACAAAACAAACATACTCCCACTTTTGACTACCGCACAAACACCAAAACAGTCAACTTTTTCTATACAAAATGACCAAAATGCCCTTGATTAGTACTCAAATTGACCATGGCCCCACCATGGGTGGAGGGATGGTGGGATAATTAATAAAGAAAAATTAGGAAATAATGCGTTGGGCACTGTGAAATGTGAACAAATAAAGTTGCAAAGAAGTGGCAAGTAAACGTGACCGAAGGGAGTACATCACTTTGGAAGTTGAAAATGTAGTGACATCAGGGAAAACACTATAATTTGGCTGGGCCCTAATTTAGGTCAACGCTGAGTTAGTCAGTTTTATTTTTAGTAGATTTAAAAATCAAACCCAAGCCCACTATAACCATCAAAGGCCCGTGCAAACCCAAAAGTAATGGACTGTTGGGCTGGGCCCATTCCCGGAATGGGCCTTAAGGCTCGACCAGGCCATTTTCAAAACCAATGTGAACTCAGCAGTTACGAGCGTCTACTATTCCCCACTCCTCGCGCGTCTCCTCTTCCTCGCCATCAGTCTCCGCCGTCGGACGCCAACGCAGAGGACGAGAGCAAGCTGCACGCCCACTTCCTCGCCGTCGCCGGGTTCTGGCTGGCATGGTGAAAACCTGAAACATTGCGAAGCTGCCATGAAAGCAACACTGAAGTTCTTTGGTTGATCATATCATTATTTTGTTTCTTTTATTAAAATTATGTTCATGTGTTTTATCTCACTGGGATGTTTTGACCTCGGTATAGTTGTTTGTTTTAATTCTCTCCAGGTTGTTATTTGCTTTCCACAACATAGCATGCGCAGTATACTAGTAGGAAACATAGCTCAGAGTGTAACTTCCAGGCTACTGGTAATTCAATTAACACTTTACAGCATTTCGTTAGTCAAAAATTATACAATTAATATGAAGAGCCACTCTATCGTCCCTCTATGACTGTAAGAGTCATTGTGTTCTTAGAGTTCAAAACGTCTTCTCTTATTTGCTCTACTTCATTATTCCTTTGTGCAAAATACGCAGGGTGATTTGGGGTTGGTAGTGATGTATATCCCTTCTCCAAGTCGAACACAATGGAAGACATGAATGGCCTATCGTCAGGATTTTCTTGAACACACAAGAGCCCCATGTGGATGCAAAGTAAGGCTTCCTCTAGTAAGCAGCTCTCCACAATAGATGTGTCTATCAAATCCTTTGCGTTCCCTTGCTTCCAAAGGTTCCATGCCTGAGACAATCACAACACTCCTTTAGATTGTAGAACTTTAAAATTTTCAAACTGCATCACTTATATATTTAGAGAAAAAAAACTAATAATGGATGCTTACATAGACTATTAGGTTTGGATAGTCCATGATGTGGTCCATACAGCTTATCTTCACACCACTTACAACCTCCAAAAGTAACACGCCAAAGCTATAGACGTCGGACTTGACAGAGAAAATGCCCTCCATTGCATACTCAGGAGCCATGTAGCCACTGGTCAGATCATTTCAATTGAAAAAATTATGAAGATGAATTGAGTTTGGTCATGTGTTAATTTGAGAATTGGGTGCCAGACACTACTCACTATGTCCCAACAACTCTTCTGGTATTTGCATTTTGCTGGTTGTCACCAAAGATCCTTGCCGTACCAAAGTCTGCTATCTTGGGTCTCATCTCTCCATCTAGCAAAACATTACTAGCTTTGAGGTCTCTATGAATTATTGTCAATCTTGAATCATGGTGGAGGTAAAGAAGTCCCCTGGCAATCCCTTTGATTATCTTGAACCTTGTTGACCAATCTAGAGTTGCATTTCTTGCGCTATCTACAAAGAACAACTATGTCATATATCTGTACAACTGTTGTGATGTTTCATGAACCTCTGGTAAATTTCACTAGAACATACTGAAAATGGCAGCATCTAAGCTTTTGTTAGACAAATACTCATAAATCAAAAGCTTTTCATCTCCCTCTGCACAGCAACCAAGAAGTCGAACCAAGTTTCTGTGCTGTAGTTTGGCAATTAGAACAACTTCATTTCTGAATTCCTCTATTCCTTGCTCCGAGTGCCTACTGAGTCTTTTGATAGCAACTTCTTGACCACCTTCTAGTACCCCCTTTGTAATTATCAAAGAAGTAAGATTATAATGAAGCAAATTTTGATTCAAGAATTAAACTGAGGAGGTAAAAAATACAGCTACAATTAAAAGTTACCTTGTATACTTTGCCGAATCCTCCTTGTCCAATCATAAATGTTTTGGAGAAATTGTTTGTTGCAATGACAATATCTTCGAATTTTACAAATGGAAATTCAAGATCATGGGTAGCACTTTCGTCTGCAAGTTCATCAGAAGCACTCAAACCTCCATGGACTAGCTTATTGTGATTTCCTCTATTTCTTTTCCTTCCTGCTCCCAAAAGTTTATGATCATTTGTTCTGTAACTATGATTAATGCATAGAGACATAGAAAAATACCTTTGAACTTGCAGACCCATACAAGGAAAATGCAAGTGAGAACCATAATACTTGCCAAAATTGGCAGCACAATTTTTACTACATTTGTCTTTATCCTTTGACCTGCACGAATACATTGCAAAATTATTATTCATACAGCGCCATACCGATTTCCTATGTGATATGTCATTGTATCACGCAACTCCAGGGTCCAGCCTTGATAAACCAGTGATACATAATTACATAGTACTAACATCACTTAAAAGTATGGTTGGTACTTATCTGAGACAAGTTAGCACATTAGGTGCAAGATAACTGATAGAAAAACAAACATACACCTCAGTTCATCAATACCTATTCTAGACGGCAAATATTTCAGTAGATGCTAAGGTTTTGCTAAAACCGCATGCCTTGACGGGCTGCCAACTCAATTTTCCATTGACAATAGGAGGTTCTTTGGTTGCGATGGAAAACTGATGTGATGGTGTCTGCAAATTTCGGCGAAGAGATGTGCGTACTGATGATGATTATGAGATGGCACGAAATTAAAATGGTACCTGACAAGCCTGCTATCCGGAGATACAACGTCTCAAGATCATCACCACCAGCCGTACTAGCACTCAAATCAGCGGGAAACTTCTTCGTGTCGACGAGCTCCCCGGTCCACACCAAGCACCTCGTCACATCGCCCTTCGATATGCTGCTGTTCAGCCTCGCATAAGCATACGCCACACAAGAGCAGTCGCCACGGCACTCCGCCGCGCACTCTTCAAGGGTCTTGTTCCCGACGCGCACGAACTTGTCGGGCACCTTCATACCCGGCAATGCCAAGAAACCGTCACTGCATCGTAGCGCCTCCTTCCGCCCGCACCCCTGCGAGAACCTGCCGTTGCTCCACTCTTCCATGCTTGTAGGCTCGAACCCGTCCAGGCACTTGCACGTCGGGATAGACTCCGTCCAATCACAGTAGCCGGACGGGCCGCAGTAGCCATACCGATCGCACTCGTAATTCGGCGACATTGAAAGAATCATCCATTCCGACGAGTCCTTGTTCCAACTAGACAATTCAATCCTGCCAGAGTGGCTCATCACATACCGTATGGGTGCGCCGCTATCGGAGACGCTGAAGGTCATAAAGACCTCGTCGTCTTTTTGGACATACATGATGTAGCTCGCCATGCTGATGTTGGTGTTAACCTGAAATGAGCTGACCGAGTAGCCCGTCCAGACGGGGCTGCGCCACGCCGGGCGCGAACCGTTCCAGATGAAGATCTGGAGGAAAGTGTATGGGTCCACGCCGTAGGAGAAGCTGCCCGGCGAGGGGTCCTCGGGACCCTTCCAAGAAACAAGGCGCTGGCCGGTGCGTGCCCGGTAGATGAGTCCAAGTTTCATGCCAGGGATATACGTGTCTGTCGGGCTATCGAAGCTCTGCCACAACATGCTGCCATTCGATGCCCAAAGGATGAGATTGCCCGTGCTCATAAGCTCGGCTGTCGAACCGGCAGCGTCTGACGGTGAGGACGACGAGCCGGCAGCAGTGGTTAAGTTGGTCGTCCAAACAACGTGACCGTTGGCATCGGACACGACAAGATTAGATGTGTTGGTGAGGGCAAGCGAAGGCGCGGAGGAGGAGACGATCGGCGTTGCCCGGTTGGCAATCCAAACCACGGTGAGCCGCGGGATGTTGTTGTACCATATGCCAAGGTACAGCTTTTTCGGAGTGGAGTTGGAGAGGGAGAAGAAGCCCAGGGCGAAGTCACCGCCGTTGGATATGACGGTGGTGCCGGGTGACAGCGGCTTGCCGGGGACAAGCCGGTCATCACATGTGCACAAGGCCAGCAAGAGGACGAGGAGCGCTACTGCGATGTAGATGGAACTCGTTGGGACTAACCAACCCATCTCTGGCTTTCTCTTCCTGGTGTGCGTTCTTCAAATGGGTGTAGTACTACAGCACTAGTTGAAGCCCCAAAGAGGCTGAGGCGAGATAAAAGCGACGAGTAACGACGCCAATTGGTAGTACAATGTATTAAAAAAAAAAGGCACCAGCTTACATTGCTTGCAGACGTTCAAGATTTGTCGTAGACTAGCTGGTTCCAAATCTAGAGTAAGTGGCAGACGTTCAAGATTTGTCGTAGACTAGCTGGTTCCAAATCTAGAGTAAGTACTGTTTCAAAAAATCTACGCCAGTACGTAGACTTCCGAGGAGTCTACGCCACAGTAAAACTAAGGTGCAGATAGAATGCTGCAAAGCGAGGGATAGAATTTTCTGGATTTCATTGGACTAGTTTCAGCATTCAGAGTTTCAGACAACGGTGGAAATTGACGTTTCGGTGGTTATCTTCAGAACGGCACTCGACATTTTTGCCTACGTGCTGGCGTAGTGGCAGGTATAACAAGTGGATTGAAGAACTGGTCCTATCTGTATAAGTTATGCACAATTCAATTTTCCCCCAACAACTGCATCGATTTCTGCTTAGGAAGCTAGGCACGATGGTGCAACCAAGTTCCGGCGAATTGGTTGGTGACTAAGTATGGAACAGTGGTCTCTGACACTGACATATGCTTGCTGTTCAGAACGCATAAAAGTTACAATGTTCTCAACTATACAATCCTGAACAGTAGATAAATGTCCCAAGGCTAGAGTCACCGCCGCCCGAAATGATGTTGGCGCCAGGGGACAAGCCGGTCATCGGATGTGTTACGATTTTCTTAATTCTTTGCTCTCGGATCACGTCGCTTAGATTGCTTCTGCCCTCGACGAGACTCGCGTCGATGCGACTCGCCTGGCTGCCTGTACGCGAGCGCTCGTGCCTCTTTGCTCTCCTGTGAAGTCTTCACGTGACATGCAAAGCATAATACGAAAGGCTGCACGCTTGATATTTCTCCTGAGCCAAACAGATCCCCTCTCTCTCCTTTATTACTCAATCTGCTGCTAACTTTTTCTTCTCACATGTTGGCTTTCTACTACTCTTATCTGCACTCCTTGCTTTTCCTCACCTCAACCACGTACAATACCATGCATATACTAGTAGTGTGCCCGTACTAACGCTACGATAAAATACAAAACAAGATCAAATTTGTAAAAAATAAAACGAACAATCAGATTCATTAAGATTCACGTCTCATATATTGTATAACCAAATATTTTTGTCACATAATGAATGTCACATAACAACTGATCCTTTGAGGAGGCGACAACATCATTGGACTCACCCACCGATGACTTTCTCCATCCCCACATTGTTTAAACTTGAGGCTACAAAGAAAACAAACATTTTTGTCACATAAAGAAATATAAAACACAGTAAGAAAATAGGTGTTTGTGGACTATTTACTTACCGTCAACAAAACAGGCAGATCAACGATATTTGATGAAACTGCAGTTACTTTTGCTTCGATTTCCAATGCCATCAAATCCAGTACAATCATTTTATTCGACACATTGCTGGAAAATTAGAACAACTGAAATGGAATTATAGGTTCCTACATCAAAAGGGCGTGTAAAAGCAAGTAACTACTAACTACTTGATCTTAACCACAAATAGAATACCTTCGAGACAAAAGAAGAGCACCTCATTCCTCAATTTGCAAAAATATATATCGAGCCTGGAACAAGAACTACGCAGATACCACGTTTACTCGACGCTCATTTTACCATGGAGATACCAAGTTTACTCTTAACGCCCATTTTACCATGGAGATTTCAAGATTAGCAATTGCTAAATATAGGAACCTTTTGCGTGTGTGAAAAATTACGAGCAACAGCCTGCAGGCTAGTCGATAGCATATTGGCCAACTCCTGGTTCTAGCAATTTAGCCCTACCTATTCCAGTATTTCGACTACACGTCTGATGAGTAATATCGACAAAACATTATCCTATGCATGAAATACAAAACAAAATACAAAACAAGATAAAATTTGTAAAAAATAAAACGAACAATCAGATTCATTAAGATTCACGTCTCACATGGTTCAATACATTAACAAAAGGTGATGAGTAGTGTGCCCGTGCTAACGCTACAATAAAATACAAAACAAGATAATATTTGTAAAAAATAAAACGAACAATCAGATTCATTAAGATTCACGTCTCACATGGTTCAATACATTAAGTCAAGGTTGATGCAATCCATAATACAAGTAGCCGGCTTAATCACCTGCCACCTCCTCACCGGACGGCAGGCCTGCCTGCCATCTGCTGGGGGCGGCAGATGCCTGCCACCAGTGGCCTCGTCACGTGTCGTCTCGCTGGCGCTGCCACCCACCTATCGGACGGCAGAAGTGTTATTTTTGCAAATGCAATACGTATACGGCTAAATTTGTAAATACCATACGCAACAGTGCCAAATCCGGCTTTTACTCCGTAGTAGTGATTCCATGAAAAATATACATATTTTACATGTATGGAAACAAAGATTACAAAATTTGTTCGTCACCTAGGGAATTCTCCAAAATAACCCAATAATCTGTACATTCCCACGCACACTAAGAACCGTACTACACGCAAGGCTATCTGCTAAGTGAATTGTCGTATTGACTACACAGTAGACTTCCCTGGTCGTCTCTCCCCGTGGAAGGCAAAACCGTAAGAGCCAATAATAGCACAAACAAGTTTGAAGGGAAGGCCGCTTCGATTGTCATATTGATATAATAATGAAAATGGATATCCACATTTCCATATGTGTATACCGTCATGTACATCAGTAACTTCTCTTTTCACCTCCATTTCCACATGGTTTGGTTAGAAAATAGCGCTACAAAACTTTCTGCCACGCTGTTCTTGGTCGTGAAGCTAAGGTCACCAACTGTCATGGCAAGAAATTAGTGAAATACGTACTGGCTGGCTTCGACGATGAGCCATCAATCTGAAATTCCTGGCTCCAGCAAGTCCTTTTGAGCAGCTACTTTCACCTTTTCTCTTTCTGCTTCCATTTGGGCTCTTTTGTTCTCCAGCTCCACCTGCCTGAGGTTCTCAGAATGGGCTCGCCGCTCGCCCAAACGTTTTCACGAAGCTTAGCAGAGTAAAGACAACTGTCCACAGAAAGGGGAAATCACATAAACTGTTCAGGACATCCAAAAGTCAACTGGTATTGATCTAAAGATTTGGTAGATGCAACAATTCTTGTTTCTACCATGAAGATAAAGTGTTTGCTAAGGCACAAGTCACACAAAAAAACTGCAGGAGCATGATTTTCAGTCAAAACTGCCAGAAAATCCTGGAAGTGTACGTGCCTTAGTTCGATTGGTACAACCAAAAAAGAGATAGTACCGATAACATATCCAATTGCGACAAGCGATAGCATGGGAAACAAAGTGCATCGTTGTTGGAACATGATGACTGCAACTGAATTAGCTTTTTAAAATCCATGGTACCTTCTCTCACATGTCTTACAGAAACATTTCCCATCTCCTTTACTCCCTTTTGTCTTGGACACATTAAGCTTTGACTTGTATATTTGCAGAATAATTAAGCCTTTTAGCTCAAAAGAAGATACCTTGCTCGAATGGACACCGCACAGGATCTTCACCAAAATAATGTGCTAGAGAATCTGCACTTTTCCCCTGCAAGTAAAATAATAAAATGTAGCACAAAACACATGCTAGCAGCAGAATGCATGCAGCAAGATATTGACAAGTGTAGTCTTGACATACCGCAGTACTGTAAAGCAAAGCTAATGACCTTCCTTCAGCTTGGGCATCAGCAAGAAATTCCTTCAATTTCTGAAATGAAAGCTCTTCTGAGTATTGTAATTAATATGGTAATAGTTTGCCAATGGTAGTTAACCAACTGGTTAATTGTTATAATTTATGACAGTGTCTTCATGTTCTTCCTTATGTCTTTTTTATAGTAACAATTGGGCAATTGGGAAAAAAACTAAACATACAACATATCTTAAGTCTGACCTATGTGCAGATCAAAGTGCAAAATTGCATTCAATTGTTACGGTTTTAATAACCTAGTTATATAAATAAAAGAACAAGGAATAAAATTATAGAATGCATGTGCCTTCCTTTGGTTTGACAAGTGTCACTGATGAGCTTTCCTTTTCCGCATCCAAGGAAATCATTAGCTTTATCACTATGTACTCTAATGGCACCTTTTACACTAAAAGAATATTTGAAAATCACGAAGTTACATTTATATTCCCAGTTATCCAAAAATACATCCACAGGAAGGCAGCAGAATTTTATGGCGGAAGTTGGAGTTCCATTCTTTCAAGAACTAAATACTACTAACCATTTTCTTAACTACAAAACAGACAGTCCAGACAAAGAAGTGGGTGGATTCTGGTCCTATGATTTCATACAAAAATTCATTTACAATCAATACTAAGAAGCAATTAAGAAAAGGGGTAACAAACCTTGTAAAATATCTCAGACACTGGACCATCCTTTTCAGATGTTGCCAATTCCTGCTCAACCTTTTCCAGTCCCTTAGTTATTGCTTGCATTTCTTCCACTAAGTATTTTAGTTGTATCTGTTTTTCCACCATACTGTAAGTGAGCAGAACAAAACCAAAATGGACCTAGAATTAAGATCTAAGCTACCTTTGAGGCAGGTTCTAAATGTGCGAGATCCTTGTCAAAATCAAGAACTTCAGGAAGCTTGTCAGAAAGAACCTGTGGAAGCAATAGAATCGTCAATCTTGGAGATACAGATCTCTGTGCATGAAACCTCTATTGCTATGCAGCAATTAGCCTCTCAACTCCCAAGCAACATTTAAGTGATACTTGAAAAATGAAAACATAAAATAAATGAACAGGCAATCCTTAAAACCTGGCTCTTATGATAGGAAACCACGATAAAGAGAATTATAGAAATTAAGTACCATACCTTGCATAAATAATGCATGAGAGTCATCCTATTATTACGTGCCCGTATATCACTGAGCTTAAGAAGACTATCTAATCTAAATCCAACAGCTGAACCTGGAAATTGGACACTTGTGAGAATACAATAATAGAATCAACAGTCTGCTATCAATTTCAAAAGTGTGCTATGATAAAGGTTGGATCGTATGACTTTTACCCGTATCCTTAGTTTCTCAGCCCCTTTGGTAACATTTCTGCAAATCTGTATATCGCCAGATTGATCTGTATTCTCTTCTCCAAAAATATCCACTTCCTAATATGCAATTGTTTCCTCTAAATTATCTTCAGTCAATGTTCCAGTTTCCTGCATATCATAGTGGAAGGTAACACTGATTTAATTGTTTTATCATGAACCACAACTTCAAGAAGTCATCAGCAACATATATATAGTAAGTGAAAATACACACCTCTGAGGCTATGCTGTGGCAAACAAAAGTTATGCTAAAACAAGTTTAAACACAAACTTACGTTGAAATTTTACTTTTCATGTGCATTCATGCAAGGACAGAGAATAAGCAGAGATTTTAATTGCGAAGCTTTAACAGTTGTTTTAGAAAACTAAACCGAGGGAATTCATAATGCCGGTTGAGCAAGATATGAATCCATTTGAATTGCCCCTCCTCACCCATGATTTTGTCTACTTGAGTTGAACCATGTTGACAAAGCATCAAGAAATAGAAGTAAACCTTGGTCAGACTTTTATCGTAAAACTGTTATGGTACTTTGCATACATGTAATGCTTAGCTAGGAAGTTACATACAAGATCACTTAGTCTTTGTCGGGTAGCCATCAGTTGGTCATCCAACTTAAATTCAGGTTCCTCCATCGCATAAACAATCTTCCAACAAAAATTCTAGAGTTACCCAAGTAAAAAAGTTAACTCATCTATAGTAAGAAACAGTAAATGAAGAGCGGACCAGATCGGGGGCGTAGTAGAACAGGGAGATGGGCACTTGATTGTTTTGCATGAGCTTTCTAATCTTGCGACTGACCCCAACAGGTTGGAGCTTGATGGAGTAATGCCGGAAATCGATAACCCCCGTCTCTTTGTCGTATTGTAACAACAGAATCCTTTGACAGGTTGCCAGCTTAACCTACCATGTAAAATGCAATACCAAAAATAAGACACTAAGTTACATCATGAAGACATTGTCTGATACTTACAGTGTCTGGATCAATAACAGGGACCATATACCGAAAGAAGGTAACCAAACTCTTGAAAGGCTCGCCAAGACCAACGAAGCCGCTGAGTACAACCTGTCGAACCCATAAATTTCCACACAAAGGTAAGCTACCACGTAGCAATATCCTAATTTTTTAAAAATACAGCACCGTGGTATGTACGAGGTGAGTTCTTGAATATCTCTGGGGGCACCTCGGCGGCTGGGAGTTTGCGATGTCTGCTGTGAGAGCATACTCCTCTATCAAACGTGTAGGTCGGGCCTGCGGCGACTTCGCGGCGCAAGTGCGGCAAGCTCTTTGGGTTAGAAAGGATCAAGAAATGCGTCACACCCAATGGGCCGCCACGTTGACGAAGTCCTTGAGGTTGTTCCGCTTCTTCTCTGTCGAATGTTTCAAAATCGCGGCTCGTGAGCATGCCAAGAAACGATTACCCATGGATCGGTCTTTGTGACGAAGGAGGGCTCGGGATAGGAGGACCTTGAGATTGAGGGCGGTGTAGGGAGCATGAGCTTGCGGAGGTCCCGCTGGAGGTGGCGGGCGTGGAGGAGCTTGCGCGGGAGAAGACGGCTCTTGGGGATCTTGGCGCCGGTGACTGGTCCACGTTCTCCATGGCCGCTGCTACTTCGCGCCAAAGACGGCGGCATCTTCCATTTGCCCTTGCCCTTGCCGCCGCCGCGCTCTTCCTCTTCGCTCCGGCAAGAACCAGACGGGTCTGTCAACCCGAACAAAAACCAAGCAGACGAGGCCGTGCAAGGAAGGTCGAGGGGTCGAGAGAGAGAGAGAGAGCTCACGTTGTGGAACCGCGCCATGGTTAGGGTTCTTGGAGCAGCCGCTGCGTTCGGAGATGGGAGGGAGGGAGGCGATGCCGATGCGTGCAAGGTCGCGGATCTACACGCATCGCACAAGATCCGTCTCCAAATCAAACAACCGTGGAGTCCTACACATGAACGCGCGATCTAAGAGCCGGACACGAGATCCGTTCAATTTACCTGTTCATGCGCAGGGGGTAGAGCTCATAAGCTGGAGCACACGCATGTCCGCGGGGACCTTGTCCGCGGAGTGGGGAGGAGGAGGTGAGGGGAGCGGCAGCGCGGGGGAGGACGGGGGGAGCGGAGGCGCGGGGGAGAGGTGGAGATGGGGGAGCGGCGGCGCGGTGGAGGACGGGGGGAGCGGCGGGAGTGGAGGCACGGGGGAGGAGGCGGCGACGCGGGGTGGGGAGGAGGAGGAGGCGGCGGCAGCGCAAGGTGGGGGGAGGAGGAGGCGGCGGCAGAGCGGAGGGATGGGGAGGAGGAGCGGAGGGAGGGCGGAGGCTGCGAGGAGGCTGCGAGGAAACGTGGGGCCGAGCGCTGTGCGTGGGCGCGGGTGGGTACCGGTTCAATGATGTGCATGATCCAAATGATTTTGACCTTAGAATCTTCAATGAGTAAGAGAATAAGATTTGAGGAAAGATTCAAGTCATTCATTTATATGGAGTTGGATTACTTTGGTACACAAATCTGGGTGGACTTAGATTTGGCATGACTGTGGGGGTGGTTGAGGGGGTGGATTTAGTAAAGATAATTTTGGTGTATTATAGAGTAGGGTAGATATACCCTCACACCTAGGACATAGACACGGACACGGATTCAGACTCACGCGGCAGCCGCACACACATATACTGAAACGGATATGTATACGTATTCGTATACTCGGACTCGTACTCGGATACGGCAAGAAAACATAAACAAGATTACTTCTAACAATCACCTCCTTAATCTTGTTTCCCCATCTTTGATCACGTCGACCTTCTCTCTTGCGTCCACTTCTTCCTTGCATACCTGCCTGGGCTGGAGCACCTGCTCCCACTTTCTCCACGAGCATCTCCCATCATTGTCGTGTGCCATTGCTTTTGACCACTGTCCTCTACGCTGTGCTTCCTCCCGCCACCTTGGGACCCATCTCCGACTTCCTTCTGCGGACCGCGTGAGAGCTCCTCCCAAGCCCTTACTCGCCACGATCATACCTGCTGCATGTGGTCGGTGCCGACCACTCGAACCGTCGCTCCGCTTCTCTCCACCTGCATGCGCTCGTTTGGAGTTGGCTGCATGCCTGTGCGCACCTCCTGAGCCGCTCGCTTCGAGCACTGTGCCTTCTGCCTCATCTTGTTTCTTTGCCGACTCGGTCTCTTTCCTTGTTACGTCTTCTTGTGTGCTAGGCTTACCTCCTGCTGCCTCTGCACCTCGTCCATTGTCGGGACCCCGGATTTCCGAACCCGGACCCTCTGTGTAATACCGCACTAGTCCCAGATCACAGCTAGTGCACACAGTTAAACAGAAATGATTCATGACCAACAACGCATTTATTACAATAAGTAGAGTCATCGACCACAAGGTCTCATTATTACATTGGAGGTTTCAAGACCTCGCACAATCCAAACACAATGAAGCAAAGAAAACTCAAAGCGAGCCCATCAATATGCCACGAGCGATTGGTGGGAAGCGCGACCTAGTCCTCCTGAAGAATCCATCACACCACAAAGAAGCGATGAGTCGTAAACACCTTCTTGAGCTTCATGTTCTTCGAGGTTTATTTTAAGTGTAGCATGTGAGTACATAAAGTACTCCGCAAGTCTTGGGAAAAATACATAGATGCAAGGCTTAACAAAGGAAGGCTATATGGTTCTTTTGCACAAAGCAACATTTTAAATTTCAATTACTACTAATTATTTTGAAGGCATCCATTTAATAAAGTAAATGCTTTAACGAAAAGTAACATTAATTCTCTAGTGAAGGTTCCATCTACCAACACTAACTAACAACTTGAACAAGGTTAATCTGCGGGTTACTTCCACCCTCTCTGCTCCATCCGCCAGATACCCTTCCGAGAGTTCCTCCACTCTCGAATACAAAACTTTGATTTTAAAACCAAAACCAGAAACCTACCATGTGAATGCATTCCTTGCCCGCCCTTGACCGTAAGGCACGGCTATTCGAATAGTTTTACACTCTGCAGAGGTTGTACAACTTTACCCACAAGAGATAAATTATCCTAAAAGTCAACACGCTTCCTTTGGCATGAGACCCGGATAAAATATCACAAAGCCTTTACCTTACTCTAATCTAGCTAGATACCACCCGCGAGGTTTCACCGCAGTAGGCTAACCGCCCAACCAAGCCCCTCTTGCGCCATATGAGTACAAGAAATCCTGTCCCTCACTTGTGAATAACCGGTCCATCCTCGGCACCCACTTTCCACTGGTGGCACCTAAACTAGACTATCATAAGTTAGTCGGCTAGGTCGTACCCATATAGACTTGTGGTTGTACGGTTAATGCTCGATCGGACAAACACAAGCGTCGGTCCTTAATTGACTAGGGTGGAACATACACTTAACAAGATCTCGTGCGAATCGCACCAAGCCAAACCAACCATCCACCCTAATCTAAACCAACTTTCACATTTTATTTTATTTTAAAAGATCAGTGGCAACTCCAATTACCACTACATTTATAAACACAAAGGTTTCATAAACCATAATTTCCCATTTTCAAGAATTTCCAATGTATTAGATAGCATGACTAAGCATTATACTACTGACTACTATTCACAAGTGGTTATAATAATCTCATTAATGAGACAAAGGAAACTTCTAGGGTTACAATGGTACATGGCATTCAATCTCAAAGGAGGGTATAACAAAGTTGGATTAGCTAACACCTTAAGATTTGAACTAAGGTTTAATGTAAATGGCAATGCACATAATTTAAATTATTTAAAAACATTTCAAAATCATGGGTTCAAGATGATCAAAGGAGACTTGCCTTCTTGCAGGGGTTCGGGGTCTTCTTGTTGAGGAGTGGAGAGGTCTTCTTCAACGTTGGATTCTACGCACGAAGGAAAAGCAACAAAACAAATAAATTCAAATAAAAATTCAAACAAACTCAAAAATTCAGATGGAGGCCATGGTTGGATAGGTCATGATTTTAGATGAATTTAGAAATTTGAATGGCTGAATTTGGAGTTAAAATGAGAAAGCTATGCTTGTTTGAAGTTTTCAGTTTGAATAAATCCAGAAATTAAGAAATTTCTGACAGGTGGGCCCATGGAATATTCAATTTTAATCTTTTATTTTAATTCCGAGAGCCTGACGGTGGGACCCATCAACAGAGACCCTCTGCGGTCATCGGCAGTGGGACCCTCTGCCGCTGTCCTCATCTGCTTTGGTCATCGACAGTGGGACCCATCGATCTGGACCCACTTGTCGATGTCTTGCATGACGGGTGGGGCCCGATGACAGTGGCCCGCAGACAGACGGCCGCCACGCGGTGGGACCTACTTGTCGGCGCGGAAAATAAACGAAAACTCAACCCAGGCCACGGGCCGAGGGCTCGAACGCGCACCGGGAGTTAAGAGCGCGCTGTTAACCGTGGGAGGGGAGGCTTTGCCTACCCATATGGGGTAGCAAATCCCTTTGAGGGGTACCTTCGGTGGCCCGCGGCGATGGTCGGAGGCGGCGGCGCGCGCGGCGGGAAGGCCGGACGTGCTCGCCGTGCTGCGTGATTGTAATCTACGTGCGAAGGGGTTCGGTTGGAGTGGTTGGCGAGGTCCGGATGAACGGAGGCGGCCGGCGGCGAGCAGCGGAGGTAGCTCGGGTGCTCGGTGCGGCGGCGCTCCGGCGACGGAAGAGGTGGTCGAGGTGCTCAGAGATTCCGATGCTCGGAGAAGTGTAGAGGTGGCGCTACGGCTCGGGAGGTCCGAGGCGGCGGGAGAGCTCGTCGGAGTTAGGCGGGGCTCGCGGAGAAAAACCTGCCGCGGGCGTCTCAGGGCTCGGAGGAGAGATGGAGGGTGCTGGGTGATGGTGCGGGGAGAGGCGGAGGTCGAGGGGCTATTTATAGAGCTCGGGGAGGGGTGAGGCAGCGGGAATTCCTCGCCGAAGTCGCGGCCGGGGTTCGGTTTGAATTGGGGATGAGCCGTCGGAGTCGACGCGGAGCTCCGGGCTTTTAGGGGATAAGGAGCGCATCTCCCCGGGAATTCAAATCCCGAACGAATCGAAGATTGAGGCGAGTTCGGTAAGATTCGGTCGCGGTTTCTTCGGAGAGAGAGAAAGGAGGAGGAGTCCGCGCCCACGCGAGACGACGGAACCGACAATGGGCCCGCGATCGGCGAGAGCGGGCGTGCGGTGCGGATGGCGCCACGCAACCCAAAGGCGATCGGCGGCGCGCGCGCAAGTGGGAGGAACGCCGGATGGACGCCGGGATGGCGTGGCGTGCATCCGGCCGCCACGCGCCAGCGCGGGGAGGAGGAAGCGGGGTCGCCGACGGCCCGCCCGCTTAGCGCCGAGGGAGCGGCGCGCTGGATCGGCCGAGTGGCGACGTGGCGGTCTGGGCCGCCCACGCGCGTTACTGGAGGAGAGGGAAATTTTATTTTTCAAAATTGTATTTCTAATTTCGAAAAGGCTAGAAAATTATTTAGGCCTCGAAAAAATATGAAAATACCTCCAAAAATTCCAGAAAAATTCACGAAAGCTTCGGGGACATTTTGGACTGAATAAAATTATTTTCAACTACTGTTGGTATTTAATTTTCATAGTTTGAATTACCTTTTAATTTTTAAAATGGTTTTTAAATTCCAGAAAATTCAGAAAATCCAATAAAAGCCAAATAAAATCCAATTACTTTAAAATAATTAACTTGAATTTGAATTTTCCAAAAAGCAAATTTTTGGGATGTGACATCCATCTGTGCCTCTCTCCACCCAAACTTGTTTACAAGTGTTCAAAGGAACCTTGTACAACCGATTTGGAGATCTCTTCGCCTTCATCAACAAATTTCTGTTATTGTCATATACTTGCAAGAACTCATTCTCCAACACCACCTTGCACCCTCTCTCCATCATCTGCCCGAGACTTAGTATGTTGTTACATAAACTTGGTATATAATAGATTCCTGTCAACAACTTCTTAGCCCCGTTCCTACATTGTAGCATCATCGTCCCTTTACCCTTTATCTCCACCGTGGAAACGTCACCAAACTTGACCTTGCCCCAAACTTTCTCGTCAAGCTTGTGGAACATGGAGCGATCTCCCATCATGTGGTTGCTTGCTCCATTATCCAAGTACCAATGATCCGTGTGATCATGACTTCCTTCCTTTGTGCGTAGTTTTGGAACTACATTCTCCTCATTTAGTTCCACCATGACCGACTCCTTTTCAACATATGAGGAAAGAAGTACTAGCTCTCCGTCATCTTCTTATTCGTCTTTGGTAAGGTTCACCTCCCCATCCTTCTTCTTGCTCTTGCAATCCAAAGCAAAGTGCCCAAACTCGTTACAGTTGAAGCACTTTTTGTTACTGCGGCATCTTATCGCGTAGTGCCCATATTCGCCACATTTAAAGCACTTGACATGTGACAAATCATATGATCTCTCACCACCTCGTTGCCTAGCATTGTCTCCACGGCCACCCCTACCGCCTCGACCACTCTGGCCACCACGACCACGCCACCTCCCACGGTTGTATGAAGAGCCACGACCGTCTCTCGGATCTCCCCTTACTAGCAACGCCTGCTCATTGTGAGATCCTTGCTCCTAACGTGATTGAAACCCCTTCAGTAACTCCTCATGCGCCTTGAGAGATCCGGTGATCTCCTCTGTCTTCTTGTCCAAATCGGGGGAGTACATAAGTGTTATGACAACAGGTATGTACTTCTCCGGAAGCACGCATAGGTACTTCTTCACCGCCACAGATTCCTCCATCTTATCGCCAAGAGAGTTAATCTGATTGAACAACGAACTCAACTTGCCGGCGAACTCGTCCACCGACTGGTTTTCTTCCATCTTCAGATTCTCGAACTTGCTCCGCAAATTCTGAAGCCGCACCTCCTTGACACGATCAACTCCTTCGTGCATCGTCTGAAGCGTCTCCTACGCTTCCCATGCCGTCTCCTTGCCAATGAGTTGATGCATCATCGCGTCTGGCACCGCCTGGTAGATTAGGGCCAAAGCCGCCTGATCTACCTTGTCGTCCACCTCCTTGTCCTTCCCCTTCGGATCGACTGCGCACCAGACTCCCTGGGCGCGCATATTCGCCTTTATCTTCATTGCCTATACCGGGAAGTTGTCGACCGTCAGGAGAGGGTATTGGAGGGAGATTAACCCACCCTGAGCCTTCGCCTTGTCACCCATGCTCTGATACCACTTGTTACGATTTTCTTAATTCTTTGCTCTCGGATCACGTCGCTTAGATTGCTTCTGCCCTCGACGAGACTCGCGTCGATGCGACTCGCCTGGCTGCCTGTACGCGAGCGCTCGTGCCTCTTTGCTCTCCTGTGAAGTCTTCACGTGACATGCAAAGCATAATACGAAAGGCTGCACGCTTGATATTTCTCCTGAGCCAAACAGATCCCCTCTCTCTCCTTTATTACTCAATCTGCTGCTAACTTTTTCTTCTCACACGTTGGCTTTCTACTAACTTCTCTTATCTGCACTCCTTGCTTTTCCTCACCTCAACCACGTACAATACCATGCATATATATACCCTCACACCTGGGACATAGACACAGACACGAATTCAGACTCACGCGGTAGCCGCACACACATATGCTGAAACGGATATGTATACGTATTCATATACTTAGACTCGTACTCAGATACGGCAAGAAAACATAAACAAGATTACTTCTAACAGGATGCACACGACGGCAGGAGGACAGTGGTGTAGGTGAGAGCTGACCAAACCATCGAGAAGGCCTCTTTTCCTTTGCAGTACGTGATCTGAATTCTGAAAAAGAATGTACAGCTTGGACTAGGTTATTGGGCATAGACCAGAGAGAGAGCTAGATAAACGATGCTGTTACTTGCCTAGAACTTGCCTTGAGCCTTGGTCTACAAGCAATAATGTAAAATTGTTTGTCTCTTGACGAATGGGGAGAAACTCTCGGTTTCTTACTGAAACAAACAGGGGAAAAAATCATTGCAATGCTGCCGCATTACGACCTAAACCCAGACAAGCAGTTCTCGAAGAAGAATGGGGAAAAAAAAGCAGACAAGTGACATGTTGCCGGCAACCAATCAAAATGACAAGTTCCAAACATTCCACAAAGGCTCGATTACGGAAGCAGGGGATTGAATAGTACTACAAAGCTTTGGAAATCAACTAGACTAGTGCCAGAAATAGAATTGAGAGCATGTTGGAGTATGACATTTCAGTTGTCCACGTCGGAGCGCGCGGTAGTTAGGATGGCACTGTCATTGTTGCCAGCCAGAGCAGCGACTGAAACATTAAGGAACGCGTACATAGACGTACAGGAGGAGGAGGAGGAGGAACCCCCGGAGGTTTGGTTGGTCTTTGGATTCTTGTGCCAGATGCAGCCATCGGCAACGATTACGAAGCTTTCAGTTGAAAACAAGAAGCTGCGGACGCTGCTTCGGCTCGGCGTAATCTATGGTTTATCCTCTCCGATCGCTCGCAGCTGGAAATAGTAGTAGCATGTGCAGTTTTGTACGGTGACATCATGCTGTGGGTTTTTTATCTGATGATAAGAGCGTCGGAACCCTGAAGAACTTGTGCTGCACTTTGTTTCCTCGAGAGGAAAATTTTGTCGCACTTCTTGTGTGCTTTATATGGTTTGAGGTTTCCATGCGAACGGTGTGAACTGAAGCGGCCTGAGTCGGGAGACAGGGTTACGGAGTTATATACGACCTCACCCGTTAAAGTTTAAATTCTAATACTCATCTTTTACACATATGAATATGTTTCAATAAAAATTTTATAACGTCATGAATTTATCTCCAGCCTCCATTTATTTAGATATATGTTAAAAAAAACTTACATGTATACTGTGGTGTGCGTACGTATTTGTCTTCCTTGTGATTGTAATCGGGAAAAAAAAAAGCGGTCTGGGCCACTCGTGCGGAATCGCATGATCCACGACCCGCCTCGGTTGCCTCTGACCTCAGAGGAATTGGTGCAAGCGAGGCCCATCTAGGTCAAAATTGTTTTTCCTCAAAAAGATAAAAATACTGGTACGTCCAACTCAAATCATATCAGTCCTCCAAGACGAACTGGGCCGCTAGATTTCCACCCCCTCTCTTGTTTGGGCTGCTTTACGTAGGCCCGCCTAATTCCGGATGACCACCTCCACTATACAACTAAGGCTATAAAAAAAACTTAAGGCTCGCGAGCTAATCGAGTATAGCTCGTTCTAAGCTTGATTTGAGCTCGGACTAAACTTTTAATAAGCCAAACTCGAGCTCGTGAGTTTCACCAATCTGAACTCAAATAGTTCGCGAGTCTCAATTCGAGCTTAAATAGTGATACATATTAACTCTTACCGAGCTTACTTGAGTCGAACTCGAGCTCGATATTTTTTCATTGTTGAAATTTTTGTGTATATTTGAATTATTTTGATTGTTATCGAGTTTAATCGAGCCGAACTTGAACTTGAACTTTTCTTATTGTTGAAAATTAGTGCATAATAAATTATTTTAATTATTATCGAGTTTCAACGAGTCGAGTTCGAGCCCAAGTCCAAACTCGGACCCCAACTTGAACTCGGCTCAAGTCTCTATTAGCTTGAGCCTGGAAGGTTAGGCTCGCTCAAGCTCAACTCGTTTACAGCCCTACATATAACCAGCGATGAGCGTTGTTGCCACTCGAACTGTCTTCCCTTGTCTTTGTTCAGTTTTCAATTTCGGTGAAAAAGTGCCCACCCCTAGTCAGACCTCTAGGAGCTAATTTCTTTGAGATTTTTTGTTCTTATGTGATTAACTTTGGATTTTTGGCTGTGGATTTGATTCTCAGCAACTCTATAATTATTTAAAAAGAAAATCCAGAATACTTAAAAAAATTAATCGGCGCCATTCACCCCCTCTATGGTCTTTTCGGTCCTACACTTTTTCTTTCAAAAATACCTGCTATTTCACATGCTCTATGCATCTGAAGGTATCAATCTTTCTTGTATCAAAAATGGAGTGCGAGGGCTAATGCAAAGTCCTTAATTCAGAACTTTGCAGGCGCCAAATAGAGTTGCTCTACCGTCCCTGAAGAACTGTCATAGTCATGGTGTTCCTGGAGTTCTGAATATCGTCTCCCATCTCGTCTATTTCACAACTTCTTTGTGCGAAATATGCGGGCTGATTTGGTGTTGGAAGAGATGATGATGCGCTTCCATTCTCCAAGATGGACACAACAGATGACATGAGTGGCCTGCTGCTTGGGTTGTCCTGAACGCACAAGAGCCCGACGTGGATGCAAAGCAAAACTTCATCCAATAAACAGCTCTCCATGATGGATGAGTCTACCAGATAATGTGGCTTCCCTTCCTTCCATAGGTTCCATGCCTGAAATAAACACCCAAGTCAATCATTAATTTTCTAAGACGAATAACAAATCAATGATAAGCTGGATTGTACTAGAGTTTCAGACCTACAATCTTGACAAATTCAGAAACGTTTATACTTACACCGGCTATAAGGCTTGGAAACTCCACGAAGCCATCAGTACTTATCCTGACACCACTTACTATCTCCAAGACCAGAACACCGAAGCTATAGACATCAGACTTGACGGAAAAGATGCCCTCCTTTGCATATTCAGGAGCTATGTAGCCACTAATTAGACCATTTTAGATGTGAGAATTGTTAAATGCCAATCAAACTCAATCATATGCTAAATTAAGAACACGCATACAAAGTACTACTCACTATGTTCCGACAACTCGCTTGGTATTCTCCTTTTGCTGGTTTTCGCCAAAAATCTTTGCCATACCAAAATCTGCTATTTTGGGTCTCATCTCTGCATCCAGCAAAACGTTACTCGCCTTGAGATCTCTATGTATCACTGTCAATCTTGAATCTTGATGAAGGTAAAGAAGTCCCCTAGCAACGCCTTTGATTATCCCAAATCGTGTCGGCCAATCTAGCAGTGATTTTCTAGCACTGTCTGCAAGGAACAACAATACTATATGAAGGTTATGCCCACTTTATTGTAGCGTTTTTCAGCAACTTCAGTTGTGATGACCAGAACATACCGAAAAGAATAGCATGCAAGCCTTTGTTAGCCAAGTACTCATAAATCAGCAACTTCTCAGCTCTCTCGGTGCAGCATCCAAGAAGTCGAACCAAGTTTCTATGTTGCAATTTGGCAATCAAAATTGCTTCATTTTTGAACTCCTCTATTCCTTGTTCAGAATCCTTGCTGAGCCTTTTGACAGCAACCTCTTGACCACTCTCTAATGTTCCCTTCCCAATTGTAAAAGAACAAGTGAGGTTTGAGTATAATTATTCATGAAGTTAAATGGAAAAGGCTATTACCGAATACAACTAGTACCTTGTAAACCTTGCCAAACCCTCCACGTCCGATCATACATGTTTTGGAGAAGTTGTTCGTTGCAGTGATAATATCGCTGAATCCGATAGATGGAATTTCAAGATCTTGTGTAGGATTTCCTCCTCCAAGTTCACTTAAGTGACTTTCATTCCTTCTTCCGTTGTCTGTAGAATTAATGTCGTGAGCATCTCATCTCCTATAAGATATTTAAAACTAAAATGAAGAAAAAGATAACTGTACCTTTGAACTTACAGAACCATACAAAGAAAATGCATGTGAACATCAAGACGCTTGCTAACACTGGTAGTACAATTTTTACAGCATTTGTCCTTGCCCTTCTACCTGCACAAATACAGGGCAAAGTTTTATGAACAAATGCAAGAAGATACTGCCTTTTGATACAAATTAATACAAAGAAATGCATGTGAGCCAACTGATATGCGATTTCAAGCAACGACGGATGATACGAATGCATGCTAATATACAATACTAATGCTGTGATGCAAGATTTTTTTACCATTCTTAAGAGGTAACAAGCCATTCATTGAGCTAGTATCAAGAGGTACCAAGCATTTACCTGTGAAACCTGCAGGAACGCGGAGGTAGAGCGTCTCAGCGGCGGCACCCCAACGCTCGCCTATCATCTGCGTGTCGACAAGCTCCCCCACCCACATCAAACACCGCGTCACATTCCCCTCGGCTTTGCTGCTGCGCAGATTCGCGTAGGCGTACGCCACGCACGAGCAGTTCTGGGCGCACTCCGCCGCGCACTCGTCCGAGCTCCGGTTGCCGAGGAGCAAGAACTTGTCCGGCACCTTCATGCTCCGCAACGCCAAGAAACCATTCCCGCCGCCGCACGGTAGCGCCTCCTTTCGCCGGCACCCCTGCGAGAACCTGCCGTCGCTCCACTCCCCCCTGCTCGCCGGCTCGAAGCCGTCGAGGCACTTGCACGTCGGGACAGCGTCCGTGAGGTCGCAGTAGCCGTACGGGCCGCAGTAGCCGTACCGGCTGCACCCACGGGACGGCCACGCTCCGAGCGTGGCCCACTCCGACGAGTTGCTGTTCCAGCTCAGGAGCTGGTACTTGCCGGAGTTGCTTATCACGTACCGCGTGGGCGGGGCGCCGTCGGAGACGGTGAACGTCATATAGATCTCCTCCTCCGTGTCGACGATCTGCAGGTAGATGACCGTGCCGGTGTCGGCGTGGTACCTGCTGCTGACCATGTACCCCGTCCAGACGGAACTGCGCCAGTACGGACGCGACCCGTTCCACATGAGGAGCTGGAGGGACGTGTCCGGGTCCATGCCATAGGAGAAGCTCCCCGGCGTTGGATCATCAGGGCCCTTCCAAGACACCAAGCGCACGCCGGCGCGTGCCCTGTACTTGGTTCGGATCTTCATAGTGGGGAGGATCGTGTCGGTCGGGTGCTCGAAGCTCTGCCATAAGGTGGTGCCGTTCGGTGCCCGGAGGACGAGGTTGCCGGTGTTCTGAAGCACGGCTGCCGGCGGCGAGGACGAGCTAGGCGCGACGGTGGCGACGTTGGCCGTCCAAACAACGCGGCCGTCTCCATCGGACAAGACGAGGTTGGAGTCGTTCGTCAGCGCAAGCGTTGGGGCAGAGTACGCACCAGAGGAATGGTTGGTGATCGGGGTTTCCCGGTTGGCCACCCACACCACGGTGCGCCCGGGGATGTTGTTGTACCATATGCCGAGGTACTGTCTGGCCGGAGTGGAGTTGCGGGGGGAGAAGAAGCCCAAAGCGAAGGCGCCGCCGTCGGACACGACGGATTGGCCGGGAAGGAGTGGCTTGCCGACGGCTAGCTGGTCGCCGGCCGGTGCGCACAAGCGCGGCAAAAGAAGGAAGAGGAGGAACGCTGTGCAGGTAGAACGTGGAAAATCCATTGATAAGGTTTTTTCCTCTGCCAGTACGGTACAAAAAAGGAACAGTAGTTTAAGGTGCAGATAGAATGGCTCTACAGACTGCAGTGATATATGGAGATATCAAGTACCTTGAACCTTTGTCTGCAGCTGCGACTATCTTGACATTTCAGAGTTTCAGACAACGTTGGAGCTTGACATTTCAGCGGTCATCTTCAAAACGGCACTTGTCATTTGTGCCGACGTGCTGGTGTAGTGGCAGGTAAAATAACAAATGGATTGAAGAACTGGTTCTATCTGTATGAGTTATGCACAATGCAATCTTCCCCCAACAACTGCGTTGATTTCTGCTTAGGAAGCTAGGCACGATGGTGCAACCAAGCTCCGGCGAATTGGTTGGTGACTAAGTATGGAACAGTGGTTTCTGACTCTTTGACATATGCTTGCTGTTCAAACTGCGCGTAAAAGTTCCAATGTTCTCAACTATACAATCTTGAACACTAAAAATTAGAAAACGTGGTTAAATCGAAGTTTCTAAGGACACTTCCGTTTCGGATTTTTTTTTCAGTTATGCTTGGCTTACTGAAAAAAACTGGTTTAGACATAAAATTAATCATTTGATACGCTTTCTGAAACCGAACGGAATTTTCCTAGACTTTGACCTTGCAGGCTTGCTCCAATTTACTCCACTGTCATTCTGACGACTCGAATTTAGACTTGAACGCATACTTTTCTTGTATTCACTTCTTCACAGACATAAGCACCATATACATGAACGTGGGCCACATGGGCCAACACGAAACCCATATGTTCAACACTCACTCTCAAGACGAGCGATAGATATCTATCATCCCTATCTTATCATATGCGACAAACACTCCTTAGTTCCTAATCCCTTTGTTAGACAATCGGCTATTTGTTCTCCGGAGGTTACATGACTCAACTTAAAGGTGTCCTTATCAAGTCTCTCTTTGATGAAGAACCGATCTATCTCCACATGTTTCATTCGGTTGTGCTGAATTGGATTATTTGCAATATTGATTGTTGACTTATTGTCACACCAGAACTTTAACGATCCACATATTAGTAACCTCAACTCCGATAGAAGACCTCTCACCCACAATATTTCACACAAGTATATTGCTATAGATCTATATTTTGTCTTGACCGTTGATCGGGACACCAGCGATTGCTTTTTGCTCCTTCAAGATACTAAATTTTCTCCCACAAAGACACAATACCCCAATGTTGATCACCTATCATCAAAGCAGTTAGCCCAATCAGCATCACAATAGCCATCAACATCCAGGTGATCATTTCTTTTGAACCATAGGCCTTTCCATGACTTTCCTTTAAATATTGTAGGATTCGATGAGCTATTTCCATATGTCCACTCCTAAGATCGTGCCTATAGCGGCTCACAACACTCACTGCATAGGAAATATCAGACCTTGTGTGGCACAAGTAAATAAGGCGACCAGTAAGCCTTTGTAACTCTCCTTGTCAACTGGATCTCCTGATTAAGCACATATCTTATGGTCTTGATCAATTGGTGTCATAGCAGCTCGGCATCCAAGCATTCCTATATCACTAAGAAGATTCAAGACATATTTTCGTTGTGAGAGAACTATCCCTTTAGGGGACCTCACGATTTCAATGCATAGGAAATACCTCAGCTGTCCTAGATTCTTAACCTCAAACTCCTTGCTCAGTCTCTGCTTCAGTTGCGACATCTCGATGGCATCGTCTCCTGTAATGATGATGTCATCCACGTATACTGCAAGGATTGTGGTGTGATCCCTTGAGTGACGATAGAACACAATGTGATCCTCGTTACACTACCTTAGCCTATACACACATAGCACGACAGAATCGATCAAACCATACCCTTGAAGATTGTTTAAGCTCATATGATGACTTCCTCAATCTGCAAACTTTCCCCTTAGTCTGAGGTGTACCATAGCCAGGTGGAATCTCCATGTAAATCTCTTCCTGAAGATCACCATATAAGAACGCATTCTTCACATCAAGTCAATATAAGAGCCAATTACGACTTGCTACATATGATATCAACGTTCTCACTGTACTCATTTTTGTCACTGGTGCAAAGGTCTCATCATAGTCAATTCCACAAGTCTGATTATAACCCTTTGAAGGGATCCTAGCTTTGTATCGCTCAATCTTCTCATTTGGGTCTTACTTCACTGTGTAGATCTGCTTGCAATTAACCACATTCTTCCTTATTGGAAGAGGTACAAACTCCCAAGTCTTATTTTTTCTCTAGAGCTACCAATTCCTTCAACATGGCCTTGCGCCACTTGGGATCTTGCTTCGTAGCTCTCCAATCAGTTGGGATTACCATAGATTGTAGTGAAGCAATAAATGCTTTGTACTCTACTGATAGAAATTCATATGACATATAGTTTGCCACATCATGCTCGAAGCCATCTTAGAGGAGGTTTCTTTGCCCCAGCTCATGTTCCTTCCTCGGCAATAGGTAGATCCGTGGAATTATTTGTAGCGCATGACTCATCACTAGATAAGTCATCACCTTCAATAGTCGCTGGACCCTATTGCTGCCTCCTTGAATACACCCGTAGATTTTCTTCATTATTGACCCTTCTCCACTTACCATCAGCACCTTCGACAGCCGCTGGAACCTGTTGTTGCCTCCTCGAATACACGCTTAGATTTTTTTTCCTCATTGACCTTCTTCACATATCTCCCCCATAGAACATGAAAATGAACCAACCGCTCGTAGATAAAAGGAATCTATTTGAAAATGTAATTGTAACCTCTTTAGAGCAACTCCAAGAGATTAGCCAAAAGAAGTATCTAAATTTAATGATTTAGTTATTCTCTAAAATGAATCTCACCCAAAAAACAAGGCTACTCCAACATGCTATCTAAACTAGAGGGCGCGCGGTGGGTCGCGTACGCGTGGGAATGGGGCGCAGCGTGCGGGAAGGAAACGCCGACCACGCCAAGAGGCTGGATGGTGAGCGAGGTAGGCTATCCAAAAATAGTGAGCGAAGGAGGAGGGATGGAGAACTACTAAATTTGGAGAGTCATTTACAGAGTCTATTGGAGACGTTTTTTCTCCAATAATAGCCAAATTTACCTTTAGAAAATGATTTAGCTATTCTCTTGGAGTTGCTCTTAGTGGCTAGCGAGAAGCGATTGTGCTTTGGAGTCGGTTTAATTGTTTAATGGAATCCCACATATTTCATATAAAAAAGGGAATGTGAATTTTAAACTCTTATCCAAATTAACACCCCACCGTATATACCGCCCGTGCACAATGTCCGGTCGCATATTCTTGTACACACAGATACGCTCGCACGTATGGACTAGATTCGAGTCGAGGACATCCGGATAAATGCGTACCCACCACCTATGACATGTGGGCCCGAAAAAATTCGACCACGTATCGTAGATTTACGAAATGCCAAAACTGCCCCCTCCAAGAAGCACAGCACAGAAAGCGCACCGTAAAAACTCCCGGCTCAGCCCAGAACGACCCGTCTCCCACCTATGACATGTGGGCCCCGCAAACTCAGACCGCCTTGTCCACGAAGCAGCAACCGGGTGCTAGGCAGAGATCACGTAGAGGAAGCATTGGCCGGCAGGCCAATGGGAGGCGAGCGCACGGATCGGTGACGTGGCCAAAAACTTCAGATCCCGCGCAAACTCTCACCGTCCCCGCCTACAAAAGCCGCCGCCCCCCACCCCGTTCCCCTCCACTCGCATCCCGCACGAGCGCCCGCCCAATCCCGCGAACACAACCGCCCAAATCCCCCACCTCGTGCGCCAATCCGAAGGTATCGGGAGTTGGAAATCTAGATCAGTTCTTCGCGAGTTCGATTCGATTCTGCAATGCTGTGTTGGTTGTTTCTAATCGTTTCGATCTGTCGGTCTCGTAGGTTTCGAGATGAAGGCCAAGGCGAGGTCCAGCACCGGCGACTCCAGGTTAGGATACGATCCGCTCGCTCGCTCCATTCTGGTGGTTTTCTCGAGTGTTTTCTGCTGTTTTGCGGTGGTTTTTGATTCGAATTTGGTTGGGTTCTCTTGTTGGTGGTGCAGGCTCTCGGTGAGGAAGACCAAGGCCGAGAAGGATCCGAACAAGCCCAAGAGGCCCCCGAGCGCGTTCTTCGTGTTCATGTGAGCCTAGATCCGCGAGGTTTTTGCTTGTTTTTTTTCCCGCGTTGCTTTCGGGGTTTGGCGTTCTGATCGATTTGTTGTTGTTTTTTTTCCCGCAGGGAGGAGTTCAGGAAGGACTACAAGGAGAAGCACCCCAATGTCAAGCAAGTCTCCGTGGTAAGCATCGTCTTCCGCTACACCCTCGCCGTTCGAGCTGTTGCGCTGGTTTGGTTGTGGAATTTGCGTTTCTGATTCGGGTGGTTTGGTGAATCGCAGGTTGGCAAGGCCGGTGGTGACAAGTGGAAGTCCCTGTCTGATGCCGTGAGTTGCTTCCTTCCCGTTGCACTCTTGTACCGTTTGATGTCCAGTTAGTTTTGATCTGATTTGCTGTTTGGATGGAATGTTTCGCGTGCTGTACATGTCTCGTGGTTACTTGTATTGCTCCTGTAGATCTATAAATTGTTGATGCCTAGCGCTATCCCGATTTGTTTGGTCAGTCCGTCAGTGTGGTGTTTGCGCGGATTCGAGACGGTTTTTATTCAAATGCGTGCTTCCTGCATTCGAATTTGCGCACCCGTCAGGTTTTAATTTCAAAATAGGGTGGTTCACTTGTATGCGCGGTTTTGATCCGGTGGTTCAAATTTGGGGATAGCGTTCAGGATTCAACCTTGGGATTTGCTTGCTCGCAGTGTTGGGCAAGTGGTTCAAAACTGGGGATGGTAGTTTTGACTTTATGCGGCTTGCTGTTTTGAATTCACCTCAACTTTGGGGGCAGTGTTGCTCGTGCAGTTTTGGGTCGATTGATCAAAATGTGGATCCGCTTAATTCGAATCGATCTGCTACCATTTCGCTCTTCTGGTGTTTATTCCTGGATTGTTAAATGGAGATGTGCTTGTTGTGCTCTACTAACATTTGAGCGTTGAAATGCAGGAGAAGGCCCCCTACGCGGCCAAGGCCGAGAAGCTCAAGGCTGAGTACACCAAGAAGATGGACGCCTACAACAAGAAGCAGGTACACCACTCTCTGCAATTCTCACACCGTGCCTGACACTGCCGTCGAATTCGAACCATGTGAGATGGGCATTGGAGTGACATGTGCGCTTTGTGGCACTTGCATTGCAGGCAGGAGGCCCGGCAGCGTCCGGCGACTCGGACAAGTCCAAGTCCGAGGTGAACGACGAGGATGAGGGCAGCGTGGAGGTGAGACCCAACCGCCACTGATACTTGTCACTGCTGCTAACTTGTGTTCTGAATTCTGATTCCATCCTTGCTGATGCAAATGTCTGAAACTGTTCGCGCAGGGAGACGAGTGATGGAGCCTCTGACCAAGCTGCAGCAGGGAAGCCAGACGTTGTTGCTAACCGGACGTTGTTGCTGTGGCTGCTCCTTGCTGGTGTTCTGATGTTGCCTTTAGGTTTAGTTCTAGTACCCTCCCTTCCAGGTCGCCAGGATGGATGCCCCCCTTCGTCTTGAACGTAGTAGCTCTCTCATCTCATGTCGTCCTTGGAGTGACACAGTCTCTAGTTTCCTAGGGTTCGCTCGCTTCGGCACTTGACCATCGCCTGTCTGTCTGTACCTACCAAGTATCTGTGTCCTGTTTTAAAACCTCAGATCTCAATAGATGATGGTGCCAAACTGTTAATTGCTGCACAAGAATACGGTCTCTTGCTTCCGAATCTCTTGTTATGTTTGTTTGTTTGTTTACTTGTGGTTTGCTTTGGTCTATCTTGTGACGTGATGTGACGTTTCTGGAGTTAGTCTGATTCTTCCTTTCCTTTTCTTGGCCGCAATAGTTGAAACGAATGGATCACACCTTTCAACATAAACAGATAAAGATGGTTGAAATGTGCTCGGCAAGTTCTGTTCTGTTTATGTATCTGCCTGCTTTTGCTCTGTTGATTTTGGAGTTTGTTAGATCTATTCTGGAAGCTGACATGTGCTATTGTACATGTTCTGCTGGGAATTGTAGTGAAATTTCTTGACAAGAAGGTTCTTTGCTTATCTGTTGCCTGGTGCCGTTGGCTCAATTCTGGCAGTGTTGCCTTGGTACTACTATTGCAAGCCATCGTGGTGGACTCGTGCTGCAGAAACATTATCTATGATTTGATGCAGCGTCAGCGCACAGTATTGAAGCCACTCTTGAGTCGAAGAGAGACGAAACGTGTCAAGTTGTCAAAAGCTCAAGTATCTTCTCTATGAACACGAACGCTGAAAGGTGTGATGCATTCGTCAGAAAAAGGAAAAGAAGGCTGGTGTCGTCCTTGTTTGGCACTTTTAGTCAAATCAATGAACAATAATGTTAATCTGTACCTATCATCGTAAGCTGCTTCCGTAGCATAGTGGTAGTGCGTTCGCTTCGTAAGCGAAAGGTCGCGAGTTCGATCCTCGCCGGGAGCTTTTTTTGTATTTCCTTTTCCATTTTGTGTTGGCCTTCTGTCAGTTTTTTCAGTGGTGCATCTGTGCAGTTCAAGCTTCCAAAGTTAGCAGACACAAAGCACTGAAGTGCAGATCCGATCTTGTTTTCCCAAGGGATTTTTTATTCACCAGACAATTCTAAGGGTTGTACTGAATTTCCATGCCATTGCAAATGCCGCCCTTAAAAAAGAATGGTAGCAAAAACAATTTCTTGTATCGAAACCATCCATCTCGACTAACAAAAGGAGAAAAAAAATATCTATCCATTATAAACACGTGTGTATTTACATCATACATTACATCGTACTGCCATGCACTTTACATTTCACTCCAACTCACAAGGAAGCCTACTGCGCTTATCCATGTAGAACATTGGAGACATGCCGCAGGACATACTTTCCGATGCTTCAAAGCAAAGAACGGACCCTGAGTCCCATCTTACTAAATCACTGATCCTCCATATTACGCACCAGCTGTGAATTGTGTTCGGATGGGCCGTGCTTTGGGCTGCCAAGTGGCCGGCAGGTGATGGGCGGCGGCACTGGGAGTAATAAGTGCGTGATACGGCATTAGGGCCGGTGATTAGCGGTGAAAACGGATTTTCGATGATCCGGATAATTTTTGAATATAGATTCTCTCTGTTCGGATATTTATTGGATGGTATCGGATCGTAAAATGAATATAGAGTTTTTTTGTTGGATATGAATACGAATTCAGCAGCTCATTATCCGTTGAATACGAATTATCCGAATATCCGTAGCATATATCCTTTATTTCAATCCAATCCATTTACATGATACTTTAGTAGCCCATTATACATTAATATATATAATGTCACGAGGTGGTCGGGCTCACGCTGGAGCACATGGAGATCAAAGGTGGTTGACGCGTGAAGAAGCTACGAGATGTGCTATCCTAAAGGCTTCTATACGTGATGAGTTAAGAGTTATGAAAGATGTCTATAACTTAGAAGGTTTAGAGTTTATGGAAAATCCGTGTTTGAAAGGGTTTCGGGTCCCTTGATTTTTAGAACGGATAGAGTTTGATGTCTGTGTTTAATAAGGACACGATTTGGGGCGTTAGCCTATAAAAATAGGGAGAGTCTAAGGGTTAACATAGGACTTTTGGTTGCTTTGATGGCTGCTTTTGTGTTAGGGTTTGAGAGGTGCTGTAAGGGTACTTTGTAGCCACAAACATAATATAGAAGTAAAATATTTGATTTGATTTGAAAGAAAGAAATTGCCAATGACGTCGTCTTATTGTGTCAATCGAAGTGTGACTTCTTCTCTAAATCCTTGGTCGACGTGCGTTGAGTGGTGGCTGTTGTCGACCGAAGCACAACAATGTGTGACATATTCAATTCTCAATCGGCATCGTTGTTTCAAGTACGAGAAGTGAGCACCGGCATCCTCGGCTTCTCATGTGTTGGCTCATGTGTTCGGTTCTCGATTGAAACACCATTTGTGTTGCTTTGCCTTGATTGTTTGTTCTTGTTTTCATAGGTTTTGACAACTAGAAAAGAGTGGGGTTAAGAAAAAATGAAAAAGCTTTCGTTAAATGCTGCAATCATTCACCACCGTTATGATGGTTGTATGTTCTTTTTATAATGACTTTTGATTGCTATTAGGACTTGGGAATTTGCAAGCTACAGTTTTTTTTTTTTTTGCAGGATGGCACCTTTGCTATGAAGTGGACTTCTTTTTCTCCCGAGAGGACGGTCCTCAAAAACCGGTGCACCGTCTGAAAGGACGGCCTACAAAAAATTGGCCCAAAAGATGGTTCTCTCTCTACTTTTGTTTACAACACACTGTCTGTCTGTCTGTCTACCTGATGTCAAGGAGCGAAGAAGGATAAGAGTTCAAGAGCAATGTGTAAGGAGGGATGCTATAAGCACAATTGTTTATGCATCCATGTAGCAATAGCACGTACAAAATGAAATCGCTTCCATTACCAGTTGCAAGGCGCGCGGGCCTCACCGAGAGATGTGCACAACGCAGCCTTACCCAACGACACCACAGCATGTACAACGAGAGATTTATTTTACACGACAGAAGGAAAAAAAAAACTTGCACACCGCGGCGCATCCACCATCATGCACCTTGTCACATGCTCAGTTCGACGGCGCGACGGTGAGCGTCGTCGCGCGTTCGCTTCATTTGCCCCCGACGGCGAGGAGCTCGACCAAATCCCCCGGCGCCACGTTCAGCGCGGCCTCCACGGCCTGCGGCGTCATGCTGCCGAGCACCGAGCCCTTTCAGTCAAGCACTCCACCATGGATCTGCTATGACAGTGCACTTATATCTTTTCAACTAAAGCTTATGATTAAAAATTTTGAATTTTAGATTATTTGTAAGAGACGGTATATAGAGAAAAATAGTCACATGCAATTTTAGCTGTTATAACTGAATTCGATATGGTTTGTACTACAATCTATTTATAGACATCACTTTTAAAAATGTATCATTTAAAAACTAGTTACTATAATAAATATAAAGCAAAGTCTAAACCAAGTGATCCCGAACCCATCCATTACTTACCTGGGGCTTTCCATCAGCGATCGACACCCACTCCATGCCGCCCGAGCCCGCGACAGCGAACCGCGGCACGACGAACAAGCTGCCCGCAGCGACCTTCGCGTCCAGCAGGGTCGCGCCCCTCGTGCCAGCGATCTGGACATACAGGTCCAGAAGCTCAAAAGCAACCCCCCCCACCGGCCAAATTTGTCAGACTGGTAATACTGATAGATAAGCTACATTTGCTTGTTCTAGATGTTACCATATGATCACTAGTAAAGTAGAATGTATCAAAAATGACAAAAATCAAACCAAAGATTCAGTTTGGAGATGGAATTGCGGACTGTGTTCTGCTCATATAACTTTTAACCTTTTTGAAGCAACATTTTTAAAACAAAAATCTCTCTTGCTGAGAGGAGAGAGCTAGCAAAAAACAAATATGAAGAAACTAAAGATAGATTCGGGGTATGTGAAAGTTGGTCGTGCTCTAGTTACGCAAACTACAGCGCTTATGAGGGCTGAAATGAACTTCTTTCCATCGAATTGGTCTAAACTGGTACGCTCCCTCTGAAAGATAACACAGTAGCCAAAAAAGTTGGCGCTAGCTCGTTGAATTTTTTGTACGGATAATCCATTTTTTATTCGAAATTACATAAATATACCCGCGGGAAATTTTTTTTACAAAAATAGGATCCAGTCGCCCAACCATTCGGCGATTGCAAATAAGTCGCACAACTGTTGGGCGACTGCATATCAGTCGCCCAACCGTTGGGCGACTAAGGGTGGATATAAGGCCGCACTCGGCCGCCGACCGACTCGTCCACTCTCTTCGGTGCGCAGAGAAAGAGAAAGAGAGGGAGAGGAGGAGAAGAGGGAGGGGAGAGAAAGAGAGGGAGAGGAGGAGAAGAGGGAGGGGAGAGGAGGAGAAGAGGAGAGGGAGTGCGCGATTTTCAGGTAATTTTTTGTGTTATATTTTTTGTTAGTGTAGAAAATTAGTTTAGAAATATACTTAGTGTAGATAATTTAGTTTAGAAATATAGTTAGTGTAGATAATTAGTTTAGAAATATAGTTAGTGTAGATAATTAGTTTAGAAAATTAGTTAGTGTAGATAATTAGTGTCGATAATTTAGTGTAGAAAGATAGTTAGTGTAGATAATTTAGTGTAGAAAGATAGTTAGTGTAGAAAGATAGTTAGTGTAGATAATTAGTTTAGAAAATTAGTTTAGAAATATAGTTAGTGTAGATAATTAGTTTAGAAAATTAGTTTAGAAATATAGTTAGTGTAGATAATTAGTGTCGATAATTTAGTGTAGAAAGATAGTTGTGTAGATAATTAGTGTAGATAATTAGTGTAGATAATTTAGTTTAGAAAATGTAGTTTAGAAATTTAGTGTAGAAAATGTAGTTTAGAAAATTAGTTTAGAAATATAGTTAAAAAAATAGTTTAGAAAATGTAGTTTAGAAATTTAGTTTAGAAAATGTAGTGTAGAAAATTAGTTTACAAATATAGTTTACAAAATAGTTTACAAAATGTAGTGTAGAAAATTTAATGTAGAAATTTAGATGTAGAAAGTTTAGTGTACAAATTTAGATATAGGAAATTTAATATTGAAATTATTGTATAAATTTAGATGTAGAAAATTTAATGTAGAAATTATTGTACAACTTTTGCGGTATGACTCGTCTTTGGGCGTGCCTCCGAGTGGCGACGCTGCCGTTGGACGAGCACGTGGACCGCTCTCATCGCGCTTCCGTCTAGTGCCGCACCGGGAGCACGGACGAGCCGCCTCGGTGGGAGTGGTCCGGACACGCACACCTCGCGTGGCACGGGACTCGACCCTCGTTGGATCGCCAGTTTGCACTACTCCGGCGTTTAGTGCGATCGTAAGTTCATTCCGTGCTAACCTTCACTTTGTTTGCGGTGCGGGATGCCGGGCTACTCCTCTTGCCGGATGGTGCGGCCACGGACGAGATGCAGCGGCGGCGGGGCGAGGCGGGCGGGAGCGATCACGGCGCTTCCGCTCGACCGTTCCTGGCGGCGGCTTTGGTGGACCGTTGGTGGCTCGAGACGCACACTTTCCACCTCCCATTCGGGAGATGACGCCGACCGGAGGATGTGTCCTGCTCCTTGGCCTTCCGATCGCGGAGACGCAGCCTTCCTACTCGAGGCCCTGACGATCGGGCGCACCGACCGCTTGGCGGTTCGAGGTGTCGTTCCACCGGCCTCAAGACGGAGGTTATCTCTGGCGATGCCCTCCCGGTGCACGGAGAGCACACGGCGAGGTGCGGTGACTCCATCCCGCCCCGCGGATAGATACCCTCCTCCTCGTTTTACTTTTTCGGATCGTCCTAACCCGTTGCACCGGAGGAGGGCTAAGCGAGGCCGTATGGGAGGACGCGGCGCGTGACGGGCACACCAGGTGACTAGTGAGGCGACGCTGCAGATGCTATGTATTTATGAATGTAATGAAAAACATGCGCATGTTACTCACGCTTATAATATTAAGTTTATTTAAATTTACATAGGTCTATTATCTCTCTCCGCACATAAACTATCTCACTTAACGATGTATGTATCGATCGTTACGTACTCAATCTTTCATGAAATTTTTTTAAAACTTTTGCACACCTACAATATACAATGAACATAAACTTTTATTACAACTTCACCGTATTTTTACCCGTTCAACGTTACAAAATTCACAAAATCTAAAACAAAACACGGGGGCAACATGCAGTCGCCCTACGGGATGGCGACTGCAAGCTAGTCGCTTAACGGAAGAGCGACTGCATGCTAGTCGCTCAACGGAAGAGCGACTGGATGTAGTCGCTCTCATCAAATGAGACATATTGTGTCGCGGTCTGGTTGGGCGATAGGTTCCAGTCCCCCAACCATTCGGCGACTGGAGCCTATTTTTGTAAAAAAATTTCCCGCAGGTATATTTATGTAATTTCGAATAAAAAATAGATTATCCGTACAAAAAATTCCTAGCTCGTTCGTTCTCTGATTGTCAAGGAGCAAAGAATTACTGAATCTCTATTACATACTTATGCACAGGTCCTGGGAAGAAGATCTAGTGATCATTTGGGCTTTTTTGGTGGCTTATGACTGAAAAACACTGTAACTGGCTGAAAAAACACTGTAACTGATAGAGACTTATTTAGCATAATTAAATATAAAAAAATTAAAAAAATATAAAAATATGTTAGCCCATTACGTATAATACAAACAAATACGGGAAAAAAGAACCGGCAAAAAAGCTCAACACAAAGCCAAAAATTCAGAAAAAGACGAAATTTTTGAATAGTGAAAAATAAATCGGAAGTTAAAGCTGAAACCAAAACGATCACAACTCTAGGTGTGTTCCAAAGACAAGGATGCTATACGCGTACAGTCTACTAAATAACAGAAATCCCTGCATTGATACGGAGAAAGAAAAGATCAAAACCCAGTAGTATAACCACACAAAGACCTGTTATGGTCAACCCCACATTTTTTTTTGTGATTGCTTATGCCAGCTAGAAATTCTTCAGTTGATCAGGAGAAAGAAAAGATCTACATATACACATACGAGGTTATAGACCCACAGATTTTTTGATGGCTGAAGCCAATCTTATACCACTCCGTCCAATCCTTTTTACTTAACATTTTTTATTTTTTACGGTTTTGATATATAACTTTAACTCTATTTTTTATAACTTTATGCTAAGATATATTAATAAAATTATAATATTATAAAAAAAATTCAATAATAAATCTAGTGATATAATGTTTTATAGCTAATCTAGATATTTTTAAAATTCATTGGCAAGTTAAATTAAAAAAATTAATGACACGGATTCTAAAAAATTAAGAAAAGAAGAACGGTTGTGAAACAGTATAAAAAGGAAGGGGGTGTGGTGATGTGTCGGTACGTCATCTGGCCTACCCTCCTCTCACAAAGCTGTAGGCGTCAACATGTGGGCCTTCGAACCTTCTTATGGTTTCCCATCTGACATAACAATTCACAAACTCTCACAAAATTTCTCTAGATATTTTTTTTAACTATCATTCAGATTTAGAACTGTTAGATTAGAGATCTAATAGTCATAAATTCTCCCCCTCCCTCTTGAATTTTATCTGCTTCCGCTTGAAAAAAATCTCCTTCCTTTAAAAACAAGGAACCCCTTAATATTTAATCTAAGGATCACAAATTTAGATAATAGTTAAGAAAAAAAATATTCAAGTGATGTCTAGGCACTTCAATTCTTTTCTCTCTCTCAGCTGCCACATCTCTTAGCCTTTTATTGCTTCGCTCTTTACATTGCCTCTCCCGAATCCCTCACCGTCCGGCCAACCCCATTGTGCACCGCTACTCCCCTCCCCTACACACTCCATCATCAGTCCTCCTGATCTCAAGAAAGGCACCGTCCCATGGAGGAGGACGTGGGATCGGAGCAACCCTAGTACGGTGGCGGAGGCACACTACCAACCAGGCCAGTGGCGGAATCAGAATTTAGTTACGCTCCGAACTCAATGGTGGAATGATCTAAATTATCTAGGTTAGATCATAAAAATATTACCCAGACTGAACTGAATTTACCTGAGCTGTACACTAGATATTTTTCCATACCCCGGGCTGAAGCCTACCCTGCCCGGGGTGTGGACCCGCCCCTGAACCAGGCGATGGAGCCGATGGTGCAGGGTAGGCCGGGCATATATAACATGTTTTTAAATAGACGATCAACTAGTTAGGTACAAAAGTTCAAACAATCTAACATGTTCTTCAAACGTGTATAAACTAGACCTCATATGATTTAAATACCGGCTTTACCACACACCACTTAAATGGAATTATAAGATTTTAACAGTGTAAATTACAAAGGCATATATACACATATGAGATCATACGATAAAGGGTATATATAATCTTTTGTTTAAAATATAGAAGTAGAATGGAGTGGCACATTTCCAAGGGCATGTTGGCTAGTTTTTTTAAATTCATTTTAACACGTACAAATATTCATTGACATGCTGGCCTCACTGAGAAGTGTCTACGGTACAATTACATACTGCTTTCACAAGGACATGCATTACACAGCAGTCGTCAGCAGATCGATCGATCAATCCATCCACCGGCGGCGCCGACCAGAACACAAGGATACCTCACTATGTACGCGACAGAAATGAACACGCGTACGCTACGGTGCATGCACCGACATGGCGACATGCACCTTATTCACACAACATGAGAATTCAGAAAGCAGCGTAGAGACGTAGATGAGTAGCGCTAGCTAGCTCGCTCGATCGATCGTTTCGACGGCGAGGAGCTCGACCGAATCCGGCGCCACGTACGTTCAGCGCGGTCTCCACGACCTGCGGCGTCATGCTGCCGATCGAGCCACATATTACGCGCCCGGCCAAGTACTCCACCACGGGCCCGCCACAGCACATCACGCGCACAGTGCGCGTATATCAATACTGATTTGCATTTTGCAAGTGAGCGTGCATTCTTTTCGACTTTTAAAAACTTATAGTAACTAACTTTTAAATGAAATACCTTTTAAGACGGGGTCTATAAATTAATTGTAGTACACACTATAGTGATTTCATTTGTATTGACCAAAACCGCACACGAGTTCTTTTACTCCGTATTCTCTTTTGCGAATATCTCAAAAGTCATAAGCTGCAACCATAAGCCGAAACAAAAAAGAACAGCCATTGAAAGTAACCACATATTACGTGCTTCCGCATGATAGTTTCCTTGGGCTTTTCATCAGTGACACCCACTCCATGCCGATGACGCCCGTGGCCACTCACGCGACCACGAACTGCAGCACGATGAACAGGCTGCTCGTGGCGATCTTTGCGTCCAGCAGGGTCACGCCCCCCGTGCCTACGATCTGGACGTGCCTGCTCCCTCGGGCGTCGTACACCGCCTGCGCTGCGCCCCTGCAGAGGATCCACGGTGCCAGCCTCGAGCCCCACGAGCCCGACGCTGAACCTGAGCTCTCCCGGCTTGGGTAGATGCGCCGTGTGTAAAAACAGAGTTTAGAGTTGATTTGAGGTTGCTCTAGCACACCCAAAACGGTGACTGAGCCTCTCCTTACATATTATGGTAAATAGTAATTACATGGGAGGCTCATATATTACGGTGAATAGTAATTACGTGGGAATACAACTCTTTGCTTTGTCTGCAAGTAGCGAGAGAGAGAGAGAGATTACAAGAAAGACTTCAAACATGGCACAACAACGAACTCTAGAATGCATGATATAGAGGAGAGATAACAGCTAGAGATATACTCTTTAACACTGTGGTGATCGTACTCATCCTCCCGTGTTGGAGCTATTCTAACAGGGGAGGCAAGAAAACACAGATGAGAAAAAAACAAAGGATCTCTAACAATTTCATTTACTCATCTCATTATATTGAAGCATTCATTATAGGAAGATTTACAGGTTTTTTATAGGCTGCATCAACCGATATCATGCAAAACGACTACGACAGGATATCATTCTTTAGTGCTTACATCTACCAAGAAAACAACAACACCATTCGGCCAGCACTCTTTTTGCTGAAGCCTAGCTATCCATTTCTTTAATTAACTTTGACCCGTTGTTCCCTTTATTAGCTTAGCTTCTTTTATAGCTCAACTACTTGTTGTCGCTTGGCCACGTTAATATAACTAATGGAAAGAAACTTTGACACAATACTGCCATGGTCTAGTACACAGCTAGCTCTACTGCCAACATTGTTGCATCGACTTAAAGATCAGGCTAGCTAATAAAACAAGTGATGGATGCAACAAAATTATAACAACATTCACTCCCTTAATCTTGTTGCTTCTTCTTCATATCTTGCAACCCAATTTTTTGGTACATTTCTAGAAACTTCACGTCTGAGTGGCTTGGTTAATATGTCAGCAAGCTGATCATTAGAATTCACATATTCTACTGCTATCTTGCTACTTTCAAGACATTCATGGATGAAGTGATAACGTGTGTCAATGTGCTTTCTCCTGTCATGATGAACGGGGTTCTTGCATAGGAAAATCGCAGAAATATTATCCACCATCAATGTGACTTTACTCGATTCTTTGGTCTTCATGTCACTCATCAATCGATTGAGCCAGATGCCTTGACACGCAGCTGTTGTGGCAGCAATGTATTCAGCCTCACATGATGACAATGCCATTACCTTCTGCTTTTGCGACACCCAAATGATCGGGTTTGAACTAAAAAAGTATAAAACTCCCATAGTACTTTTTCGATCATCAACATCTCTAGTTAGGTGACTATCGTTGTACCCAACAAAATATGGTTGACTCTCTCCTCTTCTTACATAGTGACAACCAAAACTCAAAGTGCCACTTACATACCTCAGAATGTGCTTCACAGTTGCCATGTGTTGTGTCATGGGAGCTTCCATGTAGCGACTCACAATTCCCATGGCATAGGCTATATTCAGCCTTGTGTTCACCAGGTATTTTAGACTACCAACAACGCTTCTATATAGGGTGGTATCAACAGGAGGATTTGTACTCTTCTTACTTAACTTTAAATGAGCCTCCATGGGAGTTTGACATAGATTACATGCACTCATGCCACACTTTCCAAGGATCCTAGCCGCATAACTAGATTGACATAGTGAAATTCCAAGTGGCCTCAATAGCGAGATAATAGCTCAACAACCCAAGTCACTTATGTTGAACGAACTCTTCATCTCTATCTTGAACTTGTCAATTTATTTAGAATCTGATCTTATGATAATTAAATCATCAACATACACACCAACGAGTAGAATTGATTCTCTACAATTTCTCTTGTGCACCACATGCTCAAGTGAACTTCTTTCGAACCCAAGTGCATGCCAGGCTCTTGGTGCTTGCTTTAGCCCATAGAGCACCTTTGTTAACTTCAATACCTTGTGCTTGTTATTTTTCTCAACAAACCTAGGCAGTTGGATCACATACACTTCTTCCTCGAGCTTACAATTGAGAAATGATTATTTAACATCTATATGATGCATTTTCTAACCTTCTTGTGCCGCCAATGCAACGGAGCCTCACTGTATCAAGTCTCACCACTGGGGAAAAACTTCCTCAAAATCCACTCCCTAACTCTGGATATACCCTTTGCCATAATCCTTGCTTTGTGCTCTACTATTGCACCTTGTGAATCTTTTTTTACTTTATAGATCCACTTTAAACCGGTTGCATTGTGACCACGTGGTAGATTAGCTAGTTCCCATGTACCATTTTCTTGAATAGATCTCATTTCTTCATTCATTGCATGTTGCCAGCATTCCCCCTTCTTAGCCTCTTCATAGTTCACTGGTTCTTTAGAAGTCAGCAAATATAAACCGTTATAGTCTAGTTCTACATCACTCGTGGCATCGTAGATCTCCTGAAGAGACCGAAAATGATGTGGCCCATCTGAATGTGATGTTGATGTGGATGCAGTAGAGCCTTCAATGCTTGTCATCAATGATGAGCTTGATGCTGGTGTTCCCATTTCCTCCACAGCACCACCGCTCAGGCTCCTTGGCATTGGACTAGACAGTCCAGCAAATAGCACACTCTTAGTGCCTCCAACTAATGCATCACTTACATGATCAGTATCATGCAACACGGTAAACACATCAACATGTCCTGATGACCTAATGAATCAAGAACTTGTCGAGGGCTCGCCTCCCACTCCCATTACTTCTCCTCATCAAAGATCGCGTTGCGACTGATGTGCAACTCGTTTTTCTTGGGATCATACAAGTGGTACGCTTTGGACCCCAGTTCATATCCAAGGAATACGGAATACCATAGGAGTACTCCGATCAGCCAATTTCTTGAGGTAGAGCTCAATTGTTCTTACATATGTCAAACAACTAAAAGTCCAAAGATATGTTACCTTTGGCTTCTTCTTGAACCAAGCTTCATACGAGGTCATCCCATCTAAGCTTCATGTTGGCACATGATTTAGAAGGTATACGGCAATTGACACCGCCTCTCCCTAGAATGCTCCAAGCATGTTATTACTTTTTCAGCAAACCTCTTGCCATGGCCACCATAATTTGGTTGCGATGCTCCACAGCTCCATTCTGCTACGATGAGTGTGTACATGGCGTGGATGCCATTGTTTGGTTATGTTGTGTTGCATGATACATAGTGTTGACTAACATGAGTCAAATGTATAGAACTTGTGCTCGAAATGGTTGCTTAGTTTTTGGATGTGCAAGAGGTTTGGAGGGCGTTAGTGGCCGACGGCAATGGAACAAGACTAGGCGGGGGAGCTAAGGTCCGAGCAGTCATGTAAGTCCAGGTGAGGCTACATAGCTCAAGCAGGAAGCACAGAGAAGACAAGGATCGTGAAGAGGCGAATTGGTGCATGTGCTACGCCAAGTGACAAGGCCGATACACGTAGAGATGGTTAGGGGGGAGACTAAGTGTGTGAAGAAGTAGCAATTATTCGTTGAGCACTACGGGCTATGTCTCAAAAGTATATAAAGATGCTTGAGATGAACGTAAAGACGGAGTCAATGGAAAGTGCCTAGAATCTTTATCGTAAATATTGGATTGGTGCCTTGATCAAAATCGTGATGTAAGGAGGTGCAATAGAGAAGTGGTTTAGGTCAAAGAGAGTTGGAATTGATAAGTGGATCAATCGCTGAAGGGTTAGTAAGTTGAGTCTTGTAAACGCTTTGAGAAGCATGTGTAAGTGTGTAAAGCCCGAGCTAGTGAGGTTGACTGGTTTTCCTAGTAGGTTTAATGGGTTGGACCTATTAGGATTGTTGCTTGTTATTAAATAGGAGGAGAGAAGATGGAAAATCTAAGGATTTTGGAGTTTAGGTTTTCATTCTACCACCTTGTCTCCTCCTATGGTTTTGAGAGAGACAAATTAAGAGAGAAAAGAGTAGTGTTTCGGCTGCACCTTATAATTATTCATGAGTATATAGACTTCATTCTCCATTGAAAATATATCAAAACTTTGTCTCAATCATGCTCTTGTTTACATTTTTGCTTTGTTTTGCTTGTTCTTGAGTTAGATTTGTGATCTCATATTTGTGGGAGTTTTAGCTTGATCTCTTGCTTAAGTTAGCTTGCTATGACATATGAGAATAGATCTAAAATATCTTATGACTTAGATCCTTATGAGCAAGAAGTAATTTGAGTTTTAAGATTTTTGGTGTTCTTGTTACCTAAATTCAAGTCTCTTCAATTTAGTGAATTCGAGTCCAAGAACCTTATGATTCTTGATTGGTTTAGGTTCTTACTACTTTGAACAAGTTTTATGCAAAATTTAAAAGTATTTGCATGTGATTTGAATAAGTTTTGATATTTGAGTTTTATCTCGATTTTCAAGTCTGAGAACAGAGGACTGGTCCGACCTGCCCTGGACCTGCTGTCAGGGCGGCCCACTGGCCCAACCGGCCTTGTGCCTGCAGCCTGACCAATCTTAGGCTAAAGGGTGTTGATTGTTGGCATAGGTCTCTAGCCTTGTTTTGTAAAGCGCGGTTGGTGCAATGTGGATTTAGTGACTCCCATAGTTACTTGATTCAAGATTCTGAATAACATCGGAGAAAAAGTTTGAACAATACTTCATCCCCTCTGATTATCGACAATGGTTTAATCTGGCTGTGTTGATCTATTGCTAAAAAAAGTTAACATGCAGATTTATCAACATTTTAATTTACGTTTTTCATAATCTGAAAAGAGTAGTCTACGTGTAGACCCTGCCTCTCGTTTGGTTTTAAATGCGTCAATGCCGAGCTAGTTGTAGCACCATTTTTTTTTCTTGGCATAATCTTCTTTCCCTCACTGATCATCACTAGCGTTTGCGGCACGGTCGATCGAAAGGTGAAGAAAACTCATGGCTAAAAGGAAAAGCTGATGCATGGCACAACACCAAAGCGACTACAACAGCGAAGCTCCTCGATCTGTATCCCCTTCTCCCTCAAGACATCTAAAGATATTTTTTCTACCGTTCGTTTTCTCTCTTTTTGTCATGCAGTGCATATGAACGTTGCAAAACTATGCAATGTGATCAAATATCTGTATGCAATAATGTAGCCATATAAGTACACGTATGATGTTCTATCTTTAATACCAAAAGAATTAAACATCATAACCTGCTATAACCTAGCTAGCAGTTTCCTTCGAGAAAAAAAGGGAACAACACAACCTAATGATTTCAATATGAAAATAATATTCGTTCAACAATAGTTAGCTAGTTTCCTTTTTTTAAAAAAAGAACACACTACTACAGAAAGGCTAATAGTAGACGGCAAATCACAGACGGTTTTGTGAAACCGCCTGTAATGTAAACTATTACAGACGGTTTTAATTTGAAGGCCGTCAGTCGATTTGTGGCGGAAAAGGAGTATCACGAGCGGTTCTTACGTCGAACCGTCGTGATACTAGAATATCACGAGCGGTTTTATTAAAAACCGCTGCGTGATAATCTGAGATTATCACACCGATTTTTATTAAAACCGCTCGTGTTGTGTCGACTATCACAGCCGGTTGTTGTTAAGAACCGTCGGGAATGTTCACTGACGGTTTTTACAAGAACCGCTGTGATGTCCCTTTCTCTCGTCATATTCTAGATCGAGGTTAATATATAAGTACACATTGCTTCTAATAACTTAACTACGTAACTACTGAGACAAAAGATCACAAATTAAAGGCAAATTTATTAATTTCAATTAGAGGCAAATTTATTACAAAAGTCGCATTGCAGTACGAGTTTCCCATTGTATTCTTTTGGGCTTCGTAAGCTTGTTCTTCAACTTGGAGACTTGGAGGATCAGCCGCTAAATTCTCGAACGCCGTTAAGATTGCCCTTGTCCTTAGCACTTCCTCGTGCAGCCCGGGCAAATGATCAGCAGCATCCATAATGTCGTAGAGGATAGCATGAAAAGATTCCTCGAATCCGCCGCTTCGCTTGATCGGCAAGGCTATCCATCCGTCTCGCAATGCGTGTAGAGCTTCTTCCGCATTGCGCACATTGTGGAGAAGAACCGTGGTGAGGGCGTTTCCCTTTCTTGAGCGGCGAGACGCCTCGTCGACGGCGGAGGATCAGTCAAGCCGACGGATGCAAGAAAGTCGGGAAGGAGAGCGGGCGCGTGCGGAGAAGCCGCTCGGATGCAAATTGCTGGCCGCTGTAAGGTTCCGCCGAACAATTCGTGATGAACAGATGAGAGGAAGGAGATGATCACAAGAACGATGAGTAGAAGCCATGTTGTATTGTATATTGTAATATTGTACGTGCGTAGAAGAGACTGGATTAGGAGCGCATATTTAACCTTTAGCACAAACGGTTCGTATACCCAAACATTAATGATATAGACGCCGTCTAACGATCGAGAGACGTTAATTAGACGATCGAAACACGGCGCTCGCATCGAAACACGCGCGGCGCTTACGTATGAAGCTTATGACAGACGGTTTTCATTAAAACCGCTGTGATAATCATTATCACGCATAGCTTTTAATTAAAACCGTCGTGATAACTAGGGCATTTATTGCGCTGCTCAGACCTCATCTGTCTTCATTTCGATCCAGATCTGCTGCGCACTTTTTCACTCGGGAGGAAGCTAGGCGATTTCAGGCCAGTTAATTTGGTGGGAAGAGGCAGAGATTGAGCTTTGAATTAAGATTCGGACTTTCCTGGTTGCTGTAGAGATATGGTTAGTAATGAAAATTATTTTTTCTTTAATTGCATTACAATTTAGTTCTAAGTAATCCATGAGTGGTTATTGAAGATGGTTATTTTGCAAAATTGTTGGTTATATAATAGATGTTGTGTTTGTAATATGAATTGAGTTGGCAAATTAAGTCTCAATATAATAAATGTGGCAGTATATATGTAGTTATATATAATTAGTTAATCTAGATTTTAATACTAAGTTGTTACATATGTACGTAACGTAGGACCAAGCCGGATGTATGCCGCGAGCCGTGTGAGTGAAGAGTACATTAATGGCGTTCGCTTTTATAAGAGCCACGAGGAGGATATGTTGAATAAGGGGTGGAATATATGTGCTGTCCATGCACCGATCAGAATTTGAAGATGTTTAAGAACCGAGGGCAAATTGAAGCGCACTTGATTCGGAGGGGTTTCAAAAAGGATTATACGTGTTGGACCAGTCATGGCGAAGTGAATTATCATATGCCGCCGGATAACATCGCCGGTGAAGTGAATGATATGCCCCCGGATGACATCGCCTGTGAAGTGAACGACATGCCGCCGGCTGATGTCGATTGTGGCTCGGATTCGGATAGGTTGCACGATGATAATCTGGATCAGATGCTTCGCGATGTAGAAGAGAACTATGATGAGAGAGAGTATGTTAAATTCCGTGGCTTGATGGAGGACTCAGAGAAACCTTTGTACACGGGCTGCAAGTACACGAGGTTGTCGGCCGTGCTTGAACTGTTGAAATTGAAGGCAAGCAACGGTTGGTCCGACAAGAGTTTCACGGCGCTGCTAGGTCTTTTAGCGGACATGCTTCTTTGTCATGCAGTGCATATGAACGTTGCAAAACTATGCAATGTGATCAAATATCTGTATGCAATAATGTAGCCATATAAGTACACGTATGATGTTCTATCTTTAATACCAAAAGAATTAAACATCATAACCTGCTATAACCTAGCTAGCAGTTTCCTTCGAGAAAAAAAGGGAACAACACAACCTAATGATTTCAATATGAAAATAATAGGCGATTTGTTTCACGGCGCTGCCTAAAACCACGTATAAAGCTAAGAAGGTTCTTTGTCCGTTGGGAATGGAAGTAGAAAGAATACATGCATGCCCGAACGACTGTATCCTCTACCGTAAAGGGTATGCAAACATGCATGTATGTCCGGTGTGCAACGCATCCCGATACAAACGTAACAATCAATCAGATGATGGCGAGGGAACAGAGGCGAACAAAGGACCTCCTGCTAAGGTGGCATGGTATTTTCCTATAATTCCCCGTTTGAAAAGGTTTTTTGCAAATCCAAAGGAGGCAAAATTGCTGCGTTGGCACTCGGAGGAGCGCAAGAAGGATGGAATGATAAGACACCTTGCTGATTCCGCGCAGTGGAGAAACATCGATAGGAGGTTTGCAGAGTTCGGTTCAGAACAAAGGAATATAAGGTTTGGACTGAGTACAGATGGAATGAATCCTTTCATGAGCATGAGCAAACGACATAGCACATGGCCCGTGACTCTGCATCTATAACCTTCCTCCTTGATTGTGTATGAAGCGAAGTACATTTTGTCGTCGATACTTATCCAAGGCCAAAACAACTCGGGAATGATATCGATGTGTTCCTAGCACCGTTGGTGGAAGATCTAAAAGCATCTGGGAACGAAGGGTACAGGTATGGGATGCATACAAACGAGAGAACTTCACTCTGCGCTCCTTATTGTTCTCGCACCATAAATGATTATCCCGCCCTTGGTAACCTATCGGGCCATAGTACAAAAGGTGCCAAAGCTTGTACTCACTGTTTAGATGGTACCGAGAGTGTGTGGTCGAGACACTCACGCAAAACCGTCTACATGCGTCACCGCCGGTTCCTTCGGAGGGCTCACCCATACCGCAAGATGAAGAAACAATTTGACGGAGAGAAGGAAGACGGTTCAGCTCCAAGGCATTTAAGGGGACACGAGGTTTATGATACTGGTTAAGGATTTAGATGTTGTCCTCGGAAGGGATGTAAATTGAGGGCTCATGAGAAGAACACCGGAAGAAGAGATCAATATTTTGGGACTTACCTTATTGGGAGTACCTAGATGTACGACCTCGCATCGACGTCATGCACGTAGAAAAGAATGTGTGCGATACCTTGATTGGTCTCTTCATCAACATCCGTGATAAAACAAAGGACGGTGTCAACGCACGGCTTGACTTGGCCGACATGGACATCGGGCCGAGTTAGCACCGACAAGCACCGATAATGGACGAACGTACCTTCCCCGCGTGTTACACTCTGTCCAAGGTCGAGAAAACAGAATCGTGCGCTGCTTGCGTGGTGTCAAAGTTCCGTCTCGTTACTCCGCAACGTGAAGAAACTTGTTTCGATGCAAGATTTGAAGTTAAATGGCATGAAGTCTCATGATTGTCATGTGCGATGACACGATGCTCCCTATTGCAATTAGAAATATTTTGCCGATCAAAGTCCGAGAGACAATCATGAGGCTATGTTATTTCTTTAACACAATTGCTCGAAAGGTCATCGATCCCGAAGGACTAGATGCTCTGCAGACGAGGTGGTGATGACTCTATGTCACCTTGAAATGTATTTTCCTCCTTCGCTTTTTCGATATCATGGTCCATCTCATTGTTCACGTTGTGTGGGAGATAAAAATGTGCGGCCCGTATTCCTACGTAGCATGTACCCATTTGAGAGGTTCATGGAATTCTCAAGTCCTACGTGACGGAATCGTTCTCACGAGGGCGAGATCGTCGAAGGTTATGCAAGAGAAGAGGTCATTGAGTTTTGTGTCGATTATATAGCTCAGATTCAACCGATAGGTGTCCCCAATCTCGTCATGAGGGGAGGTGAAGGGTCTCGGAACTATCCAAAGGCCCAAAGCGACATCTCCTGGAGGCTTCTTCACCGGTGGCAGACCGAAGTGCGGTGCGAACCACGAAGAACATACACCGGTGCTATCTCCACAGTGCTATTCTCGCCAGAGCAACTTGCACCGGTGACATCTCCACACGGCAAGGCGAACCACGCCTACTGCACGGTGCTATCTCCACGGAGCTATTCTCGCGAGCAACTTGCACCGTCTATACCATTACAATCGACTAGCATAAAGTCGAGCGACAATCGAGGCGATGGCGGGCAAATCAAAGATGAAGGACGATAACGATATCCCGTACATGCCATTGGCCCGTAAATTCGTGCTAGGCGACCGATGGTACTCAAGAAAGAGCTCCTAGAACTAGGACTTGGTTGCCAAAGATTCCACACTTGGTATATGGAGCAGTCCAATAAGCCGAGGGAGAACGGCGCTCGGTATCATCACAAATTCAAGCAGAACATTTCATTCATGAAGTTCGTGAATGTGTCTTCGCGTGACCTTCGACGATATATTTGAACTTTTCACGCTCAACGCCTCGACGCCTCACTCGCTCGATGCCGGACGCCGTAAGTCCTGCATAATCACGCCTCTATTCACGTAATACCGATATATGTCACAATTTGTTGCTTTTCTGTGCTATATATAGATTCATGCCGACCGCTAGATCATCGAAATCACGAATTGGTTTCCTTGACCCACGCTGGTCGCCATTGATACCATCATCGAGAATGCATCCTTCGTCGAGGACTATATTGTAAAAGCACTGCGCTCACCAAGATATGGAATTTGTTCTTATGCCATACAATGAGGAATTCCATTGGATTTTAATTGTAATTATACCAAAATGGAACAAGGCTATATACCTTGATTCTCTAAGTAAGAACAAATCCAAGTACACACTATCGCCCGAATACTGATAGGTACGCATACATTGTACATTGTACCCTTTCTTTCCTTTCGAATGACTAATCTAACTTTTTCGAATAACGAAGGTCGTTCGCTACATACGTTAAACAAACACGTGACTTGACGACGGGGGCCAAGCCCTTGAAACATGATCGCAAGTTTCCGGTATTCCCTAGCTACATATTAATTAATCATATACAACACATAGTAGTAATGCCACTTGATTTAACACATTCTATTTTTGCGGTGCCACCAGCAGGAGCCGCAACACGTGTGGATACTACGTGTGCCACCATATGAGACTACTCCTCGATTCCACCAAGATCACTAATGCTAAGGTTTGTCAATCTTCCCACAATTATTTCATACATGTCACGTGTTATATGTGCGCGTTGATATTCCTATCTACAAAGTTGCGCCCATCTCTAAATCTGCTTTGGAACAATAGGACTTAGCAAAAATTCGAGGAGAGTTGCTTTGGTTTTGTGGGCTAAAGTCATCAAATCGATGGAGAGTTCCACTGCACAGATTGATTTTTATTGCTCTTATCACTCTGTAATTCTGAATTTGTAAATGGATATTTTATTTCATTTCAATTAATTCATTTGCGAAATGGATGCCTTATGTCCGTGAATGAAATGTGATGTGAGTTGGATGTTTGTCAAATGAATTGAGATGTGAATTGGATGTTTGTCAAATGAATTGAGATGTGAATTGTATCTATACTTGTTTATCTCGCTTGTTTGAGAGGGCATGGCTAGCATTTCTGAGGCTAGCCAATAAACGAAAATAGATTCGTTAGGGGAGGAATATCACGACGGTTTTCATTACAAACCGCTCGTGATAATCGATATCACGACGGTTTTTATAAAAACCGTCAGCGATTATCCGATATCACGACGGTTTTCATTACAAACCGCCCGTGATTATCGATATCACGACGGTTTTTATAAAAACCGCTCGTGATATCGATAATCACGCACGTTTGTAATAAAAACCGCTCGTGATATCGATAATCACGACGGTTTGAAAACCGCTCGTGATAACTGGATTATCATCGACCCATAATTTGCATTTGGTTGAGATAACCGTCTGTGATGACGATTTCGAACCGTCTGTGATGACCTTTTCTGTAGTAGTGACAACACAATTAGTAGGCCATACAATATTGATTTTATTTTGCGGGTATATATTTTTATTACTTTTGCGGGGTATACATATTGGTTTATTTGGGACATAAATGACAAGCATGTTCTTCATATTTTGTTAGGACGGTGGGTGCTCCATTGCGTTTTAAGCCACTGTTTAGTAGCTTCTCCCACAACGTACGTACTAGTACGTACATGCAGATCTACCGTGGGCGTAGCATAAATGGTAAGTTGTGAGATCCTCCAACACTTCTACATATCTAATTAGCAAAAAACTCATAAACTATTTATAATTTTGTGCCTATATATAGTTGCTCGTAAACTTTAAGCATCCAAATTTCGATAGACACAGATATCTCCATTACCTGTTAGGACCTATTTAGAACGCAGAATTTTTTCCTATTCCTGTTAGAGTTGTATTGATTCATGTGTTTCAAACAGATCCTTATTTTGGACGGTGGGCTCTCACACTTAACGTACACAGAGAAACAGTGGGCGTACATAGAACAAATAATAATACAGTAGACAGGTGCTTTAACTGTTAGAGATAGAACCGTTGATCATTGATACATAGCTAGAGAGGCCAATACTTATCCCAGCGGTTTACTGCAGTTAGGGAGTGTCAGGCCGGTCACGCATATATTTTGATCAATTCATCTCGGCCGGGGTTGGGGAGATGGAGCCCGCGGAAAAGGTAGCTAGGCTCAAGCTTGTGAGGGCGAGGGAATCTGGAAAAGAGGAGCTAAAGGTGACCATCGGATCGATCAAAATCTTCAGGGAGGGATGACTATGCCGACTACCCCAGCTGATCGACGACGAGAAAAACCTACTTATAAGTAGGGTGGCTGGTAAAGGCAGCAGAGCGGCAGTGCCCAAAGAGGGGCAGGAGAAGCAAGGTGTCTTTGGCCAAAGGCGAAGTCGGAGGAGGAGGACGCCCTGCTCCTGCTGCAAAGGGATCATCGAGCGCCTGCTCCAGCTGCTAGCTGCTGCTCCAACCCGCGCGCGCGCGCGCCGCCCTTGATGGCGCCGGTGGGCCTCCCGCCGGGCTTCCGTTTCCACCCGACGGACGAGGAGCTCGTCAACTACTACCTCAAGCGCAAGATCCACGGCCTCAAGATCGAGCTCGACATCATCCCCGAGGTCGACCTCTACAAGTGCGAGCCATGGGAGCTCGCAGGTACGCACGCTAGCTTGTGTGATTCGATCGTCGTCTGCATGTATATGTATCTTGCATATACGTGATTTGGTGTGAGATTGATATGGATGGGGTGTGTTTCCGCGTGAGATGCTGCAGAGAAGTCGTTTCTGCCGAGCCGTGACCCGGAGTGGTACTTCTTCGGGCCCCGGGACCGCAAGTACCCGAACGGGTTCCGGACGAACCGGGCGACGCGGGCGGGGTACTGGAAGTCGACGGGCAAGGACCGCCGCGTCGTGCACCACGGCGGCCGCCCCATCGGCATGAAGAAGACGCTTGTCTACTACCGCGGCCGCGCGCCGCAGGGCGTCCGCACCGATTGGGTCATGCACGAGTACCGCCTCGACGACAAGGACTGCGAGGACACCATGGCCATCCAGGTGCGTGCATGCTACCTATATATATACATACTAGCTGAACCCTGACTTTTGAAGCACGCACTACACTGATCATGAGCATTTGCTGCTATATGCTTGCTCTTTGTTCTCCTCTCTCTTTACATATGATCGTGATCGTGCCACGAAACATGCATCCATGTGTACATATATCTTCTTACATGGGACAGTACTCTCCTTGCATGCAAAGCTTGCTAGGGCTCTGAGAACTTGGTCCCTTCCTTTGGATCGTAAAGAAAATTTCTGCGAAGGGCAAAAATATGCCTTTCTTGCGTCTGTACCGCGGTAGAAGTACTGGTACTCGCAGTAGTATCCCTTTGCTTTCTCTACTCCGATGAGACAAATATGCAGCCTTGCTGACCAAAAAAAAATTTTTGCCGCGGTCTTAAAATTAGTATCTGTTCTTTGGTGTGTACTAGTATTAATCCTTCCTTTATTCATCCTAAGAAAGATGAGCAGACATGATTTCCACCGGTGGGCATTGATCATGAGATATTAAAGGCCAAAGCAAAGCAAACCATATCTTGGCGCGCGCCCCTTCTCATGGCCATGCATGTCGGTGTCGCGCGCTTTCCGCTTTATTCCATGCTGAATCCATCATCATACTCGCACCCTTCTTCTTCCCTTGCCGTCTTCTTTCTCTACACTCGACTTCTCTCTTTTCTAATAACAAGAATAGAACACTGTTATGTCTGTTATGATACTAGCTAGTAAAGGACCTTGTGTTTGATTTGCAAGCTCAAACCCAACCCAGCGCCTATTAGTTGCCAAAGGATTGCACATGATGAATCTGTATCATACATTTCGAGAAAGGTAGCATATGCATGTACAGAGATAATCATACATCAGTGTGCTCATAAATTAACTTTCAAAAGACTTGAGAAATCATATGTTAGATGGACATTGCTTTGAATTTTTCTCTGTGTTTCGCATTCTCATGATCATCAGGATACTTACGCGCTATGCCGCGTCTTCAAGAAGAACGCGATCTGCATCGAGGTGGAAGAGCTGCAAGGGCAGTGCAGCATATCGCTGCTGGAGGGCGCCTGCCAGCAGCTGCTCGCCAGCGGCAGCCAGGAGTACGAGACCCCGTCGCCGGACGTGCCCGTCGGATCCACCTCTGGGGCCGACGACGACGCGGACAAGGACGACTCCTGGATGCAGTTCATCTCCGACGACGCCTGGTGCACCAGCACCGCCGACGGCGCCGAGGAGAGCACTTCCTCCGTGGCCCTCGCCGGCTGAGAGGCCGGGGCTTCTGTTCATGGAAATTCTCTTAATAACTATTTTTCGTTCTTTTTTGTGATCGATGCAGCTCGCTCTTAATTAATAAGTACCCAGTGTTGAAGGTGTAAGATCAAGCAATAAGGTATCCTTCTGGTATTCAACATCCAGCGTATTGCTGGGAGTTGAAAGAGTACTAATGCCTGAAGGTTGTTGGAGTCCTTCCCGGAGTTGTGTTCATAAGGAGGATTATACTTATGATGATATATAGGGAACAATCAGCATTTTGATGTTTTTATTTTTCTTTATTTTTCTTTTTGTTCATGTTGTTCTTGGTCTTCAAATTGTGAGAAAATAGAGTGAAGTTATGCCATAGCATATATAGTAGTTTTGTGCCAATATATCAATGAAATTGAACAAAACTACAACTATTATACATGTCTGCTCAATTTGCATCAATCTGCTCCAATTTCGGCGAATATGCTTCTGATTGTCGAAGTACACGCATCTGCCAATCGATAAAATGAAAATACTTCGAAAACACAGTGCAACTCAAGTTTCGTTAGTTGTGTGTGTGTGTGTGTGTGTGTGTGTGTGTGTGTGTGTGTGAAGCAGCAGTTTCCTCGCAATGTTGTTGAGGTTCCATAGAACATGTTAAGTGGTATGTTCATTAGAACCAAATACAGCCAATTTTTCACAGTACACTGTTTGCAAATATATTCGTCTGAAGAAGATGCTAATCATGCAGATATAACTTCACTGAAGAATTAAGTTGGAGAATTGCCATCTTTCGTATTTCGTAGTTCATCAAATATGCGTCCCAGAAGGAACCTATTTGCTGTTACAAACATATCCGCAAAGCTAAAAACCTTACTTGTTGCATCAAGATTGGATATTAATAATATCACATGTAAAGAACTATATCCTGTAAATATGGAAAAACCCTATACCATACGTTCCATACATGCTTGAGTTGCAAGGCATTACTACTGAGGAGGAAGCTTAAACACTTTTGTTCACAAAGGGTTGAAGGAGTACTATTCTAGAAGCAAGATCAGATCATGTTACCACATGCGTTAGCCATAGCCCTAGAATGTCAATCAGAATCCATTCCAAGTCAATAAATATAAGCCCAGAGCAGCTTTGTACCCTCGACGACTTTGTAAGTCTAGGACTGCATTTTTCACAAACTGTGGCTGCAACAAATTATTACCCTTAGAAGTGCTGCAACAACACTTCCCTTAACCACATGGGGAAGAACGCTCTTATGTAGATTTCGGCAAAAACAGCAATGTGGTACCATCTTTCTCTAGGATAAGTAACAGAGTGAGAGTGAATGGTGGCTTTAAATTTTACCCCTAATCATTTACTTATCCCTTTTCTCCAATAGCTACAAAGCTATAAAGATTAGGATTAAAATTCCACTTGAAAACCGAAGAAACAGAGTTGAACACAACTAGACAGCAGGAAAATAATGTGGTCGAAAGCTGACAACGTGGTCGAAATTCGACTACCAGTCGGAAGTCAACGTGGTCGAAAATCGACTACCAAACATAAATCACCGTAGTCAAGAACTGACAGTACGTCGAAAACCAGCGTAGTCGGAAGTTCAACGTGGTCGGAAATCAACTACCGAACATAAATTATTGTAGTCAAAAACAGACAGTACATCGGAAACCAATGTAGTTGGAAATCGCCTCTCACGGTCGATGACCAGGGAACGGTCGAAAACCAACGTAGTCGATAACCACCGAGACCAAAACCAACGTGATCAAAAACGGATGTAGTCGAAACCAACGTGGTCGGACGCCAACGAGTGGTCGAACAACCAACGTGGTCATAACCAGTCAACCAAAGTGATCGAGAATCAACATGGTCGTAACCAACGTGGTAAGACGCCAACAAGTGATCGAGCAACCAACGTGGTTGGAACTAGTCGACAACTAAAGTGATCAACGTGATCATAAACAACGTGGTCAGAAGCCAATAAGTGGTCGAATAACCAACGTGATCGGAAACCAACAAGTGATCTGTGACCAATGTGGTCGATTCAGTTCAAAAACCAACAAGTGAAATCGATGATCAGTGAGAGATTGAAAATCCCATGTGGTAGGGAAAACACAAAGCAATCGGAAGACTGAACCACGTCGAAAATGATGCGATTCAATCTAGAACTTGACCGTGGTCGAAATTAACCTGGTCGTAAATTTGGTCGATGTTCCAGACAGAGAACTGCACCGACTGTTTCAACTCTGATTCAAAACGAAAATAGATGGAAATTTTGATCCATAGATCCAAATGATTTGAAACTTTGTAAAGATTATCTCTAGGGTATTGTGAATCTATTCCAATAAACAATCATGAAAATCATGTCCAAAGATGAAACTTTTTCAGTTTGTTGGAATGTTACATCAAAACCGAGTCAAAATCAAAATCGATGAATATAACTAACTCGTGAGAGGATGATGACCAAGATGAGTCTAGATGTATTCTTACATGTCATGGCAAGTTAGAACACCAAAGAAATTGACTCAAAAACTCTTGGATCAAGAAATCACAATTTGATGCCAAATCAATCAAATCAATAAGAATCCATGAAAATATGCAAAGATTGATGTATTGCTCACTTAAAAAAGTTGAGCTTACAACCGCTTTACCTTAAAGAACAAAGAGCACACTATGTGCTCCACTCTCAAATCCTAACCCTAAACAAGAAAATACATGAGAGGGGGATTAGATGGTTAACCCTACATGTGTTCATCTCAACCCCTTTTATAGATAGACAACCAGCCACCTATACCCCAAAATAGATCATATCCACTATTACAATGGAGGAAACCCGTTAACCCCACACACACGGGTTTTACTCACTCAAGTTCACTTATACACGTTTTTCAAAGCGTATAAGTGGGCATCCGCTAAATCTTTAGCCTTGATCCATCTTGATTAAACCAGCTCTATATTGACCTACACAGCTCTCTAATGTATTGCACATACGTCGCGATTTTGATCTAAGATGGTTTCAGATATTTTGGTCAAAATACCAAAATACCACTTATTGACCTAGTCATCACCATCTTTTGCAAACAATCGTTATGTTTGCCACATGTAGACACACTACTAACTTGCCACGTGCCGCCAAGACTCTCACGTCCTGGTTCCACCGAACCACAGCTCACTTGGCCCGTGCAGGCCACCTAGCGTCATCCTGCCGTTCGAACTCGCCTTCAACATTCTCACATTTTTCGTGCCATGTTTGAGCTCACCGTCTTATCCGACATCCTTGATCGTTCTGAGTCTCGACTCCTCTATGAACCTAGCCTTGATCACCGCCATTGACCACAGTTAACTCCAAGCGACCCTGCACATCCAAAGACAAAGAATTCGTTTACAGACACAAGTTCTTCACAACTTAATTTACATTAGTCAAGACATACATCATGCAACCTTAATCTAATGACTTAGGTCAACCTAGTTAAATCTATGACTCAAATCCCAAAACCCTCAATTTCTGCCCAAACTAATCCTGACATAGTATAATCTTTGCAAAGCCAATTGACCACTCTACAAATATTGTAATGATTTATCATAACATTAATCTGGACTATCTTACATGGTCCTTCACTCTCTAAGCATCAGTTTTCACTGGTATCTGAGATGGCAAAAACTAAAGTTCAGCAGTTTACCTTATACGCGTTTTCATTGTGAATCATTGCTGCAAGCGTGTTGCCTCTGCGTTGTTCAGACTTCAGAATGCCCCAGAAGGTCAATAGTAGCACCTTTAAGCCATTTCACCGTTGCGACAGCATATCAATTACGGAGTGATTTGCAAATCTATATTTTATATTTAGCAACAAAATTTGCTTTAGACCACATGGATCTGAAGGAGATGCTTTTCTTTTCCTGTAGAATTAGGTAAGATCGAGTACTTGCAGACCTCTTTACATGCATCGTTGTCATTGTATTGTTGAAGTTAAGGAGAAAAGAACAAGTTACGAAGGGTTGAACAGCGTATTTATCCCCTGCTAAGGTTGTAGTGCACATAAAATCTTTCTTGGATTGATATTATAATCGATCTTATTATTCAATTGTCTTTCATTTAAGAAAGAAAGGATCTAGATTGATCATTGCTATCAATTTTTATCGATTATTAAACATAAGGAGCTTTCTACGGAAGATAATCAAGCTTATCCTTCTGGAGGCATGTATATGTTGGACAAGAAAAGTGATGATCCATAGCACTCAATTACTCCCTTATCAGAAACTAAAGCTAAAAGTTTTGTCTGATCTAGATGACTAGCTAGCAATGCAAGCTCATTGACACTAGAGGGCCTCATGGCTACATGAACCTTTCCTTTTCTTTTGCCCTTCCAAAACTTTCTGTTTTACAATGCCGATCCCAAGACAGAGAGACATGTGGCCACAGATCCTAAACCTTGCTTTAGTCCTCTTCTCTATGACACTTGAAAGAGACCAAGCTTGTGAGACACAAAAACAAGTTCAGCGATCAAAAGAACATAATCCAATGCAAGGCCCAAGCGGGCAACGTCGTGATAACTTTCTCATTCTAACACAGCCCTCCACAATCTACAAGCACCGAGGATCATAAAAGTGTGTTATCAAGAAAAAAAACACTACAAAAGTTGGTTTCGTCAGAAGAAAAGAAAAGAGGATCTTGCGGTGCTGTAAGACGTCCAGAGCTTGTGCGAGAATCTTGAAAAGAGAAACACAGCTACTTGTAGGGCAGGCTTTGAATCATTTCACGGAGGGGCTAGAGCACAGTGGCCCGACGCGGAAGCGAAAGACAGAGAGAAAGATCGGCAAGAAAGGAAGCGGCGAACGGGGAGGTCATGGCGCCGGTTGGTCTCCCGCCAGGCTTTAGGTTCCATCCAACTGACGAGGAGCTTGTGAACTATTACCTCAAGAGGAAGGTCCATGGCCGCAGCATCGAGCTCGACATAATCCCAGAAGTAGATCTCTACAAATGTGAGCCTTGGGAGTTGGCAGGTAAGATGAAATTTAAGTCCATTGCATCGCTTATCCAGAGATCTCATCCCCTCATCACTCCTGATTCAACAACTTGAGATGTCTTCTTTGTTTCGAAAGAGAAATCATTCCTGCCTAGTAGAGACCCTGAGTGGTACTTCTTTGGGCCAAGGGATAGGAAGTATCCAAATGGATGCCGCACAAACCGGGCAACCCAAGCTGGATACTGGAAATCGACTGGCAAAGATCGGCAGATCAACTATCAAAACAGGTCAATTGGTATGAAGAAGACATTAGTGTACTACAAAGGTCGAGCTCCTCAAGGGATCAGGACAAGCTGGGTGATGCATGAGTACCGCATCGAGGAAAGCGAATGCGAGAACACCATGGGGATTCAGGTTACTCTTTCATCCTCTTAAGTATCAGTATCAGTTAAATCATTGTGACCATTGTGAGTTGTTTCTGTTGCATTTAGAGAGCTGAGGCAGCATTTCAGATTATCTAAAACCTAGCCCAATCTTCTCAGATAAAAGGGTTTGTGTTCTATTCATTTTATGGTGTAGTAAACTAGTAATCACATCCTAGACTATGCAAGAATTTAGAGACGTGTATTGCTAAAGAAATTGACGGTAAAACATATAGAAGAAAATAGGAATAAGTCTATTTGACCCCCTTGAACTCTTGTGAAAGTTTAGAAATCAATCATGAATTACAAAACTGGATATTAGACACCCCTTAACTATCAATACCATTCACTTTACCCTTGAGACCAAAACCACCCTGATTTTGGTGACATGACATCTACATGGACCAAAACTTTGACTTAGCATGCAACATCAGTTTTTCTTTTGTATTCTCTCTCCCCTCTTCCTCTTCCCTCTCTTATCCTCTCACGTGTCGGCTACGGCCCCAAAGCCACTGCTCCTCACATATTGCCACCAACGGCCACACCCTGCTCTTCCTTGTCCTCATCCCCATGCCCCTGCCCTTCTCCTCCTCCATCCTTGTTGCGCTCAAGGCTGGTGGCTACGTACGCGCGCTAAGCTCTAGCACTACTACTCATTGCGCCACTACTTGCTACTCACCCCATCAAGGCTAGGCTATCAACGAGGCCCGATTCCGCGTCTGCCTCCATCGCACCACGTTGAGGGAGGAGAGTGCGACGCCGTGGAAGGAGGAAGATAGGGGCCGCCGTGTGGGTGGAGGTGTTGGTCGCGGTGGCAACAAGGAACGGAGTGGTTGGGTGGATGAGTTTGTCGATCGCGCTGGGGGCCAATATCGGTGAGGGCAGCTTCTGCGTGGTGTACACAGCAAGCTCCCCGATGGCGCGAGGTGGCCACCAAGTGTGGTGAGTCAAGCCACGCCTGCAGCTTGTTATTGTTGGTGAACTGGTTGTTGAATTGGGTGGTCTGTGGCGGTGATGAAGATGTAGAGAGAGGAGAGAGGAGAGAAGGGAGTGAGAAGAAAATGGAGTGGAATTGATCATAGAACATGACATGTGGGGCCTACCTTATATTTTCTCTGATAATATTGTGTGTCATGCCATCCCAAAATCAGACCACATATCAAAACCAATGCCACTTTGGCACCTCATTGGAACAAAACTGGCTTTGGATGGCCTTAGGAGGGAAATAAACGATATTGATACTTGAAGGGAATAAAACATCCAGTTTTACAGTCGAAGATTGAAACTTAGACTATCGTAAAAGTTCAGTAAAGTAGACTTATTCCAAGAAAATATTAGAGCATTGTTAGTTCAAAGAACTTACATTGTTTATGCATGGAGTGCACAAAAAGTTAAGGCTCTTCCTCATATCCATCAGTTGTAGCCATAAAGTATTCCTTGCTTTCATAGACCATAGCTACTTTACAAAGTACATCATAAATTTTTCTCAATTCTCTAATGGGGTCACACACATGGTACACTTTTTTCGGTGCTCTTGATAAGACAAATGCAACATCTAATTCCTGGTTGATGATATGAAATCATAGTAGCTACATAATTGTACACAGGTTAGGTGCTGTCATCACCTCATGATGCAGAGTATGCATAATCTAGGTTAGTTGCATGTTGATGCTACCTTAAAAGCTTAACATCCTTTGTGTGGCCCAATGATGTGGCAGTGGCTTTACACTTTATTCTGCCTGTCCCACACCTTCTTTACTTGGTAGTAAAAGAAAAGAAAACCTAAACATAATATAACTGTCGATTCCATGTTTATTGTAGATTAGATCGAATTACAAACAACAGTTGCTAACTAAACTGTAATTATTGGCCCCGTTTTTTCAGCTTATGGCTTTTATAGAACAAACAAATGGAATAGCTTCTTCATCGCCGTTTCGAAACGGCTTATTGGGACAATCTTTGCAAAACGGTTTATTAGCATTCGGTTCATTCATATAAGCACTTATGCTAGAGCTAAAAACCATCTGTCGTAATCATAAGTCGTAAGCCGCAACCGAAAAGAACGCACCGATTATGTTATCCACTCTGAAATGTACATCATTTTTGTTCAAAGACAGTGAATTAGTTGACGTTTCTATGAACAAAACAGGGGTTCAACTAAAATCATTCGTGACCATTCGGTTTCAAATTAGTCCAATTTTAAAATACCAACTACCATAGTAAAACTGTTCAAAGTATGGATGATTGCTCATGTTCTAAGAGAATTCTTCGTTGGCGGCAGGATTTCAACTTTAAATTTGCATGTACTTTTCTGCTGCACTTGATGTTAAATTATCTGGAGATCTACTCCAACTTTTATGTAGACTGGTAATAAACATGAAATGTAATTTGAACACATAGCACATGTACCTCAGCAAAAGTTTCCAACAGAACGGAGAGGCACGATCTACACAATTTTTTTAAGTGTATAGTCGTATATTGTTGTGTAAAGGGAATAGAAAGCTTAAGAAGCAACTTACTTCAATTCAATTTTGCATTGCCTTAATTCCTTATCCACATGGCTGAACTTGAAATCTTCACATGATATGCCCAACATAGAGACATGTCCCATCTAAACTCTAAAGGAAAAAGAGAAACAGAGTTCCACTATTAATTTTTATTGTTGTTTTACAGGACTCATATGCACTATGTCGGGTTTTCAAGAAAAATGTGGCGTTTGGTGAATTTGAGAAGCATGGGGAGTGCAGCTCATCACAGGCTAAAGGAAATCAAGAACAAGTTACAAACTTTGAGGATGCTGGACAGTCCTCAGGTGCAAACGAAAGTGATAAAGATAATTCATGGATGCAGTTCATGACTGATGATCTGTGGTGCACCAACAAAACAAAGTAATGAGTTAGTGAAGACAGCTTTATTAACTTCATCTAACCAGAAATTTCGGTATTAGTTACACTGTGTATCTTTGTATATGTTCGATAAGAACAGTTCTCACTTTGGACAGGATGGCCACTTCAGTTTGGACTCTGATTCTTAATTTAGTTTAATACTTTTCCTCTTTTGGTACTATAATATATACAAATGTGCTACTTTGTACTTCAGCCTTCAAGTTACATGTATTTATCGTCCAATACAATGATTTATAGTGGAACCAGTAAAATATAAATGCAAAAATCTAATTAGGTGTATCTACTTTGGTGCACTCTTCTCGCGCTCATAATATCAGTTTACATTGTAAAGAATCACCTTAGTCAATCAATTGCCATCACTAATAAAAAAAAGTCCAATACCATTCCGTTTTGGAAAATGCCACAGTTTTGAACTAGTCAAATTCCAACTATCTCTACTACTTAAAAATATGAGTTAGTGGTCGTTAGTGCATTCTCTTGCGTCTCTTCTCAACCATCCGATCTGAACACTAAAATTTTGACCATCTATCTAGCATCCCTCCCCCTTCCTCTCACATCTAACTGCTCTTCCTCTCCACTTCCACCAGTAGTTACCATCTCCTACCTCCTCCCCTCCAACGCCTAACAGAGGGAGTTTGGGCCAGGAATGACATCTTCTTCATAGCGCGGGGGACATTCACCGCTATACTTGTCGCATGCCACTATCACTATGAAGGACAGGTGCTCATATTTCAAACGTCTGTTGACTAGTTGAGGTGCTATTGGTTCTACCTTTCAAATCGCTTGTAGTTTATACATACAAGACATCCATTTGTTAGGGCCTATTTTAAATGAAAAGGAATTTTTTTCCACTTAACTAGGTATGATCTCATATTCGATTCTTCAAAAGAGTGGAGGAAAGGAAATTTTTTGTAAGATTTTTAGGGGTGATTCGTAAAATCCAAACATGTAGCTTTTTAGGGAGATGAGTTTTTGTAATAAAATTCTACAAAACTCCTCCAAAATGCTTGATCAACCACGCATAGTTCCTCAAACATAAAATTAGAACACTAAGAAACGTAATAAAATAGTTGTCAAGTATGAAAGAATTAAAGGGTAATAGGGGACTAATGTATATTTAGCTATGTAAGACGTTGGATATGTACAGTCTGTTGCCAACCAAAAGCTGCTTGGCAGGCATGTTTATGTTTGTTTTTGACTATTCGTAACATAATGCTGGGAAGAGGAGGTCTTCTTTACACCTTTGGAAAACTAGACTTGTTTCTGTTTTTTCCCTCCACGATTTGGTTAGCTTCTGTTGTTGCAAGTGATCCACGGGATTAGAAGAAGAATGGAGTCCCATAGCCTTACTCAGAAAATATGGAGGCATTTATGCATATGCCTTCCACATACACTATAGGTTAGGTTGCGCAAGCTGAACATTGAGTCTTGTGTGCAGTGTGAATGTTCGATGATGATCGAGTAGGCTCAATATACTAGAGGAGCACAAACGTGTGGTTTTATGTTAGAATTAGAATGTCAGAGTGCACATGCAATGGCATTCCTACTGAAGCCATTGCCCATCCACCTTACAAAAATTTGCCGAGCAACCATTATTTACGGAATTGCATAGGATCTGTGACAGTGGAGCTCATCATAAAGAAATTGCCAAATCCGTGAGTTTGTCATTGATGTTTGCCCTCTTTGTTTGGGATTGATATCAGTTCCTGAAGAATACATTGTTTGAACGTAGAGCAAAGGACGACTCAATCTTTATGTTTGGTTGATGAACTTAACTACTCCATCCGGTCACAAATATATGTCGTTTTGGACATCAATACAGTCTCCAAAACATAACTTTAGCCACATAATTCTATTGTAATAATACTAGCTGAATGCACGTACGTTGCTATCGATTTTAAAATTTTATCATACTAGAGGTTCTAAAACTCACAGGTAGTAAAAAATTTTAGAACATACATACAAATATGTTCAAAAAAATTTAAAATCCATAGTAACGCACAGGCATTCAACTAGTTGATTTAGATTTGAAGTGCTATGGCACGAATATGACAGTGAATCGTCACAATTAATGCTTAAAGATCCTTGAGTTGCAAAAATAGTATAATGGTGATGCTATTGTGCTAGCATTCTGACGGTCACCATATCATTCTTTTCATCAACAACCTAAGCTCGATACAATTTCCAGTGTTTTCTAGTTGTAAGTAGCTGTTTATATATCATAGCACTAGCTTGAGGCTTTCAGGACAGAACTGCAACCTAACCATGTGTTTGGTTGCAAGGACTAGGTGGGACGGGATGGGATGGACCCGTTTTTGTAGGTGTTTGGATGGGAGACAAGCAGAGTCAAGGACATCTCACTATGAATATTCCTTGTAGATCCGGGACCAGGCAATCCTCTTTTTTTCATGGGACGGAGTCATCCCACATGGGATAAGTCATATCACCTCTTTGTTTTTTTAAGTACTGTTTTGTTTAATTTTTTAAAAAAACTCAAAGGCTTATGTGTAGAAACATATCAACAATAGCCTTCAATTTTTTAAAAAAAACTCAAATGCCACACATGTCCCACCTTCATCCTTCCATCCAAATAAAGGATGGGACCATTCCATCCCACTTTATCCTTCCAACCAAACAAAAAACAGGAATGACTCTACCCCAACCAAACAAAAAAATGGGATCATCCTATCCCAAAAATCAGGGACAGAACCATCCCATCCCACCTTGTCCCTAAACCAAACACAACCTAAGAGTTCAGTCAATTATAAAATTGTATAACATATGACTACACAGATATAAGAGCACCTCCAACAGATATGCTATCTTTATTGTGTATGGTAAACTTGGAATTTTTCAGGAAAAATTGAGCTCCAATAGGTATGCTATCTGGTTTGCTAAATTAGCAAGTTGGGTATCCCTGAAACTTCGCTCGGCATAGAAAGCAAGCTCGCGCCGCCGCCATCCCCGAAATCGCCGCCACGCTCGCTGCTCGCAGACGCACGCGCCATCCTTCCCGCGCAGAGAAGACTTTCCGCGCTACCGTTTCCCATCGTGGGGATCCAGCTCGACCGCTGGATTCCGCGATTCCCATCCCGCCCATCGCCTTCTCCTCTCACCCGCCTCGCCGCCGCCGCACACCGAGTCGCTAATCGTGGCCCGCTCCGAATTGCCCTTTTCCTCTTCGCCGTGAGCCGCTTCCTCATGGACAGGCCGCTTCCTCCGAATCGCTACACCGCCGCACCGCCGGATCAGCTTCGTCATGGACAGGCTCCGTCGAGCGCCGGGGAGATCCCAACTGCTCCGCCCTATTATCCCAACATCACGCAGATGGGAGCAAGAAAGGATGGGTGCAACATCAGACGGATGGGCAGCTGTTGGGATGGGAGCAGCAGGCGGATGGGAGATCCCAACTGCGCCGGGGAGATTACAACTCGTCTTCGTCGATCCCGGCAGGCGGCGGATGGGAGCAGCAGGACTCAGTGGTGCTCCCTTGGTTGGAGAATGCGGCGCAAGGAGGCCAGCGACGACGAGTCCTTGCACCGAACAGTTCTGCTGCTGCTTCGTCGAACCCATTCCTCGACGTGTGCTCCGGTGAGTCTAATTCAGTACGTATCTCTCACTGTCGTTTAGGAACTGTACGGGGTCCATGGCAGGGAGCTCATCAACAGCCCCATATGATTGGTGATATGCAGGGTTTTTTGAGTGGTACAGGATTGCAGAGTTTTGTGTGTGTGTGTTAGAGGATTGCAGGTTATTGCAATTAAATTGCAGTGAGGTGACTTGACAAAGTTCAGTCATGGGCAGTCCATTTTCTGAACTTCACTGTAAAAGATGTACACAAATGGATGTAGAAAAGGTTAGTTCAGTTGAAAGCAGCAAGCCAACCAACTAAGATCAAACATTTTAGTTGCTCGTATCATGGATGAGTTTGACTTATTTTTAGTTCTATACTTCAAGCAGCTTTGGTTTCCATCCCACGAAAGTTCAGACTACTACAACTACTAGCGCTGTACCATTGCTGGTTGAATGATGCACAATGGCAGCCGTAGGCAGTAGCACAGATCAATGTGAACTTGTGGCGTTCACATTCAAAGCTGCAGTAGTACATCTAAATTTTTTGAGAAAACTCGTGTGTTTTGAACTGAAAAATGTGTGAAATTTTCTCATAGTAGTACAAATGTGTTTGAAACATCATATATGGCTAGTTATTTCAGCACATCCGTACCACCTTGTTTAATAGTGCAAGCACATTGGTGCCTTTCTGGAAGAATTTGTACTACATCCGACAAGCACACCTTCTCGCATCGCAGAAAATTATTAGGCTATAATTTGTACTACATCTGGACAATGCACCTTGTGTTTTGTTCCTTGTTCATTTCATCATCTAATATGTTCCTTGTGTTTTGTTTTTACAGCCCAAATGGATTCAGGGAGACCTTTGACCGACATGATTATGGAAGATTTCACTCCAGGTGGAGTGTCTAACAATATCTCACCTCATAATGAAATAGAAGCACGCGATGAGGTCCTCACAGGTCAAAGGAAATAAAAGAAGGTCCAAAAATTTCACTGTTAAAGAGGACGAGATGTTGGTGTCAGCATGGCTAAATGTGAGTTTGGATCCTCTCAGAGGAGTCAATCAATCAAAAGATACCTATTGGAAAAGAATACATGATTACTTTCATTCAAAAAAGGATTTTGAATCTGATCGCACACAAAGCTCTCTAATGAGTCGGTGGTCTAGTATACTACATGACTGCAACATATTTGCTAGTTGTGTTTCCAAGGTAGAGGCCCGAAATCAGAGTGGTGCATCTGTTGATGACAAGGTTAGATGACCTACCTTCACATGCTAATTTCCTATATGTTTTTGCTGAATCTATTGTAAAATTAATGGGAATGGAAGGAAGATGCTTCAGCAATTCTCGTCAGTCGTTCTTGTGTGATGATCCTGTGACTGGCAATCTGAAGTAGTATAGCAGTATAGCTTATATTGAGAGAGCAGTAGAACACATATAGCATTCAGTTTTAGACGTAATAGATGGTAGATGTGTTTCAATATATGCACACCTTGAAGTCTGGTTTTGTACAATAGACAACGATATTTACATTTATCTAATGTTTGTTTCCCATTGCAGCAAGCAAACGCATTAACTATGTATAAGAATGACGACCCATTCCACAGGACTTTCCAATACATACATTGCTGGAAAATACTCAAAGACCATTCGAAGTGGACGAATAGGCGCATGCCAACTGGACTTCAGAAACCATTCAGCAAAAAGCAAAAGACCACTGCTGATTCAACTCCTACTATCGATGCACTGCACTCGCCACCGATGCATCAGAGTGAGACTGAAACCACAATAACCACAGTGGAGAGGCCTATAGGGACTAGGAAGGAAAAGCTGAAATTAAAGCAGCGTTCGAGCATTGAAGCTTTGGATTATTTATTGGCAAAGAAGAAAGAGGTGGATGCTGAGAAGGAGTTGAAGAAAAAGGAGAGGGAGTTGAAGAAAGAGGAGAGGGAGTTGAAGAAACAAGAGATGTGCCAAAAAGCCCTTGCCTTGCAGGAAGAAAGGATAAAACTTGACAAAGAAAAATTTGATTTCGATCGGGATCGAGAAGAAGAAAGAATTATAAATATTGATATGAGCACCATGTCAACCAGACAGCAACAGTTCTATGATGATCAACAGAAGAAAATACTTGCAAGACGGCTTGGAAATTAGTAGTACCATGATCTTCAATTTTTAGATTTGGGCATAGTGTGAGACATGTTTAATTTTCTGAAACATTTTACTTCACAGCATATCGGATTGATTTATTTGTGTAGTAGTATTATTCAGCTGTGTGTGTGATATTCTAAGAGGTTGACTGTGTATCCACATGTATCTTGCTACCGTGCAAGTTCTCTGTTAATTTATGCTTACAAACCCTAGTTCTATGTTAATTCATGTTCTTACAAACCCTTAAGTTTAGCTCAAGTTCTATGTGCTGTGATATGGGGTATTCATTTCTTTTACTTATTTGGTTTGCATCTCGTTTTATCAGGAATGCACATGGCTTCATTCCTTACTACTGCAAGTGAACGCTGGACGGATATCGACAAGTCTGCGGTACATTATTAAGGCTAGCTGCTACGCATTAGAGAGTGTGAGAGGAGAGACACTAAGAGAGTGGTGAATCGATGTAGTCTGGTAGGCTGAGTAGTTTTTCAGAGTACTGAAGAGCTTGTAGTTCTGTCGGGAACATGTTTATTAGCTGAAACGCGAGTTGTGTTGTTCCATTGTTGATTAAATTCTGTGGTTTAATGTATGGGCGCGGGTACAAGGGGAAATTTGGCAGCTTTGCACATGCTTAATGTCTTGGAATATATGCTGACTATACGGAGGTTAGCGACAGAAATCACAGAGAGCAACGACATATCTGTTTCGTCTTCTGTTGGTGTCTAGCCAGAGAGGTCAACAAAGGCTACGCCTACGAGCAAGATGACGATGATCGAGCCGAGACCTTCTGCGAGCTGCACCCGTCACCTGCCATTTCGTTGGTCCCAACTCAAGCGACGCCGGTCCTCTCCTCGCTGCTGGGACTGCGATCCCGTGCGCATCCACATAACATCGAGGCTTCGAGCATGCCACCTCACACATGGTATCCTCCACGCACGCGCTGCGCTTCTTGCTGCTCTGCTCTGCTGCATGGTTGCCGCTCGCGACACTGGCCCGCCTCGAGTGGTGGCATCTTGTTGCACGACGACTCTTCCAAATACCAAAATCGGGCCAAGAGCTACCAGTAGTATCAATGCCATCCATTGTGTCAATGCCTTGAACTATTACAGTATCAAATAAATCAAACAAAGAAGATAGGTCTGGAAACTATTACATAATGCCTTGATGTTGTGATAGTAAATGAAATTATTCAACAGAATATTTGTATGTAAATCTGGAAAATTATGCCATAAGTGCTCGATAAGGTCGGCTTGAAGTCGTGTGTGTCTCCTTGTCCTTGATCTTCTTGTAATTCGCATAAATGCATCGAACTCGTGTGTAGCATCATGTGATACATCACCTTTTCTCCCACATCATCATATCTCAAATCTTTTTCGTCAACTCCCTCGTCTTCAACAATCATATTGTGCATAATGATACAAGCCGTCATGACAAGTTGAATTGTATCCTCATCCCACACACGTGCCGGCGCTCGAACAATGGCAAAGCGAGCTTGTAAAACCCCAAATGCTCGTTCGACATCCTTCCTACAAGCTTCTTGTGCTTTTGCAAAATATTTGTTCTTATTACCCCGTGGCTCGGGTATGGTCTTCACGAATGTGGCCCAAGATGGATATATACCATCTGCTAGATAGTAACCCATAGTATAATCATTCCCATTGATGCTATAATTTACCGTGGCCCTTGACCTTCAAAGAAGCCTTGCAAATATAGGAGATCTTTGAAGAACATTTATATCATTGTGTGAACTGGCATCCCAAAGAAAGCATGCCAAATCCAAAGATCTTTAGAAGCAACAGCTTCTAGAATAATTGTAGGCTCCTTTTTATGTCCCCTATACATACCTTGCCATGCATAAGGACAATTCTTCCAGGTCCAGTGCATACAATCAATGGAACCAAGCATGCCAGGAAAACCTCTACTCTCACCAATCGCAAGTAATCTGCAGATCATCCTCATTGGGCAACCTCAAGTATTCATGTCCAAATACCGAACAACACTCGACAAACTTTCTAAGACTTTCTAAGGCAAGATTTCCCCAATACGGATGTACTCATCCATAGCATCAGCTGCTACTCCATAAGCTAACATCCGGAATGCCGCCGCCACCTTCTGCAAACAAGATAGTCCTAGGGTTCCAGCTGCATTCCTCTTTTGCACGAAATAGTCATCATACTCCTCAACGGCCTTCATTATGCGTACAAACACATGACGCCGCATTCAAACCTATGCCACCCGATACAAAATTAGCCACAATTGAATGCATGAAATAAACATAACTCAACAAAATATGAGAAAATTAACTGCGCCTAAAATAGCTCTACCATATGTAGGATTTTCGAGAAATAATCTTCATACGACCGATGTGCCCTAACCGCCTATCACGATTCGTAACGTGATGCCCTCTACGTAACCACGATGGGTCGTTGAATTCACAATGTTTGGCATCGCTATGTGTGCTGCCACAACATAGAGTTCATCGTCATCATCCGAAGATGACGACGACGAAGATGAATCCATCGCTTCATCCAATACATCTTCAACATCCATTATAGACCTTTGATTACGAGGGTCCGAGGAATTTATTCGCACTCTGCACGAGGATTGAAATAAGATGCCTACTAATTATTTCTCATGCATTACCTGAAACTAGAGGGACTAATACACAATGTAGATGACTGCATAACTGAAATATAAATCAACATGAGTCGGTGACCTAGTTGAAGGCGCTGATGCTCCTTCACAGAACGACCTATTCTCCCCATCATGTACCCATCTTTCGTTTTGGCTTCGGTTGCTTTGCCTAGAAAAACTTGGCAACGTCTCCCTCCGGAAGAATCCGCTTGTTGCTCTGCTTCTCCAAGAACTGCGTGATTGCGTGCGGCCCGCTCCGATCCAATGCCAGGTACATTCTCTCGTGGGATTGCTCTGTATATTTGTGTTGCTCTGTATGTACGACCTATTCTCTCGTGGGATTTCGGTTGGGATTTGGATGGCAGGTACATTGACGTGGCATGTTTCAAATATACAAGAGGCAAAATAGCTAGGCTGTTGTAGACTCCTCTTTTTTTAGCACTTTTCCATTTTACACAATGGCTAAAATAAGCAATTTAGCTATTTAGTTTTACACAATCTGTTGGAGGTGCTCTAAACCCAGATCTATAAACCAAACCTTTTGCACCTTTAGCTCAACGCTGTGTAATATTTTTTTGATCATCTGCTTCTGAATATATATATATATATATATATATTCACTTAACATTTGTATTCAACCAAAGAAATCAGCTACTTATCACAACTCCAGAAGTTTGGTCAGGTAGTAAGGAAGCCACAACGGCAGGTAAAGCAGATCAATTCCGAGAGAGCAGCAAAGCGAATTCCGGACCCAGGGGGAAAGAGCAGCAGATCCAAGATTGCGCTTCGCCGCAGCCCCGTCCCGTCCAAGACGTCGCACCCATCGTCCGAGGCTCCAGCATCACCTCTCAGCCACCAGGTGCTCGACGGAATAGCTGAAATCGGAAGCGCAAACAGGGGGCCCGAGGATGAATTCGGTGGCCTACGGGAGCTGAGGCCGCAGTGCCCCTCGGGTGATCGACGAAATTCCTGAACCGGAAGGGGTTTCGGGCTCGTACCTGCGCGGCTGAGACCCGGCGCCGGATGCCGAACAGGGCCGTCGAACCCGCCTACTGGCCGCCCCTTCCCCTCCGTGGGAAGTGATTCGCGCCGTTGCGCTGCTCCCTTCCCCTCCGGCGTGTTCCGCGGTCAGTGGATCGGTGTACCTGCTGTTGCTAAGCTCTCCCTGCCCTTTTGAAACCTCGGCCCTTGCAAAAACTAGTCTTGTTTAGACGGATTTCGAATCGAATCTTTGCATGTCTGCGACTCTGCCCTCCACTAATCGCCGCCGCAAATGACAAATCCAGCACCCGCAGGGGCGCTTTGATTTGAAACTTTTCTGTGCACAAACGCCTTGATGGTTTGAATCGCACGTTCAACGATTTGAATTGGACCAAACCGTCAGAAAGGGTGTAGAACGATACCACGACGACTGCTTTTGAAAACAAATGTGCATTCAGGAGGCTTAGACCATAATTTCATTAACCAATTGAAGAACATCGAGCTCAGATTCACATAACACCAGATGATTGCGGCAAACTTCAAGGGTAAATCATTGCAACTTCAAATCCATTCCAACGAACGAGTAGTTCTTACATCCCTACAGCACACAGGGCCAGGCCAAACAACAGCTACAGGGAAGAACACAGGACAAGGCACCAATCGAATCCCCTAATCCTAACCCTGCCGCGCCTGAGCCCAACCTAACCGCCGAAGCCGTAGAGGGTGCGGCCCTGGCGCTTGAGCGCGTAGACGACATCCATGGCGGTGACGGTCTTGCGGCGGGCGTGCTCCGTGTAGGTGACGGCGTCGCGGATGACGTTCTCCAGGAAGATCTTGAGCACGCCGCGGGTCTCCTCGTAGATCAACCCCGAGATGCGCTTAACGCCGCCCCTCCTCGCCAGCCTCCGGATCGCCGGCTTCGTGATCCCCTGGATGTTGTCGCGCAGCACCTTCCTGTGCCGCTTCGCGCCGCCCTTACCGAGCCCCTTGCCGCCCTTGCCCCTCCCCGACATCGCCGCCGCCTGGCTTCGCTACTATCTCTCTCTCTCCCGCCGCCGCTTTGTCCGACTTGTGGTGGCTGCTTGCAGTGGTGTGATGAGGTGGGTGGAGGAGGCGTGTGGGGTGGGATTTTATAGAGGCGAGGTTTTGGGGGAGGTGAGGGGGCGCGATCCGCGTGATGCGGGATTTGCACCGTTGGATGGGAGATGGGTGGTGGGAAGTGGGCCGAGAGGGGGTGCGCGGATCGATGACGTGGCGGAGTGGGGAGCGGGAGATGTGTTTCTTCGGTGAGGATGTGGCGGGGTGCGGGAATTCGATGGGCCGTGGCCTCGTTGTGGGTGGATGGCAGGTGGGCCCCGGTATTTTCGACATTTGACTGGGCGGGGCGGGGCGGGGTTGCGTTGCGTGGGGACGTTTGCGGTCGCGAAATTTCGGACGGTTTGGTCAATATGTGTGAGCCCGTGAGTTTGCCCGCGACGAAACTGCTTTGAAAGCGTAAACGTGGGTATTGCTTACACGGTTAGAAGGCGTATATGCGTCGTACATTAGTCTGTCGTTAAGCCGGGTCTTTAGTTTAAGCAAGTACGCAGACTTGTGTCTCCATTTCCGAAGAAGTAGGTCTCTTTCTTTTAACTCATGTCTTATGATTTTTTGGGAATAAATAAACGGTAATAAATTTTTGTCCTTTTTTCTAGGCGGCTTATCATGATAAGATTTTTAAGACGGCTTATTGGGACGAGGTTTTCAAAATAACTTATTAACATTCGGTTCATTTACACAAAACGTTAGCGCTATGACCAAAAGTCATCAATCGTAGTTATAACTTATCAACCACAACCCAAAAAAATCAACCGTAAAAGGCCTAGAGATGAACCAACTTGCAAGATCAAAATGAACATGTAAACAAAGATTTGGTTAAGCTTTGCCAGAGAACAATACAAAATCTTTGCCCATCTTTGTACATTTGGCCCCGGCTGGGCCTCCCGCCGGCCCAGTTCTCAGCCCACGACCTATTCTTGCGAGGGTCAAAAGAGCATGTGGTAGGGTTCCCCCACCCCTTTCACAATGGGGCAGCGCATCCGGGCGTGGCGGGCGGCCAAGGTCGGAGGTGCGCGCTTGCGCGCTCGGGCCGGTGGCGTTAGGGCTAAGAATCAGTGGCTGAGGCGGCGGTGGCCCGTGCGACACTGGAGCCAGCAACCGTGCGGACCTCAATTGGAAACAAGATGTAGCTGGTGCACATGCAAGTGACCAGTGCATCGGGCGCGCACGTGCAGGCGGCCAGCACAACGGCGGGTGGCGCATGCAAGCGGGCACGATCGACGACACGTACTGGTGGCGGCCTTCACGCAGGGCGGCAATCATTTGGGTGGTGGCTGCAGGCCGATGCGCATGGTAGTCAATCGATTTGCGATTTTTTTCGTTTTTTAATCTACAGTGCAATCAACATCTACTATTTTGTGCAAATCTACTGATCGGCTTGGTCGGCGAGTTCAAGTCAGCTCGCGGTAAATTAGAGCGGATTTGCACCATATAATAACAAATTAGAAAGCAAAATTTGTGGAAATTTAAAGCGATCTACATAGATAATTCAGTCTATGAGGGCTTCAATAATTACATTCAGTCTAATAGAGCGATTCGTGCTAATAACGTGTTGAGGAACTGTTGCTGGCGAGTCTAGTCCGAGTGATTCCTCCTAGACAGAAGATGGATCAATAATATAATAATGCAAGAAAGTAATAGATGGAATACATAGAGATGGGGAACTCCTCCTCCTTTCTTTATTAATTTCTCCTTCAAAAGGTGCAAGTTATAGTGATTGGGACCGTCTATTTATGGACTAAGTGGTGAGGTGACCACCGTAGGCCAAGGCCTAAATTTTTCAACAAAAATAAGGGTTCTGAAGATAAAGGGATCTTCATCTTTCCCGTCACCTAGCTCAGATAATCTGCTTCTCCCAGCCCCAAATAAAGTTGTTGAAGCTCCCCCACCTGCATATTCTAAAGCAAAGCCCACAATCACAGGATTGGAAGACTCCAAAGTTGACCTCTCTTTATTTTTGTAGAATGGGGCTTCCCTGTCCCCCTCAATCTAGACCACTCACTAATGATCCAAGAGACAGTTTTTTTATATTTTCACCATTTGCCCATCCATCATAAAACAATAACAAAAATACAGAAAAAATAAAATTTATTTTTTCCCGTATTTTTATTATAATTTTGTACAGGAAAAATAAAATTATAATAAAAAATACAGAAAAAATAAAAATTTATTTTTCCTGTATTTTTGTTATTATTTATGATGTATGGGCAAATGGTGAAAATATAAAAAAAACTGGCCATTGGATCATTAGTGAGTGGTCTAGATTGAGGGAATAGGGAGTGGGGGACAGGGAAGCCCCATTCATTTTTGTATTGAAGTCCAATTTATGAAGTTGTTTGTAACTATTATTAATATTATGCTTTCATACTTTGGTTTCAAATGCAGTCTTAAATTGTTGATATAGTGAATATTTAATACTTAGTGTATAATGCAAGGTGGAGACGGAGATAAATTATATCAACTTTTTTTTACAATAAGCTAAATTTAAGCTACTAATTGTATGTGTTTATCCAATAGTGAGACGAGCCAAGTGGCAGCACATTAAAGATGAATAATATTTGACATCAATTGATTGAGAATACATACTAGATATTTTGTAGCAACGCACAAGCATTTAACTAGTATATTAATAAGCCACACTCAAAACTATAAATCGCAGCATAAAAAAACATTCTCTTTGCCATCATCGGAGGGAAAGGGGCCACCGATGAGTGTCTCTGTGTTTTCTTGGATTATGCAATCACCAACCTATATTAGCGGGGACTTCGTGCGGACGCCAGCACGCCGCCTAGCTCGCCACAAGGCTATCTTCGCCCAAATCCAGCGTGGCGCGGGATTTCGATGCACGGGAGGCACTTTCCCTGTGCTTTTCGGAAATTACGTAGAGGTCCTTTTTTCCTCGCAAAAAGATCCTTTTTCCTCGCGAAAAGATCCCTGGCGGTTTTTTTGTGGCGCTTTTTTCTGAAAACACCCCTCCAATTTGCAGGATAGTGCCCCGCGGTTTTCTAAACTGCGTACGGGTCCTCGTTTCGTTACATACGGGTCCTCGATTTTTTACGAAAAAACCCTTTAGCTTTCTCGAAAATGCGCATGTGCCCTCGGTTTTTTTTAAAAAAACTCCTCGCGGATCATCGCCTCTTTTACTTCGGTACACACGGTGGCTGACACGGCGTTGCGCCGCGCCTATGAGGCTAGTTTTGTTACAACGCATGTGTGCTCACTAGTAATTCCTTTTTTTCAGAAAAAAAGTAAATCTTAACGTACTTCTTATATTGTAAAGATTTAACCATGTGATAAGACATTGACGGTAGCTCAAAAGTAAATACCTAATGTTTCTCTTCTAGCACATAAGGGCCATTTATATTAGCTTTTATTTTTAGCTTTTAACTTTGGTTTATAAATATCAGCAGTTTTAGAGAAGCCGTACGAAGAGAGTGACATCCGCGTCGATTTTGATATATATATATATATATATATATATATATATATATAAATCACTTCAGTGTTTATTACAATTGACTAATAGATTCTATCTTAAAAAATACTTTGTAAAAGGTTGGTAATATAGAAAAGTCATTTACTAAAAAAATGATTTTTAAAAGTTAATTAGAACATAGGCATAGACTATAAAACCCACAATAATAGAATTCGATTTTACTTTGCCTCTTGAGCGTGATCACGATTAGTTGCCGAAAGCGAGTAATAACACGTCCACACGGAGCACGCAGCTTAATGACACGCTGTCCGTGACAAACCGGCGCTAACCCTTTCCGATCTCATCTCGACGCCGACAGTGCGGTGCCCGCACACGCCGCGGCGCACATCGAGATTACCAGTCTGTCACGGCCGAACCGCTCCCGCACCGCCACGTGTACGGGCGCCCTAACGCCGTCACCCCGCGGGACGTGCATTCCGTCGCGCCGTGACGGAATCCGCGCGCCCCCTATTAGAAAAAGAAACCCGCGCGTTCCACTCCGTTCCGCCTCGCGCACACACAACCTCGCTCGCGCTCCCTCCTCCCATCTGACATCTCCTCCCATCCTTTCGAAGCCTCTCGAATCGCATCGTCCAGCCGGATGGCCGCCGCCGTCGCTGCCGCCGACGAGAAGCTCCGCGCCGCCGTTGCCCAGCTCGACCAGATCAGGCGAGTCCCCCTCACTCCCTCGGCCAGATCTAAGTGGATGACCGTTTCACCCCCATTTTTGCTGATTTTTCTGTGGTTTTCCCGTGCAGCGAGAACGAGAAGGCCGGGTTCACCAGCCTCGTGTCCCGCTACCTCAGGTAGATCCTGTAGATTCGCTGTGTACGCTTGATTCGGACGATTTTGTCACGCGCGGGGGGGTTTTTGATGGTTGTGGTTGTGTTTACAGTGGGGAGGCGGAGCAGATCGAGTGGAGTAAGATCCAGACCCCGACCGATGAGGTGGTGGTGCCGTACGACACCCTCGCGCCGGCTCCCGAAGGTATGGTGGCTCGTTCCGATTTGATGATCTCAGATGTATGTGGTGGCTTTGGATCCGATCCGAGGTTTAGTGACTGTGTGTGAACACTGGATCGTGTGGATGTGGTGTAGATCTCGACGCGACGAAGAAGCTGCTCGACAAACTCGTGGTGCTCAAGCTCAATGGAGGGCTCGGAACAACCATGGGCTGCACTGGTCCCAAGTAAGTGCATCTCTTCTCCAGAACTTCTTATCAGTGTAATTAGCTTGTGTGTGTGTGTGGATCATGCCGTTTATGGTTAGATTCGTGCGTGTGAAGAGTTGTAGAGCACTGGTATTGCAAGGCAAACTAGATGTTCTTCCTGCTTACTGTTTTTATGATGTCGAAGAAAACTAATGATACTATATTACAGCTGTCTTCATTTTAGTGATGTTACTTTTGTTCGTTAGTTTTCTGGTTGTTCCGTGGGTTTGGTAAACCTAGTTCTTCCTCACGACTACAAATGAATAAGCAAACACCGTTTCAAAGTTGTTGTTTATTGTGATTGCTCAGAGGTGATTGTATAGCTTATCGTCCGTTCTGGCATAATATGAGTAACCCACATCTTTGGTGATTTTATTGCCACTCATCATTTTTAGCTCCATTTGATATTATATGTATGCTTGTTCTGTTTATATCTCTTAGTGGATTTCTCAATGTTCATGATCTGGAAGGGCATGAAAATAGAATATTCTTCTTGTCACTTTCGAGACTCTTACTTTACTGTCCCTTTTTGTGGTGCATTGCATCTCCAATGCATATAGATCTTTTCCTCTGCTTCCAAATGCACTAATGAATGGATAAAAATGCCACTGGCTATGCATGTTCCTTGTTGTCATGATATCTTTGTTATTTTGTCACAATTCAATTAAACTGGTACTCTGACCAGTTTGTGTATCCTACAGCTGTATTATGTTTTTTATCTAGTGATTTGACTACATCAAACATTGATACCGAGATTCACATTTATAATTGTATTTTTAGGCACCATAAAGCTTACATGCATATGTATTGTTGCTTGTTGAGCTACATCGAATGCTCTAGAAGACTAGAATCATCCGCTTACTGTGTTAAATTAATCTAGTGAACCATCTCTGACATTGATCTCGAGATTCACATTTATAATTGTATTTTAGGCACCATAAAGCGTACATGCATATGCATCGTTGCTTGTTGAGCTACATCGAATGTTCTATAACTAACCACACGCTGTGTTTAATGAATCTAATGCATCTCTGACTTTATTATTACAAGCATTCATGCTATCAATGCTCATCATTTTTTTTTTGCCCCCAATTTACTGTTACTGAACTGATGTGTACTTACACTGCTGCACATGATTCTCCACTTATTTTCTGGGCTCTGTTCGCGCGGGGGCAATGAGATATTGATCATTGGAAAATGGTGTTGTGATCAATTATATGCATAACATGCTATACTTCAGGATCTGTTTGATGCAATGTGTAAACATTGGGCAGACTAGGAATCTTATATTCTCTGCTCCATCTTTGAGAATTTACCACCTGAAGCAAGTAATAAAATAGCTCCCTGTGTCCTGCAGGTCTGTCATTGAAGTTCGCAATGGGTTTACATTTCTTGACCTAATCGTGATTCAAATTGAGGTATTCTTAATTTTCAACTGAATACCTTTTCTGTGAATGAGTGGATACCATGTGTAATGGTTTATGCCTTACAAGTTTCACCTGTCTGCATTCTGCAGTCCCTGAACAAGAAGTATGGATGCAATGTCCCTTTGCTTCTAATGAACTCTTTCAACACTCATGATGATACACAGAAGGTCAGTATTTCCCTTTACCTTTTTTTATTACAGATAGTTTTTAAGCATTTGTACTAACATACTTGTTCTTTTTGTAGATTGTTGAGAAGTACTCCAACTCCAACATTGAAATTCACACTTTCAATCAGGTATAAAGTTGTTTCTTGTTATATTTTCTTCATTTGTTTCTTGAATGAAGAATGATATCACATTTTTGCACCACCAGTATTGTCAATTAATAGAAATATATTATATTCTACAGAGCCAATATCCTCGTATTGTTACTGAAGACTTCTTGCCGCTTCCAAGCAAAGGAAAGACAGGGAAGGATGGCTGGTTAGTTTTCTTCAACCATTCTTAAGTTGTCAAATTCTTGCAATACCAATGAATGGCCACTTTGCATTAAGAATGCATTTCAAATACTGGCTTTGCCATATAGATATAACTTTAACTAATTACAGTTAATAGATCCAACTTTCTCAAATCTGACCATTCAAATATTGTGATTTTTGAATGTGAAGGTATCCCCCAGGCCATGGTGATGTGTTCCCCTCTTTGAATAACAGTGGAAAGCTTGATACCTTGTTGTCACAGGTGAGCAAAAATGCCTTAACCTTCAATTTTGGCAGCAGGATTAGTACGACTGGTTGATTGGTTGCATATAGTCTATAGTTTACATAATTATTTAATGTATTTAGGTTTATATCTCACTTAGATTATCTATATTGCGGTATATGTTTCACATATTCTCTCACGATTTTTTCACATCTTTATAACATGAAAAGCTACACTTTTAATATACACTTGTGCTTGTCATTAACCATAATCCAATGACAAGTCTTTGATACTTCTTATATAAAGGAAGTTTTAAGTATTTACTAAAATAACATTGATCTTGTTGCTCAAGACAGTTGAAAAATCAAAATGTCTCATTTTCCACAGGAAATGGTAACCAAAATTAGTATGCATCTTCTAAAATCATCTTTAGTCCGTTTGAGCTCCTAAACAAGGCCTTAGGGAATAAATTTAACCAGGAATAGATGAATAATCCGTGGAAAGCTTTGCCTAAAGATATATCTGTGAGTTCTTTATTGCTTATTGGTATTCTTGCGCTTAGCTATTTTTCCAATTTTCTCTTAGGGCAAGGAGTATGTCTTTGTTGCAAACTCAGACAACTTGGGCGCTATAGTTGATATCAGTATCCACATATGGAGATCAAATTTGTTCATTTTCATTTCTGTTTTATTACTTTGTTATTAGTGTCTTGTACCTTGCGTCAGAAATTGAATCCTTGACCATCACAGAGATCTTAAACCACCTGATCCATAACCAGAATGAGTACTGCATGGAGGTATGCAACAATATCTACTTTTGTTGTTGAATTTGGACAGTACAAAACTCAACTCCTGTATTTATTCTAGGTTACTCCAAAAACATTGGCTGATGTTAAAGGTGGTACCCTCATCTCTTATGAAGGAAGGGTTCAGGTACACTGACTGATTGTTCCCAACTTGGCTGTCCACACTAAAGTACTTGCTGCTGGTTGTAACATAAAAGATCAGCTATGATGTTATTTGCAAGTTGCAGTGTTAAATTTGGAACAAATCAGCATGCTACTTGTTTCAGTTAATTCCAGTCGTATATGAAAGTAATCTTTAAACAATTTCTCTATTGTTGTATGCAGCTCTTGGAGATTGCTCAAGTCCCTGATGAGCATGTAAGTACCCTCTAATGAATTATGCTGTTCCATGTCATGAGCAGTAAGAGCTGATGAATACTTTTCGTTTGTGTTTTTGGTTCAGGTTAATGAATTCAAGTCAATTGAGAAGTTCAAGATATTTAATACCAACAACCTGTAAGAAAACTAATTTGTCTGTCTTTGATTAATTATTTCGGCCCTTGCTAACAGCAGTTTTTGGCATCAGGTGGGTGAACTTGAAGGCCATCAAGAGGCTGGTAGAAGCTGAAGCACTTAAGATGGAAATCATTCCAAACCCAAAGGTACATCATCTGCGTGAATCTTCAGTTCTGTTCTGTTCATTTGCGTTATCCAAACCGTTGGTGTTTACAGGAAGTTGATGGTGTGAAAGTCCTACAACTAGAAACCGCAGCTGGAGCAGCAATACGGGTATAAAACACTCGTCTAAACATGATGTTTTGCTGCTCCATTTTTTTGTTTATTTTTTAATGCTGTGCTCTAATGTTTTTCCTTCCTTTATCTAGTTCTTCGAAAAAGCAATCGGCATTAATGTTCCCCGCTCAAGGTTTCTGCCAGTGAAGGCTACATCTGATTTGTTGCTTGTGCAGGTATATCTTCAATCCTCTCCATGTTTGTTGGTTTGATATCATGATAAGACTATTGCTGAGCTCATTTTTGTTCCACAGTCTGATCTTTATACCTTGGTCGATGGCTTTGTCATCCGCAACCCAGCTAGGGCAAACCCGGCAAACCCTTCAATTGAGCTTGGGCCTGAGTTCAAAAAGGTAAAGCAGTTTTTATTGGACACATTTGAGGCATTTCGTCACTTAGAGTGTAAAGAATGGATATTGAAGAATTCAGAGAATGATGAAAAGTGGAATGTGGCCATAACTTTTTCTTGATATTCGTAGGTTGCCAATTTCCTAGCCCGATTTAAATCAATCCCCAGCATTGTCGAGCTTGACAGCTTGAAGGTCTCTGGTGATGTCTGGTTTGGCTCTGGAATTACACTCAAGGTACAACTTCTAGTTATTGGATATTTGGATTATTCTTATTTCTCCTTGGATGCCATTTGTGGTGCCTAGTTACTGTATCAATAGTGAATGGATGCAGCGCTAAATTGCCAGCTATGTCCGTTTGGATCTCCACCTGCACACCCCACCCCACTCTGTATTATACTCATCGAGAGTTGAGAGAAGCTACTGTTGTTGAAAAATGCCTCCTGACTCATTGTTGGTGCAATCTGCAGGGCAAGGTGACCATCGCTGCCAAGTCTGGAGTGAAGCTGGAGATTCCAGATGGAACTGTGCTTGAGAACAAGGTAGAATTCCCATCCTCTTTATCAATATGAAAACTTTGCAATTGTGATGCTATGTGTTGTGACGCGCGCTCTGACACGTGCCTTTTTAAAATTTCTACAGGACATCAATGGTCCGGAGGATCTCTGAGCAATGCTTACCGCCACCAGTTTTTTCTGAGTTGCATCCTCTCAGATCTCTTTCGCTGAGGTAATTGCCTTGTAATTTTCGTGTGCATTCCGCAGTGGGGGTCCTGTGAGACCATTACAGAATAATTGTAATCCTCTGGGTGCATCTGTACTTCTGTTTTTTGGTGTGCCATAGACTTATATATCATTTGCTAAAATAATACCATAGCTTGGCAGTTTTGCATGCGCCATAGGTGCCAACCTTTTTTTATGCCTTGCTGGAGAGTCTAGTGGGTGTTTCATTGTCACCATGCCGGTTGATGTGCCATGCACCATGTTCCACAATTGAGTTTAGCTGTACAAAAGTTTGCGCTATGGCTGATGATTTTTGGCTGCAGTTGGTAGATCTGATAAATACTCTAAATAGTATTAGCTGATAGAAATCGGAGTCCAAGAGCTGATTGAAAATCTTGAAAAAAAAAAGGAGCCAAAAATCACAGTTCACAAAACCACGCAATTTCAGTTCGCAGTCCCCACACGGCCGGTCCTCTTCTACTTAGCACGGTTTCTTTCTTCGCGCGCGGAAAGTTACTAAAGTAGAACTAGGCTAGCAGCTACTTTCCCCGCGCTTCACGAAACCAAGGATACTGCTTCCATGCTTCGAAGGGTATAAATTACACAATTGCTAGAACGATGTTGTTAGCACTTTTAGTAGTTGCTTTGCACCACCTGTTTTGGTAGGGGCGTAGAGCATGGTATCAACTAGCAAGGTGCTCTTATGTAAGAAAGAGAAGTTGGTAGGGCGAGAAACATAAGAAACAGTAGGCTGCGCAGCGATGCAACAATCGCTCTGTAGTAATCGAGTGATTGCAACGACAGTCGGAGAAAACAATTACACCCCGTTTGGCTCCATAAAATTCAATTTGGTTCATTCAATTGAATTCAAAATTCTGTTTGGGTATCATTTGGAATTATTTTTTTTTAATGAAAACAGAAACACCTCTTTTCAACTATGGCGTATGGTTTTTGACCTTGCTGTAAGTATTTATGTAAATAAATTAAATGGATAAGTTGCGCCATGCTCCAACCCCTTGCGCCGAGCTCCATGCCCTCGCCGCTACGCTCCGTGCCCTCGCCATCCTTGGCCTCGTCGCGGCCTAGTCCGCTGCCAACGCCACCGTCTCCATCGTGGACCGCCCCGCCCGTAAGGTAGCCTACGCTCGCTATGGAACCCCTGCTAAGCCCGCCATGGCCCATGGATGGAGGAAGCGGTGGCGGATGAGGCCGTAGTCGAGCGGCAGTGAAAAGAGGCCGGAGTCGATCGACGGCAGGAGCAGGCCGGAGCCGGGTGGCGGCAGTGAAAGGCTGGGGTCGAGCAGCGGTCGGAGCAGGCCGGAGTCGAGCGGCGGCGGAGGGAGCCGGCCGGAATCGAGCGGCGGGGCACATGCCAGAGTCGAGGATGAGAACGTCGAAGCACAGATGAGGTCGATTACTCAACACTACATCAGAAACTTCACCACGCCATGATACAATCTTTGGTCGACCCAAATGCAGCATCTCCTAAACAGACTTGAAGAAACCAAAGCATTTACAGTTCCAACACCTGCTTAACAATCTATCCCATTCTGTGGCGTGAAGCCATGTAAGGCACCCATGCAGGGTCAACACTCGATAACAGTTGAATCTCATCATCTATCACGATAGGTCTCGAACCTTCCCAAGCTCACACAGATAGATGGTTATCAATATCGAAACTGCGAAGATCTGAAGGGCTGGCTCCGAGCCTGCAAATAAAATAGCACACGTTACGCTATTTAGTAATTAAGCACAACAACTACGTCTGATAACAGTTGATAACACGAGGGCTACAGGCCTGCTACTAAAGTGTCACATGCATGATTCTGTGGAAAGATGGCAGGTGAATTGTGGAGCAAATAGGAAACTATAACAAGGTCCTCGAGTTCAGCAAACTTGTAATAGCCATCAGGGCTATTAACCATGACAATGATCAGATGCTACAATGAAGTTGTACCTTTTGTTTATAGTGCAATAATGGAATTTGATGTTTCCGGACTTGACATCTTCAATATACTGCAACAGTTCGTATAAATGTCAGAAGCTTATGATGTGAAAACTGGAACTTGGAAGAGCAAACATAGCACAGACGGAGGGAGAACGAGGAGGGAGGGATACCATCCTCAAGGTGACGATGATTGAAGAAAATGCTAGAGAATCAAATGGTATCTCATCCAGAGCAAAAAGTGCACATTCTAGTGACTCAGGTCCAGGTGAGAAGTTGGGTGTCTTCAATCTTGCTCGGAAAATAATGTAACTCTACTGCATGTCATCACAATACACAAGAAGAATCAACTTAGTAGTGTAAAGAGTTAAGCATGAGAATCAACTTAGTAGTGTAAGGAGTTAAGCATGAACTTTGATTAGGCTACTTTCACTCACTTGGCCAATCAGCGGAATATCCAGCTGAGCAAAAGGTGATAGTATCTCTACATCTGCACAAGCTTCTTCCAATGTTTCCCTGGAGGCTCCTTCTGCTGCAGACTCTCCAACCTCCAAATAACCAGCAGGAAGAGTCCTGTTAATGTAACCTTGATTAGAATGATGGACCAGCACAAAAATTACCATGCTCTTAAAGAAAAGGAAATTTTGGCCATGCTTTGCAGATGTATGAAGAATGTGGCCGAAAGCAATTGGAAACATGGTAATAATGTATATGGCAAACACTGCAATTTCACTTGTCTGAGTCCTATCAGCAAGAGGCTTGTTGAACAGAAAAGGAGCATTCTTAAACTGAAGAACAAAATAACAACATTATAACATAAAGAATTCTACAGTTTTACACTGTAAATAATACAGGCAGATAGTTTTGGTAGGCGTGTTTGCCGTATTTCCATATCTGTTCTTCACCATGGATGTCAAATTGATTTTGATTACTAGATATGTAGACAAGAAAAAATATTCTTAGATAATAAAACATAATACAACTATGTCAAAAAATATTCTTAGTCAATAAAATATAATACAACTATGTAGTTCTCCAGTATGGTACAGAACACCAGAAAGCCTGATTACAGCCAATAAATGGAGTCATCAAAAGCAGCTTACCAAAGGCCATACGCTGGTTCAATACTTCTTCTGCAAAGGAGGACCTTGTTACCATGTTCCACAAGGCAACCAACAACCTATCAAGATGATACAGATTAATGACAAAACGAAAGGCAAAAGCCCATTCCTATATAGACGGTATTTGCTAGATGTATTTCCATAGTTCAGCAACGATGTAACAAAGATATGAAAAGAGCAGGCCTGTACATCAGAACTCAGAAAGCAGTTGGGACTCTATTTGAAACAAGCAATTAGCAGTGGCTCAGTTCTAAATCCTCATATGCACATATGATCTGAACTAGGAAGATGGCATTTGTTCCTGTTCTGTTCTTCAGTCCATACCATTTTGGGGTTTTCGTAGTGAACTCTTCCACAAGACGAACAGACAGCCCTCATCTTCTCATCCCCATCTGGTACAGCCAATTTCGTCGGACTTCCACAAGCTGGGCAAAAGCGGATCTTTGACTTGGGCACCTGCAGAAGGGACGGTTATCTGAGATAAAGCAATTGAGCATGATATCAGGAAATCAACGCTGCCATCCACTATTACATTTGAAACGATAAACACTGGCTGATTGACCAAACAAAAAGCCAGGCTGAGCACGCGAGGCAGCGCCTAAGCTACACGCAGAGTAGTCTCGCTCACTCCCTCGCACTGTAATATCATCGCTTTAACCTCACACAGCTTGTTGGAGCTGAGACAATAACTGTACTGCACTACGGACGCCCCACTGCCCCACACACAAACATGCTAGATAATTGTACCAGAAAACACAGCAATTTTTACTATGCAGGGGATGTCCAAATTACAGCTTAGAGATGCTAAGGGAGCCTTCTCATCTGGCAATTGGTACGGTCCCTGGATTTGAGTCAACGACCTAGGTGGCTTGACACCGCCCAAGCATCTCTCAGCTCCTACCAACACCATTAGCCGCCTAATTGCAGCACAGATACGGGCGAGTGGGGTGAAAGGGGACTCACCACGGAGGGCGGCGGCGACGGGGCGGCGGAGCTGGCGTTGGAGCTGGAGGAGGTCGACATGCGGGGCGGGTGGAACCGGGCGGCGCGTGGGAGCGGCGCGGCGCGGCGGAGGAGGCGCGTGCGCGGGGAGAGGCGGGCAGCGTGGTGGAGGAGGAGGTGGTGGGATCTGAGGAGGAGCATGGTGGCGTGGTGGGTTGGTTTAGTAGAGGGGAGGAGGCGGGGGTTGGTGGTGGTGGGGATGGGATGGGAGGAGAACGGCGACTCGGGCCAGCTGCGGTGCGGGGTGAGCTCGGCCGTCCAGCGCTGGTTGATGGCGGCCGCTGGTTTATGCTCAAAAGAATATTTACTTCCCAAAATGGCTACTCGACTATTCTTATTATCGCCTTATTCTAGAAATAAGATAGACTTACAAGTATATCATATATCTTACTTCTCTTGTTTTTATTATATGCACGCATCTTTCTATTATTTTTTACATCGCTCACCTCGTCATTCTAAAAGTTATTTCTTTTAGCCACCACTATTTGTTTTTAGCAAAAAAAATATCAGTAAAAGTTGGCAAGTCTGGCTTATCATTGATTTTGGAAAAAGGGTTAATCTTTTGTTTAAAGAACTCCATAAGAATTGTTGGATTGCCACTGCGACGTTTTAGTATTAACATATTCCCATTTGAAGTTTGTCGAGCCAACTCCAATGTATATCTATGCCCCATGGGTAGGGTGAAAATGGATCAGATTGTTTTCGACTGATCTGGACAATTTTTGAATATGGAATGGTTTGGCTCGGATTTTTGTCGAATAGTCTCGGATCGGAAAAGAATACGTACAAATATGGTAGTGTATTATTTGTCAAATACAAATACGGAATCGGACTATCCGAAAAGGATGGAATCCGAATATCCGGCTATTGACCATATGTACTAGTACTATTATCCTAAGCCCAAGGCCAAAGGCCCAAGCCGCCCGTAGCCCACTCCATCCGAACGAGTCTTCTTCAGGGCAGCGCCGCAAAAAACCAAGATCTGAGCAGATATTTCTTCAGGTCTTCCCCCTCAATATTTCTTCCGATCCAGATCTAAGCAGCAAGCACCAAGCAACGATGCACCCACTGGCGCACTGCCCTCCATCGCTGCCCCTCTGTTTGTCTCCACATCGCTGGCACTGCCCTTAGCGCCTTGCCCTCCACCGCTGCGCCGAAGCTTCCTTCCTCGACCGGTTCGGTGAGTGAGCCACTATGTGATGCTAGCTCCCTCTCTCTCTCTCTCTCGTGTTCCTAGCACCACCTTCTCTCTTTTTTTCCTGTTTCTTCTTGCATGTGTACTTGTCTTTCGCCGTCAGATAGTCAATGACTATCGGAATTGCCCCATGAGACTGTGTTCTGGTTCTTGTGAAGAACAGGAAGGAGATGATTCCAACTAACACTCGGCAAGGCAGATCGTTGGTCACATTCTTTTGCGTCAAGAATCCGTTATGCTTAGTACCTAGGATTTAGAATCTGCAGACGTCCTGGAGAAGAAAAATGGTTATGGCAAAGCCTTTCGTTGCTCCTAGTTAGTGACGCTTTTCAGAGTACTCTAGTGCCAAGCAGTTATATTAGTAATGGATTTGGCACTATCATGTTATGATATTTTCTATGTTAAATATTTGAGATGTGTGGCTGCATATGTGTGTGTGTTTTCACACTTTTATTCATTCATCAATCATTCATACATTCTTTCTCATATAATAGCAAAATAACTCATCATTGATTACATATGCAGGTTTACATGATTATTTGATTACATACATATTTACATCAAGCTTTTGGAGGGGAGATAATATACATGACTACATCAAATTATTCATGTCTTGTTTCTTTAGCTAATTATCCTTTTATCAAGCAATAATATGTGCACTGTTTTCTGTTTGAGCTAAAATATGTTTGCTTTTCCAGATCAATTTTTTAACATGGGTTTAATCTACAAGCAAGTTTTATTTCCCATGACCTTTATATTCCTACTTCTCTAAGCTAACTCTCTGGAGTCATCACTCATCAGGATGTTTTTGTGGCGTGGCTTGTGAGTAAATCAACCCATGCCATGCTCGTCAAGCCGCAAGTTTTAACTGCTATAATAAGGGATACATTTTTCTGCACATCTATCCAATTTGGACCAACACCACGATATATAGCAGGATAAATGTATGAACGCTCAGCTTGCACCTCGCTTATCTTTAAGCACTGTACCTGGAAGCTGGATGAATGGATGATCCAAAAGAACCAATACTGCAGCTTGCGGCAAGTTGCCCAATTTTACGGAGCAACGTATCCTATGTGTAACTGTCAGACCCCAGATTATACCATCCGGAATCTACTGTGTTTAGCTGCACTATTCCCTGGATCAGTAGATAGTGCTCACAGTTACAGAAATGAATATCGAAATACATATCATGCGGAAGCGTAAATATAATAGTAGACTTACTCATGGGCCGATTAGGCCGAAATCATGAAATTGCAGCAGCGGAAGAACGAAGCACGCAAGTGGGACCTTCAGGACATGCCCACAGGCAGCCAACTGGAGGTTCGCGACCTAGCCCTTGACATCTTCATCTTCTCGGCCAGCTTGTCCAATCTTGTTGCTGAGGCGAGTTGATTTGATTTCTTGATTCTGAAGTTTGTCGCAAAAGCGAGCGTGAGCACTCCGACCCCATGCTCCGCGAGCCAATACACAGAATTCAAATAAATAGTATGCATGGCTTAACCAAAGGAAGGCTCGGGTTATTTTATTTTTGCGTAGAGTGCTTTCGAATACAATTACTTAAAAATCCCTAAGACCTAGCAGTTTGAACCAAATCATAATGTGTGAAAAAGAATGCAATATCATTAATAGTGATACAGATTTTTCGTTCACCATATATGGCATCTGCACCATATGCTTATTTTTCAATTATATACGCTTAACCTACCACTGGGACGACACCTAGGACAATTCCAAACCAGGGCAGTCCTTCGCCCTTCACATTTCCATTCCCACCCACAAAACATTTTGAAATAGAACTATATCTGGTTAAGTTCCCATGTTCGCCCATGACCGTGGGCACGGATATTCGAATAGTTTTGACTCTGCAGAGTTTGTACACTTTCACCACAAGAGACAATCAACTCATTGTCCCACACGATTCCTTAGAAGTGTGGTTGAGCGACCATCACGGTGACTTTTCAAAGTATCTAGTCCCTTTGTCATCTCACCCACGGGCCGTTCCCACTTGCGGTGGGTCCCATACGTTGCACGGGATGTTCCCCACGGATACTAGCGCACGGGCTCCACTCCCTCTCGCTAGCACGACCGGAAACGTCACCCTCCACTCGGTGTCCCTTTAGGCCTCCCTTGCCCTTGCATATCCACTCCTATCCACTACCGGTGAGATGAGTCCGGGGTTTCGATAAATTTACTTAGCCAAGTTGTATTTCTGGACTTGTGGTTGTACGGTTTTACACAGGAGGTCATGACAAGATTCGGTCCTTATTAGTATCTGGGCGGTTCTACCACAAACCACACTCTCGTGCACCATTGCACCATACCCCCAAACCATCCGCCCAGATAAATAAGCAATTCGAGGTTTTTGGGAATATAAAATAATCATATCCAACATACACCAGTCATTACCACCATGACTGCCCAACCAATTTTTCTCAGGATTAAAAGTGATGCATGGGCGCTCTCGCGCCCATGAGTATCTATGCAATATTAAACATGACGTATATTTAGGAACTTATTTTCGAAAGGTTACTATTATAATTTTTCTATGGCGACAAAGTTCACACATTCAAATATTCCAAATGAAGGGTAATATTATTCAAGGTAAACAATAGGCATATAACTAGAATCTTAAATTATCATGTATTTGCATATAAATAACAACATGCAATTTGATAATTTAAATCAAAGTAGTTCGCAGAAAATGTAGGTTCAACATGATCAAAGTATTGACTCGCCTGGCGCGATTTACCGCGATCTTGAGTTCACACAATGCTTCCTCTTGGGTTTCTGGTCTTTATCTCCAATTCAATCTTGATCACGCCTGATCCGTTGATTCTTCAAGATTCCCATATCTAATTACGTGCTAAATGACTGAATACAAATAAAGGCAAATAACTCAAAAGATCCAAATAAATCCAAATAAACTCAATTTAGCTTCATTATGAGTGATTAGGATGATTTGTTGTGAGGTCGGTGGTAGAATACGATAATTTGATCTTTTATTAATAATCTCTTTTATTATTTTTGTATTTATCAAGGAAGTTTCATGAGTTAGGTTAGACCTGTAGACTGATGTAGGAGTTTAGTGTACAAATTGTATCTTTAGGGTATGTATTCCTTGTAACATAAGTTATGGTAAAGGCAAACTGGACTGATGAATGAGATCTGTACTTATTCTATAAATCTTTTAGTCGAATGTATTATAACATTTGGATATCTTTATTAAGTTTTTAGAATAAGCTCTGATATCGGCCTTTACTTACTAATTAGATTAATTACAATTTAAATCTCTAATAATCCCATTATCATATATATATATATATATATCTTCATTTATCGCTAGGCTAAATTTAAGTGAAATTAGAATCCACCCATATGGGTCCTAACTTGTTATATATAGCGATGTATATAAATTTTGGATTTACCGAATAAATATTAGAGTCCGATGTTACAGCATTTTATGGCTCGATATTTTATGTGGAATGTTAATCTAAACGTCAACTACCATTATTAACCAAAGCTAGCATTTGAGATTTATTTATCGGTGAGGTACTATTAGGGGGGTTTATAAATCATGCCTTTCTAATTTAAATATATATTCCATTTTTAAATGACTTTGGCATATCGTTTATTCTTGTGAAACTGCTGGAGTTATCATTTAATCGAATCTACTATTTAAGACTTATTTTATGGCTGCCTACCAAATGTTATGGCATATATTTAATTATAGTTAAGGATAACCTTTATTAAATTTGGTCATTTAACCAAAGTCATTTTTCTTTATTAATGCCTTTAATTATTAATGAGACTTTAAAATAAATACTAAAGGCACAGTACTTTTTCATTATGATAACTAATCCAGATTTAAGTCTTACATAATCTCTTTTACATCCTAATTAAATCTGATTAGCTTTCTTAGATTATTTCCTAATTTTTCCTTAATTTTTACTAATTAAAAATAGATCAATAATACTAAGAACAAAAGTGCAAGAAAAAGGTGCAGGGAGGGAATTTGAACTCGGGACCTCACGGGAAGATCATTTAGCAGCTGACGCTGGTGACCAACCAAGCACCTACTCATTTGCGACAATGAGAGGAGTCAAATTAAATGAGGAGTCTTGGATCGGCCGAAACAAAGCCTTCACCGATCGAAACAGGGGGCGGCGGCACACGTCCAGCGGTGATGTCACCGGCAAGTGGCGGCCGGGGTGACGCCGGTGACCTGCAAAACAGGTTCCCACGTGGGTGCGGAGGCTCCTGGCGATGTCAACACGGGCCGTGGTGGTGTCGGAGCGGTCGGGCGGCTTGAACGGCCGGAGGCGGGATGAAAGGGACGGTGGCGCCGGCGTGGAAGGAGGGAGCGGGATAGGGAGGAATAGCGGGAGCAAGCCATAGGACCTCACCCGGTGGTTGACGGAGCGGACGAGGCCGAGGCGTGCGGTGGCGCGTAGCCATGGCGCGCCGCCACACACGCACGATGCCGGCAAGCGGCGGTGAAGGGGAGCCGCAACCGTCTCTTGGGGAAGCTTCGTGACGCCGAGAGGAGGCTCCCCGAGCAAGGAATCGAGACGGGATCGCTGGAGGGAAGGGGGTGGCGAAAATGGCGGCGGCGGCATTGTTCCCGGGCGGAAGAAAAGATAGGGGGGAGGAAGGAAGAATGGCGCGGGGGAGCTACTTATGCTCACGGGTGGCCGAGAAAACCGTGGGCGCGCGCGGGGAAAACCTCAGGCGGGGGCTGCGCATGGAGGCCACGGGGCGAGGAGGACCTGCGCGACGCAGAGAAAAGAGGAGAGGTGGCGCGGGCGCTCGGGGAAGGAAGGGAGAAGGAGAGAGGGAGGGGGCGGTCCCACGCGGCAGAGAGGGAAACGGGGAGGGAGAGGCGCGGGGGAGAGGGCCCAGCGGCCAGAGAAGGAGGCGGCACTCGGGCCACACGGCGGCAGGGGAGGCGCGGCCAGGGTGCGGGTCCGCCTGGCAGGAGGAAAAGAGAGAGGAGCGGGATGAGGAGGGGGCGGATCGCTCAGGCCACTGCACTCCCACTCTTTTTTTTCTTTTTGATCAATTGTGTAAATGTATTTTTATATTTTTGTTTATTTGTGAACATGGATGTATATTTTTTTTATATTTTTAATTTCATGTATTGTTATTTTTCTGGCTTATTTAATTTTACATATTTTTATTTTCTATTGCTAAGCTCTTCCTTGTGCATGCACAATTTATATATGTATATATATTTTATTCATTTACTCTTATTGGTATTTATATTATTATTTCCAAATGAGATTTTGTATTTTAATTCAAATTTCTCCCTCCTTACATTGGATCATCTTTTCAGATTCGTATTTAAAGTTTCGAATCTCCATTATTTGTACATTCCTTTTTATGGCATTACTAATATTTTTTTGTCTTTTATGAGTTCTTAAATTTTGAAACCTCCACCAAATTCAGGAAAACACCAAAAAAAATCCAAATTCCAATAAAATATATTGTAAAATATTTCAAAAGCTTCATATTTTCAAATTTTAAATTTTCAGGATGTTACAGTAACATAGGCTATTTCGTGTACTCATGTCATGGTTGAATGGCGGTCGAACTGTCGACTGTGGTCGAATTGCGATCGAAGGGCCGGTCTTGGTTGAATTGCGGTCGAAGGGCCGGCCGTGGCCGAAGCGTCGGCAGTGGCTGAAGCGTGATCGTGGCTAAAAGGCCGGCCGTGGTCGAATCACAGTCGAGAACCGCCCGTGGTCGAAGGGGCGGCCATGAAGTACTTGGAAAGCGGAACCCCCGAAAAAAATGAAAAGAAAGCATGGGCCGAAAGCGTAGAGCAGGAATCCGAAGTAGAAGAGACGAAATCGAGACGAGGAGAAATAGCAACTAAAGGCAAAGATGGTAGAGATGAAGAGAAAGGAATGGGGATACCAACACCGTCAATTGGGCTACATAACCGACTGTGGGCTCCCTGCTCTCGAACACAGTGGTTGGCGGACCAGCGTCCGCGTTTTCCCCTTTTTGATGGGCACCCCCCAAAACGAATAGAGGCTGGAAGCGTAGAGCAGGAATCTAAAACTGCAGAGACGAAATCGATAATGAAGAGACATCCAGACCAAAAGCATGGCCCAAAAAGGTGTAGAAAGCAGAGACATACCAGGCCCCCTGAAGAAGTTGCAGCATGCCTGAAAGAGCCGCCGCACGACGGTGCCCTCTGCCTGCACGCACCTCCTCGCCCCGCACCACCCGTCTCCTCTTCTGGTGGTGGCTCCTATGAGGCTCATCAACTACTCCCCGACATAGGAGTCTTGGATCCGACCAGATCTAAAAGAGATGGGATCCGACCATCTCTCATGAACTCGAACCCACCAAGACATTGGCGAGAGCGAAGTAAGTCCGAGAGGCAAAAATGCGGCTCGAGAAGGCAGCAAACGATTCTGGATGGTGTTGGAGAAGATGGGGAGGTGGATTGGCGAGGCAAGAGGAGGGAGCAGCGGTGCCGGTGTGGGAGGAAATGGGGATGAAGAAGGAGGGCAAGGGGGGCATAGTGGGAATTGGCGGTAAGGGTTCATGCGGTTTTGAGGGGGGTGTGGCCACGTGGGGGCGTTCTGGGCGAATCTGGGGCAGGGGGATGCGACAGAGGTTAACTCGTGCGTGGAGGCGGCTTCGCGAGACGTCAGGGCCACGCGACGCACACACGCGAGCGAAAGGCACGACCAGACGGACAACACGAACGAAGGGTGTCGGCACGATTTCGGGAAACCCAGGGGGCTCTTATGCTAAGTGGGCGACATGGATGGCCTGGGAGGCGGCCGATTCTCCTACACATAAGAGATGTTATTATTAGCTGGAGGCGGCAGATGATTTTCTGCAAAATGTGTGCTCCTAGATATAGATTATTGGATGGCGATCGGAGGGTGCTGGTTTAACAAGTGTAGGAGTGCACAGAGTGACTTGTATGCATAGGATACGTTGCCGTTTTATAGAGTTTGTATAAACGGATAAACCTACCACTATCAGGTAGTTCTAAGTAGAGAACTGAGCTTTGCTCGGTTGGCAAGCTTTGCCATCGTGCGAGCTGTCTGCCCGAGTTCGATTCCTAGATCGCCCCAGGTGTCTCACCTCATACATGTGTGTGCGTTCAGTGGGAATACGTGTGTCGATGCTCTATAAGGTACTAGATAAATCCATAATTTATCCAGCGTCCTTCGTTTAAATTCTAATATGTGTTTCAATAGAACATAGATATATGTGTACATACGATGTGTGATACAAATATAAGTATACGTGAGTGCACGTCCACTATTGTAATAATAAAAAGTAGGCCAAAGTCTTCTTGCGCTCAGTTCAGAGAACTGACAGCCTTGACAGGTAGAAAGTGTAAATAGGATGTGACATTGAACTTATAGTACCATACCACACTTGTTTCCAAAGCCTGAGAATAGAATGATTATTCTTACTAACTGTCAGACCAAAAAAATCAGGGTCAACTCTGTAACTTTGATCAATTAGCGGGGGTGTCGATTTGAGGAATGGTTGGTTGGTTGGTCCTAGCATCAACTGGTTTCTCATATGTTTGGTTTGAGAATAGAATGCGTTAGCTCATCACCACCTCCATCCCTTGCAAGCACAGAGTTACAAGGAAAAAGAGGAAAGGGTTTCAGATGGACCAACCCCCTGCTGTGCTGGATGATCCCTCGAACCAAACGTTGTTGCCGGTAACATTCTCACCTCAATGGCAGTGCATTCTTCTCATTCCAATGTGATCCATAGTCGTTTCCTCTTCTCAGTTCTCGTTCCACCGTCTTGCCCCCGCGGACACGCCCTTCGGAAGCCTATCGGTTCAGTTTTGTCCACGAGTACTGCGGTCCTGCAGGATGCATAGAAGGTGATGGATTGCTAGGTACTGCATCTACAAATTCTGCAGCCAACTTCACCGCATCTGCATGAACTTTTCGTACCGCTGCATAATTTTGGCTCTCCTGAAGATGTTTTATTCAGAAAAATTCTGAAACGATGCATGCAGAACGTTAGCCTGCCAACGTTCGGTTTACGACCCCGTATATCATGCTGCAGTTCTCAAGAGGGGAGAAAAGAAGAAGAAGGAAGAGAATGGATCTCTATCCGAAAGGACGAGGTGGTGCAGCCCGCTGTTTTGTCAATTTGCTACGTCACGCTCTTTGGAATCGACAGCCGAGTTGATCAAACCAATTGGACGCTGGCTGTGGGGCTACCACTACCACCGATCAGACTCAGGTCAGGCTATTCGTTCAAGTAGGCGTACATTACTAGGACTAGACCGCGCAACGGCGCAAGGGCAACGCAAACTTCCATGCTCATTTGAACTTTTCCTTGTTGTTTCTAGCCTTTTTTTTTTACTTTCCTTTTTCTCCAGTGATATGGCTTTTTAGAGCTTTGGTATTTTTTATTTCTTTATATTATTCGTCATGATATGATTTTTTTATTTTTTAAATCTTATGCAGTTATAGTTATTTTTAGCTGTTATAATGTAAAATAAATCGTAAGCCAGAGTTTTTAAATCTTATGCAGTAAAATAAATGCTCAAGCCGAACCGATTAGGACCTTAAACGAGTGGAACTCCCAGTGCGTAGTGCTCGTCCTCCGCTGTCTACTGCCAAGCGCCAACGCACACGCATAATGGTATAGTTCGGAGATTTCATTCATTTGGGCCAGAGTTTCTGCGTGCCACTCTTTCGTCTGGAGCATGGGATGGGTCGTACATATGAGAATCGTATTCACGCCGAATATAAAAAGGACAGATCTGGAAAAAAAAAAGAGAAGGAGAATGTGCAAAGGTTTTTCCTTTAAATGAAAATTCAAATCGGAAAAGAAAGAAGACACAGTAAGGAAGGCAGGGCAGGCTCCTATAGATCGGTCAGAGCTTTCAGCATCTTCCTAAAAAAACCACGCCTTTTAATATTCTCTCCTCACTTTGGCAGGGCCAGGGCCAAACACACACCTCGGTTGGCTCGGAGCCTGACCTGTTGTTCTCCTCCCGCTTATCGTCGAAGCCATGTCCCAACTCGCAAACTGCCACTCCGCACGGCATAATTTGACACAAATGCAGCGATCAAATTTGGGTGGTGATCGGATCTGAAAAGCTCATGGCTGAAAATACTGTAGCTGGATGAAAAAAGCACGGTAGCTCATAATTAAATTTTAAAAAAATTTAAAAATATAAAAAAAATGTTAGCCCATTACGTATAATACAAACAAATACGGAAAAAAAGAACCGGTAAAAAAGTTCAACAAAAAACCAAAAGTTCAGAAAAAAGACGAAACTTATGAATAATGAAAAATAAGCCAGAAACCGAAGCCAAAGCCGAATTGATTATTTTCGGGTCATATGCAGTTTTTCTCGTATAAACAAACATAACAACTTTTTTTTATTATTTTTAAAAATATTTTATCTAGATAATATTTTTAAATAATTTATCATATTCAATATACACATAAATATTTACGCTAAAAACAAAAGCGATGAAACGTTAGCCATAAGTCATAGAACCGGTGACAAAAACAGTCCATCCAAAGACCGCTAGACCTGACCGACCGAACGGCATTGAAGGCGCCATCAGCCCACTACTTAGGGCATCCGCAATGGTAATAGCTAGTACTAGCTATATAGTCAGCTGACGTGGAGGTGAGAGACAAAAGCAAAGACTATTTTATACTGCTGGACCCACATGCTCCTCTCTCATGTTCTTGGACTACGTGAAATAGATCAGCTATTTGCTCGTCGCTAGTGACTACTCTCTCTCCTACTTTTTCCTTGCCACATCAGATCTAGCTAACTAAATAGCCAGCTGTTGGAGACGCCCTTACAGGCGTCGGTGACGCAGCATTTCGACAAGCGGGAATACCAAACACACAAACACACGCACGCACACCCGACCGAAAAAGATTTCAGTACCATTGGATTCATCGGTCTGAATGCCGTCGCCACCGTATTCTCCTACCAATCACCAAACAATCCGTCAGCTCGGCACAGAACAGCAATGAAGAAGGAACATTTCGGAATCGTAACAAAGAAAGCACTACTGAATTTTGGTAGTAAGAGCTAGGAGCAGTAGATAGATCTACAAGAACACCCGCATCTTGTGTTCTTAGCCTGCCCATTTCATCACCATCCACCGGTGGATTCTACAAGAACAAGAAATGGAACGCAGCTAGTGCTAGGAGATCATCAGGCTAGGAAGAAATCGAGAGAGAACCACGGGATGGAAAGAAGAGTAATCCTAAGCTAAACTGCTTCTGCCTACTCTTCACATCAGCATCTGCACAGAGAAACGGAGACCTATGTACAGTTGGGTACATCCAACGAAGCTTCGGGCTTGGCCATTCATGTCTGCTTCACTCTTTCATGGCGTCCGCCGTCTCCGCGCCGTAGCCGGCGGCGGCGAGGTCACCGCCGGCCACGCTCTCCGAAGGCACCGCCTCCTCGGCGACGGCGTCCACGACGCAGCCGTCTCGGTGGCGGTCCCGGCAGAGCGCCTCAACGGCGAGGAGGCGGCGGCGGAGGTCGGCCATGTCGCGCTCCATCAGGTAGAGCCGCTGCCGCAGGGTTAGGTTCTGCTCCTCCAGCCTCGCCGCGCGCGCTTCGCCCTCCTCGTCGTCGTCTTCGTCCTCGCCGTCGGTGGCCGCGGCCGGGAGCTGCACCATCTCGAAGCGGCTGAGGTCGTGGTCGAGGCGGCGCTCCACCCCGACGTGCTCCTCCACGTCGCTCTCGCCGGAGCCGGAGTCCTCTCCGGCGGCGGCCCCGGCGGCCTGGGAGCGGAGGCGGATGAGGCCCTTCATGGAGCCGTAGCCGTTGACGCCCCAAGCCTCCTTGGCCATCTCCACCAGCACCTCCCGCGCCGGCGACAGCCGCGGCGTCGGCAGCACGGCCGGCGTGACGGGGCACGGCGACACCAGCGTCGCCACACCCCCCGCCCGCTTGGCCCGGATCAGGTACGACGTCGTGTTGTGCGGCGCCGCGGCGCCGCCCCACCTCGCCCCCGCCGGCGCCTTCCGCTTCCACCCCGGCCGCGCCACCCGCTTCCACGCCGGCCGCGCCGGCATCCCCCCGACGAACCCCACCGACGGCTCCATCGCCGGCGGAGGCGGAGTCGGCGCCACCCACATCTGATACGGCGGCGGCAGAGGTCGCATCACCTGGTCGTTCATGGGTGGATTTGGGGCTAATCGTCCAGATCCGAAACCCTTACCCTAGATTAGGACCCCAAGCAGCCACAAAAATCACACGATTAGCCAACGATGGGATCGAAACGTTTCGCTTTAATCTCTCGTCGATTCCGTTCGCGGCGTGTTTTTAGAGACCATTTAACGAAATTTGTTTGATCCGAACTGGGGAGAAGAGAGGAGGGGAGGTGAGAGAAGAGGACGGCGAAACCTGGGCGGGTGTGGGGGGTACGACAGTATTTATTGGGAGGTGGGTAAGGGGCGGACGGTCGAGATTGCTCGTGATGGGGTGCGAGCGGTTGCGTGTCGTGTCTCGGACGGACAGCACGGGTTGCGCCAGCATTGATTCGACGCCTTTGGGCTTGGGTTGGGTGGGTCTGCTCCAATTCATCAAGCTTTTAATAGTATGTCTCTTAGGATTGTCTTTCAAGCTTTTATTTTATTGGAAGATAATTTTAGAAATAATTTCTTTAATATTAGGTTGTTTTTTCTAATTGTTTTATATCATTTTTATTATAACTTCTTGTCTTACACATTCTTATTATTTACGTTAATTTATAGGGTCAATCGTCTCTTGTATAGGAGATATTACATTATTTTTTCTCACCTTCTCATTTTTTACATAAAATTTCACTTATTTAATATAGTTAAGAAATAGTTGAGATGATGGTATTATTAGAGATATCCTAAGCAAACTACTAAAAGGTGTGGTTTCCGTTTACCCTAGTTTAAGAAGTTCCTTCTCCCTTTTTGCTATCGACTTTGTCATATCTGATGATGATAAGCTATCGTTAACTCGAAGAGTTGGAGTGTAAGAGTTTATTGTTCTCGATATGTTTTTTGGCAATAATTTCTTGATGCCCAATTTTCTATATTGTTATTTAGTGTTTTATGGGTCCAACTAAAGAGCTTGTGAGGTGTAGACGTGTAGTTGTAAGATCATGCAATAAGATGGTTTATCTTATTCGAATCTCATTATGGAAAGTAGGCCTGGCTGTAAACGGTTTTAGCTTCTGATTTATTTTATTTTTTAGCTGTCACTTGAAACACGTCGGCTTCTAATTTCGGCATATTTTGTTTTTTTTTGGGGTCTTAGCTTTTTTCTTTTCTTCCTTGTTTCTTTGTATTATCCGTGACGATATAACGAGTTTTTTTTTCTATTTTTTCTTTATTTTTTTAGAAAACTAATAGGTGCTACAATGCAATTCCAGTCAGAAGCTTAAGCCCGTAAGCCAATTGGAGCGGGGTTGTAATCTCCAGCTGCAACAGACCTATTCTTGTGAACTAAAGTTATTAATAGTAAACGAAAACAATTAATTACTCCTTTCGGTAATAGACACATAGTTTTTTTTGACGATATCAATATGGTTTAATACAACTTTGACCACTCATTTTTATTGTAACATATTTTATGAAACCCAATAAAACTATAATAATAATATTAGATTACTTTCAAGACAAATCTACATATATGATTTCTATATATTTAAATAATATTGATAGTTAAAATTTTAAAAGTTTGATTGTATCTATATTCAAGATGATATATATTTATGACCGGAGGAGTACTATTCTATGTGAAGAGATGAAGTGACAAAGTTTGTTGTTTAACTAGAGCAATGCGGTTCTATGTGTTCTCGATGCGCCCTTTTTTTTTGCAATAGTGGTGTTGATGTCAAAATTTTCTGTACCATCATTTAGGGTCTGTTTGGGAGAGCTCCACCAGCTCCAGATTCACAAAAAACAGATCCGAATCCACTTTTCCAAGCCAAACAGTTCTAACTCCAGCAACTCCACCGTGGATCTGCTCCACAAAAACCATGGATCTGGCTCCAGATCCACCAAATCCATGGAGCACCTCAAGGGGTGCTCCACCAAACTCAAGTTGGTGGAGTTGGGGAAAATTACCCATCATGCCACTGATTACACACAAAAAAACGGTTCGTTCTTTTTATTTCCCGTCTCTTCTCGTCGCTGCGCCATCCTCCCATCCTCCCGATCGGCGCCGTGCCGTTTCCACCTCTCCATCGCGCCGCCTTGGCGGCGCGCGCCTCCGCCGCCGCCGCGGCCGGCGCGCGCTCCTCCTCTTCTCTCCGCCTCGCTGCGGCGGCGGTGCTGCTCTTTCCTCTCCTCTGCTGCGCGTGCTGCTGCCTCGGCCGTGCGCGCGCCCGCCCCCGCCGCGCTCGCCTCGCTGCGCTGCGCCCGCGGCGCTACTCGCTCTCCTCCTCTGCGCGCGCGCTCGCCGGCGGCCACCGCTCCCGCCTCCTCTTTCTCCGCTCGCCTGCGCTCGTGCCGCCGCCTGCCTGCTGCGCCTGCGCCGGCCGGGATTCTTTTTCATTTTGCCCCCTGACGCGTGGGGCCCAGGTGGAAGTGAGATAGAGAGGGAGGTGGAGCTGTACCAAACACTTTGACGAATCCCAGATCCACGATGGAGCTGCTCCACGGTGGATCCAGGTGAATCTGGTGGATCTAGGTGGATCTGGAACTGGTGGAGCTCTCCCAAACAGGCCCGTGTTTATGGGTCCAATTACAGTACTTCATCCGTTTTGTAGACGTTGTAGAATACGTGCAGTTAATATTTTCAAATTTTTATCGCTAATATGCACTAAAGTACTTGGATTCTTCATGTAAAAATGATATTACTAGATTTATCATATAAAATATTTTCATATCATTATATTCTTAGTTATTTATACCAATACATAATTTAAAAATTAATGATCAAAGATCTATATTAGAGACAGTATTATATTTAAAATGACAAGTGAAAACGAACAAAAGTAGTAATATGGTAAGGCGGTTTAGGCCCGCTCGGTTGGGCTGAAAAATAATGGCTTATGGCTAAAATTACATTGTAGTTGAAGATGACTTATTTGACGTAATTAAATTTAAAAATAGAAAAATATGTTAGCTCATCACGGACAACGCAAATAAATACGGGAAAAAGAACCGGTAAAAAAAACTAAAAGGCCACAAATTCGAAAAAAAAAACAAAATTTATAAATAATAAAAAATAAGTCAGAAATCAAAAGTTCAAGCTGAAATAAGCATGCCATTATCTTGTTTGAATATAACTCTAGGAAGTAACATCTCTAGGTGCGCCCGTGTGCGTGTGACAGTCTGACAGACGTATTATCGTGATGTGAAGTTATTAATAGTAAACAACAACAATTAATTACCACCCTGCCTAAAAACTGTATGCGAATTGCCAACTGGAACACCATGTAAGGCTCTGTTTGGATCCCATGATCTAAAGTTTAATTATCTAAAGTTTTAGATTAAACTTTAGTTGGTTAAACTTTAGCCACTAAACTTTAGTTGGCTAAATTTTAGCCGCTAAACTTTAGTCGAAATCCTGTTTGGATCCTGTACTAATGGATAGGACTAAAGTTTCAAAAAGACCATACTACCTCTCCTCGTTTCGTGCGTCAGCCATTAAATGGGAGGTGAGAGACCAACATGCATGGGTAAACACGTCTTTGTGCCTAAGAACCCAAAACTTTACCACTTTAGTTCACTTTGGTGGACTAATGGTCTAAAGTGTTTTTTAGGGGTTAGCTAAAGTTTAGATCTAATTTTAGGGCCTGTTTGGATGGACTAGGACTAGTTGTTAGTTAGGACTAATTGTTAGCTGACTAGTAGTTAGCTGGCTAAAGATTAGCCCAATCCTGTTTGGATCCAAGGACTAATAAGTACTACTATCTCAGTATAAAGTCTGTTATACCCCTATGCATGGCGGTCTGGGAGGGTTGGCGTGTGTATCAGCGTCTTTTTTCCATCCTGCTGGTCCTTTAGCCCTCATTAGCTGGGTTTGGCCAACTAGTTGGCTAACAACTAGTTCGGACTTTGGCTAAACTTTAGCCCACTCATTAGCCCTCCTGTTTGGATCCATAAGAACTAAAAATTAGCAACTAGTTGTTAGTCCATGGGATCCAAACAGGCCCTTATACCACCTATTTGGAGACTTTAGATCTAAACTTTAGTGACTAAACTTTAGATAGAGGAATCCAAACCCTAAGTTTAGTTATAGAAAATGTGTTAATTACAACAACCCCCCCCCCCCCCAAAACCTGTTTGGTGTGTTTGAGAGGCGATGCCTCTAGCTGTGAACAGCCAAATGAAGGCTGCAACATAAGTTGACTTCCGAAAAATGTGCTGATCAATTTGCAAGCAAAGATCCAGATCAAAGCCCCTAAGAGAAGCTAGTTGGTAAAGGACTTTTTTTTTAGTTTTTTCAGCGGCTTTTAAATTTTCTCAATAATCATTATTTATTTAACTAATAGAGCTATAATATAAAGATATAAACTGTAGCTCAAAAGAATTATTAGTATCTGATTCTCTAAGCGCAAAAGAAAAGAAAGAAGCTCGCTTATTCGAACCATGTTTGGCTCTTTGGGAAACTCATGTCATCGTGAAAAGTTGTTTTTTTTTCTTTCTAAACGTGCGTCTTCTCTTTTCTAAATCGGTTTAAGGTCTTGGTAACGTATAGTGCGATTCGATCATACGTACCAAAAGGAGAAACCAGAACACTTAGGAACCGCTTCAATCAGTTTTAGTTTCTGAGCTTCTTAATCTCGGTTTTTTGGTTTTTTCAATTTTCTTTTCTCTTTATTTTTTTTATTGTCCTAAATAATATAGCGATATCTTTTAAATTTTCTCTTTTTTACTTTTTGTGTATTCATAGCTAAAACTCTACATAAAAAGCCAAAAAGTCACTTTTTTGAAGCCCTGTCGAGCAGGCTATTAAATCTATGCACATCGTATGATCACGGCTTTGCTGCCACGTCGTATGATCACGGCGAGAGCTCCTTCATATCGTGAGGAGGATTTCTAGAGTTCTTCGTTCACGACATTATTGTTGGTGGTTCGTAGTTCGGTATGTCTTAGTTGGAGGACATCCATACTTACTAGACCCAGCTTGCAGTATCTCAATCTACTGGACCACCATTGGCCACTCAATAAATGGAATGGTCTCCATACCTCCTTCAAAATGAGATACAACCTCCGGACCGGCTGACGTATCCCACGGGACATGCTCGTGCTCAACGGAAAACAAGGCTACGAACAGAGATATACACGTGCCGAGGAGATAACAGTGGCTCAGATGGGTGAGCTATATCATATCCCGTACGATGTGTTTTTATACTATTACATGTACTTTTACAAATATTCATAACGTATGAAATTCTAAAAAAAATAGAGGTCACGCGTTGCAAAAAGATGCCTGAGCATCGCTAATTTCAGAGAAATTTCGATATTTGACACTGAATACGTGCGCCTCTCAACTTTTAACCCCCAATTCGCACGCCTTTGGAAATTTAACCCTGTCACTGCGAATTCTTTTGATTCAAGGGATTCTCCTCATTTTCTCTCCTTTTATATTTTGACACTTGTCACTACGAAAATGAAGAGAATCCCTTGAATCAAAAGAATTCACAGTGACAGGGTTAAATTTCCAAAGGCGTGCGAATTGGGGGTTAAAAGTTGAGAGGTGCACGTATTCAGTGTCAAATATCGAAATTTCTCCTAATTTCATGATTAAATTAACATGACAAAATCAGAGCACATAAAATTTCTAAAAAATTACACAATTAGGTCGACTGTGTCGGGAAGCTTCCTATAAAATTTTGTAATTTTTGGAGCTCATTTGTTATATGTAATAACTTTTACAAATATCTAAATCGTACAAATTTTTTAGCAGCATTTAGAAAGGATAAAATTGTCAAAAAATTACACAGTCAAGTTTGTTGTGTCGGAAGGCTGCACATATAATTTCATAATTGTTTGAGTTCATTTTGTTATATTTAAAAATTCAAATAAATAGTGTGCAAAAAATTAGGGTAGGTAATTAAGCCGGCTAATCAGTCAGCTTAATTACCTGCTGTATTGCCACCAAATGGCAGGCTAGCTGCCGTATTGTGATGGGGTGGTAGGCCACCTGCCGTTAGGTGATCGGGTGGCATGCACCTGTTGAAGATGGTCGGGCCATGTGTCACCTGTAGGTGCTGTGCCACCGGATGATCGAATGACAAAGCTTTATTTTTATCAATATATAGGGGTGCAAACGGGTCGGGTTAATCCCGACCGATCCGGCACTGAATCCGATTGGTACCGAATCCGATTGATATCGAATCCGGAGAAAAAATATGGGTTAGGATATGGTAACAGCAATATCCGTCCGAACCCGATACGTCTTCAAGTTTGATTTCAGGTTAGTGCTACTATTTGACGTTTCATTTTCTTTTGCAATGGTAAAATAAAATCTTCCACATTAGCCTATTAAGTAGTAACATCAAGTTCTTGACAAGATCGTCCTCCTACTCCATTTGTTGTCGCATGCATTCCTTACAAACGGGTTAATCCCGACCGATCCAAGATCAATCGATTGGTACGAATCCGATTGGTACGAATCCGGAGAAAAATATGGGTTAGGATATGGTAACAACAATATCCGTCCGAATCCGACCGTTTGCACCCATATATATATATATATATATATATATATATATATATATATATATATATATATATATATATATATATATATATATATACACATATATATTTGTATTTATATGATTATTTTTGTAAATACGATAATAAAACAGCCTATGTATGCCAAATATTCGCCGATAGTGCGTGTATGTCCTGCATTGTAATATAAAAAATTAAAATTCCGTCCGGACCAAAACTCCGATCCACTGAAACCTCACCCCCTTCCAAACGAATCACGGGTTGCCAAGCTAACACCGGCAAACCAATCTTCAACCGCTGCAGCACGCAACGCGACAACATCGGAGAAGAGAACTAACAGCTGCGGGGCGGACAGAAGAACTCCACCGAAAGATCGAAGCTTTAGAGAGCGAAGCACGCAGGTCTCACATGGCGGAGGAGGCGAAGCACGCGCAGCTGTTCGAGCTCCTCTCCGACCTTCTCCAGCAGGTACACACACCTCCACCTTGCCGCCGATTTGGGGAGATTCGTGATGCCGCCTCTGTAATCTTGCCGATCCGGAGATTCAAATTGTCTCGTCGTTCAAGTGTTTTTCGTTTCCGGATCTGTATTACGGGAACGAATATATAACCTAATTGTTTCCACCAGCCGAAATCTGCTAATGGTTAGGTTATTGAGTGGCGGCGTTCATTAGGCTTGGACGTTCGGTTGCCTGCGGTATCTCAGCTACGTAGCTTGGAGGACATGATTTAGCATTGGAGTATGATTAAGAAAGGAAGGAAGGGCATGCTTCTGTGCTGCATGACTACTTTTTCGTTGATGTGGGCATCTTGTTATTTACATGTTCATCTGTTGATATTGATAACTATTTTAGCCCCATTCAAACCGGCTTTCGACTTCTGCCTTATAGCTTTCAGAAGTCGAAAGCTATTTTAAATATGTTGATTTCTTAACATGGTTTTTCTTTTTTATCCTTTTTCTTTTCTATTGTTCGTGAGATATAACAGGTTTTTTATATTTCTGCTTATTTTTTTATCAATTAAAAGTTAACAACCACAATTAAAAGCTATCAACAAAAGCTGTTTGAACAGGGCCTAAATACTTTTGTGATGACCAGTGTTACCAGGACTCGGACACGGGTGTCGGAGTCCATCTCGGATTCGAGTGTCCGATTCGGTAAAGTTTAGAAATTAAGATTCTGAGATTCGTCTAATATATATATTTAGGGAGGTCTAAATAGAAAGAAATCCATTGAAGAAGGGATCTATTTGTAATTCTCTGGAACTTCAAGAACAAAATCATAAAAAATCCACCCAACCCTTACTACATAATCTCACCTGACCCTAACCCTAATCCTTTCCCACCCGACCCCGCCGCCCGGCTCCCACCCTGACACCGGTGATGACAAGTTGAGAGATATGGCAGATGGGATTAATCGCATTTTAATCCTCCACATAATAGCTTATTAATTATTATTATTATTGGTACGATGATGATTTGGAGTATGTTTTACCTTGGTAGTTGGTACTCCCATTTGTTTTACTGTCTTGTTTCTAGCTGTATCCTACATATTTGCATAACATGTTAACATATATTGTTTTGTTACTATGGCCAATCGTCCATGCCAGAATTTGTAAATTTCATTGATTCTATCTTTGGCATATTGAGCCCTCATTATATGAAGGCTCTTGTTTTGTTGTCTTATAGCTCATACTCACTTTGTTCTTTTTTATTTGATATTTTTTTTACTTTTTACGGTCTCCAAGATGTGACTTTGATCGCTACCTTTTATAACTTTACACTAATAAAATTATATATTATGAAAATATTTTTAATGATAAATCTAATGATGTAACTTTCGTGTAGTCAATCTAGATAGTTTTAATGACGGTCAAACTTTAAAATGTTTGACAGCACGAATTTTAGAAAGTCAAGTAAAAAAAGAATAGAGAGTATTTTTTTAGGATATTTCTGAGCTTTTACTACTCATTATCATTTCTCTTAATGTTATGATAAGAGGGGCACTTGTCTTTTGATGATTGAGTCACAATAAGTCAATAACTACCGGGTATTTAATTTTAAAAATATGTAGGTGGAGTCAATGAGCAACCAGGAAGAAATAGAATTGCGTGCTAAGATTGAAGCACTAGGCCCAGAAGTTACTAAGGTACCAGAGCAGAGACCTAAGCATCTTGATGAGGTAACTGCAACACCCATATCATACCTGATTGTTCCCCTTTCCATGAACCCATGTTTTATTGTCTCACTAGCCATTGTTCAACACACTCTTTAGTTAAGAGATGGCTGCAGAGTTGGACAAACTGTCAGCAAGGCTCGAGAATGTCGACAAGATGATATCTTCTGCCATGGCGTCAGATCCAGAGGTGAAATCTCTTCTGAGTAGCACTGCTGATATCTGGATACCCATCATCACTGCATCTACCGAGGATAGACGGGGGTTTGCGGGAGCAAGCGGTGAATGCAGCCAGCCAGGAAGAGCAAGAGAAGTCCAAATAATAGCCGGCACATGGACAGAAATCATGTGTCATCTACATGAGTATCTCCACCACTGCTATGTATCAAAAGTTCTTTTTAACAAAACAGAGAATAAACACATATGTTGTTCATGTACACTAATCAGTGAGATGACTGAGATTATAAATATATCAAGTGCCAAGCCTTGTGTTGGTCTTTTCGCATCACTTTTCAGGTTTGTAGGCTGTTATTTCTTCGGTTTCAAAGCTGCACCTCTACGTGAGCGCATGGATGGATGTACTTGCCAGCAACCACAAACTTTGTTCTAGAAATGCAGCAAGGTTGCAGCATATAGAGCATATGCTATGTTTGATGTTGATTGGAGCAGGCACGATGTTTGTAACCTGACAACTTAATCATTGGATGGCATGATTGTCTTGTCCTGCCAATGATTTTCTTGGACCACAGTAGCGGCCACGTCTGTTAATCCGGCGAGCCACGTGGACTGCCACATACCATCCACCCGTTATTCGCAGGGAATCGAACTATCTATTCCGTTAATCCATACCCACCGAGACCTCCTTTGGCGCCAAACCAACGACGGCGAAGACACCACAAACTGGCCGTCTCCTCTCCTCCTCCATTCGCTCCCTCCAAATGGCGCCAAAACTGTCGCCAGCCATGGCGCCCTCCCGTCCCGCGCCATGCACTTCACCATCCCCTCCTCTCCATCTCTTATCTGCTCTCTGTTCGCCACGGCCTTTACTTGCTTCTTCACGAGCCACTACTAGCCTAGCTAGCTGCCGGTGAGGTCGAGCACTACTGCAGCGTCAGCCATGGCTGACGACGGCAATTGCAACGAGCAAATCCTCCAGGAGCTCGACGCGCTCAGCCACACGCTGTACCAGGCGCACACCAACCGCCGCCACGCGTCCCTCGCGCTCCCTCGCTCGGCCGGTGATGTCAATGCCGGTGGCGCCGATGCCGTGAGGGTCGAGTCGCGCCCGCGGTCCCGGCGCATGTCCTTGTCGTCGTTCCTGTCGAGGCCTAAGCCGGGCAAGAATGACGACGACGACGCGGTGCCCCACCGCGTGGGCGCGGCGCTGTCCAAGAGCCAGAGCGTCGCCGCAGTGACCACGGCGCCGGCCGCGGGTGGCGAGAAGAAGGGGATATGGAGCTGGAAGCCGATACGTGCACTGTCGCGCATTGGTATGAACCGACTCGGCAGCCTCTTCTCGGTGGAGGTGGTGGCTGCGCAGGGCCTGCCGCCGTCCATGAACGGGCTGCGCCTCGCGGTGGCCGTGCGCAAGAAGGAGACGCGCGACGGCGCCGTGCAGACCATGCCCTCCCGCGTGCAGCAGGGCGCAGCCGGCTTCGAGGAGACGCTCTTCGTCCGGTGCCATCTCTACTGCAGCGGCGGCGCCGGCACGGGTAAGCCGCTCAAGTTCGAGCCCCGGCCGTTCCTCCTATCGGCTGTTGCCGTGGACGCCCCGGAGCTCGACTTTGGCCGGAGCGCCGTGGACATGAGCCTCCTTGTGAAGGAGTCCACGGACAAGAGCCAGCAAGGGGGGCGCGTCCGGCAATGGGACATGGCGTTCCCCCTCGCCGGGAAGGCCAAGGGCGGCGAGCTTGTCGTCAAGCTGTCGTTCCAGATCATGGAGGACGGGGGCGTCGGGTTGTACAGCCAGCCAGCCAGCAAGACAAGCTCCTCCTCCTCCTCCTCATCGTTGTTTGCACGGAAGCAGAGCAAGTCGTCGTTTAGCATCACGAGCCCGAAGGTGACGCGATCGGATCCGTCACTGACGCCAACGAAGGGCTCGCCATCCCCGGGCTTGAGGGGCATTGACGACTTCAATCTCGACAAGTCCAGCCCAGTGCCCAAGGCCAAGCAGGAGCACCAGCAAGGGCCGGAGCCGGAGCCTGAGGCGAAAGCCGATGACTCGGAGTTCCCGGAGTTCGACGTCGTCGACAAAGGCGTGGAGGGGCAAGAAGAGAATGATGAAAAGAAAGAAGAAGCGGACGGCGAACAAGGAGCCAAGGAGGAGGAGGAGAAGGCTTCGTCGGCTGCCGGCGAGGAGGTGGTCAAGGAGGTGGTGCACGACAGCGCGCACACGTGGCGCCTCAACGAGCTCGAGGCGATCACCAACCAGATCAAGACCCTCGAGTCAATGATGCTCGGCGACGTGCCGGACGCGGCCGCCAAGTCGGCGGAGCCGCAGGAGGACGAGGTGGCTGGGCTGGACGCCGAGGAGGAGGAAGTGACCAGAGAGTTCTTGCAGCTGCTGGAGCAGGGAGGGGACAAGGACGCGACCGCCAAGTCATCGGCCGCTCCTCAGATGTCGTCGCTCAAGTCCGGCGCGAAGCCGGGCTCCGGCGCCGACGCGCCCTGCTACATCTCTGACCTCGGCGAGGGGCTGGGCCCCATCTTGCAAACCAGGGACGGCGGCTACTTGGCCGCGATGAACCCGTTTGACATCCCGGTGGCGAGGAATGAGCACCCCAAGCTCGCCATGCAGCTGTCCATGCCGTTCATTCTCCGCGACCAGAAGCTTCCAGGCGGCGGCGTCGAGGTGTTCCAGCGGCTGTGCGGAGGCGGGTGCGAAGCCCTGTTCGCAAAGCTGGGCGTGCTCATTGCCGCAGACGATGTGGTCGGCAAGACGGCAGAGCAGATCGCTTTCGAGGGCATGGCGTCGGCGATCATCAGCGCGAGGAGCAAGGAGCTCGGGTTGAGCTCCAGCGCGGCTCAGTCCGTCTCTTTGCTCCGGACAATGTCCGCGGCGATGAGCGATGGGCGCCAGGAGAGGATCGCCACCGGCATCTGGAACGCCCGGGAGGAGCCGGTCACCGTCGATGAGATCCTGGCGTTCTCACTGCAGAAGATAGAGGCGATGGCCCTCGAGGCGCTCAAGGTCCAGGCCGACATGGCCGACGAGCAGGCCCCACTCCACGTCCCCGTCAATGAGAAGCCGGGTGCCGGGCACCTCCTGGACACCGCCGTGCCACCTGAGGAGTGGGCGAGCGCCTGCATTGGCGCGGACACGGTGACCATGCTGGTGGTGGTGCAGCTGAGGGACCCCTTGCGCCGGTACGAGGCGGTCGGCGCGCCGTCGATCGTGATCATCCAGGCCGGACAAGCCGGTGGTGGCGGGGACGACGAGCCGAGGTTCAAGGTGGCGAACATGCACGTCGGGGGCCTGCGGTTGAGGTCGGCCGACCGGCGTAACGTGTGGGACGGCGAGAAGCAGCGGCTCACGGCGATGCACTGGCTTGTCGCGTACGGGCTGGGCAAGGCCGGCAAGAAGGGGCGGACGGCGGCGGCGAAGACCGGGCACGACGCGCTGTGGAGCATGTCGTCGAGGGTGATGGCTGACATGTGGCTCAAGTCGATGCGCAACCCGGATGTGAAGATCCCGCAGTGGTAGCTGCCGCTGGTAGACCCCTCTGCAGCTGAAGATTTCACATTCTGGGTTTCAGAATAGCGTCTTTTATAGCGCATTTTTAAAGCTCAAGGTTGTACTTTATTTGACTCCTGCTCTGTGATTGTCACAAGAAATTGGGACTGCCTAGGCATCAGGTACATGTTCTCTTCTATGCATATTTTTTTCTTTTGACAATACTGTAATTACTCATGTACTGGATCAAGAATATTGCTGTTGCAGTGAGTGAACAAAGGTTTGGTCCAAAAATACTGTATACAAGGATACTTGTGAGTTGTAAGGAAACTATTTTCATTGCAGCTGCACATAACTACCATGTAATGTAAGATGAATCCCTTCAAGAACAGTACCATGACACAGAATTTTAAGGTTTCAATCTTCATCTTTCACAATATTATTTACGTGATAGAAATGATCTTCAAAATGCAGCTAGTACAAAGCATCCTGAATACAACAGTAGCGCCACGTGGCCAAAACGGCTGTACTTTTGAGGGGTGCCGAAGTTTTAAGTGTGGAGAACATACAATGTGAGAAGATATCATTCATATGCAGTTGCAGAAATCTTGTACGTGATGCATTTGGCTCAGTTGGTGTGAGATAGATATCAATCATACTCTTCCCATAATCAGTCAGAACCGTGGGCAAAATGCTTCTGTGTATAGTCAATAAACTTCTGTAAATCTGGTCAATAAACTTCTGCAAATCTGGTCAGATTATATGTTAACTTCCTCCAGTTCACGAGGAAGCCCTCCACTCGTTGGCCTGAAAATCAACAGATCCACACTCATCAGAAAACCATACACAAGAAAAATTAAGTTTTCATGTAAATTTTTGCATAGATGGGCATTAACTATTTAATATAAAGTCCAAACATCACTGTAGAGCCAATTGCAAAAAAAACACTGTTAAGCCAAGGCAGCACCACATAAGTACCAGTTACGAAAACTACAAAGAAAACAGTGAATTCTTTGTTTGTCATTATTCATAGGGCCAAATGCATAGATAAACATGCCTGTGCTCACAACTTCCACAAGAGAAGTCTTCAGAACAATTTTAGCATCAGTGGACATTGGAAGCACCACTCAACACAGTACCATTGAAATAACAGTTGTATGAAGGCAACAGGGATTTCTTTGTCATAATGACCGTGACAGGGCTAAACGTACTAGAAAACAGAGTGTTCATATGTAGGGAAAACGAACAACATCTGCCTACAATCTTTATGATAATACATTCAATTTCTTCATTTAAACACAATTCATCTTGTTATAATTTCAATACCACTGCCATAATCGTTGCCACCTATGCCTGTGCTCCTTTCTACAAGATAAGGAGGCAATTCTATGATTACATAGTGCGTTATCGAGCCTGGTGTACTCCATGAAACAGATCATCATTCTACAGTTGAAAAACCAATGTATAGATAAGAGCTTTCGACAATTTTAAACCTTGTTCATTGAAAAAATAATAACCAAGGACACCCTTGAGCAATTAAACTGCATACTTACAATCCGGTCAATATCTTAATTGTATCATAGAAGAACCATTGCATGGTTATGACGGGTCCAACAAGGGTGATTCGAATGGGTAGGCTTCTTGTGAACAAACCACGAAATCCAATGCTTTGCACAGCCTGGAGTAAGGTGTGATCATTACTTCAATAGGATGGTGACACCTGAAATTAATTAATTCCTAGGCTGGAAAGGTACAGTGATATGCTTACATGTATGATATTTTTAGCCTTTTTGTTGTACAGAGATGAGACAATGTTATCTGCAGGATTTGAAACAACAGTACCAACAGCACCAGAGATATAGCCAGCCAGACAAGTAGCACCAAGCTGCTGCACTGTAGAACAATCCTCCTTCCTCTTTTGAATGACTTTTTGATATAGGAAGTCCACAGTATGCTCAAATGTCGAAAACATTAGCATTGAAACTGCACGAAAAACAAAACATGGGGACAAGATAAACCTGAACTGTTAAAAAGATTCCATGTTTTGAAGCCAAAAGTTACGTCAATGAACTGACAAACTTAAGGGGAAGTTGGGGATGGGTTCAAGTATAGTAGAGAGGGAACTTCACAAATATCAGAAGCAGAGGCTGCTTGTGGTCTTGTGGGTGCTGATTTGCCTCTGCTTGTGGTCTTGTGGGTGCTGATTTAAAAGTTCCAAGATCTAGTTCTTCAAGCAGAAAGAACATGATCCCCGCAAGACAAAAGGTGGACAATACAGATATCAATTCAGTCAGTGCTTTCCTCTCACATTTTAATTCCTAGAATATTTTTTTTGGGTTCAAGTAACGAAAGCCTTTTAATTCGCTCTGATAAAAATCAGTGAAGCCTACTGGGATTCAAACTACTTCTTATACTACATAGCTGAAATCTTTTTTTTTGGGAAAAATATGCTTATATCATATATATAAGCAGATTTATCTTCTAGGGGCACAATAAAGTAATAAACCCATGTAACTATATCATGAATTTCTTTAAATGTTCCAGCAGCATTTTGCGAAACAAAGCATATATGAAGCTGGGGGGAGTTATTACATGGAAGATTCCGTCCCCAAAGCGGTAATAGGCCCCTGTAAAAGCTGCAATAAACAAGAATATACTTTCCTTAGAGATCGGAAGTCTAGGGATCATATATCCAGGCATACCAACAATGCATCTAATGAAGCTAAGCATATGTAATATCTTACTCAAGGAAGCTTACCCAGACAAGCCTTCAGTGGCGTACACCCTTGGAAAGCCATCAACCAAACCTTTTGCAAACATGGGCTGTGTCTGCACACGGACTTTCACCGATTCAAAAGGGCAGAGGGCAACATCAGCTATGATTTGAGCAGAGGCACTGCTAAGGAAGTAAATGGTGCTCTTATTTCTGTCCACTAGCACATCAGAATACTTCTTCTTGAAATACTCGTAGAGACCAAACTTGCAGCCACCCTGAACACCATAGCCAAAAAATTTTCCTCCCCAGCCTCTCCAAAGAGACGAAGCACCCTCTTCTTTTACAAGAACGTTCAGTCCTGAAAAAATACTGTTATACTTCATGGGATTCACCTGACAAAGAAAGAAGAAAAATAATTTTAGAATCAGACACCTTTATGGATCGTTTCTTAATTAGTGATGACAAGCTATAGTAGCGAACAGTAAGGCTGCTAAGGCATGAAAGTGGATATAGCTCCATTACAAGTATACACATAAGGAGCATGTCATCAGTTCCAGCCATTTTTTTTGGTTCATTTCCAAAGGCAAACACACAGCCAACGTAGCACAAAGAAAGAACAGCTGTAGCCAAGAACCATTTCTCCCTCCCACTAGCTGGAGAATCCTGATTACCAAACCCACCAACGTTTCCCTGCAAGATGGCAAGCGATTTCAGGCGACAGTACCTGCATGTTGACCTTGAGGACGTCGAGCGGGGTGATGGCGAGGTGGGTGGCGCCGGCGGCCAGCATCCCGCCGCTGGCGCACAGCGCGTAGTACTCCGGCGAGAACAGCCTCGTCCCTCCCCCTCCTCCGTTCTTCGCCATCTTGACGCCCTCCGCTTCGCCCATTTGCGGCGCGCGGATCGCAAGCGGTAGGGGAAAGAAGGCAGCGAGGACGGCTTCTGGCGCAGGTTCGTTCCGGGGTTTCTGGAAACTGGACCGGAGATGGACCACGTAGTGAGCTTGCGGGCCTTCCCCTTCTCTCTCTCTCTCTCTCTCTCTGAATCGAACGGTTGACCTGTCGAGGCGAGAACGAGAGGGCCTTAAACCCTAGTAGGATGGCCCGCGCGTCAGTGAGCGTTATCGGACACGGCCGAGAAAATCTCACTGGGCCGAATGATGGGCTATAGTTGGTGTATCCTCTCTTTGTACTGAATGGGAGATTTGAAAATTTATTCTATCTTTCTATGCCACTTGATATGTCTCACTAACATACGAAGCTAGGATCTACATATCAATGAAACAGCTAGGATCTACATATCAATGAAACATCACTTACCATTTCAATGAAAGATAGACCAAATCATCAATTCATCCACGTGCATCATCTTACCAGTTACCGGCGTTAGCAAAAACATTGAACCACCGAGCTCAGCCGCATGCCCATCCACAACCACAGCTGAGCTCTTCCTTCCTTACCAGCAGAGTAGCAGTACACAGCACAGCAAAACAACACTAGTTACATCACAAGAGGAAGGCAGACCAATGACTACCAATCTGCCAAGCTTCCCACACTGAAAATGCTAGTTCAATCAGCACTCTTTGTTGCAGCATCTTCTGACTCAAATCGGCAAGCAGCAAGCTAAACTCCAAGTTAGTATTCAGGCTGCCAGAAAGGGCTCAAAGTTCCCTGCGAACTTTGTGTTTCAGAATCAGTCGATTTTCAAACAAACTGCACTGTAAAGAAAGTATAGGGAGAAACAAACATAATAGCCAAATATGAGCTAACTACGTTCTCAAATTAAGCACATAGATAGGTTTACATGATATAATTGTATCATAAAACAAATATTAGCTGGTTCCAAATATCACATCATGAGCAAGATGCTTGTGAAGCCAAATCCGGCTTCCTCATTCTGAGGCCTGAGGGCAAGCAAATTAAACTTGTGCAGCTTGCCCGCTGCTACCTTTACATAACCAGTCCATACAAGAGCAAATCAAAGCACATTTGGTCTAACAAGGGTTCTACCATGCTTCAGAACAGTGGCATGCTTGGGTGTAAATTGTACTGATTGTTGGGCGCCATCTGCCTTGTTAAGTTGGTTGTGTTGTTGCTTCCATGCCCATAATACAATGGGGTTCGGCCAGGTAGAGTCCTATTTACTGCCCCAATTCTTTGTGTCAGACCAAGCAGAAAATTCTGTTCCTCTCTTGGTGATGCAGTGGTTGAGAGTTTTGCTTGCACACTTCCCAGTGCAGTACGGTTGTTACGTGCCATCTGACTCGCTAGGTTGGCTGTATTTTTGCCCAAAATAAGGCATTCCTTGTGCCAGATCATGCAGAAAACTCCCTCCTCTGTTGGAGTTGGTGGTGGAATGTTTAAGGTCTTTGATTCCACCCTCCCCAGTGCAGTATGACGGCAAGCAGTATTTTTCAGATTATGATCAACAAGTTTGACGTCATTGATGCTATGTCTCTGCCTCTTGTCGTGCAGCCTATTCTGCTTCTCTCTCCTGAAATATTTTTGAGCGTGGCTTGCCAGTTGTGCTGGGTCCTGTTGGGGAGGAAAACCTAGGAAATGACCTTCCACTCACCTCGTTCCCAACACTGCATGCCAAGTAGAAACAGCCTGCAATAAGTTCCAAGTAGCTTCCTAAGTTGCATTTCTACCAAAGACTGAAGTGACAATTATAAACAAACAATATATTCAGTTGTATATTTCTGATATTGGTCGATAGGACTAAAGTACAAGAGAACATCTCCCAAGTTAGAGTGTGAAAAATGCAACAATCTCCGCAGGACATGTTTCAATTTGAAACGATGGTGTGTCTGAACTTATGTCAACACCTAAATGTATAAAAAAGAAGATGGATATCGAAGTGGTTATGGCTATGTATGTGTTACCTGATTCTTATTCAGTCTACTAGTTACTACTTTCATTTTTCTACAATAAATAACAACATTAATTTAGGATAATTTTATTTATAATAGCATATAGAAGCACAGAGTAAACATAGTTTAGAATATCAAGCCTAATTGATCGAAAGTAAATATTTGCCAACGTGTGTCCTAAGCGGCTATGTATATCCAATGGCCATATTCAGTATTAGGGATTGCTATAGTACAAACACTTTCTAGCAACAAAATGTTTCTTCCACAAGTTTGTCACTTCTCCCCACCCTTGCAGGATGAGTAGTGGACTGCAGAAAAGCTTTTGTAAAATGCATAACATGCAAACTCATGTAGTCAACTAGTCATGTACCATAACAATATTACTCTCTATGTACTACTACCTCTGACTAAAAGAGAGTTACCATTTTAGTACAGGAGATTTAGTGTACAAAAACTTGTCATTTTATATTTTCCAGACTTTTCCTAAGATACCCATCTGTAATTCTGTATAGGAGTTTAGTATACAAAAACTTGTCATTTTATACTTTCTAGACTTTTCTTGAGATACCCATGTTAGTGCTAGTGTCTGCTAGTTACAAATATTGTCCACTGATAACCAAACATTACATGTTTCCGGATAACCATGCACAAATTATTTATGGGGTACATTCGTCATGCTTCATAAACAAAAGTCCTTACTTTGGTACGCGTAATTTTTTTTTATAAAAAACAAACTTTCTTTTTACCAAAGGCGTACTATTTCATTGGAGATATATGGGAACCATCTAGTTGTTTTATTTTGATCAATAATCTAAGTATTGGTCTTAAGATATCTTCCTAAGTCATAACAAAAATACAGAAAAGCAATTGTTGTGGTTACATGTCAAACAGTAGATACCGAAGCTTTAGAAGGCCCGAGAGAGGTACCCGGAGCCTAAAACTCAAGAAAGGGGAGAGGTATAGAGTGTATGCACAGTACTCAATCTCAACTCAAATCTTTTTATCACACCAACGTTCTCTCCTATGGTGCCTTAGAGGTTATATTTATAGCAATGGGAGAAGGTGTTTACATAAATGCTCCTTGGGGTCTTAATTAGTGGGTGTAAAAATGTCATTTCCTTAACATGGCTTTCGTGTGTATGCTTTCTAGTTACACGCATACTTAGGCTTGCCCCTACTGGGCTGATTAGGCCAAGGTGGGGGCTACTCCGTCAATAGTAATTTCTTATGGTTGATACTCGACACAATTTTTTAAGAACCGCACGCCACGACAACATCTTCGAGACATGGACTTTGGATTTTTCCTATTTTAGTGTAAACCCTTCCAAATGCAATGCTATTGCATATACCTTACATTTGAGGGGGGTGTTAAGAGTATTAGTGTTTTTTCCTATTGTTTAGGGTTATGTGTTGAGTCTGTACTATATAAGCCCCTTTGGACTGTGTAATATACAAGCAAGCATTCCAACTTACAACAACTTACCCTTTTCTAGTTCGCCATAAGTATTAAAACATACATTGTCGCGGGGGAGTTAAGAATGGTAGCCCATGCAAACGCATGGGTTGGCGACAACCATAAGTGATCGAGTAAACAACAAAATGGCCTTGATCACATGCTCGATATGTAAATCTACTTGAAACAGATAATCATAGACTAGTACACTTGAATGTATGAGTACAAAAGCGGCAGTTTTCACCATTATGTCTGCACGTATATTCCTTTGGTATCTCATAAAGCACATGTGAAGATATTAACTACCCGGTATGCCATTCAAATCTCACATCGGCCTACATAGTACCTGCCAAATTCAAGACACACAGCTTCGCACCATCAAACTAATCAGTAGCAAACGGCCAAACACTGGAGTGTCATGGACACATTCATCGAGCTTGTTCGAAATGCAAAGTATACCAGCACTGAAGTGTACAACTTTCAGACTAATTTCAGCACAAAAGCGGAAACAAAAGTGAGACTGACCCGATCGGCATCAGCCATTGCTCCATGACCAGATCTATTGCCCAGCTTTGGCTCGGTCACCACCTTCTTCCCATCCTTCCGCGCCGCCTCGCACACTGGATCATCCTGCATACCATCCACCGGAATAAACCCTGAACCAAGTCACGCGAAATCCCCCAGCAAAGCCACCACACCAGCAAACACATCAGAATCGCAAGTAGAACTCACGTAAACGAGGATGCAGGCGTGGTTGTGGGTGGGATTGGCCTCGTAGTTCCCGGTGGCGGTGGCGCCGCCGCGCCGCACCATCTCTGACTAGGGGTGGAAAACGGTAACGGATAATTCGTTTTATCCGATATTCGTATCCGAGAAAACGTGAATGCGGTAAGCAAAAATTCGTATTCGAAAATATTCGTATTCGATAATATTCGTATCCGTATTTGAGAATATTCGTATTCGCATTCGTATTCGAGAACATTCGTATTCGTATTCGTATTCGAAAATATTCGTATTCGTATTACCGCCCGGCGCCGGCTTGCCAATTCGCCTTGGCGAGTACCGAGTAGGCGACAGCCGCATTGGCGATTTGGCGGGCACATGGAGACTAAAAGGCGCCAAGGCGCGCAACAAGGCGGGACGGCGGGAGTCACGCGCGGGAGTCACTGGCTCACTGCCTCACTGAGTCACAGAGTCAGTAGTCGCTGCCTCGCTGGTCACTGCATTTGCAAGACTCACTACTACTCCTGGCGAGTCTGGCTGTCTCAGCCGAGAGTTGGCGACTGCCTCCTGGCGATGGCGAGCGGCGAGTACCGAGCGTCCGAGCGGCGACCGGCGACCGGCGAGCGAGAGCGTACTCCTCAGTTCCTCACTCCACGCGCTCGTCCCGCTCGTCGACTCCGTCTTCGTCCGCGTCGACTGTGTCATACCCGACGACCCGGCCCCCAGCTCGGCCAGCGGCTCCCCGCACGCCGCGGAGGCAGGGGCCCCCACGCGGGGTCGCGGCGCGCTCGCGCGCATCGCGCGTCTCGTGCTCGACAGCATCATCAGGCCCATCTAGGCGCTTGGGCAGATCCTCTACCCCGCCACGGCCTCCGTCTCCCGGCGCTCCGCGGCGCCGCCCTCCTCGCCGCCCCCGCCCGTGGGGGACGTCTCCCACCACTCGCCCTCTGAGGTCCTCCGCTCCTTCAAGGAGCTGCGCCACCTCCGCATCGAGCTGCCCACCGGCGAGCTGGGCATCGAGGACGGCGTGCTCCTCAAGTGGAAGGCCGACTTCGGGTCCACCCTCGGCAGCTGCGTCATCCTTGGTGCGTCGTCTGTCTCGTTAAAGCCGCCGCCACCGCCAACACCAGCCCCTACTGCCACGGACAGCTTGGCTACCTCTCCCGATTCTACTAGGGAGCCCGACGAATTAGAGAGCATCCCTGAGTCACTTTATGCAAATGGAGGGCTTAAGCTCCACGTTGTCTGGACGATCAGCTCACTGATTGCTGCATCTGCACGGCATTACTTGCTCCAGCCCATTTACCTTTTGTTCTTGACATTTTATTCTCTTCTGAGCTACATGATTTATTATCTTGTGCACGTTTCCTTAGCTTTACATCTTAAGTTCTAGATTCTGCTGACCTAAGATGCTTCATTTCCTTTCTGCAGAATATGTGCTGCAAGAAATCACAAAAGCTGGGTTTGTAGAACATACTCAATCACAAGGTTGGCCAATGGCACTGAGGGGCCGTGATCTTATTGGCATTGCTGAAACAGGATCAGGGAAAACACTTGCTTATCTTTTACCTGCCATTGTTCATGTTAATGCTCAGCCTATTCTAGGTGCGAATATGTTGCTTATGTTTTTCGGCTGGCTTTTCTGTAACCATCCTGGATGATAATCTAAAGATTAATGTCTTTTTGTTATTCAAGCTCCTGGTGATGGTCCAATTGTTCTGGTGTTAGCCCCTACACGTGAACTTGCTGTCCAGATACAACAAGAGGCGACTAAGTTTGGTGCATCATCAAAGATAAAAAGCACATGCATATATGGTGGTGTTCCAAAAGGTCCTCAAATTCGTGATCTTCAAAAAGGTTCTCTCCATGTCTCTGTGCCTGTTGAAAAGGACATTCTGTTAGTCTATGCTGAAAAATGGTACAATTGCCTGCAGTTTGTGTGGGTTATATTATTTCTTCCAGATAGATATAACCATGGTGGCAGCATTAGTCAGATTAATTTGTCCTATGGTTTTCATGTCAGGTGTTGAAATTGTTATAGCCACACCAGGAAGACTAATCGATATGATAGAATCACATCATAAAAATTTGCGGAGGGTCACTTACCCTGTTTTAGATGAGGCGGATCGGATGCTAGACATGGGCTTTGAACCTCAGATCAAGAAAATTGTTTCTCAGGTATACGTCTTCTTTTGTTACTACATGAATTGTGGCATTCCATAATCATTCCCCCATGAATCCACATGCAAGTGTATGTTCTGATATTATATGTTTTCTCTATGCTTTGTTTTACGTGCACATTGTCAATATCAGGATGAATTTAGTTGTTATGTCGAGGGTCTTAAATCATTTAATCAAATGCATGTTAGCATTTTGTCACATTACTCATCATTGTTGGTATTGGTTTTGCTGAAAGTAAATATTGTTTTACATGATGTCAAAAGATTATCTGTGATGTAGGTCATTATTGGTTCTGAAGACTTGAAAGCTAATCATGCCATTTGTCATCATGTTGAGATATTATCTGAGAGTCAGATGTATAACAAGTAGGATTCCCATGACATTTTTTTTTACTATATACTCAAATGTTTCAAACACAATGTCTTGATGATGAAATGAATTACTTTTACATAAGGTTGGTTAATCTACTGGAGGATATAATGGATGGCAGCCGGATTTTAATATTTATGGACACCAAGAACTCAACTTCTTTGCAGAGATTTTCTGGTAAGTTTTTCCATATAGAATAGTTTAAATAGTAGGGAATGAAGAATTTTGCAAAAGAATACCATTTTTCTCAGGCCAAGTTTGGGATCATGCGTCATAAAAATCTCATTTTTATTTGATTCACTTTGTTAAGCATTGAGAATAATTTGTTCCTTGCTTTGTTAAGTGGAGGATATGAACTTGATTTATTAATATTTGTGATGATTGTTTGTTGATGAAATTTCAAATGTCAAAATTTGAATTTAAAACCGCTAATCCGAAAAACCGGTCGATTACGACATTTGTAGGAGGATATTCGTATTCGACCGAATTAAGCATATATCCGATTCGAATTCGTATTCGTTACGACATTCGATTCGTATTCGTATTCGAGAATGTTCGAATTCGTATCCGTATCCGTTTTAAAAACATGAATCCGCATTCGTATTTGAGACTATCCGACCGTATCCGATCCGTTTCCACCCCTATCTCTGACCGTTACTACCAACGCAAACCGTATCGAGTGAGTGAGACCGACAGAATGGCGTAGAACTGAGGTCGAAATCGAAACGAATCGGCACCGAAACGTATCGAGATGCTCCTAAAAATGAGCTCGCGAAGCGAATGAGCCGGGAGCAGGCGGCGAGGGGCCTCACCTCACCTAGGATTCGGCGACGGCCTCGAAGCGGGCGGCCGACGGGCCGAGTGAAGAGAAACGTGTGCTTGCGCCTTGTGTGTAGAGGTGGTCATTGGGCCGTGCCCATCGGCCCGTTTCGTACTATGTCGCCTCGGTCCAATTAACTTATCGTGCCGTGCTATCTATCTCGTCTCTTGTCTGATTCAAGCATCCAAAATCCATCATACCGGTATTTATACCGTGTCAGTTTAAGTCTAGCCCGAAGTAACTATACACGACATAGGCAACGACGATGATAGTGGCGGTAGCTACCATCTTCCTTTCTCACATACCCGCCTCGTTAAAAACTAGTTAAAATCGAATTAGTTGCATAAAACATAAGCACGCAATGACGTAAATATTTTGGGAAAAAATGGAATTTCTTTTCTATTTAAAAAATATAATGTTACTGCCCTGTTAAAAACCTTATGCTCCAGAGTGGGATTCCCCCGAGTAAGAAAAAGAGTACAATAACAATATCTATACATACTAATTAGAACAACATGTATACATAGTATATACCTATCAATGTCCAGGTCATTCATGCGTTCAAGATCAACATACTAATTAGAACAACATGTATACATAGTATATACCTATCAATGTCCAGGTCATTCATGCGTTCAAGATCAACGTACGCCTGTACGATTTTAGGATCCTTCAGTTGATGTTATTATCGCTCTTTAGCTAATTCCTAGTCTTTGGCTAATATATGTACATACTAACTATACCATGTTGTTAAAGCGGAAGTACCTCTCTACGGTTGTTCTATCATTGAAACTTTGGTACTTCCGTTTGCCATGAGAACAAAGCATAGACACCATGAGAACGCACCCCCATACGAGCTATACCTAGACCCCCCTTAAATTCTTGCTGAGGTCTAACAAAAACTTGATGCTTATCCTGTCTGGTAGGCATTCGTAGACCTATCTTGCCCTCATGGTAACATATACCGGGACGAGAGGCTAACTTGAAGCCTTCAAAGAAATTCTCAACAAATCTAGGTCTCACACTAGATCTAGAGACACTTTGAGCAATAGAAGTACACCTAACTCGATGGGCTCTCTCTATCCCTCTTCTCCTTCTTAGCCCGTCTAAAGCAGAACTGAACTAAGTGACCATCCCTCATAGTAGGTGCAGTGATACCTGACTAGATGATGAGTCTGTCATGATGAAGAAGTGCTCACTGCATAAGAGGGAGATTTTGCAACGATAATAGACTTGAGGACAATCTTGCTTGGTTTAGTCTCTGACTTAAATAAGCCACTCTCCAGAACACTTACTACCATATGAGGATTTTTCTTAGTATACTCTAAGGCATTGAAACATAGACCTCTATTCTTGACACTTACTTTAGACTGATCTAGAATTATGTTGAGGTTCCTCTTGTCACATGAGAATCACTTTAGGGTTTTCCTTAGGTAGTCATTCTCCTTAGCTAGGATGACACATGAGATGCACTCATGCTTCTTTATTGCTCTAGTATATCTTTCCTTATACATGGCTACCTCAACCTTAAAGAGACTCACAAGACACACAAGTGGCTTCTCTAACACTCCTAAGCTGCTGATCAAACTTGACTCTAAATATCTCATACATCTTATCTAAATCCCGATATATCTAGCACAAAATGTACATGTAATGGATGCAATAGAATCAGACTAATTAGATGCAGAAGATGCATCAAGTGTTTGTTCAACAGTGAAGTCCTTTAGGGTTCTATGTTTGGGCATATTATTTGCCATTTAATTTGGGCATATTATTTAAGTTCCCGTTGAGCTCAACAGGACACCAAACCTCTCTTCCGAATTGAAAAGGGAAGCGTAGACCTAGTGGGTCACATTGGGCCGGTGTGTAGTCGCCGTTGTTCCATGCACACACCACCTAATATCATTCGTAACCTTCACGTACGTTCGGTTGCCTTGTGGACCAACTCATTAATTTGGTAGCTCGCAGCTCCACCTCGATCCCAAATTTGACGTGCAGGCAAACGCAAAATGCAATGCTCGAGTCGAGGGTACAGAGATCGAGCACGTACGCTCAATGTGTCAACGTGATAAGATAAGCAACACAACTTAACCGACTCCTTTGGCTGGGTTGACTCCCATTCCCAACAGAATCGTGTTTCAGTGCGACACCAACCAAGCATACGAACCGGGGTACCATTAATTCCACTCAATTTTCTTTTGTGTGTGTGAGAGAGATTATGAGACATTGCAACAAGGGACGGTCCTCATGTAATTCATAGGGATTCAGTTAAATACTTTTTTTTTATAAAAATGTAGTATATATATACTAAATATATTATATATGTACTTTTAATTGAGCCAAAATACTGGATATTTATATCAAAAAATATAAATCAGTTCAATCCAACCCACACCTCACTCTCTTAGCTCGGTAGAGCCCTATTTACTCCCATCGAACCCACCAAAACCCAAATTCTCCAAGGTCCCACCGGCCACCCAAGTCCTAACCTTAATTGCTCATTTCTCTCTCTCTCTCTCAACGAGGAGGCGACGCGTACGTGGAGGGTGAGGGAGCTGGCCAGACAGGAGGCACGACATAGTGCCGCAGTGACACAATCCCACAATGGCCACTCGCGGCGGCTGCCAAAGAAAGGGAAAGGGAGCGGGTGATGTGCAATGCGGCTAGTGACAACGAGCTAACGAGAAGGCAAACCAATTTTTAAATCAAGGTCATATGTGCGCTCTAGGAGTAAAGTGAGGGCATGAGGCAATGCAGGTGAGCGGGAAAGTGACATGATGAGTTGGGTGACGATGTGGCGAGTAGAGAGGTATGAAACATATGGCGTTGCAGCGAGGTCTCATTCCTAAGTGAAGTTATGTTCGATCTCCCACTCTCCCTCCTAATTCCGAAATCAGCAAATCCTAAATAATTCATGAATGATTGTGTCTTTGTGAAGTTTAAATCATAGAACCTTCAAAAATAAAGAAGAAGTTTACAAATTTGAAATATTTGTAGATAGTGTTGGTTAGATTAACATAATAAAAGAAATTTTCGTAAACTTTTAAATTAGTTAGCATAAAAATTTAAACAAGTTAACAAGATGGTACTAAGAAACAATGAAATAGTTGTCCTTAAAATTACATAAAAGGTAGTAGAGTTAATGTGACACTCCGATCCATGTTGGCCCATGTGTGTGTGCACATGAATTTCTGGATTAGTCCCACCTTACTAGCTTACCTTGAGAATAATTACATATAAGCCTAGGAGTTCCAATGGTAGCACCCCCGATTAACCGTTTTGCGCGAAGCGAGGACGAAAGTGCAAGCGGGTTGCTATGTGTGCGTGGCCTATTCAGAATGTGGTTAGGTCTGAGCCGGTTTGGACCTTAGAGTGTTATAGTTAAAATTGTATTTTCCTTAATTATTTTGTGATTTTTCTATAGAGTATTGCTATACAACATTCGACTGTTTTTGAGGATAAAAACAGTCAGATTGATCTGGAGTGTTAGATCTCCATCCAACGGATCCACTCATACAAGCCCCCTCCAAAAAAATGATCTAGGGCGTTGAATCTTCATCTAACGGCTCAAAATGTGACTGTTTTTGTCCTAAAAAACAGGCGCCTGTTGTATAGACACTCCCTTTTCTATATTATTTTGAGATGTTTTTTTATTGGGACAATCTGCACTTTGATTTTTTTCCATCAAGAACATTTTCTTTTTCCTTTAAATATTATTTTATTAACTCTGAATACCCATCTTGAAAATTCTAGATCGTCACTTTTGGCTAAACATGTTTGACGCATACATATTTGCTCACACTCGCACCGCCTTTATAAGACGCATAATTGGGCACACAATACACTTGATAATGTAGGTAGTAGGATTCCTCATATGAACGTACGTGAGCACCATGAGCACCGCCCCTACGGACGCAAACGAAGGAGCAGACGCCCTTGCAGCTGCATCGGCAACGGCGCCTCGCTCCGCATGGTCTCACGCCAACGTAGCCGAGATCGTCCCCTCGCTCCCCCTCGAGACCCGGTGGCCGGCGCCGTCCCCGCTGCGCTTGTACGGTGGGTTCTGGCTGCCTGAGGTGGTCTTGAGGACGGGCGTCGCGGCCGTCCATACATGCTTTGAGCCGAGGTCCACCGACATCTTCCTCGCCAGCTACCCCAAGTCCGGCACCACCTGGCTCAAGGCCCTCGCCTTCGCGACGTTGAATCGTGACACACACTTGTTTGCGGTTCTTCTTTTGCGCTTGGGGTTTAGATGTGAGGGAGAAAGAAGAAGAGGTAGGGGCACTGACCGTCCGACGGCGTGGAGGAGGAGGTGGCCATCTCAGGTTCGTCGGTGAGGTCTGCGCACGGGCAGCGACGGTCGGGGAAGAGGACGGTGGCGTAGATCCCGCGACGTCGACGGCGATGGTGCTTCCCGCCGCTGGCTGCGCCCCTCTAGATCGGTTAGGGTTTTGTCGGGTGGGGAGTACGGCTCAGGCGAACCTCGTAGCTCGAGCCGCCGGCCCCCACCCTCTATTTATTGCGCAGCGTGACGGGGCCCATTAGCCACGGGTTGGGCTGAGCGCCCCCGATCAGGGCGCGGGTCAAGGGGCCCATCTGGCCGTTGGGCCAAATGGTTGAGATCAATCTAACATTCTCCCCCTTGATCTCAATCTATGCTTTAACTTTAATTACTTTTGACTTTACTCATTCCATCACAGATTAGTGCATAGAACATGTCTCATCGTCACGGTCAAACGCCGATAGATTCAACAGCTACAATACACCTCTCTGCTCAAAATAGTTACTTTAATCTTTTGGGCCATCTTTTAGTCCAGAATCATAGGCTTTCCTTAAACCCATGCCGCTACATGTTCTCTCGAACACGTTGGGTGGTAAGCCTTTAGTAAGCGGATCCGCTAACATCTTTGCGGTACTTATATGCTCTAGACTTATAATTTGATCCCGAACTTTATCTTTCACAACATAGTACTTTATGTCAATGTGTTTGGCAGCACCACTTGACTTATTGTTGTGGGCATACGTTCTCGGGTTCATTATCGCGAGCACAACTTAAGTGGTCTATTGATGTCGTCAACCACTTTTAAACCGGTATGAACTTCTTTAGCCGCTTCACCGCCCGTAGCCTCATAACATGCTACAAACTCGGCATACATTGTGGACGATGTAGTGACGGTTTGCTTTGAGCTTTTCCACGATATAGCTCCTCCCGCGAGTGAATACATATCCGGATGTAGACTTTCTATCATCTCCCGCAAAATCGAATCAGTATACCCCACTATATGGAGTAAATCGATCTTCGTATGTCATCATGAGGCCTTTTGTTCCTTGCAAATAACGCAAGACTTTCTTTATCAATTTCCAATGTTCTATTCCGAGATTGCTCTGCAATCGCCAAGTAACCCAGTAACAAACGCTAAGTCGGGCGTGTGCACACTTGAGCATCTTGTAAGCTTCCGACAATGAAGCATATGGAACCGCTTTCATTTGATCGAGCTCGTCGGTTCTGGGGCATTGAAAATCCTCATATCTGCCGCCCTTGACTATAGGTGCAGGTGAAGGACTACATTTATGCATACCAAATTTCTTTAAGACTTTCTCTATGTATGCCTTTTGTGACAAGTCCCAATATCCCCTTGTTTCTATCCGGTGAATTTGATCCCTAGAACGAACGAAGCTTCACCAAGATCTTTCATATCAAAGTTTGAGGACAAAACTTCTTTGTCTCCGATGAGAGACTAACATCACTACTAGCTAGTAGGATATCATCCACATACTGTGATTAGGAAGATAAACTTCCCATTTTTAAACTTTGCATAAACACAGCTTGTCCTCTACATTCTCTTTAAACCCAAATTTTCTTATTGTCTTGTCAAACTTCAAATACCACTGTCTTGAAGCTTGCTTTAACCCATATATTGATTTCTTTAGGCGGCATCCCATTCTTTCATTTCCTTCCACAACAAAACCTTTCGGTTGTGCCATGTAAATATTTTCCTCCAAATCCCCATTAAGAAATACCGTCTTTACATCCATCGATGTAACTCTAAATCATAATGTGCTACTAATGCCATTATGATTCGAAGAATCTTTACATGAGACGGAGAAAAGGTCTCATTGTAATCAATCCCTTCTCTTTGCGTAAAGTCTTTTGCCACAAGTCGCGCTTTGTATCTTTCTATATTCCCTTGGGAGTCATGCTTTGTCTTGTAGACCCATTTACTGACCTCTTGTTTTGGCTCCTTTAGGAATAATTTTCAAGTCCTGCACTTTATTAGTCTTCATGGACCTCATTTCCTCTTCCATGGCCTCAAGCCATTTTGAGAATTTTCGCTTCTCATGGCTTCTTCAAATGAGGTGGGATTATCCTCCATTTGAAATTCCTCAGTATGATAAATCTGATAATCATCGAAATAGTGATCTTCTTACTCTTTGAGACCTCCTGGGGCCTCCTCAATTGATACATTTTCTGTTTGAGGTCTTTGTTGCTCCCCTCATCTGTGGCAATAGGTTCTATAGGATCTGAAAGACGGTTCCTCATTCTCACTCATTGTTGCCACAGGGAGGAACAATAACAGTCTTGGCACCACAGTGTCTTGCACCGTCGGTGCAATGGCAAAGCAGTAGTGTGAAGAATGGCTCTTGAATCATCGGAGTGGGCGCATACACCGCTTCTCTTCAAGGTCAATCTCACGAGCTACCATGCTCCCCTCATCATTTCATCCTCTAAGAAGACAGCGTGTCTCGTTTCTACAAACTTTGTATATCCATGCGGGCGGTAGAAACGATAACCTTTTGACTTTTCAGGGTAGCCAATGAAATGGTAACTTCTCGTTTTGGGATCAAGTTTCCCAAGGTTTGGGTTAAATACTTTAGCCTCAGCAGGACTCCCCCACACACGTAAGTGGTTTAGTGAGGGAACTCTTCCTGTCCACAACTCGTACGGTGTTTTGGGCACCGACTTACTAGGCACTCTGTTGAGAATATGAATGGCGGTTTTCAACGCCTCCATCCATAAACTCAATGGCAGTGTGGAATAGCTCATCATGCTTCGCACCATATCCATCAGGGTATGGTTGCGTCTTTCAGCTACTCCATTTTGTTGAGGTTCGCCAAACATAGAATCTTGAGCCACTATACCATTTTCTGTAAAAACCTTGCAAAAGGTCCAGAACTTGTCCATATGGGGTATGTCGACCGTAGTACTCCCCACGATCGATCGGACTATCTTAACCTTTAAATCGTGTTGGTTTTCAACTTGACCTTAAATATCTTGAATTTATCTAAGGCTTCATTTCTTTCTTTGATTGGATAAATATATCCATAACGGGAGTAATCATCCGTGAATGTTACTGAGCGAGTCATAACCATCCACACTTTGTACAGAAAAGGATCACAAATGTCTGTGTGAACAATTTGTAGAACTCCATGCTTCTTTTAGCGTCTTTTTAATTTTCTTTACATATTTTCCTTTAATGCATTCTCTGCATTGTTCTAAGTCCGAGAACTCTAATGGAGGAAGAATGTCATTCTTTACTAGTCTTTCTATTCTCCTCTCGAAATATGGCCTAAACGACGATGCCATAATTTCGACGACTCATCTAGAGTTCTCTTTCGTTTCTGTTTACATTCGTGAGACGAGGATTCAATCACTTTCTCGCACGCAACGTTCTCATTATTGCATACGACATTCACATCATCACATAATGACAACAAATAAAGCTCATTCTCAAAATGGCAAGACCAACACATTCTTTATTAAACATTATTTCACACTTGCTATTTCCAAAATTGCAATCATAACCATCTTTGTCCAAATTTGACACACTAATCAAATTCCTCTGTAAAGAGGGTACAAAAGGACATCTCTAAGTAAAAGAGTGGAGCCATTAGTTAATTCTAATGAAAGATCGCCAACGGCTTCAACTTCACTTTGACTCCATTTGCAACTTTAATGCATCTTTCGTTTCTTTGCGTAGTCCTCGTCGAACGGAATCCCTGTAATGAATTAGCAACATGAACAGTTGCTCCTGAGTCAATCCACCAAGTGGTTTTCGAATATTGCACATACAGGGATTCATTTATAAAGGTAATAATGTTCTCACCTTTCTTTGCCATTATCATCTTTAAATAGTCGGACAGTTCTTCTTGTAATGTCCGTCTTCTTGCAGTGAAGACAACGATCTTTGTCTCTGAAAAATTTATTCATTGGGGCTAATGGATGAGGCTTTTCCCTTGTTCTTTGAGAAGGAGGTACTGTTAAAGTTCTTTTTCTTGTTATCCTTCACATAGTTGATGGATCCACCATGTGAGGATTTAATTCTTTCCTCCTCTTGCACACACATAGCTATGCATTTCTCCAAGTCCCATTTCTCGGGCTGCATATTATAGTTGACAACAAATGTGTCAAACTCTTTAGGCAAAGAAGCAAAAACCAAATGAATAAGGAACTCATCCTTGAGAGCCAAATCCATTGGTTTAAGCTTGGATGCAATGTTGCTCATCCTCAGTATGTGCTCTCTTATGCCACTGCCACCTCCAGAGTACCTCTCTGTCACAAGCCGCTTAATCACTGTAGCATAAGTCTTTGAAGAGCCATGAACCGGCTCTTTATCCTCTCAAGGTACTCTGTGTGAACACACTCTGCGATTGAGCCCACAATAGCGAGCTCAATCGTGTTCTTTATCACGACCAAACATTTCTTGTTGGCGGTGACCCACTTTATGATCAAGATCATATGACATCTTTATGGGAGCATAGTCCATCATGCAGTGCGCCAGCGGATCGACCTCATTTTCGTCCTCACCGGTGCCACGAGCTCTGTGGGACACGGTGTGGTGACTACCACCACCTCGGCCAAGATGAAGGCGAGTCAATCTTTTCTTCCATTCACCGTAATTGTCTCCTTTGAGAACGAGGATATCCCGATGTAGCCCATCAAGGAGTATCCTCCTGAAACCACAATCCATATACAGTGAGAACATTTAAACATTAATTACAGCAAAAATTATATGCCTTATTTCCAACGTTGGTCAAAAATACGACATACAATTTAAATCAATTTTATCTATACATTAAATCTACATCACCGTTGGGCAGAAATAGAAATAATGCATAAAATCATCAATTAAAAAATTATAATACTGTTATTATCAACGTTGGTCAGAAAATAACAATATTATAAATCTGTGGAAATTTCATCTATTTTTCCAAAATTAAATTCTCCCGTTGGTTCGAATTTAATAATGAAAATTAATCAACATTAACTTTTGCAGCGGAAACTGTAATTATTCTAAAATAATAATTCATTATTCAGAAGCATCATAATCAGACTCTTTTAATCTCGGAAATTTAACACGTTGGTGCAAAAATTTACAGAGATTTGATTCAATTTTCATTCAATAAATGCTTCTGAAAACAATTAAAAATCCATTTGGAATTACTATTTAAAACGGCCATTTAGGCCCATTCTTTCTGCCGCGGCCCACCAACTCTCAGGCATGCCGCTCGGCCCAAAAAGCTCACGCACGCGCGCGCCGTCCGATCGCATCCAACAGCCGAGCGTGCGCGCGGCGGGTAACAAATACCCCCGAAACCCTAACCCTAGGGCATCTTCACCCGAAAAAAACGGAGACCTCAAGGGCGGCGGCGCAGGCCGTTGGCGGCGGTTCGTGGCGCCGCGCGCGGAGCGGCGGCTCGGGCGCGCGCGCGGCCAGCAAGCGCGCGCGCGGCTCGGCGGCTCAGCGGCCCAGCCAGCCAGCGACAGCGCGCGGCGCAAGCGGCGCTGAGGCGACGAGGCGGCGCTCCGACGGCGTGCACTCGCGGCGGCGGCGGGGCTCTGCGCGAGCGACCAGCCGGCGGCCCCATGGCCCCGCCGAGCACGGCGGCCAGCGCGGCGGTGAGGCCGAGCCGCGCGCGCGGCGCGCGCGCGCGCGCAGCGCGCGCGCGCGCCCCATGGCCCCAATGAGCACGGCGGCGGGCGCGGCGCGGCGGCCGCGCGCCGGCGCGGCGGCGGCGGCGGACACGAGCGCGACGGCGGCGGCCCCACCCGTAAGACCCGCTCTGATACCATTGTTTGCGGTTCTTCTTTTGCGCTTGGGGTTTAGATCTGAGGGAGAAAGAAGAAGAGGTAGGGGCACTGACCGTCCGACGGCGTGGAGGAGGAGGTGGCCATCTCAGGTTCGTCGGTGAGGTCTGCGCACGGGTAGCGACGGTCGGGGAAGAGGACGGTGGCGTAGATCCGGCGACGTCGACGGCGATGGTGCTTCCCGCCGCTGGCTGCGCCCCTCTAGATCGGTTAGGGTTTTGTCGGGTGGGGAGTACGGCTCAGGCGAACCTCGTAGCTCGAGCCGCCGGCCCCCACCCTCTATTTATTGCGCAGCGCGATGGGGGCCCATTAGCCACGGGTTGGGCTGAGCGCCCCCGATCAGGGCGCGGGTCAAGGGGCCCATCTGGCCGTTGGGCCAAATGGTTGAGATCAATCTAACAACACTCACCGTTCGACGCCGACCACCCACTTCGCCATCGTAACCCCCACGACTGCGTCCGGTTTGTCGAAGGCTTAGCTTTGGCAAACAATATTACCGGTGCAGTAAGAGATGAGCTCGAGGCGCTTCCTCCTCCGCGCGCGCTTGCAACTCACCTGCCCTACTCTCTACTGCCCGAACGCATAACAGAGGAGGGCTTGGGGTGCCGGATTTTGTACGTCTGCCGGAACCCCAAGGATGCACTAGTTTCGGCATGGTTCTTCTTCAGGAAGACTTCGTCAGCGATGGGAGTCGACGCGCGCTCATTCACGCTCCAAGAGGCATTTGAGCTATTCTGTGAGGGCATCTCCGCAGGTGGCCCGCAGTGGCTACATGTCCTCCAGTACTGGGAGCAGAGCCAGAGGAGGCCCGATAAGGTGTTGTTCCTCAGGTACGAGGAGATGCTACGTGAGCCTGTGAGAAATTTGAAGAAGATGGCAAAGTTCATGGGGTGTGTGGATTTTCCAAGGAGGAGGAGGAGGGAGGGGTGGTGCATGGGATTGTGGAGCTATGTAGCATGGACGAGCTGAAAAACATGGAGGTGAACAGAAACGGTTACGATCATACAGGCACCAAGAACGATTCTTTCTTCCGAAAAGGAACGATTGGGGATTGGAACGATCACACGTCTCCCGAGATGGCGGAGAGGCTCGACAAGATTGTTGAGGACGCACTGCAGGGGTCTGGATTTTCCTTCGCCGACTCCTTGTGAGCCACTGATTACGGGTATTGCAAACAGCAATGTGAAGCACGGCTAGGGAACATGCATGTATCAATTAATCGGTAACTGTCAATTGTCTAAGTATACTATGCCATATATATCGTCGTGCGCCCTGTTGGAATGTACTTCTCACTACAAAACATGAAATAAAGTCGTGCTTCTTTATTAATTCCTTTTCATGTCATTTCTTTCCATATATAATTTCTTGCAAAAACACCACTCCATTTCCAGCCATGTCGAATCCCTCACACCCAACACCAGGATATATTTCTCAGCAAGCCACACTAATGTCTGAAACTCTACTGCGTGCCACTCGACCGATTGCCATCCTATGAGACCGCCATTCCCGCATTTGACATGCGACGCAAAGATTGGCGGAAGTAGGTAGATAAGCCGATGCTAGCTTCCTTGTGCTCAAACTGCTACCCGAATTGCCACAGCCTACTACACCTACCTAAGGCCTGAGGTCTGCTGTTCTTTTAAACTTTTAGTTTTAGTTTTCTTAAATGGTTTTTTGAGCCTACCAATGTATATGTTTCTATCCTTTATTATCGTTTTAAAAGACACGTAAAAAAACTATCAACTACAACTCAAAAAGGATTGAACCTAGTTTCCAACGGCCATGTAGCTTGTGTTCGCTCCGGCAGCTGGATCCGCACATGTTGCCGACCGTCGTCCTATCTTATCTGACCCAATTAATTTGCGGTAAATTGTTTCTGTGAAGACTGAAGACGAACCCTCTCCCAACTTTCTGAAGTACCTTTTTCTGTTCTTGCCCAAACACAATTGACAATTAATTAATGCCATCTCCAACCATCTCTATCTGAGGTAGGAGAGTTTCGATTTCGTCCCGAACAACCCAGACTGGGCCTAATTAAAAACGTGATTCCAGAAGCGTTGTAGGTGGTCTGTTGGGTGCTCCGTACTTCCATTTATCTGGCCGTTGGAAGAGTTCGGTTAGAATATCAATACAAGCTAATAGGAGGTTTTGATCATAACTATCTTTGAGTTTATAATGGATTATACACTGACCCGTATCAACGTTGTGCTTTAAGATATATCAGCCAACTGCATTCAAACGTGACTACTTGATAGGCTTCCGACTACAATTCTATACCATTATCTTCTGACTCTTCGAGCGGGATGCTATCTCATCCTCTCGAAGGTTACTGTTTTAATTTTCGATAGATGTTTGTTTTGTTGCCTGCAAGATGGCAAGCGATTTCAGGCGACAGTACCTGCATGTTGACCTTGAGGACGTCGAGCGGGGTGGTGGTGAGGTGGGTGGCGCCGGCGGCCAGCATCCCGCCGCTGGCGCACAGCACGTAGTACTCCGGCGAGAACAGCCTCGTTCTCACTGGGCCGTAAGATGGGCTATAGTTGGTGTATCCTCACTGGGCCGTAAGATGGGCTATAGTTGGTGTATCCTCTCTTTGTACTGAAAAAGACTCGATTTCTACATAAATCAAAAGGCCAGATCATCTCAAAAGAAGAAACAAAGCTGGGAGAAGGGAAAGAAATCAAGGCACGCGCGTGCATCATCTTACCAGTTCAGCCGAGCTCAGCCGCATGCCCATCAACAACCACAGCTGAGCTCGTCCTTCCTTACCAGCAGAGTAGCAGTACACAGCACAGCAAAACAACACTAGTTACATCACAAGAGGAAGGCAGACCCATGACTACCAATCTGCCAAGCTTCCCACACTGAAAATGCTAGTTCAATCAGCACTCTTTGTTGCAGCATCTTCTGACTCAAATCGGCAAGCAGCAAGCTAAACTCCAAGTTAGTATTCAGGCTGCCAGAAAGGGCTCAAAGTTCCCTGCGAACTTTGTGTTTCAGAATCAGTCGATTTTCAAGCAAACTCCACTGTAAAGAAAGTATAGGGAGAAACAGACATAATAGCCAAATATGAGCTAACTGCACAATCCCCAGTGCAGTACGGTTGTTATGTGCCATCTGACTCGCTAGGTTGGCTGTATTTTTACTTGCTTGCCCAAAATAAGGCATTCCTTGAGCCAGATCATGCAGAAAATTCCCTCCTCTGTTGGAGTTGGTGGCGGAATGCTTAAGGTCTTTGATTCCACCCTCCCCGGTGCAGTATGACGGCAAGCAGTTTTTTTCAGATTATGATCGACATGTTTGACGTCATTGATGCTATGTCTCTGCCTCTTGTCGTGCAGCTCATTCTGCCGCTCTCTCCTGAAGTCAGTGGCGGATTCAGGAAAATTTTTTGGAGGGGCTGAAGTACCTTCAGCTCGACCTTAGCCCATTCTACATTATACATCCATGGCTAAAAATTTAGGGAGGGCTCAGGGGGGCTCCAAGGGTCCGGTAGCGGTAGGGGGGCTCGAGCCCCCCGCCCCACCGCTGGATCCGCCCCTGCCTGAAGTATTTTTGAGCGTGGCTTGCCAGTTGTGCTGGGGAGGAAAACCTCGGAGATGACCTTCCACTCACCTCGTTCCCAACACTGCATGCCAAGTAGAAACAGCCTGCAATACGTTCCAAGTAGCCTCAGTTTTTGCAAAGCACGTGTGGTTTCAAGAAAATTGTTTTTTTTCCCAAAAAAAGGAAAACAAAAGGCTGGAAAATCGATCGGTGTGCGTTGTGGGCTTTTGGTTGGGTCATGGGCCACGTAAGGGAGTTTGGTCTTCGTGGGGTGGAGGTGGAACGTGGTTTGTGCATTGTGGGCTGGGAATTGGCCGTGGGCCTCTTGTGGCAGTCACCAATCCTAACTCAGGGTTTCACCTTTTCACTTTATGAGTAAGGTGAAAACCGATGGCAAACCAACATAAGCAAAACTTGCAGAGATGTATGCAAATGATCATTGAAAAGTTCGGATGGTTAGATCAGTCTCCTAAATGCGACTTTTGTTCCCTTTCGCCAGGGTTCTTCTTCGCCACGATTTTACCCATCTCCCTAAACTGAATAGACGGTAACACGCGTTGCCTCGTGATTTGAACAAAGTTCTTTCACTATGGTCCTGTTTGTTTCCACTTAAGATTATTATAATCTAATTTATAAATCATAAGTGGAAACAAACATCTTAGATTATAAGGTAACTTATTATAATCTAATAGCCTAGATTATTGTAATCTAATAAGCTCAAAAAAGGAGCTTATTTCATCTTATAGATCCACCTTTTATCTTAATAACCATAAAACTTTAAGAAATTACCCACCTTTGCCATTCATCCAACCCCCAACTCCCGTGCCTCTCTCTCCCAGGAGCGTCTCTCCCGTGCGCCTCCTTCCTCTCCTCTTCCAATCTCCTCCAACCCTAGCAACCTAGCCCAAATCCGGCCAAATTTTCGGTGTGTTCCGGCCAAAATGGATCCCCAAGATGGTGATGATGCGGAGGCCGGCCTTGCCCGTGCGCTTGATGTAGTAGTCAATCCAAATGTTTGCAATCACTTTGTGTTAATTTATTTATTTGCATGAACTTATCTACTTTGAGTTAGTTATGTAATATTTGGTTGAACCTTTGTTTGACAACATATGGTTTCTATAAACTTATCTACTTTAAGTTGGTTATGAAATATTTGGTTGGACCTTTGTTTGACAATATTTGTTCCAATGTATGTAGATTGACTTGTATGAGAGTGATGAGGATGAAACATTTGTGGTTGCACGGAATCAACTTGACATGATGAAACAATATGGAGCAGTAACTTGTGCATTTGGTATGTACTATACTGAAACTTATTTGAACAAATCAGAGAGAATTGAACCAGATGAGTCTGGTCATGATTGGGTTATGAAAACTCAGTTCCAAAAGATTGCTATGATATGTTTAGGATGAGTAGGCCACTATTTGATAGATTGCATGACTTGTTGGTGACGTTTTATGGTTTGAAGTCAAGCAACAAGATGTTTTCTATTGAAGCTTTGGGTATGTTTCTATGGACTATTAGGGCTCCTCAGTCATTTACTCAAGTGAAAAACAGATTTGCGAGGTCAAAAGAAACAATTAATAGAAAATTCAATGAAGTGTTGGAAAGTGTTTACCTCCTATCAGCAGATATTGTCAAACCTAGAGATCCAAACTTCATAAAGATACACCCAAGACTGCTAGGTTCCCGATTTTATCCTCATTTTAATAATTGTATAGGTGCAATAGACGGCACTCACATACCGGTTGTTGTGCCTTCGACAAAAGTGGTTCAACATGTTGGTCGGTATGGTTATTCCACTCAAAATGTGTTGGCGATATGTGACTTCGACATGAGGTTCACTTTTGTTGTTGCGGGATGGCCTGGATCAGTACATGACATGAGGGTGTTCAATGATGCTTTACGTAAATATGCCACGCAGTTCCCACATCCTCCAAATGGTATAGTAACATTTTAACTAGTTATCTCAAAACGTTGCATACTGTAGCTATATCTCATTGTGTATGTTTACATTTTGTAGGAAAATTTTACCTTGTCGACTCAGGCTATCCAAATCGGCCGGGTTTTCTAGTTCCATACAAAGGGACCAAGTACCATTTACCAGAGTTTCGAAATGGACCACGCCCTAGTGGCAAGAAGGAGGTATTCAACCACTTGCATTCATCACTTTGTAATGTGATTGAGCAATCTTTTGGTGTGTTAAAGATGAAGTGGAGAATTTTGTTGGACTTACCAAGTTATCCAATGCTCAAACAAACCAAAATAACACATGCATGCATGACACTCCATAACTTCATTCGGGATAGTGCTTTGAGTGATGAAGAGTTTGACCGGTGTGATTGAGATGAAAACTATATGCCGATGCCTTCCTCTCATGTGGGTTCAAGTCAATTGGGAGATGAAGAGGGGGGCATGAATGCCTTCCGTGATAATATTGCTAATGCTTTATTTGCTAGAAGAGAGTAATTTGTTTGTAAGAGCATATTTGTACGAACAAATGATCATGGATATTTGAATAATTAAGCTTTTCTACCACTTATATATATTCAAATTCGTATTTTACTAATGTTTTGCAAGTCCAAACTAATAAAAGCATGTCATAAAAGAATAAATAAGTCACAAAAAAAGGTCAAGGGCATTGTAGTCTTTAAACATTCGAATACAACAATCCATAATTTTGATAATCCAGGCTGCCAAACACCTGACAGCTTATTTCCCACCAGCTTATTATAAGCTAGCTTATATAATCCCCACCTATAAGCTAGATTATAATAATCTTAAGTGGAAATAAACAGGGCCTTTGTCAGCATGATCGCGGGCCAGCGGACAAGGACATCACTACCTTAAGCAATCATCAGTGTTCCAAGATTCAATTAATCTTGCATGTAAAATCAACCAACGTCCACCAAAGAAGCAGGGTCTTACTTTCTTTACTCTTAATATCTTGTTTCTTTGATATCTGATTTCTTTGATAATCAAAGTAAATAGGACGATTTTTTTTAAAATAGGTTGTTTAAATAATTTTTTAAATCTAAAATTATGTATATCATCCATATTGTCATAAAACGCGGCACAAAGAAATAAATGCCACGTGTACGGCACGCAGCACTTACTGTCTGTAAGATTGTCGTATCGAGAGCTGCTCACAGCGATGTCGTGTCCGTACGCGCGTTCGTGCGCATGTACATCACGGCCTAACTCGGCAAACAGTGCGTACATATCCCGTGAGGGGCACGATGTGATGTGAGTGTCACCATCGGCGCGGCGCCGCCATGATCAACCGCTCCACTTGACCACTTCCCTCGCACGAAAGTGACACACACCTGATGCCCTTTTTCTAAAGTCTGTTTTAGTAACCTACATCCGGAACCATGAAGCAGAAGCCAACAAATTAGGCCTTTCTTTATTAATTTTTGTTGATAACTTTTAGTTTTACTTTATAAATGGTAATTATTTATAGAGAGTTAAAAGCTATCATGGAAAAATCTTTAATATAGAAAAACAGTTTTTATAAATCCATATGATCATCATGACCAAAGTAACAACACGTCAAAATGAATCTGCACACAGTTTGCGTACGTACGTACACATCACGAGTAAAAACAAGAAGAAGTAACAACGTACAGTAATTAACAATGGCAGGGGCGGAGAGAAGGGGGGCGGGCAGGGGGCTGGCCCCCCAATGTCAATTAGGCCCCTGCAGTTTTTATCTTACTGCAATTAGGCCCCTACATTTAAATGGCAAGTAAGTTATTATCTTACCTTCAGTTTTTTAATATGAGCATAAATACATATTTTTTTATTCTTATGGTACATATCTAACTTGTTTAACTACATATCGCAATTTGTAGGTATGTGGATGTGACCAAATCTCGGAACAAAAATGATAATACCACCACTCTTCACCATTATATAATAGATGTGTTTAATGTTGCGGTCGACCAACAGTTGCTTGAGTTAGAAGATCGATTCAGTTCTCAAACAACAGAGCTTCTATCACTTTGTGCCTCACTAAATCCAAGAAAAGATGGCTTTGACATTTCAAAGATAAGTACTCTGGTGGAAAAGTACTATCCCGCTGATTTTTCAAGTCAAGATCAAGCTCAATTGGACTGTCAACTACCACATTTTCAACTTGATGTATGCAACCATTCAGAGCTAAATACATTGCCATCACTTGCTGATCTAACAAAGGGACTAGTGAGATTAGGTAAAAATTCTATTTATCCAATGGTCGATAGATTGCTAAGATTAGTCATAACTCTTCCAGTATCAACAGCGACCACTGAGAGTCTTTTCAGCCGTGAAACTTGCCAAGACACGTACTAGAACTAAAATGGGAGATGGCTTTTTGCGAAGCTACATGATAGTTTATATTGAAAAGGAATTGGCAGCCAAGATTAGTTCCAATGATATTATCAAATCTTATGATCTAGTTGGTAATCGTCGTGCTAAATTCAAGTTAGTGGAGATGTAACAAATTCAAATTTGCGGAGATGTAATGAAAGTACCTTTCTTTTGTGTTACTAGACGTATGCTACATTATTTTGCCATATGTGTTATGATTGAATTTATATGACAATATATATGCGTATGTTTAATTATATATATGTATGTTTAATTTTACCAACGCAAGGCGCCCAGGGCCCATGACGCCGGCGCCTTGGTGGGTCGGCCCCCCTCTTGTCTGGATCCTGGCTCCGCCCCTGAACAATGGTTATACATGTATTCACAGATCAAAATGTTACATACAAACATTGTAGCACACAGGGAAATTAAAGAACACTTATGTACGTGGCTAGTGTATTGTACGTATATGGATTTATCTATAACAAGGTCTTTTCAGCAGATTTGGCACTGTTATATATGGTATTTATAAAAGTAGCAGTATACGTCTCATATTTACAGTATGCAAACCCTGGTGCCGTGTAGTGCTCTCTGGAAACATCTAGGAGGCCCGTATCGTTATCGGTGGACTCATCGTTGCCCCATGTTGAATCGGAGGCTGCAAGATGAAACAATATTAGTTACAATAAATATTTCGAATGTACGATGCGAATCTCATACCTCCTGAATATGCAGCGAAGATGAAGAACGGGTAACGGTAGTCTATGTAGGTGGTGCAGACGTCAAAAGTAATGCATCTCGATGACAAACCTCGTCGGTACGACGCATGGATGATCGGCAGCTAGTACTACGACGTCAAGCCGGCCGGACTCGCTAGGTCACAATGACCTGGCAGGTGAGCACGATTCCCCCGCTGGGTGACTTGTGTGCACAGTGTGACCCGTGGAATGGTCGTAGCTTAAGTTGTGCACTATTTTTTACCTGCTTTAGGATGTACTTCATAGTATTCTACAGGGTCGGTAGTGTCTCTGGGCTGGTTCAATACGTGGCATATAGGACCACTGATCCACAGCTGTACCCAGGCATCGCCCCAAACTCTGCATCAACCAAAGACTCGGCAAGGCCGATGAACTCAGCGTTGCAAATATCGCCGTGTGTGGCTGAAACATGCTTCAACCAAAGTGCTGAATAAAGAATACGACGAGGTACCTCCTGACGACATTCGACAGTGCATCCAGCGGGCACACACTGAAACTATTCAGCTAAGTGCGGGGGGACGCCATGTGCACTCTCCGGGATAGGCTGGTCGAACTGGTCCACCAGCCTCTCCTTCCAGTCAGCTGGTGCAGGGGCTGGAACAAGTGCATTAACCCCAAGAAAGAGATTGGTCAAAACGCGACGTCCTGCAGAGTGACTATCATCTCACCTCACCGAAAGTGGAATGTGTGTGCGTCTCGGGCCTCCACCTGTCCACCAGTGCCGCGAGCAAGCTATTGTCGATGGTGAACTCGTGTCCGATGGAGACCAGTCTCGCAAAGGGCAACAAGCTCGTGGTCCGCAGGGTTGGGATATAGCGCTTGTCCAACGCCCATAGATCCCCCCCAGCTTGAAGGGAAAAGGGCTAGCCGCGTCACCCGTCATCCATGAGTGGCAACAATATTTCTCATCGTACAAGTGTTCGAGAAACTCTGATAAAGCTATACCTTCTAATACATAGGACAGACCAAATATTAGTGCAAAGATTAATAATGACTGTAAAATTCACTTCAGAATACAAACTATATTAATTATGACTAACTAAACACCAGTAATTATAATTAGGACTACAGGAATAACATCGAAAGCATGCTATAAAAAATTGCATGTCTTTCGACAGAAGTAATCAGAATTGTAGCATCCTTAATGAGTTATGCACTTCCTTCCCAAAATAATTAGCTAAACACTCTTAATTTTGAGAGTACCTTACAACAAATAGGATATACGAAATATTAGTACAAAGATTGATAATGACAGCAACATGCTACAAGTCAGTGATTATATGCGTGTAACTACATACGAATACTTCATTAATTATCGATAATTTGATTACTCATCTGAAAAAATTACGATCCACTCATTACCGCCATCCTTACTACGTAATTACTTACCGTACGTACACAAAAATAGTAAAAACTATGTCTAAATTAATTGACTAGAATTGTAGGAATAACGTCGAAAGCATACGATAAAAAATTACCCATCTTTCAGGAGATTTAATCAACACTGATATGTCCTTAATGAGCTATGCACTGGCTTATCGAAGTAATGAGCTACGCACTCCTAATTTTGAGTGACGACCACGTGAATGAGCTTCCGCGATGAGCGACTGAGATGAGCAATGACGAACTACGAGATGTTCGTATTTATGGCTAAGCGAAAAATGAACCCAGTGCGCTCACCCCGTAGATTGAAGACCCATTGTCATGAGCAGCACTTCGGGTAAGAGGGAACGGCACGATAACACTGACAAATGTGCAAACGAGGGAGCGGGCGAGGGGGGAGATGCGGACATAACGACATTAGTGCGAACGAGGAGGCACAACACATACAGAGTGACATTTATGTGAACGACACATTAGGAAAGAAAATATAGTATGATTGGACCAACACATGCACAAAGCACAGAGGCCAGCCACTTGAAAAGATGCCTAAGCATCGTTAAATTTATGATTAAATTAACCCGAATAAACGTAACAAATTTAGAACACATAAAATTCTCAAAAAAAAATTACACAGTAACTATGATTTTGTCGGGACGATTCACATAAAATTTCATAATTTTTGGAGCCCGTTTGCTATATGTAGAAACTTGTACAAATATCAAAATTGTATGAATTTTTGAGCAACATTCACAATGGATAAAATTACCCAAAAATTACACCGTGAATTAAGTTGTGTCGGAAGGCCATACATAAATTTTCATAATTTTTTTAATCTCATTTGATATATTGAAAAATACAAACAAATACTAAATAAAAATTAGGGTAAATAATTAAGCCAGCTTAATCACTGCCACCCCCTAACTGGGTGGCAGGCTGCCTGCCGTCTGCTGGTGAGGCGGCAGACACCTGCCGCTGGCGGCCTAGTCACGCGTCACCTCGCCGCCCTCTTACAGTCACAGAGCAGCAAAAATAACGTTTCTGAAATATGCAAGTATGCTGTATATACAGCTATTTTTGTAAATACCGTACGCAACAGTGCCAAATCTGCTAAAGAGTCTATTACAAGAACACCCAAGAATGAACAAACCAAGAAAGGTCCACAGCTGCACATGGCGCTCGCCGGCCTACGGTACCGACGTCCGGCAGCGGTCGCGCTCGCCGGCGCCGGTGGACTCTGCCTGAGCCGAGGCCTGCGCTGCGTCGGCACGGCACGGCGGAGGCTCCGTGGCAGCCGGCGCCGTTGCCACCACCACGAGGGCGCGGCGGCAGGAGGGGCACGTCGAGCTAGACAGGAGCCAGACGTCGACGCACGCCGCGTGGAAGCCGTGGCCGCACGGCGGCAGCACGCGGACCTCGTCGCCGCTTGCGAACTCGGCGAGGCAGATGGCGCACTCCGGCCGCTCCTCCACCTGTCCCCCCTCCTCCTCCCCGAACGACACGGTCGGCAGCGACTGCAGAGCCTTTTTCTTGAGCCCCTTGCACGGCAATGCCTCCGCGGGCTCCGCCTCGACGGAGAAGGCCGACGGGTTGCACAGCCGCGAGCACCGCGCGATGACGGCGAGCCCGACGACGCAGAGCAGGAAGCAGAACACGGCGGCGAGGATGAGGAACGTATCCGTGTGGACGCCACCGGCGGACGCCGGAGGCGGCGTGGCCATCGCGGCCAGATTGTCGACGGATTGCAAGTGACGCATTCTAAGTGGGACGGGAGGCCACACTGAGCAAAAGAGGGGCCAGTTTAGGTCAGTAGATGCAGGGGCCAGTTTTGGCGCAGGGGCTGCTGTTTTGTAGCGTGAGGAGATGGCGATGGTGATAGATAGGGGATAATTCAGAAGCTCATCAGTGGAGTGCCACTTTCCAACAATCCTTCTTGGAATTTTTGTGGCATGGCTTCATTGCTTTTCTATTTCTTTAGGCTCTTTTTCTTCTCTGCTACGACCGGGTACATGTCATTCTCTAAGTTGGGTGTGATCGATCTAAATTTATAGCTAGCTCGCAAGCATGCACGCACAGTGCTACACTGGTACCGTGGTACGTATTGGACGGACAAATATAGTTACAGAAACAGACGTGGATTTGAGCATGGAAGATTCCATGCTCAATTGCTAGAAACAAAACGCTCAAGGCAAAAAAAAAAAAAAAGGGTGTAGGAAAGTACTCGCCCACGTAGCATGCCCGAGCAGACCCATGTGTAGGGTCACGCGCCACAGCAGATACATGCCAAACCACAAGTACAAGGTACCCATGTGTAGGGTCACGCGCCACATCAGATACGTGACAAACCACAAGGTTTGGATACATAGGCACCACTGTACCAACCTTTGAGGAAATGCTGTCCTAAACTTGGATCTAGATCTTCAGCGATCAATTTCTTTCGCAAGGTGCCTCTATAGTTTTCTTCATAATAATTTACATAAATTTTAAAGTATGATGAACAATGTGCTTCTATAATTTTCTCCGTAATGATTTACATAAATTTTGAAACATAATAAACGGTGGATAAATATTACTTATCTCTTTTATGTGCTTTGAGATTAGTGCTATTCTTGCTTCTATAGTTTTCTCCAACAGTGATTTATATAACTTTTAAAACATGATAAATAGTAGATAGATATTACTTATTTTTATATACTTTAAAATTAATATCACTCTTGTTAAATAGAAAAGTATAGAAATACTCTTCTTTCCTTTGTACCCTTCTACCTGGGCTGGAGCCACCAAGTGGGCTTCATAAAGCTTGAGCCCCACCCTCTGGCCAGCCTCAAACCCCACCCCTCAGCACCTAGTGGCTAGCGCACGAGAGGCACGGAGACACCGGGCGGCAACACGATGATTGGCTGTCTGCGTGGCAGTCGAGCTGTGGAGGCGTCCATGCCGGTGAGGAGCAGGCGCGACCGGGAGTGACTGAGGCGAGCAAGAGGGGAGCCGGGTCGAGGGCCGGGGTGATCGACGTCTTCACCATGCCACAGAGCGGCACCGAGGTCAGCATCGAGGCCATCGACCACGTCTTCCAGACCAACATGATTGACATGCTCTGTTAAGTTAATCTTGTTGCGTGTATGTTTTACTTGTGTTTCGAGTAATGTGAAGTTGATAGTCGAAAGTCGTAGTTGGAAGTCGATAGTCGTAAAGTACTGTAGCTACCGAGTACTGTATGTGCATTGAGTACTGTAGCTACTAAGTGCTGTAAGCATTATAATCAGAGGAGTACTGTAGATGTCATACTCAGAAGAGTATTGTAGCTGCATCGAGTGCCACCGAGTATTGTAGATGTCATACTCAGAGGAGTACTGTAAATGTCATACTCGAAAGAGTACTACAGCGTGAGCGGTCGAAGTCGTAGGAGTGCTACAGTACTCCTCTGGAAGGAATGCTACAACGAATCGTCTTCTCTTAGGGAGAAGGGTCTCGTGGTGCTTCTCAGAGAGGATGCCCAGTAAGATTGGGCATGGCATGGAGAAGGACTACGACGACCCACCACAGTGATAGAGAGCCTGCAAGGAAGGTGGCCCAATGTGAGTTAGTAAGTCTCTTGAGTCCACCATCTAGGTTCATCCTGATTTCGCCATTGCCTTCTACTGCATACGATGCGCTAGTTATAGGGAAGAGAATAATACAACTTGGGGGGACAAATGGGCATCGGTGTTGTTGCTTTCGGATCACTCCCACTTGCGCGTCGTGAGCGAGGGTTTTAGGCTGCGCCAAGCACGTGTTGGTGCCCAATCTGCATCATGCCATGTGCCAATCTATACGACAAAAATTGCTTTCGATGCCGGATTCTTTTGTTGCTCCAATGAACCTCCCCAAATATGTGATTTAAGGTGGTGCTCAGCTTGTCAATGGCTTATGCCTTTTTTTTACTGTAGCTGACTTATTTTTTGTGTAGCTGATGATGAATTATTTAGCGTAATTAAATTTAAAAAATTTTAAAATGAAAAAACATATTAGTCTATCACGGACAATGCAAAGGAATACATGAAAAAAAAGAAAAGACAAAAAAAAGCTTCTAAAAGAGCCAAAAGTTAGAAAAAAATGAAATAAAGGAATAATGAATTAAAAATCAGAAGTTGGAAACTGTAATAAACGGAGTAGCCTATCAAGGATCAAGCAAAATACTACTCCACTCGCCTGTGGGTGGCTGGGAGAAATCAAAGGTCGTGCATATTCTCGTATACTCAAAGAAATGCAATCACGGTGATTAGTAGCACACGGCAAAGGACGGAATGAAGCGCAAGGGCGCACTTGCCCACTCCACCCAAAGCCAGCGGCGGACCCAGGGCCCGGCGACCCTGGGCCCCTGCCCGGGCTCATCTCTTGTACATAGTAGAATTTTGAGCAACGGCACAGCATTTCTTGCAAAGACAATGCAGACGGACGGCGCTTGTGGTCGATCGGGCGATCGACCGAGAAGATCGTGGTGAGGCGGCTCGGCGATGCGCTGATAGGATCCGGTTTTGGTGTGCCCGAGGGCTCCAGGAGACGGCATATAAAAGGGCTTTTTTTTTCCTCTCTGGAAGCCCGAGGGGGAGAGAAGGAACACCAACCTGAGAAAGTGTATTCTTCCACTTGACCTCTCGTTCATCTCGAGGTGAAGATAAGCAAGCGATTTCGGTTTTAGAGAGTGGATTGGAGTACCAGGAAGGCCCGCAATTTGTCTGGGGGTACTGATCTGGGCCGCGCAAATGGAACCTTTTTTTCTTCTTAATGAAATGACACGCAGCTCTCCTGCGTTGTTCAAAAAAAAACTAGCATATATTTTTCCTGTTAAGTTTTACTTTATAGATCCATGTGATCTTGTGAACATGTGCTACGATATGATTCTAGTTAAAACTAATGTGGTTATCATATTTTGCTTGTATTATGATCTATGCTTCTGGGCGCTTGTTATTTAGACTTTGTTCTTCGCCCAGGCTCGTCAAATTCTCTGGGTCCGCCACTGCCCAAAGCGTAGGATAAGATTGCATGTTGTTCTTCTGTTTCCAGTGGTCAACGGTGACTTGATCGAGGGGGTGATTGGCTCGCTGGTGATTTGCCCCTTAACAAAAGTTTGCAGTTTCAAGGAGGTGGTTGGCTGGGCCAAAGTAAATACAGGTACGGAGCATGAGGGGCCAAGGAACACTTTTGATCGGAGAGTTGGTGGCGCGTCCTGCTCTTCCATTGCCTCAGCGGTCAAAATGGTCATCATTCACGGCCACCTTGGCTAGATGCTCTTGGGGGCCTTTGCTGCTGTCCCGCCGGTATTGGGGAACCGGATCCTCTGACGGCGACGTCAGGAACGTTAGGTCACTGACGTATGAACCTCACGAGTTATAGGCCCACGTGTCAGTGACCCGATGTCTTTAACGTCGACATCAGCGACCCCGCGCCGGCATTGGTGCGTTCCTGTTCCGATGATGCCTGCCCGGCTGCCTCTGCATGTAAACCGCACATCGTAACCGAAGTATTAGCGGTGGGTTTCCCGGGCGCCGACGCTATCCACGTCGCCCCCCTCGCTCGGCCGTGCGCGGCGTGGCAGCCAATTTGCGTCTGGCCGTGAGCCACTTTCCTCATGTTTTTTGAAAATTACGTAAAGGTCCTTTTTCCTCGCGAATAGATCCCTGCAAATTTTTTCTTATAAAAAAATTTTAGATGGCGCCCCGCGGGTTTCCAAAATTACGTATAGGTCCTTATTTACTTACGTACAGGCCCTTACAAGTCCTCGCTTTTTTGCGAAAAACCCCTTTACTTTTTCCGAAATTACGCATTTGTCCCTGTTTTTTTTATGAAGCTCCCTGCGAATTATCGCCTCTTTTATTTTGGTCCACACGGTAGCTAGCGCGGCGTGCGCCGCGCTTATGCGGCTAGTTGATTCTGCATGTAAATCGGAGGACGGCTGGACGGATCAGTTTTGTAGCAGGGCGTTTGGTTCACGGATGGAATATTCTATTTCAGTCGCGGCATCTTTTTCTTGTTTGGGTCGATGAGTAGGACTATTAGAGCAACTCCAGCAGGGCCCCTACTTGAGCCCTCAAAACTCAAATTTGAGGGCTTGAGCCAAAAACCGAGCTCCAGCAGAGCCCCTACTAGAGCCCTCAAATTTGAGGAGGCCCTCAAATCACCCTCCCACCCCTCATTCCTAGGGGCCCCCTACTCCAGCCCTCATTTTTCAGCTTTCCTCGTTTTTTGTGGAACATTTGTGCTTTCAATTTAAATTCGGAACAAATTTGAATTTAAATTTGAATATTCGTATTTGAATTCATATTTGAATTCGGAACAAATTTGAATTTGAATTTGAATGTTATGTGATGAACTTTGTGCTTTCAATTTAAATTCGGAACAAATTTGAATTTAAATTTGAATATTCGTATTTGAATTCGGAACAAATTTGAATTTAAATTTGAATGTTATGTGATGAACTTTGTGCTTTCAATTTAAATTCGGAACAAATTTGAATATTCGTATTTGAATTCGGAACAAATTTGAATTTAAATTTGGATGTTATGTGATGAACTTTGTGCTTTCAATTTAAATTCGGAACAAATTTGAATTTAAATTTGAATATTCGTATTTGAATTCATATTTGTGCTTTCAATTTAAATTCGGAATAAATTTGAATATTCGTATTTGAATTCGAAACAAATTTGAATGTTATGTGATGAACTTTGTGCTTTCAATTTAAATTCGGAACAAATTTGAATTTAAATTTGAATATTCGTATATGAATTCATATATTTAAATATTGTCCCTCATTGTGAAATCATAAATATTTTATTATGTATTATGCTTTTGTCCTATACATATGCATATAATGTGTGAGGAAATAGAGGGAATTGAGAAGTAGGGGCCCTATGTTGAGGACTCCTGCTGGAGTGCAGCCCAGAAAATAGGGCCCTCAAAAGTAGGGGGAGCCCTCAAATGAAAAGTAGGGGCCCTGTTTTGAGGGCTATTGCTGGAGTTGCTCTTATATCTCAGATGAGATGGTTCAGCTTAATTGGTTTGGTGAGAAATATTTTATCTAGATACTGTATCGTATGTTTGATAAAATCGAACGAACTATACCATTTTAGACACGAGTCATTCTATCCAACTTAGTTTTTTTTCAGATCAGACACAGGCTACGGGCATGTTCTTTTGTGGCTTTTTTTTACAGTAATAGTTTTTAAATGGAGTGTTTTTTCAAAATGGAGTCTATTAGTTAATTGTAGTATATACTATACTGACTTCATTTATATCAGCAAAAGCAGCACATAAATTTTAGTTACTCTGTAATCTTTCATATGAACAGTCAAAAGTTACAAACCGTTCACATGAGAATTCAGATTGAACTGTTCACGGCGAACATACTTTGAGGCCACAGACTACGGGCGCGTGCACCCGTTCGACCCATGGGCTGTACACGTCTGGGGAATATTTTCCTTTTGGCGGATCGCATTCACGCGGGCGAGGAGAGTGAGAGGAGGCCTGTTTATGGCCCAAATACTCGTACTCCCCCTCGGATTCTCCGCCAATACACGGGGATAGATCGGCAGCCCAACGACAACTCGTTTTGATTCTTCTGGGGATTTACATAACAAGTCAAAAAAAATCTCGCCCGAAAAGTCGTAACACACAGGATTTACATGGATTATCATGTGCATTAATACACTAACGAATGCCACACCAGAAACCAACTACACAGATACAAAGAACGAAGGATAATGCTAGAGACCATGCGTCCGATCCCATCCATCCCATTCCTACCACTTCAGGTTACTTAGGGTCTGTTTTTAACGGTTTCTAAAAACAGTTTTTGGTTTTTACTACAGTACTTAACTTTTAAATGGAGTATTTTCTCAAGACGGGGTCTACAGGTTAATTGTAGTACACGTTAAAAGCTCAACATATGTATCAATCAAAATCGCAAGCAAGTATCTTTCTTTCCGTAATCTCTATTGTAAACAGCAAAAATCCAAAAATTTCAGCTAAAAATCATAAGCTGTAGCTATATCAAATAGGCCCTTAGCTTTCCCCCACCCTTGCCGCCGTCATGACTCGCTTCTTCGTCCTCGTCCCGACTGCCCTTCCTCCCCCGTGGCAGAAGCTCGTGCACTCCCACCTCGTCCTCGCCTCCACCACCTCCTCCTGCTGCTGCTGCTCCCCCCTCTCCAGTGTGTTCCATCCGGCAGGACTGCAGTTGAATGTAGCTTGTTCCACGTTATGGAGACTGAATCAGCGTGCACTCTGGCAGAGGATGCATCATCCTGGAGCAGCAAAGACATACATACGTTCCAGGACTTACTCAGTACTTTCCCTTGCATATCTGTGCTTATCTTATGCTAAGCATGGTCTATATCTTATGGGTTTTTTTTTTGCTTCTGGTCTACTGTACCATGTAGGGGGTTCAACATCAAGGGTGATGATGATGGTGGGAACTCATCTCAGAGTTCTAAAGCAATTCCAGGATGACAAAAAGAAAGTTAGGACCTGCAAATGCAACTATGGGCATGTAGTAAGGTAATTTATCTTGGCGTTGAACTTATCAATTTTCTTTTTCCCTAGAACACAGCTTATTTTCATTCGGAGTCCGTCCACACACAAAAGAACCTTCATCAGAAGTATCTAAAGTGGAAATTCCACCGGTGAGGCCTGTTGTTGTCATGCCTAATCTGCTAGGCATCGGATTTAATCCACATTCCACAACAAGCTTATGGTGCAGCCCTTCCTATATATGTTCTCATTTTCCTTTTATCTTCTAAAAATCTCATTTGTTCCTGTTTTCTGTACATCATCTGCATGCATATTAAAGATAGATAAAATATACATAATCAAATTAGAGATGTCCATTCTTGTTATGCAAACATAGGATGCAAAATGCGCTTTTATATGCCAACTGAATAGATTACAGCATTTGGTGAAGCTTGTAGAGAAGTTAACCAATAACCACCATGGGGCAGTGGGGCATCATTTTGGCGCCCCTGCTATTACTTTTGTATATGAAACTACATGAGTTATGAGCCAACTTGTAGAAAATTGATTTCCAAGCATCATAATCTTTTTATCCCTTAAGTTCAATGGCAGCAAGCCAGCAAGTGGGTTCGCTGAAGCCAAAAACACATCTGCAAAAAGAGCTACTGAACATGATTTAGACTACATGATTACAGCTTGTACAGTCCAGATCGCGCACTCAGAGTACTTGTGTACCTGAAAGGGTGCCGACTGCCGAGGGTAATTATGGGACTAAAAGGTGATTATGAGGATTAACCATTAAATAGTTAAGCATGATTGGAACTTTTTTTATAAGAATTAAGTGAAACTTAGTAAAGGTGTTTTTTTTTTTACTTTTTTGTGGCTTTTGGCTTCGCCTTCCTGGAAGCCGAGAAGCCGAAACAAACGGGGTGATTTCTTTAAACTAAACGGCTTTCCGAGCCTAAAACTATGTATGCTGTCTGCATCGGCATCCTCGCCACCCACCGCCGTCTTGACAAGTGTAAACAAAAACCATTAACCGCAGCAAAAAAAAATTTGGCAAAAAATATTGTAAAGGAATAGCAATTGGACCTTACAAATTAGTGGGCCTTTTAACAGGATTTGGAAGGTTGTAGATGTACGCAGTATTTCAGACGCCAGCTCATTTTGTGGCTTCAAACCTATTAGCCCTTCAAATCAGATTGCTAAGGCTGGACATCCTATGTTGAAATCAATTTAATCAAAGTACAGAGCTAACGCTTAGAGACCATATACCTGAACAGAATGATGTTGTATATCTACATAATGGAACAGTCGGTATGTATTGAACATTGTGTACTATATTTCTTTCCGTTCTGTACTTCTGTTCGAACGACAGTTGTTCCAAGCGCACAATGAAATACACTGCCAGGCACGATGGACTGAAGAGCGCCCGAAGGCGACGCAGCACGGCTGCAGGAGGGGAACTAAGTGGACAATCTCAGAGGAACCGACAACCACCCCCCGGCGCAAGGCGCCGACTGTCAAGCTCTTGAAGTAGCTTTCCCAAAACGGTTTGCATGTTCGATGCAGAGTTTATCAAAGATTCTGGAGTTACGCTCGCGCCAAATGATTGAAAAGAATAGAATTATGATTGAATCAAATCCCTTCCTTTGTTCTTTTGGTTGACTGCTTCGCAGGATGAACCACCAGTCAATTAGCCGGCGATTCGGAATGAGCAAAGATTGTTGAATGCCGAAAATACCAAAAATACGCAAGACATTTGCTCAGACTCGATGAACCCATGGGCAGTGCACCAGGACGTGATCTGTTGTTTCTACAGCCTGAGCACAAAACGTGCATAAGTTGTGCGCCAGCATGCTATGCTAAGACAGACGGCCCCCTGTCCAGCGGTGATCCTTGGCTGTGAGCCACGCAAAGAATTTACACTTCATATTAGCTATGCCCTTCATGAATTTACCTCTGTTTGCGTATTTTCCAGGTGCCAGAGGTGAATCTGTTGGACCTCAACCAATTGTATATAATAAGCTACCTGTCTCCCAACAATACAAGGAAAATTTTAGCCGCAAAGTTTTCTTTGTTTCCCAAACACTGTTATTCGAAGTGTAAAGCATTTCAAGATGCATTGACACGACAAATGTTGCAGAGAGAACCTGTCATCTAGTTCATATCCACTCAAGGGCACAGAACATGATAATTCCTTTGCAGGCAACGCTGTTGAGGAGCTACCATGTAAGCACCAATGCATTAACCCAGTTGCTGCCGAAGTAGAAGAGATTCTGCACCAATGAAGTGGCTGCCGACGGGGTCGACGTTTCCTTTTTGTTGTGGAACTCCCTGTAATATTATTATGTGGGTTTTATTCATCATATACCCTCCCCTTAGATGGAAATGCAGGATTTACCCTCCTGATGCCCACACGTCAGTGATTTATGATGACCCCACATGTCATTAAGGTGGGAGAGTAAATCCTGAATTTTCCAACTAAGGGGAGGATATATGATCCAATCTTATGTGGGTTGGGTGAGAAGAAGGAAGCAGAGTCCACGAGGTGCTCCCAGTAGGCCTTAACCGGCCCTATTGTGGACCGATTAGTGCGCATAAATGGCTAGTGCGAGGAGAGGCATCCGGGTAACTATGCTTAACCAGTGGCCCTTCCTTGGGCCTTAACCACAAAATGGGCCGTACATAGGCTTGCACAGTAGATGAGCCAGGGCAGCATCGTGCCTTGGCACTTGGGTACTTCTGCTTTCGTACGTAATTAGGAGCTTTTTTATATATAAATATTAGTTGACAGTCGTTTGTTAGATCAACTACGGCCAAATCTGAGCTTAGCGACGGCAGTGGACCGTTAATGCATTTCCCTTTTTTTTTATAAATATTAGTCGATAGTCGTTTGTATTACACGGAACGTCCATGTGGGCCTATTACTGGCCTCCAGGGCAACATGGCCCTTAGTTTGGCCTAACAATTCCGACCATTAATGGGCTGTCAGTCCAGGTCAAACATTTTTAGTCCGTTAATGGGCTTTCGGTGCAGCATACCGAAACATTGCTGGGGAAGGTAATGGCCCATAACAGGACACGGCAATATTTTATAGGCCGCTAATAGGCCTACAGTGGGCTTCCTAATGTTTGTCGACCCGTTAGTGGCCCTGTCGAATCATATCATGGGTCTCCGTTAGGACATGAACATCGCGGGACCATTAATGGACCATAAGTGGACTGTCGGTGCCTATATGAAAGTATCTCGGGCCATTAGTGGACCGTGAGTGGGCCTATGAAGATATTTGAAAATTTAATGAGTCATAAGTGGGCCTTCAGTAGGCCTATCGAAACATTTCTTGGGCCATCAGTGGTCCTTTTGTGGTAGGCCAGAACACAAGTTATGCCGGCGATTTCTGGAGCTTGTCAAAGGGTCATTTGGTGTAGCATCGGTCTACCGTTTTAATTAAGTTATAGTAAATGTCCTATGCGTTTTAAAACTAACTTATAGTGAAATATCCTATGCGTCACTAGGCCGACTACTTGCCTACAGTGGGGCGTGCGAGGACGTCAACATCTTAATGCATAGGCTCTTTTGGGAAGTTTTTAGTCTCTAGGAACATAAATAAACGGGATGGCTTCTAAAAATCACTTCTCCAAATAGCTTCTTGAGTCTGTCGATATGTGTATCATCTACGTCAGTGTCTCTATCGTCCGTCACTATCTTGAAAGTATAACCAAAAGCTATTAGCCATGGGTCAAAAACAAACAAGTGTATAGTTTAGAAAAGAAAAAAAGAGGTCTTAATCCTTACCTTTCTATGGCCTTCTTCACCCACCGAATAGCAGCATATCGCGACCACATTTGTACCGCACTATCGCATCATTTCGGTTCCTAAACTACCGCAGTTGACCAACAGAAAAACAACAACAACCATTGTTGCCAAGCATTTGACAACAACTACATGCACACAATATCGATCAACTACAACGTACGACTTCGTTCAAACCCTTGATATGCTGTTCCAGGGGTCGATCAAGCCGGTAGTTTAATTATTCCCATAGTGGATTATCAACGTTTAATTCTCTGATAAATAAAGTATTGGAGCTCTGCCAACGGTATGACTGACTGTGTAAGAAAACTTAGAACTAACTATTGATATCACCTCAAAGTTAGTTTTGCTGAAATATTTGGGAAATTGGTCGTATTGCCAAGATAAGTATTCAGTAACTGTTTGTTACCACTCTTCTTTCCTGTGAAATTAAAGTGTAAAGATGTTAATAGGGAGACCGACACATTTTCAGCTACCTTGTTCTAAACACAGCATACCAAACTAGCATACTTGATCACACACGCGTGAATGGCATGAGTTAGCTTGAGGTCCGACGACACTATCAGAGCTTATTGAGACCATAGATGGCTTGTGTAAAGGACAGGTCAGGATTCAAAGTTTCATTTTGGAAAAAAAAAACTCAGAGGGCAGTGAGACGAACAAAATGAGTGAAATTCGTTCCTTTGTTCAAAATTTTCGACGAAATATTCAAACCCCATTTGAATTTTGATGAAATTTAACCAAAATTTGGATAAAATTCAAATGGGAATAAATTTATCCAAAATTTATTTTTTTTATAATAGTAATGATAATGATAATAGTAATGATAAAGGACTAAACTTGGCTGCGGCGTCGTTTCCCAAAAGCTACGGTGAAAACCCGCGTCACTCTGGAACAGGGCACTCCCACATCGGCTCCCCAGCCCAGCGCGATGCTCTCCATCTACCCCTCGCCAAGCTCCTCCGCGGCATCCTCCTCCGCCTTCACACCCCGACCCTCGCCTCCACGCACCACTTCTTCTCCACCTAGCTAGCAGCGACGGTTGCGCTTGCTCCTTGTGCTCTGCGATGCCGAGAGCTCTCCAGAGATCTGGCAGCAACAGCCTCTCCTCCTTGCTGCGCGCCGAGCCGCCCAATGCCCCCGACACCACCAAGCGGCGTGGCGCCCGCCGGAGGAGGAGCTGCTGCCTCAGGCTGCCTCTCGGCGCCGCCGGATGCCGCGTCTGCGCCTGCAACGAGATGGACCCCACCGCCGCCCCAGCCCGACGCCCGCCGGTGGACTGCGACGACGACGAGCAGGAGGAGCAGGCCGTCACGGCCGCGCTCCAGTGCTTCTCGTGGAAGAAGGGAGCCACCACCGCGCACCACCGGCCGTCGGGGGTTGAGGACGTGGTGGTGGTAGCGAAGGAGACGGCGTCTCCGTCGGTGCTCCCGGACGACGTGATGGAGATGGTGCTGTGCCGGCTCCCGCTGGCCTCGCTCATGGCCGCGCGGTGCGTGTGCAGGCGGTGGAGGGATCTCACCGTCGCGCCGCAGTTCCTGCGGATGCGTCGCGAGGGGCCGCACCGGACGCCGTGGCTGTTCCTGTTTGGTGTCGAGGGAGACGGCTGGGCCGCCGCCGCCGCCACGGCCGTGCACGCGCTCGACGTGGCCGCGCACCGGTGGCTCCGGGTTGGGACGGGCGGGCTGAAAGGGAGGTTCTCGTTCTCCGTCGCCGGCGTCGGGGACGAGCTCTACGTCGTCGGTGGCCGGTCCGGTGGCTTGGATGCCGGCTTGGTGAAGACCAAGACCCACAAGGGAGTCCTGGTGTACAGCCCTCTCACGGGCGGGTGGCGGAAGGCGGCCCCGATGCGGAACGCGCGGTCTCGGCCGGTGCTGGGGGTGTTTGAGATGTCCGTCAGTCGCAGCATTCTCCACGCCCGTGCCGAGAGGCATGTCGGGCACGCCAATGCCGGCGGCAAGTTTCGGCTGGGAGGCACCTCCGCCGTGTACGAGGACCCGCACCGGCTTTCGCTCCGGCGCCTCCGGCTACGGGACGTGCTGAATGAGGACACTGATTCCAGTGGCCTCGCTCGGTCTCACGACAAGGTTGTCAAACAAGAGGAGGAGAAGCGAACTCAGCCAAGGCTCGCCCTTATCGCCGTCGGTGGCCGTGGGTTGTGGGACGAGCCACTGGTGTCCGGGGAGATCTACGATCCGGTGACAGACAAGTGGGTTGAGATTGCCGGGTTCCCCACAGACGTCGGGCTGGCATGCTCCGGCGCCGTCTGCGGCCAGATGTTCTACGTCTACTGCGAGTCCGACACGCTCGTCGCGTACCATCTGGACAAGGGCTTCTGGGTCGTCATCCAGACGTCCCGCCCGCCCCCGCGCCTCCGCGACTACGCGCCGACGCTGGTGTGCTGCGCGTCTCGGCTGTTCATGCTCTGCGTCTCGTGGTGCGACCGCGACGGGCCGGTGAACCGGAGGGAGAAGGTGGTGCGGAAGCTGTTCGAGCTTGACCTCAGCTCGCTCCGGTGGACCGAGGCGTCCGGGCACCCCGACGCGCCGATGGACCCCAACGCGGCGTTCGCCGTCGGCCAGGACAGGATCTACGCCGTGGAGATGTTCAGGGTCTTCGGCAAGGTCCTCGACTTCGTGACGGCGTGCCGGGTCTCTGACACCGAGCACAAGTGGAGCCGGGTTGCCCGGAAAAACGTAGCCACCGAGGCCGACGCCATGTCCTGCAGGCTGAAGTCCATGGCCGTGCTGCGCCTCTAATTACCGCCCACATTTCACCTAGCCTGGTGGTTTTTTTCGTCTCCCTCCGTCTCTGGTACGAGTAATTGCCACCGCCGCATCATCTCTCCGCGCTGACCGTGATCTGTTGTTTCCTTCAGCAGCCATTCCATTGCTTGCAGTGATCGTTGTGACTACTCGCGTTTTTCCTACTTGGTTTATACAAGTTGTGATCATTTTCACATTTTGTGATACCGATCGGGCTCTTGATCCGTGCATCTGTATTTTAGTGCCGACTTGTCTAGTTACAAGTATTTCAAAATGACAGGAATCTGTGAGCTCCACCCGAGATGCTTTTAGCTAACGACCCATTGTTCTTGTTGCTTGCTTTTGTCGAGAGCCAAACTGACCAACTTCGCTGGACTTGTACACCTTTTTAATGCGGGTTGGGTGCCAAATCCCTTTCGATCGTACAACTATTACGATCTTGTCTCGGTGATTATAGTAGTATCATTACTCCATTCGGTTGGTACAGCTCCAGCGAGGCCGTGGGTTTCTTTTAAAGCGTCGACGTCCAGCATGAACATGGTGACTTACTCGCATCGCACTTGCAGGCTGTATAGATTCAGCTGTTGGGTTTCGGATGTTGTGGGTGAGAAATTTCGATATTTGACACTGAATACGTGCACCTCTCAACTTTTAATCTTCAATTCGCATGTCTTTGGAAATTTAACCCTGTCACTGCGAATTCTTTTGATTCAAGAGATTCTCCTCATTTTCTCTCCTTTTATATTTTGACACTTGTCACTGCGAAAATGAAGAGAATCCTTTGAATCAAAAAAATTCGCAGTGACAGGGTTAAATTTCTAAAAGCGTGCAAATTGGGGGTTAAAAGTTGAGAGACACGTATTCAGTGTCAAATATCGAAATTTCTCGTTGTGGGTACCGTGCGGGTGTCGAATTGTTTTACGCTCTGCGTGTGTCCTTGGGTAGGCATTCCGACATGTCTAGGAAAATTCACCATGTTACAGGATACTTACTTATGGGTGAAGGTTGAACTGTTAACTTTTTTTACTTGACAAATATAGGCTTCTTTTGTTCTGCGAGCATTTGTGCTCACACTGCAAGTGCCATGATCGGCAAAGATGTTAGGATATCAGAATTTATAAAGAAAAAAAAGAGAGAAAAGGACAGATCTGTCACTCGTGCAAATTGTACGCTCTGCCTAGTAGTTTACCTTATTACAGCATAACAGATAGGGAACACTGTATTATGTAATGAATATACAAAATTACATGCTCCCGCAGCAGTTCATCTTTTTTGTCTTTTGCGTCTATGCTTGAGGAGAGAATCTGACTAAGGTTGTGTAGTCTGTTGATTCTCTGCTCCTTTGCATGGTGTCCGATCAATTACATATGTAGAATAATCTTATAGAATACTTTCGATTAAGCTGCACTGTGGTTGCGTCTTTACGTTGCTTGTTCATATGCATGTGTGATGTCGGTGTAGATGCAGGTGGTGAGGATGCGGATGTGATGTGGGTGGCTTTGTTCCACTAATGCTCGATCACAGTACGGCATCGTTGTGTCAGTTTATGCATAGGATATGTCGATGAAGAGGATAACTATAGTTTTGTCGGTGTCCATTCATGTGTACGCCTACCTTCATTGGTCACAAATATGTGCGTTGCCTTTGCTTCGTCGGTGCCCCGACAACGGAATGTCCGGTCCTGTCCGCTTGTTAAGTGTTGATGGGATCGTCACCTAGCCTCGTCCATAATTTTGTCTACCCTCATCGGTATTAGACTTGGTAGTATGGATATGTCTCACCTTGTCGGTCATAGACGGATAATGATGAGCGATAAAGTGGCCTTTATCTCTCATCGACATTTGGTCCTGGTGTCGATATATGCATATTATTTGAGCACACGCTCAGTCTTGCGGCTGGCAATGTACGTACGATGCATTGGACGACGCTTGCTTTAAAGTATTAAATAATTCTGCTCCCGTGCAAGGCAAAATTAATATAATATGATATTCTCCTCAAGAGTATTGATTTATAGGGAGCCGAGTCCGTCGTGTTGGGAGAATCCGTACCGTGCTCGCGTAGATTCCATGACCAATTTCGTTGCATGGGGAGAACTTGAACCACGATCGTTGTGATCTTTAGCCAGTTCTCGTTTTAATGGGGACTCTGTGTTGTACTTGTATGTCTCAGTTAGTTCTACCATATTGGGAGAGCTTGAACCATGATCGTTTCGATCTATAGCCAGTTTTCATTTCAATGGAGGATCTGTGCTGTATTTTCATAGATAAATAACTGGTTGCAATATCATCCAATTGCCAATTTGTTGGATTGATTTGTAGTGGCAGTTGTGAGTACTTTTATTCTCATCAGATGCATGGTTGCTTGCATACACTAATCAACTAGTTGATGGTGAGAGCTGTGTACGTGCGTGCATGTACTTGTTTCTCTTGACGAGTCCAAGACGTCGAGTCAGCCATGTTCCTCGGCGGCGAAGGCAACCACGGCGACGTCCCCGGCACATCGTCGTGCCTCGGCATCTTTATGGCGGATCATGCATGCATGCTGTAGAGAAATATTAGGTTAGTTAATTCTGACCATCACGAGCGTAGCACTCCATGGCCTTGTGCCTGTGTCCTGTTCCATGCCAGCTTCTTGTGTTCACGCCTCTTGCTTCTTGGATCTTCAGGTGGATGCTTCGTGTATGTGTTGGTCGGGAAAAAAAATCATTCGATATGAAAAAAGTTTCGCAGGGCGACGAAAGTAACGAAATGACGAAATTTCGACTAAAAGTTCGGACGAAAAATTTTAAACATCATTTGAATTTTAACGAAATTTAACCAAACTTTATAGAAACTTTGGACAAATTTCAAATGATGATAAATCCGGCCAAGATTTAGCTAAATGTTTCTCCTTTCGGTACCCTCCAAAGGAGTGAAATTGTCAGAAATTCAGTGAAATGTTTAACCATGGTAAACATGTGTTGATGGGCTTCCAAGGGCAGACGGGATTCTCCTCCTCAAAACCAATATCAGCCGTCCATCTGAAAGATAAAAATAGGTTATTTTAACACAGATAATATAAAGAAATATAAAAAAAAAAGAAAAATCGAGAAAAAGATGAAAGTAAAATTAACTAAAAACTAGAATAAAAATTAGAAGTAAAACAACTAGAACCGTTCATCTGAAAGATGGACGGCTGATATTGGTTTTGAGGAGGTAAGTCATGCCTCCACTACGTCAGACAATCCGCGCCGTTCCAAGGGTTGTGCGTTGGCGTCACCTCCGAGCGGATGGATCGATCACTCTGTGGCTGGGGCGGTGGCTACCTTGCGTGTGTCTGTTGTTTTTTTCCGGCTGGATGCTCTTGACTTTGGATACGTTTATATTGATTTCTACTTCTAGAAACAAATTTTAATATAAACGTCTTAGTTTCTATAAACCATTTTTATCAGTCACTACTATTCATCAACCACTATTTTTCGCTTTTACATATTGTAATGTAATTTGTATTTTATGATATCACAATTCCGTAAGTCACATAACGGTTTAAATGTTGTAGTGCCTTTCGTTACACCTCTATTAGCACACTACTATTTATTAGCCACAATAAAAAAACTATAAGTAAAAATTTATATGTATATGCCGAATATAGGGAGTGGTAGGGTTAGAGCGGAAGGACACGTAGAGCGTGGCGCCGTCACCGGCCGCCCGATTGTTCCGTGACTTGCACGATAAATTCTCCCCAGGACAAAGTTTGGCAGTTTAAACTCCTTTATAGATACTAGATATTAAGGTTTGAATCGATCACCATGCATCTCTACTATAATTGACCAATTGAAATTACACTCAGTCCACCCAAGAATACGTCCCCCGCTGAGGGCACCAACCTTCGTGCACCCATAAAAATGCACCCAGCAAATTGTCTTCATTAAAATCAAGGGCTAAAAAAAACTCTCCCTGGCTTCAACCCAATCGTGCGGCCTGGATGGAACGTAGGCTTCAACGCGAGGCTTCAACACGGCGCGCGCCGCGATTCAACAACTGTTCGCCGGGATCGCGGCTTCTACTTTCTCTTCCTACGATCAAACATCGAAAAAAAAACAATTTCGTCGCTCCATCGATCGCCGTCGCTCCTGCCACGGCCGCGTGCCTCTCTCCTCCGCCCTCTTGCTTGTGCTCCGCCCTCGTGCCAAGCGCGCGCGCGCGTGCACTCTGTGCCCGCACGTCGCTCCCCCGCCGCCGCCGTGCCTCTCTCGGCGGCGGCCCGTCTCCTCTGCCCGGCCCTCGTGCCGAAACACGCGGCCGTGCACTCTGTACCGCGCACCGATCCGGCTATGCCATGGCGTGCGTGCTCGTGCTCGCCGCGCCGGGATTTCCTCCATCCGCCGTGCAACAGCAGGCGCTTTCCTCGCCGACGGCGACGGCACCGTTCAGCGAACCGGTAGAAGCGGCGCGCGCGCTAACGACGGCGACCGGCACAATACGATTCGTTTCTTCCCTTTTCTTTTTCAGTTCTTGGCGATTCTTGCTTCTCAAATTTAATAATTATTAATCTTTATCTGTTGTGCTTCACGAGTGCCATCGAAAGACAATGATTCTTCTGGGCGCCTCTGCTGAATGCTACTCTTGCTAAACCGGCTTTGGTTGCATGCTCTTGTCTTGCATGCTACTCTTGGATGGCTTCTTCTTTGAATGCTACTACTAGATGGCGGTGCTGCGGCTCTTGCATTAACATCTAGATATAGAGATAATCAATGATAAATTGTTATTTGTCGACTTATGTGATCGGTTCCTAATAGTGTTGTGCGAGCGTGCGGTAGTTCATATTTGAATAGTCCTCATGATTTAATGCATGATTCACGTAGCCGTGATTTCATGCATGAGATCTATTGTGTGTCGTCCCTGCTTGGTCATTTGATGCCGTTAAGCGTCTGTTGCCTCGTGCATAGTACAATCTTGATACAAATTTCATGAACATTGACACACTGTCACAGCGAGAAGCAATTGATAGTTAATAATTTAAGTTGGGTTTGGACTATGTTGCCACCCCATATTTTAATCAAGGTCAGAGCCCCTGTTGTTTCATTACAAAACACTACCACTACAAGTTTATTTCAATTCTTATAGTAGAGATTATAAATTGTTCAACAGCTCATGTTATCATATTAGCCTTGCTAAGTAAATACTCATCCCTTAGTGCTATTCTAATGGGAATCCCTTCGTACTAGATATTTCAATTCAATGAAAATAATAATTGTCAATACAGGTACGTAAAAATGTCTACGCCGAGAAATATACGCGAAGCACAACGCGATATGTCTACGCCCAGAGATACACGCGAAGCGCTAAGCGATATCACCAACGTCATAGGTATGCTTACAATATTTTCGTATGCAGCACTTTTGAATTTTTTTAGTATTTATTGGAAGGAACACCTGTAGTAATAGAGTTTTATCCCATTTTAGATGAGGCCTCGTGAGGAGGGAGGAAAGGAACATGCAGCGGCGCAAACGTTGGTGACATGTCCATCGAACAAAGGGCGAGATTAATCGGAAACAACGTGAGTACCGAGAACGGAAGAAGGCTGCAACCCAAAATAGTAGCACTTCCGTTGCTTTGCACGACACGTCTTTGTTAACTTCAGCACCCACAGTACTTAATCTCTTTGTTCGATGGACACTTATTACTCCATTAACCCGTATGATTTATCCCTAAACATGCTCAACCATTTTGTGCAACCCAATCATAGGAATTGACGAAAATGCGACCCACATGATGAAAACACGCCAATTATATTGGACAATGACAATATGCAAACAGATGCAGATGGGAAGCATACCCATGTTGGCGTTGGCACATCGACCATAAGAGCCAGTGCACTATCTGTGGCCTACAGCGAGGATGACCCAAGTATAATTCGAGTTTATTGTGTAAAAGTAACATTCTTTTAATGTCTACACAAACCATCTCTACTATAATGACATAAACATGTGCCTCTGTCCCCAGAAACGAGACCTGCAAACAGTGCTGATGCTACAAGGGAACAAAGGAATGCACGACAACGAAAACGAAGAGCTGAGATGACCGATCAGCAAAGGGAGGAGATTAATAGAAAACAACGTGAATACCGAGTACGGAGGAAGGCTGCAATGCAAAATATTACCACCACCTCTGTTGTGTCTCAAACAGTGCCAGCATCTTCTCCCGCAGGTGAGTAGTATCTTCAACTTATGCATTTCCTCAACCATCTGATATACCATGAACTGTCGTCCATATGTGAAGGTGCGAGTTTTGGAACTGGATTATCAATCGTATTGGAAAATGATGAGTCGCAGATCCACAGAGTGGCTACAGAAATGATAATTATGTTCCACAACCTAGAGGCCCACATACGGTCCTTTCAGTCCATTGCCTACTTCCGTGAGTCGGTGAGCACAACCTCATGCTATTTTTATAAAAAAATAAGGCATTTAGATATATGCTCTTGTACTTATTACAAATATATTTGCAGAAATTCATTTACAGCGGCGCTGCAACCATGTAGATGTCCAAACCAATGAAGATGAATTCGACCGTGAACTATTCGAACCAACGCATGATGGTTGGGCCGGTGATGAAGATGCCATGGACGGCGGCCATGGATTGCACAACGAAAACTTATACGATGATGATGGAGTCATTCAGCGGCATGCGCAAGGTACTACGACGACATCTATACGTCATATTACAAATCCAACTTCAATAAATAAGTCTTTCCATAGAGCATATTTATATATAAAATTGATTACTACAATGTCTCGTACACAAGTCATGATTATGAGTTGTATCGCGTGCTTCCAGATGGTCCAGCTGCAAATAGTATGACAGATGATGATCCATATGACTTCATCTACCAGAACCTACCACAACGACATAAATTGAGAAATGTCTCTGACTGCAGTTACTGTGGTGCGATGAGGTTTCAATATGAGACACCCGGGTTTTGTTGTAGAAAAGGAAAAGTACAAATACATATACGAGAGGTTCTGCGAGTTGAAAAGATTATTCACAAGTCAAGTGCATGATGATGCAAAATATTTTAGGAAACATATACGTTATATCAACTCGCATTTTGCCTTTGCAAGTCTAGGGGTTACCATTGATCGCAGATATAATGATCCGATGGGGACCGGTATTTATACATTCGAGTTCATGGTGGGTTGTACCACTGTCTGGACCACTGGTGCCGGTGGCGGCGGCCTTCGGCATCTGCAGCTCTACTTTTATGATACGAAAGATGAGGCCTTATCACATAGAGTCAAAAGGTCCCCGATCTTGATATCAACCTCATCAGAAATATCCTTGCAATTTTGCGGGATAACCCATATGTTCATACTTTTAGGAGAAATGGTGCTTTTCCAAACTTGGATGACTACCGGATTGAACTCAATACAAATATCACACGACCGGAGAAGGTACAATGCCCCAACAACATCCCAAGTTGCGCTATCGGATAGAAGGGAACGATCCACGAGATGTTTTGATAGGAGTGTGGTTGTATATGGAAAGACCGATCGTCGTCCGCAGATATATCCGAGCAAACCATGGTTGTTATGACCCATTAGCTTATCCTATATATAACCCACGAGGGAAGCGGGATGGAACAAGTTTATGCCGTGCGGTGGGGTCGATCACTCCACCATCCGCAACCCGGCTTCTACTAATAATGTTAATTACATGGATGATGGGACTACGGTGGTTATCAAGGTATTATCTCCTATATTATTTTCTCGCTATAATCTCGGTACTATTGAATCACCGCTATAATACTATATTATAACATGATCTATTATTTTATCTATCTTGCAATGATAATAATAACGAAAATCAGCGGAAGAAGCGACAATGACGTACAAGAAGGTGATGTGCTAAGTGGAGTTGCGAGGCAAAGACAATCCACAAGATATGTAATCGCACGAGAATACTACGCTTCAAGTTGCAAGTTAGACGGGGACTTTTAATATTTTATTGTTTGGAGGACATCTTTTTCAGCATGAGGTCGTGGATATGTATATAAAGATTGAGTCTATGAGGCTAGATTGGTACTCTAATCCCGATAACCAAAAACTAATACAGGCGGGGCTATACCAGTAACCACTCATATTATTTTATTTATTTATTATTTTGTTTATGAACTTTGCAACCTTGTTACTGCCTTTTGCTAAAATTATATGTGCTTAAATATATTATAGGGACTGGTTGATGTTATCTCTGCTGGAGAGACGCAGGTTCTAGGGTTGGCAAGATAATTGTCTTTGCCAAGATCATTCCCGAGATGCGATCGAGACATGCAACAAAGGTTCCTTAATGCTATGGCTATTGTGCAGCGTTTTGGCAAGCTGATTACTTCATCACCATGACATGCAACCCCTCTGGGAAGAGATAACAAGCAATCTCGAACCGGGCGGGAACCACAAGATAGGCGAATTGGTTGCAAGAGTGTACAGGCAAAGTTGCGGGATCTAAAAGATCTTTTGATGAAGAGAAAGTATTTTGGTGATGTTGCAGCATACGTCCATGTTACGAGTTCGAGAAAGGGGTGCCACATGAGCATTTCTGCGATCATGAAGTCGGGAGTAAGTTGACAACCGGATGCATATGATCGAGTTATTTCAGCGGAGATACAGGACAAGGACAAATATCGAGTTACATGATCGGTTACCAGCCATATGTTACATGGACCATGTGGCGTGCTAAACAAAAACTACGCGTGCATGGTGGATGGGAGTGCCGCTTTGGTACCCTCGGCGATTCGTGAGGCAACCCAACAAGGAAAGGACTACTATCCAACCTACGGGAGAAGGGATGATGGACGTCGAGTCGGGATTAGGAGAGCAGAATTAGATAACGGTGGGTGGTTCCCTACAACCTGGTCGCTCTTTAGATATAATGTCACATAAATGTTGAAGCATGCTCAAGCATTAAAGCGATGAAGTATCTATTTAAATGCGTATATAAAGGCCACGACCAAGCATCATTCTCGGTAAATGCAGACCAAAATGATAGAGATGATGGTGTCATCAATGAGATACAACAGTATAGGAGTGCTAGGTACATATCTCCACCGGAAGAAGCGTGCACGAGGATATTCGGATTCCCAATGTTTGGAGTTTATCCGGCGATGTGCAGCTCCGGCTACATTTGCACGATATGTAGTCCGTGACATACAATGATAATGAAAACACGGAGGATGTTGTGAGTCGCCTGAGTTCTAATAGGACCACACCGATGTGAGTATTTCAATAAAAACCGTGAAGAAAGGGCAGCAAGAAAAATATTGTATAGAGAATTTCCGAACACTACCGTTGGATCACGGGGAGAAAAGTATGGCAAGGAAGGAAACAAGCGTCGGGACAGATAGGGCGGATTGTCTATGCTAACCTGTGAAGGGAGAGATACTTCCTAAGAGTTCTCTTGAATCATGTGAGAGGTGCAACATCATTTGAGGATTTAAGAACATTGGTGGTGTAACATACTCTACTTTTAGGAAGCATGTGAGAAAAGAGGGCTTATCGAGACGGACGAGATCAATCGACATTTGCTTGATCGAGGCCACCACTTTCCGGATGCCGTGTGCCTTGCGAAGGTTGTTTGCTACCATTCTTGTATTCTGCGAGGCCACTAACATACGTGGACTATGGGATAAGCATAAGGGCGCTCTAGGTGAAGACTTTAGCGGGACAACACCAACACGTCGACGATGGAGCAAATGGTGCTCGAGACATACGGGATATGCTTCACTCGATGGGTAAAGATATCGGGGATTATGGTCGCCACCTATTTGCGATATGAGTCCAAGCTCCATTGACATGATGAAAGAGGTTAGAGAGGAGCAGAATGTCTCTGAGACCAAGAACACTTAGATATTTTTGATTCTCTTAACAAGGAGCGAGAGAAGGGTTTGATGAAATCGTTCAGCATATCTTTTCCAACAAGAGCCAAGTTTTTTTGTGGATGGTCCGGAGGCACGGGCAAGACGTTCCTATACAAGGCGCTCCTTGCTAGAGTTCGGTCCAAAGGATTAATAGCCATCGCAATGACCACATCGGTATAGCAGATCAATATTGCCGGAGGACGACCGCACACTCCAGGTTTAAAATTCCAATTAAAATTGGGGACAACGGCATGTGCACTTTACAAAGCAAAGTGGCACTGCGAGTTGCTTCAGAGGGCGTCTTTGATTATTTGGGATGAAGTTGCCATGACCAAGCGTCGGTGCATTGAGACACTTGATAGGTCCCTACAGATATTATGGAATGTGCTTTGCCATTTGGAGGAAAGGTCATGGTATTTGGTGGAGACTTGAGATGGTCCTTCTGTGGTGACACGTGGGACAAGAGCACAGTAATCGATGCTACTTTGCAAAGATCCTATTTGTGGGATAAAATAAGGAAGATAAGATTGTCACGAAATATGAGAGCATAGTCGGACCCATGGTTTTCTCGAGTACCTACTACGAATTGGAAATGGGCGAGGAAACGATTGGAGATGATTTTGTTCGACTCCACGATGACATTGTGATTGGATATCTTGACACGCACGTGGCGATCAACAAACTCATTCAAGATGTTTTCCGTCACTTGAAGAACATGCAACATCAGCCACCTATATGAGCTCGCGTGCCATTCTATCCACCAAAAATGAACATGTTGATAGGCTAAATGCAATGATGATTGAGAGGTTTCCAGGTGAGGAAAAGGTTTACCACAACTTTGACACTGTTGTTGATGATACTCATAATCACTTCCCTATTGATTTTTTGAACTCAATAACTCCAAATGGCCTCCCCCCGCACGAGCTAAAGCTAAAAATCAATTGTCTTGTGATTCTTCTCCGCAATCTTGATCCAAACAATGGCTTGTGCAATGACACAAGGCTTATGGTCAGAGCATTGCAAGACAATGCAATTGATGCTTTGAGATCGTTGGTGGACAACATGTACGGAAGAGAGTTTTTATACCAAGGCTACCATTGTCTCCCTCGGATGATATTTCTCTTCCTTTCAAGTTCAAGAGAAAACAATTCCCGGCGATTAAGTTTTGCCATGACAATAAATAAATCGCAGGACAAACCATCCCTAACGTTGGGATCTACCTTCCGAACCCGTGTTCTCGCATGGACGACTTTATGTTGGTTTATCAAGGGGTGTCAAGATCAACAACAAGAATTTTGGCAAAACCAAAGAGGACTTGGATCCTCTGGGGAAGAGCACCAAGAATATAGTTTACAAAGACGTCCTAAATTGGTGATTGACGGTGTGTATACTCAAACCATTTTATCGGTCCTCATGTGAATATATATTGTTGGGCATGTGCTTGATATTTTTATTTACAGGCACCTTGGTAAACCATTTTATTTTTGCGGATTACTACTTATGATTTCGTTTGCATTAATACTCTTGCAGTCTGATGTATGTGCGAGGATAAATGACATTTGGTGGGCAGATGTTGATGTAAACGAGGATAAATGTCATTCACATAGTATAATATTTAGCAAGGTCTTGATGAGAGGATAGTTTTCTTGATCCGAAGAGAAAATGCTACTATGGCAAGCATGTTGACAATGTTGTCTGTTTCAGATTGAGTCTTACCCTAGGTTGCGTGTGTTGACACATTAACTCTCTTGGTTGCGTTTGTTGCCAGCTTTCGTTTGTGCAAGTATGCACCATTTCAGTTCTTTTGGCTTCAGACCTGGAATTTCAGTCCTAGATTGGATCTCTGTACATCGAGTTTAAAAGCGCATCTCGTACACGACTAACTCTACATTTGATAGTGATGAGTTAGTTCAATAAGTATCTTCTCGGATGAATTTTGGTTTGTTCTGTAATAGATGGTGCGAAGTAAATAATTCACTTCCAGCCCTTGGGTGTTCCCTGTGCCTACGCCCTGGTTTTCTTGCTGATGATCGGCTGCTGCTACCTGCTTGCCTGCGGATGGCCGTCTGCTGCTGCTACTGGCCTGCTGATGGCGTGTACGGGCTGATAGCCGGCTGGTGCTACAGGTTCTATTGCCATATTTTGGAGACAGGAACTATACTTTATTCATATTTGACATGGGTAACAAAACTGTGTACATTATGGATCCGCATTCTCCAAATCTATGGTACATGGGTGTTGATCCAAGCATGCCATATACAACTATATTAGATATAATTTTCAATCATTTCAATCTCGCCATGACATTGGCCAATCCTGCATGGAACGAGAATATTTATCTCTGGCGTCGTGAATTAAAAAAGCGAATCCAGAAACTCATAAATTAGTAGGGTAGATATGCCAGACAAGACTTTATTATGCCTTGTTATGCATGAGTGTTCTCCGGATAACATACATGGTTATATACAATTGCGGGTTACTTAAACTATCGAAAAATGTTGTTGTTTGGTTATTTTCATGTGAATCCCAGAATAAAACCGTTGCGTTAGCACGGGCACTATACAATTATGTAAAAGTTGAACTATGCAAAAAGAAATATTAGCTGTTCTCATATGCAACCCTAAGATTAAACCGTGGCGTTAGCACGGGCATTATACTAGTATCTCTTAACTAGCACACGCCGATTGCCTCTTATCGTCACATCCTACTCACGCGAGAGAGCACATCTGTTTTTCCTGGGCCATGGGCACGGCAGGCCGGCCGAATCACGAGCTCAGCTAGATACTTATTAATTAAGATTCAAGAAGTCGAATTAAGCCATGCATGCACTAAACCATGATCCATACGTGCATATGCCCATGCATGCACTTAATCTACGATCCGCATATGCCACAAGAATAGTCGTAGTCTACGTATGTATAATTTTCTTGCCTCTTGAACGCACACACAAGTATCTGAACTCGTACGCGTGTATATTCTCATGTAACTATGTTAAGAGCACGTACAAAATCTCGTCGAACACCCTGAAAAGGAATAGATAGGAACCTTATCGTTCCGGTTGGCACCCGGTCTTCTCTCTTTTTTGGGCCTCGCAGCCAAGGTAATTAATCAAGACTAATGCCACTCACAATTAAGCGAGAACCGACAGTTACTAAGAACACATTCAAAAGAAGTTGCTATTCAACACAAAGAGCTCAGGAAAGCAGAGCAGGTTCCAAAAGCATCTATTCCCCTTTATCCAGAACCAAAGCATCATCTCATCACCTTGCAAAAACACAAGAAGAAAAGGTTAACAACATGCCTAACCAAGATCTGCTGGGGAGATGTGGGCACCGTCGAGTCGATGGCCAGTTATGTGCGAACAGTCGCTTCAGTCAAGTCTTTGTCGGTAAGTCCAGTTGCTGTTGTCAAAGAACCGATCAGATATAGACGACGACCTGTTCTCGGTAGCCGAATCTGACTGATTCATTGCACGTGGTGCCAGTGGCAACTCGTAGCGATTCGGCGCTTAACTGCCAAAGCACAACACATGGGCACTCCTTTATGACGTTCAATTCGCAAGCGGCAAAGTTCAGGCCCCCGGTTAACTGCTGTACAATGCACACACTGCATCACGAGTTGATGGATGTGATCATGGATCCCATCCTGCAATTGCTCAATCAAACATTTTTTTTCTACTAAGAGAAAATCAGGGCTTGTAGAGTGTAAAAGGTGCAAATACCTCTTATCTTCGATCAGTTCGTATGTGGAGTCCGGCTCTCTATCATCACGGCACAATCAAACTGACGGTCAGACAAAAGAAGAAAAAAAAATGATGTAAGTAGACAGTTCAATCTCCAGAAAAGCTAAGAGTTCGGTTCCATACCGCCTAACAGTCAAAATGCTCTCCCACATTCTTGCCAATCTGATGAATGACAGTTTCCGAGCTTTAGTTTCTTGAGATATTGTTGAGACATCACAGCAAAGGGAGCGACTACTGAGTGCTGTAGATGTAATGCCACTCACCAAACTATCTGTACAGTTGGCTGAATGGATTGCCCAGTGAACCATGATATCAGCAGAAAGCCTGAAACTGAACCAACTAGCAGGCTAAATGAAGGTTTATGTCAACGGACAAATAATAAGCTGTCCTTTGCAGTATTTTCATACAAGTGAAATGTGCATCTTAAGTTAAATACCCGCAATTAGCATAAAACCAAAATCGGCATAAAACTGAGATTTAGCATGTTGTTTATTTCTCTCAAAAGGCTAGTAGCACAAGATTTGATCTTGGCCATCGCAGCAATGACAAACAAGTAATCTTAGGCTGGGTTTTTTTCACTTATGAATTGTGGCTTATAGCTTATGCTATAATAACTAGTTTTCAAACAGTGTGTTTTTTAAGTCGGGGTCAACAGGAATATTGTAGTAAAAAGTGTACTGAATTCGTACCGGTCAAAATCGCATGCTACTATTTCCTATTGCATACTGTCTTTTGCAAACAGTTAGAATTCAAAATTTTAAGCCATAAGCCACAACCCAAAAGAATTCACCCTAAATTATATATGATAGCATAGAATTTTTTTTGTATGAATAATCTATTTTTTACTTGAAATAACAGAAATATGCCTACAGCAAATTTTTTTACAGAAATAGGCTCTAGTCGTCCGAATACATATATACAGAATTAGACATGTTGCAAAATTAAAACATATATGCAGATAGACATCAACAATGATGATACCCACTACATTGTAAGTGCATTACGGTGCTGGAATCGTTTGTGAAGATCCGAATGATGTATATTTGAGCGGTTTTCCACCATCATGTGCACTTTTATACCACCACGAAGAAATAGACAGTGGAGAGCAGCCTGCTTAATTGCTGACTGGATGTTATAACCAGCACCAAATCCAATTCTAGTTTCCCCATAGCTTTTGAGTAGCTGTTAGAGCTGTACACTGTAAGAATCCGGCAAAAAAAAAAACTCGTGCAGATTATACAACTCAGTAGTGAGCAAATTCAATAGATTACTTTGCCTACTTCCTCAGGATCAACTTCCTTGATTGTGCGTTAAGGGAACTCCAGAACATCTGATTGAAGCCCTGGAATGTCAAGAGGTACAGTATTGGAACAGTAAAATATAATATTTTAGATACAACACACAAGAATTTAAGACTCACAGACATCACGATAGATATTATGCTAATAGTCGACAGGGCAGCATTATTGGCACTTTGCAATGCTTCAGCAAGAGTCTCCACTTCCGTCTCAAGCAGCGAATCAGCTTCAATAACTGGGGTGGAAGAAATGCATCTTTAACTACATATCATTTTTCCTGGGCTGTGATTAATGACAGGATGTTGAAATGTAGTAGATATGGTGCTAAATTAAACTACAAACAAACAAAGCTACATGGTAGGATTCCAAAATAGATCAGTAGAAGTAATTGAAACTGACCATCACTACCTCCACCACCACGAGAAACAATCAACACATTGCAGAACTGTTACAGCATACTACTTTAGCATCAAAGGCAGCAGAACTATTACAGCATACTACTTTAGCATCAAAGGCAGGAAGATGATGGCATCTCTATAAACTTTATATTACAGGTGTGTACATAACTAAATAAGTTCTGATTTCACCTCACATGTGCAAAGTAATGTGATTGTTGGACCATTGGAGATGGTCTGTGGAGGTGTTAGGTTTAAGATTGAGGTCCTTGGTTCAAATATTGCAACAGCTAGAACATTTGGCGATGCATTGCAATGTTTTTCCTCTCTTGGTGTGTGTGAGAGGGGTAGCCGCTGGTGGGCTGGCCCGTGAGAAGCTGGCGGGCTAGTCTGCCAAGAAAATAAAGGCCCAAAAGCCCGGATTTGCTTGGTGTAGAAAGGCTTTGCTGGGCCTGGGCCCCTGCAGCCCCAGGTCTGGCTCCGTTCCTGATTCCATCCTCTTAACTGCAAATCCCGTACGAATCACCAAGTGCTGTTAAACTGTAGTCCAAGCATTGTCCCTTTTTTTCTTCTGTCATCCTTTCAACGTTTGGTTGGGGGTGTGTGATAGGAGAGTCCACAAATTTAGAAGCCACTTGAGAAGTTCATGAACCAAGAGTAAGGGACTTTTATATCTCTCACCTCCTCCGAATCATGAGGCGTATACAGGAATATCAATAAAAGCACCTAACAAGCTCAAATATGTCTACCTACTTTTACCCAGATTCTATCCAGGAGCAAAAGGTGTGACGAGTATTATATCAAGATCCAAAGAAAGCAAGGATCATAAAGTTCATATAGAAAGAAGTGAAAAATCATCATTGTGCATCATCTGTTTACTTCATCTCCAATGCAAGAATGCTAACGCATGATGAAAAAAGTAGATTAGAAAATGGATTACCAATGTGAAAGTTTGAGCACGTTTGAAGTTTAGCAATCAAATTAGATGCCTGCAGAACCAACAATACAATAGTTAATCATAAACACATCTACAAAGACCAAGTGAATAATCTTAAACTTAGGCACTTTTTAAGCTGGCTGTAGCCTGTAGGCAGCCATTCAGAGTTCAATAAAACGAAGGAAAATTTACTCCAGAAATTTTACACAAACGTCTTCTCATTTCAATATTTGTTAAGAGTGATTCCCTCTATAATATTTGTTAGAAATATGTCGGGGGTATCAGTGCGTAGTACATGGTAAGTTCACCCAGTGTCCTTATAAATAAATTTTCTGGATCTAGCCTTGCGGTGTTCTCGTCTTTGGGGCACATTACAATCTTGAAGCGTCACTGTGACACCAAGAACAGAAAACATGAAACATGCGTTGGACTGGATAGTTGGATAGTTAATAGTTAGGCCAAGCTAGGTCTCTTTTCTTGTCCTGACCATGTTATTATGTAGGTATCCAACACAACACAAATAGCAGGGGCAGGGTCAATCATCATCATCATCATCATCATCATCATCTTAAAAGTAGGGGACGGGTTTATCTGAAGTTATCAATTGTTTGTTTCTGATAAATGACCACCGCTCAGAACTAGTAACACTATAATACATTATCCAACACAGTAATTAGTCAGCTAGCCCAATAGCAATAGAGTACCACATTAATTATTCTACTGTCAAAAAATATGAATACAATAAATCGTATCAAACAGAAATACGAGAAATTGATAAGTGTACAGACAAGAATAACCGCCGGTGGGCAAGGATAAAGGGATAAGGGAGGTTTCAAGTCTCTGACAACGGTGTCTGAAAACAGAGATTTGACATCTTCATGTAAAAATAAGACAGAGAATAAAGACAAGACAAAGGTGCACATGTGCATGTTGATAATGTAGAATCAACAATAAAGCCAAGAAGTGCAGGCTTAGAAAGGTTTGATACCTGCTCCATGACTTCTTTGTATTAACTGTACTTTAGAATTATCAGTCACATGTACAGTCCTGAAACAAAATTGCCAGAACTTCTAAAGAAACGAATATGGGGGGAACGTAGCTTTATTAGGCTCTTACTTGAGATAAAGCAAGAAAAGGATTTATCTTTGCAGACATATTTATAAATATAACGCTGGCACTAGCAAACAGCTACAAGTCTAGAACTAACTGAATTAAGATATGCAGCTACATAGGAACTGCAAGATCCACATTGATGATTTCCCCCCAAGACCCAGTTGCAAATCTTTGTGTTTTCTTTGTGGATAAGGAAGCTGTACCATTTGGTTACAAGTTCACAACAAACTCTCGAAAATTTTCTCAAGGAAGCCAGAACGCAAGACAGCTTCAACTCCTACTAGAGAATTTTACAAGGACTAACCAATGCACCACGACACTAAACTAAATATTCTAACATTGTGATAGCAAATGTCCTTCGCAATAGTTCACTAAGGCATTGTACTTATCATTTCCTCTGAAGAAAAAAGTTAGCATCTGTGGCCAAAATTTTGGTTTTGCACTGAGAAAACAAAAGCTCTAATAAATTCTCTCTCTCTCTCTCTCTCTCTCTCTCTCTCTCAAGTCACCACACCAAACAACTTATATATATTAGACAAACTGACAAACACAAGGATCTACACACTATATACTTGGAAAATAGTCACAACTATGACTGAAGCTTCGTGCTGCATTGTGCTAAACTGCTAATAAAACCACCACCATCACAACAGACAGGCAGTCATAGCATGGCACTCCGTAGGAAACAAAACACTAAACTGGAAGTAACTCACAAACGCTATGGTCTAACGGGACGATTTCTGTAGTTACAGCAGTACGGGGGGAGGACGCGAAAGGGTTCGATTCGACGAGTGCACAACACAACTGCACATTTGAAAATTCCACTAGTGGATAACCGAAGCCGCACACTACATTAAAACATCGGCATTGCTTCCAGGTAGAATTACGCTTCTACAAACCACAACTTCCCGAACTACATTGCGCTGCGGCACGGAGGCCGAAGCTACCGCGGTCTAGAGCTGCTAAGCGAGGGTTCCAGTGTGGTATACCAGAAGCGAATCGGGGTGGAGGAGAGGGTGCGGGAGCCCAAGCACAAGTCGAGGACTGCGTCCTTCCGGCTCCCGACGCCGCGCGGACTCCGGAGACGTGGCGGCGCGTGGATGCGCACGGGGAAGCGAGTGGCGGCGAGAGCGGGAGGCCGCCATGGACGACGACCAAGGATTCAAGGGCGTACACTGTAATAACGGAATGCCACCGTCAACTACCACCGGTGAGCTCAGGGAGGTTGCTTGAAATCGCTTGTTTTTGGCTGAAAATGAAAATAAATAATAATGATTAAAGGAAATAGTTCTTAAAATAAGAGAACGAGTGCTGAAAAATATAAAAAAGAGATATCTATGTGAGACGAAAGTGAAAGAAGTAGAATGTATTATATGTATATAATCTTATGTTTTATCCTAAAAGTGAAATAAAAACAAGATAAGTAGAAAATTAACTTTAAAAAATCAGACATTCGTATTGACACTATAAACCAATACACACCTCTAAGACCCTCCTAATCTTTTGAGACACAGCATTGGGCATTTTGGGCTCGCATGAGAATCTTGAGCAAATTAGACTCTCTTGAGCCCTGAGATGGCCAGATGGGCCGTTCAAAACAGTCATTAGTTTTCGGCTAAAATTGGTATTGAAAAGGTCGTTAGCTTTTGGCTAAGTGTTTAACTTAAAAAATAAATAAAAATAAAAAAATTATTGTATTCTCTACGGATAATATAAAAAAACCCTGTTAAAAAATTAACACGTTAAACAGAAACAAAGGTGTTTTGAACTGGGCGTAGATTGCTGGCACCACAGTTGCCCAGATGCAAAATGGAAGGGCCTAAACAAATTAAGTGTGTTCGGCCAGCTACTACTGGGCCATTAGAATTGGCGGCCTGCCCTATCCTGCTTCTGCTTGTTCTAGATGGCCCATATTCTTTAAAGTATAACGAACAAGCCCACCCATATAACATAGAGATACTCTTCTCTTGTTCCTATGAGCTAATTAAGGCCCCGCTTTAAACAATTTTAATTTTTAATTTATTTTAGCTTTTAACTTATTAAGTTATAATTTAATTGAAACACATCGGTTTTTAATTTTATCTTATTTTGGTTTTTATTTTTTTTATATTTTTGTATTTTTCCGTTATTTCTTTGCATTGTCTATGATGATATAACGGTTTTTTTTGTATTTATTTTATTATTTCTTTATTTTTTAAAAAAAAGCTAATAACTATTATAGTGTAATTTTAATCAAAAATCACCGTCAGATGCTTAAGCCGCAAGCTAATTGAAGCGGTGCCTAATTAACGTGCAGAGTACATTACAATTTACAAGTATACAGCCAGAGTGTTATTATTTCTCTTGGCTTGTGACGCTGCCATGAAAACAGAGAGTACCCGTTAGAGAAGTTCTGAAGTCATCATGTGCGGAAAGCTTATGATACAGTATGCAATGCTCCAGTAATAAATTAAAGGGGATCCGATCGATCGATCCTTATCAAAAAAACAAAACAAAAAAAAAGAGGTTACTATCACAGCATCAGCATGCACTAGTCTGATGATCGGTCAAATCACCATCATTTTGAAACATACATGCACCATAGATCAATCAACGACCTAACACTGACCGGTCCTCAAGTACATTAGCATATCATTCCGAATATTTAATCTGGTCTCAAGGACGACACAGATTCGATCCTGTGAGCAAGCCAACAACTCCAGCAGACCTGGGAGAGAGAGAGAGAGAGAGAGAGAGAGAGAGAGAGAGGCCGAGCTCAAGCTGGCTAGAGTATGCGCGACCGTACCAACGAACAATCCCCCGTATACATGGCCATCGATGTATATGCTTCCCGGTGCAAGGCGCCAACAGCGCGGCGCCATTGCCGAAGACAAGCCCATGTGTGATCGATGTGCGCATATTACACCACACCACACCTTCTGCCGAGCCGTGCCATGCCAGCCGCTTAACGAAACAAGCGCCTCACCGTGCTGCGGCTGACATGCGTACTCAAGAACTGTAAGATTCTGATCAAAAGTATTGTGGTTTTTGGTTTTTAGCTATAGCTTTTAACTGATTATAAGAGATAAAGAGAGTAAGAAATGCTCGCGTTGAGAAGCTGTTTTGTTCAAAACGGCTCCTGCAGTGAGTCATACAAACATCCGTTCAAATACCAGCTTGTAAAAACAAAAAAGAATCAGAAGCCGTTTAAAAGATAACCTTAATCGTACGGCCACCTGTGTAAGATGGTTTGGGAGGGAGGCAGCTGTAGTAAGGGCACTCCCAATATGGTTATGTAAGCAGTGTCCATAATACGCTAAATAAGCAAAAGGCTGATGTGAAAGGGTAATTATGGAAGAAATAGATGATAATAGTGTCTCATCTAAGACATTGCCTATTTGAGAGGACCAAGAAAGCTAAAAGATAGGGATTGGTGAAAAGGAGAGAGATGAGGTGAGGTAAGAATGAAGAAATTAATTGATTGGGGTGGTTGTTAGATATTATGTATTGAAAAGGTTATTTTTAATCTTGTGTCTATGTGAGGTGACAGGTTATAGACATTGCTATGCAGTCTGTCCTGAGAGTGGTTTAAGCAACAAGGACGGCTGGGGCGTTGAAATCTAACCCCGATTGGTGCTGTGTAGCACAACATACGTAATTTCCCTTTTTCAGAAGTGTATGCAGGATCGATGTGCGAGATTTTATGGTACAGTATTTCTAGGCGATGGCCAATGCATGGAGGGTTTGACAACATATGGGATCTAGAGATTCGGATCAGGTTTTTTTGGATTAAAGTTGGCTTATACTTGTACTGTTTACAGTTACTAACTTTTAAATAGCGTGTTTTTTAAGACATGGTCAATAGAAAAACTATAGTAAAAATGTGTACTAGGTTCAGCTGTATCGACTAAAATCGCATGCGATTATTTCTCTCTCTATATACTATATATATCACGAACAGCCAAAATTTAAATATTTAAATTATAAACCATTGGCCCAAAAAAATCTATCCTCGGCCCGGACGGCATGCAAGACTGGTTGGCACTGCATGCCGCCACCAATAATTCCGAGAAAAAGCATTTCTTTATGTCGATCCCAACCAGGGCCTTTTAACAAAGCACCGATTGCAGACGAGGACGTGTGCAGATCTCTTTAGCGAGCTTTGCATGCATGCAAGGCTGCACAGCGAAGAAACTTGGCAGAGGAAAGAAGGGAGTAATATGGTCCCGCTTCAAGCATAAGATTTCGACTAAAATTATACTATAACGGTTAATGTTCTTTTAAAAAATATAGAAAAATAAAAAATGGTTATATTGTTATGGATAATACAATGGAATAAGGAGAAAAAAAGAAAAGGTAAAAAGCTAGAAAAACTAAAAAAGCCAAAATAAGTCGAAATTAAAAGCTGATATGTTCCAAACGCATTTTGGCTATTAATCTCCAGATTAATGGACCGCGTCATCTGATTAATCGTCCGTATTTTCCCATTTAATTAGGAAAACATGTTATTTTTATTCACTCATTACGATAAATTAGTTTATAATACTGTACAATGGTGCTCATAGTATATACCATATGGATGAAGTATAAAAAACCATTAAACAGAAGGCAACAATCCTTCCATTTCCTAAGCCACTAATGCATGTATGACTTGGACATATCCACATCACTTGGATCATGGACCAGAAATCACCAAATCGTGTGACTCTCTGCTATTTCTGAACTTTGTCAAATCAGTTCTAAATTTCTCTGTTGTGAACTTTCGAACAAAAGGTTTAGACAACAACTCTTATTCACAACTAACAACAACACAACAAGATTAACTTCAACATAGATAAATTGTGTTGTGTATGCTATCCAAAAACAAGATTAACATCAACATAGACAAGATTAACTTTAACAAGAGTCTCAGATGAGAAAAGAACAGAATCCTTATCGGCAATAAAAACAGAGACATACTTGAAATCTAGAACAGCAACCTATGCGGAGACGAGAACAACACCCCGCTCGAAGACAAAACAGAGTCTCAAAAGATAACGGTGAAGAGTTGTAGTAGAAAATGCATCGAGTAGCCACCTTTGGATAACACGATGGTGCAAGTTGGTGCAGAGCCTATCACGAACATGAAAATGTTCCAATCATAACCTCTGACCAGTTCATATTACCAGTCAGTTATTGATCGAAATATATCTTTGAGTGAAATCTGATCAGATTATTAATTGGTCAAATCCGATCAAATTTGTATCACAAAATACAACACAATCCATCCCCATATGTGCTCCTGTTGTGTGTGCTTGAACATGAGACTGAGTGTGTGAGAGCCATAACATTAGCTCAGAACAGTGCAGAATTGTTGCAGATAGACAGCAAAGTCAAGAAGCTAAGGGGAATAATTACGGGAGCAAGCAGCCGTATTAGGCTGTGGGATGCGTGCTCTGGTCGATCTGTTTGTAGCTTCCTGTTCTGTCTGGGCTGAGTCCTGACTGATCAAAGCCCACAATTAATGCATATTTCTTCTCGACTAGGCCTTTCAACTTTGAAAGCAGCACCACCCAGAGAAGAAACCAACATGAAATATAACCAGCAACAACAAGCAGCACAGAGATCCAGCCAATGCGGCATGCACCAAACAAGTAATAATAAAACTCCAAATCCATCTAAAATTCTGCAGGTCTGGTCCGGCCTTCACTTGATGACTTCACATCAAGGGAGACCGACCCCATTTCTAGCCAAAAGTACATGAAACATTGTTACCAAATGTACCGATAACAAAAATAAAAGTTCAGGTCTCTCCGGGTGTTATCGCTTCCAGTTTCAGCCCTAGCGAGGACTAAGTACGGTACTTGCAACAAGAACACAGCAATTAACATGAATGCACCAACCTTCACAGCATTGACCAATCCCGAAATTAACCTTGTTCTAATGCTCTCTTTTGATTGTGTTACTCCCTCGGCTTCTTGACTTCTTGCTGTGATGGAACATCATACACTTCTTGCATGTTCTTGTTTGTTTGTTGTACTGTGTGATTACTTCATCTCGGCCGGGTCCAGCGAGCCTATGTGGAGCCCGGCGGCGCCATGCCGCGGAGGACCCATTGCCCCTGAGCCACCCATGCCTTGAACCACGCCGCCAACGCCGAGGAAGTCCCTCGTGCTCAGCTTGCCGTCGTCGACGCTCCCGAACCCTGTTGCGCCGGAGAAGCTGAGCCCGCCAAACGCCGCGCCACCGCTCCCGCTCGCGAGCGAGTTCATGACGAGTTTCTGGAACGGCCTCTCATTCGCTGGCCCTTCCCCAGCCCTAATCCCTAGGCCACGAAGCAGCGAATTCGCATCACCACCTACGTTGTGGCTGCTCGTCGTTGCACCCATCAGAGCCGCCTTCTGCAAGAGCGCAGTCGCCGACATCTGTGGCAGTCCGCCACCTGATTCAGACGAGTTGTACAGGGAAGGGAAGCCGCCGGCATCGCCACCTAGGTGGTTGCTGATGAGGCTGCCGGATGTGACGATTCTGCCCTGGTCGGCATTGCTATTGCCGCCGCTGCCGTTTCCAGTACTGCTGTTGAATTGATGTTGGAAGACAAGGCGCGCGTCCTGGCCGCCAGTCGTGCCACCACTGTTGCCTGAGAAGGCGGCAAGGTTCAGGAGGTTTCCGTTGCCGCTCGGCTGGTGCTGTCCTGGGAGTTGCATTAGGCCGTGGAAGGCCGCCGGTTTGCCGTGGAGCAGCGAGCCCTGGCCGGCCTGGGATTGGCCGTCCTCGGGGTAGTCCTGGGCGCTGCCGAGGTAGAACAAGGAGGAGGACGACGCCTGTGAGCGAAACATGGAGGACCCCGAGGACGACGGCATGATGTGCTCGAACTGGGGGGCCGACGCCGAGGACCGGGCAGCTTGGTCTGGGAAGCCAGGCATTTGGGGGGTCATCCCGGAGAGCCCAAGGCTCATGTTGCCGGAAACGCCGTATAGGCCGGCGCCGATCGGCGGCATCCCTGCGCTCTCCTGTGCCAGAGCGTCACAGAACGCGCGGTGGGTGATGAAGCTGTCCCTCCTGCATAGCACATACATGAAAAGGCCAAATTGTTTCATGACATATGAATGGTCAGCAAATTAAAGAACAATTTTGTCTAAAAAATTATAGAGAACGAATTCATATGTGTGGTGCTAGTCATGCATATATTGTGCTATAATATTCAGTGTGATCCAGCTCTTCGCTAGAGCAATGAAGCTATATTTTGACGAACAGATATAGACATTTTCCTTAATTTTCTGGGGTGTAAATTAAACAGATTTTGTACACATATTTATGAATAATAAAGCAAATTTCAATGCGATTGATGTGTAAATTAATCCAGTCCTATGCATATCATATCTAATCAGCATTGCTTTTCCATTTACTGCAAACCATACCACTCCAATATACCTAAATGCACTTATTAATTGGTATCTACTTATTTATGGAGTGGAAGTATATTTCACGCGGTTTATTTAGTGACTCAGTCCAATATACTTAATTGTACTAATTAATTGCAGAAGCAACAACTCACTACTAGTAGTAGAGTGTGAACAAACTCTATGGCAAGAGGGGATGCATGCAATTAACCATTCATTTATTTCACTGCCATGATCGAATATATCTACAAGCGGTAAATTGTACAGAGACCAGCTAGCTGGCAAACCAAATCAATGCAAAAATGACACAAAGGAGTTGAATTAGCCCAAAAGATGATAAAAACATTCTAAATAAGATGCTATCTATACCATATCTGCTAGCTATCAAGAGCAACGTAAGACAACAGCAGCAGCTAGCTCATGCAGCTAGCAATTCCGGATGCTTGTGGCGGTTAATTATTGACATGAGAGAGGTGCAAAGGGTTAACCGGATGGGCTAAAGCGAAGCTAGCTAGCAGCGCATGCTTCAGCAGGAGTACTTTGTCAGTTGCTCTGCATCGCATGAGAAGCAAGGAAGAGCCTGCTGCTGCTGCGATGGTTGGACGTGGCCGCGCGCTTGCAAGAGGCATGCCATCACGTGAACAGGTGGGGATGCAGAGAGAGATTAGAGATCTAGAGAGAGAGAGAGGGAGACTGCGTGGATTTCGAGGTGAAAAGGGAAGAACTGCCCCTCGAATGGCCATGTCAGGAGATGCGCTGCCTGCGTGCATATCTCCAGTCCCCTCCCGACAAGAGCGATTCACGTGGGAGCAGCTGCTCTCTCCCCTTCCACACACACACACACACACACTATCTCTGTATCCCTATCTCTCTCCTCCAAGGAATCCAATCCAATCCAACCAAGGCTGGCTGGCTACGCTCCTTTTGCTAGCTGCTAACAACCCTAACCCTAACACACACGGACAGAGCCATCAAATCACCTCCTCATCAAAAAATTCATCATGGCCCGGTCATGCGTACACCCCAAACTCCAACGAACAATATCGTTCAAAGGAAATATATGTCGTGAAACTTCTCTTTTGGTCGGGATCGGAACGGACCTGGAGAAGAGGGTGCCGCAGTCGCAGCGGTACTCGCGGGTGCCGCAGGTCTTGGAGTGCGCCTTCCAGTCGGACTGCACGGCATAGCGCTTGGCGCACTTGTCGCACTTCCACTTCTTCTCGCCGTGTTTGCGGCAGTAGTGCTTCTTGACGCCAGTCAGGTCGCCGAGCGCTCGGGACGGGTCGTGGTGGACGCACGTCGGCTCCGGGCAGAGGTACACGCGGCGCCGCGTCTCCTTGGGGTTCTTCTGCTTCAGCTTCCACGGCAGGTTGTGCCCGCGCCGGTGCAGCTGCAGGTTCTGCTCGCGCTGGAACCCCTTGTTGCACACCTCGCACACGAACCGGTTCGTCGCCAGCAGCGTCCGCGGCGACAGCGCGATCACCTCCGCATCCGGATCTGCACAGCACATCAAACAACAATCAAGAAAGAATTAGTCATCGGATTCAATAAACAAGCTCATCGAGTACTTGATAGAATAGAATGATTCTGTAGGGTTATTGGTATATGAAAGAGGGGACTTGCTTGGATTGCCCGGCTGGTTCCTCTTCTTCTTCGACCCAGGCGCGGCGGCGGGAGCGGGTGCGGAGTTTGGCTGCAGAGAATTAGAAGGCTGTGGCTGCATCTGAGTGTCGCCGATCGCAAAGAAGGCGGCTGCCATCGCCACAAAACAACAGATACCAGCGCTACAGCTAGCTACCTTGTTTGTTGGCTCCAGGCGAGCGTGGGCTTCACCGACCAGTCCAAGTCACAGAGGCACTGTGTATCTATCTGCCACCCTTCCGGCCTCTTCTGAACGATCTGATCTAAAGGACAAAGAGGAGCAAGCAAGAGAGGGGGGCAAAATAGCTGTGTGAGAAAGAGATAAATATGACCAATATTTAGAAGTAAGCCAGCAAGGGAAACCAAACCAAACCCCCAGCCTAGCTTGTGCAAAAGAACAAAGGAAAGGAGATGACAAACATGTTGCACTCACACGCGCACACAAGGAAGGAATCAAAAGGAGGAGAAGCATGCGCCGCTTGCCAAGCTAGGAGAAGAGGCCGGAGAGAAATGGCTCGAGAGAAGGGAAGAGATGGCCGCGACCCAACCAACCAAACCCTTAAAACAACAGGAGCAACACACCAAACGCGCGAGCAAATCAAGGGATTAAAACAAGGTGCATGATTCAAGGAAAAGGCAAGGAATTTCTGGGAGAAGCTAGCAACGACGAACCGAGCCGGGGAACCCTACCGCTTGTTGCTTTCCCCTTCGCCTCTTCTGAACTCTCCCCGCTTTGGAGTTTAGGATATCTCCCGTCTGGGGAATAGTACTTGGTGGGAGTGGTTGCAAGCGCTCCCACCAAGCTTTCGCCAATATATGGCCTCTCCAGGCGGTGCTATCCTATTTGTTGAGAATAGTTTTCGGGGAAAAAAAAAGGCATAGTTACGAAAGATGTCTTATCTTTTGGACTAGTTTTTTAGATAAGAAGATCTTATACCACTTATAAAGACTGTTACTTTAGAGTTTGTATACAGCAGTATATAGACTTAGTTATGTTCAATCTACCTTGAACCTAAGGTTCAAGGAATAAACCTAGTTGAATTTAGACATATGACCATATCCAGTCTAACACTGTTTACCCGGGGGGAGAGAGAAGGTGAAGGGGAGTGGAGTGGAGCCCTTGGGCACACAGGTCGCACACCCCTCACAGAAAAGGGCAAAAACATGTATCCATCTTGATGCATACGTGTAGGTAAATCTAGGCCGCTGGTTTACTAACTCGACGGTTGGCGCAGTGTCCAAATGCCTGCAACCGTAGGGATTGGCCTATATGAGAGAATGGCTTGATGTCTCATCTCGGCCGTGCGGTGAGCCCTGTTCTTTTGAGACACCAAACCAAATGGCACATATAATTTTAGATTTAGAAAACTATTTAAAGAATCCGTTTTAAGAAACCATCTCGTTTATTTTAACTTTTAATAAAACTAAAAGCACAAAAGAACAGGACTACAAGGCTTTTTTAGATGGTCGTGAAGCGCACGGGGACGCATGTATGGATGAGAATTTGTATCCTCTACCGTCACACGTCAATGGCGAAGCGCGCACAGTGTTGTGCGTTGATCACGCTCCGAGCCGTCGGGCCTCAATTTCTCAGGTGAGTTAATCAAATACGTTGGTTTCGGTGAGAGCGGCCATAGAAGCTGTGACATTCTCACATGAAAGTTGAGAGGGTATGATTCCGTCCGTGATGGCACAAGCGGCAGAATTGGCTTTGGCCCGGTGTAAGCAACCACCAGCCGGATTAGGGAGGGCAATTCCCCCGTGAGGGTGGGAATCTGCAAGGAATTTCTCCATGTGGGGTAGGGGCTGGGGACAAACTTCTCCCATGAGGGGACGGGGACGAGACCTTGTTATTCTAGCGGGAAAGAGATGGAAGATAAACTCTTTTCATAGGGGTCTGTAGAGACCCGCTAAGATACGAAAATATATTATTTTTATTTACATGTTATAGTTTTGAATATGAAATATGTATTTGCGTATTCTTTTATCACGTTCTCTTGGATTGTAATTGTTCGACATTGAAAAATGAAGAATAAAGACTTCGAGTGTTTTGTGATCTCAGATCTCGTAGGGAATATCTGTAATTTGATCTATTTTAATTTTTCATTTGTGTGTGCTTTGAAATTTTCCATTGGACAATATTATGTTAAATCCGTACCCACCTTACAAAAAATGGCTATGCCACATATATAGATGGTCTGTTTGTGTGTCTCGGGTTTTCTTCTAGTTCAAGCATGAGGGGTTGCTTTACGCCCCGTTCCCTTTTTTGGGTGGTCGTGAAGCTATCGTACAGGGATGCATACATGGATGGGAAATCCAGATTCGGATCGAACAACCATGGAAGCCAATTAATGGAGGAGTGCCTTGTAGATGCATGATAGTCGAGGTGGTTACCATAAAGAAGAAAGAAATGAGGAGAAATCCAAAGGGTCAGAGGAACAACATGCCCTACTTTCCAGTGATGAAAACACGAGACAAGAGTGGTTACTGATTTTGCATTAGAGGGAATTTGAGGAGATGTCAATGCAAACGCTAATTCCCAAGATCACATTCTAAATCAAAACCACCATTCGACGATCCCAAGTGTGATCGTATGCCCAAGACTGCGTGCACTCATGGTACTTTCTATAGTCTAAAATGGGCAGGGATTGCTTTTGTATTCGTAAGATACCCACAAAGTAAATGAAAAATGGGTATTGGTGTAAACTATCGTAAAAATTCGAATAATGACAAAACGCGCACCAAAGGAAACAAAAATATCTGCTAATTCTAGATTAAAAATGTCTAGCTCATTTACTTCAAGGTTTACTTTGTTTTTTTGTAACAATCAAGAGTACAGGTGCAAAGGTCTGTGGGTATATCTAACACTGTTAATTAACACATGCTGTTTGTTTGTGCACAAAACATTCTTTGTCTTGTACTCCAGTTTTCCATGTGATATCGGACCATAACCCAAAAAAATATTACTTTGTACATTCCTTTATGTGTGCAAGACATATAGTATTTGTGTGTGCAAGACATTCTTTGTTTTGTATTCTGTTTGTCATGTGCTACCGGACCATATAACAAATAACATATTACTTTGTAAATTCCTTCGAGATATATTTTCACGCGTGAATACATGCATGTGACTACATCTCGACAGCAAAAACTAGCTAAGGAGTAAGGACAAGAGGGGAGGAAACAAGAAAAAAGCCGTGCATGTTCCCATGTGATCTTAATATTCTCTCCCATTCATGTACTGTACTCCAAAGACCGGTAGTCAAGATCGCGGCGAGCGTACGTTGAAAATTGGAGCTATGCAGAAGTTAGATTTTGCACGCAAGGATAAACCATGCATGGATGTAAAAAATGAGCAATTAACGTGTAATTTGTACACGCTCCTGTCACGAGGCTATAGTACGAAGTATGAACAGTGGTATCACTGCCTCCAACATGCTCATCACAGGAGCAATTCCTGCAAGACTAGTATCATCATCTTCTTCTGCGACATGCAAGACTACTATCGTACAGCATGTACATGTGTGTGCGTGTGTACATGACTCTCAAAAAGCACTAGCTAGCATTTATTTGCAAGTGTTTAAGGGTCTAGTTTTTGCCTACAGCTTTTAAGTTTTATACAGTAACTAATTTTTAAATAAAGTATCTTTTAAAGATATGATTTACTAATTAATTGTAATATATACTATATCAACTTCATTTATATCGGTAAAAACCACACATGAATTTCAGTTACTCTGTAATCTCTCACACGAACAGACAAAAGTCACAAGCTGTAGCAAAAAAGTACAGGCCCTAAATTGGATACTATTAGCTCTCTGTTAAATCTTAACAGTAGATTATTCGCAAGAGAACTATAGCTAGCAGAAAACAATTGGCAATTTGCTTACGTAGATTGTAGTACGTACATTCTTTCTCGTTTTTGGTAGGAATGGAAACTATATATTATTAGTCCAATCTAGGGAATGCATGATGCGTCTATATAAGATAAATTATTCTGAAGCCGGCTCTGCTTTAGTTGTTGATGTTGTCCACCTATGCTAATTCAATACACAAAATAATACTTTTCATCCTATCTTTGTTGACCTTGGGAGGTTAGGTGGCATTGAAACCCCATGATTCAATCACAGGGATGATGTATTACCTAGATAAGTTTTTGACATGGAAATGGATATAGATTACATGTACACATGATTAATTCATCAATACATCCTATCTACGAAAATCAGTGCATATACAAACTAGAGAAACGAAATTGCTAGAAAAATCACTCACCCGATTTTTCCAAAAAAAAATACTATGATACTGTACCTTGAAATTTGTGCTCGCTAGGGTTTTGAGGTTCACTTCCCCAAACCCCAACCATAGAATAGGGTGAACGGCGGTGGACCAGTGGTGTGTGACAAGACGACGGCGGAACTATCGGCTGTGTTCCCAGTGACTGGCAGTGGGCGGCATCAATGGCATCAACAACCACAACGAGGCATGATGCAAGGTGACAATGATGCAACGGACCATAGATCCAGAAATGGAGGTGGCGGATTTGTTGGAAATAATACCACATCGGTTGTGGAAAAAAACACATAACTTATAAGTATGAGAAGATCTTACTAATTAGACTACTCTTTTGGGTGGGGAGAAGGCCCAATATGACTTATATAAGGTTGTTGTTATAGAGTTTGCATATGGTAGCCTATGGACTTAGTGGTGGCCATGCCAAGTATAAGAGCAATAGGGAGGGGGAGGAGGCAAGTACACTATGGGGATATGTGGTTGCCAAGGTGGCGATGACGGCGCAGATTGGGGATGAAAGGAGGATGGGAGGCTAAGGCGGTGGTTAACTATCGGTGGCTTGTGAAGGAGGCTTATTGTAGAGGGAGGAGGAGGCGGGTGGCAGTGGTCGAAGCGAAAGTGGAATATGAGGAGAAGAGAAATTGTTTTAGGGTCGGAGTGTTGCACGTATATAGAAGCAATCTTAACCATTGAAAAGAGACTAGCTTTTTGGAAAAATCAGGCAACTAACTAAACTGTAGCTAATTAATGGCTAGACAGCCCCTTTGGAGGAAATGGATGCGCTGATATGTACTGTGCCATGCCCAAAATAAGTGTATCGGACACACGTCGACTTTGAGGAAGGTTGGAGTGGTACGAAGTGTGGAGACCGTTAACGGCCTTTTTTTTACTTTTAATGCAGTTTTTGACTTCTTTTCTCTCCTCACTATTTATTAAATTAATAAACCATAGCTCAAAAGAATATACCTAATTAACTTAAGGTCTGTTCTTTTGGAATGTGATTGGTGGTTTTTGGGTACGGCTGATGGTTTTTGGGTTGTTTATGAGAGAGAATATGGAGTAATAAAAATTCATGTACAGTTTTAGCTGATACAAATGAAATCCTTACAGTGTGTACTTGTATCGACTTATAGACCCAGTTTTGAAAAAACACTTCGTTTAAAAATTAATTACTATAGTAAAAATTAAAAACCACTTTTAAAAACCACTTAAAACAAGTCCTTATATTCTCCGCTTACACTTACAAACATATCCTCCATCAGACACCACACTTTTCCACCGAAGGAATTGTTGTATTGTGAGTAGCGTCTGCATGACTGATGGAAAGTGTTCCCAAAAAAATCAATTAATTGGCGTAGATGACATTCTCCTACATGAAGCGCTGAAGCGCGGATGGTGGGCTGATCATGGGAACATTAAGGTGTCGTTTGGTTGGGTTTCAGCTTTTAAGTTTTTAGGTTTGGAAGCCATTTTTTGGCTAAACGGACAGGCTTCAAAGCCAGGCCACAGAGGAGCTAAGGAGAGAAGTTAAGCTCCTGTTCTTTTTTTTTGTTTATGACTGTCCCTTGTGGTTTTTTGTTGAAATTTTTGAATTTTAGTCTGTTGGTGACAGAGATTACGGAGAGAGATACTCGCTTGCGAGTTTTGCTGGTACAGATGTTAGGCTTTTAACGTGTACTACAATTAACTTGTAGATCCCATTGTTAAAGTATAAGTGAATTGCTCATCTTTCCTCATCAGCTTAAGCTTTTGGGTGAACTGGCTGGTGTATGAACTCAATACCCATCTTGAGAAAATACCCCGTTTGAAAGCTAGGTATTGTAGCAAAAGCCAAAAACCGCTTTTAGAAGCTGCAAAGAACATGCCCTAGAATTTTGAAGCTTCGATTTTCTAGCTTGTCTTGAAGCTCGGCCGCGAAGCCAAAATGAGAAGCCGAGCTTGGCCTAACATGCCCTAAAACCACGACTACACTAGCTGCCAACTGTTGTGTAAACAATTGCACTATCAATTTATAACTAACATTGGTTCGGTCAGGGTATCTGCTATAATATATCGACCGTTTTCTTCCAGGAAGCTCTTCAATTTCAGTGGGCTAGAGTACATCTTGTATACTTATATAGATTACAGGAAGGGACTGACTAGCACCTGATTGGCAGTAACTTGGTCGAGCTATCATATGTTTTGAGTGCGCAGATCAAAACATCCACGTTTCAGGGATTTCGTATATTTTCTTCGGGTGTGTATAGGTATCACCCGGATGTTTTCTTCTTAACAATCATCTAAATTTCGGGCCGTTGGATTAGAGATCCAACGGTCTCTCTTTTTGGAGGGGGGATAATTTATTTTGGATGGGGGTGAATTTATTTTGGAGGGGTGGGGAGAATTTGTGGCCCTTGGATATCTAATCCAACTGTCACAAATCTGGATGATAGTTAGAAAGAAAACATCCGGATATGTTTATCAATACCCTTTTCTTTCGGCTGCGTTCTATCACTCTTCACGTTTCCTCTGTCTATCATGCATGTATAGCCAAAGACACAACTCGTGCCGTACGTCTTAAGGTACACTCGTCGATTGTTCGGAAGATCCATACATCGCCGTCGTTGATTTGTTAGACTCGAGACGTCAGTTGTCAAAAGCACTCGTGCTGCGCGGGACATCAATTCGTATACACAGGTACGCACACTACCTACATACCTGATTTGGATTTCAGCAACGACGTATCCAGGACTAAAATGCAAGGGTTGTTTATGGAACTAGTCTTCTTCTACCTCCAAATTTAACGGCTTACTTTCTCTATGGGTAGATACAGATGTTTAAGCTAGCGTGTATCCACTGTGCGGCTAACGATAAGGTGGGCTCTGACCCGACTGACCAACCATTGGGTAAGCTCCTCGATTTCAGTATGGATCGGTTTAAGGCTGTGATCAAAATGGCTTAAACTTCTGGCTTCATGTTTATTTTTCACTATTTATAAATTTTGTATTTTTCTGAACTTTTGGCTTTTTATTGAACTTTTTTGCTGGTTCTTTTTTTCCCGTATGTGTTTGTATTATACGTAATGGGCTAACATATTTTTTATATTTTTAAAATTTTAAAATTTAATTATGCTAAATAAACATTTATCTGCTACAGTGTTTTTTCAGTCAGCTATATTACTTTTCAGGCATAAACCACCAAAACAAAGCCCAAATGATCACCACATGACTCCGTCCGTGCGATGCATCAGTCCACCTAGTACCATCAATCTTGTCGCAGTAACAACGTAAGTACGCCTCTCATTAATGTGCTTGCCGGCCGGCGTCCGAATTCCGAAAGGTACATCCTTGCGCCGCCTAGTACGGCCGGGGGCCAAGACCATTGCATCCGTACGCTTCCAATTAAGTGCGATGTATAGTTAGCATTGTAGGAGCTCCTCACAGTTTTCCAACGCTCGCATGCATATTGTCCAGCTAATTGGCGCCATGGCCAACTTTAATTTGAATGTGCACAGACTGCACGCGGTGGCCGGAGGCGCACGTACAGGTGCACGGATCGAGCGGCCGTGGGGGCATACAAGGATGCGGCAGGGCGGAGAGAATCCAAGGACGACAGCGTCCAACGGGAACGGGACGACGACAGTGACGCGGCACCTCTCCCGTGCTGCCCAGCTGCTTGCCGCCTTCGCCGCGCCCCTGCGCTGCAGCCCGCGACGGCTTCCCACCCCGTCCATCCAATCGATCGACGTTACGCTTCTTCCTCTCCTCTACCCCTCAGACGTAGTAAATCAGTAATGACGACGGCGTCTCCTTTTCATCGATCTCATGTTAATCCTGCTCAATCCCAATAGGAGGAAAAAAAAGAGGCGAATCTAGCTACTGCGCGAGAGCTTTAAGCCGATGTGATCCTCTTGCGGATCCACGCACGGCACATCGATCCTTGATTGCACGGCGGCGGCGGGAGCCACAAAGTGAAGCATCAGATCGGCCGGTCGATCGGTCCGTTCTGCCGTCGCGGTAAATTAATAATCAATCAAAGATTCGTGCTTGTTTCACCCGGGCGGGGCAGCGATGCTGTTCAGGCATGTACGGTGTGCCTAATGGCCGGCCCGCGAGAACGCGGCCGACTGTTGTGTCGTAGTGGCATGGTACGTACGAGCGCATGCAGTAGCGTGAACTTGTTGTGTAGGGCCTTGGCTTTTCAATTGTCTTGTGATGCCGACTGAGAAGTGAGAACCCCCTCCTTCCGGATTCGATCGGCTCGTTTATTACCCGGGCAGCTGCTCCATCTGTATGCATATTATATATCCTGCATGCATATTAATTTACAATTTGGTTTTGCTATTACACAGCTGATTGAAGTTTTTTTTCCTCTCTCAGTCATGTGAAGTTGCGCTCTCAATCAACTAAAGTTGTAATATACTAATTCCTCCCTCATGAAGATACACTCTGAATCATTTAAAGTTGCAGTATAAACAGTGACTAAATTAAGGTGAAGGAAAAAACATTCGCCCTGTGCAATTTCACCTATTCGCACTAATCATCGCTTGTCTCTAGCATTCGTAATCCCTTATGTGTCATCTTTTGTGTCACTGATGGACCTCAGCCCTATATATGAGTGACACAAGGAATGATATATTAGTGATCTGAAAATTCTGTGGTGGCAACAAGAAATTAACATGGAACATGGAGAAGCATCAAAAGTAGTTTGACGGCTAACGGGCGGACACAACTAGACTTGTCAATACCGTTCCGTTCTGGCCAATATATACTGTATCAACACCTAAATTGGTATAAAGCCCCTTACGTACCGCACCAACCTCAATACTAGCTATATCAGCTTTAATACCGACTACATCGGTGGAATTGATAATACCGTCTATTGAACTATATGTTATATTTGATAGTATTACTATATATTTAGACTAATATATTAAGTGATATTTGATGTACATACAATTAAACAAATATATACTTATAAATATATATATACTCATATTATTATATTAATTCCAAAATAGTACGGCATTGATAAGTATGGACACATCCCCTGCATATTGATGAGTGCATGCAGAGCTAGCTGTTGATGTCCTTCAGGCTAGTTTCAGATGCTTGTTCATATTGTTTTCTATTTCTAGCTTCTGTTTTCAAAAACAGAAATTAATATAAACACCCTAGACTCTATAAGCCGCTTATATGAGCCACTACTTTTCACTTTCACATATTTGTAACGTATTTTGTATTTTATTATATCACAATTCTGTAAGTCGTATAATGGTCCGAATATTATAGTGTTTTTTGTTACACTATCTTTCTTATATAGTGTATTAATATTCATTAGCAGTAGTCAAAAGTCATCAAGTAACCACAATATGAAGAGACGATTCAATTGCTATTATTTGGCATGCATCCCTAGATATCCGAGCTCAAATGAAACATCCAGACATGCATGATGTGGCAGCATCCCATCACTGGTCATTTTGGCATGCATGCTGGGGTCAGAGCTCAGAGTGGTCGGTACATGCATGGGCTTTGCCGGTTACAGTAGAGTGACTCGGCAGCAGCCATGCGTGCGTGCTGGTGGATATATGCATGTGTGTACATGTATAAACATGGGCAGCAGACCTAGGATCTAGATGCATGCATATGGCGGCATACCAGATTTGGAGCTACGTACTTCACTCCTAAAGTAGTTGATCCATCCTCTGCTGACTGATGATATATGGGTTTGATTGGTTGCCTGTATGAGCTGATGTAGCTGCATGAGCGTGGTCAGGCTGAGTAGAGAAGGTCCTCAGCCGCGTTTCTCCTCAGCCTGACTCCAGTTGATTTTTTGCATCCGCTCGTACAGGCTCTCACCCCGATGCAGGCAACCAAACACCATCTCCCTGCATGCGCTGGTGCGAGCCACCCCGATGCAGGCAACCAAACAGCCCCTATATGTATGTGTTCACGGGGACTACATACTATAATCCGCGACCGCTCGCTAGGAGCGCAGCTCACGCGAACTGTCATGGCCCCCACTGCAAAACCGCGTCCCCATTCCTTTTTGCCCCCGTTCCCTACTTCCCCTATCGGCCATTCTCACGTCCGACTCCTTCCCCTCATACTCTAGAGTGATATTTTAAGATGTATCAAAAATATAAGAAGAGACAAGTTCACCAAGACTGATATGAAGGAAACAATTAAAAGATATTTAAGAGATTAGAATATATCTAAAGAATTAATTTTGAATAGAAACACATAGAAGTTAACGATCTATGTATCAGAACCATAACATAATAAGAAGGTTTAGGGGTGGTGCTTTAGGATCTCTGCTCAGATGGTAAGATGCAGACTTAGAGTTTTGGCATGTAGGTTTTATTGCAAGACTCTCGTCTCTGACATTGAAGAGATTTTATTCTTACGCTACCCTAATTTATTTGGGATAAAAGACTTTGCTGTTATTGTGTATGTATTATTTCATATTGCCAAACCAACTTTATATAATGGGGATAAAAATTAACTAGAAAAGTTTGGTTGAACAAATCTTTTTAGGGGCGAATTATGGGAAGAGAACGAACTTATAAGGGCATGTACAATGCAAGATGCTTATATATGAATGCTTAAAGAGAGAGAATATAGCCACATCATCAAGCACCCATGCAAAAGTTATTTCCTCCAATGCAAACATCTCTTCCGTGGGTGCTTAGATGCTATATTATCTATTAATAGACATAGTTATACACATAAGCACCTACTAAGCACCGATGCTTATTTAAGAATCGATGCTTCAAAATAAGCACCTTATCTATCCTATGTGGCAAGAAAAATCAGTTTTTCATTGCTAAGCATCTCTCTAAGCACCTGTATTGGACATGCTCTAACACTCCTACTAATCTACGTACTGTGACTTAAGCTCCATCCAAGAGGCCTACACATTATACGATAAATCCAACATAGGTGCTGCTCATTTGGGTTGAAAAATAATGATTTATGGCTGAAATTGCACTGTAACTGATTGAAATTATATTGTAGCTGAAGGTGGCTTATTTGACGTAATTAAAATTAAAAATTTTAAAAATAGAAAAATGTGTTAGCTCATCACAGATAATGCAAAACGAATATGCACTACAAGAAATTTGAGTATCAGTGACGAATATAGTTATGATGAGAAACGAAAATGTCATAGATTAGCTATCATTCCGTGATGATTCAAGTGATTTCGTCATTAATATGCGGGACGATACCTTCGACGCCTAGTTTTGTGACGAAAACAAATATTTGTCACAGAATATACAGAAAACCATGATGATTGTTTATATTCGTCATAAAAGAAATTATTATTCGTGACGATTTATTGGATGATGAAAAAAATATTGTCAAAAAAAAGTTAGGGCGAATGGGGCCATTGTGAAGTAGTCAAAATTCTGCCAATTCCCCAATCAACACAAAACCCTAGCCGCCGCAATTTCTGGGGTAAGCCCGGTTTTCTTTCTCCCATCGCCTCCCCTTGCTTTCCTCCCCTCTTCTCCAGCCACGGCGCCGGCGAGGCCGGGCCATCTCGCCGGCGGCCGCCACCGTCTCTCCTCCACTTCTCCACCTTCTCCATCAACTCCCGCCGCTCCTCTACCACTTCTCCACCCGCGCCTCCTACTCCCGTGCGCCCCCGCTGCTCCTCACCCGCGCCGCCTTCTCGCCATTTCCGGCCGTCGCCTCTTCCATTAGCACCGCCCCCTTCTTCTTCGGCATCGCCCCCTTCTCCGCCCGCCGCACGCCACCGTCCACCTCTCCCCGCTGCTCCTCACAGCGCCGCCCCTCTGCTCTTCTTCAACCGCGCTCCTCCCTTCTCCGCCTTCTCCGCCCGCCTCTCTTCCTCACCGGCAGCCGCCTTGCTCTCCGGTCTCCGGCTTCCTCTCCTCTACCTCAACTCCCTCCGGCAACTCTCCCCTCTGCGCCACTACTCCTTTCACGGCGCGGCTTCAGCCTTGACCGATCTTCATCGCGGATCTTCTTCAACCCCGTCGCGCACTTTGTCTCCGACCACCTCTGCAGAGTATGACTATTGTATTCTTTAGAACCCTAAGAATTTTTACTGATTTATTCCTTGAATCAAACTAATAATTAACAAATCAAATATGATTTGTTTCTTAATTTCACTGAGTTGCTAAGACTTAAGACATGCATATGATTGCTAAGATTGGGACACGCTTGTGCAATCTGATTTGATTCCCAATTAAAATGCCTATCTTGCAAGTGGTGATTGGCGCTGTGGTGAAGCTACAAATGAGAGGAACTATTCAGATGTTCCCATCTTTTGCTTTTTTCCTGTGATGGCTAACATGTTCAGCCCATACTTATGTTGGTTCTTCTGGATTAGAGAATGGAAAATTAGATTTGTGGTGCGATTTTATATAGTGCTTTCTGTTTTTTCTTCGCATGCTAGATTTGGGAGGATTAATCTCAATCGCAAGCCCTGTAGAATGGATTTGAATACCTTCGGTTTCTTCCAAGGAGATGACATAAAAAAAAGTCTATTGTAAGCTACCAATTAATTTGTAGGACTCTTAGATGGTTTTGTCTTGTTTTCAGTCAAATCTATGACATGTTAGATTTATCAGATGGTTTAGTCTTGTTTTCAGTCAAATCATAGAGGGGGTATAATCTTCCCTTCATTATTAATGACGGTAACAGATGTTCATATAGTACGCACAGTTCACATGTCTAGATGCAAAATCTCATCTATGCAGCTTATAAGACATTTATGAAACATCCATAGCATAATGTAACACTTTGATACTTAAAGCCAGCCATTGTTTCTAATTATTAAAATCATTATCATATCTGTATGCACTGGGTTATGACTCAAATTTTGAACATGTTATCAAATAGAAATATGTCTGATGATTTAATTTTAGTATTTTATCTTTGCATACATGAATATGAGCTGGCTGTTTTTTTTTTTGAAAGGGGAGCTAGCTGGAATATTAAGTTTCATTGCTAGAAAATTGTAGGTTTTTATCTGATGCTTGCTAACATGAGATTGGAATATACAACATGCACTACTACTTCAAAAGTAACAGAAAACATCTTAACGTAGATACTAATTTGGCTTTGTCCCATATTTGGTACACTGGCTATATAATTTAGAACACTTCAAAAGCTTTAGAGTACTAATGTTATTTGTAGCCAAACCTAATGGCTCTAGCTTTTTCCTCTTAAAGATCTATCAACTGATATTCTTAGGCTTTGCCATTCTTCAGGACTTTGACTGGCTGTAGAGTTCTAATTCTTCTTCAAAAATGCCCCTAGCAAGCCTCAAGTGCTGGTGAAGATGATAGCCCAGATGCAGCCTCCGTCGATGCTGAATACTGGGAGGCCTTCTGCTAATCAAACCTGTCCCCGTTGCAAGCCCAAGCAATTCTCTATATCACCTCCACTGCAAAAGAGGCTATGGTTGTGGCCTATTAGCACCTGGAGGTATATGCAGCAATGTTACAATTTTTGTCTTGAATCAAATTTTAGTTCTATTCAACCTAATGTTTTCTTCCAATCATCATTCTATCATTGTACAATATTGGCTTAGGCTTATGAGTTATGATTCACTTATGTCAGCCAAGAGAGTTGATTTCTACATAAAAGCATTATGCACGCTATATAATTTGGTAGCAACCAGGATTTAGGTTGCATCCATTTCAGCCAACACTGAATATTTTGGTCTACTTTATTTATTAGAGGATTGGCACCAGTGATCAACATTTGTATGCAAAACATTGTGAAATAAAACCATTGCATGATTTTAAGAACACTAAAAATCTTAGTGCTTAAGAATTATCTTGCATGTTTATATTGTCTCTATTCAATGCTAGGATGCCATGGAAACCGCAATGGAAGAAACTCCACAGGAAGGTGAAGAACCGCAATATGCCTTCTGACAAGACATACTTGTTACTGCTAGTGACATTTGGCTAATATGGTTTTGTGATGGAACTGTGTCTATGGTGATCACTTTTGTGTTGAACCAATGGTTGTAATAGCATGTATTGGATAAATGTCAATTAATTCTATATGCTTTGATGGAACAATTCTATGGTGATTATCTGGAGAATTATGCTGCCGTTCATGACGTTTTTTTTTTGTCATTCATGTATGTCTGGATTAAATTTTGTGACGTTGCAAATATATTCATGATGAATAATTTCGTCATAAATTACACGTCCTGGACGATAACGGTATCGTCACAGAAAATATTTTATGACACAAAGTAAATCGTCATAAATATTATTGTATGACGATCTGTTATTCGTCATAAATGTGTACTATTTTATGACGATTTTCCAATGATCGTCACTAAGAACATTCTATGACGCAGAATCTGTGATGATCCGCGTGGCGCAAGAAAATCGTCACTATTATGCTTTTATGATAAAAATCCATGATTTTGTGACAAATACGTATCATCACCGATGCTCAAATTTCTTGTAGTGATGGGAAAAATAATTGGCAAAAAGCTAAAAAAAGTCAAAAATCAGAAGAGAAAAAAAGATGAAATTTATTAATAAGTAAGATAAGCTAGAAATCAAAAACTTAAACCGAAATAAGCGGGACATAATCACATTCATCGTGTAATCATATTTACTACACGAGGGACCATCTTTTTGGGAATATTGAGGCACATGTACTGCACCATGCATGCAAGCATTTCAAGCAGCTACTCCAGTGCATGTACGGATGGAACTTCTGCGGTCACAACACTGTGACAGAGAGACCATCTCCATGTCTTTTCATATTAAAGCTTCAAAAGGCTGACCGCACAGAACAATCAAAACAAGATTGAGTATTTACTAAATAATACATGGGGAAAGAGCCGAATGGGAGCGATGTTTGAGCGGCTTGAGCCTTGACGATGCCGGGAGAAGAAGCCGAAGGTGACTCAAAAGATGAAAAGGACCACCAAAGTCCAATCAATGCTTGAAAGATGGCCATGTCCTCATCGACAAGTGATACGAATTGCTAAGCACACACAATAACAACTATACATCCTATATATCAATGCCTGAAACCTTGGGGAATTTGAATCCTAATTAAAATGTGTGCTAGCTAATTCTCCACCGCAAAAATAATCCATATCTTGTGGCATAATGTTTTTCTCGATCTCATGCATTTATTTTGTGTTGCTCATAACATACACATACTCCCATGCGAGTACATACACGATTAATTGAATATGCTTCTAATATAAATAAATTATCTTACTCATTGTCATACAGCCATATGACCCTATGATAGAAAATATCATATATATTTGACGTGGACATGAAGCACCGTACCTACCAAGTTAAAATCAAGATGCGTCAACAGTTATGCAGCTCGAAAGATAAACATAGCTTAGACCAACAACCGGCATTTTGTTGAAACTTCTATATCAATTGTCCTATAAATTGACACGTCAAACTAGTACCGTCTCGGTGTTACAATAATTCATATATTGTCGCGCTCAATGTTTCTTTATCCTACGTCGCATCTTTTCAAATCTACAAAGCACATATATATATACATGGCATGCCATAACACCTACTGTGTATTATACTCTCATTAAAAGTTCTGAATGCGAGCGTTTGGATACATTTACTTGATATGTTTAGAAAAGAAGGAAAGAATATCGATCAAATTATCGATCGAATTATCAAAAGAATAAACGAATGCAAGGAAGAAAGACAGTATAGTATAGTGGACGGAGGGGAGGTAGCTAAAAAGCCAGGCACCTTCGTTGCGCTCAAGAAGGTCGGGGAGCTGCCATGAGGTCGCCCAGAAGTGAAGAAGGACGGGATGTTCTTCTCCTTGTCTCGCTTGGACTTCACCGCCGCGTGGGCTCACATGCCTGCCTAGCTATACTGCTTCTGCTTGCCCCCGCTTCGATTGCCGCGAAAAGGAAATCAAAGCCTGACTCCTGCCTGCATGCTCACGCTGCACGGCCCCGCGAGCCTTGTCCTCGCCCACCTATCCCCACCTGCCACAGTGGATCGGCCGGCCTCTTCATCGATCCATCGAGTGTGTGTGTGTCTACTCAAATATATATACCGCCTTAACCCATGTTAATCACTGATTTTTGGAGAAAAAAAAAGACTGCGCGTCATGCATGCGCTAATCACTCCCCCTGTTCACTCAAGAGGTTAAGGTATACTCTCTTTGATTCTAAAAATAAGTTGTTTTAGACATTTGCATGGTTTTCAAGGTGACATGTGGATCATCAATTTCTTTGAAAGTACGTTATTTCAAACAAAAATAATTATACATTATGGAAGACATTTTAGCAATCAATTTCTATGAAAAATATGTTGTTTTAAATAAAAATAATTAGACATTATGAAAGTATATTTCATGACGGATCTAGTACTATGAATATCATGTTTGTCAATTTTGGTAAATCTTTATATATATTGATAGTCAAACTTTAAATATGTTTAAATGGCACGTATTCTAAAACGACTTACATTTAGAACAAGAGGAAGTATATCAAGGGAATTAATTGATATTTGAGATTTTTTTCGAAGCAAAATGTTATTGTGTAATGTTGTATGGTGGGTTCTTTTGGGTTGATGGCTTATGGTTTAAATATTTAATTCTGACTGTTTGCGAGAGGCAGTACGCAAAAGGAAATAGTTGCATACGATTTTGGCCGGTACAATTGAAGTCAGTACATTTTTACTATAATTTTTCTATTGATCCCGTGTTAAAAAACGTACCATTTAAAAGCTACTTGCTATAGATAATATAAGTATAAACTAATTTTAAACTGAAAAGAAATAGTCTAGCGTGCAATCGAGATGGGATTGATCCATGTTTGGCGACACTGCACTGCACGCACAGGGGAAATCATGGATGGTTTGACTGCAGAATCCAATCAGGCCTAGAATCTAGATGATGAATGCTGCTGCTTCAACATCCATGCACAGATGGGATTCCACTTGTCTCCGAACAAGAGGAAACTGCTCGTGCGGATGACCGTCCCATGCTTCTCTACCCCCCGCGCCAGCTGATTGGTCTTACCATGATCGATCCTTCTACGGTCCAGATCGTCCAGCTGGAAAAACATCGTGCATATATGCTTTCTGTAGTCTGTACTTTTACATTCCGTAGTCTGCATTTCAACTCAAAGTTTGCAGACGTTTAACCTTGCTTATTCTCTGATCAGCTACCACTTATTAGTCTAATAAATAATATGTAATTTCTAAGAGAAATTAAAAGTTAAAAGCCATTAAAAATCTAAAAAGAACAGGTCCCTCGGTAAGGATCTTGTTCTTTTAGGTCACGGCTGATGTCGTAAAAAAGCTAAAACCAAAGACAAAAAGTTAAAACCAAAGACAAAAAGAAGAGACACTAAATTTTTACTGCTAACATCTTTCCTTAGGTCCACAGTAACTCTCTCACAGACACACACACACACATCGTACGCCTCCTCCCTCCAGGCTCAGGACGGTAGCCAATGCCAAATTGATTCCTTTTTTTTTCTGGCCGACGAGTTTAAGCAAACGGGCCTTGAGTATGGTTGAGCCCGGCCCATAGATATAAGCACGGCTTGCTACTTGCTTGGCCCAAGAAAATTCAGCAGATTCTTTGTATGGGTTAACAGTGGACTCCAATTAATGGCCGAATCATCTGGACCAGTCCATTACATACGAACACTCCTAACTGGGCCCATTAAGATGACTGAGAGGCCTATCTCATATATCACTCTTGCTCTTTCCATGCTCTCTTTTTAGGAGGATCAGTCCATCACACTTAATCCTGTTCAAAAGTACTTATCTGTTTATATTTGCTTTTAGATTTGGTTTGTAAATAATAACAACTTGTAGAGCGAGAGACACTTGCGTGCGATTTTGATTGATATAAATGAAATCAGTACAGTGTATACTACAATCCACTAGTAGATCCGTCTTAAAAATATACCCCTTTTGAAAGTTAGATACTGTAGAAAAGCTATTTAATGTAGAAAAGTAGTTTTCAGAAGCCAATACGAACAGAGCATGGCTTTGATTGTGAGAAATATTGAAGGAGTAAAAGACCCGTGTTGAGAAGCCACTCCGTTCAAAGCGGCTCCTGCAGTGATTCGTACAAATGGCTTAAACTACCTTAAGAAGTCACTTCGTTCAAAAGTCGGTTTCTAAAAACCAAAAGAAAGATATTATTTAAAACAGTGCCTTAAGCATGTCGATCTGGCCCTCTCTTGCGTTTTACTCGTTTTCAACCCCCAATTTGAGATTGGTTTCATGTAAAGGTTGATCCGACAACAGCAGAGAAGGATCAAGGAAATGCAGAGTGCTCTGTTCCCTGCATAAATCACGTCATCCAAACAGCAATCTGCGAGTGACTTCTTGATACAAAGGCGATTGCTACATGTATCTTCAATCAATAGGAGATCAGACGTAGTGTAGCATTGCTGCAGATAGAGCTGGCATAACTTTCGTAGTAAACGCTTAGCCTTGCTTAAAGTCAAAACTAGACTTAGGATTCCTTTTACATATGAAATGATAAGCTATTTAAATTTATTCTTAACTTCGGAGAGTCAAGAAAGTCTATGAAATATTTCAAAATAAAATATAAAATTCTGATTTAGACTTAGGCTAATGGTTAGGTGGTGGGTGCAGGTATGCGCTGTTGTTCGGTGACACAGTGTTGCGCCGTATTGTGGATCTCGGAATGTCTAGGAAGTAAAGGGTTAAAACTTAAAAGCTAGCGTTAATCCCTTTCACCTTTTCCTTTGGTGTTCCTTCTTGGCCTAGCTGACAGTTCATACGGGAATTATGAGTAAATGGTTTGGAATTAATTTACAGCAGCATTTCAGGATGCAAAACTAAAAGACCCGCTATTTTTGAAACAATCGCAAGATCAGAGCCAAGGACCAACAAGGACCCCCCAGTTCCTATCTAATATACAAAAGAAACTGATAAACGTTTTACAGCCAAGAGGAACTTACACATCCAGATTTGACAAGAAAGCAAACTGCAACACACATCTCTAGCAACAAAGTCCCACAGCACAAGTGACAGCTCCATCCAAAACAAGAACAAACCAAACCAACAAAGCTACCGATAACAAGCAAAAGCTAACAAGAGAACTTCCAGTTTCTCTTCATTCCAACGAAGAAAAGTTGGCTTCGTACGCTTGTCAAATGTTTACAAAATAGTGACATTTCTCGTGCAATTGTGCAACTAGATGTAATAATGCAATTATATTTTATATACAATTTTAATATCTATAATTAAAAATATAGCTGCATTTATTATACAAATGTAACATTTATATATGATTAATCTGCACCTTTATAATATGATTTTACCAAAATAAACACGGTAGATCTTACTCCTTTTCTCTCGATTAATATAAGGATTTTGATGATTTTTAATATTTATGATTATTATGGGATTGTTTTACCCTCAAATTGAATAGGGTGCTTTGAATCTCACCAGTTGTTTGCGTTCATATTGAAGAGTATTTTATAACGACGTGTAGGAATAGCATACGGCCTTAGGCTTACATTCATGGACCAGGTCGGGTACACTTAAATCATGTGGGCTTCGCGTAATTTACAGCAGTAATGGACCAACAAATTAAGCCAATTCTAAACTCTAAAGAGTAAAAACGTGACGCAAGTGAGAGCACTTCTTCTTTTCCTTGGAACTGGGATCATACATCTCCATTTGTGTTCACCGTTGGAGGTTGCGGGTGACGGGTGTCCCACACGGTGGCTGGGTCGTCGGCGGTGTCGTAATTGTCGCCGTTGCTCAGCGTCTCCCCTGTCGATTAGCCATGCCGTCCCTGCCGGTGCCGCGGTGATCATGCGGACAACTAATGAGCATTGTCAGATGAGATGTCTGTCTGTGTAAAATGGGATGAATGTCTGAAGCCAATACCGGAAACTTCAAAGGGCAGAAGGAAGATCAGGCGCCAGGATTTGCTCATCAATGCTTTGAGCGTCTTCACTTAATCTTCACCCAGAAGCCGAGAAAGGAAATTCGTCAGGGAAAGTCGATTCTGCAAACCGCAAGATGGTTAATCCAATTGGAGAGGATGCAACAACATTCAGTATGCTCAGTACAAAAATAGCACGTAACATTGCTTCCGAATAATCAGGCCGGTGATACTCGCAAGTGCTGATGCTGTTGTCACCGCTTCTTCAGTGAGATATCAGAGCACGAGACTTCCAGTTTCCACACAGAAGAGGGGAGGATTGCAACTGACTGTAGAAGGACGTCACCCCACTGCTCTCGCGGGAGGCCACTCATGCTCGAGGGCATTGATTCCAGGGACACGGCGCCCCATATGTTTATCGACTTGAGTGACGCATAGTTCTGCAGCAGCCAGTGCTCAGGCACATGTTCCACCCCAGAACCGTCCTGCACAATCAGCTCTGCGGTGCAGCAGAGGCTCCTCAAGGGGTCCACCAGCAGTAGGGAGTGGTGATCGATAATGAGCTTGCCGATCTCTAGATAGCAACCCGCACAATGTTCGCCTTCCCGGCCATTGGCCAGACATGGAGGCTGTGCCAATGCAACATCTATGAGCTTGGTGCAGTCCTTGATTTCGAGCTCTCTTACAGATGGAAGGGCTCCGAGGCCACCCAAGGACGATAAGTTTTCGCACCCTCGTATCCTGAACTCCTGCAGTGATGTCAAAGTCTTGAAGATTGTTGCTGCTGGAAGAGACTCAACACATGAACAATGTGACAGCTCCAACTTGGTAAGTTTGCTGAGGCCTTGAAGAGATGCAAGTAGTGGGAGCACAAGGGCACCGCAACGAATAACAGACAGCTTCTGAAGTGACATCGGTAGGAGTATACTTCTTACCTCGCTTGTTGGTGCCAAATTTTGACATTTTTCAATAGTCAAGGTTCTAAGTGAAATCATTCTTGCAAATCCCCATGGCACATGTTCCAAATTTTCACAGCCTTCAATTGTCAATACTTCAAGAACTTGCAGATGTTCTTCCTGCTTGAAAAGACCTTGTCCCAGAGAAGTCAGTAATGCACAATTCCTGATGTGGACTGAAAGGAGGCGAGAGAGCATTGATGGTGACCCCCTTCGCTCATTGTCGTGTACCACAGCAATTCCTGGAAGAGTCATCAACCCAACACGATTTATCTTCAACTGTGTTACAGTAGGAGGTAGAAGAGGCAATTTACTAAGTTCTGGACAGCCTTCAATTACTAAAGTATCAAGAAAAGGAGGTAGGCATTTGTCGACAAATTCATTCCTCTCCTCTGAAGCAAAGATATGTCTCATATTATAACCATCAGATATATTGCCAATCTGCCTCAGTCTCAGAAGATACTGCAACTTTAGGTGCTTGAGCAAATGCAGCTCCCCAAGTGAAGGGAGGGTCTCCCAATTCACGCAGCGCCTAAGTTTAAGCCGCACAAGATTTACAAGAGATAGATTAGTTATCCAGATGGGAAGTCTTGCACCATGGTACCCAACAATACTGAGATCTTCAAGGTTTGTGTTTGGTTTCAGCTGATCAAGTACTAGGTCTTCTGTCCCTTGTCTCCCATGATTAAGATTGGACCACTCTAAAGACAATGAGTTGAGGTGTTTTTTCTCGCATAATCTGGCTTCTGCAGCTTCTTCAGGGCTCTTGATGTTATCAAGACCTAGCAATTTGATACTGCGGATGCTTTGCAAATCCCTTAGCTCGCTAACTCTATAGCCATTCTTTGGTTGCACCCAGAATGCATGCACTTCCTGAAGGGAAGTTAGTCTGCCAATAGGGAACTGAAATCCAATGCCAAAATTCACATACCGCAAGTGAGTTAGGTTGCCTAAATCTTTGAACTGCTTCGGTTCTGTTAGATAATTGCAAGTATCAAAGAGTACCAGGTGATAGAGCTTGAACACATCGCACATTCTCTCTCTGGAAAGCCAAGGCACTGATATGTACCTGAGGTGCCTTAAATTAGCAAACTTCTGAGAGAAAGCAAATGCATTCTTTGTGTTCAAAATCAAAAGACGCAAGCCTTCTAGACTCTCCACAGCCTTCTCGAGTGCAACTACATTATTATTCCGGACTGTTTCGGTATGACTTTCTATTATAAGGGTGCGCAAATTCCGTATATGAGCAATTGCTTCAATCTCCTGGATAGAGAGAATGCTAAGATTTTTTATGCAAAGGTGTCTGACTGTCACCATGATATCGTTGCAGCTATTGCCATCAATTCTTGCACATTCACCTGATGAAACAGATCGTGCCAAGTCATGCATTAGATCATGCATGACGTAATACCCATCAAGAACTCCATCAGAATCCCTTTTTGATGTGAAGTCAAAAAACGATTTTCTAGTCAAATGGAACAAATATTCTTCTCCAATATCCTCAGGTCTTTGTGCTCCGTTTGTAACCTGTGGGATCAATCCTGAACCCATCCACATCTTCACCAGTTTTTCTTTCTCAAATCTGTAGTCTTGTGGAAAGATACTACAATACCTGAAGCAAATCCGTAGGTGGGCTGGCAAATGGTAATAACTGAATCTAAGAACCTTCATGATGTCATCCATACTTCCTTGTAAACACCTCAAGTCCTCCTTCAATATATTGCACCAATACTGATAGCTCAGATTGTCTCTCAAATGCGCGCCAACAACCTTAGCCACCAAGGGGCAACCGCGGAATTGTCTTACAATTTTTCTACCAATTGGTTGCAATTCTGTATAATCCGCAGGGTTTAAGCCAGCAAATGCATGCTTGTTAAAGAGCTGTAAAACGTCATCTTGTTTTAGACCGTCTAGTTTCATGCCTTCCCCATCACCTCCTGCCACAGTTGCTGCTATTGCTATATCTGCTACTGACTGCATTCTGGTAGTGATCAAGATCTTACTGCCTTTCCGGCAATTCCTGAAAGGAGCTAACAGTTTTTCCCACTCATTCATTTCTTTGTCTTCCCATACATCATCTAGAACAAGCAAAAACCTCTTGCAGCCCAGCTTCTTCATGACATTGTAACGCCCCCGTTTCCAGGGGCGCGTACGGACACGGCATTCCGCAACTATTCACGCATGAACAGTTATGGAACGTCGCGCAAGAGTATACCATTGCATGCTTAAAGCCAAAGTCCAGCATATAATTAACATAAGGATTAACATCCAGTTTTCCACAGCGGGGCGTGCAAGCCCAAAGTATATTTACATTACAAAAGAACTGCAGGATCCGCTTGAGCGCGGCGAAGACCTAAAGCCAAGGATCCTCGTCGAAGAACAGCTCCGCAGGGGGTTCCTCGACAGGGGAACCTTCCTCTTCGTCTTGAATCTCTAAAAGGGGGATTAACAAGCCATGAGCTACCAACCAGCTCAGCAAATCGCAACGGGGAACCTGACTTACTACTTGCAAGGAGTATCAAAGGAATGGCAATATATTTGGTTTATTAACTTTGAGTGGATGCAATTTTATTTGCGAGCATTTTAGAATTTCACCAGACAAAAACTACTCCTTAACATTAGGGGTTTTCACGAAGTGTTAATTATCCAACTAAACCAGTTAAAACACTTGTAAATTCTACTTAAGCTTTGCATCTGGAATCACCCAAGTGACACAGCTCCGTTAACCGGGAGCACGGCGTATTCGAATACCATTTGATTGACTCTGCAGAGTTGCTCAACTTTACCCACATGCACCCTTAACCCTCATGACTGAGCTAAGGAACCGGGTCTTTTCGCTGCTCAACTCTTGATATACACTCCACCCGATAGGTGCGACATCCACACAACCCCGGGTATCCGTTGGCCACCACGGAACGCCGAGCCCGAGTTGAGGGGACCTATCGTTGTCTTAGTCCGGATCCGCAATCCGCACAGACTCCCAATGCAGGGCTTCACTCGAGTTGAGCAGATACTAAACCAGGGTTGACAAGTCAACACCTGTGGTTGAGCGGGTACTATGTCATTTGCTTGGCACAAGGGTCTAGTCCTTATATTTTCCCGAGGTCCGCAACCTCCATTCTAGGGTAAACGGTGGCGAAGACTGCCTCGCAGCTTTCCCACAACGCACTTACCCTAACTTGTGCACGCATGCACTGTCACCCTAGGGTCCGGTGTCCCATACCACCTTACCCTAACTCCGAGTTTTGCAAATCTACCGGCCCACAGCCACAACCTTATTAGTGACAGATTTTGCATGAGATAGTAATAATAACCTACATGTGATAATACTGCACATAATGTAAGCCTAGGGTTTCAATGGCGAGGCTACAATTTAAACATGGCATTTAACGGTGGTAGGTCATATCTATATCGCATGTCATTCTAAACCATTTTATTTTACATAAAACTAATATTTCACAACTAGCATTAATGAAACTAGCATAGTACATAAATACATGGCATGGGAGATCAAAATGATCAAGGAGTTGCGACTTGCCGTTAATTTGAATAATCTCCGCTAGCTCGAACGTAGAACCACGGCTCCCGGGAGTGTGCCCGAACCTCCGAGATCTCCGACACTAGCGTAAACATGCAAAAATAATTAAATCCACTTGAGACTAATCAAGCGAGGAAAAGAAACTATTTTTAAAAGGAATAAATTGCATAAACACTCCAAATGGATTTTTAGGAATTTATTGGGAATGAATCTGTGGAAAAGGAGGTCACCACTGGGTCTGGAATAATATTTGGAGCAAAGTGGTGAAATTTGGGAATTTTGGGATTTTCGGGATTTTCGGGATTTATTTGGAATTTCGGGATTTGGAATTAATTAAATCGCTGGAAAATCATTTAAACAGATGTCGGGCCGGCCCGGTCTGATGCAGCCCGGCCGGGTTTTGCCCGCGGCCGAAAGCAGCCCAGCGCCCAGAGCGGCCCAGCGCGCGCGCGCGCGCGCGCGCAACGGCAGCCGAGCGCCGCGCCAGACGCGCGCGCGCCACACGAGTGGATGGAGGGCGCGTGGCGCAGCGGACGGCGCCGATCACGGTAGGTGCGGGCGGTTCGATCAAGGCGGAAGAGGAGATCGGATGGCGGTGATAAGAGGCGCGCGAACCGACGCAGATCGAACGGATGCGGCGGGGCTTTAAGGCGATCGGACGGAGGCGGAGGAGCCACGTAGCGGGAGGGGTCTTCTTCCTCCTCTCGCCGCTCTGATGCTCCCGGCGGTGCGGCGGTGGCGGTGGCGAACCGGGCGCCGGAAGGTCGCCGGGAGAGGGAGGGTGCGGTGGTAGCCTCGAGAGAGAGAACTCATTTAGGGCTTAGGAGGTGAGTGGGTTAATGGGAAGGCGAATGGAAAGGGGAGGGTCGGCTTTTGGCGATGAAGGAGGTCGCCGGCGGTGGGAGAGTCTAATTGGTGACGGCCACACGATCGGGAGGCTTGGGGTTCCCAATGGCGAGTCGGCCGGTGGAGAAGATCCCAGTGGGTGGCCACGGAGGGTACCTCGGCCGACGGTGGTCCTCGACAGTGGCGGTCCACGGGCTGCACACTGTCGAGGAAGCTACCAAAGTAAGGAGGAAGCAAAGGAAGCTCGGGCGAGTAATTGAGAAATGGGGAGACGAGGAGAGAATCCGCTGCGGTGTCACCGCGCAGGGGCGATGGTGGCGGCGATTGGGGCGGCGGGGCTCAAACGGGAGCTCGGGAGCTTCTGGAGTGTTGGGAGGCGAGTGGAGGCAGCGGGAGAGCTCGGGAGCAAAGGAGCAAGGGGCACCGAGAAGGGCTTTATGCCCGAACGGGGAGAGGGATCCGAGGGAGGAGGGGTGGCCAAGGCGGCGGTCAAGGAGAAGGACGGGAGGCGGGGGGAGCTTCTCGCGACGTGAGGGTGACGCGGGCTCTGCGTGGCCATAATGGCGACGGAAGAGGAGCCGTGGCCGGGCGCGTGGGAAAAAGTGCGTCGTCGCGGAAGAGGAGGTGCGGGGCGCAAGCGGGACCAGCGAGTGAGAGACGACAACGCACGCGCGTTGGAGCGGCGTTCGGACCGGAGGCGGCGGGTGGCGCAGCGGTCCGAGGCTGGCGCGCGCGCAGCGCACGCGCGAGGGCGAGGCGGAGCGGTCGGGCGTCCGCGCGAGGAAGGGCGAGCGGAGCGCAGCGCCAGCCGGAGGGGAGAGGGGGCGCCGGCGCGGTGAAGGCGGAAAGGAGGAGGCGCCGAGAAGGGGCGCGCCCGACCAAAAGGGGAAAGCGGGAAGAAGGTAGACTTTCCCGAAAAGGAAAGTTTACAGAATTCAACCAAAAATTCAGCAAAAAATCAAGAAAAATTCCTTTTGCAATTTGGGGACTTTTCAACCTACCCCCCTTAAAAGAATCTCGACCCCGAGATTAACTTGGTCCAGGGAGTAAGTTGGGAAATCCATTGCAAGTCGATTCGTTCCCAAGTGGACTCATCCATTGTATGGTTCCTCCACCGCACTCTGCAAAATCGACATTCTTGTTTCGAGCTGCCTCTCTGATGTTTCAAGTATTTGTAGTGGTTCTTCAGCATAAGTGCAGTCATCCTGTAATTCAATATCTGACAGAGGTACTTCATCTGTTGGCTGTCGTAGACACTTTCGAAGTTGAGATACATGGAACACATTGTGTATTCTTGACAAGTTGGGCGGCAATTGTACTTGATAGGCTACTTCTCCAATTCTTCCAATGATTTGAAACGGTCCCACATATCTCGGTGCTAATTTTCCCTTGACTTGAAATCTCTTGACTATCTTGAATGGTGTGACTTTGATGTAGACATAGTCTCCAACTTCGAAACTCAAATCCTTTCTGCGGTTATCTGCATAACTCTTCTGTCGGTCTTGAGCAATCTTGAGTCTCTCTCTGATAATCCTAACATGTGCTTCTGCATCTTGAGCAATCTGAGGGCCAATCAATTGTCGTTCACCAGTTTCTGACCAATTCAGTGGGGTTCTGCATTTTCTTCCATATAGAGCTTCAAATGGTGCCATTTGGATGCTAGCTTGGTAACTATTGTTATATGAGAACCGAGCAAGCGGAGACAAGTATTCCACGCCGCTCCATACACAATAGCGCAAGCTCTTAGCATATCTTCTAAGATCTGGTTGGTTCTTTCTGTTTGTCCATCTGTTTGAGGGTGATATCTTGAATCAAATTCAAATCGGTGCCCATAGCTTCATGTAATTTTCCCGAACTTGGATGTAAACTGTGCTCCTCTATCTCGAGACAATTTTCTTTGGGACTCCATGCAATGTCACTATCCTTGTCAAATATAGCTCGGCAAGCTTATCCTTCCCATAGGTTTGCTTGATCGGGAGGAAATGAGCCACCTTGGTCAATCTATCGACTATGACCCGGATAGCGTCATATCCTCACGAGTCTTAGGAAGCCTGTAATGAAGTCCATGCCGATACTATCCCATTTCCATTCGGGAATTGGCAAAGGCTGCAATAATCCCGATGGTTTCGATGGTCTATCTTGATCTGTTGGCGACATCACATTTCGCTACATACTCTGCCACTTCTTTCTTCATCAGGTTCCACCAATACTTCTTTTCGGTCTTGATACATTTTGGTGCCTCCGGATGAATTGAGAATTGAGATGAGTGAGCTTTTGACAGATATCAAGTCTCTTAATTCCTTCTTGTCGCACGCACAATAGCGCCACGAACGTAAGATTCCATGCTCGTCTATCGCATACTCGGTTGAGTCTCCTTCTTGAATCTTCTTTTCAGTTTTGAATCTCTTCATCTTCATCTGTCTGCTTTAATCTGATCTGTCAATAACGGTTGAATCTCTAATGTTGTTTCTTCACCTTGTTCTGTGATTACCAAATTCATCGTAGTATATCCTTCGCAGTCGGTGGGTGCTCATCATCTTGACTTTGCTTGGATGAGCTTTGCGGCTAAGGGCATCGGCAACTACATTGGCTTTGCCGGGTGGTATTGAAGTTCAATATCATAGTCTTTGATCGATTCTAGCCATCTTCGCTGTCTCATATTTAACTCATTTGTGTGAACAAGTACTTCAAACTCTTGTGATCTGAGAATACCTCGCAACGATTCCCTAGCAGGTAGTGCCGCCAAATTTTGAGTGCATGCACCACGGCTGCTAGTTCCAAATCGTGCGTTGGGTAATTTTCTTCATGTGGCTTCAACTGTCTTGACGCATAGGCAACTACTTTTCCATCTTGCATAAGCACACAACCCAAACCTTGCTTTGAGGCATCACAATAAATTTGAAACTCCTTCTCTGGATTGGGTAGGATCAGAATTGGTGTTGTTGTCAACTTGGTTTTCAACATCTGAAAACTTTCTTCGCATGCATCGGTCCATGTGAATGGCTTGTCTTTCTTCAATAGCTGAGTGAGTGGTCGAGAAATTCTTGAGAAACCTTCTATGAATCGGCGATAATAGCCTGCCAATCCAAGGAAGCTTCTCACTTCGGTTACTGTCTTAGGTTGTTTCCATTCCATAACTGCTGAAATCTTTTCTGGATCGACTTTGACTCGACTTGGATATAATGTGACCTAAGAAAGCAACTTCCTTTAGCCAAAAACGCATTTGTCAAACTTTGCATACGATTGATGCTCTCTTAATCTCGCCAATACCATGTGTAAGTGCTGCTTGTGCTCTTCTTCGTCCTTTGAATATATCAAAATATCATCAATGAAGACAATCACGAATCGATCCAATTGGTCCATATGCACCGATTCATAAGATTCATGAAATAAGTGGCGCATTGGTTAAACCAAAGGGTGCGACCGCGAACTCATATAATCCATATCTTGTAATGAAAGTTTGTCTTCTCTCGATCTTGCTCTCGGATCTTGAGTTGATGGTATCCCGAGCGCAAATCGATCTTGGAAAACACTTTGGCACCTTTGAGTTGATCAAATAAATCATCAATCCTCGGGAGTGGGTACTTGTTCTTGATTGTGACAGCATTCAAACCTCTGTAATCTACACACATTCTTAGTTCTCCATTCTTCTTCTTCACAAATAGGACTGGGGCTGACCAGGGCGAAACACTTGGTCTTATGAATTCTTTTTCTAATAGTTCATCCAACTGTTTCTTCAATTCTTTCAACTCACTGGCTGACATCCTATATTGATGTTTGGCAATTGGCTTGGTACCAGGTACTAATTCTATAGCAAGTTCTACTTGCCTGTCAGGGGGTCTTCCTGGCAATTCTTCTGGGAATACATCAGGATACTCTTGCACTACTGGCACTTGATTAGGTGTGGCTGCTATCATGTTGATCATACGCTTTCTTGCGTCTTTCAGCACCTTCCGGTCTGTTTCTACTACCACTCTCTGACCTTCAGGATTAACCAATGATACTGTTTTAACTTCACAGTCCACCTTGCCTTTGTTCTTTGCTAACCAATTCATGCCCAAAATGGCATCTAATCCTGACATATCTAACTGTAACAAATCTGCTTTAAAATCTACCCCTTGGATTTTTATGCTAAGTCCCGCACACCCACGGTGGGACTCCATTCTAACCCCAGGGGTTTCAACCACATAAGGTCTTGGCAATTTAACAGATGGCAACTGATTTCTTGAAGCAAAACTCTTTGAAATGAAAGAATGTGTTGCACCAGGGTCAAATAAAATCAATGCAGGTATGGAGTTGATGGGAAACATACCAGCAATGATGTCACTTGCTCCAGCTGCATCTTCTGCGGATACATGGTTCACTCTTGCATAGAATGTGGGCCTGATGCGGCCTCTGCCTCTGCCTGCAGACGAGAAGTTTGCGGTGCCTGCTGGAGACTGGGGACTGGCTGCCTTAATCTGCAGAAATCCTCCTTTGGGGGTGCCAGGGCTGGTCTGTGTCTTTGCCTCCTGCGGCTGATTCTGAACTTGGAGTTTCGCTGCGTCTGACGGCAGATTCTTCCGGGGACACTGATCCCTATAATGACCAATCTCTCCACAGTGAAAACAAGCATTGGACCTCCGTGGACAGCTACTAGCAAGGTGATTTCCACCACAGGTGGGGCATTTGACAGCAAGTGGTAGAGGAGAGGTGCTCTGCTGGAACTGGCCAGACTGGTTCTTCGGCAGCATCACATACTGTCGGGAGGATGGGGATCGGTATGAGGACGATCCCATGGTCTTACTCCGCTGAGCAATGTGCGAAGAAGACTGAGATTTGTGCACTGCCTTACGCTTCCTGTAGTCTTCCATTTCTCCTCGGGCTTCTTCTGAGTTGATCAAACTGTCCACCATGGCATGCAAGTCCTGAAACTTCATCGCTGAGATATGAAATTTTAGAGATTGCTGTAATCCTGCACGAAACTTGCTCATTTTCTTTTCTTCACTATCAACATCCTCGGGGGCGAATCGAGAGAGGTGGTTAAACTGGTGCAAATACTCCATCATAGTACGGCCGCCTTGTTTGAGCGCCAAAAACTCCCGGCGCTTGGCTTCCATAATGCCATCGGGGATGTGGGCCTTACGGAAGGCCTTGGAGAAGTCTTCCCAACTAATCTCTCTGTTCTGGAGTGTGCGTTGGTAGTTGATCCACCAGGTCGCTGCAGCACCCTGCAACTGATGGGATGCATATAAAACCTTCTCTTTATCCTCGCACTGTACTGTCTGGAGTTTTCTCTCCACATCCGCCAACCAATCCTCAGCAATCATAGGATCAGCGGCTACGGAAAAAGTGGGTGGACGGGTTTTAGAAAGTCATTCCACCGGTGGTAATTGGGGCACCATCCGTGGAGCATTGCCTCCACCTGTACTCTGGAGATCCGTGGCGAGTTGTTCAATCAATCGCCTGTTGGTCCAATACTCTCAATATGTTCGCTCTCCTTGGTATCGATTCTGTTCTAACATTGCAATAACATTGGCAAGCGTGCTCGATCGGTGGCGGTGCACCGCCGTTGGTCGGATCTCTCTGCATTGCGGATCCATCATCAATTGGGAATTTGAGATTAGCTTTGCGCGGCTTTGGCAATCAAGAATAGATAAGTAAGACATTGAATTTCAAGGCAAGTATAGAGCGAAACAAAGATAAGGATAAGAGCGAAGGGACAGAGAAAGCTTTGAACACGAGAGCATACGATAATTAAGCAAACAACATAAAGGATTAAGCAACATAAGTTTTACATCGTGCAAGTGGTACACGAGACCACTTTAGGGTTCATGGATACACTTGCATTACATCACAAAAATCTTGCTAATATCCAAAAGGTCGCTACTCTAACGATAAGCATCTACTCCTCCGGATCCTCAAGCGTTGGGAGGGTCAAGCGGGCTGCGGGCGGAACCGAGACGCGATGCTGCGCGCAGATCATCCGGCGCTGGGCCTAGACGCACCGGCACAAGAGGAGTGAACGCTGGCGACTCCGCACTATCTCGAGACCTCTGCTGCCTCCCGGGCCTCAAAGCGGAGGAGGGACTCTCGAGGCGCCGAACCTCCTCACGGCGTCCCACAACCGCCTCTGCGGACTCGGCCTCCTCGATCGCTCTGTCGTGGCCGGCGACTGCTGCGACATAAGGGTGGCGATTCCGCTAGGCGGGATCGTCATCCTCACCGAACCTAGGGACTATAAAGTCCCCAAAGTGCGGACGCGCACCAGTCGAAGGCGTCCTGCTAGCTCACGGTGGTAGTAGTCCACGAGGTAGAGCGCACCTTCGGGCCACGTCTGAATAAAGATCCTCATCGTTCACCCGTCGGGCGGTGAACCTCCGCTTCCTGTCTGGGCGGATAGGCAAGGGATCGAGGACCACCCAAGCCTTGTACTCGTAGAACTGGTCCTGGCGGAACTGTCCCTCAGCGTAGATCACTGGGCCGTGGTTTCCTCTCGCTCCGAGGTATCGTCGCATTTCCCACAACTTGTGGCGCCATCCATCGCTACGGTCGGGGCGGGAGAAAACGAGGCGCACCATCTGTCGGAAACGAAATTTTGAAGTTAGACAAGTAAGACAGTAAACCTTTGCAAAAATAAAACTTAAGCAGAAATATACTAAGACAGATAAGGTAGCAACAAGAGAGGAAAAAGACAGCAGTAATACTTATATTTTTCGTAAACCCTTTTTATGCCTTAAATTAATTTTTGCGATAAAATCGCTTCCTAGATCGCCTTAGGTCTTAACCTACGGTCAAAGTGCTGCTCGATACCACTTCTTATAACGCCCGTTTCGGTAGCGTCTGGTTCGGCATTCGCAACTATTCACGCATGAACGATTATGGAACGTCGCGCAAGAGTATACCATTGCATGCTTAAAGCCAAAGTCCAAAGATATAATTAACATAAGGATTAACATCCGCTTTTCCACAGTGGGCGTGCAAGCCCAAAGTATATTTACATTACAAAAGAATCGCAGATCCGCTTGAGCGCGGCGAAGACCTAAAGCCAAGGATCCTCGTCGAAGAACGACTCAGGGGTTCCTCGGCAGGGAACCTTCCTCTTCGTCTTGAATCTCTAAAAGGGGATTAACAAGCCATGAGCTACCAACCACCAACAAATCGCAACGGGAACGACTTACTACTTGCAAGGAGTATCAAAGGAATGGCAATATATTTGGTTTATTAACTTTGAGTGGATGCAATTTTATTTGCGAGCATTTTAGAATTTCACCGGACAAAAACTACTCCTTAACATTAGGGGTTTTCACGAAGTGTTAATTATCCAACTAAACCGGTTAAAACACTTGTAAATTCTACTTAAGCTTTGCATCCGAATCACCCAAGTGACACACTCAGTTAGCAGGAGCACGGCGTATTCGAATACCATTTGATTGACTCTGCAGAGTTGCTCAACTTTACCCACATGCACCCTTAACCTCATGACGAGCTAAGGAGGCGGGTCTTTTATTGCTCAACTCTTGATATACACTCCACCCGATAGGTGCGACATCCACACAACCCGGGTATCCGTTGGCCACCACGGGACGCCGAGCCCGAGTTGAGGGGACCTATCGTTGTCTTAGTCCGGATCCGCAATCCGCACAGACTCCCAATGCAGGGCTTCACTCGAGTTGAGCAGATACTAAACCAGGGTTGACAAGTCAACACCTGTGGTTGAGCGGGTACTATGTCATTTGCTTGGCACAAGGGTCTAGTCCTTATATTTTCCCGAGGTCCGCAACCTCCATTCTAGGGTAAACGGTGGGCGAAGACTGTCTCGCAGTTTCCCACAACGCACTTACCCTAACTTGTGCACGCATGCATCTGTCACCCTAGGTCCTGTCCCATACCACCTTACCCTAACTCCGAGTTTTGCAAATCTACCTGCCCACACCACAACCTTATTAGTGATGATTTTGCATGAGATAGTAATAATAACCTACATGTGATAATCTGCACATAATGTAAGCCTAGGGTTTCAATGGCGAGGCTACAATTTAAACATGGCATTTAACGGTGGTAGGTCATATCTATATCGCATGTCATTCTAAACCATTTTATTTTACATAAAACTAATATTTCACAACTAGCATTAATGAAACTAGCATAGTACATAAATACATGGCATGGGAGATCAAAATGATCAAGGAGTTGCGACTTGCCGTTAATTTGAATAATCTCCGCTAGCTCGAGCGTAGAACCACGGCTCCCGGGAGTGTGCACGAACCTCCGAGATCTCCGACACTAGCGTAAACATGCAAAAATAATTAAATCCACTTGAGACTAATCAAGCGAGGAAAAGAAACTATTTTTAAAAGGAATAAATTGCATAAACACTCCAAATGGATTTTTAGGAATTTATTGGGAATGAATCTGTGGAAAAGGAGGTCACCACTGGGTCTGGAATAATATTTGGAGCAAAGTGGTGAAATTTGGGAATTTTGGGATTTTCTGGGATTTTAGGATTTATTTGGAATTTCGGATTTAGGAATTAATTAAATCGCTGGAAAATCATTTAAACAGATGTCGGGCGGCCCGGTCTGATGCAGCCCGGCGGGGTTTTGCCATGCGGCCGAAAGCAGCCCAGCGCCCAGCGGCCCAGCGCTGCAGCGCGTCTTGTGAGCGAAGCGGCAGCGGCGCGCCGCGCCAGACGCTGCGCGCGCCACGAGTGGATGGAGGCGCGTGGCGCAGCGGGGCGCGCCGATCGGTAGGTGCGGGCGGTTCGAATCAAGGCGGAAGAGGAGATCGGATGGCGGTGATAAGAGGCGCGCGAACCGTGCGCAGATCGAGCGGATGCGGCGGGGCTTTAAGGCGATCGGACGGAGGCGGAGGAGCCACGTAGCGGGAGGGGTCTTCTTCCTCCTCTCGCCGCTCTGATGCTCCCGGCGGTGCGGCGGTGGCGGTGGCGACCAGGCGCCGGGAAGGTCGCCGGGAGGGAGGTGCGGCGGGTAGCCCTCGAGAGAGAACTCATTTAGGGCTTAGGGAGGTGAGTGGGTTAATGGGAAGGCGAAGTGGAAAGGGAGGGTCGGCTTTTTGGCGATGAAGGAGGTCGCCGCGGTGGGAGAGTCTAATTGGTGACGGCCACACGATCGGGGAGGCTTGGGGTTCCCAATGGCGAGTCGGCCGGTGGAGAAGATCCCAGTGGGTGGCCACGGAGGGTACCTCGGCCGACGGTGGTCCTCGGCGGTGGCGGTCCACGGGCTGTACTGTCGAGGAAGCTACCAAAGTAAGGAGGAAGCAAAGGAAGCTCGGGCGAGTAATTGAGAAATGGGAGACGAGGAGAGAATCCGCTGCGGTGTCACCGCGCGCGATGGTGGCGGCGATTGGGCGCGGGGGCTCAAGCGGGGCTCGGGAGCTTCTGGAGTGTTGGGAGGCGAGTGGAGGCAGCGGGAGAGCTCGGGAGCAAAGGGAGCAAGGGCACCGAGAAGGGCTTTATGCCGAACGGGGAGAGGGATCCGAGGAGGAGGGTGGCCAAGGCGCGGCGGTCAAGGAGAAGGACGGGAGGCGGTGGGAGCTTCTCGCGGCGTGAGGGTGACGCGGGCTCTGCGTGGCCATAATGGCGACGGAAGAGGAGCCGTGGCCGGAGCGGCGTGGGAAAAAAGTGCGTCGCGCGCGAAGAAGAGAGGCGCGGGCGCAAGCGGGGCGAGCGAGTGAGAGACGACAACGCACGCGCGGTTGGAGCGCGTTCGGGCCGGAGGCGGCGGGTGGCGCGCGCGGTCCGAGGCTGGCGCGCGCAGCGCACGCGCGAGGAGGCGAGGCGAGCGGGTCGGGCGTCCGCGCGAGGAAGGGCGAGCGGAGGCGCAGCGCCAGCCGTGGAGAGAGGGCGGCGCCGGCGCGGTGAAGCGGAAAGGAGGAGGCGCGGAGAAGGGGCAGCGCCCAGCCAAAAGGAAAGCGGAAGAAGGTAGACTTTCCGAAAAGGAAAGTTTACAGAATTCAACCAAAAATTCAGCAAAAAATCAAGAAAAATTCCTTTTGCAATTTGGGGACTTTTCAGACATTATGTTGCAGTGCATCCAATGTGATCACAGTTGGTCTCTCTCCTGTAATTGATTCAAGGATGTTCCTCGTTATCACTGTCCCTTCAAAGGTGTTAGAAACACACACCCAAATCACTGAGTCGAAGAATTCTAGCACCCGCTTCTCTTTGCAGATGGCTTGAGCCAAGGTAGTTTTTCCCATTCCACCATGACCAACTATCGCAAAAACAGATATGTTGCTGTTTCTACTGCCTTCTGGCTCATGATCTATTGATTTGACAAGACATCCAACTATCTTTTCCTTCTCCTTGTCACGACCAAGAACCTCATTTACACTCAGAATGGAGCTGGTCTCGCGAGAGCTACCATTAGCAGTGAAGTCATGGTGCTGTTGCCTGTGATGGTAACACAAAGCACCGGAAAGATTTGCCAGTTGAAGGAATTGGCCGACACCAGCAGCAACATCATCTAATTTCCGTACAGCATTCCTCAGCCTCTCCAAGGTGTTATTCTTAGGAGCATACGTTACAATCTTATGAACAAGTTTCTTCTTGATGAGCTTGGTGATAGGATCACGCACCTCATCTTTTAGATCTCGGGACGTGACCTCATCATCCATCTTGCAGTAATCCACATCATCAAGAGCATCCTCAGCCTCCTCAACAGCATCCCGGAGCTGCCACAGCCATGCCTCCAGAAGTGCACCGTTCTCCTTGACCTGCTCACGCTCAATTGCCTCGAAGACTGCTTGGACGTGCACAAGGTTGCCCTCCACCCTTTCCTTCACAGCCTGCATATCCTCAGCGTTGCGCAGGTATGCAAAAGCTTTGTTGATCAAGAAGGAGATGACAGGAGTTGCCACAGATTTTTGCCAGCAAACGCTAGAGCTGCAACATCCATGTTGGGAAATTTTGGTCTAATTTGGCAGCGTGGAAGAACAAGAGTTTATTAAACAGCGAATACGCAAGGAAAGCTTCATAGGAAGTTTCTGAGAAGTTGCACGGGATTCGCGACTAGGCAAGCAGTCGCTGCCGGACGGAGACGTGGATAATTCTTATCCACACGACCACGTCACGACCACGTCCAACTCCGCTGCTATCTTATACCTCTCCAAATGGTCTGGGTCCAACCATACCGATCCACGGCCCGGTACTGTAGATCTGGACTGAGCACCTTACAATATGATTTCTTAATAGACTGTGCCAGCACGACCCACTGGACTGGGCCGTGCCTGGGCCGACGGTGCGGCACGGTCCGTTAAGAAAACAGGCTGTATTGATCCGGCCCATCCAACGATCGTAAATAGGCCATGCCAGCCCAGCATGGCCCGACTTGGCTAAATGTAGCCGTTTTTTTACCCCCCAAGGTCAAAAAACGGGAAAAAATAGCAAAAAATTCAAAATTTCAAAAAAAAATCTGAATTTTTTTATAAATAGGGGGCATCCGGCCTCCATTTTCTACACCTCAAACCTCACTCTCATCTCTCTGTTTAGCTGTGAAAATCCAGAAGTGTTTGTGCAAATTTGGTAAAATTAGTGAGAAATTCGAGCAAAATTCAGAAATTTCAAAAATCATCAAAGATTTTTGTGAGAGCTGCAAAGGAGGTAATAGTGTTGTCTTATTTTAATTTTTTGCTATTATTTGTTAATTTAATAGTAAGTTAATTGTTCTTTACTATTTTAATTTGCAGTTGATTTAATGGAGAACTATGATTTTCAACTCTTCGAATTCGGCCTCTCGACGGAGGATATGTAATCCTTTCAAGAAGCATATCCATCCACAGAAGGTCCCCATGTAAAACAAACTGGAGAGCCAGAAGAAACGACGGCCCCGGTGGCGCAGGGTCTAATCGATCATCTTCTGCTGACTAAACAAGTGCATCCACAACCCAAAGCACGAGTGCAAAAAGAACAAAAGCTAGTACATCAAGAGTTTAGAATGATTTCGACAAGAAATTCAAGACCGACGATGATGGGAATTCGCTGAGATATGCTGTTTGTAAAATTTATGGTAATGAATTATTTGTAAAACACAGTATCCCTTCAACAATGTAACTTTGGCATCATTTTTTTTTTCAGTTTATGGCTCATAGCTTCATTCGAATAAACAAATAAGATAGTTTCTCTACTACTATTTGAAAACAACTTATTAGGATATTCTTTTAGAAGCGACTTATTAACTTGTTGGTATTCGATTCATTCGTACAATCGCTAACGCTAAGGCTAAAAGTCATCAACTGTAGCTATAAACCGCAGCCCAAAAAAAATGCACCTTTGATACAAGCTCATAAGATTACATGTTCGGCTAATATTAGAACAAAAGGCTCAGCATCAGCTATGTCACTGGCTCACTGCTACCAGTAATAACCATTGCATTTGCATAGCACGGCGTCCATCGAGCTGCTCACGTCTATCTGTACTGATCAGGGAGGCGATAACCTGACATGACTATCTTATCTGCAAACATCTTGCCGGTCTTCGGCATAATATGCCAGTGCATTGTCAAGTTGAAATCCTTGCCTTTTAAATTGCTTCCCTGTATCCAGATAAAAAGGGGGCCATGAATGCAATTTCAGAAGAATAATATGTGGTAGTACAAATAATTGGGTAAACGGTTGCGACCTACAGCAAGTATGCAAATGAACAAAGAACAGAACATGGCAAAGTTATCCTAAAATTAAAAGGGAGAAATTTTGTCATCAACTTAAAGATGGGATGTACATTACACCAGCGAGATTAATACATACAATTAAGGGATAGCCAACCAAAAGCTGATGGAAATCATGGACAGGTTCAAATGGATGATGTGTGCCCAGGACGAATCACAGTAATCTATCTCAAACATCACAAAGCCTACATGGTTCAAAATTATTTTCAAGTAAAAAACATTGGTAACCATGTAAATACATAAAATGATTCATTAGTTTTTCAGAATAAACACATCATAATTATCAAGTAAAAAGATTCTTAGATCCACTCCAAGCATAAGGATCCTTAAATTTTTCCTTAAAAAAGGATTCCTTAACTTCGAATTTTGAAATGCAAAAGGACAAGCAGCCACATAATCACATTAGATGGTTTGCATCAAATTAACATGCAATCAAAGTAATGTACTTGCCTGGTCAATAAATCTATATTTGTTTGTTGTATGGATCAAAAACTTGGCGTGCTCCTTTGATGGTATAATTCCATCCCAAAGGGAAACCTGTAATATAAACCCAATGCAATCATTACCATTACAATTAGAAGAGGATAACCTGAATTACAAAAGGTAATGGCTGCAGACAGGGAAAATGACTTGATAACTAATACAAGAAATTAGGGATAGACTATTGCACAGGCGACCGAAATTTTTTTATCTTTCAGTCACCTAAAGTTGCACTTTGAATCACCTGAAGTTGCACATGTTTTTTTTGGAGGGGGCTGCAATTTTAGTTGATTGAGAGTGCAACATGTTTTTTTTGGAGGGGGCTGCAATTTTAGTTGATTGAGGGTGCAATTTCAGGTCACCTGAAGTTGCACTCTGAATCACCTAAAGTTGCAGCTGTTTTTTTGGAGGGGGGCTGCAATTTTAGTTCATTGAGAGTGCAATTTCAGGTGACTGAAACATAAAAAAAAATTCAGTCGCCTGTGCAATAGCAAAACTGAAGAAATTAATATCATATTGGTTCCAGTAGGTTAAAATAACAGGTCTTCCATTAAGTCATATAAATATATAATATATCATGAAAACTATAGAATATAAGACTTATAGAGCATAGACCGACCCGAAGCTTAGAAAACCAACAGTAATCGGGCATATATGATATGAATATATGATCAAGCTAGCATGCTGTAGACCGTCTAGAACTCTATTTTGGGCTTATTGATACTAATCTACAACTTTTTTTTCAATTATTCATGTTGATTTCGAACAAGCTTAGTTCAGCTGACTTTGAAAGCACACATATCGATTAATCTGGCCAACTTCAGTATCTTCGTACAAATATACACATCAACTTTAGTTCATGTAGGATTTTAAAATCCGGAAGGAAATGGCAAATCAATGATGAATTCAAAAGCCAGACCAGCAGCATACGTTAAACTGTGTTCCTTAGTTTATTTTATTTTGGATGAGTTCAAGTGATTTTTCTTTAGTTTATTTCATTTTGGATGAGTTCGAAGAGTGATTTTTCCTTAGTTTATTTCATTTTGGATGAGTTCGAGTGATTTCAGGCTGACTTTAGACAGTTTAGCAAATTATCACAGTATATAATGGAACTCTTCAAAATAAAGCATCAGAACTGATGACAGAAGAGGAAAGAAAAATAAACTAAATTTTAGCTGAATTTGATTGCTTTTGACCGACACCATTGTTGAGCTTTTGTGGTGGACTGGTGGTAATCACTACCAGCTGCTTGGCAATATCCAGGCTCGAAATGGAAAATTGATCATCTAATACAAGCATTTATGCCAGTGAACCCAGATCAGTGGAGAGGAAACTTGCCAGTCCAACCCTGACTATACTTTGGACCAATTTCCTATAATTAAACAAAGCAATAAGCATCTAGTGTAACCCTACAGCAGGTTAAACTCAGTTTACAAAACCATCAAATATATATGCATCCGTCGATGCTCCAACTCGATGTCAAAGAGAAGAGAGAGGGAAAGGAAGAAGTGACTGAAGGAAGCTGGGACAAAGAAAAAGGCTATGTGCCATTACTACAAGCCACAAGTATGTGCCAATTGCCCGAAACTGTGCTACTGTCACCAACTGAGGCTTCATGCTCTTATGGATAGTTGCGCCCATACTGGTCCACAGGATCATGTGAGAAACTAGTGCAAGCAACATAGGAGTTCTGGGTACCGAGGCAAAAATTTCTTGGTTCTGTTGTGGTTGTGGGTGGGTAGGTTTTCTTCAACAGGACATACCACTTTCCTAAAGGCACTATACAGGTATGCAATCTTAAAATAGAAAACTGTCAGGCATTCAAGGTGCAACACATCACATTCTACACTATATCTCTCCTATACAGAAAGTGGTGTCTGAAATATGATTGTCGACATTCTGTTTTTCATACAGAAAAAGGCATATAAACACATTTGAAATAATAAACTATTGATACAAGAATAATCATCAAGAACTTACTTGATTCAAGGCATTTTGTAGAGTCTCGTACTCAGCCGCCACAAAAACAAACACCTACAACCATCCAAGAGAAGTAATGTTAAGCATATCAGAAGTTTAAGTTTTGCACAATATTAAGAGATCAAACTTCTTAAGTTTTGCACAAAATTAAAAGATCGGGTGAATTACAACTTCACCAGCACGGTAGCATAACAAAACTACATCCAAATTTACAGACAAGAAATCACCATTCTATTTGCCAAGAGATCATTCTGCTACATCTGAGAAGCGCTATAAACTACAGTCCCCCAAAGCATAGAGGTACAAATTTTCATTTCGCTCCACCGGCTAAATAGATAATTCTCATGCTGTGGAGGACTTGCCTTCCTTTTCACCATTTCAGTATAGCTTAGTTCACTGTGGTCATAAAGTAACTTGAACCTTCTATCGCTATCTTGCTTTCTTGTAGGGAAAAGATAGACTTTCCACCTTAAGCTAACACCATACTTTCTAGAATAGTCATCACCTTTATTTGATTTGGTAATAATGTAGAAACAGTGCACATTCGAGGGGAAAGGGGATAAGGCATCAGAAATACACATTACCTGTTTTGTGTTCCACGTGAACAGAGATGAAAGGTCGGCCGAAATGTTCAGCGTCATGCTAACCTAAACGGATCATAGAACGAAAGATTGTAAAGAGGGGGGATTGGATTATATACCCTCCCTTTAGTTGGGAAATTCAGGATTTACCCTCCTCATCTCAATGACACGTGGGGTCATCATAAGTCACTGACACGTGGGCCAGTAGGGTAAATCCTGAATTTCCATCTAAATAGAGGGTATATGAATTTCCATTGCATGCCTCTGAACGAAATCCCATGCTGTTTTCACCAATTTAGACAATCACCTCGTCGTTGCCGTTGGCCTCCTTCTGGAACCAGTTTATGTTCAAGATCTGCGCAGCAGTTCAAAAGACACAGATCGCATAAGCACAACATATGAATTCGCGAGAGATCGGGCGAGCCAATCAACTAGAGTCTACGGGCAGATCGAGCAGCCCACGCTCCCGAGGACGAATTAAGCCTAACAAGGCGGCCGGGATCGAGTTCAGGGCAGGGGAGAGAACGAGCTTATTGATAGAGAGATATGCGAGGGTGGCGGTACCTTGACGGAGGCGGTGGGGGAGGGGGAGTTGAAGTGGTCGGAGAAGGAGGCGGCGAAGCACATCGCGGCCAGGATCGTCACCGCGAACGTCGCCACCGCGTTCGCGCGGTGCCCGAAGGAGTGCATCTCGTCGCCTCTCCTCCCTCCCTTCTTTCTCCTTGCGTCGCCGAGATCGCCGGGCCTCGCTGCTCCTGCCGGGGCGGCGCCGGCGACTTCAGTTCACTTCTACTCTCTCTCTCTCTCTCTCTCTCTCTCTCTCTCCCCGCACACTGCTTCGACGTTGATGGGAGGGGAGAGAAGGAAAGTCGTGCTGGGACTGGGACCCGCACGTCGGAGAGAGTGGGGAGTCTGACTTGGCAGGCTCTGATTGGTCGCAGCACGTCACGGAGAACTAGTGTAGTCATAACTCCGCGTGAAGGTGGGTCAGCCTGAGAAACGTGACGTCGCTGCAGAGCGGTATTATTATATAGGGCGGCCCATGAGCCATGAGACCATGATGTGTAGGGCCTGCTCGTTAGAGATTGTGCTCCTGGTTTTCAGTTTTTTATTTTTATTCTTTTCTAGCAATATAATTTTTTAGATTTTTTTTGTCTTTTTCATTATTTGTGATGACAAACTTTTTTAAAAATTAATTACGCTGAAAAAAGCTATCAACAGTTACAATACATTTTCAGCTGCTACAGTGCAAAATAAACCATAAGCCAAAGCTTTTAAGCTCAAATAAGCACCATCCTAGCAAAGTTCACATATAGAGGACCGTGTCGGCATATGTCCCAGGCATGCAGATCAAATATCCCAACAATATAGGAAGGTAGGACCTTTGCTCGGTTGGTACGCTTTGCAATTATGCGAGCTGGCTCACTTTATACACGGGTGTGCATTCAATGAGAAAATATATGTCCATGATCTGTGAGGTACTGAATAAATCTATAATTTATCAAGCGACGTCTACTTTAATCCTAGCGTGTGTTTCAGTAGAACGTATACGCGTATGTGGTGAGTGTAGTGCCCGCATTTTATTGTAATCCAAAATATAGGAAGAGTGTAGACCTATCAATGATCGAGTTGCCAAACTTACGTAATAATATGAGAAAAATAGCTAAAATCCTTAGGAGAGAATAGGGATTCTCTTTTTATTGTTATGAACTGGTTCCAAGGTGCCTTCAACAAGGCAGAACACTAGCCATAATTACACTGAATTGAATAAGATAAATCAATTTGCGAGTGAATTGAATTGTCTTGTATCGTCCAGTCTTAAATACTAATGAAGAGACACCTGCCTATCCCCTGACTATCCGTCAGGGAAGACGCCTTATGGAACCAACGCGTCTGGTCGGAGAGACAGTTATTGTCAGAGAGAGAACACACGATCGTCGGTTGCTGTCAGTGGGAGATGAATATGGACAATAACCGCGTGACTGTTGTTGTCAGAGACTCATAGATGAAACATCGTGTTTTTTAGAGTGAATAAGGCACGTGTTCCATCTATCATACGGAAGGAATATTCTGGAATTAGATCCATGGACCATTTTATAAACTTTTCGAGTAGGCATCCGGTTGAACAACATGCACAGTGTTTCTTCGACCAGATACTCGAGGTACAAACTCCAGAGATTTACGACCACAAAGGTATTATACATTAAAGCCGTATTTAAGGATTTATTAATCCTCATCAAGACCGACCCTAGTTGTATTTATATCGGTATGAAAAGTTAGTTACACACTTACATTCCGCCTTTTACAGAAAAGGGCCTTCTATAAAATAAAAATTACAAACAAATCCTTTCAACTTTCTAAAGAACCGATGTGTAGAACGCCTGACGGGCTCGTCGAAGCTGTTCCACTACTCACGGTGGGGCTCTGCTGCAGCAAGAATGATGCCCTTGAGGATTGGCTTTCCTTACTCCGCATAATGGAGATGGAGTTTGAGACTTGTTACTTCCTTCCCCAGCTCCATCGGCGACCAAAGATAGAGCTCATCGGAGAATATGGTTGCAAGGCCACGACGTAAGTGTGTATGGACGGTGGATTCTGATTTGGCTGGTGGCGTAGCCAACAGAGGACCACCAGAGCACCGTCCTTGGCTAGAGATGGGGTGGCTTCGCCATGACAGGACCGCCGGTGCATTGCCTCTTGCTTGGGCCTCCATAAGAGGAGGATGACTTCAATGAGGAGTATGGTGGTTCAATCCACACTCCATCATACAAGTAAGAAACTTTTCATCCCTTCGGACGCCAAATTTGGGGTGAAATCGATGAGGGTGAATGGGGATTCAAAGAGAGGAGAAATAAGAGTTTTGAAGCATGGGGGAGAGGACCCCGGTAGCCCCTAGCACCTCTGTAGGGACTATGGAATGCGGTAAGATTTTTAGTACTTCCTCTAGAGATTCCCGTGCAGGTACATATCGATCAGGAGGAGGAGGCGGCAAAGCATCGGAGACATATCAAGCTATCTCAACAGTGATAGCGTCATTTTCGAACAAGAGTTGAACATCCTCTTGTGGTGGCAAACCCAGAAAGTAACATACCGAGTGCTATCTATATTAGCATGAGATGTGTTGACTGTTCATATCTCTACGGTCTCCTCAGAGTCAACCTTCAGTCTATCTGGAAGAATAATCGAGGTGCGGCAAATAAGTCTCTTGGACGAGATGGTCGAAATCCTTCTGACCATCAAAGACTGAGAACAAGCTGAATAAAGACTTCAATATAATGCAGAGAATAGATATTTAGAAGAATCTTTTGAAAAAATTGTATCTAGATAGAAATGAATAGGATTTTTAATATTTTTCAGATTTAGTCACTAGTGAGTTTTATAGGTTGTACTCTTTTTTCTTTACCAAGGTTTTCTCAAGTTAAATTTTTACTTGGTAAAGTTTTTAACGTGACAGTCATTCCATGTAATTTAACAAGTTAATAAAGCTCATTTTGTCATTGAAAATAATTATCTTAATGATTAACATTGTCTACAATTTTTTTTATAATTTTCTACAATTTTCTATAATTTTCTGAATTTTTGTTTCTTTTTCTTGGCTTAACGAGCCAACCGTACCAGCACGGCCCATTTAGCCCTTACCGTGCCTGTGCCGGCACGACACGATCGTGGGTCGTGCCTGGTTTCACACTGCGGCCTCGTGGGTAGGCATGACATGGCCTGTTTATTTGCCGGGCCTAACGGGTCATGCTTGAACCGTGTCGTGCCGAGTGGACAGGTATACTTTCTTATAACTGGTGAAATGCATGCCACTTGACAAGTCCCCTATGATGTGGGTACGTTTATGCCTTACGTTTTTTAGTTAAAAATATTATTTAACTGGAAAAAAGTATTAAGCCGTATTAAAAATTATTAGATGAATTTATTTCTTAATTCATTGCCTTCTATTGATGAGAATAGTATACTATTTCATGTGAATTCTTTATGCATTCTCAGGATTGAATGAGGTGAAGACTTTAAAACCATAAGAAAGGAGAGAGGAAGAAACCAACCAACCATCTAGTTCATGCAGTCAACAGCCAAAGCAAGGTCCAAGAGAGAACAAGCCACTGCACATGAAGTTATGCGCCTAGAGACAAAGGGCCTGCACACCAGTTGGACCGAAATCAATTAGCCATGTAATGTCCATTAGTAAAACATTTTGTTAATTAAGCCTAATGTATACAATGTTCACGTATGGAGACGAGCAGCTGCTCTGTATATATACGCGTCACAATCACGCACGGACAGAGACCATGACGAGATATGGGATGACTAGATAATGGGATTAAGAGTTTTTGCTTGTTTTTGAGTTCTGGTTAGCTAAACAAATTTAATAGAAAAATTAATGAGTTCTTGCAAATTGAGATCGTTCAACCTTTCCGCTGAAAATTAGAAGCGTGATAGAGCTTTCGTTTGGTGGTTGTAAAGTCTAGCATTAGCAACAGAGGATCGCTATGATTCAAGAGAGAGTACGTGAGTATTCAATCTTACGTCGAGAAGATCAGACGACCCCGTATCGTCTATGCTACTAAAACTGAATTTATCTTTTGGGTAGCAGGATCACCTAGCTTTTAATTGGAAGCTAATACCATGTTAGCCCCGTATCGTAGCCATTTCCTTCGTCATCCGCTTAGCTCCGTCAATTAATCTTGGCCTGGTCCCTCTCCCGAAGAAGCTCTCGCAGTCGCCACAGCTTGTGCTCATGCTGTTACTGCTCCATTTGAAGCGCGGAATTTCTACGGAAGTTGAATTATTTTCTGTAAAATTTCTATGAAAACACTGTATTTTTATCACCAACTTAGTAGATTCAGAATTTTGGACTGCTGTTTTCCAATCCAACAGTAAAGAAAGACATGGAGTGAATTCTTTTGGGCTTATAACTGAGCTTTCTACAGTAATTAACTTTCAAACGGAGTGCCTTTTCAATACAAGGTCTATAAACGGAGTGAATTCTAGTAAACACTGTCCCGACTTCATCTATATCGGCTAAAATCGCACACGAGTGTCTTTCTCCGCACTTTCTCGTATGAACAGACATAATTTAAAAATTTAAGCTAAAAGACACAACCCAAATCAACCCACACCCAATGTTACAATTGGCTCCGCTTATTTCGGCTTGAGTTTCTGGCTTCTGTTTTATCTTTCACTATTCCTAAATTTCATCTTTTTCTAACTACTTAGCTTTTTTAGCTGGTTCTTTTTTCCATATTTGTTTGCGTTGCCGTAATAGGCTAACCTGTTTTTTCTATTTTTTAAATTTTTTAAAATTTAGTTACGCCAAATAAGTCACTATCAGCTACTGTATAATCTTAACCGGTTATAGTACAATTTCAGCTATAAACCATATTATTTCAACGCAACCGAGCGGCACCATTGTTTTCCGATCAAACAGTGCCGCCATGTGGGCCCGATGTGCGGCCCAGACCACCAGCAGAAAAAAAATCTAAAGGCAAAACAGTAGCAGGCAGCCACGGGCTCCCGCACGGCACGAATCAGGAGGAGACTCACGGGGCGCGACGCGTAGCGGATCAGCCCCCCCCCCCCCCCGGGTTTTTGAATCCTCCCCCACCATTGGAGGAGGCTCCGGGGCCCACCCGCCAGCCACACCTCGCACCAACAAAACCCTAGCGCACCACCCGCCGGGCCCAAAACCCTAACCACCCCCGCCCCTATTAAAAGCCTCCGTCCCAAGGATTAACCCACCGCGCCCGCCCGCCCGCCCGCCCGCATCTCTGCCCCCTTCCTCCACTCCTCGCGCACGGCCAAGAGGTAGGGTTCGCCTCCTCCCTAGGGTTTCGAGCTCAGACCTGGCCGTTTCTGCCTCAGAATCCTCGTTTCTCGCCCAGAAGTTTGGGGTTTTCACCGTCTTCTTTTCGTTCTTTAATCGTTTGTTGCAGAGATGGCGGCGGCGGCGGTGGTGCGTGGGACCGAGAGGATAGCTGCTGCGGCGGCCGTGGTCGCCGTCGCTGCTGCCGCCCAGAGGTGGTTGGCTCTGCTCGCTCTCGCGGTGAGTGGCTTTACCGTCCATTATGTCCTGTGTCTTTGTATTGTTGATGTCTGATTGCTGGATTGGGCGATATGCTTATTCACCGGGATAACCTTGCGATTTTGCTACTAGTGGCGCTAATTCTTGATGAAACATGGCGTATTTTGTGTTTCTCAAGTGTTTGACTGCAAATTCTTAAAGTAAATTAAGTTTGCAGATCTGGATATATTAACTCATGCCCTCTGTTCTGTACACGATTTGGTAATTTGTCATGGGAAAACTTTGGCGTTCTCTTGCCCGGGTTAGTACTAGCAAATAGATCTAAGCAGCAGATCTGAGTGGTTGAATTGGGTTAGTTTTGGTTGAAGGTGCACAGATAGGAAAGTACAATGGGAAACAGAGCAGAAACATTACATAGTGGATATACCAGTTATAGAATATGATAAACGGAAAATTTTGGCACCTGGACACACATTTGACCCACTGACAGACAACACCATTCGTGGCTTATCACAGAGGGGCAAATGCTAGTTTCCAAGTGACATCGGGGACGCCGGATGCTAGAGCAGTCATATCCTGTGAATAGCTACTGTAATTCTGAAAACAAGTATACTAGGCTGTATTTTCTTATAATCACTGCTAGGTGGGTGACTGAGCGAATACTAGTTACCATTTTAAAGAACATGTCTGTAAGTGACATTTGTCATGTGACTGTTGTTGTATGCACCAGTTGATGATGCTAGAGAATGTATTTGAACAGCATAAAGATAAGATGCTTAAACTAAGCTATGATGATCATTCGAATGATTTGGAACCAATTATTCAATGTGCGTTTCTTCTCGGAACTAATTATTCATTGTGTGTTTCTTCTCAAAATATCCAATGCGTTTAGTCCTGACTTTGTACGGTAAAGTACGTTGTGTTTTGAGTTGTGTCTTATCAAGCTCCATATTTGAGGAAAGTATAGGCTGGAACTCTCAAGAAGCAGCTTATTAGGGAAGTCCCCAAAGCCAATTTAGGGGGTGTTTGGGACTGCTCCACTCCACGTTTTTCAGCTCCGCTCTATGTTTTTTAGCCAAACAGGTTCAGCTCCACGCACTCTGTTCGAGGAGAAAAAGGTGGAGTTGTGAGAGCACCTAAAGGGGTGCTCCACAAACTCTAGGTTTTTTGTGGAGCTGCTCCACGGTAGAATTCGTGGAGCAGAGTTTGTGGAGCAGTCCCAAACACCCCCTTAGTTGGAACTTCTATGGTGTGGGTCCAGAACAAAATGTGATATCTATGTCGAAATAATAAATTGTGGTTATGTAATTGTTCTTTCCATTGCTCCCCACTTGCTTTACTTTTGGATTACTTATTGATCTACATAACATTAAATTAATTCTTGATTATGGCTGAATAAGTTTATATAGATATTTTCTTATTGAATCGTCTGAGATCTTTCCATTTATTTGATGTGATGTGATGGGGAAATGCTTTCTTTATCTGTTATTCTTTTCCTGTTTCCCTTTGCTGATGCAACCATAATCTTTCTTAGATGGAAGCTGTAAACGGTGGAGCAGATATATTTAGTGACGACCAGCAAGCAATTTACAAGTAAATTCCTTAGCTCATTTTGTAAGGTTTTCCCTGTCATTTATGGCTCTATATTGCTGACTGGTTTGTTGTTGCAATATTTAAAGGCAATTTGGCAGAATCAAATCTGAAACTCTTCCTGAGAACAAGGATGCTGGCGGGTCAGATGATGATGATGACGAAGACGATGAAGATGAGGATGATGAGGGTGGTGATGATGACGATGCTGAGGAGGATTTCTCGGGGGATGAAGGGGGTGAGGATGATGAAGATGATGATGACCCTGAGGCAAATGGTGGAGGAGGGAGCGATGATGACGATGATGACGATGACGATGGTGGTGATGAAGATGGCGAAGAAGATGACGAGGAGGAGGATGACGAGGAGGATGACGACGACGACGAGGACCAGCCGCCTTCCAAGAAGAAGAAATGATCTAGCTTCCTGCATCCACCTCAGCTTGTTTCAGTCTGTTAGTTGTGTTGTTTAGATGATGGAACAGGTTTGGGACCTATGTAGCTTGTGGCTTGGGTTGTTGGGTATCATAGAGTAGGAAAACATTGACCTCTGATGTCAAGTTGTTATCTTGTGTTTGCCCCTTTGTCCATGTAGTCGTTAAATGCTATGTTGTGCTATTGGAGCTGTGATTCTGTTATGCATTCAATGTAATTCTTGTCACTCAAGCCTAGCCGTCCATTGTATTGCTGGCATGCCGATACTGCAAACGTCATGTGATGTGCTTCAAGCCTCTAGTTGGCTTTTGGATTCTGTTGTCCAAATCCATGATGGTTTATGCAGATGGTGTGGTTAAACAAGAATAAAAGGTCGAAGTATAAATCAACGATATCAAAATACGATTATATGGTGGCTGTGGCAATCTTCGACAAAAATGAATACTATCTTTGTTAGCCAAGGATGTATACTGTTCTACAAGCTTAGGGGGCAATCGTATTGGCTTTTGTTGTTGGTTTTTTTTGCTAAAAATAAATAATAACTGCTGAAGGAAGTGACTTTTAGAATAAAAGGACAAATGATGAAAAAAGTAAGAAAGATATATATGTATGACGGAAACAAGAGGAGTAAGATACGGATGCAACCATGACCCTATGCATTATCATCGTAGCGAAACAGTAGTAAGAAGAGTGAAAAAATTGCTTCGAGAAGTTGATTATTGTATTAGCTTTTCTAAACAGAAAACAGAAGCAGAATTCAATACGAACAGAATCTACGGGCATATTCTTTCAACCTTTAAAAGTTGTTTTTGGTTTTTCTATAATAACTAACTTTCAAATGAAGTATCTTTTTAAGTCAGTGTCTACAAGTTAACTGTAGTACACACTGTAGTAACTTTATTTATATCGATCAAAACCTTATGTGTATTTCTGTTACTCTATACTCCTTTTCATAAATAATCTAAAAATTATAAACTATAATCAAAAGTCATAAATTGAAAAAAAGGTACAAGATCAACGTCTCATATAACTATTTTAGAACGGGACATTACACATTACCGCTAAGTCCAAACACAACTCCCCATAATGGAAAGGGAGATTGGAGGATTTACCTCATACATAAACATGGAATTTGATGATTTGCCCCATTTGTCTCATTGACATGTCATAAATATGGAATTTGATGATTTGCCCCATTTGTCTCATTGACATGTCCACATGTCAATGAGACAGCATGGGGCAAATCATCAAATACAATGAAAGATATGGCAAAAAATCAATTATTCCTAATGGAAAACGGTGACAAGACACTTCCATTCCAAAATCGTGTCAGAACGTGAAAGGAAGAAATCACTACAGAAAAGCATATGGAGTACAATTAGAGATGAGAAACGATAATGGATAATATATTTTATTCAATATTTATATATGAGAAAAATGTGAATGTGCTAAGTAAAATTCGTATTAGAAAATATTTATATTCGTATTTGAGAATATTTGTATCCGTATTTGAGAATATTCGTATTCGTATTTGAGAATATTTGTATTCATATTTGAGACTATTCGATTCGTATTCGATCCATTTCCTATACATATCGACCGGTCAACCCAGCCCAGTGACTGGTAAGGTATTTGGCCAGTTACTGGAAATCCTAGAAAAAATCCGAACAAATTTTGTGATTTGAAATTTGAATTTAGACGGTTTAAAACTGGTAACCGTATCCATAACTGACCAAAACTGATTAAATTTATATCTTCTATTTTTTAATTCTTTATTTTTTACCGTGTGTTTTATAATAAAAGATACTAGAGCACCACGTCAAGTCCCAATCCGCTGGCCGGGGAAAGCATTCCGGACTCTCGGGGCGGCACGTACGGCGGCACCTGTGCCGCACGCATAGGCGATTTCTCAAAGCACAGTTGATTCGAGAATAAAATAACTCCTAGCGCGTGTTTCTTCCTCGAATCCGAGCCGGGCTTGTCGCCGTCTCCGAGTCGGTCCCTCGGTTCCAGCGATAAAAGGCGCAGGTAGGGGCGGAATTGAGCCCATGGCAACATAGGTTCTAGTCCGAGGTGTGAAAAAAATTACAGTGTATAGCCCAGGTATATGTAGTCTAGCCCGAGATAATATTATTAGCATTCAGCCCAGGTAGCCCAAACCCATAGTATTTCGCCAGCCCGTCAGCCTATTGCTTCTCCGCGCCGGCGGCCCATCACGCGCTCGGCCCATCGCTTCATGGCTCGCACAAGGCCTCGCCCTCGCCTCAGTCGCTTGCACTGTGCTGCTCACTCTCCTCAGAACCCTAACCCCAAAGCGCCGCAATCCGCAGAGAAGGCGAAGCGCCCCGGCTCGCCGATGCCGCCGCTCGTCGCCTCGTCCCGGCACCGCCCCTCTTCCCGGCCCGCCCCGCCTCCCGGTGCCGCCCATCTTCGGATCTTCCCAGCCCGCCTCGCCTCCTGCGCGCCCCTCCTCGTGCCACCCCTTCCGGCGCACGCCTCCTCATCGCGCTTCCCCTTCGGCCCTTCCTGCGTGGCTGCGTCTCCCCCTCCTGGGCAGCACCGATGATTAACAATTTTGCACCGAAGGTTTTGCCTAGACTTGAAGTCTTGAACTTTAATATGTTTCGTTACACATACAAAGAACTGAAGCTATACACAAAGTTTTCCTCACTGAGTCATTGGCATGCTGCATGCACTTGAGTATCTTTTGCTGCTTGTTTATTGTTTCCCGATAGCTGAATACTTGTTTTTCTAAATTATAAGTGAATGGTATGATTGGATTTGGACAGCTCAACACCTCAACGGCATGATGGAAGTAGGGCTCTCAGCTAACACAACAGAGTGATATATGAACTGTCTGAAGCTCAGATGGTAGGAATTATTGATGAAATCCGAATGCCCTTGGATGACGTTTCATTTCATCCAATCATGGTGGATACAAAGACACATTCCAAGCCAACTATTCCCTCAGAAGCACAAAAAAGAAATGGAAGGTTTGCCCCTTTGTCATTGCTCTACTAACCATTAAAAGTGAGGGGGCTGGCAAATTACGGCATGCTCTGTTAGCGACACTGGCAAGTAATAAGTTAAGCTCAGAGTCAATTGTATGTTCTCTAGACTAATGATTCCTTTCAAGTGGACTTTTGCTTTGATATGAAATTGAATGAAGTTGAAATGATGTTCCATTGGTCTGTTAAGAGTGCCTGTTGCCCAATCAGAACCTCCATTACAAAGGAAAAAATGATTTGCTGCTAGATTGTACTTAAGACTTTCTTGAGATAAATTTATCTAATACCTAGATATGTAAAGATATCTGAGGATCCAATTGTCGCTGACTCTTTTAAGGAATCAACTCTAGGGTCAAACTCAAAAATTCAGTATATGAAATAGAATGATGCTTAAATTGCTCCAATTTGATTGTACCTGGGCAAGTGCACTCTTCAGGAAATATTGTAGCACATGCATTCTGCCATTCCCTCTGTATTGCCCCATTGAAAGATGCATTTTATACTCCTTTCATGTGAAGTTCTTGATGAGGTAAATTGGTGAGTATTACTATTTAGAAACAAATTCAGATAAGTATAATCCGTAGTTGTCTACAATTTCTAGTGTTTTGTCTCACATTATGATGATACCAGGCTAGCAGCTATGAAGGCTGTGTGATATCTGGCTGATTTTTTTGTGGCAGGCTACAGCTGATGCGTTACAACTTACAAGTACTTATCGGACAATTTGATTACTGAGAAATTCCCTGTAGAGAACTTCTTTGGCTATTTTGACTTAGACCCCAACTACTTGTTATCAGACAATGTCGAGTGGTACATTAGCTCATTGGGATTCAGTGTAAAGGTACCATGTGCTTATATCTCATTTTTAAGCTTTGATTTTCGTTACTGTTCAAGTATTTTACTATAAATTGACGTTAGTTAAGAGTCTAGAGTTTAGCCTGAGGCGTAACCAAATTCTGGATCCGCCACTAGACGCAGGGATACAGCAGAGCGAGACGCAAGCCAAAAATTTTCGCCCCGGTCGAAGCGCCTGGAGATCCAGAGAAAAGCCTCGGCATGTAGAGCGAGACAGCAGCCAGTCTCTCTTGCTCGGTCGGCGCGCGGAGAGAGCAGCGCCGGTTTCCCCTTCAGTCCCGGTGAATAGCGCCGCCTACAGATTGATCTTCCTCTCCTCGGTCCAAGTGACGAAAAGAAAAAGGGACGGCAACCGAGGCAAGCTAGTTACTGTCCTTGGGTCCATGTGAAGTCACATATCGGAGGCTTTTCTAATCTAACCAGCGCCAGCGGCCGTGTCATGGTGAAAGGCCAGACGTACGCCTGCGACGGTGCGTCCAGAAACACAAATCCGAGGAGAGCCTCCGTACACGAGGAAGTTTTACCAAGATTTCAGCACCCTTATCTCAACTATTTCGACTTGTTTGAACTCTGTTTTATGACTCGATTTCATATTAAGATTCGACTTATGCTAACTCAGCAAATATTTTGATGCTAGGTTCGTCAACACTATTGCCTGCGCTAACTTTATCGACGATCTTCTGTCTGAGTCGATCGTTATCTTCCATGAAACTGTGTTGTCAGCTCTGCATGTTTTTTTGTTATAGGTGAAAGTCGTTTCAATTCAGACCGTTGTGTTTATTATTGACCGTATCCATGAGTGATTAATCATTGACGCTTTATTCGACAATCCGTCGTCTCCTATAGGTTACTGTGGCAAAATCTGCATATGAGGAGTCAAGGCAGAATTGCAATTTTTTTTAACACAACTTGGATTACACTTGATTGAGGAGACTTTAAAGAAAAAACAATGTCAGTCGTAGGAATAATTGAATTTGTTGTTTTAATCACCGTTTGGATATATTGCAATTGGGATCGTTTACACGACCATTATGAGATTTTGGCAACATTCAATTATCAGGAATGTGACAACAGCTAGCATGATGCTCTTTGGAATTTTGTTGTTTAAAAGCGAAGGTTTTTTACTCCAATTCCAGCTCGAGGTGAATGATTTTAAGTGCAAAAAGGAATTTGTTTTTGCATGGATACCACAATGTTTATTCGATTGTCATAACTCAATATGAGAGGTCTATTGTAGTTTATACTCCATTGACGACACGAGAGTTCTTTTCATCCAAATAATTTTACATATCAATTTTAACTATCATAAAATTCAATTATTTTTGAAGCGGCAGTTTGACGTACGGGCAAGTTGTTTTTTCAATATTTCTTTATGTTTATGTTTAAGGTGGAGCATATCAAATTTCATGATATGAGTTTTTCGCTATCTATCCAACGCCACGTGATATTTTGGTTTATGCCATTTGATAATTAAGCATTTATTTTATGAGACCGGTTGCACAAACTCATATTTTTGTTGGGGTTATCAATTATTGAAGACCCAAATTTATTGTTTGCTTTGTCGAAAGATGTGTGTTTAAATCTACTGATGGTTTACTCAATTTTACTTCGCAGGATGCATTTGGCCGATATAAATGAAGTCGCTACAGTGTGTACTAAATCAATTTATAGATTCCGTTTTAAAAAAACACTCCATTTAAAAGATAGTTACCAAAAAAACTGAAAAATAGCTTCTACAAGTCAAAAGGAGGCGGCCCAAAATGTTACCCCGCACCAGCCGTAGCCTGTGATAGCTCGAAAGATAACTACTCGTACATGCAGAACAAGAGATGTAAGTAAAAACAAAACTGAGTATCTTTCCGTTTCGTTTACTGTAGGTCATGAACCCATATCCACTGTAGCTTGTAAGGGAGCACACGATCACGCAATCCATCATATACGTCCGTGAGCTCTGCTGATTTTCCATCATAGAAGCTGCAGCACATTGCAATTCCTCAAGACTGTCGACGACCGGAGTCCGTGGGCCGCGCTGGAAATTGCTGAGCAGGTCATGTGTTAGTGTTAGCAACCACCCCTTGATCAGAGAGAGGTACGGATGGCCTCCAAGTAGTTCCGTCAGGACCGTCCATGAGGGCAATTCCAACAGCGGCCAGTTCTCTTCTTATCTCATCAGACTTCTCGTACTGTTTCGCCTTCCTTGCTGAAGTCCTTTCTTCAATCTTCTGCAGCACTTGCTCCTCAGTGATGGAAGCTCTTAGTAGTGCTTTTTCCCGCAGCTGTTGCAGAGCCTGATAAGCGAAGCTTGTTAGTAGCAAATTACAGGGAAAGAGGATCATTCTCAATCTTTATCCCAGTCATAATACTGCAGAGCCTGTGAACTTATTGAGAAGTGACAAAGCTATACTTGCATTATCTGTTCATAACTTGTACTGTCATTGTCATATATATGACTTCAGCATTTGTAACAGTGATCACTAATGGAAGTTTTTTTCCTTGTTCCCTTTAATTTATTAAGGAAATAAAAAGTTCTGAAGTTAATTGCTTGTCCTGAGCTATCCAACTAAGCCTTTGCATCGTCAACTGTGAATAGGTTGAAAGGTGGACCTCAAGATGCCTCTATGGCCTTTTAGGATCTACAATGACCAACATGAAGTACAACAGTGTTGAACATGATAACTAAAAATACATGGGACTGGGAGAGATTATAAATTTATAACAGTGATCCTCTAGAGGAGGAGAAACAAAGTTTGTTATGTGGCCGAACAAGCAGTACACTAGCCAACAATGTATTTTTCAAACATATTCGACGGTTAATATAGCACTGCACTCACCTCATAGTAACTTGAAGGCATCAACCCTAGAACAGAAAGAACTGTTCTTATTTTCTCTTCCAAGGCAGAAAGTGATTCCAACCGTTTTTCCTGCTTCTTTCCCTGACCAAACATCAGAGAAAGGTCAAAACAAGTTGGTAGGATTTTACCTTTTGCACAAGAACAGTACAATTCACACACTATCTCAATAGCAAATACCATTAAACTGTATCTCCCAGTTCCCCACAAGTTTATCATTCAATTTACCTTACGAGTGTGCAATAGATCATTCATAACTTTTGATGGCTCAGAAATAGCAGCCAATGCCACTGAAGTATGAAGATCATCAGACATTGAAGTTTCAAATTCATCATGAAGTTTCTCAATGCAATTTGTAGTAGTAGCAGGCAATGAATCTCCAGTGTTGCTTTGGTGCTGCTGACAACTTTCTTCACAATCCAATAATGTCTGTAAATAGGAAATAATCCACATAAGCCCTTTGATTAGAAGTAATGGCATTGAAATCTCCCCTAATGGAACAACAAGAACAGCAAAATGTCACTCAGCGCCACCACTAGTCAAAAGTTCTGATTGGTCAGGCAGGCAAAGCAACCTCCCAGTCTCAAGGCATGAATCAGAAGCTATCTGTTGCTGGCTTTTGTAAACAAACTAACTTCGGCCAGAGACTGCGAGGGAGCAATCTAGCCATGTGACACCAAGTATGCAGCTAATGCTGTAGTCCCATCTAAACCTACACTATCAAGTGACACCGTTTGGGAGGAACAAGACCATCACTTAAAAAACAACTCCAGATTTTGGGCTAATATGTGCGCAATTTTTAAATCAGCTAGGATAAAACAAGTAGTTTGATATAAAAAGAGACGGTTCAATTTATGGGGCGTTCGTATTGACTTTTGCTGATGGCTTTTGGCTGAAAATAAATAGTAGTGATTGAACGAAATGTCTTTTAAAAGGAAGAAAATATACGTGCATGTGACGAGTGAGGGGAATAGGGTGGGTAATGCATCCATGACCCTTTGCTTTATCCCCAGAGCGACACAGTAGTGAGAGGAGTGGAGAAGCCACTTCAAGAAGCTGAGCGTTCATATTGGTTTTTGGCTTTTCTTAGCAGAAGCCATAAAAAAAATCAATACAAACAGGCCCTAAGGCAAACCAGCAGTTATTTGGACTAAGGCAGCCTAGGCCAGGTAAAGTTTGAGATAGCCAGTTCTATGAGGGGGAAAACAACAAGATCCAGCAGTTTTCCCATAGGCTAATCCAGGTTGAGCATTGAGTATTCCCACATGTTGAATCATGCTACCAGATCATTTTGAAGAATGCAATGTTTGCATTAAAAAAAAAGACAAAAACATAGTGCATCTATTTAATTTGTGAATTCACTAAATTTGCCTCTAGATCTGTAAGAACCTTGGCTTAAGAACAATGACTGAATTTTTTCTCCTTTTTTTGGCAGCAAACAACTCAACCAACGTTACTACTATTCATGCATGGCAATTTAAGGTTCACTGGTATTACTTCTTTCAGTAGCATGGTCACTATCGGAATATGTATTCCCACATGCTTGTAATAAGACAAGCCAAAATATAAAGGCCTGATTAATAGTTAAATAACCTTCAACAAACATGTTCATTCTGCGTTTCCTCCTGATATCCACCAGCCACCATACAATTCAGAAAAAGCATTACTCCAAACTGGCTCGATGTTGATCAAACATCATTGTTTCCACTACCCGAACCTTCATCCCAGTTACCCACCCCTTTGCTTTTTCAAAAATATGGCATAGCAATATAGCATGTGTAAACTGATACTACACAAGAAAGCAGTTCATGTGAACAAAGCTGTAGCAGAATATAGCACTAGCATGAACATATAAGGTTAGAATCAGAATATACCTGATAAGTGTAGTACAATCTATCTGATGCAACATTAAGCTGTTCTATTGTGTAGTTGATCGGGGACCTGTAGTGTGTACCAAGTAAGAACATCCTCAAAGCAAGCGGGTGGTACAGCTCTATAACCTGAGAAAATTGGTGATCTTTGAGAAAGCAGTAGTACAGTTACTAGGAAAAGAAAGTAATCAACTAATCATGTCTTTACCTTGCGTATAGTGACAAAGTTACCGAGCGATTTAGACATTTTCTGGCTATTTACATTGACAAAACCATTGTGTATCCAGTAATTTATACTGCTGTCACAGCATGCTGCACGGCTCTGTGCGATTTCATTCTCATGGTGTGGAAAGATTAGGTCCTCCCCACCACCGTGTATGTCAAAACAATGGCCCAAGTAATGTGCACTCATGGCACTGCATTCTATGTGCCATCCTGGCCTTCCAGGGCCCCAAGGGCTATCCCACCATGGCTCCCCATCTTTTGCAGCCTACAGTTAACATAGAATCAACTATGTTGATGCTGAACTAATCGCATGTCAAAATAATCACTTCTGAGAGCAGAACACATAAAAAACTACATATTGGGAATTGTGACGTCTATTACCTTCCATAGAGCAAAATCAGCTGGGTTTTTCTTCCTCTCATCAACTGCAACCCTTTCACCAGCTCTATTATCATCTAGCTTTCGACCAGACAACTCCCCATACTCAGAAAAATTGTCAACAGAGAAATAGACATCCCCACCCACCACATATGCGCAACCATTATCAAGGATCTGTTCCAAGAAAATTAGCATAAAAAAAAAGAAATTCAAGCTGTGCACTGAATAAAACCACTAAATCAAAAGAGCAAGACTTGATTATGACTATGTTTGCACTTCAAAGTTTTGCTGTAGGTCTATGTAATTAGGTATGCAGCTAAAACAAATAAAACTGTAAACATTTGTCATTTATTCTTGATTTGTAGGTAAAAATAGTATTCAAGCACCAAAAAATCATATCAACAGTGAAAATACCACACAGCAAGAGCACAAACACAAATGTTGTCCATGTGCACAACTTCATATGTCTAATATATCAGATCCAACATTGTCATATTCACATGGACAGAACTTAGTGCGACTTTGTTACTTTTTTTAATGAAAATGAAGAGGATTTGAGTTCTTCGAATGGGATAGCAAATGATCAAGTTGCCATTGCTAACAACCTCTCTCTGATACTGGATATTCTTTGTACATGAAAGATATTCTTTGTGCATTGACAACCAGATGAAAGCAACACATTATCATGCTAACAAATGCATGACGAAACTTTTCTTTCTCGATTAGAATGTGTCAAAACAAGGAACTGTCACCCAAATGTGAGATCAAACCCATCTAATGAGTCTATTAAAGAAATTATTTCTTTTACAAGAGATCAACACAAAGGAACTGCATAATTATAAAATTAAGTACCGCACAGAAAACACCAAAGAGCTATACTGCAAGTATACCTTACCTGTTTAATCATGTTTATAATCTGATCAATGTGATCGGACACACGGGGCTCCACAGATGGTGGTAAACATTGAAGATGAGCCATGTCTGACAGGAAATCATCAGAGTACCTTTTGCTTAAGCTCAAAGGATCTTCCCCCAATTGATTAGCTCTTGCAATAATCTACAGAATTCCAGAAGTGCAACTCAGGTTTCCTGTGCAGATTAGCAATTGGCATTTAAATTTTCTTTCTATTTTTCCATGCAAAATAGCTTAATACAATTTAAGCAGCAAATACAACACAATGAACTTGGAGTTAGCTATTTAAATTCAGGGATAAGTCTGAAACAAACATGACATCAGATCATATTGCATGAGCATTCAAAGAAGATCTTTGCCTTCGCTACTTCAATTCAGGTGTCAACAAAACATTTTTCACCATAGTAAAAGTATAACTTATCACTTGTCACAACTTCTAAATAGGGAGGATGCAAGGAAAGAAAAGAACAACTACAGGCATAAGGGGGTGGATATCGAGCCAACTGCTCGTCTTATCGAGCTTTTTCTAAAATTGTCATATTTTGATTTAATATCATTTTACGGATAATTTAAAAGTATTTTTAGAAACGAGCTAACGAGCCGAGCCGAGCCGAGCTTGAGCAAAATTCAAATTCATTTGAAATCAACTCATTTTAATGTTTAACCAATTAACAAGTATAATTGAAGCAATTTTGAACCGAGCCAACGAGCCCACTAACGAGCTTTTTTTCCACCCCTTCATGCAAGGGAAGAAAAGAACAACTACAAGCATAAGTTATAATATTATAATTCATTATTAAAATTAGTTTATCAGAAATCGAGAACCCACCAACACTTATTTGCAAATAAATTTAACCCACCAATCACCTTATCATCAACGTCGGTAAAGTTCCGAACATAGTGTACTTCGTAATCCAAATAGTGCAAATACCTGCCATAAGTGCATGCCATAATACCAGAGATAAGCATATGCCGTACTTCCTACCAGGAACAACATAATGGAATAAAATAAGACAGTACTAAATGTTCTAACTTCTAAGGTGACATTACATGCGTATTCTTTTAGAAAACCAAACCATTGATATGTTCAGTTAAATTTTACTTGCAGATCCAAGTTTACGAAGAACTGAACCATATAGCACAATCTACTGCAGTAATGTCCCAAACTGAGCTAGTAAAAATACAAAGGCGTTGCTGTATATCAACAAATAACAACCAAATAATATCTTACAATGTGAATGTACAATGTTCAATTTTAACTTTGCATTTACAGCTACAAACATGTTTCCATCGTTTTCTCCATATAAAATGTTGCTATTTAGGCCCCTGTAAGTTTATAGCACTTTAATAGAACTAATATAACGCCGCCACCGAGTAAATTAGCTACAAAGTTATATCTCTGGACGTGGCAAACTTACGAGGGGAGTTAAGAGACCGAATCTGAAGCCCTAATGGACGAACCTGAAGAGGACGTCGAAAGCGACGTAGGCGCGCGCGTGGCCGATGTGGCTGTCGTCGTAGGGCGTGACGCCGCAGACGTACATGCCGACCTCTCCGCCGGGCGCTCGCGGCCGGAACGACTCCTTCCTCCGGGACTTCGTGTTGTACAGATGCAGGTCCCGGGTTCTCCCCGCAGCCGCGCCATTCGAGGTGGAGGCGGTGGCGGAAAAGGCAGCGGAGGAGAAAGGTTTGGTGGGGTGGGAGAGGAGGCGGTGGGGGCGAAACAGAGGGATCAGGGCGAGGGCTTGGCGGTGGGGTAGGCGAGCTCGACACGGGGAGGAGAGGAGGAGGCTAGTGGCGCGTCTCGCCGCCGCCGCCGCCGCCGCCATCTTGGGTCGTGAAGGCCGTACGCTGTATACGCGAGGGCCAGTGGATAATTATCTTTTTATTTATATATGTATACCGTTCATCGTCAGAAAAAAATAAAAAGAATAAGTTTGAGAAATACCTCCTCCTAAATTATTGGTTCAAAAATAATTTTATTTGGATTTCCTCAATGTAGAACATACTGGGTTATTCAAAATGGTGTTGGATAGAATATACTCGCGTAATTTTTGCAACATAGAAAGTACTCAAATTTGAATTTGCAAATTTGCATCCAATAAGTTGTCATGTAAGCAAACAAAAATCAGGCTTTAGCCTATAGCGACTTACAAAAATTCGCTGAACATTACAAGTGTTGATATAATCGATATTTGCTCAACATCAGCAGTGCCATTTCTGATATTTCGTTGGCCCTGGAGCGAGACGAAAGTGAAGGGTGTTTCTGATATTTCAAAAATCTTCTGTTCAGACCGATTAGACACTTTAATGATCAAAACCTAATATGCACCAAAAACAAATACAAATAATTTTAGATAACCAACATTTTACTGTATAAGCAAGGTTATACATGCTAAACTTCTTTTGCAAGTTGCAAAAGACACGTAACTTAAAGATCCCATTTGAATCTTGAGAAATTTATGGTGTTTCTTATGAAATTTATATGTTCCAAATACGCCCTTTAGTAATGAAACCACATAAAAACTATTTTATGAGAATTTTCAGTTAATCGGACATATAACTAAGTAGTCATCAGCCATATTAAAAGGCAAAAGCACCAATCTTCGAATAAAAATCTTTAATCCTTCAATTGATACGAAACTTTCAATTCTGCATCAAAATATTTCAGGTTGTAGAGTATGTTGGTGAAATTGTTGGGCAGCATGTTGCTGACAAGAGAGAGAGAGAGAGAGAGAGAGAGAGAACCAGTCTGGGAAACGACAACAGTATAAGAGTGCCTGTTACTTCTTCAAGATCGACAAGGAACATATTATTGATGCCACCGCAAGGGTGGGATTGCAAAATTCATCAACCATTCATGCCTGGTAGTAAGTTATGCCCGTCCATGTCTTCTAATCCAGTTATAGATGAGTTTCTGACGCAGGCTTTATATTGTTCCAATCTTTGTTGGATCAGTCAAACTGTGTTGCGAAAATAATCTCAGTCAGGAACGAGAAGAAGGTACTCCTTTTTTGCTCTGTATACTTCCTGCAAAACTCATCTTTTTGTGTTGTATATTTTAGACAGAAGGCAATGCCTCAGCTTTATTAGAAAACTAAAGATGTCCGACATCACTACAAAAAACAAAATGAAAAGAGCAAATGCTGGAGGTAGCAGCATTGTCAGGCAAGCAACAGCGCTAAATGCTAACTACTCTCCTTCAATACTACCTGAAACACTAGAGCAAACATAACACTATACTAAAAACAAACAATAGCTACAAGCAAAAGAAGTCTTTTGTGTTTGCAAAGTATGAATTTTGTTAAAAATAACCTGTTCATTGCAAGCTACAGATTCTTGCGAGTTTCAACTAATATGAACCAAAAATTGACTATATTACTGCTGTGGTAGAGATCTAATGTGTTTTTACTGCCCTCCAGGTAGTGTTCTTTGCGGAACGCCATATAAACCCAGGGGAGGAAATTGCGTACGATTATCACTTCAACCGAGAAGATGAAGGCCGAAGGATCCCTTGCTTTTGTAGATCAAAAAGCTGCAGGCGATATCTCACCTAGTTGGAATCCCCACGAGCCGTGGGGCCTACGCGTCAGTGCCCCAACGTCACCTGACGTTACTAACGTCAGAGAGCACTGATCCCACCTAGTTAGCAGTGTAGTGTTGCTCGTCTATTTAACTTGTATTTTGCAAGCATGCGTATTGTGTATATAAACTGTAGGGGGACTTGCATTTGGCACTTGCAATTCATGCTTCGGAAAACAATGACTGCTCACTGGAACTTCTCTGAGGCTATTAGCCAAACTTTCATCCGTAGATATCAACAGTGAAATGATTAATCAAGTGAACTGTGAGCTCCCATCAATGCAATTTCTTACATGGTAGTAAAACACAACCCAGGTCCAATATAAAAATTGAACCCGAAGTACAATACCAGTTACCAGAAGATAAACGACATGGTACTTTGGAACGCAAATGACCCAAATTACATTCTTTTGTGTGTGTGTGTGTGTGTGTGTGTGTGTGTGTGTGTGTGTGACTATCAGTTGTAACTCGGGTTCCAGAAAGGGTTCTTCTCGTCATAGAAAGGGTTAGTGAAATGTTCACTGCTGAGGCTCTGGTGAACTTTCCCCTTCGCCGATGGCTGGTGTTGAGAGAAGGCTCTTGGGTCGAAGTTCTCATCATGATGGTCACCAAAAGCGGCCCAGCCGGTGATGTGCCTCTGCTTCTCCATCTCTTCGACGTGCTCCTCGAACTCTTTCTTCGCGGCATCGATCACGCTGTCTCCGTGCTGATCACACCATGCCCTGCAAGACCAATATCATCGTCTCAGAATTGCGAGAAAGCGTGGTTGATCTGGATGACGAGTGAGTGAGGCGTGTTTGCTGTACCTTGGGAAGAATGTCTTGAGGTCGGACTTGTCCACTGGAAGCCTTGTTGAGATGGCCTCGATCTGCTGATCCCTACAAAGCCAAGAACAGCCTCTAAACACTTCAAACAAGAGGTAAAATTACCTTCCAAGAGAGAGAGAGAGAGAGAGAGAGAGAGAGAGAGAGAGAGAGAGAGAGAGAGATTTACGAGAAGTTCAAGTTTCGATTGGTAGATGATAGCTCAGCCTGAATCCTTGAGAGCTCCTCCTTTGTCGTCTCCACCAAAACCTTCAGTAAAAGTACAAATATTAAACGCTCAATTGTGTAACTGACGCAAATATCCGGAGTCCTAAGCCAACGTTGCTGCATGATTTGCTCAATGGCAAAGCTATTCCTTGCATCTAAACACGATGAAATGAGCAACCGATTTACAATATACCTTATCATTCAACAAATCGGAGGCGGGGTCATCAGCCGTGGCCGTATGAAGCTTCTTCTTCTTGGCCCTTTTTGCATCCGGGCCGGCGGCGACGGCGGAGCTCCCCTCAAGCCGGCACTCACTGTAAGAAGACCGTGGCGGACCACACTCGGAGCTCTCGCCGCCGGCAGCGGCCTCAACGTTGCCACCACCACCTGCTTTCTTCCACTTCTTGAGGCCATCGAATCCCCAAGAACTCTTCTTCCTGCCCTTCACGGTCTCCTTCTCCTCGATGCCTTCCTCCGCCGCAGGCTCTTTGTTCCCACCGCCATTTCCACCGTTGTGGAACATTGCCGTCAGATGCCTCCTCTTTCCCTTCTCGGCCTTCCCGGATGGCATCGCTTCCGACGGCGAGCTCTCGGCCATGAGGACTGATGCGTTCTTGGCGTGGTTCTGGTCCACTTGGGTCAACGGCGGCCTCGATGTGCTCTTCGTGTCCTGCTCCTCCTTGCCTCTGCTCTTCCATGGCGTGACGAAGGCCCTGTGATTGGGCTTGTCGGAGGTCGCCAAGGCGGGGGGCGGGTCCCTGAGGTCGATCTCCGACCACTCCTCCACAGACGACCAAGCTGGGGCCGCCGCGCCGCCGCCGCCGACCGCATCGGGGCACTCGATCACGACTCCGAGGCCCGCGAGGCGCTGCACTAGGGGCTTCTTGGAGGAGTTGTACTCCACCGCCGAGATGCACTTGGCGTACAAGAGCTCCTGCAATCCCACGAACGAATGGAGAATTCAATGTATTGCTTGGATATATACGAGATTCGAGAAAGATTGAAGTGATCTAAAGGTTAATTAGGTACCTGTAGGAAGAGGAGCTTGTCGCGGAGGATGGCCGGCTGGTCGGGGTGCGCGGCGGTCAGCGAGGAGAGCATGGAGGTGCGGAAGGAGTCGACGTCGGAGGCCGGGACGATCCCCTCGCGGTGGAGCGCGGAGAGGTGGAGGATGCGGTGGAAGGATTCCTGCTGCCACTTGAGCGCCTCGGCGTGGCGGCGCTCGGCGGCCTGGTCGGCGGTGAGGCGGCGATCGGGCCTGAAGGAGAAGGGCAGGATGGACCTGCAGAGCGACGCGATGGTGTCCTGCAGGCCCGAGTAGTACGTCGGCGTGTACGTGTACCCCATCGCAGCAGAGCTTGCTACCTCTGCCGCCGCCGCAGACCTCGGCGAGCTCTCGGGTTGGGTGACGGAGACGTGAGGTTGAGAAATGAGGAGGGCAGCGCGCGCGCGCGAGAGAGAGGAGTGGGATTTGGTGGGAGGGAAGTGGTTTTGCTTGTCTTGGCCCAACGGTTCGGTGGGGGGATGGAACTAGCCGTTGAGTAGTTCAATCTGCACGGTGAGCTCATACCACTACGGTCACTTATTTTCGGTTAATGTCTTATGATTTTTCTCGAATAAATAAATAAAATATTTTGTTCATCATTTTCTGAAACGATTTATTATAGTAGTCCTTTCAAACTGTCTTATCGGCATTTGATACATTTACACAAACACTAACTATAAGTCTATAAACCATCAGCCGTAACTAGAAACTATCAAGCACAGTCAAAAAGAACACATTCAAGCCTACTATGCCATAGAAATAATTGTTAGCATTATGGAATTGTACTTAGACACAAGGTAACAGGCCGACTATGCCATCATTGATGATTATGTATGTCAAAGGTTGTGGAATCAGTAAACGCACGAAGATGTTTCAACAGTTATGGGGAGGAATGGAGTATTTAACAGATGAATTACATCAATAGACACAGTGAGCACAAACAACCAGGACAGTACAACATCTTTCGCCTCATCTCAAAATGAATAGTATCCGACTATGATACACAATTTTGTGGCATACTTTCTTCAATACTCGGCTCAGTTACTGATGCTGCGAATGCAAATCAGCACCCCAACTAATATTTCTCTCTAAATCTGATGGAAAAAAGAATCGCTTGCACAATGTAACAAATCGTGCCTGTCTATTGTAAAAAAAAAAGTGCACTATACAACGTAGACAATGTGACGCAGGAAATTAAGATATAATTTGAAGATCTTGTGTAGCCTGGCACCATTCTGCCATGATAAAAAAACATAACCATGAAAAGTCCAGATTCCTCTGAAGCAGAAAATTGTCGTGCTTGTGAATCTCATCCATATATGTATTTGTATCCGACTGATTGGGAATACAGATTGATCTATGTCATCTAGCAAGAGGTTCGAGCTGCACCTCCATTACACCAGAAGGACTAGATTCTGAATTCCTGGATGTACTGTCAGGATGCAAAAGATCAACTGAATCATCTTCCTCACTGTTACCTAGTACCCAGTGTCCTCTGAATTTTCTGTCGCTGCCCCTTCGTTTGACCTCTTTATATTCCAAGTACAGTACTATAATTATAACTGAAAGCACCCACAGCACCAAGGCCCAAGTGAGCCCCTCTGCATTTTCACTATCATACCTGTGGCCTAAGTGCTTCATCCCCGTGAAAAGTGCCACAATTCCAACAATAACTGCTGACCTGCCTGTGATAACATGTAGGTATTCCCAGAGAACACGATTCCGGGACGAAACCTCCCCGTTAGCTGGTCTGTTAGGCCGGAAATAAGCATTTAGTGGCTGAAGGCCTGCCAACAGTAGAGCCACCACACCGAATTTAACATGCACTGAGCTGACATAAAAACCTCGGAGCTCGGCTGCAGCAAAAAGGACACCAAGTAACATTATAGCGATTCCCGAATACTGCAGATAGACATGTATTTGGTACCACCCATCACCTTTCAAGCTCTTCAAATACCGGGCAGCCAATATTCCACTAGGAAGCAAGATGCCCCAGGCGACAAACATCATAAATCCATGAACAGCCAGAACGGGACGCAAGTCCTGTTCTGCCTCAGCCGAACCTCTCAACAACAGAACACGAATGGGTCGACTGCTTGTGACCGAATGCATGTTGCTGTCCGTCAGATCAGCTCCGGACCAGCTTGCACCCATGGCCCAAACAACTTTAAGGGGTGTGGTTGGATCAATAATATTCTTGCATTCCACCCTTCCACTGCAAGAAGGTTTAAGAGGACGTGTAAACTCAAATGTAATAATGCCATTTTCTGATTTACACCTGACATACGTTAAATTCTCTGATGTCAGATGGACACCCGCTGCACTCTTTCCATCAATCCAGTAAGTTTTGGCTCGCCCAACTCCATCATTGCCAACCCAGCCAACATAGGCATAACTACTCACCATCCCACTCCCGAACCCAATAGCAAGATAACCACTTTTCTTCTCGCCTCGAGCTGCTACAGATATAGAATCAGGTGACAGAGTCCAAAACAGAGTAACCTGCTGATCATCCAAAAGCACACTGTTATTATACATGTCACTAAGGCCTCCATCAACAACTTGAACCTTCCATCCCATCTTCGGTTCATACAATGACTGGTAATATACTAGATCAGGTGTGTTCCGATCAGGCAGCCAAACTACCTCTGTAGGGGTTGCTGGCACACCATGAGCATCTGGGCCACCAGCATATATGACCTCAGTTTTATTCCGCAAAGTGGCATTTCCACCAATTGGGTCTGAAGTGATATACAGTGCCACGTCATGCCCAGCCTGCACTGAGAACGTCACTGGCACACCCCTCTCGACCTTCAGCAAAGGCGCCTCCTTCTTGTTGATGTAAATCACCTTCTCAGGGTTTGGTGGGTTTGGGTAGCGCACTGCTGGAGCAGTTGTCACCACCAGTTGTGTCTTCCCATCCGCGATGATCCTATCCTGGTCCTCCTTACTGTCCGCATCCAGCGGTCCAAGGCAACTGTCCACCGCCTCCGACAAATTCACCCTTGCAAACCCAAAGGTTGTGTCTCTCGGACCCCCATGGTTCTGCGGGAGGTAGTGTGGCCGCAAAGTGTCCGGTGGCCGCAGCTTCCCGATGGCCCAGACCACCGCCATCTCCTCTGCGGCACCCACTGGCACATCATACTTGGCATCCTCACTATCAAGTTTCCTCTGATACCTCACGAAAGACACCCCATCCCGCCGGTGCCCATACACCAGCCTAGAATCGTTCCTCCCCTCGTCATAAACCCTATCCGGGCATACACCAGACACCGGCGAGCCGTCCTGCCCCAGCGTGCACTCACTGTAGTCGGTTATGTAGTAGTCCTCGGCAAAGGGCATACCTTGCTCGGTAAAGCCCGTGACCACGATGTCGGCATGGACCATGGCGGGGGAATTGGCCTTGGGGTCCGCCCACCCGAACGCCATGTAGTACTCGGATCCCACAACGGCCTCGAGGCCGATCTCGACGGTGCCGGCGGAGGCGTTGAGCGTCCAGCGCAGGCGGTAGGTGTCGGAGAGGGGGAGGCAGTTGTCGAACATGGTGGGCACGGGCGCGGGGAACTGGGGATCGGTGGCGTTGGAGCCAGGGAGGAAGACGTGGCCGAGGTCGGAGGAGGTGTCGGGGTCGAAAAGCGCGAGGAGGGGCGGGAGCGGGCGGGAGAAGGGGAGGCTGACGGTGGCGTTGCGGAAGGTGGAATTGAGCAAGAGCGGGGAGAAGGGGCGGCCGGCGGCGAGGTCGGGGAGGGAGGCGCCGTCGGCGGCCCAGAAGCGCGCGGAGGGGGAGGCGGCGAGGAGGTCGAAGCGGGTGAGCTGCAGCGCGCAGGAGCCGTCGGCCGCGAGGCGCACCGTGCCGCGGAGCTGGTGCTGCAGCATGGTGAGGTCGGCCGAGAAGTTGGCGGTCAGGTTGGTGTGCGGGCACGCGGCCCGCGCGGCCGCGAGCGCGGCGACCGCGACCGCGACCACGAGGTGGAAGGGAGCGGTGGCCATGGCCTGACGGCCACGCGGGGCGGTGGCGGATCGAGATCTGGAGCGGCGAGGTGGGGAGGGATCTGGCTGGAAGTGTCGAGGTTGGAGTCGGGGCTGGGAAGGAAGGCGCCGACACGGCGGCGAAATGATTCTTAGTTGATTGTTTTAGTAGATGATTAAACCTGGAACCTGCTATACATTGCTTAACCTGAAGGCAAAGGAGTTCACCTTTGGAGAGCACATACAATGGTATGGGCGCGACAATTGTCTATAATATTTTCTTATATCATTTATACGCTAATAGACATAGTTAAAGATAACTCAATATCTATATAGTTATCTGTAATAATTTTATATAATTAGTAAATTATATATATACTTATCTATGTAATAATATATACAGTAGAAAACTGTCTATTAAATAATAGATACTATATTTTTTCTTTATTTTCTTTCTTCATATCATGTAAAATTCTGTGAGGCATAAATTTATAGGAAGCTGAGATATATCACTGTTCGTACCGTTGGGCTCGAGAGGATTTAGAACACGTGTTCTGTTTTTCCAGGCTTCTAATAATATACGGAGTTTCTTTGACTGGCTGACGAGTCCAGGTAAAGTTACATGGAGCAAAAAAATAAATGCTACCTCGGAACTATATAGATATTGTTAGCCAAAGTCAAAGTCTGACCCATGCATTGTAAGATGCCGCTTTTTCCATGGAAAGGCACTGAAGAGAGAAAAAAACTCGGGTAAAAAGCATGAGCCAAAGTGCAGCTTTCTCTTCTCAATGCTTAGGGTACTCCCAATACAGAAACTATGAGATAGTTTTTATACTTGTCAATTAATATAGACACTACCCATAGAAACTATACTCCCAATGGATAGTTTCAACAAATAAAATTTTCATCCAATCATCTATCTTCTCTCTCCTATCATCTACCTATCACAGCTCTTTCTATCTTGGTTCCTGTGTAGACATGGTTTCTTGTATAAGAAACCATTTCCTTATCTCTCCTCCTTAACTCCAATAACACATCAGCATTTTGCCTACTTGGCACCTTATTTAATACCATAGAAACCACCCATTGGGACCGCCCTTAGCTTTATTGATGAGGCGATAGGGTCCCGATCTTCCGATAGGATGATAACTATCGATTTCGGTGGAGATGACTCTTGCGATCCGACTACAACCGTACGAGACGTCACTTGCGCCTTAGCAATCGCTGAACCAACCCCAAGATGTTATCAACGTGCAAGAACACGGTTGACTCGACCACGAAGGTCTATTCTCGCATGCAACCAAGAACACGCAAGAACAAGGATAGTGAGCAACCTGAAACTTGCTAGATATAAAAGTCGCACATGGATAGTTGAGGTTCTGTAACACGAATCTGTTGGTCTAGCCGACACAAGAGAACGTGGAGTTTGCACAAGAGGCTAAACTGATCTAAACAAAACCTAAGTCCTAGAAACAGAGGCGACAGATCCTATATAGTGAAAACAACCAGGGGAGGTGTCCCAAAGGGTACACCCTAGGGTTACAAGGCCCATGGGCCCAAGTGGAGGTGGCGCAGCACCCTTTTGACTCGGACTCAGAAACCTATGTGGATTGTTTTGATGATTCCGGCAGGCTCGGATGGAATTTGAAGATGAGGTTAGATCCATTGGAAAGTAGACTTGATAAGCTTTCCATGAAGTACAAGAACGTCCCAAACGGAGTCCGTATGAGGAAGTTATGTCCGTTTAAACTTGCACCATTGCAGCAGTCCGAATCCGATTCCAGTACGTGACCAACGTGGACTCTTTTAACGATTGCGGCCGGCTCGGATAGAATTTGAAGATGAGGTTGGATCCGTTGGAAAGTAGACTTCATAAACTTTCCAGGAAGTACAAGAACGTCCCAAACGGAGTCTGTATGAGGAAGTTATGCCCGTTTGAACTTGGTACCATCGCAGCAGTCCGAGTCTGATTCCAAAACGTGTCCAACTCGAATTCGTGCTTGACTTGGTCCCAAAGTGACGTGGTGACCTCCCTTATTCCTTCCATGCATGTTCAGGACTCCATGTCCCTTTCCTTCATCCTTTCCCAAGTTGCTAAGCACAATTAAATCACTTGCATTAGGTAGCGGTCTATTCTTAGTAACATATGAAGGTTGAAGAAACGAATTCACCTTTAGTTCAATCTTGATATTGGGCGCTATTATCGTATGTGTTTGTGGCGTGGTCACATCATCCTCCCCTTCTTGATAGAAAACCGTCCTCGGTTTTAGCATATGTGTAGCCTCACGTATTGCATGATCTTCATCATAAATGTCGGTACATAATAACAAACGCAACAAACTCTCATTATGTAATATCATAAGTTCTTTGTCAAACAAAGTGAAACCTGTTTGAAATGAACTCACCTGATAATTTAAGTGGTGCGTAGGAGCTCTTGTAATTCGAACAACAAGTATAGCAAATATGATTATATCCATATGGTACATGTTCTTATCATTCTCCCCTTCTTGAAAGTAAAGCCGTCCTCGACTTTTGATAAGCTGAAAGTATGGTAACAGAGAAGCCAAGGTGTATGCATGGTATATGTATATGTCATCCGTTTTAACAGTTCTTCGTTGTTGCACAATTAATGTTATAAAACAACAGTGATCATAAAAGCTCATTATATTATTAACCAAAAGTAATCATATATGTTAATGAGCAAATCAAAATTTCTCACACAGCAATTATTGCAACTTGTTTTGCAAATGTAAGTGAAGCATCTATGCGATTCAAATCTTTGAAGTTGTATACTTGTAGTGGTGGCACATATGAGTAAAGCTACAACTTTTGGAATCAAGCAAAGTTCTTTGATATAATCAGATTTCAATTGAGTAATAGCAAATTCATCTATTATGGGTGAAAAGATTTGCAAGTTTTTTCATACATCAATTTCATTATTCAGATTGTCAATGTTAGATGGTTCAACAAGTGAAGAACACATAGGCATTGAATGATCACTAAATTTTATTTTTCTTTCATAATGAACAAGATTGAGCATACAAGAGTTGTTGTTGGAAACAACAAGTTTCAATTCATCCATGTGATCACAAGTTATGCATATTCGATATACAAGAAATTGATTTGCTACACCATAATCTCCAATCAAATTAAACCTATATCCAGGGGTGTAGGCACTAAACAAGAATTTCGAACATGCAAGTTCAAAAACTTTCTCCATAGCACAATCCAAACTAACGACCTCATTAAGCATGATATAGCACAATGCATCGTGGGGATATTCTATCAAATACTTCCTTATGTGTAATTAATTCGACATGTGCAAAATTATGAGAATTTAGATCAGCACATGGTTCGTCCAAGTCAACACAAGGAATATCAAAAGATTGCACTACAAACAGTATATACTCACAAGGTTGCCCTATGTCTTGTTGTAGCATCAAATCAGTACCTTTGCTTTTATCGTCCTCATCGAGATCATGAGGTACCTCAAACTTCTCCTCTAATGGCATAGGATGCACTAGATCATCCTTCACCTCTTCAAGTATCTCGGTGGTATCAGTAGATGGAGTAGGAACCAAAACAATATCAACATTTTCAGTTACCTCAGGTTGCACCTCGCTTGTGACCTTGGGTGCTGGAGGTACAAAACGATGTCGCAATTTCTTTTCATCTCCTCCCATGTGTATATATAATGGAACTCGAGATTTGACCACCAATGTTGAACATCACCAATCAGCGCCGTCCTTGCCATGCTCATCTTCTCATAAGGATCAAGATCTTGTCTTTCAAAGTAGCTATCGATCATAGTAACCCACAAGAAGTAGTCCGACGACGTACTCTCGTGGTGAGTGGCAAGATATATACCGGTAATTGTTTCCTTCGAGTTCAAATCGCCGCGATGACATCATAATCTACCAATTTTCTCAAGCCTGTCATTGTTAGTAGAAAACAAGGAAACAAATCACAAGTAAATGTTCCTATCAACTACTAGGATATGGAGGCTCATATCAAGTCACACATCTCTCAAGCTCTTACCAAATTCTTACGAGTTCTTACCAAAGCAAGCAGGTGGTGCAACCGGTGGCTGGTTCGTGATAAATCTAACTCAAGTGATGAGTAAAGCGATTGCAAGGTACAGCGAGACCTGTTCGGTTAGTAGAAAAGTGGAGCTTGGATAGGCTATGTATTTTGTAGCAAAGGAAAACAATCAATTAATTTCAGAAATTGCACAGAATTGAATTATAGTTCGTATCTAGCACTTAGCCTATGTTGCTGATCAACCAAGGATGGAAGAAGGCTAAAATATGTGTATGGTAATGTATAGGAGTGGTAAATGCAAGATCATTTATCCATGCTCGATATTTTTGGCGGCAGATCTTTTGATGTAGTTGGAGATGCAGGAAAAAGTTTGCACTCCTGTTTCACGAATTTTTTGTATGGATAATCCATTTTTATTCAAAATTACAGAAATATACTTGCGGGAAAATTTTTTACAAAAATAAGCTCAAGTCGCCCAATGGGAGGGCGACTGGAGCCTATCGCCCAACCAGAAGCCGATTGTGTCTCTGTCGCTCTACCATCAGGCGACTGCATCCAGTCGCCTTCCCATTGGGCGACTTTAATGCAGTCACATAATGGTTGAGCGACAGGGATCAAACCTTCGCCAAAAATAGTGAAAATTGGTGGAGATATTCTTCATACATCCAAAAGCCTTCAGAAAAAATTTTGAGCAATTTCGGCTACAGGATCAAAAGTTATAGCAGTTTCAATCACTCCCCGTTTCCTCTCTTTGTGTTCCTCGATTGCTATAACTTTTGATCCCGTAGCCGAAATTGCTCAAAATTTTGTCTGAAGGCTTTTGGATCAATGAAGAATATCTCCACCAATTTTCACTATTTTTGGCGAAGATTTGATCCCTGTCGCTCAACCATTGGGCGACTGCATTAAAGTCGCTCAATGGGAAGGCGACTGAATGCAGTCGTCTAATGGTAGAGCGACAGGGACAGAATCGGCTTCTGGTTGGGTGATAGGCTCCAGTCGCCCTTCCATTGGGCGACTTGAGCCTATTTTTGTAAAAAAATTTTACCACGGATATATTTCTGTAATTTCGAATAAAAAAATAGATTTTTCGTACAAAAAAATTCACTGTTTCACCACGTTCATGTAAAGAAGACAACTATGCATATAAAAAAAAAGCTGCAAGGTATATATTATTGAGACAAATCCCTACAGTGTGCTCATTCTTCTCTTGCGCCCTTGCGTTCTTGGAAACATGCGTGATTGCTTGATTGGTAAGTGGCATCGATCTAATTAAGCAAAAGATGTGTACTAGGTGGTGATGGTTAATTAGAGAGCAACAGCAAAGATGGCTTGGCGACGCATGCTTTGTAACGGTTGGTTTTTTTGTTGAGACTAATGACTTTTGTTTTATGGCTTTTAAATTTTGGTAGTTTGTAAGAGATATTATAAAGAAAAATAGTCGTATATGATTTTAACTGATATAGCTAATATCGGTACAGTGTCTACTATAATCAACTTGTAGATCTTGTATTAAAAAATACACATTTTGAAATCGAGTTACTATAGCATCATACATAAGCCATGAGTAGATTCGAACATACGTAGGTGCGTTCTTTTCGGCTACGGCTTATGATTTTTGGCTTTAACGTGAGTGTTTGTACCAATGAACCGAATACCGATAAATTGATAAACCACTTCGAAAAGACTATCCCGATAAGTCATTTCAAAACGACAGCGAAGAAACCATTTCGTTTATTTGTTCGAAGAAATAATAGACTGAAAAGAACGGGACCGAGCAAACATGATGGAGCTCAACTATTTGGACTTTCTGTCGCATGCATGCATGTCAACTCATCCTCCCCCTCTCGCACCATCGCCAGTAGTGTACCTGTCGGTTCATACATGTTATTCGGAGGCCATCGTCATTGGCTGTCCTCCACACTTTCGTCGCCAACAAGACTACAATATGTTCTAACTTCAAGCGCAACACGAGGGCTCCTCGCCACCATCAAGCAAGCTAGATTCTTTGGAGCTTACTACTTACGACTTTTGGCTTATATTACAATAATTAGTTTTTTAAACGGTGTGTCTTTTTAAAGCGGGGTCACAGGTCGATTGTAGGAGACGTTATACCGAATTTATCTATATCTGCCAAAATCACACACAACTATCTCTTTCCATACTCTATCTTACAAATAGTTAGAATTCAAAAATTTAAACAAAAAACCACGTCTCAAAAGGAATCACCGGTTCTTTTTTTCATATTTATTTACATTGTCTATGATAGGTTAACTTTTGCTATTTGCTATTTTTAATTTTAATTATATTAAATAAATTATTATAAGCTATAGTATAGTTGTAACCAATTAAAGTATAATTTTTGTCGGTCATCGTTTTTTCCGCCCAAGTGAGGGGGCTGCAAATCAAACGGTGACATCCTCCACGGGTTCCAAACGCAAAAACCTATTATCCAATATAAACCCCCGGTGAGAGGATCCCACCCAACCCAAATCATCACCCGAAGCTTCCTTTACGCAGCGCGGGTGACGCCGTTGTCGTCCCGTCTTCCGCCACCGGCGCGCCTCCTCGCCTCGCCCGCCGCACCGAGCCACCCTACACCTCCCCTCTCGGATCCCAAGCCCCGCGCTCGCAGGCTTCCCCCGCCGCCTCACCGATGCGGGCGCCGGCGATGCTCCGGTGGGCCGCGGCCGCGGTGGCGCTCGCGGTTCTGCTCGCCGCCGCGCCGGCCGCTGGGTTCTACCTCCCCGGCGTCTCCCCGACCGATTTCGGGAAGGTTAGATCCCCTCCTACCCACTTCATGTGCCTAGGAATGATTATGTTCGTGCTCGGGTTGGATCTGGTCAGCGGGGTGGCGATTCCTTGATTGGGATCCGCAGATCTGGCTCTATGGTTGCGGGTTCCGTATATTGATTCCTCCGATTCGTTCGTGTGATTCGATTAGTTTTGGTGCGATGCTGCGGGAGTTAGATATGTTTTGAGCTCGGGATGCACATGGTTGCACCTTAATTCGCGCGTTTTCTCGCCCTTTTCGTTTGCCGCGTGCTTTGTTCTGATCTGGAACATACTCATTAGATTTCGATGTTATCAGAAATCTGGAAAAAACAACGCATGATATATGGTGTGTCTACTATCTCACGTAATTTAAACTGTTGTCTCAAGTAAGCATCTTAATGATGGTCCTTGATCTAAAGGTTTTGTCTAAGCTAGACTTTGATGAGCTTTACGCTGTACTGCAAAATACTTGAATCATTAGTGTATCGTCTCCTACATGAGGGGTTACATTATGTCTTAGTATCCCTTGCTGAGGATCATTCAAGTTCTTGTAGTACTGTGGTTAAGACACAAAATATATATACTGATTGATTGATGTTGTATACATAGTGATGATAGGGTTTGGTTGGAACAGCGAGTACGCCGAGTAGTGTTCTACGTCGATGAGGAACGCTAACCGCCTCTTATAAACCATAACTCTTATAAATGATCTGGTTTATCTGATTTTGACTATGGAACTAGATGCTCAACAAAGCTGATATAGAATAGTGCATGGAAACGTAGTTTCTAAACCCGTACTGGTGAGTGAACTGGTCACACATGGTTCACCGCTTCAACCAGCACAGCAGTGTACTGATTGGACCGGCAGTTCAATAAAGAATATTTTAATATTTATTGTTCAACTAAGTAAATAATACATCCTAGCTCAGTGGGTGGGATACTCCTTGGGAAAGCTGAGGCTCGGGGCATAACTCCAGCTTCCCACAAACCTGGATTACGATATTTATTTTTACTCGTTCTTTTCTAAAGAATATCCCATAGTTAAATCGGACCGCACATGGCTCAGATTCCTGTTTTTTCTCTTGCACTTTGATCTATATCTGCAACGCTGTATCTGATACTCCTACTAAATGCTATATCTGTAACAAAGTAGTGGTATATGGCACTCATAGAATTTTATTTGCTGCTAGAATTGCCCTAAACTGCTTTCCCTGTTTGTGTCTACAGGGGGATCCACTTTTGGTGAAGGTGAATAAGCTGACATCAATAAAGACTCAGCTCCCCTATACTTACTATTCCCTTCCTTTCTGTAAGCCAAATACCATAGTCGACAGCACTGAAAATCTTGGTGAGGTTCTTCGTGGCGATCGCATTGAGAACTCTCCTTATGTGGTTAGTATCAGGTAACAGATTAATTGATGTTTATGTCCTTGGGAAATGTGCCTAATTTTGAGTTTCTTATCCTCTTTGTGTGAGCTATAGTTTCAAATGAGAGAGCCCAAGATGTGTCAGATCGTCTGCAAAATTACTGTTACCGAGAAAGAAGCAAAGGAGCTCAAGGAAAAGATTGAGGATGAATATCGTGTGAACATGTAAGAACTATATTAGTAATCTTGCATTGAATTTACATAGTAATTTTCTGAAGTGACATGATTTGCTTTACAGGATTCTTGATAATCTCCCACTAGTTGTTCCCGTTACAAGGCAAGACAAGAACACCGTTGCTTATCAAGGTGGATATCATGTTGGTGTCAATGGCCAGTATGCTGGAGTGAGTTTTTGTGCTCAATTGATACTTGTCCTTGTATTTGCACGTATGATCTGGACTAACGAATTGGCATATACAAATGTATTTTCAGAGCAAGGAGGAGAAGTACTTCATCAACAACCATTTGTCATTTCTAGTGAAGTATCACAGGGATGATGATTCAGAACTTTCTAGGATTGTGGGATTTGAAGTCAAACCTTTCAGGTTTCTTTCAACTTTGCTTGTTGATATTTGATTTGTCATGTGCTTTATGAAATGGGCCTAATTTATGTCTTCTTGGATATATTTTCTTGCCAGCGTCAAGCATCAGTCTGATGAGAAATGGAATGATGCAAAAACTCGTTTGAGCACATGTGATCCGCATGCTAACAAGTTTGTAACAAGTTCTGAATCTCCTCAGGAGGTTGAAGCTGGCAAAGAAATCATATTCACCTATGATGTTCGCTTCGAGGTACTGTTTGGCTTTTATTTTCCCCTATAGCATGAATGTTTTCTACTCTTTTAATGTTAGATCTGCTTCAATGATGATTTTCTTGGATTCTTTCATTACTTTTGCAGGAGAGTGATATCAAGTGGGCTTCCCGCTGGGACACCTATCTGTTGATGACTGATGATCAGATTCACTGGTTTTCTATTGTTAACTCTCTCATGATCGTGCTTTTCCTATCTGGTATGGTGGCCATGATAATGCTTCGCACTCTGTACAGAGATATATCTAGGTACAACCAGCTTGAAACTCAAGAAGAAGCACAAGAGGAAACCGGCTGGAAGCTTGTTCATGGAGATGTGTTCCGTCCTCCAACCAATTCTGACCTACTCTGCGTTTATGTTGGCACTGGTGTCCAATTCTTTGGCATGCTGCTAGTTACGATGATTTTTGCTGTTTTGGGTTTCCTTTCTCCATCAAACCGGGGAGGATTGATGACTGCAATGCTTCTCGTCTGGGTCTTGATGGGTTTGCTTGCTGGCTATTCTTCTTCGCGTCTCTACAAGATGTTCAAGGGTTCTGAGTGGAAGAAGATAACCCTGCACACAGCTTTCCTATTTCCAGGGATTGCTTTTGTCATTTTCTTCATTTTGAATGCTCTTGTATGGGGGGAGAAATCATCTGGTGCTGTTCCTTTCACCACTATGTTTGCCCTGGTCCTACTTTGGTTTGGTATCTCAGTGCCCCTCGTGTTTGTTGGGAGCTATCTCGGGTTCAAGAAACCTGCCATGGATCCTCCTGTGAAAACCAACAAGATTCCACGACAGATCCCCGAGCAAGCTTGGTATATGAATCCGGTCTTCACCATTCTGATTGGTGGTATTCTACCATTTGGCGCGGTTTTCATTGAGCTCTTCTTCATCCTGACCTCAATCTGGCTGCACCAGTTCTACTACATCTTTGGCTTCCTCTTCCTGGTGTTTGTTATCCTCATCATCACCTGTGCTGAAATCACAATTGTGCTCTGCTATTTCCAACTGTGCAGCGAGGACTACATGTGGTGGTGGAGGTCTTACCTTACCTCAGGATCCTCCGCGCTTTATCTCTTCTTGTATGCTGCTTTCTACTTCTTCACGAAGCTGCAGATTACTAAGCTGGTGTCTGGCATCTTGTACTTTGGATACATGCTACTTGCCTCGTTCGCGTTCTTCGTGCTTACTGGTACAATTGGTTTCTGCGCCTGCTTCTGGTTCGTAAGGTTGATTTACTCGTCTGTGAAGATTGATTAGCTGCCAACGCGACAGAGCTAGCATATGTCTTCAGCGTGAGTCATGAGAACTGTATGATTAATGTGAAGTGGGGACCATTCCCCTATTTTTTCAGGAAAGTTACTTTTAGGATTAGTTTATGAACTATTTATGTTTGTTGTGGTCAGATGATACATCTTAGTGATTTGGGGTTATAAATGTAGAACACATTGGGATGGAGCTGTTTCTTTTTACAAAGTCTTATGGACCGGTGTATAAATTCAATTGATTATGACCGGTATGCTTGTACTCGGTCAGTTACTGGAAAGGTTCCAGCACCAGGATGAAAAGACCCTGATGGCAACAATGTAATCACTGTGTTTTAGAATAAAAGGTGTCCACTTTGCTTTCTAGCTTGTCTTTCCATCAATGCGTGTTGGTGTGCTTCACCCGACATTTTGTCATTATGCTCGCTAGCTTCCAAAGCTTGCATGGGGCATCGGTATGAGAATGCGCCAGCATTCGGCTTTATTCTGAGGGGGAGAACGACCATGGAATGGAGCAACTTGCTGAAGTTGCTTGGTTTTTGATTGTGTGGTTACCTACCTGGTTGGTCATGGCCGTCGACGGGAGTTGTCAGCTGTCCATGTTCCACCTCGTTCCTGGACGAGTGGACGGCGGCGCCAAAAATGGGCCAAGGCGGGAGGACACTGGGCGCCGGCCGGGAGTTGCTGTTACACGTAAGATTCAAATTTCAGAAGTGCTATTATGTTTTCTCTCTAACAAAATAACACTAATATCAAAACACATGATAAAATAAATAACATCTATCAAATATTTATCTTATTTTAAAATTTATGTAAATCATTACTGTGAAAAGTACAAAATCATCTTTCTTTGGATTTTTACCAAATTTGTAGAAATCCGCTCCTGCCCTGCCCCGGCCAAAAATGGGCCAGAATCGGCAGCAAAGTCATTCTGAGCTCTGACACGAGCAATAGCAATACATCACATCACTGCTGTGCCGTGCTGTCCCCTTTCTTCCGCCCACTCTGCCCTTCTTTTCTCCTCGCCACCGTCCCTTGCCTTCGCTCCGCCGCGCTCTCTCCGAGTCACTCGAGCTACACAATCAACGGCGTGCCTCCTCTTCGCCGCCGTCCTCGCCGGCTTCGCAGTTGGTCTCTCCGGCGCGACAGACCACGTCGTGGGCGCCAGCCAACATCAACTACTCCCTCTGGTCTGGCAACCAGAACTTCATCGTCGGCGACCTCATCTGTAAGCCTCCCTCCATCCCGTCTAGCTAGCTCCTTTCCCTTCTTGACAATGCCACGTGTACCGTACGATCCCGGATTCCCACTAGGAGAAACCGAAAATTAGTTCCAATAGCTAGCAATGCCACACGAGTTGGCAAGTCGCATCGTTACGACTGAATCAGATCTACTTCACCGCCCCCGTAAAAATATCGAAGTGAACGAGACGGGGTACGACAACCGCACCATGGCCGGGGTCGCCGGCAACTGGACCTCCGGCAAGGACTTCATCCCGCCCAACTGATGAATCGCGCCGCTACTACTACATCTGCTACATCTGCGGCAACGGCTTCTGCCAGGCCGGCGTGGAGGTCGCCATCACCGTCCACCCGCTCTCGCACAACGCCACCGCTCGCCGGGTGGCTGGCGGCGCTCGCAGTTGCAGCGGCTGTCGTTGCTGCTTAATCGACCTTGGGAGTTTGATTCCCAGCACTTTGAACAGCTTATGTGCACTTGTTCAACATTTCCTGGGAAATCCAAAAATTTTAATGGAATTGGTTGGTTTTGTATTATTTTTTTTTCTGTAAGCAGAAGTTGCCTTTCTGTTGTCGCATGTAATGACCAAGGGAGAATTGAGTACTGCTGCTACAGGTTTCAGCAAGACGATCCAAATCATGAGGAGCCATCACGATTTTTAGACCGAGGGAGAGAAAGGAAAAGAAAGCAAGCACCGGAAAAACTCGTGCATTTCACACAACCCAGTTCGATGAACCAAGATGTCATATATTACAGGCTGTGACGACGCAAGGGGGATAGAAAGAACAAACCCTATAGAATGTCGAATAGAATCCCTTTCTTATATACACCACTTACTATCCTTTTGTCTATCACCGGTTAGAACTCCATGGCTTGGTCTCGGTGTGCTACTTCGACGGATCTTTCGGGCCATCAAGCTCGCTGTTCATAAAGGGGAGGAGGGGACTCAAATTCCGAGAGAGCAACCTGGGCTTTCGCAACGGGCGATATCTCTTCCGAACTGCCTGAAGATTGCTCGGCATTAGAAGCAGCGGCTGGCTTGGTTGGCTTCTTGAACTGGACCAAGATGACTGTCATGTTGTCGCATCCATCCCCGCCGGATACAGGTGCCAAGCACCGGTCAAGCAGCTTCTCACACACAGCAGATAGACTATCCTCCTGCAGAGTTTTCGGTTGATTATGGATTCGCATGGCAGAACACTATATTGTTACAGTTACGAGCTATACTTTATGCAGAAAATCTAAATTCTATGAAAAAGGAGTTACTTACAGTGTTCATGTGTTGGCGAACAAAATCCACCACTTCTTGACTTGACATGCAGTCCCTGTCATAAGAAAGATTGGGTCTCAAGAAATCATCCAGTACAGTAAAACAGAATCCAGAGTAGCCATAAAAAGTGGAAACAAGAGTGCCTGTATGCTATAAAGCTCAACACTCAAGCCACACAGTTTAATTCACCGCATCATCAGATCACATGACAAAAATAACATGATAAAGAGTTGACGAAAAAGCATCATATTACGTACAGTCAATCTATACTGTCTTCTATATGGAATTCATCAATTTAATGAGGAATTAGTCTTAATTTTGAACAGTATGTTTCTGTGACAGAATTGCAAATGAATAAATAAAACTATGTTTTACAACATCAAGATCATTAACTCGGATTGTTCCCAATCTAAGGTGTTGACTGGCGTGGAACCACCGAAGTCACGGAGCATCCACAAAACTGGTTGCAACTGATTTTCCATACTGCCAGTCTACTGAAGTCTAGCCCTTGACGTAGAAGGGCTAGAGGGGCTACCTTTTTTATATGCAGCGTAGGAAGTAAAGAGTGTGCTCTAAATCGTTTTCATATCATACTGACCAAAACAGATCTAGCGCCATGCTAAGATACTAATATGCCATAAGACAAACTGTCATTCTCCATTTCAAATTTAGTGAATAGAGTTGTCCGGATGCATATGCATCTGAAAAAAGGCACAACTTCTATATATCAGCAGCTGCATGCCCCATTGTGCACAACGCCACAACCTTTTAAGAGTACATACCATCTCAATAGAATTATGTCTCCATGGGCTATAGGTATTGGGAACGCTTTACCAATAAAAGATGATGTTATGTCTTTGGTCTATCCTTATCGCAAATTATTGTAGTCTTGTTATTTAAGGTTCAAAGCTGCCGAATACACCGTACAGGCCCCAGTCCAAATTTTAAAAATTCAACAGCAGTTGGTGGAGCTAATGATCATGGTTGAAGTACTAGATTTATAGTTGACCAGAGGCTTCTGTACTATGTCGACTTGCTAATATAACTACTATGCTTTTCAGGTTTTACATGAACTTTTGAATGACATGCATTCTAAAGATGATGACGCTGACAATTGTTGCAATATGTAGTGTGTGTGTGTGTGTCCAAATCAAGCAATAACATGCGCGGGATTGGCAAGCCTCTCTTTCTCTCTTAACTAGTTTCAGATGGTAGTTATAATACAATAAAACTGAGGAAGATAATTTTGTGATTCTCTTGAAGCTTCTTACCTCTCATTCAAATGGTACAATTGGGATGTTTTACTATCATATAAATATAATGAACATCAAGAAAAAGTAAAAAAGTAAGTAAATTAGCTACCGCGACAAGTCTGAACTCAAGATAAGAAATGATTCATGCAAAAAGACATACCATATGCCATCACATGCTAAAACGATGAATTCATCATCCTCAGAAAGTTTAACCTGGCCAGCAACCAAATCCATCCTGGGTTCAGATAATTTTATTCGAAGTAAAATACTGACATAACAAGGGCAGCAAACTCACCGTGTTCAAATCAGGTTCAGCTGTTAAAATCTGTTTCTCAGCTGGCAAAAGCTCATTTTGCTTCAATTCCATATCCCCTGTAAGAAAAATCTCAAAATAAATAAAAATACTACATGTAATGAAGAAAATATTTCTATTTGAGGAAAGCAAGTGCTACCAATTGCCCTTGCCAAGTTCAAACTTCCATTGACCCGTCCAGCGACAATGAAACCACCAGCATTCAGTATCCTCTCTTTTTCTGCCTCAAGTTCTGGCTTGTGATCTCTTGACAAATCGTGAGCCTATATGACAGGTGAGTCAGAAAACATATCCTAGCATTTATACTGGCAAGTAGGACTAAACAAAGTTAAAGAAGTCATACCTGACCCTTTCTTGACATAACACACCGGGAATCCCCAGCATTTGCAACGACGAGTTGATTATTTCTTATGATAGCCACACAAGCTGTGCTTCCCGATGTTGGCCCAGGAAAATCAGAATGAGGGCCCTGGAAAAGTAATTTGCAGTTCAGATGAATTCTACATTCACTAGAATTTCACAAGAATAGAAAAAGAAAGCGAAAGAAACGAGGATACATACATATAAGGCCCCAGAATTGTTGTCTCGCAAGCAAAATATATGCTAAATGCGAAGGGATATTGGACACTCTTTTCAGTTAATTGTACGAACGAATTTTGGATGAAGTATTTCAGCGGTCATATTTTACCTTTAAAATAATGGCTACAAAAAATGACTGCTAACTTTTTAATCATTACATGTTTTTACCCAGCTTGAATACCAGATAGGACTGTGGACCTGATCTACTGAAATATAGCATAGACCTAAGTTTCAGAAGCAACGATCTTAGCCAATGACTCCAGAGCTGTTCTCGTATTTCAGGGCACCTTCTAGAGAAAGGTACCCAATTAGTTGGGAGATATGGGTATGAAGGAAGCTGCAGTTAGTGCATGAGTTGTGACTATTAAAAGATCACTACCCGCCAGCCCCAATCCCCCCTTGCTTAAAGACAACATCACTTTTAAGCAAACCCCTCTCTGTATGGATTCAGAATCGTGAGCATCCAAGCAGTTTTTATCCCATCAGATGTGTTCTAATAAGAAATACTAATAAAAAGGTATCCCCTTGAATTTCATATTCTAGGAAAAATGTTTGACAATGCAAAAATACATGAGCAATTTTACCTCCTCAGTATCCCAACCATCCCCAAGTTTATCTGAATCTCCACCTTTGGGGGACCACATTATGCCCTCTAACATGCCTGCGAATTTCTGGCCCTTTTCTCCCAGCTCAGCCAGTTCTCTCCACCCTCTTTGCCCTTTCATCATCTCATCCATTCTGAAAGAGAAAAAGGTTGTGCAGATTCATTAAACCGCTGAACATTATCAGTTTCACCAAAAAGCATATCATGCGTAAAAGAGACACACAATATGTACCTGAAAAATGCTTTCTGAACAGAAGTAGCTAAATCACCAGACGAATATGCCTCATTTTGTAAGACTTGAACGTGAAGATGTTTGGCACAGAATTTAGAGACAGCTTTTCCTGAAATAACAAAGACAGTTTGTCACTTCGCCAGCTAAAATATCTGTTTGAGTCATGCATCAACACATGAGATAGAATGAAGGCATATGTCAATTTACAAATGACACTTACACTATACACTTGTACCTCTTTACACCTAACCATTAATTTGGAAATATGAAACTGGTGAGTTATTTTATTTGTCACTGCCATGTTAGGATGCTGGAAAGCTAAACTCAAAACAACTCACCACCAAAGAGTGAGAGCAACACCTAATCAATGCTAAGCATGTTTAACCGAGACAATTCCCATAGTTAATAATGCCAGTGAACATTTTTCGCCATTCAAGCAATCCCTTGGGTTTCAATAAATCCATTGGGATGAATCGAAAGGTCCTGAACCTTCAGGATAGGGTAAATAGGACAAGCAAAAAGGATGAATCGATAAAACGTGCTCCCGGTAAGCGTGAACAGGACAGTTCTCGGTCAGTAGATGCTTATGTACATCCGACACTGGATGAAAGCACTAGCACAATACCATGCTGCTAATTATATATATATATATATATATATATATATATATATATATATATATATATATATATATATATATATATATATATATATATATATATATATATATATATATATGCAACAAAATATCAACAAACCCCATCGTGCTTTTGCAGTAGAATCTTATCGTCCATCTGTTTGGTGCAAGGTAACATTACTGAATTTACCATGCTAAGGTTTTACATCAAAACTAAGGAAGCACTGGCTGTTTGTAATCATTAATTAGATAAAGTTGTAAAGAGTTCAGATGATACTAATCCAATCAAAGCACCCCTTGATAAGCTTAAATCACACTCGGTAAAACTGAAGAGACAATATAATAGAAAGTTGGACCTGAATAGAAAGCAATCGAAACTTACCTCCATGCCCATCGTAAACGCCAAAAAAGGATGTGCATTCATCAAGGTGTGGCAAAGCAACATGCTGCAACGTAAATACGCAGCATATTAGCTTTAAAAGAGAAATAGACATGCTGGTTCGTTCAAAATAGTGTAACAAGCAAACAACTCCTATCGTCAACAATCTGACATCAGTCATGATGCACCACTCATAAATCTCCAACTTCAGTCATACCCCTACATCAACAGGATCAATTTATCCGGCCTAGCAGTGGAGTCCCAATGCAAGTCGCTAGTCGACAAAATCGAGCTTTCCGCATATAGGGCAAATGCCACTGTGCGAAATAGAATCGCAATGAAATTTATTCTAGGTGGTCGATTCCCAGACAACAGGAAACAACAATTCGCCGCTCAGCTCATCACGCAAATCTACAATTTTTCCCTACATAACAGAATCGCGAGTTGAACTCGAAGGGGCTGCGAATCTACACGGATGCCTCACACTCAAAGCACACCCTAGATGGTATCAGACAAAACACTCCCAGGCCCCCCCAACCAAGAGGAAACCGCAGGGGGGAGAAACGACTCACGGCATCCTCCATGGTGGTCCGCCATCCCTGCATGGAGGCGAGGCCGAAGCGGAGGCGGTTGTTCTCGCCGTCCGCGTGGTACTTGTCCGTCTTGGGCGTGCTCAGGTACGCCCCCATCTGCTCCGCACGGCAAGACCTGCCACACACACATGCGCGCGCGCACACACACACACAAAACAAGCCCGTCCCCGCCGTTAGAACCAGTACACGGAATCCATTGCGACGCAACGATGGCGATCTGAAGCCCAATCCCAACCCCGGCTCCGCGGATTGCAGCGGCACGAACCCGCCCGGCGCAATCTCGCGGGATTGCGGCTGCGATTCGGCGAGCGGGAGGGAGGGGAGTGCGGTGAGGAGGGAGGAACTCACGGTGGAGGAGGACGCGGCGGTGCGGAGAAAGGGAGGGGCGTGTATTTGTAGGGAGGGAGGTGGAGGAGATGGGTGGGTGCGGGGATGGATGGAGAAGACGAAGGGAGAGGGAGGGAGGGGGGAAGGGAGGAAGATTGCGTATCTCTTTTGTCTATTCACCGCCAGCTCCCGTCCCGACTTATCTCCCTGCTCCCTCCCGACAACATTTACAGTGCTTTTCAGTTTCAGTTTCTCACTTCAGACTTTTACTTTATTATTTTTTTAATTTTTTTTCTGATTTTTAATTTTTTTCTTTTTTCCTATTCCTCCGTATTATCCGTAATGGATTAACATGTTTTTCTATTTTAAAATTTAATTATATCAAATAAACCACTATCAGCTGTAGTAAAAAATAAACCAGCTAAGTAAATAAATCATAAACCATCGTCAAACTGAGCGTCCCTAATCCTATCGGTACTTTCGTTGTCAAAAGAACACTCAGATAGTCATAAAAAAATACCACCTTTTTTTTTATAGATACGGTATGACATATTCTAGTATCCAAAAAGTTCGAATCTACACATTCATTCAGAAACAAAAATAAATAAATTTTGATGAATAGTAGCTTTATCCTTTTCCTTTTGGATTTTCTTTGCAGCAGATTTTGTCTTCTTTTTATTTCTCAATGTATAGACCGAATTTGGATTTGAATTTTTGTGAGATGCTAGACTATACCGTATCCTATCTGTGTAATGTTTTCAGCATTTTTTAATAAAAATTCAGACTGATTTTTTTTTTTAACAAAGGAAGCATTGGTAATACCGATTATAGTGGGAGCACACTAAATGTTCATTTTTTTTTAGTTTTTATTTTGGAGATGCTGCGTGCTACTTTTCATCTTACAGCTACAATGTGATTTGAATTCTAGTTGTATGCGCGGTTCATGTCGAGTTGTAAGGCAGTAACTCGTCTTGCAAAACGTTACAGAGACCGCACACTGATGGTTTCTCGTACGGCGCAACATATATTATTCGGCTTAAGTATCGATGACAGACAGTATACTCTCCATCCCTACATACTTATCAGTTTTGATCGCTTTATTTATTTATTTATATATAAATACTTGACGCTTTACGTTTTCTAATACATTATTTTCTATTTTGCCCTAGTTACTTTCCCCTTCCTCTCCACCACATATTTGGTGAGGCTAGGGCCAATTTGGATTAATTGTCAAGGGCATTTTGGCAATTTTGAATAAAAATAAGCTATTGCCTAGGCAACTGTACATTGGTAAAAAAAATGACAAGTATTCGTGCACAGAGGAGTAATATACATAATGACAGCCAAAGCATTTTTTCTACTATAATATACATAATGACAGCCAAAGCATTTTTCTACTATAATTACATGATGAATTTGTGGCGTTTTGTAGTAAACTATGAACCACACTATTTCTGATTGGGACTTTGCTAGCCTTGAGAGTGTTGGCCGGGACCTTTTTATATTGACTGCGATTGATATTTTAAACTGAAAATAAATAATAATAACTAAAAAAAGTCTCTTTTTAAGGGATGGCGTCCGGCCGGTGCTGCACGTTCTTGGGGATCCTGCTCGCCATCCTGATCCTGCTGCCGCCGCTCGGCGTCTTCCTCCACTTCGGATGCTGCAGCGTACGCCAATCGTCCACCCCATTCCCATCCCCCTCTCCTGACGATCTCATTCTTTTGTCATGCGCCTCCTGGATTGGATTGGATCCATGCAGTAGTTTCTAGCTAGGTGGCTCGAGAACCCGTTGTCTTGTGGATCTGGTTGATTTCCTGTTAGATCTTTCTTTCATCTGAGCAGATGGAGTTCTGTATTTGCCTGCCGATCACCATCCTTGGACGTGTCCCTGGGATCATCTACGTAGTCTGTGTCCTTGTTGCGCTTGACTCAGAACAGCACCAGAGGGAATACTATACACTTGCTTAGCTCACGTTAATTCTGTCATAACTTTTATCACTGTTGAAACCGACGGCAGCCCTCGCACAAGAGAACAATCACGGCAAACGTAAAAGCACATAAGAGACACGAAGATTTGTTAACGAGGTTCGGCAATGCCTATGTTCTTGGGAGCTAAATCGCGGTGGCTCCATCCGTACGAGGAGCTTCTTTTTGTGATTAGGATTACAAGAGGTCAACACTATATATTTATACCCCAGTTACGTGTTCGACTCAACACCTAGTCCCTAATTTGCATATACAAGCTATACACAACAAATTATGAAATGGCTTAGTCGAATCAGTATCTTCATCTGGATTATCTGACATGGCATTGTGCGAACAAAAAAAAAAGAAATAGATGGTTCTAATTGAGGGGAACCTAGTCATCTTGTCTGGTGCTAAATCTCTCTCTCCTTGGTGGCTTGTGATCAATCCTTATTTCTGTCTGTTATAATCGTTGAATATTGGTCCAGTTTCTCCATTCTGTAATTGTGATACAAGAGAATAAGTTGTTGAACTCCTATTTATGAGAGATTATGATTTATGTTTGGTGTTCGCAGACCGACATACAGTTATACAATTGCAGTTCTTCCCTACTTGTTCACCGAAACAATGGGGTGATTTCCCTTCACTATTTGGGTTAAAATAATGGCAATTCTACCTCACAAGTCAACTTAATGACCGAAATAAATGTCAGCTCTATCTCATAAGTCAATGAAGTCATACATTACCAGTTTAACTTCACTGTTGATTGGAAATTTCACCATTGTATGCTATGTTCGACTGCATGGTTTGGTACCAGGTCTATTGCTTTTCAGCTAAGTAGAGCCAAAGCAGCAAATTATCTCTCTCTCTCTCTCTCTCTCTCTCTCTCTCTCAGAGTATGATATGTTTGTCACATGTTCAAATGTGCAGAAAAATATTGTTTTGCCTATCGCAGTGAGTCTCTGGCTATTCCCATATCACCCAATAAATTAAGTATCCCTCTTTGATGGATCATATCTTGCTGTTGGTTGCAGCAATCGCTTTCTGTCACTTGTCGTGTGCTGTTATCTGCGCTTTCTGAATGACATCTTCGCGTTGATGATGATTCAGAGGTGAGCTTGTAAAATATAACCAGAATGCTCGTTTCTGTAGCTGAAAGTTCTTACCCATGTGTGGTCCATCGATTCTGTTAGATTGTGAGCTGAGCTGCTGAGTGGATTGTGTGCAGCTGGTCAAGAAGCTTATTCAATATCGGTACATTTCTGATTGCGACGATTGATTCTGTCTACCCAGCTGTACGAAAGATGCCCCTAATCTTCCCTGTCCAGTCGAGTATGTTCACTAGTGCTGATATGCTGATTGATTCAGGCACTGCGTGCATTTTTTTTCTGAGTAAGTGGTAGTGCATGCATTGTGAACGCTATAACATCATATTCTCGATCGCGAGCACTATTACCTAGACGTCATGGGTGACCAACATGTTGCTGTTTCTTTAAGCCGTCACGGGAGAGATCGCGATAGAGATATGCTGCGGATACCTCTGGAGTTAACAAACTGCATGCAATGAGAAAGATCCATACTTCATCACGTTCTTGTGCCACGAGGGATCTAAAGATCCTTGTTTGACGGTATCTGAAATTGCATTGGCAAAATAATATCTGAACTCCAGAGATTAAACCAGTTATGGGCAATCAACATTCGAGGAAGGCAGGTGATTAAACGGACAAGTGATTCAGAAGTTCCTTTTGAGAATCTCATCATCTCAGCGTATCATTTGCTTATGTTTTTTAGAACGGAACAGTGAAATGCTAACGATTCAGACTCGGACTTGATGAAACGCTTGCAAAACCAAAAGTGCAAAAACCCAGCGAAAGTCTGAGATGAAACGCTTCGAAGTCAAGCTCTTGCCCACCTCGTCGTCCCCCTTCATGATCTCGTTGTTGAACATAGTTGACTCTAAACATCTTTGTATATTTAAAGACTAAGAAATCATTTTCGGGTATAAGTTCTTTACAATTTGATCTACGTTAACTAAAATATGCATCATGCCACATATATGCATAGATCTAGGTCAAGCTAAATCATCTTCTAACTCAAAATTTTCAAAATAAGCAAAGGTCATCTCATAGACCTAGCTTGATGAAACTAAGTGCCATTACTGTTCAGGGCTTTTTTAAAAAGGATAAGCAAGGTCAAATGAACAGGGTTTGGAAGCTCGGGGGGCTGAATGAACCGTGTGGTTAACATGGAGCAGGCAAGTAGTGGTCGGCAGGTTGGCAAGGTGGAGTCTTTCTAATGCTGTTCATCAGAGGAGCTTGACCTGGACGTCTCCTTCAGACATCTGGCCCGAACTGTGGGTACCACTCAGTCCTCCAACCTTCCTAATTCTAGGTACTCTTTTTCTGCCCAGCACTGACTTGGATGGCATGTTCTTGATGCAACTTTAAACCCTTTCCGTTAGGGCAATGCTGAGTTCAAGCAACCTGCCTGGGAGGATGTTGATCATCAATTCATCATCCCTCGACAGGAGGTCTGCTAATTCTACATGCATAATATTCTATGACGATTTTGTTCCTTTTGGCAAATCTAAGTTGTTTTAACTAAGTGGATAATGTTATTATGTTCTTGTTAACAATACATTTTACGCATTTTATGTTAGATCTTTACATAGAAAAGCTTAGGTGCATACTGGTTTGTTAAGTTGCTATTGTATCGCCTACTGAGGTTTGAGAGAACAGGTTACATGAAAAAGGTTAGGCGAGATACGGATTCTCTTGTGTTCTGGCAGTGCAGTACCTGAGTACCATGTAAGGTGTGGATCCTGTTCTAGTGTGCCAACTACCTGTCCTGTTACTTGATATACAAAAATCTAGCCTGTTGACGAAAAGAAAAGGAATTCTCTTCATAATCATGTTGCCTTTGCTCTGTCAATTATAATTACTCCTGCATCTGCTATGGCGATGAACGGTGATATCCCGCTTGCACATCTATCATCTTGGCTAACCGTATGACTTTGTTCTTGAATCAAATAGACTTTTCTATTGCAAGTAGTACTTGGAAATGGTAGGAGTAGGTTGCTAGCCCAAATGGTCAACTGCTGGAGCAATGATAGCAGGCGGCGAGAGTTCCCCGCAGCGTAATTTGGCTGCGAGGAAAGGAGGAAAGATGCTGCCACCAACCGCGAACAAATGGAAACCGAGAGGGAGGGAGGCGGCGACTGCTGACTTACTTGGCGGAGGGAGCGGAGGTCAGGTCACCAGCCGCGGCTGGCTGCGCCCTCTGGTGGTGCCGTGGGAAAGGAGGGCACCCGTGCTGGCTCAGCCCAGGTGGGCTCCACCACGCTGCGCCACTCCGGCCGCCCCGCGGTCAGCCAACGCGGACAGCGCCTCCGCCCGATCGGCTGCGACGGTGCCCCCCGCCGTGTTCGCTGCCTCTGCCCCCGGACCGGATCCGGTCAGCGCTGGCGTCACCCTCCACTCCCGCTCGACTCGTCGTTGCCCTCTTGCCTGCTGCCTAATGCGGTCCGATGCGCGCCTCCACTCCGAGCGCCCGGCCTCGCTGCGTGCGCCCGGTCCACCGCTCCCGACGACCCTGTTTGGCCGACGTGCGGGCCACGCGCCCAGTTTGCGCGCGTGGCAGTTGGCAGGCTGGAGGGGACGGACGGGCTCCTTCCCACTCCCACTTTCCGCTCCCCACCTCCGCTGCGCTCCTCCTCTACCTTCTTTCTCCCGAGAGGCGAGCGCCGACCCCTGAGCCAACACAACAGCGCGAGAAAGGGAGAAGAAATCCTTCCCCTCCAGAATTCTGCACCCTTCTTTTTTTTTTGCGCATTTCGCAGCTCGAATCTCGCTGTCCCAAACCAAGCCATCCTGTTCGGTTTGGGCCTTGACTGTTCTTGAAGCCCTTGCTGGCTAGCTACCTCTGTTTCCTCTTTCTTGCCGCGTTCTTTTTGGTCTAGGCTTTGTTCGCTTGCTTGTTTATGGCTACGGGGTTAGGAGTAGGACTTGGCGTGCAGCAGGTTTCTCTGTGCTGAATCTTTGCCGTGGTCAGCCGGCTCCGCCTCTGGGAGCAACTCATCCGGGATCACGCCGTCTGTTGGCGCATAAACAGTGGAGGAAGCAGGTTCTCGTCTCCCAAAATTTCCTTCTTTTGGTACTCCTTGGCAAAGAAAAAAGGTGCCCTCTTTTTCAGTTTCCCTGGTCTTTCAGCTTCAGAGAACCTCTCTTTTTTGTTCACACGAGAAACCTGGATTCCATTACCAAGATAATGGAATTTACATAACTCTGTTTCAGTGTTTCTTAGCTACTACTACGGATTTGCTGTTTTTTTTCCTCTGTCTCTGTCCACCAAGTACAGCGGCAACAGTAGGTTCTCTCTTTGTTGCGATCTTTCCTGTCTGATCACTGAACTAGTAAAAACATCAAGTTTCAAGAAGCTCTTTTGAGCCAATTCAGTCTTTGGTACAGCAACGCCTGAGCTCAGGAAAGATCCCCATGGATGGCCTTCCTGACCCCGACGTGGCGCCGTTGACGGCCGCGCCGCCGCAGAAGCGCGACGAGTGGAGCGAGAGCGGCATTGTGCGGCTGCTCGAGGCCTACGAGGCCAGGTGGCTGCTGCGGAACTGCGCCAAACTCAAGTGGAGCGACTGGGTCGACATTGCTCACGAGGTGTCCGCGCATTGCGCCTTGGAGAACGCCGCGGGGAAGCCCGGGAGCAACAGTGCCAAGACCCCCAACCAGTGCAAGAACAAGATCGAGTCGATGAAGAAGCGGTACCGAGCTGAGTCCACCGCGGTTGCGCGTGCTGGTCCTGCTGCCGCTGGCCCGTCGTGGCGGTTCTTTGCCCGCATGGATGGTCTGCTTAAAGGGCCAGCCGGTTGTTCCGGTCAGGTGCAAGCAGAGTTGAGCAATAGTATAGACCTGCGAGCCCCGGCAAAAGCAGAGGTCGAGGTCGAGGCAGATTTTGTCAGGCAGCTGCCAGATGCAGGGCCAGGTGCACTCTCTGACTGGGTGAATGCAGATGCAAACGGATCTGTCCAAGAGAAAGCGGAGAAGGTTGATAACAGCGGGCAGAAAGAGAGCAGGGCTGCAGATAGTGATGTCAACGTGAGCTCTCCAAGGAGTAAGGGGGCGAACGAGGATGCCGATGAGGTGGACAAGGTTTGGGACTTGTCTAAGAAGAGGAAGAGCACAGAGTTTGATATAGCAAAGAGCATCGAGTTGCTGGCTAGCTCATTCGTGAAGATTGAGCAGGCCAGAATGGAGATGTACAGGGAAACAGAGAAGATGAGGGTTGAGGCTGAGATTAAAAATGGCGAGATGGAGCTCAAGAGAACAGAGATTATGGCGAAAACACAGCTGCAGATTGCTAAGCTTTTTGCCAGGAGGTTAAAAGAGAGCAGCAGCAAGACTGGTGGTAGCTCATCCGTAACAGCTGAAGTAGACACCATTACCAAGAAAGGCGAAAATGGTTAGTTTCAACATAGCTAACTTTCTAGTTCTGCAAGAACATCCCAAATTTAAAATATGGACATATGTAGTGTCTTCAGTCTCTACATTCTATAGCTGTCGCTCTGTCAGAAAGAAGACATAGAAACCTTCGATGCAAATCGAAGGTAATTACTGCACATTTGCTATGTCTGTGTTTTTTTAATCTATTCCTGGGATTCATGAATAGAATAGGAAATTCCAGTCGGAAGTCATTCTTCTAGTGTATAATTATGAACAAAATGATCTTTGAGTTAATTTTTTTTTAGTTTTTGCTGCAATTATTTAAAGACGCTGATTATTATGTACTGGATGGAAAGTTGAGGACACATTGAGTTTGTGTGGTCACCGGACCATATCATTTCGTTTTCGCTACCTTGACTATCGAGAACATTAAGAGTTCAGGTAGGAAACTCCTACTGTAGTTCCTCATCAAATAAATAGATAGATAGATAGATAGATAGATAGATAACTAGATGTACTATGTCAAAATCCTTATTCAACTCATAATAGAAGAGCTTTTAGTTCTAGTGCAAGATTTTGATTGTGGAATGAAGATATTGCTGCAATGCATGGACTAAAAATACTATTGCCTCAATAAAATGTCACGTGTTGCAAACACATGGCTCAAATGTTATATTAGAAAGACTATACTGAAGAGCAATGGGTGTAGCGACAAGTCCAACCATTTACTTTAAAGCAATAAATTGTGATTACCATCAACTGAGTTTATATGGCATGCTTTAACAAACTGGATTGGACTACGAAGAGCCACTCAGTCTTCTCATTTTTGCTAGTGATCTGCCTACAAGCGCAATTCTGAAGTTTTGTATGAACCAAAAGGTAGAATTCATATCAAGAAAGAGTAATTGGATCTTGTTGAAATTGTCTCTGATTACATGTTGGCACCATCATCTGAACAGATTGAGCTTAGAAGTATTCTAGAAAAGCATTACTAGGTGCTAGTAGGCTTTAAATATTTAAGTGTGCATATCTGATTTGATTAACATGCCACTCTTTGGTGTATTACTTCTTTCGCATTTATATGAAGCTTTCAACTTTCTACAGAGTACCTTGCTATATCCGATCAAGATTGGCAATGTTAGCATATGGCTAAGTAAAAGAAGAAATTAGATCCTGAGCATTTCTCAATGGATCTTGAATCTTTTCAACTTAGCACATATGCAGAATCAGCCGACCTAATCATATACCACCTAGGCCAATTCCTGGTCTTGGTAGAACTTTGTCGATCACACCGTGCTAGGGTAATGATGTTTTCCCTGTATTGATAAAATGCATGAGGGAGGTCAGTATTCACAACCAGATAAGGAAAAGGCCAACCTGAAACCCACCTACGCCGCTGGCAACTCTGGTCGTGGCGACCACCAAAGCTGACCAGCGCCGCTGGCTACTCTAGCCGCGGCAGACACCAAGATAGTTTTCGTTAAAGAAAAGAGCTAGACTTTTGGCGAGACATAAGCACGCTGTTTTGGAACATGTGAATTTACTTGAATTGTATACTTCTATATCAGTAATGGATCCAGAATTTTTAAGATGGATGTTCAAAGTTAAAATAGATATCTCAAATGGGCGGATCCAGAATTCAAAGTATAAATTATTTGTAGTAGAAACAACATCTCAAATAATTTAGAAAAATTTGTTGAATCGAGAATATGGGATTTGGAACCTGAAAATAGGGATACACTTGTGCTGTTGTTGATGTGCGCGACCTGCCTTGTTGGCCCCGATGGCACAACCGCCGCCACACACTCTCTCCCAGGACCCTGGCTGTAGGCGATCCGGCTAAGCCACGCTTGGCACTCGCCACGGCTCGCTTGCCACATTGAATTTAAATTCTGCATAAAACTTAGTTTTGGCAAATAGAATTTTAAACTGTCTATTCACCCGCTCCCCTCTAGGTAACCTTCTTGAATCTTCAACTGTGTTGTAGTTTTTGAGATGAATTGAGAAGGAGAGGTGTCTCAGTGGGCTGAAATCTATTGAGGGTATAAATATGAAATATGTAAACCAATTACCAATATATATGCTAAATATATCTATTAAATAGAGGGTATTTCACCTAAAAAATTTGGGTGTTCGACTGAACACCCATGAACTATATAAGATCCGCCAGTGTTCTGTATGGGAATCAGGCAAATCACAAACAACAAAATTGTTTTTCTATTTCCACTAAAATTCCTACGGAACCCTTACAAAATTCACAATTCCAAAATAAGTCTAAATCTAAAACCACAGCAGTGCGATGAAATCGATATATTCTACTTTCACTATACAATTTGCCATCTCCACTTTGCAATAGATTATTTTTCACCCAGTAGATTGGAACCTTGATTATATGCCACTTTCCGTTATTTTATTCATTTTTCCAGCATCTCAGCCCTTAGCCCCACCTGTTGTTCCGATTTTGCCCCCTGTGCACCCAACTTCATGGTCTGGCCCGATCAAAGCCATATCCTTGTCGCACCATGCATTCAGTTCCCATCCCTCCCCCTCCTGAGGCCACGGTTCCTTCCCCTGCCCTGCCGCGATTCTCCCCATTGGCGACAGGGGGCGGGTGCCTCTCCCTCTGCCGTTGTGTTTTTCCCTGCATCCGTGAATGTACATGCAAGTCAAGCAACAACATTGCCATTTCGAGTAGGATGTACAATAGGGGTGCAAGTGGGCATATCCGCGGTTAGTCCGACCACGCCCACACCAGGCACAAGACGTTTTACGGGCAACATTTATACAGGCTTCATGGCACTACGTGGGTTGACGGCCTGTGCGGGTTGTCACTGGCCCAGGGATGGTAACATGGTTGAGGGGTCCCAGGAGAGGCCCTCCGCCCCCGCCCCGATCCCCGCCAGCCCACCCCGACTCCTAGCCCCGTTAGCCTTCCTAGGGGGACACAGCCCCTGTCCCTGTTCCCGCAGGGACCCGACCCCCATGGGGATCCCCGCGAGGATTAAAAAACAGGTTAAAATATTTTTTTAAAATAATAATATAACTTTGTTTATTAATTTATAATTATTGAGACATATTTTTTTTATAAAATATAGTTTCAAATATATATTCTAATATATAGATTCAAGTTTTAGTCCGAATGTATAAGAAAATAATGCAAGCTTCTATATTTAAAAACTATAATATATTATTTAAAATACATTTTATTTTTTTACTGAGTCCCTGTGAGGCCCCACGGGGAGGACGACCTCGGTCCCTGCCCCGCTAGCCTAGCGGGGCCCACCCCCTGTTCCCCTGTGGGGGGAGAGCGCCCCCAATAGGGAAATTTTCCGCGGGGCCTGCCTCTGTGGGGGAAATTGCCACCCTTACACTGGTCGTGCACACAAGTAAAGAAACCCTGTTCAAACTTGGAACCACGGTCTATTAATTATATCTTCCATAATATTTATCCTCAATTGTTGTTTAACCTGATCATTCAATACCATCTTCAGGGACAACAAGGGTCTTGTGCTTCCTTGTGTTTCTTTGGTTCCTTGTGACATATTATACTAAGTGCCTGTTTGGTAGAGCTCTAGATTATCATTTTTTAGCTTCTGCTCTGCATTCTCTAAGAATCCACTTCTCTGAGAATCTGGAGCTGCCACTGAAAAGCGTTTGGCTAGTAGGTTAGCTCCAGATTCATAAAAAGGGGGATTTGATGAAAATAGACCATGTTACCCCTAGTTTTCACACAATTATCTTTTTGCTTTTTTTGTTTATTTCAGATACATGATTAAAAGAAAATGAATATGATTTTTTGTTCAGATAATCTTCAGCCAAGAGGACAATTGCTGAGGAAAAAACAGCAAAATATGTTTAGGTTTCATTGTCTGCCAAACAGCAAGCTAACAGCAATCAACACACAGAGGGAGGCGGCGCTGTGGACGGAGGGAGGCGGCGGCGGTGCTGTGGACGGAGGGAGGCGGCGGCGACGGTGCCGTGGACCAGACGAAGGGAGGCGACGGCGGGCCGAGAGAAGGAGGGTGGCGACGGGGCGAGGGAAAGAAGGGGGCGGCGGCGGGGTGAGAGAAGAGGGAGGCGAGCGGTGCGAGAGAAGGGAGGGAGGTGGCGGCGGGGCGAGAGAAGGAGTGGCGGTCCCAAATCTGGAGGCGGCGAGTCAGGCGAGAAGGGAGGTGGCGGCGGCGGTGCTGGAGATCGGGAGGGAGGCGGCGGCGGTGCTGGAGATCGGGAGGGAGGCGGCAGCGGCGGTGGTGGAGATCGGGAGTGAGGCAGCGGCGGTGGTGCTGGAGATCGGGAGGGAGGCAGCGGGGCGAGAGAAGAGGGAGGCGAGCGGCGCGAGAGGGGAGGTGGGCGGCGCGAGAGAGGAAGCTGGGCGGCGCGAGAGAGGAATGGGGAGGCGGGCGGCGCAAAGAGCGGACGAACCGAGGGAGATGGAGCGGGCGGGACGAGAGAGAAGGGGGAGGCGGGTGGGGTGAGGGGTAGTTGAGTGACATTTGCGGGTAATTTTGGTTAACTTTCATGTGTAAATTTGTTTTTGGTTAGCTGGCTCCCCACGAGAATCCACCCTAGACCCGCTTCTCCTCTCTAGTTCATTTCTAGTTCTGCTCCTTGCGAGAATCAGAATCCAGCAATTTTGAGAAGTTGAGTGTTTGGTACAGCTCCACGAGAATCTATTGAGAAGCTGGGAGCAGAAGCTGTACCAAACAGGGCCTAAGAAACCGCTTCTTCAAACTAGCATCTCTTTTTGTTGTTGTTGTAACTTTGTATATACTTGACTTGCATCGCTTTGGACCCAAGAGCTGCGAAAAGACCCTTGTAACTTGAATACTGTATGCATTCTTCAATCCTGCCCTTACGTTGTTGGTGCAGCATACAGTAAAGAGCCCAAATATTCATTCATTCCTTGTTTTACAATCAATTATGATACCTTGCTCAAATCTCCTGCTGAGCCCTGAATTATTTTTGGGCAATGATATTGTAGGATCCTTTTCTGCCATGGGTGATTACCAATCCAGATAAGCACCAAGCTAATGGAAGCGGAGCGGAGGCAGGTAAGATGGGAACCTAAGCGGAGCGGGGCATTAGACAGACTGTCGCGGGCTATACAGGCGGTCATATGAAGGTTAAAAGTTAGTCCACGATATTTATTTAATCCTTTTACGGGATATATTAAGTGGGCTCGCGGACAGCCCGCGTCCACTTGCACCTCTAATGTACAAGCTATTGTTGAGGAACCGACGCTGGAGACCAGTCCGAGCAATTCCTCTGCTTAGAAGAAGAACGAATCAATCACAGAATCACAGAATAATAGATTGAACACAGAGAGAGATAGAGAGAGCTCCTGATCTTTCTTTATTGCTTTCATTCATGTGTACATAATGAGGAGGTATATCTCTCTATTTATAGACTACAATGAGGTGCCCACCATGGGCCCTGGGCTGCCGGCCCAGGCCCAGGTTTCTTAACACTCCCCCTTGGGCACTCATTCGACATGTTCATGCCTCACTAAAACTCCATAAAAACCCAGTAGGAAAAATTTGGAGAAAGAGCACATGATACATGTGATGCTGTGATGCACGAATTGCCTAATTAAAAACCTTGGTCGAGAAACTTCATGGAAAACTCGTCAAGGGAAAAAGAGTACAATTCACCCAATTTCATTTGGTCTTCAGGACTTTATTCCTTTGGGTACTTAATCTTCATGATCAAGATTTAATAACGGGCTTGAGAGAATTCTCCCCCTGAATTATGCATTTCTCTAAGTTTCATCATTCCAATCCCTCACACGCACCTTTCAAAGCTAGATGCGGGGAGTGACTTAGTGAACAAGTCTACATGACTTAGTGTGCAGTACTTTAATCTTGTCCATCTTTGCAATTCATGAGCATAGAGGAACTTGGGGTTGATATACTTACATAGCCTGTCTGCACTTGTGCAACGCAAGCTGCATTATCTTCATTGATAATTGTGGGGGTTTGCACAGTGTTCATTCCACATGACTGCCGGATGTGGTGAACCGTTCATAGGAACCAAGCGCACATTCGTGCGGCTTCATACAGTACTATAATTTCTGAGGGGTTCATCAAAGTAGCCATAAGGCTTTGCTCAGACGATTTCCAGGAAATTGCAGTTCAACCACACAGAAAATACATAGCCTGTTTGTGACCTTGCGATATGCGGGTTTAACAGGTACCCAGCATCTGCATAGCCAATCAAGTTCAAATCTTGATTCTTTCTGTAGAACAATCCGAGGTCCTTGCTACCTTGGAAGTATCGGAAAATGTCCTATATGCCCTGCCAATGCCTTTTGGTGGGCTCTGCACTGTACCTTGCTAAGAGGTTCACGGCAAATGCAATATCCGGTCTAGTGCAGTTTGCTAAGTACATGAGTGCTCCCACTGCACTCAAGTATGGGAATTCGGTCCCAGACTTCCTCCCCTCTTCCCTAAGTCGAAAGGATCTTTTTCTTGTAAAGACCTCACTAGATCATCGGTACTTTCGAGGAAATGCCTTCTCGAAGCCAAACCTTTCAAGCACCTTCAGGTGTAGGTGACCGATGTACCAAGACTCCTTGAGGACATGCTCAAGCTGCAGCCTAAGCAAAACTTGGTCTTACCCAAATCTTTCATTTCAAATTCGACTCCAAGTAGGAGCTTGCTTCTTTTATGTCTTCTACTGTCCCGATGATATTCAGATCATCTACATACACAGAGATTATACAGAATCTATTCTGGGATCGCCGTATAAATATACAAGGACAGCCTTCATTGTTCGTGTAGCCTTTCTTGCAGAGAAAGTCGCTCAAGCGATTATACCACATTCTTCCAGTTGTTTCATCCATACGGTGACTTTCTGAGTTTCACACTGCATGATTTCTATTTGCTCTGTCTTGGTTGGAGAGGATTCCTTGAGGACTTTCTGTAAATCTCCGAATCCAAATTACCGTAAAGGTATGCAGTCACAACATCCATCAATTTCATTTCTAAATTCAAGTTCACTGCCATTAAGATCAAGTATCTAAAGGTGATTCCACTCATGACTGGGGAGTAGGTTTCTTCATAATCAACTCCAGGACGTTGAGTGAAACCTTAGGCTACCAGCCTTGCTTTGTATCTCACTACTTCATTTCTTTCATTTCTCTTTCGAACAAATACCCACTTGTGTCCAACGGGGTGTATGTGGGGAGGCGTGCGGCATACGGGCCCAAACACCTCTCTTTTGTTCAGAGATAGTAATTCAGTTGCTATTGCCTTCTTCTAATCTTCCCAATCTGATCTTTTCTTACATTCAGCGAGCGATGCAGGCTCGGGATCAAGATCGATGATGGTGGCAATTTTCTTTGCGAAGCAGATATCGATATTAGCTGTTGTCTTATTCAGGGACTCTCCCGTGTGCACATAATTTATAGCTATTTCTTCATGAGTTGCTTTTTCTGGAGCGATTGCTTCTGCTGGAGGTTTACCTTGCACATCGCTTCTTTCAATTGCGGTGGCAAGTCCCTTTAGTTTTTCGGCTCTGATGTGTGCGCACATATCCATGCCGATGGGATGTTCAGATCCGGTATGCCTTTTTCTGAAGGTGTCATACTTTTGCCAGGTCTCAACTGGCTCCCCTTCTCATTCTGGTGGACTTCAATGATCGGCTGTGATAAGTCCTTCTTATCCTTCTTCACCAGGCGTCCCTAGTTACTAAGGATTCGAGGAACCGGAGTTCTCGTCCTCATTTTTTTATGAGGCCTCTAGACGAGATTAGGGATACCTTCTGTTTTCTTTGGTATTTCAACCCTCTCCGGTGCAGTGCGTGCAGGCACATGCGACTTAGTCACGCTCTTCAAATCACTAAAGTGATTAGCCAGTTGATTTGCTAGTTCTTGCAAATCGATTGTCTTCTAGACTTCTCTTGTCTTCTGGACTTTTCTTTTTGCTTCACTAATGCGCTAGTCATCTGCATGAATTCCCGTGGCTTGCCATGTAATGTCTTCTGGACTTCTCTAGTGCACGGGTCATCTGCATGGATTCCCCAGGCTTGCCACATAATTTCCCGACATTCTTCATCAAGGGTTGATTTCCTCCCTAATGTTGGGAAATTTTCGTGTGACACTTGCGCTAATTGCATAGATGAATGGATCTTTGTAGGCGAGGTCTAAGTTGATGAGATTCGCTGCATGAAGGACTGCGTGTCCCCAACATGTAGCTGGCAAATTACTTTTATGCAAGAGGGGTCGGGCAATAAATTTAATTCTTTTAATTAAAGCCTCTGCCAAACCATTCTGGGTATGGACATGCGGTACCGAGTGCTCAACTGCAATTCCCATCGCCATGTAATAATCATCAAATGCCTTCGAAGTAAACTCTCTGGCGTTGTCTATTCGAATGGACTTGATATGATGATCTGGAAACACATTTCTGATGCGAATGATCTGCGAGATCAATTTTGCAAAGGTGTGGTTTCTTGTGGACAACAAACCCACATATGACCACTTCGAAGAAGCGTCAGTGAGCACCATGAAATACTTAAACGGCCCTGGGACGGGCTGAATGGGACCGCAAATGTCTCCCTGGATGCGTTCCAGGAATGCAGAGACTTCATCCTTCACTTTCAGAGTGGAGGGTCTATTTATTAGTTTCTCGGTGGCACATGCAGGGCACACAAAATCTTCATGATTCGGGAAATTCTTTACATTAATATTATGCCCATGCGAGTTATTTATTATGTTTCTCTTCATCCGAAGACTTGGGTGGCCTAATCTGTCATGCCAGAGACAGAAGAGTTCAGAGCATCTAAACACTGTCTTCAGTACAGTGTACGCTGCAGGCGCTTTAATGTTGGTATAATATAGCCCAGTTTCTAGTGAAAGAAGTTTTTCTAATATTCTTTTGCATTCTCTTCGCGCTTCGTAATGAGCAGGTATTCCTTACCGTACTCTTCTTCGGTCTCAACGTGGAAACCATTGGCGTGAATATCATTAAAACTTAGAAGAGTTCTAGTCGATTCTAGGTACAATAAGGCTTCTTCAATTACCAAAGTTGTGCCCATTGTGGCTCTTCCTGAACCAATTATACATGCATCGCTTCTGGCGATTGTCGTAAGGCTGCCAATGCTCTTACAAATCGACTGAAAATACTCAATCTCTCTTAAGATGATATGCGTTGTGCCGCTGCTGGCTAAGCACACTTCCTTCATAGGGCGCTACACGCGTTCTAATATAGGGTATTTATTAACATGTATGAGAAAGGCAATCAACACACATAAATAAAATACTCCAATATCAGAACATATCATGCCATCATAAACTGAATAAATGAATGAATTCATCAAATATCATCCAACCATCACGAGAAAATAACAATTCTTAAGTACCATCCATGCAAATTCTAACATATTCTTCCACACAAAATAAATGACAATTAAAGTCGAAATGCATTCAGTGCACTAGACTTCTTCTGCTATTTTCTCGGGGTTGACATTCTCTTCAAGAGAAATCATGGCGTTAACTACTTCTAGGTCGAGAGGGATTACTGCGTCGTGATGGTTTCAACTTCCATCGGTGCGTGCGACTACTGAATTCTCCCCTCACCGATGCAGAGTGGGCTTCATCGCCCTTGACCATCCCGCTTTGGCTTGCGGCCTTATTCTCTCGTGGAGCATCTGATTCGCCTTTCTGGGCTGCGGCCTTACCCTTCCTTCCCCTTCTCTCATTAAGAGCTTTTCGCACCTTGTAGCTCCCGGTGTTGGCTTCACGGCCAGCGGAGCTCCCAGGTGGCTGAGTGACGTAGTTCTTACGGAGAACTTTGTCCTGAGCCTCCGCAACTTGCATCATATCAGTCAATTCAGCGTATTCCTCATAGCCATCTTGACGATAGTTGTGTGCGGATTGTGCTATATTGGGGTGAAATGTTTTTCTCAATTTTCTGTATTGGGGTACAAATCCTGTGCAAGGCAGAATTGTATTCCCTGACCGTCTTAAAGTCGGCAAAACCTCAGTCTGATCCACTCTCGCTCTGCTTAAGGAAGAATGGTGTACTTTAGCCTCTCAAACCGCTTCTGGAGTGCGGTCCAGAGTGCTAGTGCGCTCTTCTCCGTCATATACTCATTCTTGAGAGTAAGGCAGAGGTGGTGCCAGAGAAAATGAAGTGCATGATCATTCTCCTCAGGTTTGGATTGAGCGTCATTCAGTCCGCCAATCCCAATAGCGGCAGCGAGCTTCGGCTCCAAGCACGATCGGACATCGGATGCCAACATCAGGTAGTTTTGGCCATGCTGGGCGAGCTCCTCGAACTCCCAGTTCGTGATGCTAGTCATCTGAATGTGTATAAGTCTCTGGCGGTAGACATGCACGAATAATTCATCATGGGGTAAATAAATGGTACAAAGATTCTCGTAATGTTCCAGCATTTTCTATAATTTTACTGTTAATTTCAGTGATTAAAAGTAATTTAAACAATTACAATTAACCAAAACAGTAAATAAATACAGAAAATACATAAAACAGTAATGGCATAAATAAATAAGCTTCAAATGCTAAAAAATAATTCAAAAATTCGGATTCCCGATGCCCTTTTATGCTAAAATATGAAATTTCAGCAAATTCTGCACTTTCTGGGGGTTTATGCGCAAAAATTTCAGTTCAGAGAAAATTCGCGTAATTTCTGATTTACCAAGGGGTTTTCTGCAAAATTCTGGACCCACTCGTAAGTTTAAGGGCTTAAATTAAATAATTAAGGGCCGAATAGCAATTTGCTGAGAACCGGAGGGCTTTTCCGCAAAAATCCCACCCCATACCCGGATCGGGCCCCTTTTTTCTTTTGGCCCATCCCGCATTCATCCGGCTGGCCCATCTCAGCCGGCCCACCAATGGCCCAATAAAACCTGGTGGCTAGGGTTTACCCTAGCCACTCCACCCTCAGAGGCGGCGCTCCATATGCGGGCGGTTCGGGCGAGTGGCGGCGCCGTGCGCGGCGAGCGCGAGGGCTTGGCTGGGTCGCGCGGCGCGGCGAAGCGCGATTCTTGCGCGGCGGCGGGCAGCGCAGCGGCGGCGGGCGGCGGCGGCGGCGACGCCGGCGAGGCGGAGGCCAATCGCGGCGGGCGGTCGGAGAGCGTCGATGGCGGGCGAGGCGAGGCGGTGGGCGGCGCGCGCACAAGGCGGCAGCGGCTATTTGCGGGTGGAGGCGGCGGCATCTGCTCGATCGGCGGCGAAGCGGTGGCGGCGCGAGGTTCGAGCGCGCTTCAGCGGCCGGCCGAGCGGAGAGACCGGCGATGCGAGCCGACGCGGGAAAGCCGCGATCGCAGCCGAAATCAAAACCGGTGGCGGGCGACGAGGTGGCGCATGCAGCGCGGGAGCTAAGCGCCGGCGGTGGATGCCAAGGCGCGTCGGCGCGCTGGCGCGAGGAGGCGGCCGGTTGCGTATGCGGCGGGCCAGCGGCTCGCGCAAGTCACCGGCAATGCGACTACGCCGAGCCCCTTCAGTAAATGCGCATGGCGGCGGAGGCGGAGCGGCGGCGTGCACCGAACCGAGGCTGCGCAGCGTCGAAGCGCGGAACGGAGGCGTCGGCCGGTGGTCGCACGCATGCTTGGCGGCGAGCTCGATGTCCCGAGCAAATGGCGCCATTGAGGCGTCTTTGCGGTGATTGCTGGCCGGCAGCGGGCCGGTGGTCGGCGGCGGTCATGCATGTGGCGGGCGTGCAGGACCACCCGTGCGGATTTCCCCCCCTTTTTTTTCTCTGTGCAATGGCTGAACAGGGAAGACGATGCTAGTTTCTTTTCTCGTGCAGAGATCATGCAAAAATTTTGTTCCCAATCTATGATGCAATCAACATCTACCCTGTTTCGCAATCTACCGATCGACATTGTGCCGGCGACTTCAGATCTGCTCGCGGTAGATTAGGGCGGATTTGCATCGTTCTACAGAGCAATCAACATCCACCCTGTTTCACAATCTACCGATCGACATTGTGCCGGCGACTTCTAGTCTGCTCGCGGTAGATTAGGGCGGATTTGCGCCGTAGAGATTCAATTTAGAACGCGAAAAGAAAATGCAGATTCAAAAGCGATCTAGAAAATTCAATCTGTGCTTCGATGATTACCTCGTTCACCAGAGCGAAGTCGTGCTGATAACGTGTTAAGGAACCGACGCTGGAGACCAGTCCGAGCGATTCCTCTGCTTAGAAGAAGAATCATCACAGAATAATAGATTGAATACAGAGAGATAGAGAGACCTTCTGGTCTTTCTTTATTGCTTTCATTAATGTGTACATAATGAGGAGCTATAGTTCTCTATTTATAGACTACAATGAGGTGCCCACCATAGGCCATGGGCTGCCGGCCCAAGCCCAGGTTTCTTAACAGCTATTAATCTAATTGAGATAGGACGCACAAGCTATTTACACAAACAGTCTTCCTCCTCCGCGGCCGCCGGTGGCTCCAAGCGGTGGTCGGATATATTTGCTAAGAAGTCGGTCGAGGACAAGGATAAGCGCAATGATAGAGGCGGCGGCAGCTGCAAACCGGCCGTGTCAGCTGTGGCGGCGACTCATCGAAGCCTCGGTCATCGCCGTAGAAGGCCAGCAGCTCCCGTGGTGAGGCGGCATGCGGAGCATCAACCTAAGCGTCAACTCGTGCATCGGGTACCGGCACCAGGTGAGCTGCCGCCGGGTGGACACCGGCGCAGGCGCCTGGAACCCCGGCGATGGCGGCAGGCTGTTCAGCATCAAGGGTTCTCCAAAAAGGTCCATTGAGCCTTCAGCTAGCCTGGTCACTCTATTGAGCGCGAGGAGGAAGAACGGAGTAGGACCATGCTGAAATCAGGCGCACAGCGGCAAACCAGGCAAATCAGGTGAAGCTAATTCCTTCCATGCTGAGAAAAATGAATAAGGCCTAGTCTTTTGGCAAATATTTATATCTTTTATCAGTTTGTGAGAGAGTATAGATAGAGATAATCGCGTGTGATTTTAATCGATATAGATAAAAATGTTACAATGACTATTATAATTGATTTGTAGATCCTCATTTAAAAATACGTTCTATTTAAAAGTTAGTTATTATAAAAAAAATTAAAATCAGAAATAGAAAAGGAGGAACCTAAAATGATACAGAATAGCAAATTATCCCAGATGCAACCTACAGAGCGATAAAAAAATCAATTACAATCTAAAAGGTGACATTTTATAGAACGACAATAGTCTATTGATTGACATATTGTCAATGCCCTCGTAAAAAAAGCAAATTTTTACAATCCAATTTCTGAGTTTGTGAATCTAATACAGGCAGTTGTCCCCACGGGTCAGTGACATCATTCCAGTTTGTGTCGACTTTCTGTGTGGCCTAAGCTTTTAAGCGCCGTTACGAACAGGCAGTCCACTTGGTCCACCCTCCTCTCTCCCTAAAAAAAACTGCGAATTTTCTGTCTCAATTGGAGTTCTTGGGCTTCCCAAACTGAGCAAACAAGGGAGCCAGTTCTCGAGTTTGTCATGGTGGTGATTTGGGATCGGAAGCATCGGGCTCTCCTTCTGTTCCTCTGATCGGTCCCAGTTCAGTTTGGCGCAAGATTTGGAACGGAGGAGGGGGAGCGGCCGCCATGTTTGGGTCCAGGGTCCAAGATGAGGTGGAGATGCAGAGGAGGACTACCAACCGGTGCGCGCGCCCATTCGATTCTTGATTCTTATGGCTTTAGTTTCCTCTCCTATGCCGTTTTGGCTATGGTGTTCTGGGCTACCTGTTGGGATCGAGGATTAGCGGATAGAATTATGCTTGAATTGGGGTTGACTTTGGGTTGCTACTTGCTGTATGGAGAGCAAAAAGGTGGAGTGGAGAGATTCAGGTTTGATTTGAATTGAGAGAAGATGAAGGTGGAAGGACTTAGCTTTGACGTTAGAATCCTTTGCTGCCTCGTGGAATTGAAGAAGCCCAATTGAAGTTTTGCTTCGATTTGAGTTGGGATCTTGGTTGCTGTGTCGGAGAGAGGAAGGGTGAATCTAGACGAGAGAGAGAGAGAGAGAGTTTTGCTAGAGGATTAACCCATCAAATCCAAAAGAAAGTTTTGATGCTTTTTGTTCCTTGAGGGTGCAGTTGGAACTTGGAAACGTTAGATTGTGATTAGGTTTGTTAAATTGGCATTAGAAGTTGAAAGAGCTCACGTTGTTTCGTCGGCTGGTTGCGTTGTTACCCTTTCATATTTGAAACATCCAGTATCCACCAAAATGCGTTAAGCCATAAGCGTGCTGTGTGGATCATTTTGACATTTTCGCAGTTTTATTTATTAAGTTGTTCTTCTACCTGTAGGATCTTTCCTGATGAGAGGCAAGACCAATCTAAGCTACCATATCAAGCTGCACGGGCTGACAGATTTGGTGCAAATAGAATAGATGCAAAGAACCCTGAGAAGATTAAAGTGTTAAATGAAGGCAACAAACCATGGCACCGTCGCATTCTAGACCCTGGAAGTAGTATGGTACTAACATGGAACAGGGTGTACCTAGTGTCCTGTTTGTTTGCTCTTTTTCTCGATCCTTTCTTCTACTACTTGCCGTTGGTTAAACAACATGAAGATACCAATCTTCCATGCGTTGCCAAGGACCAGCGACTGAGCATAACTATCACTATTCTGCGGACACTTGCTGACTTGTTTTACATGCTGAACATCATGGTCAAGTTCCATACTGCATATGTAGATCCGAAGTCCAGAGTCCTTGGGAAGGGAGAGCTTGTCGTGGACTTAAAGAAGATTCAACAAAGATATCTCAGAACAGATTTCTTTATAGAACTACTTGCAGCGATCCCTGTTCCACAGGTATAGCTCAGAACTCAGAAAGTCAGAAGTAAAGTTCTTGGAGTTCTGATTGTGTTATTGATGGCTACTAATATTTACACCCTGTGCTTTTTTCCCATTTCTAATGTAATAGTATGATAATGTGTGCTAAAATTAGTTTAAAGGAGTGACTGGTACATAAGGGAGTGAGGGAAGTGGCAAAAAAAATATTTCCTTTTTTTTGTTGGGGGGGGGGGGGGTAGCATATTCATATTTATTTCTACTTAAATTTGATTCATTAGAACTTCCATGACTCAAAATTGGATGAGATTCCCTGGGCGATCATTGTAGCCTATCAGAGGAGTGGCTTTTAAACTGGGTTTGCGAAGGAGGGCTATGGCTAGTGCCTTCTGGGTGGTTGCTAACTTGATACTGCTTCTGAAGTGATTGCAGTTAGCAAACATGTTAGAACCACTCAAATTGAGATTTTACACTCAGCTGGTTTTCTGTTTTCCACTAGATTTATCCGAACATGTTATAATCCAAGTCAAAAGACAACTCCTTTGATTTCTCCGATTTTTCCTTTATAATACACTTCTTATCTAGTAAACTACTACTTTGATTTAGAACTGATATAAGTTTCCTTTGCCAAAATTGTTCTAGAACACTTCTGTCTCTATATTCCCAGAATTGCATGAATGACCCATTTCCCATCTGTTGAATACCGATAGTGTAATCATTCGAAGCTATCAAATTCTACAGTGATAATTTGAATTTTTTGGTGGTGCTCATTTCTTGCAGGTTACGGTGTGGGTAATCATGCCTGCGATAAAAAGCCCAGATTATAATGTCCGGAACACCACATTTGCTCTTGTTATTGTGATTCAGTATATTATCAGATTGTATCTCATTGTACCATTAAGCAATCAAATTATCAAAGCAGCTGGGGTTGTTGCAAAGTCAGCCTGGGGAGGAGCAGCATACAATCTTCTGCTCTACATGCTTGCTAGCCATGTATGGCCACCTGCCATCTTCGACTTAATGTTTGATCCAAAAATCATGCTAATTTGAACAAGAATCTAGGAAAGTTTGTTGCTTATATTTGACCTAGGAGGTGCACAATTTTCTTAGCAATGAAAGAGAAGCAGAAACAGTACCTGCTTCATGCAGGGACCCAAAAATCAATTTTGTAATTATTTCTGACACCTGATGTACAATAGGAATAGGACAAACAAAGTGTGTCTATCTATAATCATGGTCCCATGGAATGTAGTTACTTCAATCTTAACACCTGCAAAATGGAACACATACTTGTGTGCAAACTCAAAGCAGAGGACTGTAATTGTCATCTTACATCTCTTAACTACACTACTTTTAATAATGTTCCTTCTGAATCTTACGACAGGTTACTGGGGCAATATACTATCTTCTCTCCATTGAACGACAGATTACATGTTGGAATCAGCAGTGCCTAGTTGATTCAAGCAATACATCTTGTAATCTTGAATTTATAAGTTGTGACAGTTCGGGTTCTAGCAGTTATCGTGATTGGGGAAGCCAAACACAGATATTTAACTACTGTGATGCTGCTGCTAATCCTGCACAATTTAGCTATGGAATGTTTTCAAGTGCGCTGAGTAAAGGCGCAGTCTCAACTTCGTTCCATGAGAAATACTTCTTTTGTCTGTGGTGGGGCTTGCTGCAGCTTAGGTAGTAATTCGTTTTAATATACTTTTTTTCATGATATCAAAATTTTGTACATCTGCTGTTGATATTCATGTAGGCATGCTATTAACATGATAACATACATCACCTAGGGTTCTTTCATGTTTCCTCCTTTTTATGCATGGGTTTGTGTGCTTCAAATACAATTACTCATGTTTAGTTGTCTGATGTCTGTTCTCACCTTTTCAGTTCAAGTGGAAATCCTCTTGTGACAAGTGCATTCATCACAGAGAACATATTTGCCATAGCAATTGGTGCTTTCAGTCTCATACTCTTTGCTCAGCTGATTGGCAATATGCAGGTAGTGCAAAATCTTGTGTTCTGAACTAGAAACAAAGGTTTCAAAGACAATAATTCTCGTTTCTTGTGCTCATCTTAGTGTTGGCCAAATATGTAGTAGTGTAAGTTCGATATTACCTTTCTGCAGAATAAAATGTTATGCTATCAGCATTATTTTGTACATTAATAATACATATTCTGTCTTTTTGCTCAATGAGTGCAAGTTTTTTATACTACCTTTCTGCAGAATAAAATATTATACTATCTATATTATGTGCATACTAGTGTGTGTGTGTGTATATATATATATATATATATATATATATATATATATATATATATATATATATATATATATATATATATATATATTCTTTCTTTACGTTTGATGGATGCATCAAGCGCATAAACTTACATTTTCATGGTTTAAAATTTGATCAAAAGAACATAAATCTATTACTGTGTTCAATAAGCTATTTTTCACATTGGCAGCCCAACTGATGTTGTTTGATTCAGAGATCATTTAAATCCTTTTCTTTGTCATCTTTTAGACATACCTCCAGTCTATCAGTAAAAGGCTTGAAGAGTGGAGGCTGAGGCAAAGGGACGTGGAGGAGTGGATGAGACATCATCAACTCCCTCCCTACCTTCAAGAACGTGTCCGGCGGTTTGTTCAAGTTAAATGGCTAGCAACACGAGGAGTAGAAGAAGAGTCCATCTTACAAGCTTTGCCTGCAGATATACGCCGGGATGTTCAGCGCCATCTTTGTTTGGACCTTGTTCGACGTGTAAGTTGTGGTTATACACCCATATGACATCTGAATACGTAGAATTGTTTGTTTCTGAAGGGTTCTTGATGGAATTTTTTCTAGTGGGCTTTATCTTTGGATGGAAAAGAACAATATGGCAGTGTGCTGCCACTGCTAGTTCAAATCTCATGAATTCATTGGCAGGTTTCTGATTCCTTTGTAAAATGCAGGTCCCTTTTTTCTCTGAGATGGACGACCAACTTCTCGATGCCATCTGCGAGCGGCTGGTGTCTTTCCTGTGCCCTGAGGGTACATACATCTCTCGCGAGGGCGATCCTGTGAACGAGATGCTTTTCATCATACGCGGCAAGCTCGAGAGCTCCACAACCAACGGAGGCCGGAGCAACTTCTTCAACTCTATCATCATACGCCCCGGTGATTTTGCAGGCGAGGAGCTGCTCACATGGGCCCTGCATCCAAAGACCAACGTCCACCTGCCGCTTTCTACGAGGACCGTGCGGAGCCTCACGGAGGTGGAGGCCTTCGCTCTGCGAGCCGAGGACCTCAAGTTCGTCGCGAACCAGTTCCGAAGGCTTCACAGCAAGAAACTCCAGCACACGTTCCGGTTCTACTCCCACCACTGGAGGACGTGGGGTGCCTGCTTCATCCAGGCGGCGTGGCGGCAGCACCAGAGAAGGAAGCTGGCGGAGAGCCTGAGCCGGTGGGAGTCATGGTGGTCAGATAATCATCCAGCTGCCGATAAACCTAAGCAGGAGGGCACCTCGAGCAGCACGAGAACAATTGCTGAGGGCGCCATTGCCCACATGCACAAGTTGGCCTCGGCTTCCAGAAGGTTCCGTGCCGACAGTGCAGCGATCCGCAGGTTGCAGAAGCCCGACGAGCCCGACTTCTCAGCAGACCATTTCGACTGAAGCTGATGAATATGTAATTGTATTGTATTGTATTGTATAACCACAACCGTCGCCGCTGTGCGTTGTATTGTCCTCACTACTCAGTAGTTAATTACCTGATCCACCATGTGTAATTCTAATACACGACGATTTAGGAACTGTGAATGAATTGTGATGCATAAAAGCTTGGTTGATAAACACCTGTCAGAATATATGGCTTCGCTGGACGGCGTTGCTGGCGTCGGAGGCAATACCGGTGAGACGACGGGGTGATGGCGATGGGAGGAGTTCTATATAGAACGTGGAGGAAGTCTGGACCGTTGGATCTTCATCCAGATCTGATCCAACGGTCCAAAAACGATTGTTTTGTGGATTAAAATCAATCAAAATCTTTCTACTGTGATATAAACAACCTCCCAAAAAAATATGTACTGTTTGTAAGTGCTCCTATTATTATTATTATTATTATTATTATGAATTCTCTGCTCTGTCTTTCACTGCGCTGCATGGGATGATCGATTGCTTGTGATATAAACTGAAACCTGCATGCAAATCGCAGGGAACTTGATGAGCATGAGGAGACGGTGGGCGAGCGATGCTTCTTGATTAGAATGATATCGTTCTATGTGAATTCGATTCTGCACGTTTGAGACCAGTCATGAGTGATTGCTGTGGGTATTCGGCTTCTTTGCTCTGCAGAATCCTTTTTTTTTACGCTGGCTGCCCTCGTTCTGTTGCTCCCTGTCATCGATTGATATGCAGTTAAATGAACGGAGATGCCATATCACAGTCGAGGATCACAAACATATGGATGGACTCCACGATTACAAACTGCGAAGGACTTAATTGGAAGACATCGACCGGCAGAAGCCGGCGCCGAGGGGTTCATAGTCGTCCTAGAGTCGTCAATGATTAGATGCCACGTTAATATCAATGTCTCCATGATGATGTTACGAGCTAAAGCTAGCTCAGGTGAGGCAAGTGCCCGACATATTACTTGTCCACTTGCCTCATCTGGCTCCAATCCAACACGTACAATGTGCTCTGAGGTTTCTCCTACCATCGTACTATTGGCGACGCTTAATTTAATAATGGCTTATAATTTTTTACTGTAGCTGATTTATTTTTTACTGTAGCTGATGATGACTTATGTGGCATAATTAAATCTTAAATTTTTTTAAAAATGGTAAAATCAGGTTAACCCATCACAGACAATACGAAAGAATACGAAAAAAAAGAAAAGGAAAAAAACTAAAAAGCCAGAAAAGATGAAATAAAAGAATAATGAATTAAAAGCTAGAAGTTGAAGCTGAAACGAGCGGTGTTTGGCGATGGTTCATGGCTTTTTTCACTGTATCTGCTTATTTTTTTTACTGCAGGTGATGGTGGCTCATTTGGTGTAATTAAATTTAAAAAAAATAAAAAAAATAAGTTATCCCATCACAGATAATGCAAAGGAATACAGGAAAAAAAGAAAAGGCAAAAAGCACGTGAAAAGCCAATAAAAGAAATGACTAGGATAGAATAATTTTCAAATTATTACGTCATTGTATCTTCCGAATATACTCCTTATCAATAAGGAAGAAGATTCACGAGGTAGTCTTGAGTCCTTCTATGACTACTCATGGTCGTAAGCTCTTCTACGACCATGAAGTCGTAAATCCTTCTACAACTACTCTATAGTCGTAAACTCTTTTACAACCACATAGTTGTAAGTAGTCCTATGATCATAACTATTATGTGGTTTCTATATCCCCAATTCACTTGTCAAGCGACGTCTTACTACATCGTAGGGATGTTTGATAATGCGGTTAGAATGTGCGCTTATCCAATAACCGCACACGATCTCTCTCTGACAACAACCGCTACATGATGAACGGCCATCATGTTTCTATGACAATAACTTCTATTAGACGGTTATCGTCCAAAGCGTTGAGATGTCTTCTGGCACCAGACAACGGCTATCGTTTCATCAACTATTTAATGGTTGGCACCAGAGAAGAGGGAGGAGAGAGAGAGAGAGCGAAGCCAAATGAGAGATAGTGCAGACTTTCTTTCGCATTACACTATAGTAATCATGTCTTTTGATTAGTAATCATACAGGATATAGGGTTGTTATTATCCGAGGAGAAGGTCCAAACCTAGATAAAAATCCTCGTGTCCCTGTTCTGTAAGGCTATAGTTTAGTCTTCTAAGAGAATTCCTGAATCTAAATAAATTATACATAAGATCGGTATTAAAACACCAACAAAACAAAATTAAGAAATAATAAATTATAAATCGAAAGCTATAAGCTAAAGTTAAAACGAGCGGAAAGGGCCATAATGTAATCGACCTTTTCCAACTAGTGTTGTTAATTCATTCGGCCATTAATTGGTGTGTGATTTGCAGGTCTACGTGCCGACGACGCATCAAGATGTGAACATAGATGCACTTTGAGCCACTGATAAACAAGCAGCTGCCGGTTCAATCAGTGACTAAAGATTTGGACTCTTGCTCAGAACCGATGACTTGGATAGGCCACAGCGCTTTTCCTGTGCTTGTGTTAGTCACATGCTGAGGACTAGGATTGTTCAACGGGAGGAGCCAGCTTTAGGGCAGGTCCACTAACGCACACCATTATCGTCATACTGTCATATATATACGAATTAAGCTTTGCTTTTCCACCGTTGGTCATGGGTAGTTGTTAGCTGCTGATCACTTGATTGCTTGCATGTTGTATGTATATATAGCTGCTGTTTTAGGTATACACGCCTGCCAATAGAAATTTGTTCTTGAACGACTCAGTTTGATGAGTACAAATGTACAATATCACTGGTCGCTTTCAAGTTTCCAGTGACTTTGGCAGGGTTTGGAATAGCTGGTCTCACAGACATGCAGTCTACCTAAGAAAGATTTGTTGATTTTCGGTTGGCTTTTGTCTGTAAACTCAGCATCGAGCCCTGTAGCTTAATAGCTAGCTAGGTTCACTAAATTCAGCGAAATATTTTGGCTTAATTGCCTGGATCAAATCTCTTCGTGTTTATATAACAAATCTCTGTACACATCAATTAAAGAGTGCAATCTAGAGTGCCACTAATTAATAATTATCAGTGCAGAGCTACATAGTACTACAATAATTGTTATATAACTTTGTGCGGTGTAAACATCTAGTTTCCTAATCGGGCACTGCAGAGGCACCGTGGTTCGCTTCCTATTTAGAAAAATTAAAAGCTAATATGAGCATCCGATTTTTTGAAACAGCTTTTCCACTTCTTTTCCTACCATCTCGCTTCCGAGATAAGACAGGAATCACGGGTGAATCACCCACACTACTCCTCTCACTCCCGTTATGCGCACGCATCTCTCCGTCGTTTTTTACACCGCTCATCCAATTCTTCTAAAAGCCACTTATTTCAGTCACTACTATTTATTTTTAACTAAAATCCAAAAACTGTCAGTAAAAATCAATTAGAACACCCCTTGCTGCTAAAGGGATCGAGGAATAAGTACTCTCAAGTCCCAGCCGTTTACTAGCTTATCGTGATCACAATTAATACAGTTAGCGGAGTAGTAATCATCACTGTCATAGCAAATCAACTTTGAACTCTTGCTACATTGCTAGCCATCTGATCACACGCGAATCTTCGTTGAAAACGTCGTGCTGCCACTGTTAATGTTCCCCAAAGCTAGCTTCAGGTGTTCGTTTATGGCTGACCATACTAGATGCGTGCCGTATAAGAACATGTGTAGAAAGAGTAAATGTGTGAACACGATTCACATGCAATGGTTGGGTTGGGTAAACATCTAATCGATCGAGCGATCTATGGTATGGCAGTTTGACACATGGTCTCTGGTAGATCGATGAAGAACTCTGGCAAAGCAAAAGCCCCAGTTGCCATTAGGAGTTGGGGAGCAAAGACACTTGCAGCCGAGCAAGCAACTTCCAGGAAACTGGAACCAAGCAAAAAGAAATCCACAACAGCAGACATGTATATACAGCACTCAACAGCAGCAGCACAGCAGTCCAAGCTTTATCTGCTGCATGCGTATGTATATATGGTTGATTAATTTGGGATCAATTAATTTCAGTGCATGGGATGGATGGCGTGCACTAGTCTTGAGAGCGAACAAAAATGCTTGATTCAGTGGTAACATATTATCACTTTCAAAAAATGTTGAGATAGATAATTCGGTTATAATTAGTTCAATACCAAAAGTAAAATAATATAATGATCACTTTCAAATTAAGAAATACTCCGTGCTTAGTATTGTTTGGATCACTCAATTTCTGTCTCCCGTCTTCAAAAAAAAATCTCTCCGGGAGAAGTAGCTAGCTAGCGCGCATATGTATGCTCTCATCGACACAATGTATAGACAAATTTAATTCAGCGTGCTATGGATAATATTGATGAGAAGTGCTAAGGAGCACTTGACTGTTTTTTGAGATTAAGAGTACTCAGATTTTAATATGTTAAATCTCTATCCAACAGATCTCTCATATCCTTCCTCCTCTAAAAAACGAATTTGGGACGTTGAATCTCCGTCTAACGGATCCCTCTATATCCCACCCTCTTAAAAGATATGAGTGCTTTAAATCTAGAACATTATATGAAGATTCACATCTAAAAAATCTGAATACTCTTAATCCAAAAAATACTCAAATATTCCTAAACACCTTCAACATTGATATTGATAAATGAGGCCATGCAATTCGCATCCGGGTGCATGCATGGAGACCGAGGCCAATATACATACATGATTAATTAGTTATTACATGAGCTATAGTATATCAGTATATTACTAGATATCAATCCCAAATTAAGAGGCGGCTACGAATTAGCTAAAATAATTGCACTGAAAATTAATCACCAGATGCAAGAACTAATCAACACTACACATGCATGCCCTGGCCTCAACGATGTCATCGTAACTCAGAGCTTGAGCGACAAATCGATCTCCTCCCAATTCCGGCTCACCACGGCGGCTGGCGCCGCCGCCGCGTCCTCCTCCGGTCGGTTGGCACGGTACGTCCAGAAGTCCTCAGCCTCCAACCCGTGGACGACCCGGGTCGACGAAGGGCCGGGCGGCGTCTGGGACGGCGGGGCGGCGATGTCCCGGCTGCGCTTGGCGAGGGTGCGCTCGAGCTTGTGCGCGTTCTGGTGGCCGCCCAGCGCCTGCGAGCTGACGAACTTGCGGTGGCAGTAGTTGCAGGAGAAGGCCCCCCGGTGGTCGATCACGGCCGGGGCGGCGGCCTGCCGGCTGCGCGGCGACATCTCGAGGCCCAGGTCGAGGTTGACGCCATGGGCGACGTGCGCCGCCGCCTCGTTCTCCATCGATACAAGAATTCCTCTTTCTTCTTGTCGTTGTTGGTAGCTAGTGTGGGAAAGATGTAGGGAGGAGGGTAGAACCGTAGAAACCATGGACACGGTGGTGCGAGCTGGTATATAAAGAGGGGTTTCGGGTCGGATCTGGACGTAATGTGCCCGAACCCGCACATGTACATGTCTTGTCTAGCTTGTCTTGTCACAGCTTACAACAATGTACTCTATTTTTTTTGAACGGAAACGGTAGAGAAGAGCCCTACTTGAATATATTAGAGTAAAGGATATTGTATGTCTCTAATTTTGTTAGCGGTGTTTACGTGGATATATCCCTAATCCATGAAACTAGTTAATTCGGCACCTAAACTTATTTAAATGGATCATCAGAGATCCAAAATAGGCTAGACTGACCTTGACCACTTGCTCGCTATGCCCTTGCCTCCTCTTCTCCGCCCTCGCCTTCCCGCTACGCCCGTCTTCCCCGGTCACGTGCGCCTCCTTGCGACGCACACCGTGGTGGGCTTCCTCGTTGGGGCCGTACTCCCAGCGCTCTACATCCTTGACGGCCTCCGCGGGGGACACTCCTGGGGTGGCCATGGTGTCCCCGCATGCATTCCTCACCGCACAGGTCTTCACCGAGGGCATCACGGCCGTGTGGCCTTGGTGGTTCTCACTATCGTGCCAGTGATGTACAACGCGCATAGGATGTTCACGGCGTCCGAGTGGCTACGGTAGGGCCCACCGCTGCACCGCTACCCACTGCTGCTGCCTCGAGGAGGATCAATCTCCACTCCCGAGGGTGGCCGTTATCGCCAACCCCAGATCCGGCCACTGCCTTGCCTCCCCCTCTGCCGCTACCACTCCTGCTTACTGCTGGAAGACACAGGTTAGTCCGAGGGCGGGGGGAGGAGGAGGGCATCATCGTGGACGGGCGGGGGGAGTCAGCCAGAGGCGAGGGTCTCTTCCCCCTTTCTTCCCCCATGGTGGCGGTGGCGGTGGCGCCTACGCGGCTTCCTTCATGCGAGGCCTCCTCAACTTCGCCGGCTTTCTGACCAGGTAGATGGCCGGTGACACCTCGGGCTCCCAGATCAAGCTCTCCGGTGGGGACACTGAGATCGGGCTCTCCAGTGGCGTGATGATAATTGGTCTCACCCTCGGTCGGTTGTAGAGTGTGCTCCGCCCCATCGGCCCCAACCTCCACTTTAGCGTCTCCGCCACATCGCAGTGCAGGCACCTCCTCACCCTCTTTGCCGGTTTCTTGGACAGGGATGCGGTGGCAGGATTGGGGGACAAAGCCACACATTGATGTTCAGGACAGGGGGACCTTACCTCCTTCTCCGCCTGGTTCTTGGCTAGTGGCGGCAGAAGGACATTGATATTCCAAGACCACTAGGTTGATGGTGCCACGCGGGAGAGGCAGCTGCGTGCCTTGCACAGTACGACGGCCTCCAGGAGGGAGACGACGGCGGGTAGTGCCGTGGCAGGGAGCACGAGGACGTAGATATGACGGGGCTCCCGCTTCCCCCTGCCGCCCTCCTTCTTTCCACCGTAGCTACTAGCTATGCCACTGGTCGCCTCGGTCACCTCAGATCACCAGAATCTTGGGTGCCTCTGCCCCCTAATCCTGGTGGTGGCAAAACTCTCACCACCACCGCCTAGTCACAAGCACCGCACATGAACTGCAGGCCACGCTGGCGAGTCCACGTCATGGTCAACCATCCACATCAGCGGTAAAGGTCAGCCTAGCCTCTTTTGGACCTCCGATGACCCACTTAAATAACTTTAGGTACCAGATTGGCTAGTTTTATAGATTAGAGACCCATGTGAACACCACTGACAAGTTTAGGGACTCACAGTGTACTTTACTCAGTATATTAAGTATAAAACAAAACAAGTGTATACAAAGGAGAGACAAAGAGACAACTAAAAATAGAAAAAGATCTCTAAGCCCTAGCTAACCAATCAACTAGGAGTGGCAACATTTCCTTGGAAGCCCTTTCTTTTAAAAATTGTAAATGTTGGAACAATTGTCTCTTCCATCTTGACGTATTAGCAGGAGATCCTTCAAAGATTTTGTTATTCCTTTGAGTCCAAATGTTCCACTAGCCTAATGTGGCTAATTCTCTAGAGAATGCCTTTGTAATTGATGCTTGCGACAGGCCAAGAGATAGCATGTTGAGCAAGCTAAGATTGCAATCCCAAGTTATGTTTATAGAATTCCAACAATGCTGACTGAATGAACACCCAAAAAATAGATGGGACCAATCCTCCAATACTCCATCTCTGCAAAGAACACATTTCGCATCCTCTACAGAGAAGTTTTTCTTGAGTAGCATGCCTTTCATGTTTAACTTCTCATGTAAAAGAATCCAAAGGAACACTTTGTGCTTCATCGTGCATTTATTTTTTCCAAATCCAGTTGAATATAGGAGAGGGTTGATTATGACCAGAGAGTGCCAGGTACATTTTTCTGGTAGAGAAAGATTCTGAATTCCAAATGAAAGTCCAATTGTCCATATCTTCATTAGGAACAACCATTGACAGTCTAGTTTGCAAGTTTTGTAATTGAGTAGAGGCAATCTGAGAAAGTGGATGATGGAATAGACCATGGACATCAGGTTGAGAGATAAATTTTGAAACTAAAATATTCTTTTTCTTGGCATGGGACATTAATTGAAGTTCAATAGAGTAGAATTCAGCCAAAGGTCCTCCCAGAAAATATTAGACTTTCCATTATTAAAAATAGAGTAAAGTCCATTACCGGTCCTTAAACTTTTTATGTTGTGTCATCCCGGTCCATAAACTTTTAAAGTATGTCATCCCGGTCCTTAAACTTTCAAAGTGTGGCAATATCCTATGTAGGTGTAGCGATGAACTTTTATCTTTGTGTCATCCCGGTCCATAGACTTTCAAAAGAAATTGCCACACTTTGAAAGTTTAAGGACCGGGATGACATACTTTAAAAGTTTATGGACCGGGATGACACAGCATAAAAAGTTTAAGGACCGGTAATGGACTTTACTCTTAAAAATAGGACTAGCCACTACCTTATACCAAGTTAAATTTTTGAGAACATTTCTCCACCAAAATGAGCCTTTAAAGTTTTCTTGCTGCGGAACTGAGTTAGAATAAAACCTCTTCCATAAAAATTCCACCCAAGCAATATCCTTTTTATTAAAAAAAAATATGAATATACTTAATGAGAAAATCTTCATTCTGTCTTTTGATGTTCAAAATTCCGAGTCCACCAGTTTTCTTGGGCAAACATGCTTTCATCGGTCCAAAGGAAACTTCTCCTTAATTTGTCTATATATATATATATATATATATATATATATATATATATATATATATATATATATATATATATATATATATATATATATATATATATATATATATATATATATATATATATATATATATATATATATATATATATATATATATATATATATATATATATATATATATATATATATATACATAAGGCACACAAGTGCGTAGGCATCCACATCAAGAACCGTCCGATACACGTGTATGATTGATAATTTTTTTGAGTTTGGGTATGGAAATATTTTATACCCTTGATATATTTATGGTAAGTAAGTTTTGAACTCAGTTCAAACTAGTTTGAACTACTTTTGAGTTCAATGCGACAACAGTGAGTATATACCATAAAAATAGTTCAAACTAATTAAACTGAAGTTGAATTTAAATTTTTTCGAAGTTTGACATCTCAAATATACTTTTTTATGGGTATATGAAGATACCCACATCAAACGTTGCGAATCTCAAAGCAAATCAACGAGTATTGATATGGGTGCCTAGGCACCAAGGTGCATGAAACACTCGTCCTATATATATATATATATATATATATATATATATATATATATATATATATATATATATATATGTGTGTGTGTGTGTGTGTGTGTGTGTGTGTGTGTGTGTGTGTGTGTGTGTGTGTGTGTGTGTGTGTGTGTGTGTGTGTGTGTGTAAAAGAAAGCAAGCCATTAATAGCCAAAAAATAAACATGGAAGCCCCGCAATCCATGTGAAAAAATGAGAGTGGCTGACTAGTATTTAAGTATTTTTTTTAGGATGGGGTATTTGGATTTTTCACCATACGATTTTATCTCTAGATTCGTGCTCCAACCTCCTTCTTTAGCTCCAACGAATTAGATTGTGATTCAGATTGGATTACCAGAACAGTCTGATTTAGAGAGAGACTAGAGGCAGTGATAGACCTGGGGTGGCACAGCCGGTGCTGTGGGACGGGTGAGAGGAAAGCAGTGAAAAACGACGCTCAGGTGTAGAATCAAGTTAGGTTAGGTAAATGAGATGGGCAGCATCGCAAGAAGCGGCGGGTGGCACCGGCGGCTCCGACAGCCACGTAGGAGACGGGTGCGGTGGCGGGTAAAACTCGCTGGCATGCGATCGATCGAGGCCGTACGTAGACGAAGAGGATGCAGGGAATGAAGAGGATCGGAAGAAGCGAAAGTGGGAAACAACTAACTTGCATGCGGAGGAAAAGACCGACCATCGATCGAGGAGGACAGGCTGACATGGAGAGGTCCACGCATGCAGCCAACTCGATCGATCGCGTAAATAGGGTACAGAAAGAAAGAAAGGCTAGGGTAAAAGAATCATTCAAGGACAGGTTAGCTAGCTAGGTAACAAATCGCGTAAATAGTGCATGCATGCATGGTCGAAACACGCAATCAATTGCCACATACATTGTGCACGTACGTACGACTCACCTAGATAGATATATATTCAGATCAGATGTACATGTGTGGGGCTAGCTGCTGTGTGCCCGGCCGGCCGGCCCCTTCCTTTCTTCGCGAGCTAGCTAGCTGCTGTGCTGAGCCGAATCTGATGTCGTATATGCCAAGGTCTCTTGCGCACGCAACGCAAGCGCTGATGGGGGCTTTGGCCTGGAGCTACGTACTCGATCAGTTGTCACGTCATCAGCAGCACTCTCAGGCTCAGCTAGCTGTATGATGATCTAGCTCCAGCGGAAAGAACGGCATGCGATCCGGAAGCGGATTCACCTTTTCCTTTTTACATCCCACGCATGATGCATCTGCATCAGCAAGAGGCTACTTCATGATGGTTCTAGGTTCTTTAGGATCTCCTAGGTTAGATCTAGCGGGGTCTTTTCTCTAGGGTTCGAGTTCTTGAGAGATACACTGAGAGGGGTTGGGGTACTAACCGTCGGACGGCGTGGAGGAGGAGGAGGCCATCTCAGGTTCGGCGGTGAAGATCTGCGCACGGGCAGCGACGGTCGGGGAAGAGGTTCTGGGCTCCTCTGCGGCGTGTCCCGGGCGGCGGTGTCCCCCTGGCGGCGGTGAACGGCGGCGGTGGTGCTTCCCGTCGGCTCAGCGCCCCCTCAACAGATCGGTCTTAGGGTTTGTCGGTGGGGAGACGGCGGCGCGGTCAACCTCGTGATGCGTGCCGCCCGCCCCACCTCTGATTTATAAGCGGCGGCGACAGGCCCACCACCAAGCGGCCGGGCGCCCGATCGAGCGCATCAAGGGCTGGGCTTTGGCCGTTGGGCCAAAGCCCTGAGATCACTCTAACATTCTCCCCCTTGATCTCAGTCTATATTTTATCTTTAATTACTTTTGACTTTACACATTCCATCACAGATTAGTGCATAGAACATGTCTCATCGTCACGGTCAATCGCCGATAGATTCAACAGTTACAATACACCTCTCTGTTCTGAAATAGTTACTTTAATCTTTGGGCCATCTTTTAGTCCAGGAATCATAGGCTTTCCCTTAAACCCATGCTGCTACATGTTCTCTCGAACATGTTGGGTGGTAAGCCTTTGTAAGCGGATCCGCTAACATCTTTGCGGTACTTATGTGCTCAAGACTTATAATTTGATCCCGAACTTTATCTTTCACAACATAGTACTTTATGTCAATGTGTTTGGCAGCACCACTTGACTTATTGTTGTGGGCATACGTTATCGGGTTCATTATCGCAGCACAACTTAAGTGGTCTATTGATGTCGCCAACCACTTTTAAACCGGGTATGAACTTCTTTAGCCGCTTCACCGCCCGTAGCCTCATAACATGCTACAAACTCGGCATACATTGTGGACGATGTAGTGACGGTTTGTTTTGAGCTTTTCCACGATATAGCTCCTTTAGCGAGAGTGAATACATATCCGGATGTAGACTTTCTATCATCTCCCGCAAAATCGAATCAGATACCCCACTATATGGAGTGAGTCCGATCTTCAGATGTCATCATGAGGCCTTTTGTTCCTTGCAAATAACGCAAGACTTTCTTTATCAATTTCAATGTTCTATTCCGAGATTGCTCGAATCGCCAAGTAACCCAGTAACAAATGCTAAGTCGTATGTGTGCACACTTGAGCATACCGTAAGCTTCCGACACCAAGCATATGGAACCGCTTTCATTTGATCGATCTCATATCGTTCTGGGGCATTGAAAATCCCCATATCTGTCGCCTTGACTATAGGTGCAGGTGATGGACTACATTTATGCATACCAAATTTCTTTAAGACTTTCTCTATGTATGCCTTTTGTGACATCCCAATACCCCTTTGTTTCTATCTCGGTGAATTTCGATCCCTAGAACGAATGAAGCTTCACCAAGATCTTTCATATCGAAGTTTGAGGACAAAACTTCTTTGTTTCCAGATGTGATTAACATCACTACTAGCTAGTAGGATATCATCCACATACAGGATTAGGAAGATAAACTTCCCATCTTTAAACTTTGCATAAACACGCTTGTCCTCAACATTCTCTTTAAACCCAAATTTTCTTATTATCTTGTCAAACTTCAAGTACCACTGTCTTGAAGCTTGCTTTAACCCATAAATCGATTTCTTTAGGCGGCATCCCATTCTTTCATTTCCTTCCACGACAAAACCTTTCGGTTGTGCCATGTAAACATTTTCCTCCAAATCCCCATTAAGAAATGCCGTCTTTACATCCATCGATGTAACTCTAAATCATAATGTGCTACTAATGCCATTATGATTCTGAAGAATCTTTACATGAGACTGGAGAAAATGTCTCATTGTAATCAATCCCTTCTCTTTGCGTAAAGCCTTTTGCCACAAGTCGCGCTTTATATCTTTCTACATTCCCTTGGGAGTCATGTTTAGTCTTGTAGACCCATTTACACTCTCTGCTTTGGCTCCTTTAGGAATAATTTCCAAGTCCTGCACTTTATTAGTCTTCATAGACCTCATTTCCTCTTCCATGGCCTCAAGCCATTTTGAGGAATTTTCGCTTCATGGCTTCTTCAAATGAGGTGGGATCATCCTCCATTTGAAATTCCTCTGTATGATAAATCTGATAATCATCGAAATAGCTGATCTTCTTACTCTTTGAGACCTCCTGGGCCTCCTCATTTGGTACATCTACTATTTGAGGTCATTGTTGCTCCCCTCATCTGTGGCAATAGGTTCTATATGATCCTGAAGAACAGTTCTTCATTCTCATTCATTGTTGCCACGGAGAAACAATAACAGTCTTGCACCACAGTGTCTTGTACCGTCGGTGCAGCGACAGCAGGTAGTGTGAAGAATGGCTCTTGAATCATCGGAGTGGGCGCATACACCCGCTTCTCTTCAAGGTCAATCTGTCGAGCTACCATGCTCCCCCTCATTATTTCATCCTCTAAGAAGACAGCGTGTCTCGTTTCTACAAACTTTGTATATCTGTCTAGACAGTAGAAACGATAACCTTTTGACTTTTCAGGGTAGCCAATGAAATGGCAACTTACTGTTTTGGGATCAAGTTTCCCAAGGTTTGGGTTAAATACTTTAGCCTCAGCAGACTCCCACACACGTAAGTGGTTTAGTGAGGAACTCTTCCTGTCCACAACTCGCATTTGTTTTGGGCACCGACTTACTAGGCACTCTGTTGAGAATATGAATGGCGGTTTTCAACGCCTCCATCCACAAACTCAATGGGAGTGTGGAGTAGCTCATCATACTTCGCACCATATCCATCAGGGTACGGTTGCGTCTTTCACTACTCCATTTTGCTGAGGTTCGCCGGCATAGAATATTGGGCTACTATTCCATTTTCCGTAAAAACCTCGCAAAGGTCCAGAACTTGTCCGTATGGGGTATGTCGATCGTAGTACTCCCCACGATCGATCGGACTATCTTAATCTTTAAATCGTGTTGGTTTTCAATTTCAGCCTTAAATATCTTGAATTTATCCAAGGCTTCATTTCTTTCTTTGATTGGATAAATATATCCATAACGGGAGTAATCATCTGTGAATGTTATGAACGAGTCATATCCATCCACACTTTTCACAGGAAAAGGACCACAAATATCTGTGTGAATAATTTGTAGAACTCTTGTGCTTCTTTTAGCGTCTTTTTTAATTTTCTTTACATATTTTCCTTTAATGCATTCTCTGCATTGTTCTAAGTCTGAGAACTCTAATGGAGGAAGAATGTCATTTTTTACTAGTCTTTCTATTCTCCCCCTCGAAATATGGCCTAAACGACAGTGCCATAATTTCGACGACTCATCTAGAGTTCTCTTTCGTTTTCTGTTTACATTCGTAGACGAGGATTCAATCACTTTCTCGCACGCAACGTTCTCATCATCGCATACGACATTCACATCATCACACAATGATAACAATAAAGCTCATTCTGTAATATGGCAATACCAACACATTCTTTATTAAACATTATTTCGCACTTGCCATTTCCAAAATTGCAATCATAACCATCTTTGTCCAAATTTGACACACTAATCAAATTCCTCTGTAAAGAGGGTACAAAAAGGACATCTCTAAGTAAAAGAGTGGAGCCATTAGCTAATTCTAATGAAAGATCGCCAACGGCTTCAACTTCAGCTTCGACTCCATTTGCGACTTTAACGCATCTTTCTTTTCTTTGCGTAGTCCTCGTCGAACGGAATCCTCAGAATGAATTAGCAACATGAACAGTTGCTCTGAGTCAATCCACCAAGTGGATTTCAATATTTCACATACAGCATTCATTAATAAAGGTAATAATGTTCTCACCTTTCTTAGCCATTATCATCTTTAAATATTCAGGACAATCCTTCTTGTAGTGTCCCGTCTTCTTGCGATGAAGGCACTGGTCTTTGTCTACAAAGAAATTTGTTCGTTGAGGTGATGTACTGAGGCTTTGCCCTTGTTCTTTGAGAAGGGTTATTGTTGTAATTCTTTTCTTGTTTTCCCTCACAAAGTTGATAGCACCACCATGTGAGGATTTGATTCTTTCCTCCTCTTGCACGCACATGGCTATGCACTTTTCCATGTCCCATTTCTCATTGCATATTATAGTTGACAACAAAAGTGTCAAACTCTTTTGGCAAAGAAGCAAAACCAAATGAATAAGGAACTCATCCTTGAGAGCCAAATCCATCGGTTTCAGTTTAGATGCCAAGTTGCTCATTCTAAGAATGTGCTCTCTTATGCCATTGCCACCGCTGAATACCTCTCTGTTGCACCGCTTAATCACCGTGTAGCATAAGTCTTTGAAGAGCCAAAGAACCGACTCTTTATTTTATCAAGGTATTCGAAGGACAGTGTCACACTCTGCAATTGAGCCCGAATAGCGTGCTCAATTGTGTTCTTTATCACACCATACATTTCTTGTTGGTCGTGGTCCATTTCTTATGATCAAGGTCATAAGACATCCGTAGGAGCATGATCCCTTTGTCTTTTCTCGCCATGCGATGTCATCCTCATTCTGTTCCCTCACCGCGCCAAAGGCTCGGTGGGGCGTCTTGTAGTGAGGACCCACCCACCTCACCAAGATAAAAGCTAAATCTAACTTTTCTTCCACTCTCCATAATTATCACCTTTGAGAGTGGGATTTCTCTAATACAACTCATCAAGTTGTATCCTCCTAAAAAATATTTCAAATACAAGAGAACGTAACATCAAAATTATATGCCTTATTTCCAACGTTGGTCAAAAATACGACATACAATTTAAATCAATTTTATCATACATTAAATCTACATCACCGTTGGGCAGAAATAGAAATAATGCATAAAATCAACATTAAAAATTTATAATACTGTTATTAACAACGTTGGTCAGAAAATAACAATATCATAAATCTCTGGAAATTTTTATCTATTTTTCCAAAATTAAATTCTCCCGTTGGTTCGAATTTAATAATGAAAAACAATCAATATTAACTTTTGCAGCGGAAACTGAAAATTATTCTAAAAAAAATTCAATATTCAGAAGCAATATACAGTACACTTTTAATCTCTGGAAAAATTAACACGTTGGTGCAAAATTTTCCAGAAATTTAATTCAAATTTCAATCAAATTCAATCATTAATGCTTCTGAAAACGAATAAACATTCTTTTCGGGTTTATCGCTCATTCGCCGAAATGGCCCATTCTTCACGCGCGCCCAGTGCGCCCGCTCTCCTCGCTACTCACGCGCGCGCCTCTTTCTCCCGCGCCCGCCGCAACTGGCTCGGCCGAAACCTCTCCCGCTGGGCCGAAAATGGCCCGAGGGTCCTTAGCCGTTCGATCGGACCCGATCAGATCAGACGGTTGAGAGCGCGCGCGGGATTACAATCCGAAACCCTAACCCTAGCCCCATTTTGCGCCTCCTCCTGCGGAAACCGGAGCCGCAAGCGGCGGCGGCAGACGCGACGCCGCGTGGCGAGGCGGCGCGCCAGCGACGGCAGCGGCGCTCGCGCAAGGCACGCGACAACCGCGGCCCGAGCAAGCGGCGCTCGGCTTCCGAAGCGGAGCGCGGCGGCGCCGCGGAGGCGGCGGCCTGCGCAGCGCACGACGCGCACGCGCGCGCCTCGAGGATGAGCAGCGGGCGGGGTCCGCGAGGCACTCAGCCGAGCGCGGCGGCGGTAAGCGCGCGACGGCGGCAGCGGCAGCGCGGCCGTCGACAAGCCCACGGCGAACGGCGGCCCGACAACAGCCGTAAGACCTCCGACCCCCTCTTATCCTTTTTTTTTTGTTTCTTTCTTTCCGATCCGGGGCTAGGGTTTGGGATTCTCTTTTCTTTTCTTTTCCCGCATCTAGATCTACCACTAGGGTGCTCTGATACCAATGATGGTTCTAGGTTCTTTAGGATCTCCTAGGTTAGATCTAGCGGGGTCTTTTCTCTAGGGTTCGAGTTCTTGAGAGATACACTGAGAGGGGTTGGGGTACTAACCGTCGGACGGCGTGGAGGAGGAGGAGGCCATCTCAGGTTCGGCGGTGAAGATCTGCGCACGGGCAGCGACGGTCGGGGAAGAGGTTCTGGGCTCCTCTGCGGCGTGTCCCGGGCGGCGGTGTCCCCCTGGCGGCGGTGAACGGCGGCGGTGGTGCTTCCCGTCGGCTCAGCGCCCCCTCAACAGATCGGTCTTAGGGTTTGTCGGTGGGAGACGGCGGCGCGGTCAACCTCGTGATGCGTGCGCCCGCCCCACCTCAGATTATAAGCGGCGGCGACAGGGCCCACCACCAACGGCCGGCGCCCGATCGAGGCGCATCAAGGGCTGGGCTTTGGCCGTTGGGCCAAAGCCCTGAGATCACTCTAACACTTCAAACTATTATATTTGTCTTTTGTGGAGTTATAGTGGAGTTATGTCGCTGTAGCGCTTTTGTTCAGTCTCTCCTAAAAATTTTTCCTAGATCTGCCACTGTCAAGGGCTAGCTGTCATTCACGCCTGAAATAGCCATGACATTGATCAACATGCTGCTCATCGAACATAGGGCCGTACTTTTAGTTTTATCCTTTTAAATTTGATTTGTAAATAGTATATCATCTTATAAAGAAGTTTGTAGAGAGAAACTTTCACATACAATTTTAGCTGATATAAATAAATTTATTATAGTATGTATTATAATATATTAGTAGATCCTATCTTAGAATTATAGAAAAACAGCCTCATCTGCGTTTTCAATGAGTGCATCGATGGATCAATCTGACCCCGTACGTACGCGGCCGACACAACTCATTCGTTCAGATACAAAAAGAACAGGCGTGCTCAACGTGTGCTTTTGATCTGAATGTGCGAAGCTATACGTAGAGATTATTACAATCGATGATGATGATGTGATTGCTCCGTATGGAAAGCTTGTAGTGCGAGTCACTTCTGGATATCGCTCACCGCTTCTGGATCATATGCATGCATGCATGGTAGGGCGGCGTGTTCCCAGTCTGACCGAGACCTGTTCGACGTGCAGTTGTGCATCAGTGCATGCACCAGGTCGATCGATCGACATAAGATGGGGCAATTGACTTGACAAAAGCAACCTCTCGATTCAGCTCGTCTTGTAGTTAATCGACACGTAGGACGCTAAACTTACCGACCATTCTTCCAAGCATCAATCAAGTAACGAAGCTATTCTCGATCGGTTAATGTTGAGTTTGCAGTGGAGATACTGTCAGCATCTGTCGACATCTCATAGTGGCCTGACGACAGTTCCATTCTTCATTGACCGATTACATTCAGTGCCCCCAGGATTGATTTGTTTGATTGAATTCACATCTCAAGCTGGGAACTTCGCACATGAGGGAACTCAGAGCAAGCAAGCAGCACATGAAACAAGAAACTTAATTGCAGAGTTACAGAATTACTGCAACGTGTCAGCTGATAAGCAAATGGCCATTTTACTTAGATTTAGTTTCAGAAATCACAACAATTAATGATGATTTCTTCAACAAATAATAGCTAGGCTGCTGCAGTCCTATATAAATGAACAATCCCACTATGCTTCACACAAATCTGAAAAACCCTACACCCCATGTATACTCCCCACCAAACATTTGGCAATTAGGGAAGAACGGCTTCTCTGATGTTTTAAGCGTTTCACTAACTTCCTACAGAATGCATCCTTTTGTATTTGTATTTGTGGCGGAACTCTTCCATCTAGGCAGAAACACCATTAAGGGTGAGTTTGCTAGTATGGGTTTCGTCACCACACATCTCTTAAGTATCTCCCTTCCATGTGCAGGCTCTTCACGTAGCTTTCTGTCTTTTGAGTTAACCAAAGAACCCTGCAAAGTATATCCAAGGTAGCATTCAGGAAACAAAAAATTTGAGTACTTCATTGTAAAACAAGAGCACCGGCAAAGATTTATCAAGTTGTTATGCTAATAAGTCAAGCAAGCCTTAGGGCCTGTTTGATATGGCTGCGGCTTATAGCTTTTGGCTGAAATTTTTGAATTTTAGTTGTTTACGACAGAGATTACAGAGAGAGATACTCGCTTACGATTTTGGTTGATACAGATGTTGGGCTTTTAACGTGTACTACAATTAATTTGTAGACCCCATCTTAAAAAAATACTCTGTTTGAAAGTTAGGTATTGTAGCAAAAGCCAAAAGCCGCTTTTAGAATCCGTAAAGAACAGAGCCTTAGTCTAAAAAAAAGTCAAGCAAGCAACTGTTGAACTCCAATATATAAGGTAACCCTGCCACATCACAATACTAGAATCACTACCTAAACGAGGATAGGGGAGCTAAACTTAGTGGTCATTAGGAAGCAACAGGGTTGGCACCAGTCAAAGCCAATGGAAGTCCCAGGTTTGTTTTGACCAGTAATCCCCATGAAGTACAGTTCTCTAGAAGATTGATTTGATCACCCTTGTTTCAGTGTTACTCTCTAGAGCAACAACTGATGGTTTTCACTAGATATGTCCCCGAGTAATAAACTAAATCTGACGAGTAACAAGGCACGGTGATATAGTAACAAACTTACGGAAACTAGCAATACCTGTTCCTGAACAGTGGTGTGTAGTGTGCGGTGCACATCGCTAGCCATGCCCTTCGCGTCACCACAAACATAAATATAACCACTCTGAGAAATGATGCTCCAAAGCTCGGGAGCCTGGGAAGATCACACAGGAATGGTGAAAAAATAAAATGAAGGCTTATATCTGATTAACGAAACAGGATTGAACAACGATAATCAATTTACCTATCTGCCATTTTGTGTTGAACATACTCTTTTGTAGGACCCTCACGAGAAAAGGCTACAATCAACTCAGACCGGGCACCAGTATGAACAAAGTTGCTGAGCTCATCCTCGTATGTGAAGTCCTGAAGAAATAAAACATTGATCAGGCAAATTTTGAAGAGGCTAGAGGGTACATCCAATCACCTATAATATCTTTTACTAGATGTAGAATGCAATGCACAAAAGTGTCCTGACATATAACAAGAAGCTTTCATAAGGGTAACAACATAAATGAATTGGAACTTCTCAAAGTCAGAGTGCCTCCCATTATGCAGCAGGCCCTAAATAATTGGTTACAGAATGCTTGAGCTGCTGATTTCATGTCTATTATGTCCAATTTTGTTTTATGTATTCCTTCTAAGCTTTTTTGTTCTTCTAGGATCTATGATCCTTTATATCTCTTGTATTTGTAATATATAACCTTTATTAGTAATATATTTTCAGTAGGGAACTCCCCTACTGTTCTCATAAAAAAAAGAGTAACAACATAGAAAAATATATGTGACAGATAGGTACGAGGCCCCGTTTGGCACAACTCTAGCTCCGAGATCTATGCTGGATCTGTAGTTTGTTGACTAAATTAAAGTGATTTAAATAATTTTTTATTTAATATATAATATAAATGAAATGAGTCATGTAAATGCACTTAACATGCCTGCAACTCTAGATCTAGGATTTCCTAGAGCTACAGATGACCAGCTCTAGGAAATCTACAGATTTCCTAGAGCTAGAGCTCTGCCAAACGGGGCCGAATTTTGCTATGCCATAGGAATTATAGGTGATGGGCTGACAGGTTTCAGAAAGTATTAACTTTTCCTAGATACCAGCTGCAGATGAAGCTGAATAAAGGAGAAAATATAGGCCATACCCATCTTGTGGTTTCTGCACCCAAAGAAGAGGATGGCACGGCCTAGTTCCACCCCGGTCTCTTTTAAAGCTAACCTTTACTGCCAGTGCCAAATGCATCAGATTTGCACGTGAAAATTATTGAGTGACAAAGCTTGAAGAACAATGTCAACCCAAAAAAAAAAACAAGCCTGTAATTAAGAAGCCCCTGAAAGGTGCCAGGCCAGTCCCAGGGCCTATCATTATAATAGGCACATTAGGATCAGCAGGCAGTTTGAAGTTTGACTGCCTCACAAAAATTGGAGCCCAGCTACATTCTTGGCTATGTTCTAAGGGAGTTGAATTCTGTATGTAGGATAATCAGACTAAAATGTTTACCGGATGACATGATGATCACCGAAAAATACTTCAAAGGACTTTAAACTTTTATACTTGATTACATGTGTAATCATTATGATTTTGAAATAGCTATATTTACATCTCAAAGTCGAAATGTATGAGTAAACATCTACAGAAGGAAGCAAATACAAACAGTATGTGTCAAGAACTCTTGGAGATCTATCATACTGTTGACTAAAAGATCTAATATGTACTTCACATGGAATAATACAAGGTTGCATCATTGAATGAAATGAGCTGTGGACAATATCATTCATTTCGTTAACATAGCCACACAGGGGAAGCTCACAATGAGAACTATTAGCGAGAATATAATCCGTCGAGTCCATCGTAATAAATTAAAGAAAGGCCTGAGCTAGAAGTTTCATTCCTACATCAAGAAACTTGGGAAAATATGCATGATTCAACATGGAATTCTTAAGGGGAAAAATGAAAGCGGTTGCCTCAACATGTACAAGTTAGATCGAGCAAATGTGGGTTGAATACAAACATCAAAGCAAGCTAAAATGATCAAATTCAACTATCTTACGGTCAACAAAAAAATTGAACAAATCATTAGAAACAAACTGCCTTCTAACCATGAAAGAATAGGCAACACTATACCTTCATCCAAGTAGAACAAACTCCTTTATGGATCCTTCCATTAGGGGTTGGCCCACAAACTAGTGCACATGTCACATGAATTCTTGGTGGTACCATTCTACAGCAATATAATAGCATGAGTCCTGACTGACTGATCAATTTGCTCAGGTTATGTGGGTTATTATTTCAAAGACAAGGGTACCTTGGTGAGGAAGATATCAAGTAATATCTCGGCTGCAGGCGAGGAGCAATAGCTGCAAATAAGACACCAATTAAGCGGAGGCTTGGCTGATGGGAACGCCGACATAACTTCCAAGAGACTTCTTTGACTTGCGACTATCCATTGAGAATACTCCTGCCCAATGAAATTCATGTGAGAAACACAACACCAACATCAGAAACTCAGAAAGTATCAACCCATATTACAAACCAATCCAGCAGGAGATGCCAGATATCTTAGCTGCTCCGCCTCTTTGTGATCAGATGATGAGCAGCCAGAGCAATTAAAGCACTCTGCAACAACCCATCGATAAAACAAATCAATACAGATAAAAATATATAATGCAAATGAGTCAACAAATATGTTGAAATTTCACCTTCTTAGGTGAATTCAACAAGTCGGCATATCTGGTAAGTGCAGTCCTCACTGTACAGGGAGATGGGAACGGAGGTGGCAAAGAGACCCCGAAAAGTGGAGTGCCGTCCTCTTGGTCAGCATAAATTGAGAAAAAGGTATCTGGTGAATAACCTAACGATTTTTCTGTCTCCTCTACAGTCTCAATGCAATTTTCTGCATATACACCAACATGATCTCCAGTCTCATATCTGGCAAGGAAAATGAGGAGTCATCAGTTGTCTCAAGACCAATGAAATAATCATGTTTATCTACTCTTATTTTGAGAAACTAACAAATCTAGATCATTGAATATGCTTACGTGAGGCCAGTTCCTGCAAATATCAAACTCTAAATGAATGCAGGACCGGTCAGAAGCTGGTGTATGAAGCTCCCGCTGCACAGCCACATTTGCCCTGGAAGAAAAGCATGGTAAGAATTTGCTCGACCACAACCAAATTCACAGGCCCGGGAACATAAAAGCAAAAATGTCATACCTGCAAGGATGTTGAATGTCATAGACAGCATGACCATTGGTGAGACTGAAAGACTTGTTGATATGTGCGGCGTCCTCTGGTTTGACAAACACAATTCTATATTCCGGAATAGCAGCTGTGTAAGGAGTTGGTGCTGCTGAAGAATCATCTTCAACACAGAGCAATTTATCCAATTAAGGCCATAACAGTTCGTTCCTTCAGTTGAAGAAACAAAGCATTAGCTTTTGATGTATAAGTGTCAAAGTCTAGAGATGAGATCAATGTTAAGGTATGTGCACAAATAAGAACACTGTACACAAGATGAGTCATATGAATCAATGCTTGAGTTAAAAAGTTGAAATCAAGGTTAAGCTCATTGCAGTACGTACCACGCGTTGAAGTCATCCTCAATGCATTGATCATCATCTCCAAGACCAAGAGGAACAATGCATTTGCCACCTAGAAGAACATGATGGACAAAAGTTAACCACCAGCAATGATAAAGGACAGCAAAACTAGGGAAAAAACATGTAACCTGATACCAAGTTGTCATGAACCGGGGTAAACATTGTTATGAATAGCGCTTGTATTCAATATGAGGCCAATGGGCCGGTATATATACACAAAGTACAGGTGGTAAATATGCAAAGAACCCCTCATAACAATGGGGAATAACAAACTATACATATATCTCTAACACCCCCCCTCAAACTCATGGTGGATCAACAACACTGAGTTTGGAGAGATAGAAGCTGTGCTGCGCTCGAGTCTGGGCCTTCGTGAAGAAATCCGCTATCTGAAGCTCTGAAGGCACATACTGAAGAGTAATCACTTGATCATGCACACAAGACCTTACGAAAGAAGCATCAACACCAATATGCTTGGTGAGCTCATGCTTCACAGGATCACGAGCAATACTGATAGCACCTGTACTATCTGACAAGAGAGGGGTCGGTGTAGTGACAGAAACACCAAAATCCTCAAGTAACCACCGTAGCTGGTAATCTCTGCATTGTCAAGAGAGCCATAGCTCGCAACTCGGCCTCTGCACTCGAACGGGACACTGCGATCTGCTTCTTCGTCTTCCGTGCAATGAGAGAACCACCAAGAAAAACAAGATGCAGAGATAGACCGCGATCGAGGGATCGCCGCCCAAGTAGCATCCGAATAGGCTCAAGTCAGAACGAGCCGGAACGTGGAAAGAAGAGACGGCGAGAGATAGTCCCGCCAAGGTATCGCGAGAACTCGAAGAAGGTCTTGAGTGGACACGAGTGGGAGCTGAAACAAACCGACTCGAATATGAACTGGATAAGTGATATCCGGACGAGTAACGACAAGGTAGACAAGACTCCCAACAAGATGATAGCGAGACGGATCGTAAAGAGGCTCACCATCGAGAGTCGGAGGTGAACATTGAGCTCCATGGGAGTCTCAACGAGACGTGATCCGTGAGAGAGCGCGATCAAGAAGATCTGAATATATTTCTCTTGGGACATAAAGAAACCATCTGGAGTGGAAGTAACCTCAATCCCAAGGAAGTAACTAAGAGGACCAAGATCCGACATAAGGAATCGCTCACTAAGACGAGCCTTGACAAAGGCAATGTACTCGAATCATCTCCGTAATGATCATATCATCAACATACAAGAGAAGAAGAGTCCACCACGAGACGAAGTGTGGACAAAGAGCGCAGATCATGATCACTAGCCAAAAGCCAGCAGCAGTGACCACGAGAAGAAGCGCTCAAACCAAGCACAAGGGGCTTGCTTAAGGCCATAGAGAGCGGCGAAGGCGGCATGACCATGCCCTCGAGAACAGAATACCCGGTGGCGGATGCATGTAGACCTCTCACGCAACTCGCCATTAAGAAAGGCATTCTTGACATCAAGCCGAGAAATGCACCGATGTCGAGCAGACGCCACCGAAAGAAGAGTGCGAACAGTGGTCATGTGAGCCACAGGAGCAAAAGTCTCGTCGTAGTCAACACCATGCTCCTGCTGGAAACCACGAGCAACAAGACGCGCCTTATAGCGCTCAAGAGAGCCATCAGAGCGAGTCTTAATCTTATAGACCCACTTACATGTGATGGGATGAGAATGAGATGGAAAAGGAACAAGATCCCAAGTACCAGTACGCTCAAGGGCAGCAATCTCCTCGGCCATGGCAAGCTGCCACTCAGGGTGAGTAACAGCATCCCGTGGGAGACAAAGCTCACGAGTAGCTGCGCCAAAAAGGCAAAAGCAGGCGGGGCCGAATCGATCGCGATCGCGAGAGCGTGGCGAGAGAAGATGACCCATCGGGGAAGATGGAGCATCGAAGAAGAGGGAACATCAAAAGAAGATGGCTCATCCGGAAGATCCTCAATCGAGGTCGGCGAGTGTAGAAGATAAGAGGAGGAGGTATCAGAGTGGGAGGAGCACGGGAGTCGTAGGAGACGACACAAAGCGGCGATAAACGGAGAGAGGCCACAGGAGGAATATGTGGAGACTCGGTGGGACCAAGTGGACGAGGCAAAACAGATATAGGTGTATCCGGAAAGGTCAAGAAAGACAAAGACTCCACAGAGGAAGTCGAAGGAGAGGCGGGGCGTGGGTAGAATGGGCGAGACTCGTCGAAAGTCACATCCCGAGAAACCCGCATCCGACGACCAACGAGATCCCAAAGACCGATAGTCCTTGTGCTCGCATCAGTATCCCAAAAAGACACACTCAACAGATGGCGGTCGGTTTGGTGCGTTCTCGAGGCGAGGAGAACGTAGCAAACGCAACAAACAGATGAAGGGTAGAGTAGTCGAAGAAGACCACGAGACGCTCAACGAGGATCGCTCCCAAGAGCGAAAGAGGCTGGATGTTGACGAGATAGGTGGCGATGGAAACAATTTCGGCCCAAAAGTGAGGTGGAATAGAGGCGGCGATCATCGAGCACGAGCCGTCTCAAGGAAGTGACGATGCTTGCTCTCGCGACACCATTCGAGCATGAGCACCGTGACAAGAGAATCGAAGAGTGCCTCGCCGGCAAGGAAGCTGCGCAGTAACGAGAGAGGTACTCGCCACAGAATCGCACGAAAAACACGAATAGGAGTGGAGAACGTGTGTGAATCATAGTGGCAAATTGTTTATAGATAGACAAGGCCTCACTACGAGAAGACATGAAATATATCCAAGTATGGCGAGAAAAATCATCTATAAAATGATATAATATCGATAACCCCTTTCAAACGAAGGAGCGGACCCCAAACATCCGAATGAACAAGATCAAAGGGCGCCGAGACACGGACTCACTATGAGGATAAGGAAGTGAATCTGTTTACCTAACTTACACCGACAATCTAAAGACACGTCTCCGAGACAGGACCCGAAGACCACGACGAACTAAGGGCGGCAGGCACGAGATCCACACAGATGACCAAGACGGTGATGCCACTGCTGGAAAGAGCCGGTAGACGAAGTGGCGTAAGCGGAGAGATCGGCGGCAATGGTGGCGGCGGAAGGAAGGTGAAGCTTGTCAAGCTCCCAGAGACGCCGTGAGTCACGGCGCGAGGCCGAACCAACGAGCTCCGTGTGGCGATCCACGAACACAACAAGAGTCGAGTCGAGAATGACCCGATAACCAAGGTCGATGTCGCCCACAGAAAGAAGTCGCATGGTAAGGCGAGGAACATGAGCAATGTAGGAACATGAAAAGATGAGTTGCTAAGAGATCCTCGACTGAGACGAAAGAGATGTACCATCGCAGAAGAACACCGATAGGAGAATCAAGAGGTGTAATAAAAGACAGTGGAAGGATCGGAGTCATGTGAAAAGATGCTCCGTAATCAAGAATCCACGGGGAGGTACTGATCGTGTAGGAGGTGGTTTCTCGGTGCCCAAAGAGTCGATGAGCGAAACTCGCCGAGGAGAACACGGCGGCAAGCGGCGTCCGGTCCGCTATCTCTGCTCGGTGAGAGAAGTCTGCGAAGAAGTCGATGCGACGCCGTCGTAGAAGCACTAGTGCCGATGAAGAACGGCGTGAAAGATGCCGCTTCTTATAGCACCGACTCAATGTGGCCGCCTTGTCGCAGAGGAACAGTGAGGCGGCCACCTCGGATCGAGGACGGCCACCACCACTGTGGTAGCCGAGGAGGAGGCAGCGAGCGAGCGGACGAGCGGCGAGCACGAGGGAGTGGCATCGCACCAAAGACCACTCGACGCGCGTCTCTCTGCGCGTATCTCGGTAGAGCCTCGAGAGAGTGACACGAGGTGGCGTGCAGGAGCCGGCACGCCTTTGCTCGAACTCGGGGCGAAAGCGAGTAAGGAACTCGTAAACCCGCTGAAACTCCAGTCAAGACGCACATCCAGCAAAGACGGACAGTACGACAACAAGCAGCGCGGCGAGTCCAAGCGACGCGAGCGGCCAGAACTCGAGCGTAAAGCGCCAACAGAGCATCACCTGCTGAAGAGAGTGCTCTGGCGGACCACGGACAGTGCAGGACATCACCGAGGGCTCGTGCGCCGACGAAGATGAGTCCACATCCGAAAGCCAAAGGAGTCCCACAACCTCGTAAGAAAATCGAGGCCGACACCGGCGATAAAGACAAGAAGCGGCGAAGCGTCGTCATCGTACCACCGAGTGTAGACGGTCGACGATCCTTGTAGGAATCGAGCCTCATGGTAGGCGAGGCGCTTCATCATTAGCTTTATCATCGCAGCACTTTATCGGTGTCGGGGCAATGCAACAGCGAGGCTCGTCGGAGAATAGGGCAAGGCGGGCGGTGACATCACCGAGAGGACGCCCGAGACGAAGACCACGCATGTGAATGCGCATGTGAGACATGAAGTCGGTGTAATTAACACCATCAAAGATCACCGGCAATGAGCGAGTGAAACGGTGCCCATTGGTAGGCGGCGGGGCGGCGCGGCGACCAAGGCAACGAAGTCTAACAGCGGCGCGGACGACGCGCGGTTAGAACGACGTTTTTGGGCTCGGCTAAAAAAGTTAAAGCGGCGATGGGCCTCCTACCACACACGCACGCAACCCTTTAGGGTTTCACGAGGCGGCGGCGTGGCGGCGGCAGCGCGGCGGCACGGCGCGGCCGGCGGCCGGCCACGGCGGCCTACAGCGGCGGCTCGGCGAGGAGCGCGGCTCCGGCGTAGAGCGGCCTCGCACCGAGTCGGCGGCGAGATGACGGAGGACAGCGGTCGTGGCGCGTCCGTGAGGAGGCGGCGCGCATCCGTGAGAGGCAGCAGCAACGCGGCGGCGCCGGTTAGAGGCGAGGCGCCGAGGCGGGCGAGGGAGGCGCCAAGGTCGGCGGCGAGGCGCTAAGGCGCGACAGCGGAGGCCGGAGTCGGCGACGACGGCGCCGCGCAACAATGAGGCGAGGCGCACGCGGAGTCGGCGGCGGTGGTGCAGAGTCGCCGACGGCGCGGAACCTAGGTAAGCCAAAACCCTAGTTTTGGCTCGATACCATGTTATGAATAGCGCTTGTATTCAATATGAGGCCAATGGGCCGGTATATATACACAAAGTACAGGTGGTAAATATGCAAAGAACCCCTCATAACAATGGGGAATAACAAACTATACATATATCTCTAACAAACACCACCAAGAAGATGGCCGGATGGCGTCGGCGTAGAACGAGAGGGAGAGAGACTAGGGATTTAGACGGAAAAGACTATGATAATTCTCTGATTCATTCAATAGCATGCGGTAGCCCCCTTTATATAGATGGCTCCTCCTAACAGATAGAATCTAATTCCAATTATAACTCTAACAGATATAGTAACTAATATCATATCTCTAACTATATCTCTAATACAAGGAAACCAATCTCTAACTCAAATAGAAACCAATCTCTAATTTCTAATAATAACCCAACTAGGCCTTGGACCTAAGACCCACACCCCTGACACTACACCCCTCTCGGACATGCAGCTCGTCCTCGAGCTGCTAGACGGCGGCCAATGGAAGACATTCGACGCCGAAGTAGAAGACGAACGGTGGCGGGGTGCTGCAGCGGATGGAGACGACCGGCCAAATCCAAACGGAACAAGGCTAGACGAAGTGTAGCGCCTTCAGTTATATAATGCCTGCAACATAATATTTTTTTCTGATTTTTTTTTATTTTTTAGTTTTTTTTAAAAAAAATTTAATTTTTTTTAAATTTTAAATTTTTTATTTTTTTTGATTTTTTTTGTCGTGCCTTAAGTCGTCGGTCGGTTTAACCGACCGCAGCCCACACATCTTTGGAAGATGGGCGACGCCAGGCGATCAAGGCGCCGCCAATGGCCGCCGGCGACCGGCGAGGCGGCGGCTCCGGCCGAGGGCGTCGGAAGCGGCGGCGGTGTGGGCGGCCGACGAGTGGCGGCGAACAGCCAGCCAGCGAGCGCCAATGGCCGGGCGGCCGCGCGGCGAAAGTGGACCAGCGGCGGCGGCGATCTGCGCGACGCGGCGGCGGGCGACAATGCTCTCACGGCGGCGGCTCGGCGGCGCGGGATCGCAACGGCGATCTCGCGACAGCGCGCGCATGGGCGGCGGCGACGAGAACGGCGTCGCGGCGACTGCGTGGATCGCGACCGACGAAGCGGCCGTGGACGCGGCGAGGTGACCGCCAGATCCGGCGGCGATGGCGGCGGCGACCGAACTCGACGGCCGAGCACGCCGGTGGCGTGTCGGAAGCGGCCCAGGCTCTGGCGGCCGGCATGCGTCGGCGAGCGAGCACGGAGAAGGCCGTGGCGGCGGCGGCATCTGAAACGCCGACGGCCGCGAGCAACTTCGGGTAGCTGCACCGAGAACGGATCCGGGTGGGGGCGCAGGGGACTCTCGGCGAGGGGGCCCGAGAAGAATCTCGGCGCGGTTTTGCACCGGAGGATCTGGTGGTCTGCCGAGGGGTAGAGGCAGATCTGATGATGGCTGTGGCGGTGGATCTTGCTTTTGATGTCGTTGGGGATCTGGTGCTAGATGATGTGACTGGATCTTTTTCTCTTGATGCTTCTTCCTCAGATTCTCCACAAATTCATTTACCTGCTTGATCATCTGATCGCAGATCGCTATCGCGTCGCTCCAGCCGTCAGCCATGGTAGCAGAAGTCGTGAGAAGGGATCGACTGCTCTGATACTAAGTTGTCATGAACCGGGGTAAACACCACCAAGAAGATGGCCGGATGGCGTCGGCGTAGAACGAGAGGGAGAGAGACTAGGGATTTAGACGGGAAAGACTGTGATAATTCTCTGATTCATTCAATAGCATGCGGTAGCCCCCTTTATATAGATGGCTCCTCTTAACAGATAGAATCTAATTCCAATTATAACTCTAACAGATATAGTAACTAATATCATATCTCTAACTATATCTCTAATACAAGGAAACCAATCTCTAACTCAAATAGAAACCAATCTTTAATTCCTAATAATAACCCAACTAGGCCTTAGACCCAAGGCCCACACCCCTGACAAATACATGTTGCAGAAGAGCCATAATATCTCACTGAAAATTATTATGTGGTAAAACCATTGTTCAACTCTTTTGGAATTTAAGCACTGTTACCAAATAACCCTGGTAAAATCGCGTTGCGTTTTCAGATAAGCTTTAGCCCTTATCTGTATTTTGTCTGTACTTTGTGGCTGTGGCTTATGACTTTTATCTGTGACTTATGGTTTTTTACTGCAGCTTATGGTTTTTAGACTATTCATGAGAAAGAATACGGAGTAACAGAAACTCACGTGTGGTTTTGATGGATATAAATAAAGTCTCTACAGTATATACTACAATCAACTTGTAGACCCTATTTTGAAAAAACACTTCGTTTGAAAGCTAGTTACTATAGCAAAAACCAAAAGCCGTTTTCAGAAGCCACAAAGAACATACCCTAAATTAGAATTTCTGCATGTAACTTGAGGAGTGACATATAGGGGCTGTTTGGTTGCCTGCATCGGGGTGGCTCGCACCAGCGTATACAGGGAGATAGTGTTTGGTTGCCTGCATCGGGGTGAGAGCCTGCACGAGCGGATGCAAAAAATCAACTGGAGCCAGGCTGAGGAGAAACGCGGCTGAGAACCTTCTCTACTCAGCCTGGCCACGCTCATGCAGCTGCATCAGCTCATGCAGTCAACCAAACAGGCCCATAGTTCTTTTGAGCGGCACACGCATACAGACTATACACACAGTCAAAATTCTGAGATCTAGTTGAACTGAGCTGCAATCAATGAATTAGTCATTCTGCTTTGGTTACCTTGTTCGGCAAGGAGCTCATCAACCACCTTTCCAACCTTAAGTTGAGAAAAGATTTGGAAGGGGGAAAGCAACATAAGTGTACATATTAGAGTGCAGATACGCATCAGATCGATGTAAAGGCACAGACAAACCTTGTTAAAATGCCCGTACTACCTATTTCCAAGGCCAAACAGTGCAAACCGGAGATTACTCAGCCATTCACCTCTCTCATTCCCCTGTACCCCAACCAAACAAAGAGGTCATGAATACAAACTATGAAACACACATAAAAATCCACCCCAGAATAGTATATTTGTAATCCAACCCGTGAAAACCATTTGTAAAACCTCTCTGCATTGTCAGTTGGCTCCCCATCCCCATACCTAACAAGAAGACATTAGCAATTAACTCGAACCAAAATTCATGCTTTCTCCTTACCTAATCGAAGTAATAAACAATCCACTAGTAGAATAGAATCAGTAAAAGTGGAGATGGCACTGCCGATCCATCCTTACGTTGCCAGGAAGAACAAGGCGATGGTCTCCTTCTTAAGCTTCTCCTCATACTCCTCATCCTCGGCTGCGTAATCATCCTAAGCCCCAACGAAGCACGCATCAATCATAATAGACAACCAAGCAAAAAAAAAGAACTTTTAAGCAGCATAAGGACCAAATCAAGCTAACATACCAGATCGACCACCTTGAAGACGGCCTTGTCGTACCTCGCCTTAGCCTCTTCCGCAAGCGCCTACAAATCCACACGAAAAAAACATCCATCAACTTCCATCCAATAAGAGCAAAGCGGAGAGCTTCGGTTGTGCAAGCACAGTACCTTGGTGAAGCCCTCGGCGGTGCCGGTCTGCGTGCCGAAGAAGACGGTGACCTTCTGCCTGCCGTCGTCGGGGTCGTGCTCGACCTGCGGCTTCGCCGCCAGGGGCCGCGGCGACGTCTGTGCGGCGGGGGGTGAGGCGAAGCGGCGGACGAGCAGGGCGACGCCGCAGCCGATGAGCACGGCGAGTGAGGTGGTGAGCAGCACGAGGAGGTGGCAGTTCTCGGCGAGCGACCAGAACAAAAGGTGGAGCACAATTTTAGATGAATTTAGGAAAAGAATTATGTCAATCGGAGTTAGGACAGATAAGAACAGATTCATGGAAAAATCTAATATAAAGAAAAAGGCTGAAAGTTGATAAATTCAACTGTGTTGTGGACTTGGTACATAGAATAGCTAGTCTACGATGGACCTGGTGTATCATATAGTGTACTGTAATGGTTAGCTGATGTGGCATCTAGGGCTGACGTGGACGAAGTGGTGGCAGTGATGACGAGGCTCAGCTTATGGGTCAAAATAATGATTGCTGGCATGTGGGACCCATGTGTTAGGGTAACGACACATAGTGGATTTGGTTCACAGGAATTTGAAGGGGCGTGGTCGACATGGTGTGGGATGATGCAGCTGGCACATGGACTGAGGTGACACGTTGGTGCGTGAAGTGGACGACGGAGGGTAGAGACTCACCGGTGATGAGGGAGGGTCGATCGAAGATGACGGTGAAGTGAACAGGACAAAAGCAACGATGTCGGACGACTCATCGGTGAACTCTACTTGAACGACAGCGGCGCACGGCGAGGATTGACAAGAGCAGCGGCTGTGGGATGAGGAAAATGAGGAGGTGGCTTAGGGCTTTATAGGCATGGACGCTGAGGTCAGGTTGGGCGCGGACGCTGAGTCCAAGGCGAAGATGGCGCTCGAGTCCAGATCGTTGTCAACACAGATGCTGAGGCAGACTCTGACGCGTGCATAGCAAGAACGCCAGGAAGAAGATGAACAATGCGAGTGTGGCTCGATGCCCGACATGTGGCATGGCGACAATTGGACAACCAAAGCAGTGAACAGTCGGATGATTGATACGTGGCAAATCTAACAGAGATAGACGTACGACCATGTTTTTTTGGCTATGGTTGATGGTGAAGATATCAACGTAGATGACACATAATTTTAGGCTTGAAAATCCGTTTGAAGAACCTGCTTGAAGAAGCCGCCCCATTTGTTTTGGCTTCCGACGAAGCCAAATCCAAAAGCCACAAAAAGCCAAATAGACAGCCTATGTCCAGTTCATGAATACTGTTTTGTACTACCATCTGGCATCCTGGGGCCTGCCTTGGTTTTTCCTCAAGTTGTCCAACAACTTTGATGGTCAACTAATAGATATGGTCATATTCTTTTTAGTTTATGGTTTATAGTTTTCTCAAACAAATAAATAGAACGGTTTCTCTGTTGCCTTTTTGAAACAGTTTATCAGAACAACCTTTTCAAAATAGCTTATCGGCATTCGGTTTGTTCGTATAAACACTCACAGTAGGGTGAAAAGGCATAAAGGCAGCCAAAAAGAGTACACCCACACTCTAACTAATCATAAGAAAAATGTTGATTTAATTGCACGAAAAGAAGTTCTTTCTGCTAGTACAAAGAAGGGTGAATTATAGAATTTAAGATAAAATGTGGGTATCTAGTATAGCAACATTTTAGCCATACGTGGACCTTTTTTTTTTTTGCAAATGATACGGAATGGAAATTGTATTGTTGTATTGTCAACCCCCTTCCTATAAAACTGTCAAAGATCATTTGTAGAACAGATTTGTTTTTGAGATAGATAAAATTTAACAACCTTTCAAGTAATTTTATTTTATTTAATGGCCACACGGAATCCCCCTGACTTACATTTTTGTTTCCATGTGTTCTAATTTGTGATATTATATGTATTTTCCGCTAACATAAAAAACGGTATATTTGACTAGTGGACCTAACTGAAATAATTCAACGGATGTTGGGACCCAAATGTCAAAATCTAAACAAATGACAGTCCATTAAGAATCTTTTTTTTGTTTGAGAGAAAGTGAGTTCAGTTTGTAATTTTCACTCAATATCTATAATACTATTATTTATATATTTTGGTTTTCCGGGATCAACCCAAACAAAAACCACCCAAACCCCCCAAAAAAAATTATCAAAAAGAAAATGATAAAAAAGGCGATTGGTACGAGTTTTGGTTCCAGATCCAGGCAGGAAGGCCCTGGCTACACCCACACCAGAGGAAGCAGAGACAGAGTCGACCAAACCAGATCTCACTCACGGGCGGGGCGGGCAGGCACCCCGGCCATCGTCCCCTTCCCTCCTCCTCCTCCTCCTCTCTCAGATCAGATCCCAATTCCCAAATGTCCTCGTAGCTGCCCGCGCCCCGCGCGCTCATCGTATCCATGGGCGGCCTCAGGGCAGCATCGCAGTCGCCGTCGTCGCGCGCGGGCGTGGGATCGGATCCCCCTCCGCCGTGCGTGGCGATGGCGTCGGAGGTCGCCACGGTGCTCGCCGTCATGCGCCGCAACGTCCGCTGGGCCGGGGTCCGCTACGGCGGGGACGACGGCGCCGACGACGAGCACCTCGACCACCCCCTCATCGCAGGGCTCAAGTCCCTCCGCCGCCGCGCCGCCTCCTGGGGCCCTCGCCGGTGGCGTGGGGTCGACCCGCTCCTCTACCTCCGCCCCTTCCTCGACGTCGTCCGCTCCGACGAGACGGGCGCGCCCATCACGGGCGCCGCGCTCTCGTCCCTGCACAAGATCCTCACCCTCGACCTCGTCGGCCCCGACGCGCCCAACGTCTCCGAGGCCATGGGCACCGTCGTGGAGGCCGTCACGGGCTGCCGCTTCGAGGTCACCGACCCGGCGTCCGAGGAGGCCGTCCTGGCTCGGGTCCTGCAGGTGCTGCTCGCGTGCGTGCGTGGCCGCGCCGCCCCTGCGCTTGCCAACCGCCACGTCTGCGCCATCGTCAGCACATGCTTCCGCGTCGTGCAGCAGGCTGGCACCAAGGGGGAGCTGCTACAGCGCGTCTCCCGGCAGACCATGCAGGAGGTTGTCCGTTGTGTCTTCGGCCGCCTGCCTGACGTTGATACCACCGCGATCGCGGATGAGCAGGTGCGGTTGCCTCTAAAGATTCGAGCCTGCTGTAACTTGCTTACTTGTGCATAGGAACATGGAAAATGCTGTCTCTTTTTTCTTCCACTTAATGTGGTAACTTAGTTTGCAATGCTCGTGTAGATTATTGTAAAGTAAACAAATGAATGTATACATGTGATTTTTTTATTAGAGGTTTTATTGTCTTATTAGTTCTAAATGCTGTCATGACAGCAATTTGACCTTGCGCACCAGTGATTTTGAGTTCAATTCTACTGGCCTTGAGTTATTATTACTTGTAACATCTGTATCATGTTACTTTGGAAGAGAAGCGTTCTGGTAGTAAGAAGATCCATATGTCCCTATAGGCCTATACTAAGTTTAATGTATTAACGTGGTGATATCATTTGTTCTGCAGATTGCTGTTAGCAAGAACCAAGGTTTGGGTGCTGGGGAGATGGGTAATGGGAAGAGTGATTATGTGTGTTTGAACAGTTCCGGGGATGAGGTTGGGGGTGGATTTGGTGTGGTGCAAGACAAGGTCATGATGGAGCCATTTGGGGTTCCTTGCATGGTGGAGATATTGCAATTCTTATGCTCCCTCTTGAACATAGCGGAAGACATTGAGGTGAACCCAAGGATTAATCCAATTGACTTTGATGAGGATGTGCCACTCTTTGCTCTGGGGTTGATCAATTCTGCTACTGAGCTGTCGGCTTCGTCAATACACAGACACCCAAAACTGCTGGCTTTTGTACAAGATGAACTGTTCCGCAATCTAATGCAGTTTGGCTTGTCCATGAGCCCCTTGATTCTGTCGACAGTGTGCAGCATTGTTTTTACTCTCTCCTACCATTTACGCCAGGAACTTAAGCTGCAACTTGAGGCTTTCTTCTCGCGTGTGGTCCTAAGATTAGCCCAGAGTAGATATGGAGCTAGTTATCAGCAGCAGGAAGTCGCTCTGGAGGCTCTAGTGGATTTCTGCCGGCAGAAAGAGTTTATGGCTGAGATGTATGCGAACATGGACTGTGATCTACAATGCTCTAATGTTTTTGAAGACCTAGCTAACCTTCTATCTAAAAGTGCGTTCCCTGTGAACAGTCCTTTATCTGCCTTGAATGTGCTTGCATTGGATGGGTTGGTTGCTGTCGTTCAGGCAATAGCTGAGAGGACTGATAATGCACCTCAGCATCATGTGCAAACAGTGCCAGAAATAAGTGAATATTTTCCTTTCTGGCAGTTGAAGTGTGAGAACATTAATGACCCTGATCAATGGGTTAGATTTGTTCACCAGCAAAAAGGCATCAAGAGAAAGCTAATGGTTGGTGTTGAACATTTTAATAGGGACAAAAAGAAGGGATTTGAGTACCTTCAAGGTGTTCATCTCTTGCCTGAAAAACTTGATCCATGCAGTGTTGCACTGTTCTTCCGGTACACACCAGGGTTGGACAAGAATCTTCTTGGGGACTACCTTGGGAATCATGATGAGTTCTCTATTCAGGTCCTTCATGAATTTGCTAAAACCTTTGACTTTAAGGAGATGAACTTGGACGCTGCTCTAAGGCTCTTCTTGGAAACTTTCCGGCTGCCTGGTGAGTCACAGAAGATACAGAGGATTCTTGAGGCCTTTTCTGAGAGGTACTATGAACAGTCACCACAAATGTTTGTTAACAGGGATGCTGCTCTGGTACTGTCATATTCAGTAATCATGCTCAACACAGATCAACACAATGTAAGGGTTAAGAAGAAGATGACTGAAGAAGATTTTATTAGGAACAACCGTCGTATCAATGGTGGGAATGACCTTCCAAGGGAGTTCTTGTCGGAGTTGTATTATTCTATCTGTCGGAATGAAATCAGAACCATTCCTGAGCAAGGTGCTGGATGCTCTGAGATGTCTTATAGTCGCTGGGTTGATCTGATGTGGAAGTCGAAGAGGACATCAGCATATATTGCCTGTGACTCCTACCCTTTTCTTGATCATGACATGTTTCCTATCATGGCTGGACCAACAGTTGCTGCAATCTCAGTGGTTTTTGATAATGTTGAGCATGAAGAGGTTCTTACAGGATGTATTGATGGTTTTCTGTCAGTGGCAAAGCTGGCTGCATTCTATCATCTTGATGATGTATTGAATGACCTTGTTGTGGCTCTATGTAAGTTCACCACTTTGCTGAACACTTCTTATATTGATGATCCTGTGACAGCTTTCGGGGAGGATTCCAAAGCTAGAATGGCAACAGAGGTTGTTTTCACTATAGCAACTACATATGGTGATCACATCCGCAGAGGATGGAGGAACATAGTAGATTGCATCTTAAGATTGCATAAGATAGGCCTTCTTCCGGGTTGCCTCACTGGTGATACAGCTGACGGTCAGGAGTCCTCTTCAGATTTGTTTCCTAGCAATCTTGCTTCCTCATCAGCAGCTGCACCTCAAGTTGTACCAATCAGCACTCCTAAAAAAACATATGGGCTGATGGGGAGGTTCAGCCAACTACTGTATTTAGATGCTGAAGAACCAAGGTCTCAGCCAACTGAGGAACAACTTGCTGCTCAGAAGAATGCTTCAGAGACCGTAAAGAAGTGCCAAATAGGTACCATCTTCACCGAGAGCAAATTCTTACAAGCTGAATCACTCTCAAACCTAGCAAGAGCCCTCATTCAGGCAGCAGGCCGACCTCAGAAGATTACAAGCTCACTTGATGACGAAGGCACAGCAGTTTTCTGCTTAGAGCTACTAATTACTGTCACATTAAACAACAGAGACAGGATTGTGCTTTTGTGGCAGGGTGTTTATGAGCACATAGCCCATATTGTCCAGTCTACAGTGATGCCCTGCAATCTGGTGGAGAAGGCTGTTTTTGGGCTCCTGCACATCTGTCAGAGGTTGCTTCCTTATAAGGAGAACCTGGTAGATGATTTACTGAGGTCACTGCAGCTAATTTTGAAACTTGATGCCCGTGTAGCTGATGCTTACTGTGAGAACATCACCTTGGAGGTCATGCGGCTTGTGAAGGCCAATGCAATCCACATCAAGTCCCAGATGGGTTGGCGAACCATCATTTCCTTACTCTGCATCACCGCTCGCCACCCTGATGCTTCTGATGCCGGTTTTGAAGCCCTGGTTTTTATCATGTCTGAGGGAGCACACCTCTCACCTGCCAACTTTATCCTTTCAGTGGAGGCCTCAAGGCAATTTGCAGAATCTCGGCTTGGGTCTGCAGAAAGATCTATTCATGCTTTGAACCTAATGGCTGATTCAGTGAATTGCCTTACACGCTGGTCACGTGAGGTTAAGGAAGCTGGTGGAGAGGCAGACAGGATATTGGAAGGGATTGCCGAGATGTGGCTGCGGCTAGTGCAGGCACTACGAAAGGTGTGCACAGATCAGAGGGAGGAAGTGAGGAACCATGCGCTGTTATCTTTACACAGATGCTTAGTAGTTGATGATATATCAGTTTCATCTTCAGCGTGGTTGATGTCATTTGATATTATTTTCCAGTTGCTTGATGAATTGTTGGAGATTGCTCAGAGTTACTCACCAAAAGATTTCAGAAACATGGAGGTGTCCCTCTTGCATGCTGTAAAACTGTTATGCAAGGTGTTCTTGCAGTCACTAAAAGACCTCTCAGCACAGAGCAGTTTCAGTAAGCTTTGGTTGGAAGTCCTTGACATGATAGAGAAGTTCATGAAAGTCAAAGTGAGAGGAAGGAGGACTGAGAAGCTACAAGAGGCTATCCCAGAGCTACTCAAGAACATACTGCTGGTGATGAAAGCAAGTGGGATCCTGTCAAATACAAGCACCAGCGGGGAGAACAGTTTTTGGGAAGCAACATGGCCTCAAGTTAACAAGATTGCGCCGTCGCTGCAGTCAGAAGTTTTCCCTGTCAATGAGGGCGACGACGCAACAAAAGATGAACAAAACAAGTCGGATAGTCCAGCACAGTCTGAGGGCTGAAGTGCTGAGCAATAGGATGAGATACATTCTGCCTCTAATCAAGTTAGTTGAGCTGAATTTGCATCCTGCAAGGCAGAATGGGCTCTCAGTTTTTTTTGGCCGGAGTTATACACAAATGCTTGGCACTGTTCTCGGTGGACATTAGGGAGAGTAAGCTGGTATATTGTAACTTTTTCAGTTTATATATTTTTTTGGTTATTGAGAAGGCTGTTGCTGTTGACTTTATTGTTGCAACGCCAAAGTTGTATGATAGGTATATCGCAGTTACAGCATTTTTCCCCCACCACACATTATTTGTCACATTTGTTACAGAGGTGATGAGGTAGCACCACGGCTTTAAACTGTGGACGCATGTGAATTCATGGATCCATTAGAAGCTGTAATGACACATGATTCTGTAAAATTCTTAGTGCGCTACATTCTTGTGAGTGAATTGGATTGGTTTAATACCATGCATGGTCAAACATGGTCTTGTGAGTTTGCTTAGAAGACGTACATGTCATCTGAGTTAACTCGAGTTTGTTGCGGTACATTTTTGTATAAGACTAGCCTATATAATCCTGCTGTCAGTTTTGAAAAGTTACGATGGCTAGAAAATATTTTCATGCTTTCTATAAGAAAAAGGTGGGAAATGGAAAAAGGACACTGACAAGGATAGAGTAATCTTTAAATTATTACGTCACTATGTCAGCACAAATATGATGAATACCCCTTTACCCCAGCAGCATCTAACACCACAACAGCATAGGCAAAAGCTGATACAACAATCTCAGCAACAGCAACTGCATGCTCAACAGCAGCTGAGACCATTAGCTTCTGGGATGATAGCACAGGTAAGGCCAATTTTCCTTCAGATATCCTTTTAGTTTTAACAAAGAAGTTGCTTTCCCGATGATTGTGTCTAGGGGGAGTGTTGCACTTGTGGCAATGCCGCAGCGGCAGCAGTGTTGTAGGTTTTTTTAGTATATTTCTTTGCCTTTTTGTTCTGCTGTATTACAATCATTCTACTCCATTTACTTCTAAATGGTTCCTTTTCTGGTGCTCACTGAGTCCACAATTTTCCTGTAGAACGCAATTCCTCAGCTACAAGTTTTACAGGGGCAGGCTCAACAAAAACTGCAGGCAATTTCTACCACTAACTACATTTGTTTTATATATTTTCTATACGCAGAAAGAAATATTTTTATTTTCACAAAGCTCGTAACTTTATGTGGAAAACCTTTTTTAGGTCCCTGGCCCACAGCAGATGCAGTACAGCCAAGCCCTGTCACAACAGTTTCAGAATAGGCAGATGCAGCCTGGAGCCCTGGACGCATGCAACCAGGCATGTCTCAAGAGTCAACTGAACCAAGGAAATCAGCTAAGAAGTCATTTGGGCCAGTTAAGTGGAGCTGCAAACAGTGCAATGTTTACTGCTGCACAGGCATCTTCAAACTCAAATATTGTTAGATGACACATTTTTTTAGTACTTTGGTGTGAAAAAACTATTCTTTTTTCTAAAAGGATAATTGGACTATTTATGGATATGCATGCATGTGCTGATGAAGAAAGATTATAGTTTGTTCAGTTGTCAATCGATCTGCTAAATATTTTAAACATACTCCTGTGGTTGGTGAAATTTGCCTATTTTGTTTTTCCATTTTAGATGGCAAATATACCTGGGACAATGCAGTCACAGTCGATTTTGTCGCAAATGAGGTCAGTGATTTTCTTGTTCATTATCTATTACTATCTTCATTCTTTTTTACTTGTCACTTTGGACATCAACACGGCCACCAGTATAATTACTTTTTCATTATATGTTAGCAAAAATTATTCAAATTATAATGATATGAAAATATATTTTGTGACAAATCTAATAATATCATTTCCACATGATAAATCCAAATAATTTTGTATATACTAGAGGTCAAAGTTTTAAAATGTTGACTCCATGTATTCTAAAACGACATCTAAAAAAGAATTGAGGGAGTATCTCCCAAGTCTTGTCAGCCATTAGACTTGTCTGCATTTTATTGAAACAAAATCGTGTACTTCATATGGTATGATCATTGTAGTCGCTGGACAATTGCACTAGTTTACGCCTCTTTACCCGTGTAAATCTTGAAAGAAATGTTTTTGTTATTGCAATGGACTTGAGAAATCATTAAGTAGGATAGTCTGATTACCTAGGTTTGTTACTTGCATGGTTCATATTATTGGTGCCAGAAACTGGATAGTCCCAGACAACTTTGGCAAATACCACTGATAATTGGTGGGCTTGGGCAATGAGTCAAGTGCTCATGTAGGCAATGGGTTGGACCAGCAACTTATATGGTTGATCAACTCCCCTGCACCTTTGATGTTGATAATGTCCTGCATGGACACAGTTTGCTGATTAACCAAGAAGCAGCAGGACCTGAAGAATGCATAATTTGTTCCCTTTTTTTTGTGTTGTTTGATCTCTTGAATAATTTTTCGCACATATGAAATTCTTTCTTGTATTTGTAATATTGTTTTAATGATCATTAATCAGTTTGGTTTGACTGGTGGGCATCCTCAGAGGAGTCATCCGTCCCAAATGCTGGCTGACCAAAGTACGTACCATTTCCTTCCTCTTAAGCTTTTGGTATTGTTAAATGGATGGGAAATGTATTTGTACAAGTCATGGTGTTGAAATATGGTGGCATGTGCTGTTTGCTCTCTAAAATCGTGGTTTGGCTGAAAGACAGTCTAGAATGGTGGCTGTTTGCCGCAACGCACGGTGGCCACAAAAAAATATTATCTCGGTCAGAAGGGAAGAGAAGGTGTGCAAAATGTTTAATTTGCCCTTGGGATAAAATTGTGTAAAAATAACAAAACCGAGCCAAGTGGAGCCCACTTATCAACATCCTATCTCTATACCATGTGCCTCTGACCAAGGGGGTTCACAGCTTCACGCACTACAACCCGGCATCCACAAAGCAAGGGCAAAACAGACCTTTCACGTGCATTCTCTCCCCTCCCAGCATGGATCGTATAATTATAATGGTCGCAAGCCATGACTTGCATACTTGGTGGTAAACTAACCCTAAATGTTACACGAGGTATGTGTCTGGACTACCAAATAACTGATAGGGAAAATATTTGGTGTTACATAATGATAATAGTTCAGAAGAACAAATTATATTGGAATTTAGTCTTTATTGTAGGGTAAAGTACTTTTTTAAAAAATAGCAGCAGAGTTGCTAAATTTCATTGAAGGAGTATTATGGGGTGAAGTTAGGAGCAGAATTCAGCACGTAATTTTAAAAACTTCAATAATACCAAGGAAAAGTCAGGGGCCCTGTCCTCATAATATTTTACCACGCTGCTATTCTAGATCTGTTTGGTTTCTCCAAGATGTATGCCTTTTCCCGTGCAAGTCACAAGCTCTGTAGTGTTGTAAATAGTGCCAGGTGAAAGGCTTTAAATTCAAATGATGTAAGACTGTCCATCTATATGTATTTTTTTTTGTCATCCTACATAATTTGTGACAAAATCCTCCTCAACCCCACTAGTATATCATAAGTTACTATTTTTTTGAGCAATTCTCTCCATTGCTTCCTGCTGTAGTGTTTGGTATGGGAGCCACAAATACTACCAGCATGATGGGAATGCAGCAGCAGCAGCAGCAAGGGGTATTCGGTAACATGCAAGCAGGTGCCCAGAACATGCAACAGGGCATGGTGGGCCTTTAGAATCAGACGCAAAATCCCAACTTCCCCCAGCAGAGGCAACAAAACCAGCAATGATTGAAACAACTAAACGCAATTTGCTAGAGCGAGGAATAACATAAATCCTTCATTGAAGAATGACAAAATCAGAAGTTGTATTAAGTCATCAGATGCTCAGATATTTATTGACAACCTGAGTAAGAAGAATAACATAAATCCTTCATTATACTTTGATTATGTTGTTGATGATAAGGGTAGATTGGTACATGCATTTTTGGCGGATAATACATGTCGGAAGAATTATGTTCATTTTGGAGATCTTGTGTCGTTTGATTCTACATATAACACCAACCATTATAACATGATCTTCACATCATTCACTGGAGTAAATCACCATAAGTCATGTGTCTTACTTGGAGCTGCACTACTAAGTAATGAGAAGACTAAGACATATATATGGTTATTTCGTACATTTTTGAAAGCAATGAGAGGAGTTGCACATAGGCATCTAGGAGTTGAAGAGGTGGACCAAAATGGAAACTAAGGATGATGTCTTTGATGGAGAAGGCAATTTGTTACAAGAAAAACCGAGGAGTGCAATAGAAACAATTAAAGACAAGTTGGTATCAGAAATAAGTATGAACATGGAGGAATTAATTCACCGTGCTAGAGGAACAGATGAAGGGTTAAAATTTCTTAGTAATTGGTTTGTTAAATTTAGGGAAGAAGTGACTCCTCTGATTCCTGAGAAAGTGGTAAGTAGGACTGAAGAGATTGAACATTTGCAGGTTGGCAAATATGGTTGTATCTATAGGGGGTCATGTCCTCATCAACTAGAGGTGGTGGCTATAGTTTCCCTTGTGAGCCTCCATATATAAGAAGGAATAGAGGTGGTTAGGTTAAGCTTTTGGAGAGTTTAATATAAGTCTTTGAGAGGAGAGTTGAGATTCATAGAAAGAACTTGTGGGTGATATGAGAGGCTCTTGGGGTTGAGTTTTTTTTTTGTTATTCTTAGGTTTTATATATGGCTAGAGAGTGGCTGTAAATATTCATATCCAAGTATTAATAGAGATTAAAAGTCACCCAAGTAATTCCCTCTTGTGCTTAAGTGTTGAAATCTTGATTTGGTTTTTTTTTTGCTTCTCCTTACCTTCTTGATCTTGTTGTGTGCCAAGGACATGTATGTGATGATGATGTCTATTGTAGATTAGATCTCATCCTTCTAGGAACTTGTTATTTATAAGTTCTTATGTTTGTCTTGTTTTGGCTCAAGAAAGGGTGATTTTTATGTTTTGCTCTTATGGGTGATTTTGATCAAATTCGTGCTGTGGTCTAGCATGCTATGGCATGAGAGAACTCATCCAAGATTACCTATATCATCTAGGGCTCACGAGTAAGAACAGATCGAGATTTTTCTCTTTTGTCCGATTTTGGTGCACACTTCATGCAAATAGAAAAAAGTCATAATTTTGGTAATGATTCTCTCGATTGTTGATTGAAATAGGTTTATGACATCCTCAAGAAGGTGTATACCAAGTTTCAAGTCATTTGGATTATCAGATCAAAAGTTACAAGGTTTTTTGGATTTGAATCAGTGCTGAAATTACTGTTCATTCGCCTAATTTTACTGTTTATTCTAGTTGAACTGCCGATGGCCTAGAGATCTAACTAGTGTTATTATTCATTCCGATGCAGTAGAGGTTCAAGAACCAAAATATCTCAATTTTCTTAAACTCTTTCTTGAGCTTTAATTGGGATAGGTTCTTAAGGTCATGATATAATCTTGGTTCAATTTTCAAATTGTTGGAGTTGTGGATCAAAAGTTTCGTCGATTTTTGGATTTGAAATAGTGTTGAAATCTTTTCTGTTCCTGAATTAGAGGTTAGGCTGCCATCTTCGTGTAGGTTAGATCGCCACCTTTGTAGAGGTTAGACCGTTGGGGTTGTCAAGGTTCATTTTGCTCGGCTTTTTCTTAGATTTTTTCTTGTGGGTGATTGGTCTTTGATATTTATAGCTTCTCATAGCTATTGGAGTGAAGAGTTTTGCTTTCTCCTTTAGAAAAGATTTGAAAAAGCTTTTAATCGTATTGGCTCCTATTCACCCCTCTAGTAGCTTCAAGTTCAGTCTCTCAGTCCTCCCGACATCCAAATTTTTTCACCACATATTCGAAAACGGACTATAATAACGTATCCTACTTTCCACAACCAAACTCTATTCAAAATGAAGGCAATGACATAATGAATCATGACATGGAAATAGGAAGAGAAAAGTGCTCTCATAGTACTCTCTGGATTCTTGTAGGCAAACATACCACTCCGGTCCCACTCCAGTCTTTGGCCTTGCTCTAATAGCACTGGATACCTCCCTCATCATTCCCCATCTACCACTCCAATAGTCTTAAGGCATCTTGACCCATTTAGTCCATGTCTAGTTCACTCAACCCTAGAGCCAAACCTCCCTATAGCACCAAAATTTCTCATTCCCCATCTTCTTCGCACCCTTATTCCCCAACTCGCAGCCACCGCCGCTGCCACCACAGCCACACCGGCCATGAACTTCTAGCCATCCGTCGTCGCAGCCGTGCCTCCAGCAGTTGGCTCTCGGCAGTACGGGCAAACGACCAACGACAGGTCATAGGTGCTGCTCGGTTGGGCTGAAATAAGGTGGCTTATGGCTGAAATTGCACTGCACCTGATGGTGGCTTATTTAGCATAACTGAATTTAAAAAATTTTAAAATAGAAAAAACAGGTTAGTCCATCAAGGACAGTGCAAATGAATACAGAAAAAAGGAACCGGCAAAAAAGATAAAAAAACCAAAAAACATAAAAAGACAAAATTTAGAAATAGCGAAGCTTAAGCTGAAATGAGGATAGCTATAATCCATAGCTGCAAATGCACTCGCAGATGTTGCCGCGCCCCGCCTACGAGACAGCGACGAGACCATCACCATGTAACCCAACGACGACCAACTCCCATCGATGCACCGGCCGGCGATTTAACGCGGTCCTTTTCCGGCGGTACACAATTAGTAAAGGTCACTATTGATGTTCTAGCATAATGAGACATTCTACGTTGACAGAACAAAACGCATGTAGGGGACACGTGAAGATTATTAACTATGTGATAGGCTTCACCAACCACCATCCACCAATCACATGCACGAATGTTAATTCCATTAAGTATTCCAAAGTGATCGACCGATACTGCTAGCCGTATAACATATATAATATATCTAACATGGTATATATCTATACCTATACTGCCATATAGCGTACCAATATTCCAAAATTCGAATATGGTGACTGAAAAGCAAGTTCAACCGTTGATTAGTGTCAATCCGATGGTTTAGAATGCTGGGATTCGTACAGTGTCCGCCACCGTCTCTACGTCGTTCCAGAACTATATCGTCATCGCCGTTAAAGAAAAAGAAAAAAAGATCCTCACCGACCGCGGTACCATGCTGTCCCGAGAAGGACGTAGCGACCTCGCCGTCCGGAGTAGAGGTGGGAGCACAAGCAACATCAAGCAAAGATCTTAACACAGGTGTTGTGACCTGGATGAGAACACAAGCAACAGCAAGAAAAATATATTTCCTGTTTCTACCATGGCAAAATAGAGGAGGTGTGGCATGCTAATCTGCTCGTTACATATAAAAACAAATTACATACATACATAGACTTATTCAAATGCAAATGATTCACCCCTAGTTTCTATAAGACTAATAGCCACAGCCGGCAATACAATTCATGTACTGTGCTTGAATTTTTGCGATGACACTGTGACTAGTCTCTAAATCTAAGCATGATCTACCTTGTGTAACTGATTCACGTGTTTACCCGTCCAAACACTAAATTCAGAAGTTAAACTTAATGCATGATACTTATGAACTAATATTTGCATAATATTTATTAAAAAAATCCACACTTGAGCCATAATACTTATTTTTTTTAATGATTTGTAGCAAATTTATAATACATTGGGCACTTATGCTATTTTTTAGCAAATAACATAGTATGGCAAAGCATGAATCTATGATATGATCATTCAAGAGGCTATAACTAGAACCAATTCAATTTGTAAATGGTTAAAACACATGCATAACTCGTAATGCATAAAATGTTATAGGCTTATAAAATTTCTACGCACATCAAGGATAATAAACAAACCTCATGCTCTACAATATGGTGCCAAGTGACTTAAGACATACAAAGAACTAGTAACAATATAACTCAATTAAGAAAATTGTGACATGAGAGATCATCAACATAGGGTTTAAGGTAATTAACGAATCACACACACCAGAGAGGCTATTGCTAAGCGTATACTAGACATACTTGATGATTTTAAAATAGATAATAAGATTGTTTCTATAACTCTTGATAATTCATCGACAAGTATGACAGCTATAAACTCCGTTATGAGACGTAATGTTTTTAACTAGACAGTAGTATTGTATTTGTAAAATATAAAGAAAAATTCTACTTTTTTCTGAAATATTTACATGCCTATATTTTTACATAACTAATTCAATTTGAACAAGATTTTTAACGAGCCAGCACGATAGAAATGAAGATGACGGTTATCACCGCCATCGCCGCCGTCGACTCCACCTTCTACAACCCAAGGCTGGGCTATGCCGGTCCGTCGAGTTTCGAGATATGCTTAGGCACCGCGTTGCATCCCAAGTGTTTGGTTTACCCTAGTCTAGCTGCTATTTTTAAGCCAGGCTAGAGCATCCAGATAACATGTTTTGCACGTCTTACTTACTAGTAGTAATATTGTGCAACGTTTTTAGTATTGACAACGGACCACCAGGCCAGGACACATATTGTGACTGCGAACCAACCATATGTCACATTCTCACTCGGGTATACCGTATGCGTAACTACATGATTGCCTTGGTTCTTGAAATAAAAAACTACGTCTTAATTAGTACTTAGTTTAGTATAAGCATCATCTCAGTACATTAATTTAGAGCTCTCTTATGGTACTTTAAAATAAATACGAACCATTTAATTTTTATAATCCGATAATTTATATTAGTTAGCAGTTAATTGTACTAACACATATACTACTATAGTAAAATATCTAAAAGGATAAATTTGTAAATGAAACAAATGGTACAAACGAATCAAGCCATTGCAAATTGAATTGCGTAACTAAGTATCTAACGTCCATTAAGCCACAGGACGAGTGGATTCACCGCCGCATCATACGGTGCTTCGATGTAGTAGAAGAGTGCACGGCCGTTCTTGTCATCATCGACGGTCACATACCCGCCGTACTGGTTGAAGTCGATGCCCTCCGGCAACGCCATGATCTTGTCGGCCTCCTTGAGAGCGCTCTGGTCAGAGCCGGCGTGCCAGCAGAAATTTTGTCATACAACGGTTGCAATGATAAATTTATACATCGGTAGCGAACACTACTTAGCACTGTAATAGCACTGTTGAGACTGTACAAACACTGTAGCAGTGCCGAAATCACAGCGGAAGCAACATGACATATGCAACATTAATCAACAGTACTTTAATCACAGCGGAAGCAATATGACATATGCAACACCTACCCTTTTGATACAGTAATCAACAGTACTTTAATAAAGTGCTAAATAGTGTCTTCTACAGTGCAATATGACATATGTCAGTTTTTAATTAGACAGTGCCCAACCGTTGTATAATAAAATTTCTCCGTTCGGAGGCTGCTAGCGATTTGAATTTTTGGTACAAATAATCCATTTTTATTCGAAATTACAGAAATATACCCGCGAGAAATTTTTTTACAAAAATAGGCTCCAGTCGCCCAATGGTTGAGCGACTGGAGCCTTTCGCCCAACCAGCGGACGACACAATAGCTGTCGCCCAACCATTGGGCGACTGCATCTAGTCGCCCTCCCATTGGGCGACTTTCATGCAGTCGCCCAATGGTTGGGCGACTACACTCAGGGGCCGACAAAACCGTATGTACCGATCGTTTTATATACCGATGCAATATAAATAACTAGTCTGAAAAGATAAAATAGCAAAGTTCTATATGGCTTATATATACTCATTGGAAAGGTTTCGACGAGATCTACAACTTTTCAGTTAAAGAAAAATCCAAATTCCAAAGGGAAGAACAAGAAAAAGGCCAAAAACAGAAAGAAAAAACTTACGACGCAGGTTTAGGTCCAAAGATAGCCGATTTTCGGGGTCTTGGAGGGCGACTAGCGCAAGCGGGTTGTTATTTTTGGATCGGGCTCGTTGTTAGCTTTCCAACGAGTACAAGAACGTCGAAAACGGACACCGTATGCAAAAGTTATGCCCGTTTTACTAAAGGTGTGTCGGAAACGGACTCGAATTCGTTTCGGTCTCAATTGAAACTGCTATAACTTTTGATCCTATGGCCGAAATTGCTCAAATTTTTTTCTGGAGGCTTTTGGATGTATGAAGAACAGCTCCACCAATTTTCACTATTTTTGGCGAAGGTTTGATTCACTTTCCAAATTTCGGCAAAATAGACTCTTTCCTCTCTTTTTTTCTCTCGGGGACCTGAGTGCAGTCGCCCAACCATTGGGCGACTTTCATGCAGTCGCCCAATGGGAGGGCGACTGGATAAAAGTCGCCCAACGGTGGGGCGACTGCAATTAATCGCCCAACGGTTGGGAGATTTTCTAGTTTTCGCTGCTGGGTTGGGCGAAAGGCTCCAGTCGCCCAATGGTTGGGCGACTGGAGCCTATTTTTGTAATAAATTTTCCCACGGGTATATTTCTGTAATTTTGAATAAAAAATAGATTATTCGTAAAAAAAATTCCTAGCGATTCTGGCTGCCAAATCATGCTCGCTAAACGTGTTGTTGCTGCTGCTGCTTTCAGTGTTCCTTCTAGATAGGATGAATTCCCTCAGTCGAGCCTCTTGGGGCGCATTTGCATGAGATGCGGACACACAAATGACAAGCAAGAAGTCGGAGGAGGAAATGTTCCTCATTTTCTTTGATGAAGTCGACAGCTTCCACGACGACTAGGACCGTCCGGTTCAAAAAAACAAGATTAAAAATTACAAGTCTATAATAAATTTATAAATTAACGATTAGATTTTTTTCTACTATCAGTATCTATAATGTATTTAAATAATTCCAATCTTTATTATCACTTCGTTTCGATCGGTTGGTTAGTAGACGACAACGAAGGGCACTCCTTCAATTATGTTTCATGCACGTACGGACTTCGCAGAATCAATATATAGTTAGCAAGTCTGATAATATTATCGATCTCAAGTCTCCGGCTCTCTATAAGCTACTAGCCCAGCAGTGTATTGCTCCACTCCTCCTTGGAATATTGATCGACGACCATTCGATCGATCGAGCCAGCTGATTAAGTGGTGGTACACAATTAACCTAGGCAGCGCTCGCCATGGACGCTTCTGCAGGTGCAGTAGCGGAGTGCTTCAGGAGCAAGAGCATCCTCATCACCGGCTCAACTGGATATCTTGGCAAAAGTATGTACATGCATCCATTGCATACACCCTTCTATCTCTCTTTTAGTTCTGCAAAAAAAAAAAAAATATCATAGATGGTTTCGTGAGTCGTCTGAATTTATAGATCAGTAATGATATGAGGTCATCACAGACGGCTTTCGAACCGTTTATGCTGCAAATTATCACAGATAGATTCAGCAACAAACCATCTATGATAGTTGACTATCACAGACGGTTTACGGTTTCAACTATAAACCATCTGTGATATTAAACTATCACCATGCAAACCATCTGCGATGACTTAATTATCACAATCGGTTTTTAATACAAACCGTCTGTGTCGCAGACGGTTTAAAGAAAAAATCGTCCATGATATTTGGTAGTATCATAGACAGTTCTTATTAATAACCGTATACTTCACAGATGGTTTTCACTATGAACCGTCCATGATATTACCTCTTCACAGTTTTTAGCGCTGGCAGTAACATAGATGATTTCTAAACTAAAACTATCTGTAATTGTATTTAATACTGATGGTTTTAGTTAACCATCTGTGATGTGACATCTAGTATTAGACTTTTTTTATAGTAGTGCTTGTATAATAATTTAGAGAAAAATCTGTTGTATGTGGAACTTGTCCAATTTGTCTCTGCCATTTCTAATCGCCTATTTTTGTGTATGCCACTGGAATGAATTAACCTAATGCTCCTTGCCATTTTCCACCGGATGAGTAGGTAAACAGTGTGGCTTAGTTGGAACGACGGCCATGTTGCCCCAGCATGAAAATTTGAGGTGGATTTTTTAGGCTATGGTTTATGGTGTGATTTTGATCGATATAGATGAATTCAATACAGTGTCTGTTATAGTTAATTTTTACACCCTACTTTAAAAAGACACACTGTTTAAAAGCTAGTTACTATAGCACAAGATAAAGGCCATAAATCTAAAGCCAAAAAAAACCTAGCTTTTGTCTTTATGACATTAGACACTAGTGATGACAATCGGACACCATTGGTATGGGTAATACTCGTCTATACCCATGCCTGCTGGACAGACACGAATTCAAGTACACGCAAGCATCAACGAAATTGAATGCAGTGCGTGAGGGAGAGCTAGACCAGGAGGGATCTCCTCGCCCATGAGGCCACCGGGATATCCTCCTCCACCGCGTGGCCGCCAAGATCTCCTCCTCCACTTCAATGTGACATGGCCGACGATATCTCCTCCTCCTTCGTGGTGGTCTGGTGGAGGCTTGCGGCGGTAGGGCGCTGGTGGAGGCGACAACCCGGCGGTGTAGATAGCGTCTTTTTATAGCTCCCGATGGCGGGGAGGGAGGGAGGCGGTCGAGCATTGGTGGAGGTGCGGCCAGGCAACTCCGTAGATCTATGCTCCCGATGGTGGCTTGGTCCTCTTCTAGCTCCCGGTCGCTGTGGAAGCCGAAGGCGACGACCGACGGCCAGGCGGTGGCGCTCGGCTGGAGGCGTCATGCGGTGGAGGAGATTGGACTCTGGAGAAGGTGGCTGAGGAGAATGAGGCGTGCGGTGTTGGGAGGATGTGACGCGGGAGGGGGGCGGCGCATTAGGAGTTTCAGACTATTAGGGTTTTTTTGCCCACGGTTACGTCATCAGGTTACCGGCAAGATTGTAGTGGCATACACAAAACTTTCTCGACAATTTATTGATTTCCACCAACACTACTAGCTAGCTAATTAGTTCACCCGCATGTACGTAGTACGATATCCTTAATTTCATGCTTAATTTCCTAACTCCTCGATCGATCTCCTGATGGCCGGCTCATGCACGCATGTATATACCTATGTATGTCCCTATGTGCGTACATGTGTACTGCGTACGTACATATATACATCATGCATGCATGCAGTCGTTGTAGAGAAGATACTGCGAGTTGAGCCGAAAGTGAAGAAGCTCTACCTGGTGGTGCGCTCACCGGACGCTGCATCCGCCGAGCAGCGCGTGCTCAAAGAGGTAACGTACGTATGCTATCTAGCTAGCTGAATCTGATGGTCATATATATACTCCTATATATGCATTCATGCATATATGCAAACCAGATGCCGTATGTCTGTATGCATGTTCGCACGTACGTACGAACGAGGTGAATAGCTAAGGATGATATATGTGTTTTCTTCGTTGTGTTTCCCTGCGTGCATGCAGATCGTAGGGAAGGATCTCTTCAACGTCGTGCGAGAGAAACACGGGTTTGCAGGATTCCACAGTTTAATCAAAGAGAAGGTCGTTCCGATGGCCGGAGACGTCACCAAGGAGAACTTCGGACTCGACAGCTCCCAGGTTGCGATGCTGCTCGATGAGATCGACATCGTCATCAACGGAGCCGCAACCACCAGCTTTTACGAAAGGTACACACATATATACGCATGTATGTATATACGCCCGGTATATGTATATATATTTGCAGGGATTACAGATACTATACTTGTCGTTGCACTTAGCAAACCCGCGTTAATTTGAGATGCACGCGCGCGCAGGTATGACGTTGCCTTGGCGTCCAACGCCTTGGGATGCAAGCACGTGTGCGAGTTCGCAAAGCGGTGTGCTCACCTCAAAATGTTACTTCATGTTTCCACTGGTAAGTACGTACTCCTCTGATTCCAAATATAAATCGTTTCAAACATTGACATCATCTCCAAAATGATAATTTGACCATCAATTTCTATGAAAATATGTTATTTCAAATAAAAATATTTATACATTTTGTAAATGTATTTCATAAATAGATATGGTTAATACCAATTTCGTATTGCCAATCTCGGTAATTATTTATATATTGATGATCAAATTTAAAAATATTTGAATGCATATAGGCCCAGCTATTAATATATATACATACTTTTTTATTCAGCTTTTGCAGCCGGTACCCAAGACAAACTGTTACCGGAGAAACCGTTCGTTACTGGCGAGACACTGAGGGAAGGCTACTACCTGGACATTGAAGCTGAGATGAAACTGGTCGAAAGGGTCAAGGCTGAACTCACGGAGGCTATGAGCGGTAGCTCAGATCTGAAACAGTTAGAGAAGGCAGCCATGAGGGAGCTTGGCCTGAAGAGGTACGTTACATTTGATCAAGAAAATACGCTTGCTGCACATATATGAATAATTATATTCAAGGGAAAACCCTGTTTCTATTACTGTTGTGTATGTCTCTTGTTTTGCTTTTTTTTTTGGTGTGCTGTGTGTGATCGTATTCTTCGTGGTGGGTTGCCGCCTGTTACGACGATTACAGAAACTCGGGACATGAACATACATAGCGTACACGCAGAGGCGGAATCAGCCCAAGCCTAAGCCCTAGGCTAGGCAGCTGCTCTTGGACTGACTCTTAGACTAACTTTGTTTTTTTAATGATTTTTTAATGAATTTTACATAAGCATTTGGTTATCAGGCCTCAGGCCAGGTAGCCTAAGACCTGATTCCGCCACAGCATACACGTAGCTAATTTGTTGTCAATTAAATTGTTCAAGGGCGAGCCATTTTGGGTGGCCAAACGTGTACGCATTAACCAAGGCTATGGGAGAGATGCTACTTGGGGAGCTCAGAGGAGACCTTCCGGTAGTCATCGTTCGACCCAGCATCGTAACCAGCACCTATCAAGATCCATTCCCTGGATGGATCGAGGGAATAAGGTACATATGTACATCAAGCGTGAAACACCATCGATCTAATCATAACCAATCAACATGATTAAAAACTTGCACTACTTTTTTTTGGAACAGCACTGATCAGTAATACGTTGACGCATGCAGGACAGTCGACGCCATGATTGTCGCCTACGATGAGCAAGTACTCCCATGTTTCATAGGTGATCGTAATGCCACGATTGATACAGTGAGTAATATACATGTTGCTGCTAGCAATTAAGTGCATAGACAAATTAACACTACATGCATGTACCTAATTAGTCCTTCACATGTTTAAACTTTGACAGATTCCAGCTGACATGGTGGTAAATGCAATGATGGTAGCCATAGCCACTCACTTGAACGAGAAAGTGCAAGAGATCTACCATGTGACCTCATCACTCCAAAATCCATTGCCCGGTTATGCTCTGGAGGACACCTGCTTGGACTACTTCTCCATTAATCCTCGTGGACTGGAGAATGGGAGGCCTGTCCTGCCCAAAAGGCTACTCCTCTTCAGCAAGTTCGCATACTTTCATGCATATATGATACTCATGTACAAACTACCACTCGAGGTACACACGCACGTTAATCTCATTCTTGTAGCTAGTGTAGCTTTCCATATACTAGATCCATATATCATCAATGTCTATGTTCTGTATGACTGTATGTATGTTTGTTAAAATAATTTTCTAACGTTGAGATGATGAGGTGGCTCACATATATATACTAAGGCCATTCGATCATCTCTCTTTTCGTGATGCACAGATACTGCATGCGGTGAGTATACTACTATTCGGGTTGTTTTCACGATATTACACCAAGTTCAATCGAACCTACAATTTCCTGATGCTTCTGGCTAAGCTATACGAACCGTATGCGTTCTTCAAAGGACGGTGAGACTCTTCTTCGATTAGTGAATTCGAATATGAATTGGCCGGCCTATATATATAGTACTTGCTAACTAAAAATGTATCTGTATTTTTCATGCATATATATCATATCTCTTGTGAAGCTTCGATGACACGAACTTGACAAGGTTGAGGACGATGGCAATGGAGACGCACCCCAACGACGCTCACCTATTTAATTTTGACCCTGGGTGCATCGACTGGCACAAGTATTTCTTGAACACCCACATCCCGGCTGTTCTAGAACACGCGCGCAAAAGGAAAACCGGAACCGCACAAAAACGGGATGGTCTCTTCATAAATTGAAGTGCGAAGCCACATGCCAGTGTAGACAGTATTTGATCAGACGATTGACAAATAAAATAGCAAGTCAACATATATGCAAGAGACGCCCTAATGTCATGTGTGCTTGTGCCCTGAGGCTCTGATCGAGCTATATGTTGTACTGCAAAGAAAGCACTAATAAGTGTCGTGTCCCGTATGATAATCTCTTGCGCGCGTGTTTTAATTTGTGATACAATGGGATTGAAACCTGCATTGTTGCGGAAAATTTTTATTTAAATATTAGCATGGAAAAATTTGTATTGTTAATACAGGTCGAAGGAAATGTTGACGCAAATTATATGAAATAAGCTGTTCTCTTTTATGTGTCATGTGTTTGAAAAATCTAGAGAAAGAAGGTGTTTTAATTTCAGTGGTAGTACGTCCAGGTCGTATGATCATTAGTGGGTTTTCTAACGTGCATTTTTTGTTCGTCTGATCTGAATCAAACGGTACGAAGAAAAGAGGGTGATGAAACCTAACCCTCTCAAATAAAAAAAAAAGAACTCTGATGCAACAGATAAGTTGGTCGTCCATACTCGTCATTGTTATTTAGGTGGTGCCTATTTGGGCTTAAAACTTTTACTTATGGCTTATTTTTGCAATATAGCGATTGAAAATGTATTATAGCTACCGGTAGCTTTTCAACGTAATTAAATTTGAAAAAGAAAAAATTATATCATCACGAACAATGAAAAGAAATACGGGAAAAAAGAAAAGATAAAAAAGCCCAAAAAAATCATATCACCGAAAAAAGACGAAAGTATGAAGTTAGAAGCCAGATGCAGAAGCTCTAAAAAGTAGGGCCCTGGTTTTGCGGCGGTGAGTGGCTTTATTTGGGGGGAGGGGGCACAGAAAGGGTAGTTGGTTTGCAGCAAGAGTGGCCTGTGCATATGCAGTCCACTAACTAGAGGTGAAGCATGATGTTGGATTCGACCGAAATGCATGAGTCTCGGCTCATGTGTGGGCATCACACAGTTTGGAAGGCGTACAGAACCAGTTGTGTGCAGTGGATTTGGCCGACGCGCGCAACGCAACAGGAGGTGGGTGGCACGCCACAGGGGTAGGCGCAACACTGTCTCCAAATAAAGCAGCTAGAATACTATAACATCGAAGAAACTCTCAACAATATAGCCTCCCTCTTTCTCTCCTCCCTTCCCCTACCTTTGAGCATGCACTGCCATAGCCGGCCCTCAGCTCCTCGCTGTCGCTGTCACCACCACCGTCCACGAGCTCACCCGGCCATAGCTGCTCGTGCCCTTCGAGCTCCACTTCCCCGAGGTCAACACCGAGAACATCGCTCCGCCCACAAGCTCCACGACGACGCCCCTATGCACAACCGGCCGAGCTATCGCACGCCCGCACCTCCCACCATCTCCAAGGGCCACCGGTCGAGCTGCTGTACCTCCTGCCCTCCCTGAACTCCACCGCATGGCTAGTTGCCGCTAAGCTCAGATCCAGCCAGATCTGAGCGACATCGGCTCGAGGGCAAGCATGGAGGATGGTGTGGGGAGGGCAACGCAGGGACGAAGACCTCCATGGCGGCTAATTTGGAGCGGCGATGCCTACTTCTAGAGAGGTGAGGTGAGGACTAAGGAGGGGATGGGGATTAAGAGTGGGTCGTGGATGCTCTTAACGGGTTAGGTTTGGTGCGGATAGGGTAAACCCACAATAAAACTTCTGATGGAGCCCAACAATCAGAAAGCACATATCTCAAAGAACATCCTATGGCTGAAAAATTGATTGGAATTCAAGTAGTTTTCAGTTGCCTCAGAATTAGCAAACCTGTCCTGTATAAGGAAAGCCTAAAGGGTCGTTCATATTGCCTTTTAGTTTTGGTTTTATAAATAGTAATAACTTATAAAGAAGTTTGTAGAGAGATACACTCACGTACGATTTTGACCAATATAAATGAAGTCACTACAGTGTGTATTACATTGACTAGTAGACTCTACCTTAAAAAGACACTCCATTTGAAAGTTAGATTCTGTAAAAAAAGTTATTTATTATAGAAAAGCAGCTTTTAGAATCCAATATGAATAAAGCCTAAGCTATTATGGGGATCTTCATCATATACCCTCCCTTGAATTGGGGATTTCAGGATTTACCCTCCCACCTCAATGACATGTGGGGTCATCATAAGTCACTGACACGTGGGCCAGGAGGGTAAATCCTGAATTTCCATCTGAAGCTTGTCTGCCAAGGTCCGTATCCCCTTGAGTGAGAGGATGGACCAGACGAAGGAGAGGAACTCCCCACCTTCACCCAAGGTCTTGGCATGCAGGTAGCCCCTGCACATGCCGGCGGAGTAGCAGAGCATGCCCTCCCAAACGTATTCCATCACCTCCCAATGTGGTTGCTTTTCCTACTTCGGCTTCTTCTGACCTTCACCACCGTGAGCTCTACTCCACCTTCTGGCCTCTGGCCAAAGGTGTTACTCCACTGGAAAGCTGGGGATGAACTCTGGGTGGCTCTCGGCTGTGGACAGTATACTCTTGGCTGTGTTTGCTTGTGCGTGTTAACTGGGAGATGCAGGGTATGGGGTCTGGTTTTGAAGCGCCGGGGGAGGTGTTTTCTGGCCTCTCTTCGTTGGGGCTGGTTCTGCCTGGCCACAGCTGGCTATGCTTGCGCTGTGCTTGCTCTTGTCTCTTTCTGAGTCTTTCTCTCCTGTGCCGAAGGACCTTCGGTCCAGGGAGGGGTTCGGGCACTGCTGCTTTGAGATGGCTGGTTTGGGAGGCTTACTGTGGACTGGAAATGCAAAGATTGCCTTTGTGGGCTTATGTGGGCTTAGGTGGCCTGGAAAGAGTATATATTGGGCTGAAATGAATGGGCTGAAAATGCATGACTTGCGGGTTTTGGGCTAAGGTAAGGGTCGTGGGCTTGATTTCTCAAAATTGCCGGATGATGATGCCCACAGAGACGAGAGGTGCCGACCGGCCCGGGACGGTCTGGGAAGTCTCTAAGACGTTCTCGCAATGGCCCTAGCAGCCCAAGGGCACTGATGGCAATTTATACTGCAATCTAATTATTCTTCCTTGGATTGTTAGTTATCTAATCTTGTATTCACAAAACAATATATCTTGCTTAATACTGATGGAAATCCTTTTTGCAGGCAAGGGATAAAGGACGTACGACAACTTCTATGTCGATGATCCTGCAAATGAAGTTTTATTTCTGATTTTGTAAAATAAGCTTGTAATGAAAGTAATGTAATTTACTATTGTAAATGCAATGCAGGAAATGTAATTCAGTTTTGTAATTTTAATTGCAATAATATTTGATGGAATGAAATAATTAGGTTTAATTAATTTACTGCTAATTACTTACTTAGCTAGGGTATTCGATTTAGGGTTCTTTCATCTGATCGCCCAATCAACCACTCGAAGTGCACCAGGAATTGCCATTTGATTCCAACAAAAGCAACAAGACTGACCATGTGAGAGAAGGAATTAACTACTACCATGCACTGCTGCTAATCGAAAGATATCGCTGCTCAAAACGGCAGGGAGCTCTTCGTTGCACCGAGATCTTTCATCTCGAATTTACTGTTCAATTGTTTCTTTAACTTTGATATTTGAGACTTGTCTTTTGCCGTGATCAACATATCATCAATAGATAGAAGTAAATAGATAGCTGAACCATTGATGGTCTTCAAATAAACATAACCATCATAGTCCGATCGCTTGAAGCCTTGAAAAATTACAAAGGAGTTAAATCTCTTGTACCATTGTCTGGGTGATTGTTTTAACCATAAAGATGCTTCTTTAATTTGCATGCAAAATTCTCATTTTCCAGAACAACAAAACATTTTGACTGCTCTATATAGACATCTTCTTCCAATCCTTTGTGTAAGAACGTGTTTTTAACATCTAGTTGCTCAAGTTGATAGTCACGCATAATTATAATACTTAGCAAGGTCCGAATAGAACTATGCTTCATGACTAGATAGAAAACATCTGTAAAATCTATACCTAGAATTTGATTGTATCCTTTAGCAATGAGCCTTGCCTCATACCCGACCTAATCGGTTAAGGATGTGACTTCCTTTTTCTTGTAAATCCATTTGCAACTTATAGGTTTCTTTCAATCAGGAGCTCAACCAACTCCTATGTGGAATTCTTTTTGAGGGATTTCATTTCTTCATGTATGGCAGTTATCCACTTATCTGATTTATTAGAGCAAATGACCTTTGAATAAGTTGAGGGCTCAGCGGTGCTATCAATATTTTCTGCCATGTTCAAACAATAAGCCACATATTGGTTTCTTCAATTAACTTTTTCGAAGGCTAGATTTTCCTCCTTTTCTGACCAGCTACAAAGGACTGGTAGTTCTGACTAGTTCCAGTCGAAGAGTCACTGGTTGAAGCTTGAAGAAGGACATCATGTACATTCTCCTTATCGGTCTGTTGATGAGAGCATAGCTCCAGCTAGCCTTGAAGAATGGTTTCCATGCATTAACAAGGCGGATACGCACTGCTGCACATGCTCAATGTGCAGGCTAACAAGGTAAGAGCAGTAGTAACACCAACTGATCAATAACACACATGCATCCACTTCCGCCGCCGCAGGGTGACTAAGTCATATGCTTACTCCTATATTTTAGTATTCAACCATTGAGGCAGGGCAGACAAACACAAGGCGTACAACCTAGTAGGCATTAATCATATATATGGGAAAATCTAAATGATATAGGCTCCGCTTGACGAGAGCAACAAACACTCAATCAGAGCCAGAGGCTCTGCTTATTAAGCCGCGAATTAACGCGCACACGACCGGACTGACTAACGAGCAAGCAGCACGTACATACACAGCAAGGGCATGCATGCATGCAGCGCTGCGGCAACAAACAAACAAACAAACAGGTAGCAAGCACACCCGAGGACAGGCAGATCGAGTAGCAAGCAGGAAAACAAACTGCGCGCAGGTAAATCAACCAGGCTTACTACTCTCCGAACAACGCCGCGTCGATGTCGGCCAACGGGTCAGCGTCTTCCTCTCTTCTTATCCGTCAGCTTTGTCCGGTAGCTGAAGCTTGTCGGGCAAGGTCCGCACCCCCTTGAGTGAGAGGATGAACCAGACCAAGGAGAGGAACTCCCCACCTTCACCAAAGGCCTTGGCATGCAGGTAGCCCCTGCACATGCCGGCGGAGTAGCAGAGCATGCCCACCCAAACTCTTCCCATCACCTCCCACATGATGTCCTCACCATTACGCGCTCGCAGATTGCACAGCGCCTCTGCAAGACTGCATGCGTCGGGGATGAGATAATAATAATCCGTCCCTGGCTTTGCTCTGCTAATAATCTCCGCTAGGCTTGTCAGGTCGAGCTCAGACGGTTGCGTGCTGTGCTTCAAGATGGACTTGACTTCACGGGAAGCTTCGGTGAACAGATGGTGCCTGCTGCCGGTCATCAGCATGTTGGCCCGAAAATTGAGCAGGTAGGCCATGTAGTTGGATATTGCCTCTATGCACATTTCACGAGTAAAGGTTTCCTCCTCCTCCTTCTCCACCTTCCCCCGGGCGTCGGCAGGTCGAGTGCGGCGGAAGCAGAGGTCGGTGGCGATGTGCCAGAGGAGGACGCTCTTGGCGAATGGCTCCTGCAGGCTCTTCTCTATCTCACTGCCGCGGCATTTGTCCCGCAGGCGCGGGCTTAGAACCCAGTTGTCTCCTTCGGATTCGCTGAATATCCTGTAACTGCCAATGTCGAGGCCTTTCATGTTGGGGTGGTCCAGCAGATTTGCAGTAACAAATCTCGCAATTGCGGGGCCACGCCGGGTCCTGTGAACGCGGCAGAATTTCTCGGCCCAATTCGGCCGCCACCCCATGGGCTGCATCCTCCGGAGGACCGAGTCGATGAGGTTATACCTCACGGACGAACACCGCTACGACATCCAACGCAGCGGTGAAGCACAGAAGAATGTATGTTACCTTGAGATCAGTGCCATTTTGCCCATGCTTCTGGCTCTTTGCAAGGAGCGTGATGGCAGCGATGTGCAGGGATGGCGCCAGCAACAGATGATAAGCCAAGTATGCAGGTATATGGGCTCTGGTGTAGAGGAGCTCAAATAGACTAGGCACAGAGCCCAAGCCCATGTCTCGAGTTGGGTCTAGAACTTGGAGAATTGAGGGAAATCCTCTCTGACACAGTTCAGAGTCAACAGATGCAAGCGATATGTCCGCAATAATCATATAGAGTTTGTCTCTTTCTGACAAACCTGGATCACTCCTCTCTTGTTCCTTTTTGAAGAAAACCTTTCTTATCTTTTCACTACCTTGCTCGGTGAAGCAGAATCTGAGCCAGCTAGAGACGCCGGACGAACTCGTTTCTTCTATTATCCGATACGTCAACATGGCCAAGGTGTTATCGATGGTAGCTCTCTTGAGAGCCCATGGCTTCTGGCTGAAGCTGAGGACCCCAACGATGAAGAGCAGGATCGCTGCCGCCAATAACCTCCTATCGCCGGAGCTGGGCCACCATTTGTACAAGGTGTACAAGGCAACCGTGACCTGGGACGCCAGGGTTATGGCATGCCGCCTCCATTGCTCGGTTTCTTCGATGTTGTAAGCGATGATCTCCTGCCCGCCGAGGTGGATGAGGAGGACAGGAGCCCATAGGAGCTCCAGGACGCTCGCCTTGCTGATCCCATTGACGGTGTCGCAGTTGATGTTCGCCTTGGCGTGGCGGTTGAAGAGGGTGGCGAGCGCGTAGATCGCCAGAGCGTCGCTGCCGAGGTATGCCATCCAGGTGCAGGGGCGGACCTGCCCTTCGGGCGAGCCCGGGCGGCCGCCCGAGCTCCCCTGGCCGCCGCCCCCGGTGGAAGCTGTTAGCACCTTGAAAACTTTCTGCGCACCTGCTCGCATCACCTTTCAGCCAACGCCTGCCGCCGCTCGCTGCATGCATGCGACGCAAGAGCACTCGGCTAGTTGATGGTCCACTGTCGCCCACGTCGCCATGCAGCCACTCCAGTTTTGTGCTCATCGCCAATACTGCCGACGCGTCACGCCCGTCCGCGTGAGATCATGCAGTTGCATGCATGCATGGTTATCTAGTTGGCTAGTTGCTACGTGAGGGCATGGATTGCTATTGCATGCATGTATGTCTTTGTGTTGAGTCCATGTAAGGAAGGATCAAAGGAGAACTGTGATCTGGAATTTCACCTCGGGTTCGCACATAGCTTTTGAGAGAATATTCGGATAGTTGCGTATTCCAAATTCTTCGTGCAGCGTGTCCACCGAGCATGCTATCATTAAGCCGAGGAGGTGATTTGAGGATTGGTAATTACTTTTACAATTTTATATATTGCACTTCTACAGTTCTATTTTATAAAGGTACAACAAATTCTATTTATTCTAGAGAGCAGACTTGTGTATTTGAGTATCAGTTTTGATAGCTTGTCAAAATTTTATGTAGAATATGTAAACTAGCTTGTCAAAATTGACGAAGATTTCTCTGTTTTTGATCGTACGGCTATCAAGGATCAACTTGAAACCTTCATTCTTCATGTGCGAAGAATTGATGATTTTGTTACTTGTCATGATCTTGGAAGTCTAGCCGTGAAGTTGGTGGTGACAGCATCGGTTGAAAGAGCCTTCTCAACTATGAATATTATCAAGACCGATTTGCGTAATAAGATGTCCGATGATTAGCTTAATGACTTGATGGTGTGCTATATCGAGCGAGAGATATTCAAATGACTTGATCGTGAAAAAAAATCAAGAAACGATTTCAAAACATGAAAACTCGAAGAATGAAAATGCCTCGTTCTCCTAGACGTACTTAGTTATTTACTGGTATATTTTTTGTCTTCTTTTATATTCTATTATCGAATTATGACACTACTGATTTATCTATCTTTCACAATTAACAGGTTATTTCTTTTACAGCTCATCTACAATTGTGGATTAAGCTTCATTAGTGAGGTATTTTTCATTGTCCCTCCGTTATCTACATATGTTAACATGCGAATTGTAGTTGTTGTTTCTATTTCGTATCACATACTTTTATTAGTGTGATTGCAATATAGTTTGATCATGGATTGTTTTGCTTTTGGGTTCTACTGTTTATTTCACGCTTCCGATTTCAGCCTACCTAGTTTTTTCCTGGGTCTGCCAATGAACTCCGCCCTACCTAGATTTTTTTCCGCAGTCCGCCACTGTCCAGGTGCATGTTCTGAACCACCCCGGGATGGCGTACTCGCGCATGGGGCCTGCCAGCAGGAGGAACCACTGGATGCCGAGGCTGCCCAGGACGAGGATGCGCATCTGCCACTCGTCCCACCATTGCGCGGCACTCGAGACATCCATCATCAATATGATCGATCTCCCTCTCTCTCTGTGTGTATCGCTATCACTTAAGGAACATAGAGGCTTGAGGAGCCCTGGCAGGGTTGCAGGCAGTGGCACAAGTTTAGCCAGCCCCGACCGATTATTAGCTTTCTCCTCCTATCGGTGCAATGGCTTCTTCAATACACGCACCCTTTACGCATGTGAATCACTTTCAACTAATTAAAAGGAGTAAGAGAGTTCTACATTGGATTGGTTTCCTTAATTACTTTTTTAGAGAGTATATGACAGACCCATACACACTATACTTACACCACCTACGTACACACGTGCTCCTAAAATGGGGGGGGGGGGATATCAGGGTCCAATTTAGAAACACTGGTGGGCTAGATATACAACTGCACCTAGCCATAAAATTAATTAATGTAAAGTGTTGGCATGAACGTTGGATTATCAAAGCCAAAAAAGGAAAGGAAAAGAAAAGGATAAAAAAAAAAAGCAAAGTCGTTGCACGGTGTGCTACAATACAGCCTGGCCTCGCTCGGTTGGGCTGAAAAGCTGTGGCTTATGGCTAAAATTTCAGTGTAGCTGAAGGTAACTTATTTGGCATAATTAAATTTTAAAAATAGAAAAATGCTAGCTCATCACGGACAACACAAACGAATACGAAAAAAGAACAGACAAAAAAGCTCAAAAAAAGCTAAAAATTTAGAAAAAACGAAATTTATAAATAGTGAAAAGTAAATTAGAAATTAGAAGCCAAAACGAGCGGGCCGTATTGCCCCTCGCCGGTCGCTGCCCTTTGCGTGTCCGTTGTAATATTCTAAACCCTTTGCGTGTTGGCGATGAGGCATGCATGTCTCTTCCTGTGCTTTATTTTTGTGGCGTGATTCCTGCCCCTGGCTTTGGGTGCATGCTTGAGTCAGTGTGGTTATACTGGGCAACACACACACACACAGAGTTGTGGAACTTCTGCTCTCTCCATGAGCCAGTGGAGCACCTCACGGACGAACACCGCTACGACATCCAGCGCAGCGGTAAGGACAGAAGAATGTATGTGACCTTCAGATCGGTGCCATTTTGCCCATGCTTCTGGCTCTTTGCAAGGAGCGTGATGGCAGCGATGTGCAGGGATGGGGCCAGCAACAGATGATAAGCCAGGTATGCAGGAGTATGGGCCACATTAGCTGAGTCAAAGTCGGATTTAGCACTGTTTTATACTGTATTTATAAAATTAGCAGTATGTGGACTTCTGCCGTCTGGTGAGCGGGCAGTAGCACCCGCGAGACGATACGTAGTGATGCCACCGGCGGCAGGTGTTTGCCGCCCTGCCAGCAAACAGCAGGCAGCCTACCGCCCAGTGGGGGGGTGACAGGCAGACCTGCCGTCCGGCGAGGGGGTGGCAGGTGATTAAGCTGGCTGATTAATCGGCTTAATTAATGCCCTAATTTCTTTCTATTTAGTATTTATTTGAATTTTTAAATATATCAAATGAGCTCAAAAAATTACAAAAATTTACGTACAGCCTCCTGACACAACGAACTTCATAGTGTATTTTTTTTGGATATTTTAACCCATTGTGAATGTTGCTAAAAAATTCATAAAATTTTGATATTTGTACAAGTTTTTACATATAGCAAACGAGCTCCAAAAATTACAAAATATTATGTGAAGCCTTCCGACATAGTCATAGTTATTGTGTAATTTTTTGAGAATTTTATGTGCTCCGAATTTGTCACATTTATTCGATTTAATTTAATCATGAATTTAACGATACTAGGATTACGGGAATAATGCCGTCTACCCATAAATTTATGGCAGGTGATTAAACTGGCTAATTAGCCGGCTTAATTACCTATAAAAATTCATAATTTATAATTTTTAAATTTGTAAATATAGCAAATGATCTTAAAAAATTATAACATTTTTGGTAGAGCTTTCCGAGGCATCGTGGTATATTCTGTAATTTTTCGTAATTTTTTGAGCCCATGTACTATCTCTAAAAATTCTTAAAATGACATATAATTAACCCCGCAATGATGTCCCATGTAGCAGCAACCCCATCTCGGACGTTCCAACAAAGTCTTCACCGCAAAATCCATCGGAGGGAGAGGCGACACCCCTATGTTGGTGCGGGGACCAATGCAAGTTCTTCAAGTCTAAGCACCGCCTCTGCTTGGGTATGCATTACTGGAGTTGTGTGAACTACTCTAGCGATTATCCCGACCGTCATTGGGACACAAGCAGCTACCGACAGCCGGTAAGGTCCACTAACAGTTTCTTCCCAATTCTATTTCTGTTTTACAGCACATACTGACAACCTCTATCGTCTACCCACAGGCCTTAGAACCCCTATGTGGCTATCGCAAGTGGATCGACCTACAGATCCACCTGTGTGACCAGTGGGTTCTCGACTTCGAGGAATGGCAAGTCAAAATGACCTGTGAGATCCGGGATGAGGATCGCCGCAACGACGCTCAAGCCGAGTGTATACATAGGGAGACGAAAGCTCATCTCGAGGCGTGCATATACAGAGAGCGCGAGGCATGCGAGAGGGAGCGCGAGCAAAAGAGGAAAATGGCGGTCAAGGCAAAAGAGGCCGCCGAGGAGTTCAATGCAGAGCTCGCAAGGAAGGGAAAATGGCCCCGGTCCACGTAGTAGGTCGGGGCGTCCCCCACTAGTCCTCTGAAGGTCCAATTTGCTTTCATTCCAAAAAGACACATATGTATCATACGAGCAGCTTGGCTTGTTCCATCGTGCACGAAGCTCTTTCTCATGCACGAAACCAAACCCTACGCATCATGTTACTACCAACTTTATTATGAACTCTTATTTAATTCCGACTAGCGTATTTCCTCTTCTCGCACGCAATTACTCATGTCTCCTCCATATATGATTTCCAATTTGCATCACAATATCGCTTACCTTCGTACGAATCATTATTGTTTTAATCATCCTCAGAAAAAATTGGTACCGATTATGGTCGTATTCTTATTCCATGGTAAGGACTATAATGATCATTATTTGCTTTGAGAGGATGTAATAAATAAACAGTATGAGATATAGGGGGCACCACTGCCCCATGAAATGGCTGCCACGGCAGCCGAAAACGCCCGCTACAGGTGAGCCTACGTTGTCACGGCAGCGATTTTCGAGGAAAGGCTGCCATGGTGCCGACTGTCCGTGCCGAACAACCCCAGAGGGCCCTTGCGCGACGCCGAAATCACGGTGAATCTATCCTACGCCGGTCAATAAAAATAATGTCCCTCTCTGGTATCAATCACCCCCGGGGTCTTAGGGCGGGTTGCCCATGAGACGGCTGCCACGGCAGGCGAGAACGTCCGCCGCGAGTGAGCCTAGGCTGCCACGGCAACGGGTGGTGACGGGTTGCCCACAAGACATCTGCCACGGCAGGCGAGAACGCCCACCGTGGCTGCTACGGCAGTGGGTGGTGACGGGTTGCCCACGAGACGGCTGCCACGGCAAGTGAGAACGCCCGCCGTGACTGAGCCTAGGTTGCCACGACTGCGGGTGGTGACGGGTTACCCACAAGACGGCTGCCACAACAGGCGAGAACGTCTACCGTGAGTGAGCATAGGCTACCACAACAGCTTGGCAGACGTCTGCCACGGTAGCAAAAACAGGGGTGCGGCAGCCGAACTTTTGTCGCCCAGCCGTTGGGCGACTGGGCTTGCTGTTGCCCAATGGGACGATGACTTCTCCCTGTCGCCGAACGGGCGGGTGACTGCATGTGTGTCGCCCAACTGTTCGACGACTTTTTCGAGTCGTTCGTCGGTTGGATGACTGGAGCCTATTTTTGTAAAAAATTTTGTCATATATATATATATATATATATGTAATTTTAAATAAAAATGGATTATTTATTAAAAAACTCTGAAAAGGTCGGCTGCTATATATTGATAATTGCGGCGGCCGTACGGAGGAAGTAGGGTTGGCCGTAGGTTATGCATAGTGCTAACTAGGTTTCCTATTGATTTGTGGCTGCATGTGTGCATGCGCTTTTGGTCGAGTGATGGATCGAAATCGGCAACAGAGGGGGGTGAATGTTGCTTCTTAAAATTAGCCCCTAAAAATCTCCACAAATTAATCTCCTTTCCAATAGCTATGAAAGCTATGAAACGGAGTTCAAATGTTCACTGGAACTTTAAGCTAACCGAGAGAGGAACAGAGCACTGAAAATGGAGACCAATGGCACGGCAAAGCTGAAGAAAATTAGACCAAGAACTTGATCTCAAAATACTGCTGCAGACTAAAAAGAAGCAAAGAAAGCGAGGCCATTTTTACTACAAGCTGAGAGGAAATTTTGCTGCGAACACTCTGCAGAATAAAACAGCCAAGAAATCAAAAGAAAAGCTTACAAACAAAACAACAAAACTGAGAATTAAAATGCTGCCGAGAAACAAAAAAAAAAATGCACTGCCGAAAGCACAAAAGGAACCTGCTGTCAGCCGAACTGATTCAATGCAACCAAAAACAAAATAGATGCACAGCCTTTAGAACTAGCAGCCGAGAGCTACAAATAATATTTTATCTTTTAGCCGCAAGACTCATTCTCTTCTCGAGACTACTTCTGGCCAAAAAGATCAATGCTTCTTGAGATTACTCTTGGCCGCAAGAATTAGACAAAGCAAAATGAAAAGCTAGTGATTCTTGGGATTTCTTTTGGAGAGAAAAGAGCAGACCAAACAAAGACAAAGAAGGAGTTTAACACTAAGAAATTAACTCACAGAAAGTGAGGATTTCGGCATGAAATAGTACATGAATGCATGGCTGATCATAGAATCAAAGACTAAGAGGATTAGAGAATGAAAAGCACGTCTCAGGCCAAGAAAAAAAACAGAGAACTATTCGGCAGGAGAAGGATAGAGCAAAAGCCAAGTAATAGAGACTTTAGTAGCAGCCGAAACCATCAAACAAGAAATATCACACAAAAAGAAGTGTCAACTAAAAGATAGCAGGGATTACTTTTGCTTGCCAAGAGATTAGAGCTGTCCTGTTGACCGAATGAGATATCAACAAGATAGTAGAGCAAGACAAAAAGAAAGAACAGAGAAAACAAAGTACTGGAAACCAAAACCCTAAGAATATCTCAGAACAAAAAGCTTCTTCATATTAAGTGAAAGATTACAAGGCAGATCACTGTCAATACATCCCCATACATACTTGAAAATGAGAGACTTCCTCCTCACTACATGCTTCCTGGAGAGGAGAACTCACACATGCATGGGAGACAAGACATAACAACATGCTGCCCTCTCCACCCTCTCCTCAACTACTCCATACCAACTAAAGCAAAAAGAAACAAAGCAAGACCACCTCTCCAAGACATGCATGCACCAGGAGATCCCTCCTCTATTTATAGTCTTTGCTTAACGGGTTTCTCCCGCGCTTTACCCGCTAAATCAAAAACCAAATCCGCTTCCCCTCCTGCACCTTCCGGGAAGCTTTCTCATTCCTTGCCTTCCAAGCCTCGCAGCTACCTCGAGCCCTCGCCGTCTTCGGCACATCCCGACCGCTCTAACCTCGGCACCGCCTGCGCCTAGTCCGATCATCCCGTGCCTCGCCACGACTTCGCCTCGATGTCTTGCATCCATCACAGACAAGAAACAAATCACATAGCACCGCTCGAAATATTATAACCATACATTAGCATCAGACGAAATACTCAAAGCCTAAACTGATCGAAGCGAAAAATAAACGACTTAAGTACGTTCGACCTAGCTCGACAAAGTCCGACCGAAACCGATTGCACCGCGCAACGACATGGTCCAAACCACACAAATCAAACTTGACTTTCCTAACCCGATGTCAATTACTCATCACACACACGAGGGTAACCTCCACATGGTCCATCATCGAGACATTGAGTAATGGAAAAAAAAGGTTTCGGCGGCTTGTGATCTCTAAGGCTGCTTGTATGCGTTGGTGTTCGATCATGTGTTTTGTCTGCATACATGAGCTTTGACCGTTGGTTCTGGCCGAGACTAAGAGGGTTCACGCATCCAGTGCCCCGGCCGAGACTTTGCATCGGTTTTCTCGCATTAAGGCCATTCTCAGTGGAGAGTTTCATGGTATTGTTTTCAAGACTGCCATATCATATAAAATGAAACGAAATATAGATGAAACATCCATCCTCAATGCATAGTTTCATTCTATTGTTTCATAGACATTTAATTTCATGACTTATATAGAGTTGGTAATCGTGCCAAGAGAGTTTCATCTAGATGAAACTCACTTCTCTCTCTTCTTAAAAATGTTGCCATATCATCAAAAATACCTATGTGGCATCCTATTAAATGCAGATGAAACTCCCACTGAGACTGGCCTAAGAGGTAATTAGTGCTAATTGTTTTTCCTGTTGAAGCGTAGGAGCCGTGACTTTTTAGGTGGCGGCTGATTGTAACTGGAGCAAGTAACCAAGGGCCTGTTTGGATCCACCCAGATTTTAAGAATCTGGCTTTTGAAAACTGGGTGGGATCCAAACAGATCAGTTTTTGGGGCAGTTTTTAAAATCTACCTACCTGATTCTTAAAAACCAAGAAGTCGTTGATACCCGTTTTGCGCTTTTTGCACAAATACCCATTTACCCTCATTAAAGACCACGCATGGCTGTTTAATGTGCTGTTCAAGAGCAATAAATATAAGAGTATAATAGTCTATTAGCACCAATCATAAATGAAACCAGCTTTTAAAAACTAGGGGATCCAAACACCCCATCAGTTTTTGCTTAGAAATCAGTTTTTAAAAACTAGAAGTAATAGCTGATTTTTAAGAATCTGAAACTGATCCAAACAGGCCCAAGATTGCTATTAGCCTGTTGGTTAAGCATGCATTGTGGCGGCTGTTGTTTTGAGATGAGTGCCTGCATGCATTAGATTAGCTCTGGCCCAGAGTTCGCATAGGGGTTTTGGCTTCTTGTGGTAGTCGATTTTTACACGTGAGTTGTAATTGAGTTTGCATGGGGTCTTTACATTGATAAGTGGGGGCCGCGCGAGTTCGTGTGATTAGATAGGTAATTAAAAGGAGCTAATTAGGTTAGACATTAGAAGAGATTTTTTTTATTCAGCTTGGCTTTTTGGCCGAGACAAAGGACTTTTCTTTGTTAGCTATAGTAGCGTATTATTTATTTATTTTTTTGCTTACTATTTTTTTTGTATGTGCTTGCTGCTGTATAATAGGTTAGAAAATCAGGAGATAATAGATTACGAATAAAATTTTTGCCACGGATTACGTTCATCCCTTTAATTGCCATCGACATCCTTCAGTGCTAATGGAGGGATAACTCCCGATTGAACTACTGCTTCAACGGAAAGCGCTCAAGATCATGACAAGAGGCGCCTCGGAGCACGGAGTGCCTCTGTCTTCTTCTGCACTTTCGCCCGGTAATGAGACAGTGCAGATTTTACTTCTTTGACAGCTTCAGCCGTTCTTGTGGTAACCGTCAATCCTGCAGCAGTGTCCGGCCGGCAAGCTGCTGTCATGTGCACCGCGGTGGCGCTGGTGTCAAGTGCCGTCGCCCATCTTCTCTGGCGGCGCGCGCGGTTTGGTGGTTGGACACTTGGACTGATATATCAGACGGGAGGAGACTAGTCCCTGGGAACTAGTATTGAAGTGAGGCGTATGAACATATAATAGCTCTTGTAATAATTTGGAAAATGTGACGACTCACGTTATTACCATGAAGTAATAATGCTAGTTAACGGATTATTATTCGTTTTAGCTGATAAAACATCGCTATAACGAATAATAAATCCATCAGAGTGTTGCAGCAGAACAATAATCAGAGACAACATAATATTACAAAAATATCACCACGCAGGGCTACAGTTTATTACAACACCTCAAGGGCTTGAATGCCACTCTCTTTAGAAAGGAAAGAAATAGTCTAACTACTTCCTATTCAAAAATGACTCTACAGAGGTGTCCGCCTGGTACCCATTGTATTCCGAACCCACAGTATTCCATCCAGATAGCTTCCTCCTGACCCTGGCTATCCTCTGCATTGACATACTCCTAAACAAGGGAGGATAATAGCAAGGGTGAGTACAGAAGTACTCAGCAAGCTTTATTAGCAAAAATGCACCGAATGCTCTCATGTCCTTAAGTCCAAATTCTAATTTCTTTATTCTGAAAGTAATCTTACGAAAATAATTGATCTTCCTCTTTTAATTACCAAAACACTTTCTATTTTTCACCCAGTAAGGTACGATCCCTAGTGATCACCGTAGTCCACATTCCAGTGAACTGGCATGAATTCATGATTTTATTAACACTGCGCAGGCTTGTACCACTGTACCCAAGCTGCTCTGAACCTTCTTAACTAGGTTCTTTCACACTGCCTTAGGTATGGAATCCAATTCAGAGTATAGAACCTTTCTCCGATTACGTTATTCCATCCATCAGCACATCTATTATCCATCGGTGTACCAAGTCGCTCACTTGGGCTCCACCGACTTCCAGTAGTGTTTGGTTGGACCGGCTCCTGGCCCAACACTCCACCTAACACATATAGCGTTTGGGACTTACTCACTTCCAGACTTGCGTTACTGGTCCTGAGCTTCATCCATCTCTTTACTCACACATAAATACTTACCCTATGTGGTGGACTGGTTAACGTAACGGGATACTAATTTCTGCCCGTCCTAGACGGGGAAATGGTTGGCACGATAAGTACGGTTCCCTATCTGAGTGAAAACGGGTAAGTCCTTATATTATAGCCCTATGTAAAGAGGTCCGCCTAGCCTCTCTGCATCCTTTCCCTGAACCTCTTTACCCACCATATACATCTCTGCTTGTAGCCTGCTGCTCCTCTCAACAGTACCACGACTGTTCACTTCTTTTCTTACTTTCTTTCTTTCTTTTTCTCCTCTTTTCTTTTCTCATCTTACTTCTCATAAACATCATAATTCTCTGGTTTCTTTTTAAAAGAATATCTTTCATGCATTTAAATAGAGTTATTAATATTGCTGAAAATACCACGTATGTTTAACATAGCTAAGTGCATGGTCAAAAATGAGCTTGCCTGAACTTTAACCATATACTCGGATTCAAGTGGGATCAGGTGAAGTCGTTCCCGTCGCTTGAATTGTTGCCTGCAATTAGATACGTCGACTATGACTTAATTTACAAAATATAATAAAATACGAGGTGTTGATGTGATTGTGCTCCTAAGGTAAGACTTTGCTTAATTTAACTCGATCACGATAGTCCTAGTTATCTCGTAATCTATACTCATCATTTGACATTGTCTGTTTATCATGGAGCTGGGTTGTTTACTTAAAAGTTAAACTTAGTCTTTTGTTGATTGCCGATCATCTATCGTTGCGATACGATTATACACACACACGCAAACATATTGGCGAACATCAATCCTAGTCAATCTCGTGCATGCAATTATGCCTATTAACTTTTACTTTAGTCATTTGCATATTGTTACAGCTTAACTACTATTTAATCATCGCGTACAATTTTAATCGCTACGCGTAATCTTAAATCGACATGTACTATTGTAAATTAACGCGTGCTATTCTACTCGTCGCAGACAGTTTTAGATCTTCAAAGGGTTAGAAATTTATTCCACTAATTCAGAATACTTATTAGTTGATTTCTACATTTTATAATTGACTAATAACAATTAACTGGCATTTAAATATGCAATAGAGTGATCTAAATGATACTATGATAATATACTTCGCACGTGTACAAATTCCAGCCTATGGGCATCATTTGATTTATCTTTCCTAACCAAAAATATTTACTAAGACATTTATATGATTTAACACTATCTAGGTTAATTAGGTATTTTAGTTACAATCCCGAATGATTTAACTAACAATGCATCAGTTAAATCGGTACACGCTACGTTTTTATTCTACAGATGGCAATTCATTTATTCTAATCATTGTAAATACTGATTAGTGGTTTTCTATTGTTTAGATAAATTTAACTAATTTATCTGTGTATTCAAACCTGCAACAAAATGGTCTTAGACTATAGTACTTTAATTTAATCCATATGCGTATAAACTTAGTCGACTTGCATCTTTTAAATCGTCGGATTGCAGTTAGTTTGTTCTAATGTTCCAAAGTAATCATGGGTGGTTCATATAATTTAAATGCTACTAACAACATCATCTAAGTATTTAAATATGCCTTAGGTTGGTCTAGACGATGATACACAAATTTTAATACACCTGCGTACCAGTTTTAATCCATTAATGGTATTACATTTATTATAGGAACTTGAGAAATATTCTAGGCTTCGAACATAATCTATAGTGCCAAAGAGATAAGAGGGCCCGATTAATTGAGCAAATCCTACCACGTATGTTTGCGGGGTTTTCCAGCTTCTCGCTTCGCTTATGAACGGCTCCTAGAGTTCCTTATTGATTCGAATTGGTCAACTGACACTTGTTATTCGACTGACGTAATTTATATGCGTAAAAGTCTAAGAATATTACACTGACACTGAGGATTTTACTAGGTCTCGGGCAGTTCCTAAAAGAATTTCTATCACGCTGATACGGCTACCATTCTAGTCCTCTAATTAGTTTATTTAATTGCGACAACTCTTTTATGACAAAGCTTCTATAAAGCACATCTATGAGCACCTCTGAATTTAGCATAATCTAGCCTATAATCTGTTTAGTTTAATCAATTTATTTTCTTTTCTCTTTTTCTTCTTTTCTCCCTCTGTCTTTTTTGCTTTTCCCCTTCTGCCCGCTCCTGTTTCTCTTTTTCCACCGACGCCTTAGCGCCTCCGCTTCCTCTCTCTTTTTCCACCGACACCTCAGCACCTCCTCATTTCCTTCCTCCCCCGTTTCCTCTTCTCTCGGCCCTCTCTCTCTCTTTTCCGGACTCACTCGACCCGACGCCGCACCTCAGTTCTTCAGCTCCGCGTCGTTTTGGCTCTCCCTCCCCTGGTCTTCGCACCTCCACTACCGGCTCTCCTTGGCATCTCCTTCATCCCCTCACGCCGCCGGTCCTAACTGCACCGCACCGCGCCGCATGGGCTGTCCTTGCCTCACCGCCCGTCAGTCGCACGGTCGGCTGCTGCCGGATCCGTGGCCTACGGCCCGTATCTGGCGCTCCTCCTTCAGATCCGACCTTGTCTAGTGGGGCTTGGTGATACTATTGGTTGCTTATTGTATAGAGTTACTCCGGATTTACTATTGAGATGAATGCTATTGCTATGAGTGATTTGTGGCCTACCTTCGCCGGTCGAGGGTTAGGGTTGCTCTGGGAAAGGGGATCAGGGTTGCTGGTAGTTGTCACCTTCTTGGTTGTGTGGATGCTGTCTGATGGTGACCTCCTCATCCTCCTACGGTTAACGGTCTCACGGCTTGTGGTTTGGTCTCTAGCCGTCGCCTTGTTCCTCGTCTGCTCGCCTGGCCTTCGCCTTGCGGTCTGGCTTCTTGCTATTTTCTTGCTGCGGCTTAGTGCTTTCTGGTGCTGGTGGTTGCTCTGAGGCCGGATGGTTTGAGGGTTTGGGGATGAGAACGAGAGGCAGTGGGTGCTGTGGACAGTCTACTCTTTGGCTGTATTTATTCTTGTGATGGCTTGTGGATGCAGAATATTGGGGCTGGGATTTGAGTCGCTGGGGGAGGTGGTTTTTGGACCACTCCCTACTGGGGTTGCCTTTGCCTGGCTGCAGCTGGCTGTCCTTGCGCTTATCCCCTTCAGTCTCCATTGCCGAAGGACCTCTGGTCCAGAGGGTGAACTGAATACTGTGGCTTTGATGTGGGCTGGCTGGAAAAGAATTTGTGTGGGCTTTTGGGCTAGAAATGAGAGAATTACACTTGTGGGCTTTTGTGGGCTAAAAGCTTATATGCTGGGCTGTGGGCTGAAAAGGATGGGTTGAAAGAATGCATAACTTGAGGGTTTTGGGCTGAGGTAAGTGTTGTGGGCCTTGATTTCTTAAAGTTGCCGAATGATGACGCCCACAGAGACGAGAGGTGCCGACCGGCCCAGGACGATCTGGGAAGCCTCTAAGACATTCTCGCATTGGCCCTAGCAGCCCAAGGGCACTGACGGCAATTTTTTTTTCCTCTTTCCTTCTCTTAATTTTATTCGCTCTTTTGTTCGGTCTTTTTCTGTATTATAACTACTGGTTCGCTCACAAATAGAACAGCGGTGTGGTGGTAGATCGACAACACTTTCTAATATATGAAATGGTTTGAGTGTATTCTGACTTTCTCTTAATATTGATGTATGGATGAGAATGTATGCTACTCGAATGTAAATTATATTCTCTGTTAATCCGGATGCGAAAGAATATGTATGAGATAAACTAGATGTAAATAAAGTTATGTAATTTCTAATGTCGCAGTTATGTTGCAATTCTATACGTTTGTGTGGCAGTCATTTGATTAAGACCGATAATTGTAAATTTACAGCAATTTGTATTGTCGTTATTAATGTAAAGAGTTGTAATATCTGTATTTCATTTAATCCAGTTTCCATTGTAGTTCAATGAATGTAACTTGATTTGTTATACAAGTATTTTAATGATTACTCTGTTGTACTACAGACTGTTATATATAATTTACTTGAGTTGCAAGTTTTTACTTATCGTGCAATTAAATTTTATCTCTCTAGTCTATACCATTTGGTCTTCGCCCTTGACGATGGAATTGTGGTAGTAACGTGTTTGTTCATTGTTTGTTGGCTTCAATCTATACTGACATAAAAAAAGTTTAAACTCCCCCGTATTTTAAATCATTAGTTACATAATTAATCCTGCTTAACGTCGTAACTCGCTACCTACAGTTAATTAACGACGTGGGTATTTACAGAAAATGAATCCGAAAATACTCTAGATCGGATTACTTCTAGCTTACCCCAAAAAAACGTGCCGTTATGTGCCCTTATGTTATGGATGGCCAGTCCGTTTTGGTCTTGCATGTGTTCCTAGCAGCTCGAGTATACTTCGCATGGCTAGAAACAAACGACGACACACATCGTAACCAACAACTCAGGCAAGGACATCCATCGTATCCAAGAACAACTTCTCAGACAACGCCAATGGATGCATCCGCCGTAGAGTTTCACCCCCCCGCCACCCCTGGCTGCCTTGGACCCGCCACCGTCATACCCCGATGTGCCGGAGTACAATTTCAGCACCGTCGAAGTCGGCGACGGCACGGACGACCTGTCCGAGCAGCGCAAGCACCTGGAGCTGATGCTCGACCTGCTGGACCGGGAGGAGGAGAACGTGCGGATCGAGAACGGCGATCTGCGGCGCAAGGTGACGCGCGCGGACGAGGAGCTGAGGCGCATCCAGAGCACCCCTCTCGTCGCCGGCCACCTCGCCGAGGTCGTCGACGAGAACTACGCCGTCGTGACCTCCAGCGACAGCCTCCATTGCTACTACGTGCCCATACTCAGCACCATTGAAACGCCCCTGTTGTAATTTCTTCCAATCCTTGCTCTCGGATCGCTTCGCCACGGCACTCCACCGTCGACGAGACACGCGTCGATACGACCCGCCTGCACGTGAGCTCGCTGCGTGTAACGTATTCTTCTTTTCCCAGATGTGGCGCACCTGCACCAACACATGAAGCTCGCAGCGAAGCTATAAATCTTCTAGTCATTAATACGTGAACACTCATGAACAGCTCATGTCTCGGGAGCCAAAAGCACATCGCTCTTCTTTTCCTTCTCTCCATCTGGTTGCTTGCTTCGATGTTATTGATTACAAGACACTGCATGGCCTTAAAAAGGCTGTACACGCAACTCGCGCACGGACTCGAAAACTTAAGGCCCTGATCAGTTTCAGATTCTTAAAAATCAGCTATTACTTTTAGTTTTTAAAAACTGGTTTCTAAATAAAAATTGATGGGGTGTTTGGATCCACTAGTTTTTAAAAGCTGGTTTCATTTATGATTAGTGCTAATAGACTATTATACCCTTACATTTATTGCTCTTGAACAGCACATTAAACAGCCATGCGTGGTCTTTAATGAGGGTAAATGGGTATTTGTGCAAAAACGGCAAAAGTGGGTATCAACAGCTTCTTGGTTTTTAAGAATCTGGGTAGGTAGATTTTAAAAACTGCCCCAAAAACTGGCCTGTTTGGATTCCACCCAGTTTCCAAAAGCCAGATTCTTAAAATCTGGGTGGATCCAAACAAGCCCTTACTCGGTGTCTACTCGTTTGTGATACAGATTACTACTCGTATACGTATACGACAAAAAACCAATTTAAATACGACTAAACAAGATTACTAACTTCTAACAATTACCACTTTAATCTTGTTTCTCTATCTTGATTACGCTGATCTTCTCTCTTACTTTCGCTTCTTTCTTTTACTTGTGCTCCCATGCGCCATTTCTTCCTGAGCCGTCACCGCACTACCGCCTACACTTGCTTCATCTCGAGCCTTACACAATCCAACGCTTGCCACACCTCGCATATAGACTGGTCCCGTCCTTCCTTGCACGTCTACTTGGGATGGAGCACCTGCTTCCATAGCCGTCTTAGCATCGCCGTTACTTGAGCCTCCTGCTCCTCTCTCTTGGACCAAGTCTGTCCACTTTCCCACGTACAGCTCAGCTGAGGCTACACCACCCGTAACTCCTGTCTCTAACGCTTTCTGTGTGTTCCTCTGCAAAACCACAAAAAACTATACCAACCTATACTCTAAATCTTCCTCTTGGACCTTATGCACTTTTTCCATCTAGAGGCCTACCGCCTTAACTTCCTGTGTTAGCTGCATCTGCATGTGCGTCGCATGTGCCTCCAGAGGTGCCGCTTGTAGCTACATGCATGCTTGTGTCGTGAGGCACACTGCCATGACCCGAGCCATCACGTTTTGTACCGTCGCCCAACTCCTCCAAGTTGCTCTTCAAATAAACCGATTTACAAGTTTTCAAAGAAATCTTGTATAACTGATTTGGAAATCTTTTCACCTTTATTAACAGATTTTTGTTCTTATCGTACACACACAAGAACTCATCTTACAGTACCACCCTGCACCCTTTTTCTGTCATCTACCCGAGACTGAGTATATTGCTGTATAGACTTGGTATATAGTAAATCCCTGCCAACAACTTCTTATCTCTGTTCTTGCAATGCAACATCATTTTCTCTTTGCCTCTTATCTCTACCGTGAAGCCATCGTCAGACTTGATCTTGCCTTAAATCTTCTCGTCGAGCTCATGAAACATGGAGCGATCTCCCGTCATATGGTTGCTTGCTCCATTGTCCATGTACCACTGATCCGTGTGATCATGGCTATCTACCTTCGTGTGCAGTTTTGGAATTACATTATCCTCGTTCAGCATCACCATGACCGGTAGCTCTTCAACATATGAGGAGAGAAGTAGTCCTGGTTTGTCATCTTCTTCTTAGTCTTGGGCGAGGTTCACCTCCCTGTTCTTCTTCTTGCTTCGGCAATCCAAAGCATAATGCTCGTACTTGTTATAGTTGAAACACTTTATGTGACTGTGGCACCCTGACGCGTAGTGCCCGTATTCACCACATTCAAAGCACTTGATATGTAACTTATTACGGGATCTTTCACCACTACCTTGCCTACTTTTGTCTCCACGGCCACCTCTACTGCCTCAACCACTTTGGCCTCCTCAACTGCGCCATCTCCCATGATTATTTGATGAGCCACGACCGTCTCTCGGATCTCCTTTTACTAGCAACGTTTGCTCATTATGAGCCTGGAAACTCTACTCGTTACGTGACTGAAACCTATTCAGTAACTCCTCATGTGCTTTGAGGGAGCTGATGATCTCCTCTATCTTCTTCTTGCCCAAATCGGTGGAGTACATAAGTGTGGTGACAACAGGTATGTACTTGTCCGAAAGCACATGCAAATATTTCTTCACTGCCACAGATTTTTCCATCTTATCGTCAAGAGAGTTAATCTGATTGTACAATGAAGTTAGCTTGCCGGCAAACTCATCCATCGGTTTGTGAACCGTCTGTGATAAAGAAAATATAGACAGTTTGTAACTAAAACCGTCTGTGAAGAAAACTATTACATACGGCTCAAACCAAAAACCGTCTGTGATACTCACACATCACATATGGTTCTAGTTACCAACCGTCTCTGATTGGCGAGTATCATAGATGGTTGATACATAGAACCGTCTGTGATAGTCCTTCATAGATGGTTTACAACACAAATTGCCTATGATAGTTCATTCTATACCTAAAATTTTTTCTTTTTTGTCTAGCCTCAAATACAGTGGTAAACACAACAGCACATTCCATTTCCATTAAGATTAGAATCCATCATTACATTATAACAAGATAATAAATCCAACTCTTTAATACGGCAAGAATATATAAGAAGTAGATATCCTAGCAGACAGTAGAAGCTGGATGCATCGGATGGCGGCCGGATATCACTGGCAATGGAGAGGTGGCGGTAGCGCCACCTTTGTGGCACGACGGTGAGACTATACAAGACACTCTTACTATACTTACGACAAGAGTGTGTTGTGCAGTCAACCGTGGTGTCATAACGGAGGCACTAGCTCACGGCGGTAGTCACGCGTCGTCGAGGAACAAGCTGGATGTAGCGCGTGAAGTCCTTGACGCCTACCATCAAGGAAGAGAGGGGAGGACATCGGATGGTGGTTGGATATCATCGGCAATGGAGAGGCGGCGGTAGTATCACCTTTGTGGCACGACGGTGAGACTATAGAAGACACTCTTACAATACTTACAACAAGAGTGTGTTGTGCAGTCGACCGTGATATCACAGCGGATGCGCTAACTCACGGTGGTAGTCGGCGTCATCGAGAGGAGGATGCAAAAAGCTATATAGTGGATGAACTCACACATGACTGCTAGTGGAAAGATAGGTGGGAGAGTAATTAATAAGGGCCGAGCGGTGGAAAGAACCAGTGCCTGCCATTCGATGTGGAGGGAATGGACGGGTGAGATCGAAATCCTAGAGGATACGCCACGGATCTGTGATGTGTCATTATCAGAGACGGTTTGTTATACAAACTATCTGTGATAATGCACATATTAGATATGGTTTGTTATACGAACCGTCTGTGATAAGGCACATATCAGAGGCGTTTTGTTATACAAACCGTGTATGATATTAATATCAGAGACGGTTTGGTATACGAACCATCTGTGATAATACTTAAATATGTGCGCCCTAATCCAGCTCTTCTAAACTGTCCTGCTTCTCATCTTCTTCACCAGATTTCTCAATAATGGCATCTAATATTCTTTTGATCTCCTTCCTCTCATCTATCCATTATGAGTTGTTCGGCCACAACCTCACACAGGCGGCCAACAATTTACGTCTGGAGCAGCTCCTCCGCTCACGCCCTACTCTCCTTCCTCAACTCGCTTCCATCTGTCAGCTGGACCTCATCATCCGTCGTTGACGGAGGTGTCTCATTGCCGCTCAGGAAAGAGAAACCGCCCTTAGCCTTATTCTTCTTTGCAATGTGCACAAAGCAAAAGAAGCTCTTACGACAAGGGAGAGACACATGGATAACATTGCAGATCAAGCAGAAGCGGGCGATTCTGAGGAAGCTTATTATGGCATCCTCTTTGAGATTATAGGCCGTGCTAACGATTTGCTCAGGCTAGAGGAGGAAGTGGAGAGAGCAAGGGTAATTTTCACGGCATTCGAGAACTCAGTGGCTGATCCTCCAACTCTAAAAGTCGAAGAAGAAGCATATGAAGCCCAGAAGACTAAGATATGAGAATCTCGTTTTTTGGGACTTTCGTAACAAATTTACCTTGAATTTGTCTCTCATCTCAATAGCTTCTGTAGTTCATATGACAAAGGACAAAATATAGACAGTTGTAAATAAAAACCGCCTATGCTATACGAACCGTATGCGTTCTTCAAAGGACGGTGGGATTCTTCTTCGATTACTGAATTCGAATATGAATTGGCCGGCCTATATATATAGTGCTTGCTAACTAACTAAAAATGTATCTCTATTTTTCATGCATATATATCATATCTCTTGTGAAGCTTCGATGACACGAACTTGACAAGGCTGAGGACGATGGCAATGGAGACGCACCCCAACGACGCTCACCTATTTAATTTTGACCCTGGGTGCATCGACTGGCACAAGTATTTCTTGAACACCCACATCCCGGCTGTTCTAGAACACGCGCGCAAAAGGAAAACAGGAACCGCTCAAAGACGGGATGGTCTCTTCCGAAATTGAAGTGCGAAGCCACATGCCACAAGACCTTGTTATATGCATGGAGTGTAGGCAGTATTTGATCAGACGATTGACAAATAAAATAGCAAGTCAACATATATGCAAGAGACGCCCTAATGTCATGTGTGCTTGTGCTCTGTAAGGCTCTGATCGAGCTATATATGTTGTACTGCAAAGAAAGCACTAATAAGTGTCGTGCATGTCCCGTATGATAATCTCTTGCGTTTTTTAATTTGTGATACAATGGGATTGAAACCTGTACGTTGTTGCGGAAACTTTTTATTTAGATATTAGCATGGAAAAATTTGTACTGTTAATAAAGGTCGAAGGAAATGTTGACGCAAATTATATGAAATAAGCTGTTCTCTTTTATGTGTCATGTGTGTGAAAAATCTAGAGAAAGAAGGTGTTTTAATTTCAGTGGTAGTACGTCCAGGCCGTATGATCATTAGTGGGTTTTCTAACGTGCATTTTTTGTTGGTCAGATCTGAATCAAACGGTACGAAGAGAAATAGGGTGATGAAACTCCCTTGTGCCATCTTTTGTACTCAACTTTGTTACCAGAGCCACCCTCTCAAATAAAAAAAAAGAACTCTGATACCACAGATAAGATTGGTCGTCAATACTCGTCATTGTTACTAAGGTGATGCTCATTTGGGCATAAAAGTCCTAGCTTATTGCTTATTTTGCAATGTAGCGATTAAAAATATATTATAATTGCTGGTAGCTTTTCAACGTAATTAAATTTGAAAAAGAAAAAAGTTATTTCATAACGGACAATGAAAAGAAATAAGACAAAAAAAGCCCAAAAAATCATATCACGAGAAAAAGACGAAAGTAAGAAACTAGAAGCTAAAAGTAGAAGCTCTAAAAAGCAAAGCCTTAGTTTTGTGGTGGTGAGTGCCTTTTTGGGGGGGGGGGGTGGTGGGGGCGGAAAGGGTAGTTGGTTTGCAGCAAGAGTGGCCTGTGCGTACACAGTTCACTAACTAGAGATGAAGCGTGATGTTGGATTCGGCCGAAACGCACGGGGCTTGGCTCGTGCACAGGCGGATCGCAATTTGGAAGGCGTACAAGATCAGTCATGCGCAGTGGATTCAGCCGACGCACACGACGTGACAGGAGGTGGGTGGCACGCCACAAGGGCGGGCGCAACAGTGTCTCTAAATGAAGCAGCTAGAACACTATAACGTCAGAGAAACTCTTGACAATATAGCCTCCCTCTTTCTCTCCTCCTCCCTCCCATGTTGCTCTCCCTCCCCTTCCTCTCTCTCTCTTCTTCAGTGCCGACATAGCTCCCGTACCCCTTCTTTGGCTTCCCTGCCCCTCCTCCACCATCAGCGGCTGGTGGCAACCTCGTTGGCTCACTACGCCCCCATCCCCTTCCCCCTGGCTCAACCTAATATTCAGCGTGCCACCTCATTGTACCTTTCTCCACCGTCGCCCACCACCCTTCGTCGTCACCCAACAGCCTCTGTTGTTGCCCACCGTCAAACCATCGCCTTCCTGACCTCCTTATACATCCGAGGGCACGGTGAACCGGTCAACGGCAACTATGCTTCCCTGTCAGCGTTAGAGCAAGAGTGAGCGAGAGAGCGTGACAAGTGATGGCCAGGAGAGAGAGCTCACGAGAGAAGATGCTATGCAGTAGCATTTTCTAGATTTTCTTGTCTCCACATGGCGGGGGAGCTAAACCCAACCAGCACCACCACGTCCGAAAGGTACGATAGGATGACAAGCGAAGTAACGTGTGCACGGCCAGGGCTGGCTCTATCACGAAGTAGAAAGTGAGAGAGCAGCAAATGGGTGGGCAGGTAACTGCTGAGTAAAGCAACGTGTGACGGTGTGAGTAGAGCTAGGAGTCGGGCCGGGCTTATTTGTGCTAACTTGAGGCCTGGCTGGCCTGACACGGCCCAAACATGATACGGGCATGCCATGTGATGGGTCGTGCTGGCACAGCACGAATGGTGGGCCAGGCCAGGCCTGGAAAGCCGACATGTTGGGCGGCACGGCACGACATATCATGCCGTGCTTGAGCAGGCCCAGCCTAGGGAGCACGGCTGGCACGCCAGCGCTAATGGCCAACTCGGCCTCGCCTCCCGCCTCACGTCGTCATCCCATGGGCACTAGTACCATCTCACGGTGATCCCCACAAGCCATTACAGAGCAGAGAGAGGGAGTAGATGGGAAGGCCGGGGGACTTCGCCGCTTGCCTTGGAGGTATCGTCTTGGCTGGGCAGCACACCTTTGCTAGGGGACTTCGCCGCCCGACTTGGCGGCATCGCCTCGGCGGGGTGACACGACCTCAGCGTGGGACCTCGCCGCCCTCCTTGGAGGCATTGCCTCGGCAGGGTGGCACGCCTTCTCCGTGGGCATTCGCCGCCCGCATTGTAGGCATAGCCTCGGTAGGGCGGTCCGACACCTGCCTTCACCGGTGACGGCCCCGGTCAAAGAAGAACCTGTGCTAGGGGAGTACATCCGTTCACACCCAGGGGTAGGACCTAGCAGTTGTGTCAGCTCGCCCCTTGGGATCTTCATGCTTGCTGCCGGGGGATGGGGGGCTGGGGCAATTGATCACGTCAGCTCGCCCTTCGGGACCTTCGCGCTTGCTGTCGAGGGAGTACTGTTGTGGGGGTGGCCCAGCCCCCTATAACGGAGCCTGGCAAGAGGCCCAATAATATTAGGATATTTGTATAAAGGAATGTACCAATGTACTCTTAATTTTTGTAATTATTAAGGGGTAGGATTGGAATTTCCCATCCTATCCCCTCCATGTATATAAACCCTCAAAAGGAGTATGAGAAGGGCAAATTTTTACCACTAGGTATCTCTCTTGGTGCTATGTCTCCCATAGAAAAGGGTACGCTATACCCATTGTTGTACCGTACTACAACATCAACATCGTGCATTTTAGGATGACAAATTTTTTTTGTCACAGTTAAACATTTTACTCATTGTCGCCCCTTCATACTTCTCCAGGGTTGGTTTCAATTTCACAGCCCTTGTAACTGGTGGGGCTGGTCTTCTCAGTGCCTTTGCGCCAAATTAATTGTCCTTAATTATACTGAGATTTATGGTTGGTGTTGGACTGGGTGGCGGGCCAGTTCTAGCTTCTTGGTTTCTAGAGTTCATCCCTGCTTTTGGACCATTGGCACAATAATGGAAGCTTCACTTGCTTGGGTAAGTTTCTACATTTTGCGAAAAGTATACTACTGTCTAGATAATCTAATGAAAATCTTGATGGCATAAAAGGTCAAATGGCACATGTTCATTCTACATTTTTGCAACTGTACCTATTTTTCGAAATTACCATGTTAATTTTGTAGGTACCAGATTTTGGCTGGAGGTGGCTGCTAGCACTCTCATCATTGCCATCATTTGCTCTACTACTCTTCTATCCAGTAACACTTGTCACCAAGATACTTATGCATGAAGGGCAGGATAGCTGATGCATTGCATGTTTTGGAAACAATGGCACGAGTAAACCATGTGACTGCCCCTTCTGGCCGACTTACCTCTGGCCGTCGAATGGAGCTCCATGAGATAGCAGATTCCTCAGAAACGGCTCGGTTGGTTTTAGCTAGGAAAACCAACCCGGTTGATCATGCTAGCAAATCAGATATTGGGGGGGGGGGGGGGGGGCTCAATGCCATCTTAAGGCTTCTGTCCCCAAATTTAGTTAGATCAAGTCTTCTTCTTTGGACTGTCTTTCTTGGCCATGCCTTCTTGTACTATGGTCTTGTTCTGCTAACTTCAGAATTGAGTCTCGGAAATAGGATTTGTGGATCAGAGGGAGCAGTGACAGCCCAAACAGCCCACGTAAACGATGTTAATCTCTACAGAAATGTATTCATCACTAGCTTTGGAGGTATGTGTGCTTCCCCCTAAGGTTGACCACATTTCTTCAGCAATCCTGCCTTGAAAGTTCTACACATTCATGTCACATTGATGCAGAGGTTCCTGGCCTTATTCTGTCTGCCGCCATCGTGGACAAGATCGGGCGCAAGCTTTCAATGTCCTCGATGCTTTATATGAGTTGCCTGTGCATAGCTCCCCTTATGTTGCCTCAAACAGAATCTCTGACAACTCTCGTCTTGTATGGTGCACGTGTTTGCATTTCGGCGAGCTTCACTATCTTGCACATCTACGCTCCTGAGGTTTGGTCATGTCAATACCCTGTTACTTTGGTACATCTCTCTTGTCAAACATCTTAGACCATTGCTTCTAATGTTGACACTGTCGTTGTCAACATTAGATTCTACAGATGTACAATACAGGATTGAGGCCTCTGAAGCCATTTGATTTCTTTTTTTCATTTCTTGTTTCCCTCTGCAAGAGCTCAGAGAAGAAAGGGAGGAAAAAAAGTACAGGTGGATCTTAGGTTCTAAAATGATCACACTGCTCTTCAATAGAGATGTACACTGATAATTTGAGAATTGAGATGCTTACTTTGCTCTAATTAGATAGGTAGTTTGAGCTTTAAATAACAATAACATGCCTCCTTACATCAATCACCTTGGAAAAAAATAGTCGTCAAAAAAGTTTCCGTTGCCGGGACTCGAACCCGGGTCTCTCGGGTGAGAGCCGAGTATCCTAACCAGCTAGACTACAACGGAGCCTGCAGCGCCGTGTTCGAAGGAGTTGGATACTAAGAGCCGAATAGAGAAGTAATCTGCATGGTTTGCCGAACTTCTGCTGTGTTCGTCGACCCGTATGGTGCCTTGAAACGGACGGCCTCCCGCCACTCTCGCTGCTCCAATGGCCAGTCACATCCGCCTAGCTCCCTCCTCACAGTCCGCCTCCCGTCTCGTCTTCCTCCTACTTCCATTTCCTAATTTTAGAAAAAGCGTTCGTCCCACCATTAGCCAATGAAAGAGCGGAGGAGAGGTGGAGGGGGAATAGGTGACGCCCACGCTCACTGAGACGAGCCGAAGGACGATCCATGGTTTATCGATGCCCGCCGATAGCTGGCCTCGTTGTTCTCCTCTCCACAGCAGCCACCGCGGTAGCCAAGATCGACCAGCCCGATGGTGAGGGTTGGCAATATATATATATTTTTCTTTCCGACGTATATGCATATGGATTCTGAATTTTTTTTTTGTGTGTGTTTTGTTGTGTCTCTAGTTCAGTCGCTGCGCTTAATGTTATGCTCGCTAGTATGAACAAACCATCTAAATTGTCCGGCTGGAGAGAAAGTGGCGGTGATCCATGCGGCGACGACGACGAGTGGAAAGGGATACAATGCAGTGGCTCATCTGTCACAGAAATGTAATTGCCTGCAACATTCGCCTGAGGAAATTGCTTGCTGACGAAATAACTCTTTTTTCGTAGTCATACAAGATGTTTACTTCAGTTTGCTTGTCACGTCGCGTGGAGCAGTGACTTGTCGGGGCTCGGATTGAACGGCACACTAGGTTACCAGCTATCAAGCTTGAAGTCATGTAACTAACTTGTGAGTTGTCCCTGTGATCTCCAGTATTGATCATCGTAGTTATGCAACTTGGTTGAATTTTCTTCTTCTTCGTAGTACAGTGATGTGAGCGAGAACAATCTCAACGGCGAACTTCCATACCAGCTTCCACCAAATGTGGTTCAATTGTAAGGTTCCGGCAAAAGTAACTAGGGGTGAAATGACAGAATTAATCCCGTGCGTGCATGGCACTGTTCATATAATCATATGTACATTACTGTTCATGTATACGTAACTGTACGCGCTCTCGCCGGAACGCTGCGACGTTTCAAGGCGAAGCATGGCGTCGCTTCCGCTGGCAACGGCATGGCATAACTGGTGTATTAGTTTGTATAAAAGCTCAAAAGCAAATAAGAAAAGGTGATGGATTCAGTGTAGTAGTATTCATCTTCTCCTTCCATCCGATGATCCATTCAGAACAGCAGCAGTCTACAACTTCTATTTCGCGTGCGTAAGTTTTTGAGTGTATTCACAGAGCCTATACTTCGTCGCAGCGGGAGGACGGCGCAAAACCACGCGCGCAGGCGGTGACCGTGGGACTGAAGATCCTCGACGTCGTGCACAGGCGCGGCCGGAGATTGCATCTCGCGCCAGACGTCGTTACCAAGCCGAAATCAAGTTTCGGTTTCTACAGTTAATAATAGTTCATAATGTACCGACTTCTTTTATATCGATAAAAGCCGTACATAAATTTCAGTTACTCTATAATCTCTCACACGAACAGTCAAAAGTCACAAACCATAGCTAAAAGTCATAAGCCACAGCCATAAAAAAACAGGCCAAGCTGAAAAAGAATAGGGCCATTAGTTATAACTATTGATTTTTAGTTGAAAATAAATAGTAGTTTTTAAAAGAAATGGTTGAATGGGATGTTACCTTCCACACTATATGGGGGTGCGGTGAGCCGAGACGGGAGTAAAAAGTAGGTTGCGAGATGGGAGTGGAGACTCGGGAGGCCGGGAGGGGATTGCGGGAGCCGGATTGGGGCTAGGGTTAGGCGTCGTCCCGGCCTCGTCGTTCCACGCCTCCGCTTGTCACCGCGCATTTGGGCCGTTCGGCCGTTGCCCGTTGCTCTGCTGGGCGGTTGGGCCGGCCGGGAATAGTCTCGGGCCGGCCGAAAAGACTCGGGCCCATACACTATGCAATATTTTTTTTGGACATATGTACAAAATTTTTGCACTATTATTTTCACTGGGCCTCGGGCCGTTGCCCAACCGGCCCGAGGCCCATCTCCGCCCCTGAGCCTATACTTCGTCGCAGCGGGAGGAAGGCGCAAAACCACGCGCGCAGGCGGTGACCATGGGACTGAAGATCCTCGACGTTGTGCACAGGCGCGGCCGGAGATTGCATCTCGCGCCAGACGTCGTTACCAAGCCGAAATCAAGTTTCGGTTTCTACAGTTAATAATAGTTTATATTGTACCAACTTCATTTATATCGACAAAAGCCGCACATAAATTTCAGTTACTCTGTAATCTCTCACACGAACAGTCAAAAGTTACAAACCGTAGCTAAAAGTCATAAGCCGCAGCCATAAAAAAACAGGCCAAGCTGAAAAAGAACAGGGCCATTAGTTGTAACTATTGATTTTTAGTTGAAAATAAATAGTAGTTTTTAAAAGAAATGGTTGAATGGGATGTCACCTTCCGCACTATAGGGGGTGTTTGGGACTGCTCCACAAACTCTACAGTGGAGCAGCTCCACAAAAAATCTGGAGTTTGTGAAGTACCCCTTTAGGTGCTCTCACAACTCCACCTTTTTTTCCTCGAACAGAGTGCGTGGAGCTGAACCTGTTTGGCTAAAAAACGTAGAGCGGAGCTGAAAAACATGGAGTGGAGCAGTCTCAAACACTCCCTATATGGGGTGCGGTGAGCTGGTGCCGGCAAGGGAGGAGTGGTCAGCCACTCCTGCTTTCGAAGAATCGGGTGTGTCCTTGCAGAAAAATCAGGATAGATTCTAGTATTCTTAGCAACCCACTTTTGCTTCTAAAGCATATCTCTGTAGTACAACATCTTCTACCCGGTGGAGTGATCTACTCTGATCTACCTTTATTCTCCCTTTCCTCTCTCTGTTTTTGAGATTAACTTCAGTAGAGTGTTGGCTGTGTAGTGCGGCTCGAATTTATAGGCAGTTAGTGTAGTGCTGGGGAGTAAATTTGGTGAATGAAAGTATGCTCACGTCCGTGAGAGCGAATCTCTGCGCACACGAAGATCATATCGTTGTTGCATCATTAAGACAAAGCTGGCGCAAGTTATGGAATTACTAAGAAAATCTTGGTACGTGTTGTTCATTCATTAAGAAAAATTGATGTGTGTCATATATTTATTGAGAAAAACTGGTACGTGCAAGTTGTCCGATCATTGAAACATCGACAGTATGCAGTAGCAAATAACGTGCTTTACTCACACAGTCAGACTATGAGACATGAATACGTAGTTACAGCTACGGTACTAACGGTAAAACATACGATCCAACGAACTCGCTGCGGCCCTGATCGGTTCGGCTTGAGCTTCTGATTTCTAACTTATTTTTTACTATTTATAAATTTCATTTTTTTTTGAATTTTTGGTTTTTTGTTGAGCTTTTTTACCGGTTCTTTTTTTCCCGTATTCGTTTGTATTATACATATTGGGCTAACATATTTTTTATATTTTTAATTGTTTTAAATTTAATTATGCTAAACAAGTCTCTATCAACTACAGTATTTTTTTCAACCATAAACCATAAGCTTTTAAGCCGAACTAATCATCACCTTAGCTAGGTTACATGTGCACCTTATGGAATGTACACGACACCACGGTAAGGAACCATGATTTTTTTTGTTGGAAAAGTGCGAAGCGACTAAATTCAGAAAGGGCGGGCAGCTGTCCATGTGTACTCATATAAAGGCCCGTTTGTTTCGGATCCAACTTTTAGTTTATCATTTTTTTAATTTTATTTTTTTTTCTGTATTTTTTTGTTTTTAAGCCTTTTTTATTTTTCTTTTCTTTTTTTATTTGCATTGTCTGTGATGGGCTAACTTATTTTTCTATTTTTAATTTTTTAAATTTTAATTTTGCAGAAAAGTAACCAACAGCTACAGTTCATACAAAATAAATCAGCTACAGTGAAAAGGCTATAAGCCAAAAAAAAAAGGCCAGCTAAACAACCCAAAGTCCCCCCTTTTCCCCTTCTTGTTCTATACAATTCAAATGTTATTTTACTTCAGGACTAGAATTGATCATATGTTACGAGCTTTCTCGTCCTTTTTGTTTGCAAGGAGATTTTTTTTTTGTGCGAGGAAGGAGATATGTTACTAGCTGTTAAATCGTTCATCCCGAAACTTTGCATTGTTAATTTTGTACAGTTCGTAGTTTATAATCCTAGATATATTAGAATTTGTATTTTAGTTCTGTTTATAGTTCCAAATTTAAACTTTGCTAATATTACGTACGTCCGGTGACGTTAGTGCGACGATGCCGATGAGAGCATGCAGTTGTTCTCTGAGATGATGAGAGAGCTGGTAGCTCCGGAAATCTAATCCAATTTATTCAAACTATTATTTTCTAGTACATTAATTTCTTCTGGCCTCTAGATGGGATGTAGTTGCCCGGAAGAAATTAAGGAAAACATAGAGGGGGCCGGGGACGATAGATGTGCACATGCGCCGTACGACTGAGGCAGGTAGCTGGCGATCGAACAAGTACTATATCCTGTATCCCAATCACGGTTCACCCCGGTGGAGGCGCCGATGGACTGGGACTCTGAGGAGGACGTGTGTGTTCCGTGATGCTGCTGGTGAGCTCTGCCCCCTTGACGCCGACGACGCGGCTCAACACCATGCAGTTCTTCACCAGCACGAACGTCGGCAGCGCCTCCACTCGGAGGCTCCGCGCCAGACGCTGCATGCATGCACGTATGGTTAATTTTATCATCAGGCCGGACTGATGGAGCGATTCAATGGAAGCTCGGGGCTAGCTAGCTCCCGTCGTCGTCCATACCTGGAACTTGTCGACGTCGACCGTGCGGAAGTCGGCGGTGCTGCTGAAGCTGGAGGCGATACTCTCCACCGTCGGCTTCATGACGTTGCACGGCTCGGACCACGACGCCGTGAACTCCAGCACCAGCTTTAATTTGAGCGTGGAGAGAGAGAGAGAGAGAGCAAGGTTAATTTACGTACAGAAATCAGAAATTCGATCATCGGATTTTTCTTTGCTGTTACAGCTGAGAGAGTAGCTAGGTACGTACCAGCTTGCAGTTGGGTTTCCTATTCTCCTGCAAACATTTATTCAAGTCTTTCCTATCGTCGATGGCCACCACGAGGGAATTACTTGCTGGGTTGTGTTCATTTTTGGAAAACAGATCCCATTAACACAAGGAAGGAAGAAAGTGCAAATCACAGAAAGCCAAAAGGCAGAAAAACAGCAGGGAAAACAAGTGTTACCGGCCATCTTGATTCTTTTTGCGGCCTTGCTTCGCCTACGCGGTGTGAGCTCGTTCGTGAGGGGAAGGCACTGCAAGCTGATGGCATTATATAATAGCCGGGGCTGATGCCTGCCTGCCTGCCTGGTGACTCGTGTGATCGATGGTCTGGATGGGAGAGAATAGATGCTTACCAACTTTGTTAGACCCTCGGAGGATTTCGGGCTGGGGTGCAAATGTGAATGTGCATGGATTCTCTCTCTCTCTCTCTCTCTCTCTCTCTCTCTCTCTCTGGTTGATGATTTTGAGTAGGGGTGCAAACGGGTCGGATTCGGACGGATATTGTTGTTACCATATCCTAACCCATATTTTTTCTCCGGATTTAGTACCAATCGGATTCGGTACCAATCGGATTCGGTGCCGGATTGGTCGGGATTAACCCGTTTGTAAGAAATGCATGCAATACAGCAAATGGAGTAGGAGGACGTGCTGTCAAGAACTTGATGTTACTACTTAATAGCTGATGTGGAAGATTTTATTTTACCATTGCAAAAGAAAATGAAACGGCAAATAGTAGCACTAACCTGAAATCAAACTTGAAGACTTATCGGATTCGGACGGATATTACTGTTACCATATCCTAACCCATATTTTTTCGCCGGATTCGGTACCAATCGAATTCGGTGCCGGATCAGTCAGGATTAACCCGACCCGTTTGCACCCCTAATTTTGAGTTAGACATCTCCCTCCGTCAAACTGTAAGACGATCCAATTCTACTCGCGTAATAAATATATTTTTAAAGAACCCACAGGTGTTAAGCATGAAGCGAATATACTATTCTTTACCATAATAATTAATAAAGTTTTCCAACAAGGTGATTCCAAGCTTTATTTATATCATGGTTTTGATTAAACTAAAATTCGGATGTGCGCATGCAGGGGGTCGTTACCAAAAAAGGAGGGGGGAAAAAGCAAATGCGTATATACATCCACGTACGGTGCGTCTTCCAGTCTTTTCTTATTGCTTTCTACAATATAAAGTTCGTATATATGTTATTATTTCTAACAACTGAGTCGCTCTTTCATATATTTTTTTGTAACAGTATGTTATCATGAACGCTTTAATTTATCCTTGGCGTTGGCGGTTTGGCCACCACATGAGCAAAAGTTATTACAGAAGAATGGTATGCACCTTTATTCTATTCATCGACAAAACGTCAGAATCCCATCAAGCACATATGCTCATCTGCAGCGCTCAAATTTGTCTAAAGGTTCAACGTGTCATCTTTCCATTTGATGATACGAGTGCAATTTTGATTTTGGCTCGATTATTTGATCTAAGAATCAGAGAATATTAGGCCCTGTTTGGATACGTTTAAAATCCGATTCTGGGTAGAATTAAGCGAGAATCCCACTCAAATGCTTTGATTATTTTTCGATTCTTTCAACCGCCGCGGTGGGAAAAATCAGCATTTGCACTGAGAATCCAAAATCCTGTACTGCAAGCCCCATCAGGATTATTCAGATTAATCAGATCGCAGATTCTTCAGATCGCGACTTATCAGAAAATCTTGATCAAATTAAAATCGATTCTCAGATAAGCGTATCCAAACAGGGCCTTAGGCAATGGGCATCGTGGAAAGAGACCTAAACGAAGGAAGCTTACTAGGGGGGCGTCATCTTTAAAGATTCCAATTCCACTCCTTAAAAAGAAGGATTCCAACTCCACTACCTTTTTTACTTTTTAAAAAAAGGATATATTCCAACTCCACTTGCACTACATTTTTTTTCAATAAAAGAGTTTGCTGAGAAGAAAAAAAGTTTATATATGGTACTATATATACTACACTCCACATCTGAAGAACAAGATTTTGGATTATTTGGATGGGAGAAGCACGGAATGTACACCGATTAACATAAAAAGGATGAAACCAAGATAGATGATAGTGTTATCTCTGGAAGAGAAAAAAATCAGTATATCATAATTCATGAGTGAGCTTGCTCATAACCTTAATTCGTGGGTTTTGATCCCAATCAAATGCTGCGTTCTCGCCTTGGGATTTGTTGCATTACAGCATCCTGGTTGACGTGAAAAAAGAATTTCATGCCCCTTATCTGCAGAAGAAATGAAGAGATTGACGTGAAAAAAGAATTTCTTGCCCCATGTGAGAAGCTCCCCAGGTTCTCCATGAATATGGTGATGAACAATATATTGGCAACTTGGTTGAATGATTTGTGGAGCTGAATTTGAGTTTATTTTCCTTAATTTCTGGATTTTTCAGTAACCGCGCTCTAACTCCCATTGGAGGTACGAAATATCTTTTGCCAGTCGAGTGCTTTAGGGCATCTCCAATGATTCTAGCTAGCAACTAATTAGAAGACTTCCACATCATTTATATAGTACACACTAAGGACATCTTCAATGGTCTGAGTCAGCTAGCTATATACATGTACACATCAGCATATATCCTATGTGGAGGAAAGAGAGTATGCAAAAAAAATCGAGCCAGCTCTTCCTTAAGCACTAGTCTATAACGCCAAACGAGGCAGCCTCTATAAATTCTGTGTGTGCATGTAAGCATCAAATAGCTATCCTTATAGATAGTTCTTTAGAATGCTAACTTTAGTGTGTACTATATAGATGGTGTGAAAGTCGTACAGTTAGTTGCTAGCTAGTATTCTAAAGAACTATCTATAAGGATAGCTATTTGATGCTTACATGCACATACAGAAAAGGACTATCCTTTATAGAGGCTGCCTCGTTTTGCGTTATAGACTAGTGCTTAAGGAAGAGCTGACTTGGTTTTTTTTGCATACTCTCTTTGCTCCACATAGGATATATGCTGATGTGTACATACATATAGCTAGCTGACTCAGACCATTGGAGATGCCCTGGCCCAGGTTGGCTGGTCAGACCGGGGCTATGTAGCCAGTCAGCTTAATTTTGCCCTGATCAACTCGGCTTCGGCTTCTGGCTTATTTTTTACTATTCATAAGTTTCGTCTTTTTCTGAACTTTTGGCTTTTTGTTGAGCTTTTTTGCCGGTTCTTTTTTTCCCGTATTTGTTTGTATTATACGTAATGGGCTAACATATTTTTTATTTTTAAATTTTTTTAAATTTAATTATGCTAAATAAGCCTCTGTCAGCTACAGTGCTTTTTTCAGCCAGCTACAGTGTTTTCAGCCATAAGCCACGAGCTTTTCAGCCGAACCGATCACCAGTCTCGAGTTGGGGGTAGTCTGATCAATCCTGGTTGGACCGTCTGACCATCGAATTACACATCTCTATCAAACCATAAGATCTAATTCAGCTCTAGTACTCCTTCCATCCTACAATATAAATCTCTATTAATAGAAAGCGTCGCCTGCAATATAAATCTATAGTGAAGATTAAAGATATACTAGCTATTACAGTATTTCCACCATATACCCCACCTTCAACTCCTCTCTTCCTAATAAGGAAACAACTGAACATTTTTTTGAGATGGCAAAAGAATGAAGTGCTTTTACACTAGAATTAAAAGTTGAAATTTGAGTAATTGCAAGTATCATCAATAATATGTTCTCCACAAGACCGCGGCCATCTACGTATAAAGTTCGGAACTACGTTCTTGATCATGCATGAATTGGACTGCATACTTTGTAATAAATAGAGAGATTACATATTTTTCCTTGCAGATACATGTGCAGTCCTATGATGAATGTCAAGCACCATTTTATTTTATTTTTCTTCTTAAAGTTATCTCAAAATCTAACAAACCGGATAAACATTATATTTTTTGAAATCGATAAACATTATTTTAAACACACAAAGCACATGGACGGGGCCAGGAAAAAAGAATTCTTCTGAAACTAAGGGCCTGTTCTTTTTGGCTGTGGCTTATGGTTTTTGGCTGTGGCTGGTGGCTTTTAGGCTGTTTGTACGAGAGATTACAAAGTAACAGAAACTCACGTGTGGTTTTACCGATATAAATAAAGTCAGTAAATTATGCACTACAATTAACTAGTAGACCTTATCTTGAAAAAATGTTCAATTTAAAAGCTAGTTACTGTAGAAAAGCTGAAAATCAGTTTTTAAAAGTTGAAAAGAACAGGGCCTAAATTAGCACCCCAATATGGGCTAGGTTTTTTCCTGGGCCAAAGGTGCAGAATGTTCCAAACATGGACACCGATTTTTTTTATTAGTATGTTTGGGGCAAGGCAAAAGTCCAGCCGGAATAAAAACAGGTAAAAAATAAGCCCAATATCAGCCCAATCCTTTCGCGGCACTCATAAACTGTTACTGTTCAGATCGAAAGAAGAATTTTTTGTATGAATAATCTATTTTTTTAATCAAAATTACAGAAAAATACCTACGGGAATTTTTTTTACAAAAATAGGCTCCAGTCGCCCTTTGTATGAATAATCTATTTTTTTAATCAAAATTACAGAAAAATACCTACGGGAATTTTTTTTTACAAAAATAGGCTCCAGTCGCCCTCCCTATTAGGCGACTGGAGCCTTTCGCCCAACCCAGCGACGACATCTGGCGAATCTAACCGTCGGGCGACTGGACTAACCGTGTGGCGACTAGGGGTGGCTTAAAAAGCGCAGCGCGCTCGGCCGCCGCCGAGGCACTGTTTTCATTCCGATCGACCGAGCGAGCGCAAGAGAAGAAGAGAAGAGAAAGGAGAGGAGAAGAGGAGGGGAAAAAGGGGAAGAAAAGGAGGGGGAAGAGAAGAGGGAGAGGAGAAGAAGAGGAGAGGGAGAATTCAGATCCAGGTAATTTTTTTGGTATATTAATTTTGTTAGTGTTAGTAAAAACTGTAGATATAGAAAATTTAGTGTAGAAATTTTGTATAGTATTTTTGGTATATTATTGTACAAATTTTAGTATAGACATTTTAGTATAGAAAAATTTAGTATAGAAAATTTAGTATAGACATTTTAGTATAGAAAAATTTAGTATAGACCTTTTACTATAGAAAATTTAGTATACACATTTTGGTATGGAAAATTTTAGTATAGACATTTTAGTGTAGAAAATTTTAGTATAGACATTTTAGTGTAGAAAAATTTAGTATAGAAAATTTAGTATAGACATTTTAGTATAGAAATTTTAGTATAGACATTTTATTATAGAAAATTTAGTATAGACATTTTAGTGTAGAAAATTTAGTATAGACATTTTAGTATGGAAAAATTTAGTATAGATATTTTAGTATAGAAAAACTTAGTATAGACATTTTAGTGTAGAAAAATTTACTATAGATATTTTAGTGTAGAAAAATTTAGTATAGACATTTTAGTATAGAAAAATTTAGTATAGACATTTTAGTATAGAAAAATTTAGTATAGACATTTTAGTATAGAAAGATCGTATTTGTCTGTTGTTCTTCGGATTCTGATTTCGATTCCATGCCTGTTGGACTTTTTGTCTTCTCTCGTCAACCCTTAAGTAGCGTTGAAGGGGTGTTAGTTATCCACATGAGTAGACGTCTTATCGAATTGTTCCATCTAATCAAAAGGATGGTTGCTATCAGAGAAAGATATCTTATAATAATTAATCTTTGGTTATTATCAGTGAAAGATAATCGTAGAGATAATTGCATGACGGTTGTTATAAGAGACATAGAACCAAATTATCATGATGTTTGAAGTGAATAAATCACATGCTTTATTTATACCGATCTGATCGTCCAATCCTAAACCCTTTGCGTGTTGGCGATCGATGATGCATCCTGTGCTTTATTTTTGTGGCGCGATTCCTGTCCCTGGCTTTGCGTGCATGTTTGCGCCCTAGCCTGGCCTGGCCTTTCGTGACCATCACTATTTATACCGATCTGATCGCCCAGTCAACCACTCCAAGTGCAGGGCCTGTTCTTTTCCTTCGAAGCTGACGGCTTTTGGCTTTTGTTACAGTACCTAACTTTCAAATAGAGTATTTTCTCAAGACGGGCTCTACAAGTTAAACGATCTACACGTTAAAAGTCTAACATCTGTACCTACTAAAATCGTAAATGAGTATCTGTCTCTTCGTAATCTGTACCGTAAACAGCCAAAATTCAAAAATTTCAGTCAAAAACCATAAGCCGCAGCCGAAAAGAACAGACCCGCACTCAGGAATTGCCATTTGATTCCAACAAAAGCAACGAGACTGACCTCATGAGGGACAAGGAATTAATTACTACCATGCACTGCTGCTAGTCGAAAGATATCTCTGCTCAAAACGGCGGGGAGCTCACTGTAGGACTGTAAAAAAAAAAGATGGAAGCTCACGAGCTTTAGAGCTTGGCTTGTTGTTCCAGATTCAATTCGAACTCTAAACGAGTCGAGTTTAAACTTGGTTTCAAACTCGCGAGTTTCAACAAGATGAACTTAAATAACTTGTCTAGGCTTGATTCAAATTTGAATATTGCTGCATGTTAATTCTTATCGAACTTATTCGAGCTGAGCTCGAGATTGAGCTTTTTATATTATTAAAAATTAGTGCATATTGAATTATTGATTGTTACCGAGCTTACTCGAGTTTAGGTCAAGCCAAGCTCGAATCTAGATTTAGGCTCGGATCCTAACTAAGGTCGCTTGATCTCGGCTCAAACATCTACTGCAAATCCAACCTAAAACTGAGCCAAATCTAACTAATTTTATCTAGGGTTTCAAGTCTTACCCCACGAAATGTACCTCAAATAATCCATATCTATTGGGGAAAAATCAAGGGAGGGGAGGGAGTTCACCTTGCTTGCTCGGTTTGGAAGCAAAATCGCGAGAAAAGGCAACAGATTGAAGTAGATTTGGAGGGGGAAGATAGAAGCGACGGCGGACTATTGTGTCTGTTCGCAGGGATGAGTGAGGAGGTGGGGGGGCCGTGCTCGGGCTTAAATCCCAGAGCACGGTGCCACGGCTGTTAGCTCAAAGTTACAAAGTCAGGTACAGGCTCAGCTCGACGAGAGGCCATTTTAGCAACAAACACTCAATCAGAGCCAGAGGCTCTGCTTATTAAGCCGCGAATTAACGCGCACATGACCGGACTAACTAACGAGCAAGCAGCACGTACACAGCAAGGGCATGCAAGCAGCGCTGCGGCAACAAACAAACAAACAGGTAGCAAGCACACCCGAGGGCAGATCGAGTAGCAAGCAGGAAAACAAACTGCGCGCAGGTAAATCAACCAAGCTAAGATTAGACCATGTCTTACATCTCGTCGATGTCGGGGAAGGCCACTGGGCCAGGGGCTGGCCCTTCTTGTTCGTCAGCTTTGTCCGGTAGCTGAAGCTTGTCGGCCAAGATCCGCACCCCCTTGAGTGAGAGGATGAACCAGACCAAGGAGAGGAACTCCCCACCTTCGCCCAAGGTCTTGGCATGCAGGTAGCCCCTGCACATGCCGGCGGAGTAGCAGAGCATGCCCTCCCAAACGCATTCAATCACCTCCCACATGATGATGTCCTCACCATCACGCGCTCGCAGATTCAACAGCGCCTCTGCAAGACTGCATGCGTGGGGGATGAGATAATAATCCGTCCCTGGCTTTGCTCTGCTAATAATCTCCGCTAGGCTTTTCGGGTCGAGCTCAGACGGTTGCGTGCTGTGCTTCAAGATGGACTTGACCTCACGGGAAGCTTCGGTGAAGAGATGCTGCCTGCTGCCGGTCATCAGCATGTTGGGCCGAAAATTGAGCAGGTAGGCCATGTAGTTGGATATTGCCACCGTGCACTTTTCACGATCACGATAAAAGGAGGTTTCCTCCTCCTCCTCCACCCGGGGGGTGTCGGCAGGCCGCTTGCGGTGGCGGAAGCAGAGGTAGGTGGCGATGCGCCAGAGGAGGACGCACCTGTCGTCCTTCTTCCTCCGGGGGGCGTCGGCAGGCCGAGTGCGGCGGAAGCAGAGGTCGGTGGCGATGTGCCAGAGGAGGACGCTCTTGTCGAATGGCTCCTGCAGGAGGCTCTTCTCTATCTCAGTGCCGCGGCATTTGTCCCGCAGGTCCGGGATTAGAGCCCAGTTGTCTTCGGACTCGCTGAACTTCCTGTAGCTGGCAATGTCGAGGCCTTTCACGTTGGGGCGGCCCAGCAGATTCGCGATAACAAATCTCGCGATTGCGGTGCTGCGCCGAGCCCTGTCAACGCGGCAGATTTTCTCGGCCCATTGCGGCCGCCACCCCGTGGGCTGCATCCTCCGGAGGACCGAGTCAATGAGGTTGTACTGGGCAACCGTGTCACCCAGCGGTGGAACCTCCGCTTTCAGCATCAGCCAGTGGACCACCTCACGGACGACCACCGCTACGACATCCAGGGCAGCGGTGAAGCACACAAGAATGTATGTTACCTTGAGATCGGTGCCATTCTGCCCATGCTTCTGGCTCGTTGCAAGGAGCGTGATGACAGCGATGTGCAGGGATGGGGCCAGCAGCAGATGATAAGCCAGGTATGCGGGAGTATGGGCCACGTTGGCTCTGGTGTAGAGGAGCCCAAATACTTGACGCACCCAGCCCAAGCCCATGCTTGGAGTTGGCTGTAGAATTTGGATAATCGAGGTAAATCCTCTCTGACGCAGTTCAGAGTCGGCAGATGCAAGCGACATGTCCGCAAGAATCATATGGAGTTTGTCTCTTTCTGACACGCCTGGATCACTCCTCTCTTGTTCCTTCTTGAAGAAAACCTTTCTTACCATTTCCCTGCTACCTTGCTCGGTGAAGCAGAATCTGAACCAGCTAGAGACGCGCGACGGACACGTTTCTTCTCTTTTTATTCTTCTCAGGGACGTCGACACGTCCAACATGCTATCGATGGTAGCTCTCTTGAGAGCCCATGGCTTCTCGCTGAAGCTGAGGACCCCAACGATGAAGAGCAGGATCGCTGCCGCCAATAACCTCCTGTCGCCGGAGCTGGGCCACGACTTGTAGAAGGCGTACACGGCAACCGTGACCTGGGACACCAGGGTTACGGCATGCCGCGGCCAGAGCTCGTTGTCTTCGATGTTGTAAGCGGTGATCACCTCCTGCCCGCCGAGGTGGATGAGGAGGACAGGAGCCCATAGCACCTCCAGGATGCTCCCCTTGCTGCTGATCCCATTCACGGTGTCGCAGTTGGTCGCCCTGGCGTGGCGGTTGAAGAGGGTGGCGAGCGCGTAGATCGCCAGAGCGTCGCTGCCGAGGTACGCCAGCCAGATGCATGTCCTGAACCACCACGGGATGGCGTACTTGCGCATGAGAGCAGCCAGCAGGAGGAACCACTGGATGCCGAGGCTGCCCAGGACGAGGACGCGCAGCTGCCACTCGTCCCACCATTGCACGGCACTCGAGACATCCATCATCAATCAATATGATCTCTCTCTCTCTCTGTGTATCGCTATCACTCAAGGAGGTACGTAGAGGCGCCCTGGCAGAGTTGCAGGCAATGGCACAAGTTTAGCCGGGCCCTGACGATTATTAGCTAGTTCCTCCTATCGGTGGAATGGCTTCTTCAATACACGTACCCTTTATACATGTGAATGACTTTCAACTAATTAAAAAGGGTAAGAGAGGTCTACATTAGATTGGTTTCCTTAATTACTTTTTTAGACAGTATATGAGAGCAACTCCAAAAGATTAGCCAAAAGAAGTATCTAAATTTAGTGATTTAGCTATTCTCTAAAATGAATCTCACCAAAAAAAACAAGACTACTCCAACAGGCTATCTAAACTAGAGGGCGCGCGGTGGGTCGCGTACGCGCGGGAATGGGGCGCAGCGTGCGGGAAGGAAACGCCGACCGCGCCAAGAGGCTGGATGGTGAGCGATGTAGGATATCCAAAAATAGAGAGCGAAGGAAGAGAGATGGAGAGCTACTAAATTTGGAGAGTCATTTACAGAGTCTATTGGAGACGTTTTTTCTCCAATAATAGCCAAATTTACCTTTAGAAAATGATTTAGCTCTTCTCTTGGAGTTGCTCTGACAGACCCATATATATACCACACTTACACCACCCACGCGCATGTATGTACTCCTAAACTAAATTAACATCAGTGTCAAATTTAGGAACACTGGTGGGTTGGATATACGACTGCACCTAGCCATCCGGCCACAGGATAGCTTCTAACTTGGTTCCTTAATTACGTTTGTGTCATTGCATGCAATGCATTTCGTTATTCAACAACCGAACAAAAATTAATCAATTTCAAGTGTTGGCATTAGCGATGGATTATCGAAGCCAAAAAAGGAAAGGAAAAGAAAAAGAGCAAAAAGGCAAAGTCGTTGCATCACGCACTACAGTACAACTTTAGTATTGTCCCAAGCTGGTCGCCGCCCTTTGCGTGCCCGTTGTAATATTCTAAACCCTTTGCGTGTTGGCGATGATGTATGCATGTGTCTTCCTGTGCTTTATTTTTGTGGCGTGATTCCTGTCCCTGGCTTTGCGTGCATGTTTGCGTTGCGCCCTAGCCTTTCGTGACCATCACTGTTTATACCGATCTGATCGCCCAATCAACCCCTCGAAGTGCACTCAGGAATTGCCATTTGATTCCAACAAAAGCAACAAGGCTGACCACGTGAGGGACAAGGAATTAATTACTACCATGCACTGCTGCTAATCGAAAGATCTCTCTGCTCAAAACAGGGTGTCTGCGTACAGACCACCCCTAACTGAGTAGCTTCATCCCTGTCCTCAGGATGCAAGACACCGGCTAGTGCAGTGCTACGTGTTGATGCGACGGTCCAACAGGCCGAAAGGCCAGCCTAAACTACCAAGGTTGTGAGCTATACCTACAAATCAATTTGAAGTTAGCAATTATAATACAATTGTTAGCTTAATTATTTATAGTGTGCTCCAGAAATTCTTAAAATTTAGCTGCATTCTCGCATAAACCGCATATTCCTCAATATATATAGCCATAACCGCATTTCGGTATTAGGGTTTTAGGTTTTAGGGTTTAGGGATTATGGTTAAGGGTCAGGGTTTAGGGTTAAAAGGTTAGGGTTAGGGTTATAGCTATAGCGGCATTAGAACTATTAACAACTAAATTGGCGTTAATTCTACTACTGCACTATTTACAACTATTAACAATATACGATGTACCCAACACAACTACACGTATAATAATTTTAGTTGCTAATTTACCATGGTTTTGAAAGTACAACTATTAACAACTAAATTGGTGTTAGTTCTACGGCTATACTATTTATAACTATTAATAATATGTGATGTACCAGATATAACTACACATCTAATAATTTTAATTGCTAACCTATTTTGGTTTCAAAAGTAAATCTACAAGGAAGACCCGACACAACTACATATCTAATGATTTTAGTAGCTAAGCTACCATGGTTTCAAAAATAAATTCACAAAGAAGTGCAAGAGACTCACTGTCGTTGATGCACGGACCTCTCCTCCTCTCCCTCTCCCCCTCTTCTCCTCTTTCCCTTCCTCCCTTCTCCTCACGTTTGCCCTGTTCAAATGGCAAATGGAGCTCAGGCCGACACGCGCGTGTGGGTTATATCCCCCTAGTCGTTAAACGGTTGAGCGACTAGGAGCTAAGTTGCTCAACGATTGGTCGCTTAACTAATGGGCGACTTGAATACTTGGTGCGCAACCGTTGGGAATTAGTCCAAATCGCTCAACGGTGAAGCGACAGAGAATTATTAGTGTAAAATAAAAAAGGTATATTACTGTAATTTAAAATAAAAAATAAATTATTGTTTAAAAATCTATTAATCTATCTAAACTGCATCTACAATGGAGCAAATTGAGCCAAGTTGCCATACAAACACTTGGGGATGCTACCAAATCTTGCACTTCTACGTACGACGACGGTCTCGTTTGTGGGGTGGTGGCTCTATTTCCAAGGCTCCTCTTTCCCGCGACTCACAGTGCTAGAGCTTCATGAATTATATGACATCGCGTCGTTGAGGTTTGAGGAGAAAGCAATGGCCTGTGTTTTTTTTTTCTAGAGTTTATGACTTTTAATTGTAGTTTGTGTCTTTTAGATTATTTGTGTGAGAGATTATAAAGTAATAAAAACTTACATACGGTTGTTGTCGATATAAATGAAGTCAGTACATTATGTACTACAATTAACTAGTATATCCTATCTTAAAAAGATACTCCGTCTAAAAGCTAGTTACTGTAGAAAAGTCTAAAAACAGATTTTAAAAGCCGAAAAAAAGACCTAATGGCTAGACTCGAGCTCCTACAAGCCGGCTCGTGCCAGACTGTGCAGGAAACTTCTGGGCTTCAGTTTCTGACAAGGAAATTCAGCTGGGTAATAGAGGGCCTATTCTTTACCTCACAAGCTGGCGGCTTTTGGCTTTTGCTACAGTACCTAACTTTTAAACGGAGTATTTTCTCAAGACGGATCTACAAGTTAAACGATCTACATGTTAAAAGCCTAACATCTGTACCAGCCAAAATCGCAAGTGAGTATCTGTCTCTCCGTAATCTGTACCGTAAACAACCAAAATTCAAAAATTTTAACCAGAAGTCATAAGCCGCAGCCGAAAAGAACAGGCCCAGAATCAGTGGGGGACTCAAGGAAAATCATGAAAACCGTGTCGCGTTGAAGCTGACGTAACTGTCAAGGTTGTTGCTGACATGGCCCGTCAGCTTAGGAGCAGCATGTCGCGCGACGCTCCCTCTGCATGCTTGTATGCTCCTACACTGCATGTATATCATTCAATAAGGGCGGATCCACTATAATTTATAAGTATTCAGCTAAATATTTAAAATTTTTAATAAAAAATCTATTATAAACAAAATATAATACATATGTATATTACTGTTTGATCCTTTTTTAACCCAATTCCCTCTGCCAGACCGTCAGACCCAAATTTACGGCGGTGACCAGCGTACCGGACTCTGGCCCAGGGCAGGCCCACCGAGACCGAGTTGCTGATTTGCCATGCGTCGCGATCTGTTATTTTAAAGAGAACTATTGGCAATGTTCACTAGCACCTGTAATGACGTTTTCCATTAAATTTTATGAGTGTTTAATTTTCTTCCCTGCTTCTTCTTCCACTATTGCCAAATAGTACGTGCATTCTTGTATGTGAAATTGTCGATTTCCTTCAAGCATAATATAGGTTAGTGAAAATCAAGCAAGTAAATTACTTGTCCAATTCCATTAACTATATATGGGAGTTGTGGTGATGCATGCATTTGTCCGTAAGAAAAGATGCTATATCATTCAGGCCTAGCATTTCGAGCGAGGGGAGAATTGAACCAACAGCCCCAAATCTCCTCGCTGCAATAAAGCATCGAATGCTCTCACCGCAACGAAACAGAATGACGTGGGGCATAAGGTAAGTACGGTATATTCGTCGCTGACTCGAAGGCTAAGCTAAGTATAGTATTCTCCCAGCAAGCATAATAACTAGCACGTAAGTACATACAGACACAGTTGCCTCAACCACAACACGTACAGTTTCCAACCTCACAAACCAAAGCTCCCATATCCAAGCAGTGAGCATGGAGGCGACGGCGGTGAGCGTTGGCAAGGCCGTGCTGGATGGCGCACTCGGCTATGCCAAATCCAAGGAGGCTGAGGAGATCGCGCTGCAGCTCGGCATCGACCGCGACGTGGACTCCATCACTGATGAGCTGGAGATGATGCAGTCCTTCCTGATGACGGCCGATGAAGATCAGCGTGACCAGAACAAGGTGCTCACGACATGGGTCAAGCAGGTCCGTGAGCTGGCCTACAATGTCGAGGACAGCCTCATGGACTTCGGCCTTCACTCGGAGTCGGAGAAGGCTTCTTCGAGGTGCTTTCCCCGCAATCTACGTGATCGACGCCGCATCGCCATGGAGGTGAAGGAGCTCAGGGCCAAGGTGGAGGAAGCGAGCAGCAAGAACCTGCGCTACCGCCTCATCAAGGAGAGCCCCGGATCCAAGCCCCCCTCTGCAGAGGAGCTGCGCAGAATTGCCAGTGCGGAAATGTTTGGCATTAACGAAGCGACGCTTGCCGCTGTGGAGCAGGAAAAATCCAAGGTGGACCTCCGATCCGCCAGCTGATTACCAATTCTTTATTTTAACGTATACTGTTACATATTAAAATCATAAATGATATCAATTCTAAAAACATGAAAATTAAATTGACAACGTTTTAAAAATTCTTATATTTGAATTATTTCATATGGTCTATAACCCTTTATTTCTCATATATACTTTATTTATTATCTATAACATATACACCGCTAAATCAATTAAATATGCGTTAAGAATAATGTCGTGCAGGAAAAATCCAAGGTGGACCTCCGCCAGCTGATTACCAACGACGACGAGGACCTTAGAGTGATCGCGGTGTGGGGAGCAAGTGGTGATCTCGGGAAGGCATCCCTCATCCAAGAGGTTTACGATGACCCAACTGTAAACACAAACTTTGGATTCCGTGCATGGGTTAGCTTGATGCATCCTTTCGATCCAAAAGAATTCATTCAGAGCCTTGTGAGGCAATTTTATGAAAACTCTCCGGAGAAACTTGGAGAGACACGGAATAGAAAAACCGTTGGTGTCAATGTTTTGACGAAGATGGAGAACATGACCCAAAGTGAGATTATTGACGAGTTTGATGCACAAGTGACTGACAATAGCTACCTGGTTGTGATTGATAACCTCTCCACGATAGTGGAGTGGTCTTGCATCAAAACATACTTCCCCAACAACAAGAAACGGAGCAGAATCGTAGTTTCGACAGAGCAAGTTGAAATTGCAAGCTTGTGCACAGAGAAACCGTACCAAGTGTCAGAAGTCAAGCAATTGTCATCTGATCAAACTATTTATCTGTTCCACAAGGAGGTAACTCTTTAACTAGTATATCTCCTGTTATTAATCTGTTTCCTTTTTTCATGGTTGACTCATTCTTCTTTTTATTTTTTTTGTCTAACTGAATAATTCCCAAAACACTCGAGTATTATTTAGCAATTTCCAAAATTCGATTGATGAAAAACATCACTTGGATTGCATGTTTAACTATACACATTCAATTTATCTAAATATTTAGGTGATGTTGAATTTTTGCCCTCACATGATCTGTCTCGTCACAAAATTAACTAGTTAAAGTGATATGTTATGTTTTCAGAAATAAAAATTTTGTATGAGTTCTTTAAGAGCTGATCCTGGTAGGCTGGTAGTTAGCTAAAATATATTTTTTAAATAAACTTTTCAAAGTTGAGGAAAAACGAAACTTTAGACATTTTCAGACTTGCTACCTCCTTGCAATGCTAAACATGAACAAAGCAGCCTTTTAAACCTGCTCGTTGTCTACAACTGAAACTTCCTACATAAAGAGTAAATTGCATAGTAGTGTAGCATTAGTACTACCTTTTAGTTGTGGAATATGTGCAAAGAGCTCATGTTAGACATGTTTTGTCAATTGTTGTATACGGAAAAGTTTGCCTAACAAAACGACAGACTTGCAAAACTTTTCATAGTGAGTCCATCTGTAATTTTTTTTTAACAAAACTTAAGGTTTTGTTCTGGCACTAGTTGTTGTGCTAGATAGAAGTGGTGCGCAGATTTGCACAACACGAGTAATTTCACTACTCACTCTCCGTCTATCTCCCATTTGGTACCAAAAGACCAGCCATAAATTAGTCACCAATCTCAGAGTAGATATTATCAGTATCTCTCAGCTCGTGCTAAATGTGAAACTATGTAGAGCACAACGCAAGTACATAAATTGCTGAAAGATCTGCTTTAATTTTTGGTCAGGTTATGCCTTCAATACAGGAGGAAGATCAGCAATCTAAGGATGCAGGTGGAGATAAAGTTTCCAACTCAACTGCTGGAAAGAAGCTTGATCGCAGCAGGACAATGCCACTGGTTGGTGAACTGCTCAGTGGCCGAGAAACGGAGCAATCTGAACTGATCAATTTAGTTGGTCAACCGGACAACGGGCAAGGCCATAAGGTGATCTCGGTGTGGGGAATGGGAGGTCAAGGAAAAACCACTCTCGTCCGAAGCGTCTACCGAAGCCGACAGCTTGGTGGCTGGAAGCGTGCTTGGGCCACTGCAGTGCGCCCGTTCAACCCTGAAGTGCTCTTTAGAAAGTTAGCGTCGGATCTTCTTGGAGCAAGTACACAAACAGCAACGATGGGACTCAAAGAGTTGAAAGACAAGTTAACTGAGTTTCTAAAAAATAACAAAAACAAGTGCCTCATTGTTCTAGATGATATATCATCAACTGCAGAATGGGATTCGGTCAAAAGTTGCTTGGCATCAGGTTCAGAAAACAAGAGTTGCTTGGAATTGGAATATGCTCGACGTATCATAGTCACCACGAGGGAAAACAAAATTGCAGAACATTGTTCAAGAGAATACAAGAACATGTACAGCCTTAGTGGTCTGAAAGATGAAGCTGCACTTGACCTATTAAAAAATAAGGTACTATTAAAACTACTATTATTGCTTCCCCTTAGGATGAGTTTACTTCACGTAATTTAAACATTAACAGTGTCTCGTACTCCTTTACTTTGCTTCACATAAGTTTTATATAGAACCATGTTTTTGAGTAAATACTCCGCATCCGATATTCCACTTTAACACGTATTTTATACCCCTATATCACTTTAAATATACTTTAGGAACAAAGTCTATTTTACTCCATTCAACTCTCGCTTGAGTCCAAAAAAACACCATCAATGGAAAACTGCACAAGTGGGATAGGGTCCTGCTCGTCTCGTTTTGCAGCGCTCAGCAGCAGAGCAGAGGGTGCGGTATAGCTCAAGCACGACAACGGAGATGTGGTGCTAACTATGTTTTTAACAGCATGCATGCCAAGATTCGCTAAAAACCTAGCCCCCACACAAGACACGTGTGCATTCATCCCGTCATGCTTGGGTTTTTGTCCACGTTTTGTCCAAAATTGTTACCCAGATGTGCTAAGATTTGGATCAACAAATATTATATACTAGTATATCTCAATGTAAACTGCAATATGGTAGTAAAGATTGGGGTATTACTTCTCCCCTTTAAAGCGCTAATGCCCTTGGCAGCATGCCGCCTAGAAACGTTCCTCGGTACACTTCCCGTGCCACGCACCGCTATGGCCCACACGCATATGTGCCCTGTGTAGTGAAGGTTGATGCTTTTATATCATCACCATATGGCCCACATTCGCTAACAGCCTAGGCCTATGAGGATGTGAAGGCGTTTTGAATAGCGCACTTGAAGATTGATTTGCAGCCGAAGGCTTATATGGTACAGGAGAGGACTCAGTTAACCACCGAGTCAAAATACAGTTAATGAAAATATCTGCTAAACAAGGAAACTAATCCCTACAATCTCTCCTGACCCGTGGCGCAGCCCTTCGTAGATAGCGCGTACGCATGCACGTATACTGTTCCGTTAACACCCCCCGGCAGTTGGAACAGGAGCAGGGCGGACGTTCAAACTGGAACGGAACTCCTTGAACAGTGCAGTGGGAAGGCCTTTAGTGAAGACGCCGGCGTATTGCGAGGTCGTAGGGACATGGAGTACGCGGACCTCGCCAAGGGCGACGGGTTCGCGAACAAAGTGCAGATCGATCTCGACGTGTTTCATCCGCTAGTGTTGGACGGGGTTAGTCGAGAGATATACTGCGCTGATGTTGTCACAAAAAAACCACGATGGCATTCTTGAGAGGGCGGTGCAGCTCGGTAAGGAGTTGTCGAAGCCAGTAGGTCTCTGCCACGGCGTTAGCAACAGTGCGGTACTCCGCCTCGGCACTAGAACGGGAGACTGTCTGCTGCCTCTTGGAGGACCAGGAGATGAGGTTGTCGCCGAGGAAGATGTCGTGGCCAGAGGTGGACTTGCGGGTGTCGGGGCAGCCAGCCCAGTCAGCGTCTGTGTATGCTGTGAGAGATGTCGGCGTAGTAGGATGGAGCTGAAGGCCGAAGGCGAGGGTGCCCTTCAGGTAACGGAGGATGTGCTTTAGTAGGTTGGCGTGGGGCTCGCGCGGGTCATGCATGTGAAGACATGCCTGCTTGAGGCCATACAGGGACTTGTTGAGGCGGCAAACATGCGTGGGGCACGCGGCGTCGGCAAAACCCGACGGTTGCTGGCAGTAGACGGTCTCGTTGAGTGTGCCATTGAGGAAGGCGTTGTTGACGTCGAGCTGGTGTATTGGCCAGCTGTTGGAGAGCGCAATGGTGAGGACGGTGCGCACGGTGGTCGGCTTGACGACTGGACTGAAGGTCTCGCCGAAGTAGACACCGGGGCGCTGAGAGAAACCGCGAAGCACCCAACACGCCTTATATTGATCCAAGGAGCCATTGGGCTTGAACTTGTGTCGAAATATCCACTTGCCAGTGACAAGGTTAGCACCAGCTGCCCGAGGAATGAGATCCCATGTGTTGTTCCTGCACAAAGCATCAAACTCATCCTGCATGGCATGGCGCCAATGCTCGTCAGTAAGAGCGGCACGGTATGTCCGAGGCAGAGGGGAGGGAATGGCCACATGGAGTGTGAACCGATCAATGGGCTGTCGAAAACCGTGCTTGCCACGGGTTGTCACGGCATGGTCATTGACAACGAGAGGAATTTGTATGGCCGTGGGAGGAATAGGAGGAACGTCGACCGGAACGACAACGTCAGGAGCTGGAGCAGCGACCGGGGAAGGCAGCTCGACGTCCGGCTAAGGGGCAGGAGCGACCGCTGGTGTGGGAGGCGCCTGAGGCAGCACTACAGTGGGAGAGTGTGCGAGAGCAGATGGCGCCAGAGCAGTAGGAGCCGTGGGACACGCAATGGGAGCCAGCGCTGGTGTTATGGCCGCGTCAGAGAGGAAATCGAAATCGGCAGGAGCCGGTAGGTGGGGTTGCTCAGAAAAGGGAAAGGAAGTCTCATCGAAAGTGACATGACGAGAGATAATGATCTGATTGGTGGAGAGGTCGAGGCAGCGGTAACCGTGGTGATTGGCTGGGTAACCAAGGAATACACACGATGCGGAGCGTGTGGCGAGCTTGTGAGGAGCTGTGGTGGAAAGGTTGGGGTAGCACCGGCAGCCAAAAACACGAAGAGAGGAGTAGTCGGGAGGTGAGAGGAAAAGAGCTTGGTACGGCGTACTGAAGCGAAGGGCCTTGGTGGGGCGGAGATTAAGGAGGAAAGTGGCAGTATGAAGCGCCTCGACCCAGGAGGGAGGCATGCTCGCCTGAAATGGAAGTGAGCGGAGACTGTCATTTGTAGAGCGAATAATGTGTTCGGCTTGACCATTTTGTTGGGATGTGTGTGGGCATGACATGCGGAGTGCAACATCATGAGAGAGAAGGTGGTGACGCATGGCGTGATTGTCGAATTCGCCACCATTGTCACACTGAATGCTACGAACGACCGAGGAAAATTGTGTCTGAGTGTACGCAAAGAAATTGCGAAGAGTGTCGAAGACGTCGGATTTGAGCCGGAGCGGGAAGGTCCACAGATAGTGTGTGAAATCGTCGAGAACAACAAGGTAATACTTGTAACCGGAAACACTGGGAATGGGCGATGTCCAGAGATCACAATGTATTAACTAAAAGGCTTTATGTGTTTGGGTGGTAGAAGAAAAAATGGGAGACGCACATGTCGGCCTAACTGGCACGCATGGCACAAAGGGTCTGCCGAACGTTTATTGTTACATGAAATACTAGATTGACTACGAAGATACGATAAAGCTTGGTTGCCAGGATGACCAAGCCGACGATGCCACAGTGTGGAGGATGGGGTGGTGGTGGAGAGGAAGCTATGAGTGGCAGACGGCCAACGGAAGGGGTAGAGGTCGCCGCGGCTATTGCACATGACGATCACGTTCCTAGTTCAAAGGTCCTTCACAGAAAGACCAAAAGGATCAAACTCCACAGAACAATGATTGTCAATGGTAAATTGACGAACAGAAATAAGGTTCTTGACAAGGTCAGGGGTGACAAGAACGTTATTGAGAGTAAAAGAAGAATAAGGAGTAGGAAGGGATGCGGTGTCGGTATGGGTGATAGGCAGATGAGACCCATTGCCGACAATGGCATATGGAGGTGCAGCGGAAGATAAAGGAGAGATGGACGTCAAGTTATCAGGTTCCGAGGTCATATGAGTGGATGCACCGGAGTCCATGTACCACTCTGCCAGAGACGGAGGCGTGAGGGACATGGCGTTGAAGGCATGCATCAGCTACTGTTGATCCCAGGAGGGCATGGGAGATGTTGTCGATCCAGGGGCGGCGGACGGCTGCCACGGTGCAACATGCCACGGCGCACCTTGCCATGGCGTGGTTGAAGATGGAGGGAGGGCGGCAATGAAGACACTGGGAGGCGCAGGACCGAGCAGGCCCTACCCTTGCGAACGAGCAGATCCGAGCCACATGTGGATGGACCCAAACCATGGATTCTGCATGGAGGGCCAAGGTGCGACTTGTTTGGAGTTGCTTTGGCTACCACCATTGTTGGATCCGTTGGTACCGCCGTTGATGTCGCCGCCAAACGACGGTGACGGTAGTTGTTGTTGCTATTCCCGTCGGAGTTGTAGTGGGAGTTCGTGCCTTGGCCGCCGCTGGAGGTGCCGCTGTTGGAGCCAAAGCCTTGCCCGGTGCGGGGGGCGTGACCACCAGAGGTGTTTGTCGAGCCGTTGGAGTTCCCGGTGTGGCCGGAGGTGCACTTGCCGGCGGTGTTGGAGTATAAGACGGTCGGTGGCGCGGTGTCGGAGGAGCTCGTGGAGAGTTCCTCGAGCATGAGGGTGGAGTGCACATGAGTGAAGTCAGCAGGGGACGCTACATGGACAACAACGAACGTAGGTGGGAGAAGCGAGCAGCAAGCTCACGGAGCGTATTGTGGACGAGGCTCTTGTCGACGATGGGCGTGCCGAGCGCGGCGAGTTCATCCGCAAGGGTCTTTTGGCGGCGACAGTAGTCGCCGACGGACATGCTGCCTTGTTGGAGGCCATAGACTCGTGCTCGAGGAGGATGGCGCGCGCGTCGACGTTGTCGCGAAAAACAGCCTCGACATTCGTCCAGACAGCATAGGCACTTGACGCAGCGACCATGGCCTGGAGTTCGGTGGAAATAGCGTCGTAGAGCCATTGCCGAACAAGGGCGTCGAGACGGAGCCACTGGGAGTCGGGCGCCGGTGGCAGCGGCTCGGCGACATGGTCTTCGAGGGCATACTTGTGGAGGGCAACCGTGAAGATATCACGCCACTGGGAGCACGACGGCCCGGACGCTGGAGACGGCGACGGCCTAAGCCCACAGAACGACTTTGGCGGCGTGCTCTTTTTTAGCGGCGAGGCGTAGGGCCTCGCGTTGGGTTTGGTCGGTGCCATGGGAGGAAGGCTCAAGATCGGAGAGTATCTGATACCATGAAGGCATTTTGAATAGCACACTTGAAGATTGATTTGCAGCCGAAGGCTTGTATGGTATAGGAGAGTACTCAGTTAACTACCAAGTCAAAATATAGTTAATGAAAATATCTGCTAAACAAGGAAACTAATCCCTACAATCTCTCCTAACCGGTGGCGCAGCCCTCCGTAGATAGCGCGTACGCATGCACGTATACTCGCGTACGCATAAGCCAAGGGTGGGGAATAGGCTGAGGGTGCCTTTGGTTGAGCTTTTGAGAGCTGCTTTTGCTTCCAAAAAGCTAAAAGCCAACCAAAGGGGTGGAAACAGTCGCTTTTGAAGCGACTACTTTTAGGTAGTCTGATTTGAAAGCACCTTGGACCTCTTTTGGCTTTTGGCTTTCGCTTTTTGAAATGGTGAAAATAGAGAGCTGTTTCACAGTTGTTTCAAGGAAAATAGAGATAGGAGGTAAGTTTTATACTTGTTTGAACCAAACAACTTACAACTTTTCCACAGCCCACAACCTACAGCAGCTTTTCCACAGCCCACAACTCACAGCAGCTTTTTTAAAAGCCACAGCTCAACCAAACGCACCCTGACCCTGGCTATCGACTCAACGTGTTAGGGTACTATGATATTTTTTATCCGTAGCAAAGCATGGACACTCAATTAATTTTAAATAAATTCATAGAAGTTGCAACTAGTTCTATCAAGGTGCATCATCAAAAAGGTCATAAACTTAAACTGAAGATGGCCGAATATAGGCCACTCCAAAGAGGTTAAGCTTATGGCTTCTGACTGTGGCTTTTGGCTTTCGACTGAAATTGCACTATAGCGGCTGTTAGTTTTTTCGAGTCATTCAATTAAAGAAAAATAAGAAAAAAAATTAAAAACACCATTATATCTTCACGAACAATGTAAAGGAAAAAGAGGAAAACAAAAGCAAAAAAGCAAAAAAAAAAGACAAAATTAGAAGTCGACGCATTCCAAGTGTCTTTTAGCTTAAATAAGCTAAGAAGCCATAAAACGCCAGAATATGTACAAAGAGCTCATGTTAGACATGTTTTGTCAATTGTTGTATACGGAAAAGTTTGCCTAACAAAACGACAGACTTGCAAAACTTTTCATAGTAAGTCCATCTGTAATGTTTTTTTAAACAAAACTTAAGGTTTGTTCTGGCACTAGTTGTTGTGCTAGATAGAAGTGGTGCGCAGATTTTCACAACACGAGTAATTTCACTACTCACTCTCCGTCTATCTCCCATTTGGTACCAAAAGACCAGCCATAAATTAGTCACCAATCTCAGAGTAGATATTATCAGTATCTCTCAGCTCGTGCTAAATGTGAAACTATGTAGAGCACAACGCAAGTACATAAATTGCTGAAAGATCTGCTTTAATTTTTGTTCAGGTTATGCCTTCAATACAGGAGGAACAGTGTTCAAGAGAATACAAGAACGTGTACAGCCTTAGTGGTCTGAAAGATGAAGCTGCGCTTGAACTATTAAAAAAAATGGTACTTCTAAAACTACTGTTATTGCTTCCCCTTTGGATGAGTTTACTTCACGTAATTTAAACATGGAACAGTGTCTCGCACTCCTTTACTTTGCTTCACATAAGTTTTATATAGAACCGTGTTTTGGAGTAAATACTCCGCATCCGATATTCCACTTGAACACATATTTTATACCCCTATATCACTTTAAATATACTTTAGGAACAGAGTCTACTTTACTCCATTCAACTCTCGCTTGAGTCCAAAAAAATACCATCAATGCAAAACTACACAAGTGGGATAGGGTCCTGCTCGTCTCGATTTGCAGCGCTCAGCGGCAGAGTAGAGGGTGCGGTATAGCTCGAGCACGATAGTGGAGATGTGGTGCCAACTATGTTTTTAACGACATGCATACCAAAATTCGCTAAAAACCTAGCCCCCCACACAAGACACGTGTGCATTCATCCCGTCACGCTTGGGTTTTTGTCCTCACTTCGTCCAAAATTGTTACCCAGATGTGCTAAGATTTGGACCAACAAATATTATATACTAGTATATCTCAATGTAAACTACAATGTAGTAGTAAAGATTGGGGTATTACATCTCCACACATGCTTTTATACCATCTGTAACATCAGATGGCCCACATTCGCTAACAGCCTAGCCCTATGCGGATGGGCACGCATATGTAGCACCCTACTTGGGGCTTTGTCCTTGCTTCCCAAAAAAGAAAACTAACGGTAGTGCTACGATTTGGGCTAACAAGCATAATATACTATTGTAGTTTATGCAAACCGGCAATGTGGTACTAAGGATTGGGTTGTTACAAATCGAAGCTTGGCCGAGCGCAGAAGCAAAGCCAAGGGTGGGGAATAGGTTGACCCTGGCTATCGACCCAACGTGTTAGGGTAATATTATTATTTTTTATCTATAGCAAAGCATGGCCACTCAACTAATCTTAAATAAATTCAAAGAAGTTGCAACTGGTTCTATCAAGCTGCATCATCAAAAAGGTCATAAACTTAAACTGAAGATGGCAGAATATAGGCCACTCCAAAGAGCTTAAGCTTATGGCTTCTGACTGTGGCTTTTGGATTTTGGCTAAAATTGCACTGCAGCGGTTGTTAGTTTTTTCGAGTCATTCTAAAGAAAAATAAGAAAAAATTGAAAACATCATTATATCTCCATGAACAATGCAAAGGAAAATGGGGAAAAACAAAAAAGTCAAAAAAAGGCGAAATTAGAAATTGACGCGTTCTAAGTGGCTTCTAGCTTAAATAAGCCAGAAGCCAAAGCCGTTTGGTGACCCTTAAGCTGGGGGACTTCAGCTTATCTAGAATTTTATAGTAGACGGGAGCTTGAGCTCATAGAAAATGCCCATGGAGATGCTACTTGCCTGAGATACGACATGGGCTTGAAGGAGCGCATGGGATAATAAAGCTAGGCCAAGCAAGAACATAATATTTCATATTTCAATTTCTAACACAATAGCCATTTCTTAATTCAAGTACTTAACAATGTTTAATTATATTCTTCCTAGGTATTTAAGGACAGCACTGAAAAAATTGATCTACGCCCTGACATGAAGGAGCAAGCAATACTTATCCTAAAGAAATGTGGTGGACTTCCCCTTGCAATATTGACAATAGGTGGCTTCCTAGCCACTAAGCCTAAAACTGCTATTGAATGGAGGAAGATGAATGATCGCATTAGTGTTGAATTGGAGATCAATCCAGAACTTGGGACGATAAAGACAGTCATGAGAAGCTACGATGGTTTACCCTACAGTCTCAAGACTAGTTTCTTGTACATGTCCATATTTCCAGAAGACCACAAAATCAGGCGGAAACGTTTGGTGAGGCGGTGGATCGCAGAGGGTTACTCAAGGGAGACACATGGCATGACTGCAGAGGAAGTTGGTGCCAAGTACTTTGATGAGCTTTTCGATAGGAGCATGATCCTGGCAGGTGAAGGGCTAAATCTTTACAGTGGGAAAATTGATTTTTGTCAACTTCATGATATCATCCGTGAAATATGCATCTCAAAGGCTAGGGAGGAAAACCTTGTTTTTACACTAGAGGAAGGATGTTGTTTGAGCGGTACACAAGGTGCAATACGCCATCTTGCAATAAGCAGCAGCTGGAAGAGAGACGAGGATGTGTTTGAGAGCAAGCTGGACTTGTCGCACGTACGATCATTAACTGTATTTGGAGAGTGGACATCATTTTTCATCTCAAATAAGATGAGGTTTCTCCGAGTGCTGGATTTGGAAGACACGACTGGACTTCGAGATCATGATGTTGATCAAATTGGGGAGCTCCGTCACCTTAAGTACCTTTCTCTTCGAGGGTGTGATAATATTTTCCACCTGCCTAATTCTTTGGGGAATTTGAGGCACCTCCAAACATTGGATGTCAGACACACAGGGATATTTAAATTGCCAAGAACTATCACCAAACTCCGGAATCTACAGAGCCTTCTGGCAGATGGTTTGTTTCAAAATCCGAGAGGGATTGGAAACTTGAAGGCCCTACGCACAGTGGGTATTCTGAGTGTTTATGGAAAGGAAGAAGCAACCATAGAAGAGCTCGGGAGGCTTACTCAGCTGCGTAAGCTAGGAGTATCTGGTATGAAGAACGAAAACAACAAGAAGTTTTGGTCTGCCATTGCTGGTCACAACCAACTTAAATCTTTGTCAGTGCGTCGTTACACCGTAGGAGATGAGTTAGATGGTTGTTTGGGTGGGGATTTGTTGCCACCAAAATGCCTCCAGAGCCTCAAGCTGGACGGCGAGTTAGTGAAGGTAACAGAATGGATCCATCATCTTCGTGATCTATCCAAGTTGCAGCTAGTGGAGACCAAATTGTACTCAACTGACATACAAGACCTTGGCGGGATGCTACCAAATCTTGCAGTTCTACGCCTGAGGCGGGAGTCGTTTGTGGGGGAGAAGCTCCATTTCCAATGCCCATCTTTGAATTGCTCATCTTTCCCCAGTCTCATGGTGCTGGAGCTTAGTGGATTGCGAAGCCTGAAGGTAATATCTGGGCTACAATTTCTGACAAGCCTCAAGGAAATTCAGCTGGATGATACAATCGGAAGTGAGCTCAAGGAAGAGAAGCGGAGGCAGCACGAGGAAGAGGAGCGGAGGCAGCTCAAGGAAGAGGAGCGGAGGCAGTTCGAGGAAGAGGTTCGGAGGCAGCTCGAGGAAGAGGTTCGGAGGCAGCTCAAGGAGGATCAAAAATTGACGTTACGTCACGTCTAAGCTGGCGTAACTGATGAGGCTAGCTAGTAGTATCAATTGTTGTCGCAGCATGTCGCGCCCCTCTGCATGCATGCATATACATCTCACTAAATATCTCTCATGTTATATCCTTCGATTTAACTTGTACGCATAAAAATTGTTCCTATTGTGTGCTAACAAAGACTTTGTTCTTCATCACTACTCTATATGCTAACTACAAAAGCCGGCCTTCGGCGTGAATCCAATTTCGTCTTTTGAAACAAACCGACAATTTGCAAAAATCAAATTCGAGTTGAATTTGTGTTTCGGTTTTGTTCTCTTGCTCCCTCAAGCTATCCCGCATGAATCTTGACACAAAGCATCCCTTAATCCCTGCCCTAGCTGCCGTGAATGGGAGGATTTCGCGTGGCACTGTGCGCTGTCCGAAAATCCGCCGCCGCTGCCGATTTTTGCCTCCGCTCCTGATTTCTTCGCCGCCAAGCCAGCCGGCCTCTCTCGCACCTTCCAGCCTCTGCCAGCTCCTCCCCACCCGTCATCGCACCGTACTACCTCGCCTGCCCCGCCCTGACGCGCTCTGACCCGGCCGATGCGTGGCAGCGCCACCGGCCGCTCAACACCACCGCCTTTGCCCCTCTCTCGCGCCTTCCTCTCTCAGCCGACAGCAGCCACCCTGGCACACTCCTTGACCGCCGCAACCTCGCGCCCAAGACAGCAGTGTTCACATTTCAAACCACAAGTTCCCGAAACAACCATCGTCGCCACGGTTTCTCCCCTCTCCGGTGCCAACCTACCTCCCGTGGCCTATATAAGTGCCCGACCCCTCTCAATCGAAACCAACACTTCCCCGAAGCCAATCGAATGCCCTAGAGCTCCGGCCACCCTCTCCATCTCCGGTAATCACAAAAATCCCCAAATCCAAGCCCTAGGTCAATATCCATTCCCCAGCCACCCATTCTTCAATTGCCTCCGCCTATAGCATCCCTTAGCTCCCCAAAGCCTCCCCGACCCGCCGCCTTAGATCCCCAACGTCCCCTCTTCCCCGGCGCCGATCACCACTCCACCACCGCCAACCCCACCCATGGCCAGCCCTAACTCGACTTCCCTAGCTCAGGCCAACCATCCCCCGAGCCTACCCAACTCCCAGTGAAGCTCAAGCACCAGCCCAATTGTCTAGAACCCCTCCCATGAGCTTGCAATTTCAAAAATGGCCGCACAAGAGAGAAGCTTGCCACCGGCGATTGCCGCCTCCGACGGGCCCCCACCACCCAAAATGGACTCCCCATACTCCACTGAACCCGCCCACACCCTTTGTTTGCGTCGCAAAATGTCCTAGCTCCGCCGCCAACCACCCCTGTTCCCTGCGCGCGCGCGAGCCGTGTGAAGAAGACGAACAGTAACCGTTTGGTTACTGTTCACCTGACCGAACCATACGATCGTGGCTGAGCCAAGTCGATTCGGCCGAGCCCGTTCCAACCGACCAAGCCAAGCCGACGCGGTCCAACCGAACCCGTTCGCCGAAACCGACCCGAGCCCGATGAACAGTACTTGACCCGAATATATTCCCTAGATCCATTTCGAGCCCGCCAACCCAAATTTCAAGCCCATTTCCCCATATAACCCTCCTATAAGCCCAAAATCCCAAATTAATCAAGTTTTCCGGATTTTCTTTCTTCTTTTATTTTTTTTGTTCCTAGCTCAACCCTTCAAGCGTGGGACTAATTTTATTTTGTGTTAGTTTTCGACATTAAAGACCACCCGGAGCAGGAAGGAGAAGATCAAGCTCAAGTCCAAGAAACCGAAGAATCCAAAGTTATCGAATTGTAGGCCCGCAAGGCAAGTCACACATATTTTGATCGTGTTGAACCTGCGTTTTCGCTATTTATTTACTTATCAGTATTTTCATTATGTTATTTGTGCACTGTTATTTTATGTACAATAAATGCTTAGAATGACATGATACTAGTTATGTCCTACCACCCGAAAAAGCCTAGTCTAATTTGATGGCCATATTCACCTTGAAAAGACATAGTATATTAAATATAATAATATGTAATAATGGTAGTTTAGAGAATCAACATCTCCTATTACTAAAAGATTTAGTATTTGTTTGGGAAGTGATTCTAGGGTAATCGAGGATCGTTGGATCCCATGACCTAGGGTGAAGGCAAATGTTACAAATCAATGTGAGTGTTAAAGCACTGGACAGATTTATAGAAGGGAATTTGCCACCGGTGAAATTACAAGAGCTAGACCCTTATGCTGAGTAAAGAACATAGTGATCGCCCAACCACAAGTGTTGATACGTCAAACCTGGTCTAGTAACTGCTCAAATTCGATTGAACCTCTACGAACGCAAGGTGAAGCCAAAGTGTGAGTACATACGGAAAGAAGTTAAGAAGGGCCGTATGGAAGTTGGCGCTGTTATTGTTTTCACTATTGATTTGATTAGCAGGCGTCCACACAATAGTAGGCGGAGACAAGTCAGAGGTTGTGGCCTGGGCTTGTTGAGGAAACCTACTAGGTAGAGGCTATATAAAGAATTGAGCAGTGAACAATCTTGTTTTCTTAACTCTTTAGCGGGAGTTAAGGAATCTTGTGGGTAAAGCAGGGCAGATTTGCAAAGTCATGACCAATTGTATTCGAATACGCCGTGCTTCCGGTAAATGAAGCTGTGTTTAATGGGTGAATCCAACAACGAAGCATAAGTAGATTTGAGAATGGTTTGATGTACCCTGCATGTTGTTAATGGTAGCCTCTGTGTGACTTGTTGAGTACGGTTGGTTGTACTCAAACTTGCTTTACTTTCCCCACACAGAGATCGGAAGAGGACAGGAGATTACAAGTTTACATGTTAGGGTTGCGACCGCACTCAAGCGTTCTTGTGGAGTTTTCTTGAAGTTCTTTTGATTGTAAGTTATATTTTGGGCTTGAACGCCCTTAAATTTATTAAATGACTGTTAAGTCTTATTTTAATTAAACTAACTCTTTTAAATGTACGTGAGCAGGCATGATACTTGTTCTGTCCGTAACTGAACTCCTGGGCTGTTACGGAAGGTAATGACATTCCCGTCCTTTAAAAATGAGGGTGTTACAGAATGGTATCAGAGCATGACTTGACTGTAGGTTGTAACCCTAAGTGTAGGTTTGGTTACGATAAAAAAACGATTTCACAAAACCATATTTTCAAATACAAAAGAATTTCAAAAATCATAAGTATTATTATTGTTGTCTCATCTTTCCTATTTCTATCTTATCCTTCCTAGATAAGAGCAAAAATTTTCCTTTTGAGTTTTGTTAAAAATCCTGAAAATACGAGTAGACAGTTAGACTAATTTCATGCTGACCCAATGAAATAAATGCTAACCCTAGCTAAAGAAATATTAAAAATGATGTTAAAAAGGAATAGTATGAATATCTGACCAAAGCTTTTCCTTCTCCGAAAGTTGGCTACGTGATAACTCAATTTCATCAGACAAACATGAAGCTGCTCCCAGAAATCGTCAAGGCTGATGGTACCTGCAATCGATTGTTCACCTTCCAGACTTGTTTTGTTCACATTAAACGTCAGGTGGGATGTGTGGACCTGATCCATGCAACTGACGGCCACTACTAATGAATCATATATAGCTGGTCTTTGCTGATTTGCCTTCATCACATTCACGGACGGCAACCAAGATGCGAGCTAGGTTCGCAGACCCGATACTTCGGTTGTCATGGAGTATTAACTTCCCTCGCTTGCCATTTCGTACTTCTGCAAACCAAGCAACCAGCCAAGCAGTGTAGGTCTCAAAAAAAGGGAAACATATGAGCAAAAAATGGAAATTAGACATATAGATGGAGGTAGGGTGAAAATGAATTGGATACGGATCGAATTAGTCAATCCATACTTGCACCTATGTCTGTTTAGTCAAATTCTAATATTAATTAATTTGAATATTCTTGGATTACAATATAAATCAGGAAACATTTATTATGAATTTGAGTTGAATTCATGCTCGATTTGGTTCAACTCAGACACCCATATAACTTGCACACTGGCTTGATAAAAGTGATGGTTTGATATTCACATATCATTGTAATTTTTGTAATTAAAACCAATGAACACGGATCGACACTATGTAACATCCCAAATTTTAGGAAGTTCAAAAATGAGCAAAATTTAAAACTTTTTCTTGCATCTTATTTCCTTGGCTTTTGATTGGAGTTCCTTTGAAAAAATAACTTGTAAATAGAAATTTTTGAAAGGAATGTACGATGGATGAAACTAAATTTGAATTAAAAATTGAATATAAAAGGATGATCCATAAAGTGGCATAGGAGAATTTATAGTAGAAACCATTTCAGAAACTCAAAAATAAGTTCATGGTGTTGGAAATAAAAAATTTAATAGTTTTTAGCATGTTTCTAAAATTTTCGAAATCAAAATAATGCCTTTTCTAATAAAGCAGTGACCTTCAAGGAATTTTTAAGAAAAATATAAGATCATGGAAAATTACACAAGACTTGCGTTTTGTCAAGAGCCTCCATAAAAATTTTCATAATTTTTGAGCTCTTTTGGTATGTCTAAAAATACCTCAAAATAATCAACTGAACAAAAACCGCCTTCTTCACTTATCCTTTCCGCTTTCTATTTTGTGAAGGCATACTTCTGAGAATGCGGCTTCTCTTTATCCATTTAACTCCTGACACTGATGAGTGGGACCGGACCCTACCCGTTAGGACTTCTTCTCCTCTCATCAAAGCGCCTGGCCCGTCCATCAGGCATCATCTTCCACCTCTCGCACCCGTGCCAGGCTTTACCATCGCCCGCGCGCTAGCGCCCATGACCTCGCTATCACTCCTCCCTCTCTCTTTCGCTATGCCTTGGGCCTAGGACCTACGCTATAGGTCCTGCGTGCCACCTCGCTGCATGCATGTTGTACGTCACACACAGCTCTGTGCCACGCCTTCGTTGCCATCGCTATCCAACCGCGCCAGCGCCACTAACCATCTTGCCCACATGCGATGAGGCTACCTCACCATGTCCCATCACTACTGCACTCTCATCTACACCTTTGTCCCCTTCCTTTGTCCGTTCGCACGGAGGAACCATGCGTCACGAGTTTCTTGCCGTAGCCGCCATTCTTCTCTCATGGTGGGCTTGGGCGGACATCACTTTCATGGTGGAGGATACAACGAGGGTGGACTTCCCCCCATCTAACATCGTAGGGTGTGAGGTGAGGCAGGTCCTAGTCGATGGGGGCAGCTCAATTGACCAAATGAGCCTTCCGCGGAGCAGGCTGGGGCCATCAAACATACCCCTGCAAGGCTTCAGAGGGTGGCTCATTAATGCGCTAGGGCAAATCGCGCTGGAGGTGATCTTCATCTAGGAGGAGCAAACCAGACACGAAGTCATCACCTTCGATATGGTTGACCTCAAGTGCCCCTATAACGCCATCCTGGCTACCCTCAACGCGTTTGGTGTGGTTCCACACCACAACTACTTATGCATGAAGCTCCCAAGCCACAATTTGGAGGCAGCCCCTGATTGTATTATAAACTTGCCTCTGTGTTCTTGCTTGGTCAGCTTCTCAAATGTACGCATTATTTCGTTGTACACCTACAAATTTTTTTATGAGAGAGCATCAAATTTGGGAAAATTTAGACACAGCTAAATTGGTGGATTTTTAGGCTAACATACCCCAAGTTACTCTAGCATCAAACATTATGTGCAAAAGAAAAGTTACATCTTTCGCGAAGTAATTCTTCTTTTGCAATGAACTGAAGGCACAACTTCAGGAATATGCGAGAAACCAGGAATATTTGAATCACGAGTTTATTTGAATTCCGAACAGGCGCTCCTTGTATGACATAATAAAAGTCAGAAGAGTTACATGAAGCATCCAGCATATGCTCCTAGAGTCATAGTAGCACACTTCTTCCAGCATTGATCGCTGAGCATAGATTATGACAAAAGAAGGTAAAAACACAAGTCCTCCATGCAAGTTAGAATATCCTTCAATACTCCTTGCCAAAGTTTTTGCACCAAAGTTGAGATGGGATCGGCCGGACTGGGTGATGTGGGCGTTGCTGCACAAAGTATTAAAGTGTTAGATTTGTCAGCACTTCTTTCCACAACTAAAAAATAGATCAGGTCATTAACAACCACAACCTAACTCCATGGACATTACAGCGCCGACATGTCTTCCAAATGAAGGTTGTGGAAGGGGAAAACCTACTAGCAAGCTCTCAAATTTTGCTATGAGATTGAGGGAAATCAGATAGTTAATTGATATGCACTTGTGTTGCTATTAAATAAGTCAAGGGTCGTATGTAATAATGATGGAAAAAGATGTTTGTGTTCTTGTATATGAATTTTGGTTCAGATAGAATAATTCGTTACCGTAGCATGCAGCTATCCACGAACACATATATGTAAAGATCAGCTGATGCAGCACCACCCCAGTGATTGGACATCACAATTTTCATGAAGTCATGAAGATGAATATAATAACAGAGTTCGAAACCAATTATAAGTTTCTAACTCAAAAAAGCATTTGGACTAGCTCACAACTCACAAGACATGGAAGGACAAATTAATGCCAAGTCTACCAAGGACAACATGTGAAATCCTATGTAGACTGCACTGTACAAGATCCTGTGCATCATCCACAATTTGGAGTCAGCCCCTGATTGTATTATAAAGGTATGCCTATATGTCTACATCCCACTAGTATAACAACTACTATTGGAGGACAACTGCTGCATGGTGAATGGCCAAAAATAACTGCTGGATGGATGCATAAATAGGAGACTCAAAAGAAGAAAATTTTGCTCAATATTTTTGTTGAATCAAGTGGCATTACAATGGCACATGCAGTTATGCAGTAACAATGACAAAATTGGTCTATCTCAAAAAAAATAATCAAACAAGTGAGAAAGATCCATCTTAATCACCATACAAAATATCTTATAACACTAGTGATCATGCACTGTGTAGAAAATATTCATTAAACAATTCCAGTGAAATCACTCAAAGTGCATTTTCACCTATTAGCATTTGTGTGCACAATAGTTCAATACCAACTAAATAAGCATGCCTGCGACATGTGTAGTGCCATTGTGGTTCAAGTCCCACTGTTGCAAGGTGCCCAAATGGGAACAAGAACGTTAATTGGAATTTATCTACAGATCATTTGAGTGCAGCTGGCAAATCACATGATTTTTTTTTCATGCAGCATTCCTACCATCCAACTGGCAATAAAGTAACATTAGCACACTAGCACTCAGAAACTGCATTTCATAACCCATACCAATTCCTACCTAGGATCACAAACATTACTGAAGCCGCACGCAAAATTTTGATTTTTGCAGCTAAATGCAGAGCAGAAGTACCCAATAGAACTTACGGACCATCATCACTCCCACATTCGAGTTGCGTTCTATATATAACGGAGTAAAATTTCTTCCTACTGCCTAATGGCGACAAGTCTTTACCAACCATATCTATTATTTATTCGCCATATGTCCAAATTTCCCCACAGTTTTCATCTCTCGACTAGAGTTAGGATCAGCTCAAATCCTCAACACTAGATGCGCCAAGAAGGCGGCAACCTTGGAGTGACTAGGGTTAGAATTTGGGCAGTGGATGGATGTACCTCGAGCTCGGCGGACTTCATGGCGATGGGGATGCAGACGAGGAAGACGCCGAACATGGCAATGGCGGTGTTGCGGCGCCAGTGCACGGGCCGGCAGTAGGGCCCGCCCGTCATGCTCCACACCTTGTGACGGAAGTCGCCGCCCCCGTGGCCGTGCCCGCCATGGTCGCCGCCCATCGTCGCCGCCGCCGCCGGTTCTGCTCCTTGGATTCGATCAGATCGGGGTGCGGGTGCGGGTGCTGGTGCTGCCGTGTGGACCTCACCGCGTTTTTGCACAAGAGATCCTGCTAATTTTGCTAATTATTACATAATACTACTAAATTGAGAAATGTTGAGAATAACCTTCCAAGATTGTTACAATTTGAGTTTTATTTTATTTAATAATATAGGTATTATAACTTGCAAAAAAGCTTCATAGGAATTTCTGGAATTCGCAGAAATTTCACATAAAATAGTCGAGTTCCGCAGAACTCAGGTAAAATTCCTACAAGATAGTTCCTCGCAGTCGAGGCCGAGGATTATCCAGATAGAATTGACATAGTATGACGTATCCAAGACAGACGTAGATTACAAACCCATAATACCGAGAATATCATTTGTACCCATAATAAGCACTCAACCACTGCAATGAAGCAGAAACAGCGTGTCACACGATTGATCGACAGCAACGGAGTAGTTCGTTGTTAGGGCAACTACGTTGGGGTAACAAAATCATAATTTGTTATATATAATACAAGGGATTTGATTCAAGAAAGCAAAGCACAATGAGACTAGCCACACTGTGGTTTCTACTCCTGTATGACCTAACAAGCTCTTCGCCCCTTCACTAAGTACGTGTAAATACAGTACAATGACAGGAAAAAGGGACCATCAAAATGATACACCAATTCAACTTGAGTAACCGATCCATTATTGTTCCATGCTAAAACCTAGGAGGGCTTGTTGGGATTCTTGTAGCCCCCTGCATTAGATTTATATGTCTTTTCCGAAAATATACAAATGGGCCACTTATGAGCAACATTCCAGTCATGATTACCTGCAAAAACATAACTTCGTGATTCAGAACCACGGAAATAAGCAGCACAGGAAATAACTCTACATTGTCAATATTTCATGCTTTAGGAAAAGAAGTAAAACTTGTCATGGATAATCATCAACCAATGAAAACTGAAAATGAAAGAATTTATCAACAAATGTGTTGTGATTAGTAACAATCAAGTGAATCGTGCTAGAAAAGTACAACACATGTAGTTTTTTTACTGCAAAGTGGGAAGTTTCCATCTATGTAAGTATTTGGAATATGCATCACACTGCATCCGTATAAAGTCCCAGACACCCACTGTCACGAACTGAGAAAAATGGGTCAGTGTGTTCTATTGTTCAAGTGTAAGATCAGAGCCCAGTTTGCAAAAAATCTGAAATAAGCCTAGATCTGATTCTCACCTTCTTAACACCCTACGATTTTAGTTTGAGCAAAAAGTTTACATTAGAGGGAACAAGGATGCCATGGCAGACAGATACAATATTTATAACAAGAAAAAAGAAAAGTTCTATGATTTTAATACCTCAAAACCAAGAACAGATAACTTCTCTTCATCCTCTAATGGTGCACAACTCCTGTAAGTAATATAATAATTTGCACCACCTGATGTGGATGCATCATCCAACACCTTCCTTTGCTTGCTTTTGTTTCCTTCTTTTGCGCCAGTTTGTACTTCTACACATTTCAAAGGCAAGCGGTAGCCGGTTTCACTGCAACAGTACTTTTCATCGTTCTAACCAAAAAAGAAGACAAAATGATATGTCAATGCTAGGCCAGTGAGATTCAAAATAAATATGCAAGCATGTCATTTCAATAGTTGATAATGTAGTGCTCTTGCACAGTTGTGATTTGAAGTTTTGAACCCAGGCTTGACATCTATCAAGTGTCCATTAAGTTTGTGAAGCGAATACAAAATGGGCAGTAGCTGGAAGTAGATATATCTATTGGTAGTGGGGGCAAAGCAGGGAAACTGTCACATGTATTTGCAGATACTATTATCCAAATTAGTTCTCCTAGTATAGTCATCAGCATGCATGCAGAAGTCTCAACATAAGCAGTGCTTAATAACCATGGAAAACCTGTCACCCATATGTTAAATAAACCATGGTCCAGGAAAATGATACTGTCCTGTAAATCTGTAATAATTAAGCTAACAATTTATCAATGAACCCTCTGACCAATTAGCACAACTAGAAGCCCAAAAGATGCTAAGAAGCCCAAAAGATGCTAAGTTTGAATATAGCTGTCTAACCAGTTTTCAAGTTCTTCCCAAAGCCAAGCAATGCTGAAATAAGGAGTCAATCAATTGATAGGGCAGAACTACTGGGCTGGAAGGAGTAAAAGGGTGGGGATGCAAGTTGATGGGTGGCAATTCTGACCAATAAAGATAAGATGTACTGTATGAGCAAACCGTCTTGTATAATACATTATGTCTCAAGCTATAATACCAATTCGGACAACAACAGACATGCTATATAAATGAAATCATATACTATTAATGTTTCGACAGATCGCGCACTAAGATTAAGAAAGGGACAAAGTTGGTGCTTCTTAGCTACATAAGGCTCAATTTCCAATTCCAATAGCAAACTTTGCCTTATATACCTAGCTTATATAGCATCAACATTGCTTCAGGGTCATCCACAGCATAAAGATGGGAAATAGAGAAACCATTGAGGCAACTTCAAACATATAACTTTTACCACACACACTTTAGAGTACAAATATCACACCTTTCAACGTACAGGCTGGAGGACGAACCACAATATTATAGTATAGGTACCATACATTCTGATTAGAAAGGAAAAATTAGACAGTGATTTAATGATATTTAAACAACACCAACTAACTAAAGAAGGCTACTCCTCTTCCTCAATGCCACATCAATCTAAATAATGTCAAAACAACACACAAACTAATTTGAATAGGGTGAACAACTCTGCAATCATTAATTGCATCCGGAACTTGGACATGATCTTTGCCACTTTCTAAAACCAAAATCTAGCACGTAAACCAAACGGAGATATGGAAAAAAAAATATTTGGAGCAAATAAAGGCTCGACTATTCCAATCGACATTAACCAAGATCCGATATTTTCTTATTATATGCTTCATTTACTCCAGCCCAAGAACACGGATCACACATAAGCTACATAGAGAATAATGGATGCAAGAAACCATGCAATCCCCAAGTCACACCAGAATAGCAGAGCTCTAACATAATCTTCATGTTTCGCCCTCCCAAGATCGATTTTTTCCCATAGGCTACAGGGCAATCCCAAACACGGTCAGACTCACAGAAGAAGGGAATCGCCTGACCTTCTCGGAGTACTGGCAGGGGATGCAGGGGCCGGAGGGGGTGCATCGGTAGGAGGAGTTCCCCTGCGCCTCCACGAAGCCCAGCAGCGACCTCCGCCCTCCCGAGGCCGTCGAAGCGGCGGCTGCCATGGCGATCGCGGGAGGGATCCAGCATAGGGCGGCCACGGCGAGAAGGAGGAGGAGCAGCAGCCGCCACCGCCAGGAGGCCGTCGGCGTCGCCTTGTTCGCCATGGCTGTTGCTCTCGCCGACTCCCCTGTGTCACCCCTCCCCTTCTGCGGTTCAACGCGGTGCCCTTGGTAAGTTGGATACTTGGATGGAAGCGCCCGTTAACCCGATACGCTTTCTCGGGTCATGACGCTTAACGGGTTCCAACCCGTGGGTCGCTTTTATACCAATTGTCCAGTTCCGCCGCTTCTGCCGTTGGCAATGTTTCGCCGCCTCCTCCCCTCCGCCGCCGCGTCTCCATCTCAACCGTATCGAACGCCACCCCTGCACTCTACTCGAGCGGCACCACCCCTGTGTCCCTCCTCTCCAGGGGCCGCGGCGTGTATATATGGTCCTGATCAACTCGGCTTCGACTTCTGGCTTCTGACTTATTTTTCATTATGCATAAGTTTCGTCTTTTTTTGAACTTTTGGCTTTTTGTTGAGCTTTTTTACCGGTTCTTTTTTTTCTCGTATTTGTTTGTATTATACGTAATGGGCTAACATATTTTTTATATTTTTATATTTTTAAAATTTAATTATACTAAATAAATCTCTGTCAGCTACAGTGCTTTTTTCAGCCAGCTACAGTGTTTTCAGCCATAAGCCATGAGCTTTTCAGCCGAACCAATCACCATATAGCACTCTATTTACATTTTTGTCTTCGGTTCGCGTAAAAGGGTTAAATTGAGGTGCTATGTTTAGACCCAATACATTTTATATACTACTACAACTCACTTTAGACAAGCAATATAGGACACAACTCCACATAGGCCATCGCACTAACAGGACAAAGGTATTACACTCACCCCCTTAAGGGATGACACTCTGAGCAGCACACTGTATACACAGCAGACATCTAGAACCACCCCTCGGTATAACCTCCGTGACGTAGGATTCTGCTAAGGGCCTATATGTATACGTATCTATGCAGCAAAGATTGATACTTTGGTATCAATTATAACACCTTAGTCTAAAATTTGTTCATTGTCTAGTCCACCGTCGGACAGGCCCAGGCATGCATAGCAGCCATCGTAACCTGAAAGGAAAGCAAAGCAAAGAGAAATTGTTACATTACATGTGGGTAAGCTAAAGAATTGTTACACTGTTTGGTTACTGAAACACACACACTTGTGCATGGACGAGGAGGAGATGGTGGTTGCTGGTTGTTTGCAGGAGATGATGTGTGCTTGGATCTTCGGTGATGAGCATGGCCGTCCCGCCGAAGTCGCAGGTAGCGCTGTTGGACTTGGTGCGCTGCCAGTAGCTGTTGAAGGCGTAGGAGGCGTGGGCGATCATGGTGTCCGGCCGGAAGCACGGCCCGTTCGGCTGGATGGAGTCGCAGTCCGCGCTGGACCCGCACGCGTAGTCCATGGCCTGCTGGATGATCGGGCGCGGCACCGACGACTTCGACACGCACCAACCGTCGCCGGCGACGGTGGCCAGGACGGAGGTGGGAGCACCACTGGCGGAAAGAAGCTCGGCAGGCCCGGGAAGGTCCCCGGCGGCTCCGGCGCATACCCCGGTGGGCTTGGCACGTATGCTGGAGGCTCCAACGTGTACTCCGGCGGGCCTGGCACGTACGCTGGCGGCTCCGACGCGTGCTCCAGCAGGCTCGGGACGTAAGTCGGTGGCTTGGCACAATTCTGGGTGGGCTCGGCGAGATTTCCGGTGGAGTCGAGCTAGGCGTTATTTTCGGTGGGCTCGGGGGCAATTTCCGGTGGGTTTGGCGCGATTTCCTGTGGGCTCGGTGAGACTTCGTGTGGGTTGGGTGTTACTTCAGGTGGACTCGGGTATAGCGTGATTTCTGGTGGGCTGGGTGAGACCTCAGGTAGGCTCGGGTATGGTGCGATCTTCGGCAGGCTGGGCGCAACCTTAGATGAGCTCGGATTGGGTGCTATCATGGGTCAGGTGTGACTTCAGGTGGGCTTGATGGCTGCGGCGACGTAATGGTTGGTGGGCTTGGGCCGATATCCGATGGATATGGGCTAAGATACAGTAGAGGCAAATAGAGTGGCGGTGGAGGAGATTGGTATGTATGTGAATGTCGGTGTCGAGATGGTAGCTAGCAACGATGGTGTGTTCGGAGGGAGAACGTAGTTGGGAGGTGGCGAGTTTGGTGGGGCAAACGCGTCGCTGTAGGGAGGCAAGATGGGTGCGTTGTAGTAAGGATGGATCCGTTTATATTGGCTTTTGGTTTTAGTTTATGAATAGTAATAGCTTATAGAGAGAGCGACACATGCGTATGATTTTGGCCAATATAAATGAAGTCACTACAATGTGCATTATAATCGACTAGTAGACCTCGCCTTAAAAAGATATTTCGTTTAAAAGTTAGATACTGTAAAAAAACAGCCTTTTAGAAGTCAATACGAATAGAACTAATACTGGTGGAGTAGCTAGCTTAGCTCCTCCGGCCTTAAGCACTCTTGCACTTGTTCAATCAGCAGGTCAGGGACATTAGCTGCATATGGTTGCTAGTTTGTTGCTTGGGCCAAAATGAAATGACATTAAAAGGAAACCTATGAAAGAAGCAAGCAACAGCGACGTATCACCACTAGCTTACTGATAAGGGACAGAATCGTTCGATGGTCAGAGTATTAGGAAACGCGAGGTACTTACCATTGAGCCAATATTCAATACAAAAAAAAATGCAGAAGTGAGAGAGATATCATGGAAGAATTTGGATCATACCACATTGCGCGAACAAGGCGAATGCAAGCAAAGATAGAAGAGAGGAAATGCAGCAATGGCGCGCGAGTACCTGTTGCCGTCCTCCATGACATTCGCGGGCTTTCTGTACAAAGACACGGAGATAGGATGGACGCATCACAACGTAGCACCACGACGTTAGATCTTATTTGTATTAGCTTGTGTTTTTAGTTTCTACTTAGAAAACTAAAAATTAATACAAACATCCAATTTCTCACGGTGATTTCTCTACTTCTCTCACTACCATCTTGTTCCGAAAATAAAGCAGAAGGTCACAGGCACATCACACACCCCTCCTTTAGCTCCCATCACACGCACACATGTCTCACATTTTACACTGTTCACCCACTTCTAAAAGCCACTACTATTCACGCTAAAAACCAAAAATCACAGGCAAAAGACATCAGTAAAAACCAATACGAACACTTCTTATAGGGTCGTGCAAAGGTTAAAGAAGGCCGACAAAACCACATCTAAGGCGCAACATTTTTTTGAGCTTTTGGTTTCTCCGAAAGTCGAAATAAACTGAGCGATTTTTAAAACGAATTCTCTACACAATTTCTCGAGCCTAAAACCATATACGTTATTTACATCGAAAAGAACAGCCAAAAGCATTCGACTGTAACCCAAAAGAACAGGACCTAATGCAAGGCAGCATCCAGTTCCAGTGCGTGCAAGTGAAGCGGCAGTGAAAGAAATTATTAAAAGAAATAACATATTCCTCGTTTTCTTTGCTACTAATGAATACAGATCACGCCACTGTCGGTAAAATGATGCCTCTAATTTATCATCAGATTTCCAGAGTTGAAAGCGTCATATTTTCAGGTGACAATGGAACAACTGGTATCTAGACTAACATTTTTAACTCAGGTGGAAAGATAGGACAAAGCTCTCCAAGTCAGATCAACACATTCTTATAACTACAGTAGCTCCAGTCACTAGCTAAATGGAGTAAGTCAAGAACAGCCTGAATAGGGAATCCGGGATCACCAACTGTACGCCATTACTCCTATGCACGCACAGGTGAATCCATCGGTGAATTGCATGGGGCAATCTACCAAACATGGGCCCATCTTGTTTATAGGGCCATGCGTCCAGCAAGCCGACTCTCTGATATTCTTCGATCAATCGCTGCATCAACCGAGTTCATCTGTTCACAAAAATTGTGAAACAAGAAAGATGATGTTAGATTTGATCTCTGTAACTTAGAAACGAATAATCGGGCATTTAAACTTCCTCTCTTTGAACAAAAGTATCAGGCTCACGGGCCAAACGAAAGCTGACCTGGAACCAAACTCTTGGCACATTCTCGACCAAATTTAAGTTACAACAAATGCTACGGTATTGGCAGAAGCTCAGCCACCTAGTTCTTGTTACAAACCCATATTCACACGTAGTGAATCGTAAGCAATAAAAGTAATGTTTCAATTGAAATTAATACATACATATTTGCGAACTGTCCAGGGCTTGGTCGATAACCCTCAAGTCATTAGCACCATGAGATTTGTCAGATTGTAAAAAATTTACTCGCAGGAAGAACAATGTAAATACCTACTTGGAACTCCTGATGTGCGTGAAATCAGCAGGATATAGATGATCAAACAAATAAACACCAAGGAGATATCATAAAAATGTAGAAGGTAGAATACAGGGGGCCATCTCACATATGCAACTACCGAAGGAGCATATTTCATTTACAAAACTTCATGCCCCCCCTCCGATTAAAGTTCACAATTCAGTATGTTCTACAAGTGCCTACAGTTCATCACACAAGAGTTATGTCTGTGCTCCCAACTATCCAATGGGCAGCAAATAGTGACGTATGCACAAGATTGCTTCATAAATTGATTACCAGTGTGCAAAACTACAATAGATTGAAGGTAGCAAGCACCTGATGCACATTTGTTCATCACTATCATAGGACAGAGGTGCTACATAACAGAAAATAAGACGAACAAGCAGAGAACAGTAGTTGGATTTGAAATCTGAATATGCTTAGAAAGAGAGTGCCTGGAGTGGACATAGAGATAAAATCTTTAAATTCATAGCCCAGTAATAGGCTCAATAATTGTTTACATTACCAAATGCTGAATTTACAAACTGCAATTATTGTGTCAAATTTCTCTATAGGTTCACACATGAACTTGACTCACCAGGCTAGTGCAAAAGCAGAATGATAAACCACATCCAAGTTAAGAGTAGTGAAACTTGCCAGGCTGTTTACTCACTACTTATGCACAAACATGCAAAGCAAGTTATGCCTATGATGTCATTAAATTAAATGCAATAATTGAGGTAATCCAGCACCAATTGCAACAAAAAGGAAAGCTCTCTAGAATGATCGCTTGCAGAACTTCACAGTTAAGAGCTTCCTTATAATAAATAAACTTAATAATTCACAGGATTATTAAAATTAGAAACATAAAAATCATAACTTACCTGGCTAGTTTCATCATGCACCACGTACTTTGGCAGCGATAACCTTCTTTCCTCCTACATAAGTCAACAAACATTTCATACAACTGTCAAACTCGTATCAGGATAATGTACCAAATGCACAAGTGTCCCCAGAAGAACAAGAACCAAAGAGAAGGGAATAGTACCATTGACATTGCTTCATCATCCCAAATCAAATAGACCTCATTTGTAGCTGGTTGGGTAACAAACGTTTTATTATTAGATACAGTGGGTGGAGGTCCAACCGCTGGACCTCCTGTACCTGAAACAGATGAATGCAAAAGTGAATTCATGAAGGGCATACCGAACACCAAGAGCAAACATAAATATAAGATAGAACAACACCATCCATAAATGCCCCTATCATGCACTATAGCAGGTCTACACATAAAAATGGGCAAAACAGAGTGCATTTGCTCTTGAACCGAGTTTGTTTTTCAAGAACACAGCAAATATTATGCAAATATTCCTCTTAAGAGGTGTTTATACTAGGACGTAATTTGTCTATATACCTCTTTAATTTCCTCTACATAAATTCAATGGTACATATGCTTATATCACCGTATTTACTCGTCAAAAATAAAAAGCTAGCCCATCTACAAATGCTGATATAGGTAGGCTTGTAAGCTGTGAGAAAATCAACATACCTTGGTTACTAGTTGCATATCCAACTCCTGCAGTAGCAACAGATGCTGGAGAGCTTGCTTGGATAGTTCCAGGTGCAACAGATGCTACATATGGGGAACTTGCTACTCCATTGCCAGCAGAAGTGTTGACAGGAAACAAAGGCTGGGAAACCTGAGGGGCAACAGGTGAAGGTGTTCCAGGTGGGGCCATAGGGAATGATGTCTGAAGTAAATTAGCAGGCGCTGATGTCATAGGAGCAGGCATATTCTGAATGGGAAATAGTGGTTGTTGTGGAGCCAGTCCAGCAGCCATTGGAACTGAAACTGTTGGTTGTTGTGGAAACCAAGCTTGTGCAGGTGGACTAGGCCAAAGCGGAGGTCGGGCCATCAATGGATTGAATGCAGGACTATAGCTGCCAACAAATGTGAAAAAATTAGAAAATGTTCCAAAACGAGTGCTTACACTATGCTTGCACAAGCAACAGGTGATAAACATTTTTTTAAAAAAGTAGATTGATTCTCAAAATACAAAATAAGTAGAAGGAAAAAGAGAGCATACATTGGTTGGGCTACACCATAAGCCGGACGTGGAGGAAATATCGGATTAGGCATAACAGGAGGCCTTATCGGTGGCACTTCCATTTTGGCCACCTTCGATGAAGAGTCTTCCTCTGCATGTGGAATAGATGTCAAATAAAGAAAAACAGTGTGCTCTTATTCGGGGAAAAAACATGGCAGGTTCAATTCTTAAGGAAAGTAATTTCCTACACATGCATACTTTCATTTGCAGATCGAAACTTTCTTTAACATGTGAACCTTGTAGCGCTATTTAGGCAATATTCAGGAGTCCCATAATTTCTATCGTCATTGGTCAATGGTCATCATTACGAGATGTCAACCCAGCAAATGCTATGAAAACAAGAAACTACAGCAACAATGCCCTTCAAGATAACAGTAACTGAGAAACTACTCTAGTTCTCCAAAATAAGAGCAAAACTGAAAAACTAGTCTACATATTGCAGTGGAGAAATTGTTATTGAGGTACCTTCTCCATAATGAGCAGCAAGTACATCCGGAGGAATCCCTTGCATTCCGAAGATCTCAATCTCTGTTGACTCCCTCTCAGGCTTTGCATTAGGAACCCTGCAGTCAAAATAGTTTCATACATCCATAAGTAACAGGGTAGAGATGTTAACTGTGCAAATAGAGCAGTTGCCGTACCATTTATTTCTTGAGAAAATTGCACAGCTGAGGAGAAAAACTGGACAGAGCTAGTTCAAGGGCACCAGAAACGAAACACAACGCATTGATATGTGCATAATGCCGCAATAAGCTAAATAGGGAGGTATCCATCAAAAGCTAGCAACCATTCAACACGAATTAAACATAAATAGTTAAGCAAAACATCATTCAAATAAATTAAAGCCTTGAACTAAATAGCTTGTGCCCAGAATGATCCAATACTAAACGCAAGACATGAACTAATCCCAACACAAACGAATAATGGGAGAAACCCCGAACTAAGCTCTCCTTTAACAAATCACAGCCTACAAACAGGACGGCCACCAAGTAATTACAAATTGCAGACGTAACTTGTAAAGCGCAGGTGCAATCGTCTACGCCCTTGTCGCGCGCACGTGCAACAATCGATCGACTACGCAGTAAGGGTCCGCCGTCTGACTCGGGAATCGGTCTAATCCAGCATCAAAAGCATCGGATTTGGAAGCAATCAGCATCGCCCAATCCCAAATCTCAGCTATTTACGCGCCCCGAGAAGAGACTACCGGATCGAGGCGGACGCAGATCGAGGAGGAGGGGGTAGGAGACGTACTTGGTGACGGACTCCTTGTGGACCTGGAGGACGTGGATGGCCATGCCGCCGGCGGTGGAGAGCTTCTTGTGGCAGACGTGGCACTTGAAGTGCTTGGCCTTCTGGTGCTGCACGAGGATCTTCTCGTCGTCGAACTCGCGGTCGCAGTAGTAGCAGAACACCTTCTCCACACGTTTCTTCTTCTTCCCCATCACCCCTCCTCCAACTGCTCCGGCGGGCCGGGCCGAGCCGAGTCAAGACCTAGGGTTAGGGTTTAGGCGAGGGCGCGGGCGCGGGCGCGGTGGGGAAGAAGGCGACTCGCGAGGAGGCTCTTCTCGTGGGTGCGGTTTTGGGAGGAAGGGGTCGGTGCAGAGAGAGATTTGGAGGGGGCTTTTGCAAATATATCGTGGTCGGATTGGGAGCCTGACGTGTGGGGTACGATTTGCTTTTTTGTCCCCACCCCCTCCAGGTTTTGGCCTTTTCGAATCTTCCCGTGCTCACGTCGTAGCGGGTAAGCGATTTGGGCCTGATGGTGCATTGGGCTTCTTGGGCTCTTACATCGATAATTTGCCTTCTTCCGGCTTCGGAGAGCATGCCTTCTCCAGTTTATGACTTATAATTTCTCTTAAAATAATAAATAAGATAATTTTTTATAGCTATTTTGAAGTAACTTATCGGGATAGCAAGGATCAACAAGGCGGCGTTCGCGGCGCTTCAGCGCGCCTAGCGCTAGCGAAGGATCCGCGGGGCCTAGGGGTAGGCGGAACCCTAGGCGGGCGCGTCGCCTCCGCGAGAAAGGCGGCGATTCGCGCGCGTCATGCGCGCGGCAGCCGAGGCAACGCGGAGGCGGACAAGCGCGCGCGGAAGAAGTGGCGGCGCGGAAAAGAAATCGCGGCGCGGAAGGATAAGAGGAGCGCAGAACACGGCGGGTTAGGGAGAGTCGCGGCCGTCGCCGCCCCGAAGCTCTCTGCCGCCGTCACCGTGACGCGTGCGCGCTTCTCCGCCGCCGGCTCGCCGCCGCGCCGGACGCGGCGCTTCGCGCTCCGCCGCGCCGCCGTGACTTCTTTTCCGAAGCCGCCTCGCCGCCGCCGCCGTGTGCCGGCTGCTGCCGCGCCCGGCCGTGGCGCTGCGCTCCGCCGCCGCCGCCGCTTCTCCTGCCGCCGCCGCCGACGCCGTGCGCTTCTCCCCGCCGCCTCGCTTCCTCCACCGCCCCAGGTAAGTTCCTCCTCCCCGCTCTGCTCCTCTCTCATCTCGCACCCGCCTCGCCCTCTCTCTGCTCCTCTCTCCTCTCGCCACCGCCTCGCCTCCCCTGCTCCAGTCTCCTCTCGATCCACTGCCTCTGTATCTGCCTCTGTAGTTTCTTTAGGCCAATGTAGATCTTGTATTGATGCACATTGTTGCATGTGCGGTGTATCGATCTTCTTGATTACATAAATCCCAACCAAGAGAACAAAGGAAGAGATTCTGAATCAGGCAAAAGGAGGTACTCAAGCATAAAGGTTGGTTGCCAATATACTAATTATGCCCTTGTTAATGACATAGGTTTAAATTGAACCAAGCGGGTTCACAGCTGCAAGATGGCTATCATAGCAATGATGTTTATGAATAAGTAACCTCGTGGTCAATGTACTAATTAGTTGTAATGTATATCCGGAAACTTGAGTAAACGAGAAACACCAAACCTCATGATATCCTTAGTTCAAGAACAATTTGCAATTGTTCACAATGAAATCATTTATTGTTATCATTCTTGACATCTTTCAAAATACTAATTTTCTGTTTAGGCATCGTTTTAAATGCTAAAATAGATATTAAATGATATAAAATAGATTCTGGTAACTCTTATCATGATAACTGCCCAATGAAAATTCATGGTTAACATACCTCTATCCCAATTGCAGCATCACTGTGTATATATATTTTCCATTCTGTCTATTCATGGTTCAGATAATTTTGATGAAGCATCATTGTGTATATATATTTTCCATTCTATCATTTTAGATAATGTTTATGCTGGTTAACATACCTCTATCCATGCCGTTTTAGGATGTCGACAACGGAGCATGAACCCGCTGAAATTGAGGGAGCGAATCTCCTGAAAAGGAATTCAGATGATGTGGGATGGGAATATGGGGTTCTGGTGGATGCAAAGAACAAGGACAAGGTGAAGTGCAAATTCTGTGATCATCAGAGCCAAGGAGGGATTCATCGGTTGAAGGAACATGTGGCCAATGTTGGAAAAAATGTGAAGAAATGCAAGAGGAGCACACAGGAGGCCAAAGACAAGTGTAAGAAATCACTAGAAGAGGCAAAAGGAAGAGGAGGAGAAGGCGTCCGTGAGCTAGAGCTTAGAGAAGAAGTGAATGTTTCTCGGGTTGGAGGAGAGGAAGATGAAGTAACTTGTGTTGGAAGTTCAGAGCCTTACAAATTAGGGCCCATTGATAAGTGGACACGTGCTATTGATCCTAAAGCAACAAAAGCTGAATCTTTGAAGCAACAAAAGTGAACAAGGAACTTTGGAAAGAAAGAACACATGAGGTGCATAAATATATTGCAAGATGGGTCTATACACATGGTATTTTACTATTCTGTAATCTATATTTCAGAATTCACTAGATTTCATAACACATTTCAGAATTCACTATATTTGAATTTATATTTCATTCATTTTGTATCATTTGCAGCCATACCTTTCAATGCTTGTGACAATGATGAGTTCAAGCAAATGTGTGAAGCAATTGGACGATTTGGTCTTGGACTTGAACCTCCATCTCAGCGTGATCTGCGAGAGAGTATCTTGGATGAAGAATATGCAAGAACCAAGAGTTTGCTGCAAGAACGTGATCTTGAGAAGGTGAAGAATGGGTGCTCTGTTATGACCGATGCTTGGTCGATAGGAAGAGGAGAAGCATAATGAACTCAGCACTAATTGCGCTGATGGATCAAGTTTTATCACTCAAAAGAGATGTCGATGTGTCACACACAAGTGAAGTTATCTTTGAACTAGTGGACAAAGCAATTGAAGACATTGGTCGATGATGTGGTGCAAGTAGTGACGGACAATGCTTCTAACAACATGGGAGCAAAGAAGCTCTTGCTTGAGAAGAGACCACACATCTTTTGGACCTCTTGTGCAACTCACACAATCAACTTGATGCTTCAAGGAATAGGCAACATGTCACGGTTCAAGAAGGTAATTGAGCAAGCAAAGGCATTCACCATATTTGTCTATGGGCACACAAGAACATTGGAGTGCTTGAGATACTTCACAGAGGGAAAGAGATAATAAGGCCAGAGTGACTAGGTTTGCTTCAGCCTTTCTCACTTTGAACAGCATACTAGAGAAGAAGGACCAGCTAAGAAAGATGGTGGTTCATAGTAGGTGGGACACATTGAAGGATGTGAAATCAAAGAAAGGAAAAGATGCAACAGCAATAATGATGAATCCAACCTTTTGGAAGGATGTGAAGCTGTGTTTGAGTGTTTTTGAGCCATTGGTCAAAGTTCTACGTTTAGTTGATGGGGATGTGAAGCCATCAATGGGTTTCCTATTTGGAGAACTACTGAAGGCAAAGAGAGAGATCAAAGAGGCCTATGGCAATGTTGAGTCCCGTTACAAGGATGTCCTTGCTATTATTGATAAGAAGATGAAAGGGCGGCTTGATTCTCCATTGCATTTGACAGCATATTTGTTGAATCCATACTATAGTTATGGTAACCCATCAATCTTTGATGATGCCACAATAACAGAAGGATTTATCTCTTGTGTGGAGACCTTTTATCATCATGATGAGGATAAGCAAGATCAGTCACAACATGAACTAAAGAAATTCCGAATAGAGAAGGACCATTTAACAAGAAGCTTGCAAAGACTTGTCAAAACTTTGATTACAACCAGGTAACTCATTCTCCATTCATTGCATCCATTGTAACTAATGTTACATAGATGTTTCAGTTTTACATTGTACTGTTAACTGAAAATTATTTGTACATTTATTTCAGCATCTTGGTGGAAATTGTATGGAACTGAAACACCAACTTTACAAAAGATGGCTACAAGGATCCTATCTTTGACATCAAGCTCTTCCATTGTGAAAGAAATTGGAGCACATTTGAAATGGTTAGTACCTATTTGATGTCAATTGTCAAGATTTCAACATGTTCAAGACTACAATTATAGAAATGAAAATCCTCTCATGTTTAATTTATAGGTGCACACTAAGAAGAGAAATAGGCTTACTACATCCCGCCTCAACAAATTGGTCTTTATTCAATTCAACTCCAAGATGATAAATAAGAAAGAAAAGATCAAGGCAAAGAAAATCACTGATGTCCTCATGTCTAGTGATACTTCTGAAGCTCAAGGTTTTCTGCATGAGGAGATGATTATGCAACAGATTGTCTTTAGAGATGAGGAAGATGAGGAGATGTCAGTGCAGGGGATACCTTGGTCATTATTGGAGATGCAATGGGAGCGGAAGAACAACTTGAGCTGCGTAGAAGTGCAAGAGTGAGACAACTTTATGAAGGAGAAGAATTTGACTCAAGAAGAAGAGTTTGATGAAGATGAGGATGATCATATGGAACTCTAATGAAGAGGATATGGTAGTGGGCTTTATCATGTCATGTTTTATCTTTAAATTGTATCTTTTATGAACTTAGAACTCCTGCATCCTGCTGTGTGCTCGTGTTCGTGTTGTGACTTTGTGAGAACTGAGAATCATGTCTTTATCTTTATCTTGCTAGTTTGCTATCCATTTAATTTTCTTTGCTGCTATCCCTACATGTTTGTGATTTCAAATGGCTATCCTTTGTCTGCGATAATGTCGATGGATGGGAGAAGGTGAGATCATTCGATAAGTACCTAACTTGCTATTTCCTATTTTTGTATCACTTGTATTGTTGATATGGTCTGCTGTCCACTTGTATGCTGCTGATATGGTCTTCTGTCCATTTCTATTGCTGTAGGAACATCACATTTGTATCAAGTATCAACTATGAACTAAGTAGGAACATCACTTTTGTTTTGTATCAACTAAGGTATGTCTATTGGACCTTTTCTCTTTTTATATAATTCATTCAGCTACTATATTTATATAATTTATTCAGCTATACATGCTGAATGCAAATTTGGCAAAACGCCTAGAAAACGCCTAGAAAACGCCTAGGCGCGCCTAGGCTCGCCTAGGCTCTAGGCGGTGGGTCACCGCCTAGAAACCGCCTAGCGCCTTTTCTAACCTTGCGGGATAGTTTCTAAAAGTGGCTTATCTACTTTCGGTTCATTCACACAAATAATTGTATTAGGGCCAAAAACCATAAGTTACAACCCAAAAGAACATACCTTGAGTATTACTCCCTCCCTCCGGTTCAAATAAACGAGTCATTTTAAACATTGAGACAGTCTACAAAATATAATATTAATCACTAATTGCTATTATAATACTCTTATAAAATTTAAAATATATAATATTATGAAAATATTTTTAAGATTAATCTACACATATGATTTCTATGTATCTAATTTAAATATTTAAAAACATATCAATAATCAAAATTTTTAAAGTTTAAACGTATGTGTTATAAAATAATTTGTTTTTTTGAAGCGAAGGGAGTATCACACTGGGGCGGGCTGCATCTAGAAACATGACCGGACCTTGGGCTGCCACATTCCCATAGAGCATGTCGAACCGAATGATCAGGTCATTCAATTGCAACGCATGCATACGCGCGTTTAGTGAAGCAAGCACGCGGCGGTCAACTCCCACATCTCGATTTGGAGTACAAAGTTGCTCAAGTGGTAATTTTATATCTGATAGCTCGTACTATTTATGGACAGGCAACGATTGATGGATCGACAAATATATGTGACGAAATGCAGTAATCCAGCTAGGAAGGTAGCAACATTGCAAGTACAAGTACCCCGGCAGACACATATCGGCGATGATAATTCCGACAGCATCTGCGGCGGCTGCGCTGCTGGTGTTGCAGCTCTACTCGACCGCAGCTCAGCAGGCAGGAGGAGCAGGCCCGCCTCCGAGCCGCCCGACCAGCAGCGGCAACGTGAGCTTGCCGTACCTGTTCGGCGTCAGCGACGGGTGCTACCTCCCGGGCTTCAACCTCACCTGCGACCGGACGCCCCCGCGCGGCTGCTCCTCTGCGACGGCACCCTGGCCAACTCCACGGTGCGCGTCGTGAACAGCGCCGACGCCGTGAATATCACCTTCGACGGGGCCACCGACGGCAACGGCACGTGGGGCGGCCTCATCGGCGCCGGCAGCTGCGGCAGCCCGTACGTCGTCTCGGAGCGGCGCAACCAGTTCAAGTGGTTCAAGCGGTGCAACCGTACGCCCAAGCCCATCGGCCGCCCCTCCTACGGCGTGCGGTTCAAGTGGCTGGACCAAGAGTTGAGCGAGAAGCTGCCCATCGCGGGGCGCATAGCCGAGCGGGGGTGCTCAACAACTCTGCGAGGGACGCCTCGCGCCAGACGCCGGTTCTTCCGGTGGTGCTGGAGTGGGCGGTGGAGTCCGCGCCCGGTGCTGCTGCCGGGAGTGGCGCAATACGAAAACTCGACGTGTCCCAAGGACGCGGCCAGGAGCGCGAGCCGCAGCAGCCACAGCTCCTGCCGCAACATCAGCGGCAACTACCGCAGCGGCGACGTGTGCCACTGTGCCAGTGCCAGGACGGGTACCAGGGCAACCCTTACCTCACCGGCGGATGCCAAGGTACGCGCACGCGACGCACCACACCATGAACTGAGCTTAATTACGTCTTTGCTGTTGCTTCACCTGTGTGGCGCTGGCTGTTTGTTTCAGATATCGACGAGTGCGCGCTCTCGGAGAAGTGCTTCGGCGAGTGCACAAACACGCCCGGGGGATGCGAGTGCCGGTCGGTGTCCGCGCGGCGCTCGTGGGAACCCGCGCATCTAGAGATGGCTGCGTCAAATCTACTCTAGGTGAGCAGAGCAACACTGAGCTTACTTGCATGCCCTGAATATTGGTTGATTCATGCAGATTGCACAACAGTTAATAAATCTACTTGTCCATACTAGCCAGCCAGCATCAGTCTCTGTTTTGCACAATCTTTTCGTAAGATCGCGGTTTTCTGATAGAGACATAGTATCCATTCAATCATGCGTAGAAAATCATCATAAGCCAATATTCGAATATTTCTAGTACATTTCCTGACAAGGAAATTAAACCCCTCCTCTCATATTGGCCTAGGAGTTGGCAGTGGCGCTGTCCTTTTGTTCCTGGTGCTTATAGGTTACAGTTTCTCTCAAATAAAAAAAATAAGACGGTTTCTTCATTACCATTTTGAAGTGTATTATCGAGACTGCCTTTTTTAAGCAGTTTATTGGTTTATCTACATTTGATTTATTCATACAAACGCTCACGTTATGACAGAAAACCATAAACCATAGTCACAAACCATAAGCTGCAGTTAAAAATATATCCACTTTTATATACCTTTGAGGCATCTAAGCCCTTAAAGGTGGTGATCGGTTCGGCTGAAAAGCTCATAGCTTATGGCTGAAAACACTGTAGCTGACTGAAAAAAGCATTGTAGCTGACAGAGGCTTATTTAGCATAATTAAATTTAAAAAAATTTAAAAATATAAAAAATATGTTAGCCCATTACGTATAATACAAACAAATACGGGAAAAAAAAGAACCAGCAAAAAAGCTCAAGAAAAAACCAAAAGTTCAGAAAAGACGAAACTTATGAATAGTGAAAAATAAGCCAGAAGCCGAAGCCAAAGCCGAATTGATCAGGGCATTAGATTCGTCTAACTTGGGGGAAATTAGATGGTATAGCACAATTAATTAGTACAGGAAAACATGCATGGAGCTGGCCGAGGTCAATGAGGCGAAGGGCCGAAGACGTAGCTAGTGGCCGGCACGGTGCAAGCTGGGCCTGCGGATTTGCGTGTTGTAGCTGGAACCAGAACACATGACCCATGACTGGGCCGCTATACGCGCTGGGGTCTAGAGGTAAACTTGTGGTGCTCGTCAGTAGATTTGGAAGTGTATGATCGACGTTTACACCAATGAAACATCTTCGTCGTCTTTGCAATTGCATAGGTTTGCTCGTCGGTTCGGAACCTAGCTATTGTCGTACGGCCGTAGCTAGCTAGATACAGAGAGAAATATATATAGTCAAGTTACTCGGACCCGTCCGGGGTTTTGATCAATATATATATATATATATATATATATATATATATATATATATATATATATATATATAGCTTGCAAGCCGTTTGCACCAATATACATCATCAGTCTAGCATTCATGCATAAGTTTGTGATCATACAAGTGGTGCTTCTCGCCACGTCGGCTGCGGCGGCAGCTGAGACGACGACTGCCCGGATTGGGCTGCCCGGCTGCCAGACCAGCTGCGGCGGCGTGAGCGTGCCGTATCCGTTCGGCATCGGCGACGGTTGCTACTACTCGGCGGGGTCGTTCAACCTCACCTGCGACCGCACGCACAGCCCGCCGAAGCTGCTGCTCGGCACCTTCCAAGTCACCGACATCTCCCTCGCCAACGCCACGGTGCGCATCCTCGCTGACATGATAAACTTCGCCCGCGAAGGCCACGGCACGTGGGGCCGCGGGCTCGGCGACAGCAGCGGTACCTTCACCATGTCGCACGAGCACAACCGGATGGTCGTCCTGGGGTGCAACGTCGAGGCGGCGCTGTCCCGGAACAGCAGTGCAGATGTTTTCGTATGCACCACCTTCTGCGACAGCGTAGTGACCGTACTGCCTCACCTGATGTGGCCTCTAGACGGATTGTACTACAGGTGCGTTGGCTTCGGCTGCTGCCAGAAGCCCATCATCAAGGGCCGTCCTCTCTACGACGTGCGGTTGAGGTGGCTGGACGGTCGCGAGCACACCTCCTCGGTAAAGGTGTTCATCGCCGAGAAAGCGTGGTTAATTAGAGCATGCTCGTCTTCGATATCTATCACTGCGCGGTGATGATATTCATCGATCTCATTTGGCCCCGTGGCAATGGATGGAGACGTCGGCGCCCGCAGTGCTGCAGTGGGCTATCCAGCACCCTACGCGGACAGGTACAATACCGTTGGAATTATGGAGCTGTCCGTGGGAAGCGGCCACCGCCTTGTGCCGCAGCAGCCACAGCTACTGGAACCGCGAGACCAGAGACAGGTACGTGTGCGTGTGCCGAGATGGGTACCAGGGCAACCCATACCTCACCGACGGATGCCAAGGTTAGTACGTACCCGTTACCTCCCTCCTTTTTTTTTACTTTCTGTTTTAGACATCCATTATAGTCTCTAACACTTTGACCATCCTTATTTATGCTAACAAAATTAATTAAAAATATAATAAACCAAAAAGTGCTTTTTTTTTAATCACAAATCTAATACTATCATTTCCACAAGACTGAGCCAAAAGAATTTATACATGTTAGCAGCCAAAGTTCTAAAGATTGACTTCATATATTCTAAAGGAACATCTTACCAAAGAATCGGATGGAGTACTGCTCAAGGGCATGTTTGTGACCCCTGCAAATCTGATTGCATGGCATGCATCATGGCTAGCTACAAGCGAAATTTATTCATTTATTTATCTTACTAATGTGCTGATGCCTTAATGAAATTCATTGGACTGTGCAGAGAATTATGCTATGAAAAAAGTTACTCTGATTAGTTGAGAAATATAGAGGTGGGCAATTGAAGGAAATGGCGGTTGGAGAGATAACAGATCACCACCAACTCATGCTTTTATAATTTAATTTTAATTTGCTTCTCATGTCTGCATGTATCAGATATCAACGAGTGTGAGCTTCCAGATAAGTGCTATGGCAGTTGCTCAAATATCCTTGGAGGGTATTTATGCCAATGTCCACACGGAACCCAGGGTGACCCGCACAAAAGGAATGGCTGTGCGAAATCCTCCACAGGTATCTACGAATTGCGACATGTGGCCCTGCCAATTCATGTTATATTCTTGCTCAATGCTTTACATATAAATTTTGCTGAAACACGCATCTGGACGCATTTCGTCTTCTTTTCCCATCGTTCTCTCATAATTCTTGGGTGCGTTAATTGATAGTTAACAAAGAACAACAATAAACCCAAAATTAAAATGGTGCAAGGACAACGATGTCTTCCATAGTAGTATTTACCCAAAGAGTCCATAAAAACATATATAGTACACAGGAAAATGAGCACAAACACGCTCTTAACATTATTTGTGCACACTGACATCATAACATAATAATGAGCAATTGAGCATTGGAATGTAGCACTAATTTTCTTTGATAAACTTGTTTCGGATCGGAGTCTTATAGTTTTGAGTCAATCTGATCGCTAGCTATTCCTCTGTAATTGTAACTCACAGCCAGGCAGCCGCATATGTACCTTCATGTGTACCCTTCATATATATACGAAAGTTTAATTTACAATGTGTTCATATATGGTTCTAAAAATGGTGTTTTTTTGTATGTATCTGTTCTCAGGTCTGAGCATTGCCCTAGGAGTTGGTAGTGGTGCAGGGCTTATATTTTTGGTGCTTGGTGTTACATTTCTAAACCGTAAAATCAAGGCACGAAGGAAGAAAAGGCTTAGAGAAAGATTCTTCACGCAAAACCGTGGACAGTTGCTTCTACAAATGGTATCTCAGAGGGCAGATATTGCTGAAAGAATGATTTTCAGTTCGGAAGAGCTAGAGAAGGCCACAAACAATTTTGACAAAGCTCGTGAGCTTGGTGGCGGAGGGCATGGCACTGTCTACAAGGGAATTTTATCAAGCCTACATGTTGTTGCTATCAAGAAATCAAAGATCGTGATACAACGAGAAATCGATGAGTTCATAAATGAGGTTGCAATTCTCTCTCAGATCAATCATAGAAATATTGTTAAATTACTTGGATGTTGCCTTGAGACAGAGGTCCCATTACTGGTTTATGAGTTCATTTCCAATGGAACCCTTTATGGTCATCTTCATGTCAATAGTCCAAAATCACTATCATAGGTTGATAGGTTACGGATTGCAGTTGAAACCGCCAGAGCACTTGCTTATCTTCACTCGTTTGTTTCGACACCAATAATCCATAGAGATATCAAGTCTCCTAATATACTTCTCGATGATAATCTGACTGTGAAGTTGTCAGACTTTGGAGCTTCAAGATACATTCCAATTGATCAAACAGGAGTGGACACAATTGTGCAAGGAACATTTGGATACTTGGACCCTATGTACTATAGCACAGGACACCTTAGCGAGAAAAGTGATGTTTATAGCTTCGGTGTGATTCTTATAAAGTTACTTACTAGGAGGAAGCCTGTCTCCTATAGATCCCCTCAAGGTTATGGTCTTGCTAAACATTTTGTTAATCTACTCTCGGAAGGCAACTTAGTTCACATACTAGATCCACAAGTTGTCGAGGAGGGAGATGGAGAAGTGGAGGATATTGCTTTATTGGCGGCTATATGTGTAAAGCAGACAGGCGAGGACCGGCCTACGATGAGACAAGTGGAGATGACGTTGGAAAGCATTCAAGCCTCAAAGGAGCATGCTGTTTCGAGCGACGTGGCAGAAGATGATAGATTTGAGGCGACCTGCGCTTGGGTGAACCATATGCCTGTTGAAGGAGCTGACATGGAGAGAACTGAGGATGCAAGCTGCCAATGGCATGACGGTTTGGAGGAACCGCTCTTGTCCGCAAGCTACGCTCTCTCGTAGCTAGCTGCCTAGTTCAGTTTCGTCCAACAAGGCTCAAAGATTTCGTTGAAGCAAGAGATGTATGCATCTTTTCCCCCCGATTGAGATACTTGTATGCTTTAAAAATGTTGAGATGGTTCGCAACATACAGTTTTGCGTTCACTTCGTGTTCGGAAAATTAATATTGACTGTTGCTGCATGCGTGCTGCCTATTGAAGCACGACGGTATAATTAATTAATGAATGCTACTGGTTATCGGGAAATTACTGTGCAAGCAGCCGGTAACTAGTCTTGACTTTAGCATGACCAAAGACAATTGAACTGACAATCTGACCTCAATTGAATCGTCACGGCATAGACTACAACAATTGTGGGGCAGAAAAGAGGATCTTCTAAATAAGCATGGGAACTTGAATACTTAAATTTTGAGGGAAATAGAAGAACCCCCTGCTATTTAAAATTTAAGTAGGGTGGGAAAAAAACAAGTAGTCTAGATGTGATATTACAGAGAGGGGAAGGCCGAAGTACCGGTCAACAGCCCAGAGAGAAATAGAAAAGAAAAGCGAAAGAAACTGAAAAAACAACAGTGAAGACTTCATTAGACGGGGGAGGGGGCCCTATGTGCCAGAGACCTGCGCTGTGAGCTCATCCGTCAGAGTAGTAGAGATGCTTGGTGGTACTCGTAGTCGATCTGCTACTATAGCTAGGTTCCTTGTTTGCAGAGGTGACCGAGCATCGACTTGCCAATCTTGGGCCACCCAGGGCATCCTCCTTCGGTTGGCATTGCAATCGGGGGGTGCGCCGTGACCTGTCATCATAACGACTCCTGCGAGGTGAGTTTCATGATCGACTAGATGCAATCATACCTCGTCGATTCTTGGAGTGACGTCGGCGAGATTGCTCAAGTCAGGCCATCACATTGCGGAGCCTTTGCACAATGTCTTTAGTAAAGTGGTTGTAGCCCAGAGCCCGAGCAAGCTCTTGAGTCGGATTCTCAAGTAAGTCATTGATCCGTTGAAACTCTTATGCCTCCTCGAACTGGTACTGGACACACCCTGGCAAAGTACTCTGTGCCACAATTTGCCTCTATCGAGCAGTCTCGGTATCCTCGACCCCTGATGCAAACTGAGGCTGCTTCAGATGAGAGCGAGTATTTTTAGGATTTCTCCCACGCTCATCGGAGTATTGATTGGGCTCATCACTGGAAGTCTCCTCACCATCCTCATGAGAGAAGGGAGAGTGTAATCATCGAGGAGCATCCTTAGGCCTTCCTCCGAGAGGGTGATGAGAATCTGAGGGTAGGGCAAAACCTCCTATCTAGAATATCTGCTTCTGAGGGAGGTCCCCTCGTCTGAAGAATCATCGAGCGAGATTACCTCACGGCATAGAGTAAACCCCTCTAGGTAGGGGAAGTCTGGATTATAACTATCCCTTGCCGGGTCTGTTCCCTACTACGAATATGGATGAACACGGAGAGTGCCCACCCATTGCCTTCGCAGAGTTGACCGAAGAGTCACCACCAGTAGTTGACGATGTATTCCCTGATCAACAAAGTCCGGGGCTTACCAAAACTACACAAGGCAACGTCGTCGGACTTGAACACTTGGGGACGGGCCCATCATCGCATTGTGAGTTTTCATCATGTTTGGGTTGACCCTTGCCACTTGAGGGGGATGAGTCCTCCATTGGATGTACTGTTGTAGGGGACTTGAATCCCTCACCAGCCTTTCCTGCGGTGTCATCTCTGAGATCACCGAATGGATCTCCATGTAGAAGTTCATTGTCAGAAGTAAGCATGGTCTGCTCGTAGTCGTAGTAGGCCTCCATATCGATACTCGCGTAGTCGGCCAAGTCGAACCAGTTCTCCTCGTCCCATTCATCTGCCATGAGGACATTATCAAGAAAAAGGAAACCCTGACGACAAGGCAATTACTAGAATCTTCAAAGGAAGAATTCCCCATGGACAACGCCAACCGTCGATGTTCTAACATCAATCTTATGTAGAATTTGTTTGGATTCGGGGAAACTCTATAAGACCCGGTGTATGCACATGCAGAGTAAAGACACAAAAATTTTTATACAGGTTCAGGTCTTCTTCTGGGAGAATAATAACCATACGCCTGTGCTACTTTCACTCAAGGGAATTGTTTACAGGGAGTCATGCGAAAATAACTAGCACTATCTCTTTCATCTCCTGTTCTTGTGATCTTTCTTCCTCATTTCTCGATCCATCCTTCCTTCAACATTAACCTTTATATAGCTAGTGCTGGTTGTCTCATCTATTTAATGTGTTGGGGATGAAAGATTGCAAGCCAACCATCCATCCATCCCAATCACTTCAACCTTGTATTCTAAGGTTAGTGTTAGAAAAGTAAGTGTTGTGTTGTGTTCTTTTGTCCTCCAAGTGGAGTGAATGTAAAAGCTCCATCCTCAAGTAACAATAGATCAACTTTGTTCATCACTCATGATGTTTTCTTGTTTTGGTTGATTTGCTCTTGTTCTTGTTGGTTTTGATCTCTTCTCTCCCCTTTTTGATCTTGTTGCGTGCCCAGGACATGTAAGTAATACAGATGACTCATGGGGATCGTATCCCATCCATCTAGGCATCAAATCTTGCAAGATAACGAAGTTGCTTGATTTTAGCTAGATTTGTGCTCATTTGAGATTTCTTGAGTCCAGGGTTTTTGCTTTGAATATTCAAGAGAAATAGCTTGCTATGACATGTGGAAACTCATCTAGAGTTATCTTGATTCTTCTCTACTCACAAGCAAGTCATACCTCAAGATTCTGAGGTTTGCCTGATTTTAATGCAATCTTACTTATTTTTTGGGAAAGTTTGAAATTTTGATTAAGATCCATATGATCTTTGGATAGAATATGCTCCTAATACTGTAAGTAAGGTATATGCAAAGTTTTATCTCTTTTGATTGAGTATTTGTAATTCTGATCTTTATAACTTTGTAGCTATTTAGTGAAGAATTTATAAATATTTAGAAAATTTTCTAAGACACTATTTATGCCATCTCTCTATTGCCATTACCGGTCCTTCGGAGATGTGCGTTGATTTGTTGTTGTACTATATATTAGCAGTGCATGTAAACTTAATTAGTATCAAGAGTTCAATTCAAGTCAGACTGTGAGAACGTGGTGTGGATCGAGTTCAAAAAAGAAAAGCAAAAGGAAAGGACAGGAAAAAGAAAACAAGTGCGAGAACACGCATGTCGTTTACGTGTGTTGACTGATTAATTAATCGAAGCAGCCAGCGTGATCCATGTTTCCAAAAACAAGTCTAGTGCTGTTCGGCTAGCTGTTGCGATCCAGCCGAACAGTTATTTAGATTAATCCAGCCCAACAGTTGTTTGGTTTGGCAGCTTAGTGTGTTTCCAAAAACAAGTACTAGTGCTGTTCGGCTGTTGCGATCCGGCCAGTTCTACCAGCCGAGCTACTCCATTGACTCGTAGTTCAAAGATTCCCACGCGGCTGTTGTAATAGAATAGAGAGTTACAATCTGAATATTTTCTCTGTTTTTCTTGTGATTCCTCGTATTTTGCAGGAAAAATGTCACATCTACTTTTGCGTGAACAAACAGATGAGGATCAAAACATGTGGTTAGATGAATTCTTTTGTCGCAGGTTCCTGTATTGAGACAGTGGTTGACGCTATCGGTTCATCAGATTACACAGATTCAAAGTTATCTTTGATCTTACGTGTGAAGATCGGGTATTCCCGTATTATATGTACTATAGAAAATCAGCTTTAGAAGCCAATATGAACAGGTCCAGTCCTACTTTCCGGGAGGCCAGCTAGCTAGTACTCCCTCTGTCCAAGTTTATAAAACATATTTTTTTCTCTTGTTATATAAACCAAGGAGAGAGTGAAAATGGCTAACTATAAAACACCATATATTCAATGCATGTATATAGAAAATAGTAACAATGTTGTATATTTATTAGGAGTATAAAAAACATTACACTAATTTTATATTCGAATATAAAATACGATCTATATTTATGGACAAAAAATATGTTACGTAAACTTGGACGGAGAGAGCTGACACCAGTACGCACCAAATAGCGGGTTGGTAGGAATATATATAGCACGGCGCGCGGCGTGAGGTAGGATATATGCATGATGATGATGATGATGCAAATCTCGGTAGCGATATCAGCCGCAGTAGTAGCAGCACTGCTGGTGCTTGCAATGGCGCAGCGCTCAGCTGCAGCTTATGCACCAGCTGCTGAGACCACCTGCGTCAGATCAACCTGCGGGAACATAACCGTGCCGTACCCGTTCGGCATCGGCCCGGCCGGCTGCTCCCTCCCGGGCTTCAACCTCACCTGCGACGACCTCGCACAGTACCCCAGCAAGCTCCTCCTTGGCAATGGCAGCCTCCAGGTGGCTGACATCTTCCTCCGCAAGGCCACTGCGCGCGCCATCACCACTGGCGCAATAGGCATCCGCCCCGACGACGGCCGCGGCACCTGGGACATGGGCCTCGGCGATGACTGGCCCTACGTCGTGTCGGGCGACGGCTCTAACGAGCTCGTAGTCTCTGGGTGCAACGTCACCGCGACGCTTTTCGGGGACGAGCTACTACAATCGAAGGAGAAGGCTACGACGGCGGCGGTTCCCGTGGTCCTCAGGTGGGCAGTGGTGCCCCACGAGATGAACCTGCAGCAACCACAGCACACGGCCCCGCCAGCTGAAAACGTGAGCTCCTGGCGGCACGCATGCCGGCAGGACGCTGCCCGCCGCATCTGCAAGAGCGCACACAGCTCATGCAGCGACACGGGCAGAGGCTACACGTGCCTGTGCGACCGTGGTTACGACGGCAATCCTTACATCCCCAACGGATGCCAAGGTTCGACTTATCGATTAGTTGTTCTTTGTTTACTACTTTGGAATTGATTGATTTGATTTGATGCATGGCGCAGCTAATTTACCTCAACACACAACAAGCTTATATATATCGACCAGTTGTTCTTTACTTACAACTTTGGAATTGATTGTTTGATGCATGCATGCAGCTAATATAAACTTACATTTGCCTCTCTATATGTATGCATGGCTATATAGTATATACACATCTTAATTTGGGCTCAATTTCATCTTATATATGTTCCGGAAGACGTTGGCTGCTTCGGCAAGTGCACAATTTTGCCGGGAACGCACGAGTGTCGGTGTCCGCCAGGAACACGAGGCGACCCAGACCCCACCCCAAGGCATGCCCATTGGTACAAAGTTGGTGAGCATCACTGAAACTCAAATACCTTCACCACCATGCATCGATCCCCTGATTCACATGCATGCGTGCGTGTCTCGCTAGATTTTTAAGAGCAAGTACAACAATGATCTTAGGGCGTCTCTAATAGCTGGCTATTTAGAGCAAGTTTAATAGTATAGATAGTTGCTACCTCCAATACATTTCCATGTCATCAAAAGATAATGATGCAGCTAGCTCATACAATAAGTTGGCTATAAGTTGTCTCTACAAGAGCTCTCAATCATTTAATACATACATGGGTATTGATAATTTAATACATGCATGAGTATAGCAGTTAGTTTTATTGGTACATGCATGGATAACGCCTCTTTTCCTGTGCTATAGCCTGACTCTTGCATGGGAGCCGGCTTGGCTCTCTCTCTCCTTTTCTCTCCCCTCCACATAGGACTATGCTGACATGGATTCCCTTGTAGCTAGCACAGTCAGCCTTATTAAACTTGCTCTTAGTTAGCTAGATCTAATGTGGTAAGGAAAAAGTAGGAGAGAGAGTAGTCACTAGCGACGAGCAAATAGCTGATCTATTTCACGTAGTCCAAGAACATGAGAGAGGAGCATGTGGGTCTAACAGTATAAAATAGTCTTTGCTTTTGTCTCTCACCTCCACGTCAGCTGACTATATAGCTATTACTAGCTATTACCATTGCGGATGCCCTAGCCAAGCTAGTCAGCATTTTTGCTGATGTGGAGGAGAGAAGAGAGGAGAGCTTGGCTCTCATGCAAGCAACAAGCTGCACACGGGAGCCTATGCAGTGGTGGGTCCAGATAATAAATGTATGTGAGGAGGAGTAGGAAAGAGAATGTGAAACATGGTACCACATAATAATAAAAAAATCTTTTGTAGACAAATAGAAGACATATTATTGTATAACGTGGCTCTTATAACTTGACTTATAGCCAAACACTTGACTCTATTATTGGACTTGCTCTAATACACAATCACACATACATACATATAGCCAAGGTCTCATCAGGCCTCCGACTCAGCCCACACTTTTTCGATGAATCCTGCACCCATGATGTGTGTGTGTACACGCGCGCGTGCGCGTGTGTATATATGTATGTATATTCTTAGAGATTTTTTTTTGCAAATGACCAGCTATAGTTTTCTTTTTTTGTAATTACATGGTAGACGTATATGCATATATGCCACCACATAAGGTATACACGCAAGTGTGCCCTATTATCATATACTTAGAAATACAGAAGATGGAGATAAATCCATAATCTTACAAAGTTTTTATTGGAGTGCATTCGCGTATGCATAAATGTGGACATCAAGATATAAACCTTACATGGTAGTGGAGTCAACTCCACCACCGTACCCAACCATCTATGCTTTTCAACCTCGTTTCAAAAAATTATGTTGTTTTTAAAACCACATATTACAACTTGTAAGTTAGCACTATGCCTTTTTGTAATAACCTTGCCAAATTTGATAATATGTCATTTTGTTAGAAGTACCAGCTCTATCATAGAATTTCACCATACCACCTAAGCTTGATAAATATTGACAGCGGTATATGTATAGTCTCAGGTATGCTCATTCCTCTATGTATTGGAGGCGGTAGCGGCATCGGTGCTATATTTTTGGCTATTTTCTCGACATACATGTTTCGCAATCTTGAACATCAAAGGACAACGATGCTCAAACAAAAGTTCTTCAAGCAAAACCGTGGCCAATTGTTGCAGCAATTGCTATCCCAAAGGACCGATATTGCGGAAAGGATGATTATTCCCTTGGAAGAGCTAGAGAGGGCCACAAATAATTTTGATAAAGCTCGTGAGCTCGGTGGTGGAGGCCATGGCACAGTCTACAAAGGGATTTTATCAGACCAACATGTCGTAGCTATCAAGAAGTCAAAAATAGTGATCCAAAGAGAAATTGACGAGTTCATAAATGAGGTTGCTATCCTCTCTCAGATAAACCATAGGAATGTTGTGAAGCTTTTTGGATGTTGCCTTGAGACAGAAGTCCCATTATTGGTCTACGAGTTTATTTCCAATGGGACTCTTCATGATCATCTACACAAGGAAGCACCAAAATCACTTCCTTGGAAACTTAGGCTGAGAATTGCAACTGAAATAGCAAAGGCACTTGCTTATCTTCACTCGGCCACTGCAATTCCTATAATACATAGAGATATCAAGTCTTCAAACGTACTTCTTGATGATACTATGACATCGAAGGTGTCAGACTTTGGAGCTTCAAGGTACAAACCTGTAGATCAAACCGGGATAACAACAGCAGTACAAGGGACTATAGGATACTTGGATCCTGCGTACTATTACACAGGGCGGCTCACAGAAAAAAGTGATGTTTACAGCTTTGGGGTCATCCTTGCAGAATTGCTTACTAGAAAGAAGCCATTTTCACGTAGGTCCTCAGTAGGCGATGGACTTGTTGTAGATTTTGTCACTCTACTTGCAGAAGGTAGATTGGTTGACATACTGGATCCGCAGATAATAGAGGAGGGAGGTGAAGAAGTAGAAGAGGTGGCTACATTAGCGACATCGTGCATAAAACTGAGAGGGGAGGACCGACCAACTATGAGACAAGTGGAGATGATACTTGAAGGCCTGCAAGCACCCAAGGAGCAACATGGAGGCACAGAAATTTGAGAAGTACGTTGAAACAAATTATCCGTCAGCTAAAGGAGGAGCAGATATGCAGGAAGCAAGCAGGCGATACAGCCTAGAAGAAGAATTCTTATTATCAGAGAGATACCCTCGGTAGATGTAAGTGAGTTGAGTTCTTATTGGCAGCTTTTTTTTCTCTCTACAATTTATGTGTACAATTTTCAAATCAAAATTTGAATTAAAAAATCGGTTGAAAATATCGGCTGAAATTTTTGAAAACAAATTTTAGCAAAAAAAATTCTTCTATATTTGACAAAATTCATGCAAAATAAATTTTTTTGAGCTAATTTAATATTTTACCAAGGTTCGATACGGCCGATAAAACCGATAATAAGCTGAAAATATCAGAACCAGGCTACATATCTGCTGCTGTTCTTAATTCGAGCTCTTGGATCAGATAAATCTAATTTACCGTCAGAAATTAAAGACTAATTTCCATATACTCATCAATGTACAAGGTGCGACCATAGCGGCATCCCCACCATGACCTTCCAAGAGGCTGCTGCACGGGCCGCCGCTGCTGCCCGACGAGTTGCTCCTCGACGAAATCCTCACACGCGTCCCGGTCGTCGCTGCCGTCTGCTTTCGAGTAGTCTGCCAGGCGTTAGCTAACCTCTGAGCGCTTCGTCGACGCGCACCGCCACCGCCTTCTACACCTGCACGCTCTCGAACGGATCGGACGCGTCGGTCTGCAAGCTCTTCACCGTGGACAACTTGCGCGGCAAGCGGAATTCACGGCCAAATTGGCTCCCAAACGCCGTAGTTCCCGAACTAGCCGTCAGCGCCGCGAAATGCCGTATTTGGCCCCCTGATGCGCTCAGGCACCGTGCGACGTACGGTGACGCGCTTAGAAACCACGCAAGGTGGCCTGGCACGGTCGAGTGGCGCGCAGCTGAGCTGACACAGTCACCGACCACGCGAGTGGAAGGTGGTGCGCCAGGGCACCGCATGAGGTAACCCCCCGCCACGCGCACGCCCAACATTGCCTGGCCCCTCCTCGTGCGTGCGGGCGCCTGCCAGGCGTTGGCTCGTGCGAGCCGCCCCACCTGCAGCGTCCGGTGGCCGCCTCGCGCGGGGCACCTCGCGTGATACCCCGGCGCGTTAGCCCGCCTCGCACGGCCAGCGGCCATGTCATGATGTCAGCTCACCCACATGCCACTCGCTTGCGCTAGGCCACCTCGCGCAGTTCCCGAGCGCGCCACCGCATGTCACGCGGTGTTCGAGCATGTTATGAGGCTATATACGATATTTTACTGTGTCGGGAGCTAGTTCAGGAATTACAACGGGGAAGGGGTGCGGGGGAGGCAATTTGGCCGTGAGTTTCGGCAAGTGCCCGCTTATCTTGTCCATCAAGCAAGCTGTGCCACGGCCTCTACTAGGGGTGGAAACAAGCCGAGCCGAGCCGAGCCGGCTCGAGCCAAGCTTGCCCAAGCTCGCTAGGCGGCTCAGCTCGGCTCGGCTCGTTTTGAGCACGAGCTAAGAGTGTGGCTCGGCTTGGCTTGAAGAAAAGCTCGAGCCGGCTCGCGAGCCTTTATGAGCCAGGAGCAGGCCGGTCGTTGAATGCTGTCCTCTCCATCTGCACGATTGGACGCGAGGGAGAGCTGCTGCAGGCCCGGGAGGCTGAAGAGCGCGGCGGGGAGAGCGCCCTTGAAGGAGTTAGAGGCCAGGAAGAGCTCCTGGAGCAAGACGGCGCAGCGCGGTGGGTTGGCGGACGAGCCCGCCGAGGGAGGTCGGGATGGCCCCGCGAGGCCGCGCGTGGGGAGGTGCAGCCGCGCTGTGCCGTGATGCGGCCGACGGCGTCACAACCTACGCCGTCCCAGGAGCAGCAGGAGTTGCCGCCTCGCCGGACCACGCGGCGCGGAGGACAGGGCGGTGAGATTCCCGGTGAAGGCCAAGAGACAGGGGTGGTGACTGGTGAGATTCTCGGCGAAGGCCAAGAGATTGAGTGGGGATTCATGAATCATGAGTGGGGATTGGGAATGGGGACTGGGGGGCAGCAGGCAGGAGTGGGGAAGGAGGCCACCGCGGTGGTGATCTGGAAGACGAGGACGCGTGTGGCGTCGGGGCCCCTCACCTTCCTGGGTGCCCGCAGTGCCCCAGACTCCAGATCCACGAAGCTCATCGCCGATCCCCCCTTCCCCTTCAATCATGCTCCCGCGCTGGGAGCCGCAGCAATGGTGGTGGAGGCGGTCGGGCGGAGCCACCAGCCTCGCAGGAGTAGATGGGGTACCACGAGGTGGCACGAACAGGCGGTGCGGGCTGGATCCACGCCCAGAATTTGGGAGTCGTTCTTGGCATCAACTGGGGACTGGGGAAACACGGACGGGAGATGCGATGTAACAAACGAGTCAAATAGCTCGCGAGCGGCTCGAGCTCAGCTCATTTTTTCACGAGCTATAAAAGGAGGCTCGGCTCGACTCGAAATTTAACGAGCTCGTAACAAGCTCAAACCAAACCATAAGCCTCAAGCTATTTTTCCACCCCTAATCTCTACCTCCTCTTCCAGCAAGGCTCGTCGTCGGAGTACTACATCTGCAATGTTGGAATTTCTTTGATCCTATTGCTCTCGGATCACGACTGCGCTCAATGTCTCCTGATTATTCTCTGGGGGATGCGCCCATGGGACCCGTTGTCCCAGCCCTTGACGTGATGCTGACGCGACCCCACCTGGCTTTGATGCGATGGACAGCAGACAGCACAAACTAGCACATGCCTCCTGTGGCCTTCACGCGATGCACATCTTTCTGCTGGAGAGAGAAACCACCGAGACAAGTAGACAACCAAAGTCGCCGGAGAGAGAACACGATATGCTTTTGTTTTTTATTTCTTCTCTCTTAACTAAAACTGATTACACGAGTGCTCTTTTATTTAGAACAAATAACTAAACATATTTGACTATGACTATAAATCCAAAAGGGATTATAAACTAACTCTAGTATCCATAACAAATACTTTCTAAATATGAAGCACAAACTCTCCAAAATAACATAACCTGCCTAAACAAGCTTAATTCTATCAATCACCCCCTTAATCTTGTTTCTTCACCTTGATCACATCAATCTTCTCTTGCTTCTGCACCTGCGGTGAAGCTCGATTTAACGCTTCCTGCTCAGTCGCTCTCTATGATGTTTCCACGCTTGGTGCTCTTGTTGACTTGATCCTCTCTCTCCAGTAGTGCAGCTCGGCGATCCTGAGCTCCGTTGTACACTCCTCCACCTGGCGACCAATTCTGACATGCAGTGGCGATGTGACAACCTCTTCTTGCTCTTGATGCTCTACCTGCCTCTCTGCTCGCTTCGTCGTCTTCTTCTTTTGTTATCAAAACCCTTGATATGTGACTTATGACAATTGCCTTGTCCAATCTTGTCTGCACATCCACCTTTGCCGCCTTGCCAACGCCCGCGTCCATGCCTACGACTACTTGACGAGCCACGGTCATCCTCCCTCGACATTCCTCGTGAACGTGCTTGCCACCACTTCTTGCATCTCCCTTTAACAGCAATGCATGCTCGTTACGGGACTGAAACCCCTTCAGTACCTCCTTGTGCGTCTTGAGGGAGCTGGAGATCTTCTTTGACTCTAGATCAGAGGAGTATATAAGCGTCGTGATGACAGGTACGGACTTTTCTGATAGCACTTGCAGGTATTTCTCTACTGGCACAGATTTTTCCATCTTGTAGTTAAGAGAGATAATTTGATTATACAGTGATGTCAGCTTGACAGTGAACTCGTACACCGACTGAGTTTCTCTCATCTGGAGATTCTCGAACTCATTCCGTAAATTCTGAAGTCTTCACGTGGTTAACTCCCCTGTGTACCTTTCGAAGCGTCTCTTAGGCTTCACGTGTCGTCTCCTTTCTGATGAGCTGATGCATCATCGAATCTGACACTGTCTGATAGATCATAGCAAGCGCTATCTGATCTATCTTATCATCTTCTACCTCCTCCCTTCGGATGAGACACCTTAGACGCACATATTCATCTTTATCTTTATTACCTACATCAGATAATTATCAATAGTTAGAAAAAAAAGTATTAAAAGGAGGTTAACCTATCTCGAATCTTCGTCTTCTCGTCCATGTTATTCAGAACCACCAAAATGAAGGGGAAGCCGTTTCGCTTGTCCTGTCTTGTCCGTTGCAATGCAACGCATTGCTAAATACTAATGCGGGAAGCCGAAACGGCTCGTGACCCACGAATGCGGCCCAGCACAGCGCAGCCCATCCTGGCGCGGCCCAGCTTGTGCACTACTACTTGCCGTTGGCTTCCCTACCTCCTCTCCTCTCCATTGCGCCGCGCGTGACGTCCACCCCGGCGCGGCGGAGGCGACGAGGAGGGCGGCCGCCGGCACCACGGAAGGTGTCGCTTGCGATCGGAGCGGCGGCGGGGCAGGGTCACCGGCGCCGCACTAAGCAGCCCCTTCCCCATCTTCCCTTCCCTTCCCTGCCCCGTGGGGTTAGTACGCGCTGCGCTTGCTGCTGCCGTTATTCTTTGAGGAATATGTGTATGTTCTTTGCTGCTTGCTGTTGTTAATCTGGCGAGATAGTGTTAATTTGGACTGGAACACTGTAACTTGGCCGTAAAAAATTGGACGGTTTTTGGGTCATAAATTAGTTGGGTTTGTTTTTAACATTTCCCCTTTCGTCCCCCGCCGCTGCCCCGAGAATGAGAAGGTAATTGTTTTTTTGATTCCTTCTGTTGGCTTCGCATCCATTTCTGCAGAAAGAACAATTCTGTTACTTTGATGGTTTACAGTATCTGGTGCTGGTATTGGTCTACTTTGCAATACTTACCATCCTGGTATAAAAGTAGTCAGATTATGTTTTCATGGTACTGGGTTTATCTGTTTACATAAAGCAACATGTGGTTTTTGGGCTTCCATTTGACCTGTTTATGGAGTTTGGTGACCCTCCCTTTGGTTTAGCCAATATTTTTTTACCATTAATTAAGTATTCTGGGGCTTCCTCTTTTCACTTTGAAAGCTATGCAATGTTGATTAACATTCACTAGTGGACCAGTCTATCTTCATGGCAAAAGGGATGATGGTCGGAATCAGACTCTGATTTTGTGGATGGTGATCCTTACAATGCTACTGCTTATGCCATATCAGTTCTGAATTTGCTAACATGTTTGACGAAAGCGGATCAACAACTGGAGAGCATGGACACTGTATGGAGTATGGTGGACAGAGAAGATTCAACAACCTGCTGCATGTCTTGTATTGAACTTGCCACCCTGTTGCTTCTACTGCTAATTTGCAGCTTTGCAGATCAGTATGAACTATGGACAGATTGCACGGAGATGCGCGGTTGCCTACTCTTGTTCCTGATGGATCTTTGTGTTGGCTGAAGGCGCGGAATGCACATGGCAGACCAAAGAAAGTACTGAAAGGAGAACTGCATCTTCAATCATTTGGCCATTCATTATACGGCCGTTGTATCGAGTCGTATCAGTGAGGAAAGCTATGAATCGGGTGCCTGGGAAAGAATCCACAGAACATAGGAGTACTATCTTTATGAGATGATTGGTAAAGCTGGTACGAAGAAAAACAAAGTCTTCATCGTTTTATCATCAGCAGCATGTTAGGATCTATGGCGAATTCGTAATGGCATGACTTTTAGTAACAATTTCTGTAAATCGGCTTCAAGTGTTGTTTACAGAACCCTTTCTTTTCGACAACAGTGGAGTCGTCTGGCACACTTGGAAGACAGGGAACAACTGGAGGACGTTTTCTCAAGAATCCTGGTGAAACTGAGGTGGTTACGAACTGATGAAGCTGGGATAGGATGAGAGTAGCTTGCTCAGTGGTGTGTTAAAACCAGTGTTACCGGGACTCTTGTGTCCAAAATTTTTTTGGCGCGTCGACTCACGTCCGACATAACGGGATATGTCTCTGACAGTGGGATGTGGGCTTGGCGCGGTGGTTGGCCGGGCGGCCGCGGTGGCCAGGCGATACCAAGGCGGCTTTGGAGTAGAGGCTTGGGCGGAGCATGGCATGAAGAGGGTGGTGCGGGGTGGGAGGCGGCGGGGTTGAGGTGGGAGACCGGAGACGGCGCGAGGTGGGAACGGCAAAGTCAGGGTGGGAGGCAGTGGGGTCTAGGTGGGAGTGGCACGGGGTGAGAGCCAGGCGGTGGGGTCGGGGTGGGACACCGAAGATGGTGCGGGGTGAGAGCGGCAAAGTCGGGGTGGGAGGCAACGGGGTTGAGGTGGGAGCTACGCGGTGGAGTCGGGTGGGAAAGGGTTAGGGTTGGGTGGGTTATGTAGTGGGGGGGGGGGGTGATTTTTGTGACTTAGTCCTCGGAGTTTCTGAGAATTACGAAGAGATCCCTTCTTCAATAGGTTTTTTCCTATTTAGACCTCTCTAAATATATATATTAGGCGAATCCTGGAATCTTAATTTTTAAAGTTTGCCGAATCGGACACCCAAATTCGAGTCGGACTTTGACACCGTGTCCGAGTGCCGGTAACACTAGTTAAAACCGAAAGTGCTACTGTCTGTTGTTATCTGTGACTGAAACCTTAGAGCTGTTTAGTATGAGATACATTGTTTCAGACTATGTTGTTGGAGTCGTATGCGGTGGGCTTTTGCTAGAAGATAATGCGAATTCGGTCAAGCTTTCTTTAGCATTTATGCCGTACTTACGTTATTTTGCTTTCCTTTTCTCTTTGGTCTCGTAATGTTCTGAAGTTGAGTTGTTTCAAGGCAGCAAGGGAAGTTCAGAGCCAAGTACTAGGTCAATCGTAGTCTTCTGCCATTTGTTTGCTTTCTGTAATTCCTCATTGTAAAGCTGGTATCCCCAGCATGTAGGGATGGGCATTTTTATACCAAAATCGAAATACCGAACTGAACCGAAAAATCTAAAAATTGCAGTTTATTCGGTGTATAGTATTTGGTGCGGTTTATATTTTTCATGCTATTCGGTTTTAGGTTTTTGGCGCGGTTTTTTAAGTCACAAAAACTGAATTAACCGAAGTACCGAAATATTATTTTTCCCTTATGTGAATTTGTAGTAAATAAAGGCTATTCTCATTTAATTTTATAGATATTTTTTAACATCTCAAAAGGAAGAACATTAGTAGCTTCTAGAGATATCATTCGCTTAAAAATAAATCCGGTACAATAACACTAGACTAAATAATGTTATTATACGTTAAAACGTTGTGCATATTTCGGTTAACCAAACTGAAATAATTTGGTTAATTAGGTTCGGTTTTCTATTTTAATTTAGTTAATTCGGTTATTAACTTTTAAAAATTAAAATATTTTTTACTGAATAAACCAAATGCCCACCCCTACATGCTGTACAAGCCTGGGACTTGTAGCGGGGCCAACAAAACTGCAGTCTCCAGGGTTGCTTGATGAAGTTAATCTTGCTCTAGGGGAGTAGTGTCTACCAGATTCTGCTGTAATTTTGCTGACGTGATGCATCATGCATGTAGTTGGCTGAAACCTGTAACTACACTGTACTCCATAGTTTTGTTTCTCTTCAATATACGAAGAGAAGAATTCATCTACCATTTATCGTGTTTTAAAAATTATACAGATCACTGTTAAGAAAAGCATAGAAGCACCTTTTATATATAAAATGTTAATGTTTTATTGTTTTGCATTTGTAAAAGAAAGAATGGTGAAGCCTCTAGCAACATGTTCAACTTGGAACTGTATAGTTCTCTGGATTGAACAACTCTGCCATGCATATGTATATGTTATCGTATCGTACACACAACGCCTGCCCATTATTCAGACTCGTACATCAAGAAGAAGTGCGTGAAGGCGAGGAATGCGCATGTCAGTCCAATGAAATACCGAGCAATTCTGGCTCTGGATTGAACAGCTTCACAATGACATATATACACAAACATATATCAGCTGGTATCATTCATTAGATCTATCAGCTGTAGCTAAAAAAAATAGGACATAAATCATCACTGTACAATTCCGTCGACATAGACACCCTCCTATAAGCTACAAACAGGCATTGGTTTCTCATGATCGGTTCAAGTCCGAACCATACCGAGTCTGCCACACATCTTGTCCACTTTGCATTTACATTCAGCTTACACATAGAACACCTGCCCAACATTCAGCAGGCTCTCATGGGGAACATTGAAGATGGCACTGTTCTCCCTGCAGATCTTCCTGAGGAAAGCATACAGGTAGTTGATTGCAATCTTCTTGACGATCCCCGAATCCCTGCGCGCTCTGATGATCGTGTTCCCGAGGATGTGCACCACTCCGGCGTCCCTGCACGCGTTCAAGAACGCAATCTCGTCCCCCACGGTCTGGAACGTCTGGCCTGACGACATGACACGGCTGCTCCCTGTATGATTCGGGGAATGCACAGGTATAATGGAGTCATGGGACGTGCAGCTGAGCTCCATGTTGGAACTGGTGCTGATGACATTGATCCTTGGATCGGCGTTGCTCGCCTGGTTGAGCTCCCGGGTGCTGTACTCGTCTGAGTCTGTGTACTCCTCCATCATACTCTCCAGCCGGACAAAGAGCAGCAGGCTACCAAAGAGCATCTTCTCGAAGTCGTCATCCTTCTTGTGGATGTCCTTGTAGCCGTACCGTGCCACGCAACGGAACATATGGAAGTTCTTGGGACCAAGTCGCTTCACGACGAACCTTTCATCTGCAGGCACAGTGTAGACCGGGAGGTACTTGACGCAGACAAAGACCAGAGTGGAGTGGATGGCCGGGAGGTTGGTGATGAAGTGCGAGAAGATGTGAGGAACACCACTTGCCAGCTCGGTGTACACCAGGCCTATTCCGGGGACCCTGACCAGACCAAGGCTTGGACCAAGGCCTAAGATCCATGCCATGGACACCTTGCTGTGCATCTCAAATTCGTAGCGCTTGAGTGTACCATAATGCCATACATACATGATGAGGAGGAAGGCCACGGCAAATACGAGCGGAACCCAGCCACCCTGGTTGATCTTCAGGACAACAGCAGACAAGTACGGGATCTCAACAGCCAATGACAGTACGGTGAAAAGGACGACCAAGGTCCAGTGGCTGCGCCACACCAGCAGCATTATAGGGATCATGAGAAATGTTGTCACAAGCATAACCATAATCACAGCAGTACCTGTTTGCACAACACATGTTAGCAACAGAGCAGACACACGCTTTGTTGTCGTGAATTTTGTATACCGAGAGAGATAAGGGAAGATTTTTACCATATGCATTTGCAATCTGGGACTGGTTTTTAAACCCAGCGGTGACAGCTATGCAGAAAACCATAAGAATCCAATTGATATCAGGGCTGTATATCTGGCCGAGATACTTCTTGGAAGTATGGATGATCTTCACTCTGGGGAAGCACCCTAGAGCAAGTGCTTGCTTGATAATCGAATATGTCGCAGATATGGTGGCCTGACTAGCAACTATTGCTGCAGCTGTTGCAACGACAAATGATGGCCAAAGTATACAACCTGCGCCAAATAATCATGTCGTTTTGTATTCTCATAGATATGGTAATTGAGGAGTTCATATGTCTGATTTTACCTGGAAGAGAATAATAGAAGGCGTGGTTGACAAGATCGTTGTGTGCAGCTATAAAGGCAGCTTGACCAGTATATTGCAAAAGAAGGCATGGAAAGACAACCACAGTGAAAGCAATCTGCGTATCGAAATGATAAACGATGTTGTCAGCAAGCGATCAAATAAGTTGATTTCTGTACTCACGCGAAAATCTGTTAAAAATGTTGATCTGCCTCTACAAAATTCTGTTGAATCCACGCTTCCTATCAGAACATGCATATCCAACAACAGTGACAACCAACAAATGGTACCTGAATAGCTTGCACAGGAAAATAGGAAAGGTCAGCAAACAGTGCTTCTGTCCCTGCAGCATGAACCAAAAAGTCAGTTTTGGTTATTGCTAATTTATAAAGGATAAGCTACACTATGAAACCAGGTAAGGGGTTCAGACCTGTTATGCTGAGCATAATTCCTCCTAAAGAAGCCCAGCTACTCTTGTCTCGCTTGAAGTACCGATATACATAAACCGGATTGAATGCTTTGAGAACTGACCGATCATATGTGCAAATGTTTACAGCTCCCAGGATTCCAATGAGTATGAACCAAAGGAATACTATTGGTGCAAAAAGCCAGCTGACTTTGTCAGTACCATAGTGCTGCATGCTGAATAACCCAATCAATATAACCACGGAAACGATTACAACAACATCTGACATGAAAAAAAAGAATTAAGTTATCCACACATATATCTAACATTCTAACTCTTGGTATTATGATTATATGTCTAGTCTGTCTTATCATCATAGCAAATAATAACTAGTCCCATGTACAATACCCACCACTTCAAAGTTGATAGAATAAAAGGCAATGCTACAAATCACAGTTAGCACGTCAAGGATATCATTTGCATAGACAGAACAGCTTAGCAAATTACTCACAGTGGTTATCCACAGTTCTAGTCAAATTAACAGCAATGACAAATTTGACATCTTCCTCTGAAGTGCAATAGCAGCTAGATATGAAAGCACAAACAGTACATGCTGATAAAAGCAGAAAAATTTACTATCAACATTTCACATGTACCATTTCTCATTTTGGGTTCTTCCACCTTTATTCCACCAGTTGCCGAAAGAACTGCACATTGCAAGGCAACCGTTAACATAAATTCAGTTGGGCAAAGGGCGATGATAGAACAGTGACATAGCAAGCATAACAAAAGAGATATGCATTATAGTAAAAAGGGATGGAAGAGCACTGTAACAATACTTGGTTGTTGCGATCATATCAAAGTACTGTTTTAAGACTGGAATGGAGCAATGCAATAGGAATATAGGGTAAAAAAAGGACACAACCATGACTAAATTGTTCCATCTAAAAGCATGAAACAACATCTATATATTTTATTTGTGGTTTCTGGGACAAACATCAACTAATTACAAAAATTGGTACAGTATACATGGAAGGAAATTTTCTCTGCGCATTTATGTAGAGAATGCTTTTTATTAACTCAGTCATTTCAAACCAAGTTGATGCTTATTAAGCTACGGACATAAATTTTTCGAACAAACATGATGCTTACTGGTTCATATTAGATTAAAAACCTAAAAATTCTCCTAAAGTCCTAACCATATAAGTTTTAACTTTGGAGCAAATCTGATACTAAAGCGATGATAAAACATAGAGATACCTGATATGGCAGGAGTGAGGATTCCATCTCCAACAGCCATGCATGTACCAAAAAGTACTAGAATAAGAATGACATTCTTTCTGAATTGGTGGCCCTCTAACCATCTTTTGATCTTTGCAGCAAGAGACTTCTCATCATATGTGTGACGGCTGTATGTTGTTAGCTCTTCATCAGTTCTATGTTGATTGGGAATAATGTTTATCTTTGCATGCCGGCAAAGCAGTGAATAAAGAGCAAATGTTCCACCTGCAATTACAAAAAAACCTCTAACATGTTGGTATCCATAGTGGAAATTGGAAAAGGTACACCGAGAAACAGAAGGTGAATTAAGAATAGCAGTGAACTCCTTGGAATCACCATTTTCATCCACAATGGCAGTGCAAATGTGCAATGGTGTGTGTTGAACCAATATGCTGGCTTATTTTCATGTACTGAAGATGATATCATATTTTGGAGCACGAACTATGTGCCTACAAGAGCAACTTTACAGACAAAAGTGCAGCAACTTAGCAAATGGGCACAGACTCGTATTAGAAGATATGTCTCTCTCCCAAAGTGAGGCTTTCTTCAAAGTCTTTTCCTCTGACAGAACTACTTAAATATGAAGAAAAATAATTAATTCTTTTGAGAGGCGCTGATATTCTGTTTAAACTGGAAATTTCAGAGTGACAAAGCTAATCGCTTTGAACAAGTACCATTCATTCAGAGCTGAACAAATGACAGGCCTAACTAACTATACTGTAGCATGGAATGCATGAAAACAAACTGAAGCAGACGAGTGAATGAGTGCTTTGAGCAAAGTACACAAGGACAATTGCAAAACAGCGTTCTTCTGCTGTTCGTCTGACAAAGAACTTTGGCAGCAGTAACTGGAGCAACCCTCAGGTCTCAAGTGATAGGCTGGTAGCTAGATCTTTTCTTCTATATTTACGAAGAAATTGACTAGAATTTGCTTTGCACGGTTATACTTATACCCTATGTCCCTAACACATGCACTTTTCATTTTCAGGGAACCTTCAAATTGCTGTAGAACACACTATAGATTTTACTGCATCATCTCAACAAATAAGACACGTCACTTATATACAGGTTTATCTTTAATTAATGAAGCAAAACTTTCAAGGAAGCAAGAAATGTTCTTACCTTGGCCGTTATCATTTGCCCTCAGGACAATGAAAACATATTTGACAAGTGGAATGAGAGTAAGGGAGTAAATTATAAGCGAAAGTGCTCCAATAACTTGTTCTGTGTCTTCTATTTCATGAGGAAAGATGTTGTAGAAAACATATAAGGGCGATGTGCCTAAGTCTCCAAATACCACACCAAGGCTTTGGAAAGCTAGTCGTAGCAGCAAGATTGTTGGGTAGGTCTGCACATGCAAAAGGGAAAACAAAGTTATTTAACATACTTTGGTAACACATTTATCAAGCATTCAGGATCGGTACACCAAACCGTCTGCATCATAGACAGCATCTCGAAGCAACTGGACTGAAGTTTTATATTCAGAAGTATAAAAAAGGCTAATAAGGAAACTATTGCAAATTAAAAAAATGAGATCTCTTTGACATGTACAAGTACGACAATTACCAAATGACTGGCATTTTTGTAATGACCCACGTCTTTGATAAACCCTAAGTGGCAAGTTACAACGTTAAGCAGAATCAATTATGTAACTAATAATCTAAAATGCGAGGAAATTTAAACTTTTCTTCACAGTCATCCAAATTGAACTCGACGAGCGATAGACAATTACAATACGCTCAGAACTTCAACTGCGAGGACGAAAACAATTTGTAAAAAATTGTGCAAGTAAAAGCATTCAACACAATTAAAATATATATAATAGTCCGTAGTACAACAATGTAATTATTACAGTTCTTGTACAACAAATCAATTTACATTAATCAAGCTACAATTAAAATTGGGTTAAAATTACATAAAGATATTACAACTCTCTTCATATTAATAACAACAGTACAAAGTACTGTAAATTTACAATTCTCAATCCCAACCGAATGATTGTCTTACAAACTTAGATAATTGCAACACAACTGCAACTAATTAGAAATTTCAGAACTTCAGCTATACCGGTAACATCTCATACATGTATACATTTAATTAGAAGCTACAGAAATCAATTACATGTATCCCATTTCATATAACAATTATGAATTGCCGGACACCCAAACGAAACACAGTTTCAATTACAAAATGTACAAATATAAAAATACCGAAAAAGACCAAACAAAAGAAAAGAGTTAAAGGAAGAAATGGCTGTCAGAGCTCTAGAGGTTAATTTCAAGCAAGGCAGTCCGTTCACGGAGATATCTGACTGTCCGGAGGCCAGTCGGCACCTTTTACAACCAGAGGGTCATCACTCGGTATAAACAAACCTGCAGTATATTTAAGACATCAGAGCCACTGGCCAACTATTCCCAAATTACCAAAATAACCCTCATGCATCCACCCGGCAACAGGAGAGCCAGCAAGGCCATTCTGGGCGCCTCAGGCCGAGAGATAGCAAGGCAATCGAGAAGCACCGCCCCACAGGGCAACAAAACCAACCGAGTAGAAGAGAAAGGAGAAGACAGCCACGGCACTAGCACACTGTCTCCTCCTTCCATTTTCATTCCCAAACCTTCAAATTTCATAGCCACAGAGTGTCAGCCACCGCAAGACGTTAGGGCAAGCCGACCAAGAGCAAGTAGCCAGACCGCGAGCCACAAGATCGTCAACCCTAGTAGGAAGTCACCACAGTCGGCACACAAGTGACCAAGAAAGTGACCGCCACGAGCAATTTCCAATTCCTTCCCAAAGCAACCCGACAAAGGTAGCCCACCAATCATTCTTAATAGCAGCAAGTTCTTAAGATGAAATAATGTAGAACCGTAGCCAACCAGCAATCATCGGAATGACATAGCATCACATAGAACACCAACCGAAAGTAGGGGAATTGAGTAGAGGAAGCAAGAGTACTGAGGAGGTGAGACACCATGGTATAGGGAGGACACTGCGCGCCCGACGGCCATGGCATGCTCCCCTGTTGCATGGCATGACCTTGAGCCCAGCTGGATCCACCGAATGACCACCCTCAATTGGATCCAAAAATCAAAAATGGCAAATCAAAATCTAGTATAAAATCAAATAAACCGAGAAGGGGAAGGAGTAGAAGAGTTGAGTCAGAGGGGGAAGGAAGAGGAGTGGATCGGAGCTGACGGGCAATAATCCCAAACCTAGGATCGGCCTAGGGTTACTGGTAATGGTGCGAAGAGCTTGGGCGGCGAGGAGTTGAAGTCGGTGAGGGGCCAGAGGAGGAGTAGAGGGGAACTGGCAGCACAATCGGAGAGGGCAGCTAGGTGGGAGGCACCGACGGCAATGAAGCCGTGCAACAACTCGAGGGTGGCGTAGCCATGGCACAGCTGAGCCAAGGGGAGGAGGCACAGGGAGGAGTCGGCAGTAGAGGTGCCAGAGCCAAGGAGAGGCCGGAGGCGGCACGACGCCAAAGAGTTAGAGGCACAGTGCTAGGATCCAATCTGGATCAGGAGGGGAGGAAGCGACGAAGTGAGGAAAGGAGCCAGGAGAGAGAGGTGAGAATGAGAGCGCCGACTGTATAAGGAGAGAAAGGGGAAAAGGAAAAGGAAAGGAAAAGAAGAGAAAGAAAAGAAGAGAAAGAAAATAAAATAAACATAAAATAAAATAGGCAAAATAAAACGTTGTAGGCTAGATTTTGTGAAATTTAGGAATCCTCGCTAGAAAATGTGCATTATAGAAATTTCATCGTATAAGAGTTGTCACAAGTAAATAAATTAATTGGATGTCCTAGGAACTACGTAATTGAATGTTAGCTAGATAAAAATGATAGAAACTCTTTTAAGAGCTATTCGAGATCTTAGCATAAATTCTCCATGTCGACTTAGTATTCTAGAATCATTGCGCAATTAAATAACATTGGTCAGATCGTACCAATGAGTAGATAACAATTGAAATAAATAAGAAACCTTAGGAATCTGTTAAGACGCAAGGTGAAAATCTAGAAATCACACAAGGACGCTTTAGTATAATTCACTCAACTATTAGGCCATGTTATCTCTTTGACGTCATAGATTAAACCTTAGTACTCATACAAATTGCAGGCGAGGTACCGGGTCTTTAGAGGGAATTGGATCAGGGTAGCGTAGAGACTCAGAACTTTCTTTTAGATTCAAGCAAGCATTCCTTTGAACAAAGCTTCAAAGTATATTTCGTAAAACAAGTATTTTTGTATTAATCTAGTATCGCCCTACATGAAAGAAATAAAGAATCTTTAAATCGAGCAATGGCTATAAGAGATAAGAGAAAAGAGATGGATGGTAACTGATGGAGCAGTTGGCCACCTAAGTTAATTAAGAAGGTGGGCAGAGGTTGCCCTGACAGGTGATAAAGGGCTAGGTTTGGGACCTCTGTATAAGAATCGAATATACGAAATCACAAACTTCATCCGTGTGAACGGACCGTACTAAAATGTATCAACCAACATTTTATCTGAGGATAGACATAATTAGTAGCTCTATCGAGGTTATTATATTCTCCACATGGGTAATTAATATAACCAACTACAGGAACCCAGAGCCGGTCAAGAGACTGGGAGTGGGGGACATAGCTGCAGGAACCCATAACTGGGAGAGAGCCCAGAAGTAGGGGATGCGGGCTGCAAGAACCCAGAACTAGGAGAGAGAACCCAGAAGTGGGGGATGCGGAGCGCATATATTAGCGCAGGTGGAGTGTTGGGGAAGGGCTAGACTGCCCCAACCAACAACTATGTCGAGGTCGGTGGGCGCCGGGCGAGGGTGAGAAACCACCCCGGGCCGCCGGTTGAGAGTAGTTGGGTGGAGATGTAATATAATGAGATAGATGTAAAAGTTATGTACTCTGATCTGAGCACTGTATCTAAGGAAATACGAAGATCCATAAGCCACCAGGATTAGAGTGATAATAGGTAAAGTGGTACAAGGTTGTGCAATGCTATACAAATCATGAATTTATGTCTGTCTCCAGGAAAAGAGAATTACGGAAACTTATGGGGGGTTTTGCTGTTCATACAAATGTTTAGTAGTTTTCTAATTAATAATTTGGAATTCTTTCAAAACATAACAACCAAACCCTATTTTCTATAAGTCTTGGGAAAGAGAATGAGGAAGAAAAATAAAGTTAGAATGAGCAAGAGATTGAGGATAGGAATGGACATCCCTAAAAGTGTAGAAGATAAGCATTCGGTGCATTTTGCTAATAACGCTTGCTGAGCACTTTTGTACTTACCCTTGCTATTATCTTCCCTTGTTTAGGAGTATGTCAGTTTAGAGAATAGCTAGGATCAGGTGAAATCTACCTGGATGGAATCCTGTGGACTCAGAATACAACGAGTACAAGGCGGACACCCCGTGTGGAGGTTGGGTGAAGTAGGCAACAGTTAGGAAACGTCTTTGGTGAAACCGAGTACGATAGGATGTAGTTCTATTGTATTTGTTTTTGAATAGAAAGTAGTTAGAATATTTGCTTTTCTAAATTTTGTGATATTCGAGCCTTTGGGGTTTTCTAATAAACTTTAGCCCTGCGTGACGATATTTTTGTAATATCGTGTTTTATCTCTAATTATTGTTTTGCTACAACACTCTGATGGGTTTGTTATTCGTTAGTGCGATTTCTATTGGCTAAAACGAATAATAATCCGTTGACTAGCGTTTTTACCCCACGGTAAAAATGCGGGTCGTCACAATTTTCTTCATCTCTGTGATCAAAAGTATTTGCCTCTCCTAACAAAGCTCTAAAATATTTTTCAAACCAAAAATTGTTTTTAGAAACAAAAAGCTCTGAAATATGAACAACAAAGTGCCAAATTGTGATGACCTTTGTTGAACTCATGTTATTAACATAGCATATGGGTTCTGTTAGTAGCTTGTGAACTTTAAATGATGTTTCCTGACCTTTATGAAATGTTTAAAACCAAAACTTCAATTCTGTTCACTAAAATTTAGATATCCAAATGACAAAGACCTTTATGAGCAGTTAAATGATAGGTACCTTTTCTCTGTACATATTCCTCAATCTCCCGGCCTCTGCATCCATTGGCTGATCAAGATTCCTCTCCAGCTCCCACATCACCCCCTTACCGGAATGCTCATTTGTTGAGCTGGTCTCCATGAGTTCAGTCTAATCAGCAGCACTATCTTACAGCCTGCAGGCATCAAAAAAATCTTATTCTAATTGTTGTTTTCGCTCTTATAAAGAAAATATCTGCCAGTATCCAACACCATACATGCTGATCACTACCTGCATGGCAACTAACAAGATCATCTAACAGAAGTCCATTCCCAAGTTGAGCATAGAAAACCTTTGTTCCAAGAGGGCCACAATACAATCGGAATTAAAACTGGTGATGATACACCAAACCATCAAAGGCAAGAAGGAATTCTTTACTTTAGTGATTGCAGACATATAGGAAAGCCAGAAAGAAAGAACAAACTACAATCCAAATTTGAAAGAGGGTGCAAACAATAAACCCAAAACAATCGCAGCCACAATCCAAATTCACTAGGTTAAAATACTAAGGGATCTGAAATTTCCATATTTATCAAGGAAAAAACCTCTGAAATAAAGCACAATTGAAAGGCAGCCCAAGAACTTTTTTTTTGAAACGCAGGGCAAGGTCCCCGATTTTCATTAAGAAAACCAACATAAGTCCAAGAACATTTTTTAACGGTCCTATGATCAAATTTTACTTAATCATTAGAATTGAAAACCATAATTCAGGAAAACGAAATATCAATACAGGATTCTTCTCCCTGCATTAAATCTGACAACAGGATTCCAGTGACATATGGGAGAGTGAACCCGGAGCAAAGAGGCATCCATGACAATTTTCAGCATACAGATTGCAGGTTTACAAACTAGTAATCACGAATAGCAAAAACTTTGATGCCATTTTCGCGGCATCCACCAGCAATTGAGGAAAGAAGCCGTTGCTAACCTTGCAAACGATTCAAAGACACAAGGAATTGTCGGATTCCAAACTCACACACAGCACGCCAAGATCAAAACCTGTCCCGATTTGCTTGCTCAGAACAGCAATCCAAGACGCCGGCCGACGACCCCCAACCCTCCGAGACCATTGCCAAGACGGAATTTTGATCGCACTTCCCTGCTCACCGCGTAGATTGGCGGGACCGGGACGAGCACCCGCCCTCGGGGACCGTCAAGAACTCATCACCCACACCATACGTGGAGGCGCTGCCGCCTTGCGGGGAGGAGGAAGAGAGGCTGAGATGCGAGGAATTCGCGTGAGATCATCAATTCGGGGACGGGGATGTGTGCAGGGGAAAAAAGATTGGACTTTTCCAGAGAATTATTCGCGCTTTTTTTTGGGGGGGGGGGGGGGGGTATGATAGCACTTCGAGTGGTGTAAACGGAGAGGAGTGGAGAGAATTTGGAAATTTGTCGCTAATTCGTTTGTCCGCTCGACTCAATTATTGAGGAGCAGCAACGAATAGCTATTATTGTGCAGTCAATTATTCACCCAAATCTTCGAAGATTATTAGCCGTGTGTGTGATGTCCATGTCATAATAATGGCATTTTTTGTTGTCGTTGCGAGTGGCGTGTAGCTGCCCTAGCGCATTTTGAAGCTGCCTTGGTGTGTTTTTTACTATCTAAGGAATGATGTTAGCTGAAATGATGCTGCTGTACCCGAGCATAAGATTAGTAAGCCCGTGCATTTGCATCAGATAATTAGCTGGAGCAACTGTATTGTTCATTTGCCATGTAGGACAACACAAGTAGGATAGAATCAAGTCTCAACAATACTGGCAATCTCTTGCATGCAGCACGATTACTGAAGAAAGAGAGGAGAAAGATCTAAAAAGATATTACTCTAACAAAAGAAACCTGATCAGAAGTGGCTTTGGAGGCTCACTGTCACTGACAGGAACACAAACCTGACTCCACTTGGCATATGCAGGTCTACAGTTTTTTTTAGTGGATATGCAGGTCTACTAGACTACTAAGTACATTGACAAAGACTTATACCTTCTTTTTATTTTTTCAGCGGCTTTTAAATTTTTTTAACAATCCTATTTATAAGATTAATAAACTGTAACCGTAAGCTACAACTTAAAAGAAAACGCAGAAAACTAACGGGATGCACTGGATCGGCCCATCCCGTCCTGGGCCGCAATCTTGGTCCATCACGGCACGCGGTCCGTGCGGCCCAAATCGCGCGGAGGCAGCGGTACAGTACAGAAGGCGTTATCAAACGGCAAGCGGCGTGTACACAGTGTACGGTAGTAGCAGATTTTCGCTAACTACTACATATGTACGTACAATACGATTATTATCACCATTAAGGAGACCAGTTCATTCTTAAGGACAGGGCATGATGCCCAATTGATATGAGACTCGTATCCTACCCTATCCCTACCTGGTTTGTGAAACAAAACCAAAATTTGCAAAATCAAAATTGAGTTTGAGTTTGAGTTAAATTTGAGTTCCCCTTGCTTCCCAGCCCTAATCCGCACTAATCTTGAAGCAAAGCCACCCTTAATCCTTGTCACCACGGCCTGAACGGAGGAGAGTGCGCGGCTATTGTTCACCGTCCAAAATATCGCCGCCGCTGCCGACCTCTTCGCGCCTTCTCACGCCTGCGCACCCTTGCCAGCTTCCCCCCCACTTGTCATCCACCGTACAGCAACCTTAATTGCTTCTGCACCGTGTCAGGCCATCCCGGCCACGATTGCCACCGTCGCACCCCTGGTTTCGTATCCCGGCTCTCACAGCCCTTCTGGCCGACCTGACTTCGCCAGCGCCTTTTGACTGCTGCAACGCGACGCCCAAAGCGCTAGCTTCGCCCCCTCTGGTAGCCGCGCCAAGCTGTCCCGAACATCCCCGACCTCGCCACGCGCCGTCGCCGCTCTTAGTCGAAGCCAACATCCGAAAAAGCCAACATCCTCTAGAGCCAGCCCAAACACCCCGAAGCTCCCCTCATCCCTCCCACTGTCGGCAATTGCAAGAAATCCCAAAAGTAAGCCATAACCCAATGTCCTCTCTCCGGCCAACCATTTCCCAATTAAACTTGTATGTATCTTCCCCGAGCTCCTACAAACAATCTCCAACCATTGCCTTAGCTCCTCGGCCACCCTCCTTCCCCGACGCCGTGAACTACCCCATGGCCGAAACGCCTCACCGTGGCCAGCCTAACCCCATCTTCCTCGGCTCAAACCAACCATTCCATGAGCTTACCCGAGCCCCAGAGATGCCCAAACGCCAGCTCAATCATCACAAAAAGCTTCCATTCACCCACAAAATTCAAAATGGCCGCAAAGAGAAAAGGCTCGCGACCGACGATTGCCGCCTCCGCCGGACCTACCACCACCAAAAATGGAACCCCCACACTCCCACGAATCCATCCCTACCCTCAAAATCCATCGCAAGGTGCCCTAGCTCCGCCGATAGCCGCCGCTATTTCCTCTGTTTTGGCACGCGCGCGTTCGGCTGAATGGGGAAGATGAACAGTAACCGTTCAGTACTGTTCATCCTACCGAAGCGACTGAGCCGAACCAGCTAGCTTTAACGGGTTTGACCGACCAAGCCCAAGGAATAGTGCCAACCCGATAAGCACAGTAAACCCGACCCGTTACTGTTCACCCAAAAACCCAAATGCATATTTATACTTATTTGAACCGTTTTGAGCCCGCCAACCCATTTGATCGATAGCTGTGGTCGAAAACATTGTGATCGAAAACTGACAACGTGGTCGATAGCTGACAATGTGGTTGTGAATTTGACAACGTGGTCGAGAGCTGAAAACGTAGTCATAAACTCGACTACTAGACAGAAGTACAACGTGATCGGAAATCGTCTACCGAACGGACATCACCGTAGTCGAGAACCACCGAGACTGAAGATGGATGCAGTCAAAACTAACATGGTACTCGGATCGAATAAGAGTTTGTAAGATGGGTACGAACATACACGATATCAAAAACAAAAAAACTAAATCTCATAGAAAGAATCAAAATAACACGTTAAAATGACCACGACGAGAGAGAAAAGATTTAACAACCGACCACAAAAGTAAGCTTCACGGTCCAAATTCCACCAGCCTCAAATGTTCCTAAAAGAAACTTCGAAAAGGAAAATAAAAAACTCGACCACGATGGGACTCGAACCCACAATCTCCCGCTCCGGAGGCGAGCGCCTTATCCATTAGGCCACGCGGTCATATTGTTTCGGATGTGTACAATCTCTTATAAATATGTATATTCCATCATATTCTGCTCTACTAAGTTTCCCACTTAATGAAGTACCACGAAAGCTAACATCACGAGCAAAATCTCTCGATAACCGTTTAAAGTTCATGAGCTGAGCTGAGCTTTCACACAGTCTATTCCTTACGTGCAAAGTTGGTTGCTTGATCCCTAGGCTGTTGGCAAAACGGCAACGCATTCTGCCAGCCAGTTCATTCACAAAAATGTTGGCTCAAAAGCTTTCGTTAATATTATTGCTTTGGAAATTCAATTATTTACAGGACAGAGTTCAGCAAAAGCAATCAAATACAATAGCTCTTCACATGCTCCATCCAAAACCATCAGCTCAAACTCCAAGCAAACAGAAGCCAACAAAGTTTTTCCATCCTGAAGCAATTGCAATAACCAAAAATGCTTAGCAAAGTTACAGGATGCAAGTCAGTGATCCAGTACAACAAAAATCAAGATGCGTCTTGCAATAATACATCAGTTGCCAAAATGGAAAGAAGGCAAGTGTGCTATTCCTTCTTGATAGCAACCTTGCTTCCAGACTTCACTGACGACGAGACGAGCGGGGTGTACTTGTGGTGCCTGATCACCACGAGCATAACAAAGGTGTTTGCAGCCAGGAACACAAGACCTGCAACCCAAAGATGTACGAAGACGTTTCGGCCCTTGATTTCAAGCAGGTAAGCCCACATGAGCCAGTGCAGTTGAGAACCCATCACACCAATATACAGGCAAGACCCTTCCACTTCAGCTTCATGATGGTCCAAGGGAGGATGAGGGGCAACAGGCAAGAGAACCACACAAAGTACTGAGCTGTCACCACCTGCTCATCGACAAACTAACAATCAATATTTCAATGTAGCAGAGTTTCAAAAATGAGAAATGACTTGAGTCATCTTACCTTGTTAAAAGCAACAAATGCAACTGTTTGGAGAAACAGGCAAAATGGAAGATCCCTACATAATCTTAGAATAAGTGCCAATTGCACGATCAGCTGAGGTGCAAAAGAAGCAAGCTTCTGTATGCTTGAGAACCCTTGCTGATGAGCTGATGATGTAGATATATGTGATAGAAATATATCAAGAAATTATGCCTTGGATCAGTCCTAGTAAGATGGTATAGTAGTGCTTCGTTTAGAAAGTCCCACCCATAAAAATAGAAGAAAACACCGGTCCAAGCAAAGAACATAGGTCCTGAGAATAACCCAAACAGGATTGTATTTCTTGTTATGAGGCTTTGAAGAAAATTCCATAGAGCGGCAAAGAATGATGTTGGTATTTTCACACTTTCACTGGCTTTCTCGTTTTGTAAGTGTTGTTTGGAACTCCATTAAGAATAGGCCTACCTGCAGGACCAGCATAACTCTTGACAAGAACTATTGAAGGAATTGCATATATGATTGGGTATATTCTGAAGTGCACAAGGAACCCATACCAGAATGCTGCCTGCAATACTCTACCTACAATAGATAATCAAACTGTAAGGCAGCCATGCAAATAATCAACAAAAAATGATTATTTCTTGGTAAGAACCTTTGTTTCTACACTTGACAGTAATATCGGCAAATTGTCCATAATAAACACTGCATAGTAAATAATCTATAAATTCTTGAGGGAGGTTCCTAAACAAGCAAGTGGTACAACTAGCAAACCATTTGGCTCAAACATAAGTCGTTTCCACAAACTAGTTTATGAAGCTGAATGTGTGTGTAAACACATTAACTCAAATACTTGAAAAATGTATATAAAGACCCCCTAATGACAACATTGTGATATAATAAACACTATACCAGAATTTCTGGAGCAAACCAACACAGTTGCAAAATATGCACTAATCCATCAGAGCACAATTTGACACATTCCAAGTAATTCTACCACCTTCTATCCACAGTAAGTTTAGAAAGGTAACAATTATTGAACAAACAACAAAAGAGATTCCGAACTTACACCCTTCAGCAAACATATGAGAATCCAGAGTATGGCAGCACAGACAATAGGTTCGCAGTTTCCTCTTGTGCCAATGGTAAATGCGAAGGGATTGAAACGCCAGACTAGCACAGGCCAGATCCACATTTGCTCAGGGATTTAACGTGGAAAACCCTTTCGGGAAAACCACAAAACACACGAATGCAGAATTCACTATATGAAGAGATGTTTATAATGAGACACTTGCTCTTCCTAGAGACTACATGGATATATTTGTAGTGATTACAAAGGGACTTTTGGTAGAAGTAGAACTTCGTGTTGGAAACGGAAACAAACCGAATAGAATTCGGATCACACTTTAAATGGCATATTGGAGAGCAGGACAAGGAAGAGCCCCATCAAGGGAGGTGGTGGTGGAGTAGGCCCTCCCGGAGTGTTGTTGTACAAGGCAGCAAAGACGGCAGTGCACTGACGCTCAGAGCAACAACCAACCGACCAGAACTAGCTGATGAAAGCTGGACCAAAACCGTAGGGACCGGAGCTCGAATGAGTGTTAATGGAGAGGGAAGGCCCCCCTGATCTCATCTGTCGTGAAGGGCGTGGAGAGAGGGCGTGGAGAGACCCGTATCATCCACCTCAATGGTTTTAATCTGATTCTTGCACATCCTCCCAGAGGTGGAAGCGCCGCACGGAGTTGGCGCCAGAACTCAACTTTCTCCTTGATCATGAGAGGGAGCGCGTCTACAACCCAAGCTCAAGCTCGCAGAAGGGCCTCCCGGGCTGAGAGCAGCTGGTGCTCCTCGAGCACCCTGAGCACCACCTTGCAGTCAAAACTTGGGATGTTTTAACAGCAGGTAAGGCAACTCTCTTCTGTTTCGCCATTTACTTAACAAGTTTAAAACTTGAGAAATCAAGAAAGATCTCCCCTAAATATTACAGTTGAATATCACACATATAAAAACACAAGGCATCTCAAGTTCACCACTATCTACACACAAAAGGCATTCCACACACTAATCTCGGTAGCTACCATTTAGTTTAACCGATTCCAGCTCTGTCATCAACAGCCCCATCCTCAGATTGCAATTTATCAGAGTTTTCATCACCAGAGTGAGGGCGATGAAGAATTTAACTCATGATGCAACGTGTGAACGGGGGTTACCTGCGGCGGAGAAGAGGAGCTTGCCCCAGGCCGGGTGGAGGAGCGAGTTGGGGAGGAGGATGACGGCAAGGAGCGGGGAGTAGCGGTAGGTAGCGCTGGCGAATGGGGACCCACCGGCAGCGACAGAGGCGGCTGCGTTGGGATAGGCAACGAGGTGTAGCGCACCTCGAGGTGGGCGTCCTGCCACTCCCCGAACACCACCATGGCGAGCCGGAGCGTCACGGCAGAGGAGGCCATCGGGGAGCAGTCGCCGGGCAGATCGCCGCCGTGGTTGGGAGAGGCGAGAGACCGTGAGATTTCGCGTTGCGGGGCAGTCTGGTAATTTTCGTACCGTCAACGGGGACACTGAGATGTACGTGATCCCTTGGATCAGAAACAGACGGCCACGATCTCTCTGGACAGGGCAGATCGGGAGCCCCACATGTCAGGTTACACTTCCGTCGTGTCGTGTCACCATTGAGGAGGAGGATTCCTTCCATCCTGCTTCCGCTTCGCTTTCCTCCTCCACCCACCGCGCGGCGCCGCCGAGCGCGACCATGGCATCGCCGTCCATTCCCACCGCTCTCCGCCACCCGCACCTCGCCGCCGGCCGCCGCCGCCTCCTCCACTCCGCCGGCGACCCCTGCCCGCGGTCCACCCTTCCATTCAGGTAAAATCATGGCCCGAATCTCTTTTTCTTGCTGTCTCGTCTAGTTCTGGGAAGCCTCTCCTGTTATCTTGCGGTTGATGTACTCTAGATAATTGAACTGCGTTGGTAGATCACCAATCAAATTGTTGATTTGCTCATGCACGCTCGAATAGATTCCTTGCTGCATCGACTACTGAACGGACGAACACATAAGGCCGCTTTTCCCTTTATTCCTACTGGACTTAAACAATATGAACCAGGAGACGATATGCCTCTTTGTTTTTCTTGCTTAGTCAATCCTTGACTGATCTTTGCCTGGCTAAATTGAGTGACTAAGTTAATTAATGAATTGCTAACCATGGTTATAGGTTGGATTACTAATATAAAAGGGTAAAAAGCTACCGATGTTAATTGTATCGAACTACACTACTGTCATAAGTCGCTTCCTGTGCCATGTTTATGTTGATGGATTGCTATCTGCAATCATGCTTTTGGTGGAATTGATTTTACTGAATGAACCGTGGTAGTAATATTTTTCCTATGTTCTTGCTTAGGCAGGCTAGGTGGACTGTCAATGAGAAAGGGACATATAGGTGCTGGCACTGTATCAGCCACGAGGAGTCCTGGTTTGGGCAATGCAGAGAATCTGCGTGAGGTGTGATCTTGCAAAGATGTTGGGATCGCGATGTGGCTTAGTTGAATTGCCGTGCCACAGAGTTTGCATTGACGAATTGTGATTTGTTTTGATCATTCTGTAGAGTTCGAGCTTATCTAGGAGCTGGGAGTTAAATGGGCAGATTGGTGATGACCATGATGTTCTTATAGAATGTAGGGATGTGCATAAGTCCTTTGGAGACAAGCATGTATTGAAAGGCGTCAGCTTCAAAGTGAGTTCTCCTGCAATCCTTTCCATTTTCTACTTACAAGTTGTTTGTTGTACATGTCGGGCATTATTTGGAATCAATTATTAGGACTAGGGTGCTTAGATGGCTTATTTAAATGAATCTTCTTATTTAGTGCTGAATCCAAAGTTATATGTGCTTTATAACTGATCAAAGAAAATTAAAAGTACATACAGAATTGTGAGTCATGTTGTATTGATGTTACCTTTCTGTAGTTCCCACAAACTAGTCACTAGTTCGCTTACCTTGATCATACTCTCCACAAAGCAGTCACTATGGCATCTTACCTACTAATTTGGTTTTAATTATTGACCTTTCTGGGTTTCATTAACTTATACTCTGCGTTTTCAATTATGATCCAAATTGATACTGTGTTATTATTTAGATTAGACACGGTGAAGCTGTTGGAATAATTGGCCCTTCAGGAACTGGCAAATCAACTATTTTGAAGGTTATGGCTGGGCTTCTGGCCCCAGACAAGGTTATCCTATTTTCTTGTTTGTCTCTATTACAACAATAGGTTTTTAGGAGATACCCATTTGATGTGATACTGGCTGTCATTGCCTCATTGGTTATAATTATTTTTTTGATTTTGCAATAATGAGCAGGGTGATGTTATCATTTGCGGAAGAAAAAGAAATGGCTTAGTTAGTGATGAGGATATCTCAGGTCTTCGGATTGGCTTGGTATACTTGCTAATTACTTCCATGCATTTGTGGAAAGGAATGGCATGATTATTTTCTCATCCAGCTGTTCTTGAAAATTTAGAAACGGAATTGCTTATGCAGGTGTTTCAAAGTGCGGCATTGTTTGATTCTCTCACTGTCCGTGAAAATGTTGGATTCCTTTTGTAAGGATAATAGCCTTTCCAGGAAGTCTATTGAGAGTACTCAATTTGCCAAACTATTCTGATCTCTGTTTCCTCTGTCCTCTGCTTTTAGATATGAAAACTCCAACTTACCCGAGGAGCGAATAGGTAAACTAGTGACAGAAACTTTGGGTGCAGTGGGCCTAAAAGTAAGTCAAGATTTTGTCATCTTTAACCTTTTATCCAAGTGATAGGCATTGCTTTCATAAACAGCCTGACATGGAATGTTAATGTATGTGTATATGATATCTCTATTTTTTCTGTATATTTGGGGGAAAACATACATGTTATTATTTGTATGCCATGATAATAGCATTGTATCACAAGAGCTTTTATCCCTCCTGGACCATGAAAAACTAGGTATCAAAGTATCCTAGGTTCTTAGTAATTGAATAATAGAAAGCAAATATTGTTTAAGTGTTCTAGATTTTTGTTATTAGCTTTGACAAGACCAAAAGATGTCTACATTTTCTCCTAGTACTTGATTGTAATAGAGAAATCATTATTATCTGTGCAGGGTGTCGAAGATCGAATGCCATCTGAATTGTCCGGTGGCATGAAAAAGCGTGTAGCTCTAGCTCGTTCAATAATATTTGATGATACAAAAGAAACAATAGAGCCGGAGGTACGCCCTGATTGATTGTAGGCCAATATCATCATTTATCTTATTATAACTGAATTACCGGAAGCATTTATGAAATGAAAGGAGATCAAACAACTTAGCTTGCTGTTTCTCTTATCTTCTCGAGCTTATAGTCAATCTTTTTTCATCTGCCAGGTTCTTTTGTACGATGAACCTACAGCTGGACTTGACCCTATTGCTTCCACTGTTGTTGAAGACCTTATACGCTCCGTGCATGTGACAGGGAAAGATGCTCTCGGTAAGCCCGGAAAGATAGCATCATATGTGGTTGTCACTCATCAGCATAGCACAATAAAAAGAGCTGTTGATAGGTAATAACGAGCATTGTATTCTTTTTTTCCTAACTTTCTATTGCCTTAGGCTGAGGCTCTTGCATTCTCTTTTCAGGTTGCTGTTTCTCCACGAGGGAAAGGTAGTTTGGGAAGGAATGACGGACGAATTCACAACATCATCAACTCCTATTGTACGACAGGTAGTGCAGTGTGTCTTAGCTGTTCCTCTTTTTGCAAGAAGCTACTGTTCGATTTTACATCTGTAGCTTTCGTCTTACTCCGTGGTCATTTGGTATCTGTAGTTTGCATCTGGTAGCTTGGATGGACCGATAAAATACTTCTGAGGATTTATCCGAGCGTTCTGTCAACTATTGGATACCTTTACACCAACCTCCACATTATGTCGTCTTAATGGAGGTATCAACAACGACAAGAAGACATGTCAGAGACTCTCAGGTGCCCTTGGGCAGGTGATCTGGAGATATATAGAGGGCAAAGCAAAATACCTTGTCATTATTTGGCAACTAATAGTTGTGTTGACACAAGAACGTAAGTCTGAATTTGTTGGACCTTAAATAGAATAAATGATAGCAATATGAGCTTGTTGAACATTTCGTTGGCGACTGCCGTTGGTGTGAATGTAGTGCACACTTACAGAGACTAGCAGCACGTTGGACGTGTTATAGATGACATTATTCTTCTCTTTTGACGAAGGCTGAATGCTATGCATGGGTCTTTTCTAAGATCAAGGTCTGAAGCGTGTGTTAGCAGTACCCTCATTCCTTAAGTACTCCCTCCATTATCTGTTGTCTGTCATTTTCTTAAAATCTACTAAGGGACTAGCCGTAAATTAACGCGGTATGCCGGTATCAGAATCGAGCTGCCCAAGCCGTAGGTGTTATGTAGTCCTGTTCTTTTCAGCTTCTAAAAGCTGTTTTTTGATTTTTCTATAGCAATTAGCTTTTAAACGGAGTATTTTTTTCAAAATAGAGTCTACTAATTAATTGTAGTACATACTATATTGACTTCATTTATATCTGCAGAAACTACATATAAGTTTCTGTTACTCTGCCGTAGGTGTTATGTAGTCTTGTTCTTTTCAGCTTCTAAAAGCTGTTTTTTGACTTTTCTACAGCAATTAGCTTTTAAACGGAGTATTTTTTCAAAATAGAGTCTACTAATTAATTGTAGTACATACTATATTGACTTCATTTATATCTGCAGAAACTACATATAAGTTTCTGTTCCTCTGTAATCTCTTGCACGAACAATTTAAAAGTCACAAGTCGTAGCTAAAAACCATAAATCGCAATAAAAAAAAGAACTGACCCGTAGTATATAATTCTGTACGTACTAGTACGTGGGAGCAATTAAATATCTCAGTTGGAAAGAAATTACGGTAGTTGTTTAAATTTGTAAACACCATCTGAAGGTCAAAATGATAAACCGATCGATCATGGATATAACACACAAATATATATATACGTGGATCGGGTCTACCCGTGCGTAGTTGAAAATGACACGCATGGCATGATGCATGCGCAGCCACTAGATTCAGAAGCTAGCTATACTAGTAAACACTAAACACATGCGAAAATTAAATTAACACGCCAAATTGCCAAGCGCATGAGCTCTGTACAAATGCATCGTCTGCTGTACGTACGTGTATATATACATGATTATTAGACATATATAAGTATATAACCTGCAGAGGTTTTATTACTTAATTTTTCAAGCATACACACACATATATGCACACAAGCATTGTCTTTTTATTCAAGCCCGACCGATGCAGCATGCATGCACATATACTACGTGCACACTCCCTTATTTACGCACTACGTGCTTACAATTGATACGTGACCATCAACTGGAGAAGCACGCGCTGCTACGTATATAGGTCGTAACACTCTACGTACGTGTACGTGGAGCTAGCTCGGCTAGCTTCGCCAAGCTAGTAGGCGGCGGCGGCGACAGCTGCGGCGGCGCTTTTGCAGCAGGGGCACTTTTTGGTAGGGTACATGGGGTACATCAGGGGCGGAGGTAGGTAGTTGACAGCACCACGTGAAAATCGGAAATCAGCGATAACCTCTAAACTTTCACCTCTTTTGCACCCCTAAGTCTAAAGTCATGCACCCAGGCCGTGGGTGCTGATTGCTCAATTAAGTTATATTATTGCTTAAATATTGTACGTATGTATATATATACATGGTATGAAGAAAGTGCCACACCCCCTCAATTTTTCTCTAGCTCCGCCCCTGGGGTACATGGCGATGCCGCAGGTGCCCTCCCGGTGGCCGGCGACGTCGCGCTTCATGCGCACGTACCCCTGCTCGCCCCACCCGGCGCCCCACGAGTTCTTCACGACCCAGTACTTGGTCCGGTCCTGCTCGAACTTGTTTCCTTCTCCGCGAGGTCCCTCGACACCTCTCGTACAGCTCTCCTCCGACTCCAGGTCCTTGTCCGTCAACGGGATGCCTTGCGCCACCGCGGTGGCCATGGCTGCAAGCAGCACAGCCACCAAGACGACTCCTCCTCTAATGTGCTGCTTCATCGTGTTATACACACACATATATATATACATATACATACATACATATATATACACAAATATACATACATATATACATACATACATACATATGTATGTATGTATGTATGTATGTATGTATGTATGTATGTATGTATGTATGTATGTATGTATGTATGTATGTATGTATGTATACAGTGGGATATCCTTATATAGCACCCAGAAGAAAGGCGGGGAGGGATCCAAGAGCGGCGCAAAGCAGTGGGTGAACGCGGTGGTGCCCGTGGCAAAGTTGAAGCACATAGCGGCACAGCAGAGCGTGTCACTGACGCCGGCAAGATCGACTGGAAGAAGAAGCTCAAGTGCCACAATTGCGGCAAGGAAGGACACTTTGCCAAAGAGTGTCGTAAGCCAAAGAAGGAGAAGGTCCTTGTTGTCGAGAAGGACGATGACGGGCCTGGATTGCTCATGATTGAGTCATGCGAACTGGCACAAGCTGCTGAGGAGACTGAACCGAATGTCTACCTCAACGAGGACAAAGTCCATCATGAACGAAATAGACACATCGACATACGCTACCACTTCATCCGTGAGTGCGTGGAAGAAAGGAAGGCTGCCATGGAGCATGTCAGTACCGGTGATCAGCTTGCTGATAAGCCTTTCGGACCTGTCAAGTTCATGGAGATGCGCGACAGGATTGGGATTGGGCTTCGGGCAGTGAAGAAGAAGAAGACGCAAGATTAAGGGGGTGATTGTTGGCTCTAATCTTGCTGCTCGTCTTGTTTTTATTCCCACGTACTGCATTTTGTAATTCGAATAAAGACTGAAGTAGTAAAACTCTATAGTAGTGCATTCGTCTGGGCAGTTGCCACCAGATCGTGAAAAGTGTGTACTCCGAGTTAGCAGCAGTCGTTGAGATAAATAAGAGATGCAAACCCGAAAAGATGCAGGTTGTTCAGCGTCGCAAAAACCATTCTCTGCTCGAGTGTTTCTCTCGTTCTAGAAGCCTGCAGATCCATCTGCTAAGTGTGTGTATTTCCACCACCGGAATTCAGAGAACACTACTGAAGCTTTGGGCCTGTCAAGTCGTACGAGGTCGGCACGTCCCGGACGTCGGCGACCTTGGAGGAGGCAGCGCTCACCTTGGCCTTGACGGCGTCGCGGTCGACGACGGCCTTGGCGCCGGTGTACTTCTTCTTGAACTCGTCAAGCGTCATGTCGGCGAACTTGTTGAGGCCGAGCTTGGAGGGCTTTTCTTGTTGAACTCGTGCACGTACCTGGCGCTGTCTTGAACACCTCGAACTTGGTCTTCTTCTCCGCGAGGCTCCTCGACACCGTGTGCACGCCGCGCCACCTCTCGCACAGCTTCCACATGCTCGTCTCCGACTCCAGGTCCTTGTCGGTGAAGGGGATGCCCTGCGCCATGGCAACTGCCAGGGCTAGCACCACAGCCAAGAGGATGATGTGCTTGGGAATCTCCATGTCTACACAAGCTGGTGGTGTTGTTTCAGCTAGCTATAGAATTGTGTGTGTGTGCGCGCGCGCATGGGGAGGATGAATTTGGCCGCCTTTTATAGAAGGAAGTTGAGAGTTGGGAGCTTCTTAGCTCGGCATGCATGCGTTCACGTCGTAGCAAACTTGGTCCCTTTCTTTCCTAATGCATGCCGACCATGGATATGCTATGCACGTACCAAGCTTAGTTCAATTACAAGGGATGAGCTGATCGATGAGCATGCATGGACACGCTCATAGTTTTGCTCTCAAAATGCATGCCATTTATCTCTTCTTCTTCCTCTTCTTCTCGAATTAGGCTTAGCTTCTTCTTCTTTTCGAATAAGGCTTAGCAACCGAGGGGTCATGGGATCAAATCTTGGAAAATCCCAGGCCTGTCACAACCTTCTTATCTAAGGCAATCACAATGACATGCATGCATGTGCCGGCTACTGCATTGGTCAAGTGCTTAACCTGGAAGCAGCAGGGTAACCAGCTTGGTGCCAAATCCAATCTGTCAACAGTTCAGCTGTGGTATCAGAAACGGGCTGCAGATCGAAGCTGTAGTGATTGATCAAGTTAATTAGGTGGACAAATATGCATTATTCTTGGATAATGGAAATCGATAGGGGCCGTGCATGGATATAGTATAATCCTTCATGCATGGAGTTGTCACTTCAACATAGAACAGTTAGCTTCCTACACGTGCAGCCTGAGCCAGCCGTTAGTAATCAGTAGCAAACCCGTGGAAAACATCATCTTGCGTGGCCTGAAATCTGACCGCTATAATAGTTGGTTTCGTTGGTGATGGCAGTCCATCACTGCGTGTTCGCTGATGTGGCGCCGCTATGGCATCAACCATCCACCATGCGCAATATAATGCATTGCTTTCAAACTATAGTTTAAAACAGCAGCAAATGTTGGCACATGGCAAAATCACAAAACAGGCAAACTTGACACAATCAGCTTGCAAAATCTAAATCGTACCTAGTTAAAAGACACAGCCGAAGCCGCCTCTTTCTTTGGATACCAATCCATCGCATTTCTTATCTTACAGAAATTCCTCAAACCACGACGTACAAACAGCACAGAACGTAATTGTTGTTGCAGTGCAGCGTCGACCCATTCACTTTACATGATCCCGCCACACTCAAACAAGAACAGTTGGCATGGAACATACACAATATCAATGAAACCAATCGGTCACATACCGCTCTAATATTAAACATGCAAATGAGAGTAAAATAGATTAAGGTTACACCTTCTGAAATGGTTTGCACGTTAAGTAGGGTTCGCAAAATTGACATTAACAGGCAGTAACTAGTCATTTACCAGCTGGGTCAGGAACACTGAATAGCATACAAAAATTCAGGCCAACTCAAATCAACGTATAAACGGTTTAAGAACCATTGACTCAGTATATGTTGGTGCTGATTATAGCATTGATTGGGGGAAAATAACAAGTAAACCACCAAATTTGCAGTTTTATTGGACAGAAATACAAATCTAAACTAGCCGGATCCTGGCTCGTTTTCATTAGAGTCCTGGCAGAGTTTCTAGCTGCATGCCTACTCCCAACAATTGCTGACTGGCATTGAACCAGCTACTCCCATAGCCAAACAAAAACCAGTAGAATATTTGTCCACCAAATGCATATTTTGAATAGAAGCTATCAGTGCTCTCAAGTCTGATTATGCTCGCAAGTACAATCCTCAAGCCTACTCAAAAATCAAAATAAACAAAACTATGAATTAGAGAGCAGAATGGTTTAAGTGAGCTCAAACCTTTTTTGTGCAATAGTAGTGTATACAGTTCATGCATAATCTTTCGAGTTCAGACAAACTCCTAGCATGACATGCAGGTGAGTAGGTCCAAGGCATAGTTATTGATGAGGATAAAATAATCCTCAAATTATTATGTTATTATATTCCTTAAATATACTCCTTATCGATAAGAGGTAAATATGACAGGATAGTCGTAAGCTCTTTCACGACCACATAGTCGTAAGACTTACCGTGACTATTCCTTGGTCGTAAGTCCTTTTACGACCACATAGTCATAAATTCCTTCTACAACCAAATAGTCGTAAGTCCTAATACAACTACTCCTTTGGTCGTAAGTCCTTCTAAAATCATGCGGTCGTAAGTTTTACTGTGACCACTCTTTGATTGTGGGAATTCCTATGACAAATCTATCTTCAACCAACCTGTCTACCACGATGAACTACATTGTCGGTTCATCTGACAAAACGGTTAGAACGTGCGTTTATCTACTAACCACACACAATCTCTCTCTGACAAGGCGATTAGAACGTGTTTATCTACTAACCGCACACAATTTCTCTCTAACAACAACCGTTATACGGTGAACGGCCTTTTACGTCTCTCTGACAGTAACTTCCATCAAGCGGTTATCATCCAAAGCGTTGAGGCGTCTTCTGGCGCAGGACGACGGCCATCGCTTCACTGGCTATATAAAGGTTGATGTCAAAGAGAGAAGGGAGAGAGAAGGCTAGCCATTTGCATGATTCTTGGTTGTAAATTTTTTCTAGCGATTAACAATTATACATGACGTAGGGTTGTTATTCTCTCAGGAGAAGGCGCAAACCTGGATAAAGTTTTCCGTGTCCTTACTCTGCATGTACATACTCTAGATCTAATGAGAGAATCTCCGAATCCAAATAAATCATATGTAAAATTGATATTAAAATATCGACAGTTATCTTTACCATTAACTACCTCTATGGCAATATAATTGCAAATAAGGTTTACAGTTGCAGCAGTCTACGTAAATATATTATGAAAAACCGATAGTTTGATCATGCAGCTATCGCACTGATACAGATAATTCTAGGACTGTCTACACATATAGATATTGCTTCTTCTCCTCTGAAAATGGGATTGAAACTTCTTCTTCTCCTCTGAAAATGGGATTGAAACATATTCCGCTGATTAACATGAAAACAATTAGACCATTGGTCAAGCAGAAAGGGACTTTTATGGTTTTTCATGGTTCAGCTGGCGGCAGTATTGATCAAAGTCAGGCAAGCACAGTATGAGGATAGGAACAAGGTTGAACATATGAACAAAAATGTGAATAATGTGTTGTGCAGTTGTGCTCTAGTTTAGCTGCTAGTTCTGCATGTGTCCCTCTACCTTTTTGTGCAAAGCCTATCTAGCACCATTGCAAAGATCTCCCAAGAAAAGCACAGCTTTGCACCAGGTATTCAATCAAAACAGAGAAACAAGAGCAACAGATTAATTATCCAACTAGCACCATGGTCGATCTCAACTCGCAGGTATCAATGTGTTATCCACTTAACATCTCTGCTACAGTGAAACCACACAGGCAAAAATCATGATCAAGACCTAAATATAGCGAAGGGTGCAGCATTTCCATCTATAATAACAGATCACTGGACGAGGTAATTTGGTATTGCGCGGAAGAGGAGCCGTGTGGAATCCAACCAAAATCATCTAAACACATGAAGTGAGCTACAGGCAGTGGCCAATCATTCATTACACGGAGCTCTTTCTCCCTATCTCTCCCCAGCATTTCCCCTCTTCCACTTTATGGATCAACAATTTAAAAGAGTCAAATCAACAAGCACCGTAACGCGTGCAACGGCGGGAAGCTAATCGAAGCAGAGCGGATGAGTTGGTGTTCACCGGGAGGTGGTTCGCTCATGTCTGGCGGCGGAGTCGCTTCCGGAGCTTGCGGAGCTTGTGCTTGTTCATCTTGCGCTTTCGCTTCTTCTTGACGCTGTCGGCCCACACCTCCGCCCCTTCCCCGTCGCCGTCTTCGTCCTCGCGCGCGTCGCCTGTCGGAGCGAGGGACGGGTGCATCTGGAGCGCGGGGTGGAAGGAGAAGAGGAGGTCGCGGAGATTCGGGGCTGGGGTTTGGCTTGGGATTGAGCCTGGGAGGGGGATCAGGGGAGGCGCCGCGGCTGGGGCTTGTTGGATTTGCGTCGGGAGGTGGGAGAGGAGCGGGACGGGGAGGGGCGGCGGGTTGCCGAGGCGGATGCGGAGGAGGAGCTTGCGGAGCGGGGCGGCGGCGGCGGCCATTGGAGATTTGCGGGGAGAAGAGAAGCGGCTGGAGGCTGGAAGGGAAGCGAGGGTTTGGTGGCGGCTTTGGTTCGTTGGGGAATTGCGTTCGTGGGCCTAGGCCCATCTAGCCCGTTCCGTGCGGGTGTGGCTTCCGGCCCGGTTCGCTGGTCACAGTGTTGTGTTAGGGCCCATTACTTCGGCTCCAAGTATTGGCACGCACTGTGAGCACACATCTTAGCCAAGTTTAGGCAAAGGAACGAGCCTACCACACATGAGCTGCAAACCTAAGAAAATATAGCGCGCTAAAACTGCGGCAAGAATCAAACTTACTTAGCCAAAGTTTGGCACCAAGGTGATGCTCAGAAACACAAGAGATTATATGATTATGTGATCCATTCGTTGTTCTTAGTGAAATTCACTCCGATTATATGATTTTTTTTTCTCGTAAAAATATAGAAGATTTGTGTTTCATTCATTAGGAAGGAGAGGAGTACAAGCGGTTGAGAAAGAAGAAAAAGGAGTAGCAGAAGGTTCAGACAAGGAAATCAGAAAAAGGCTAGCAGGCTTGACAACTACCCTTGTCGACCAGACTAACTTGGCAAGACGGTGGCATTGAGCTCCCCCAGTCTGGCAATGGCATTGCCTGGCCATTCTCTCTTCCGCTCCTTCGAAATCATCCAATTGCGCAAGCAGATAACTAAGGAGTTCAATCCTTTGCGCTGGGATTGTTGGGCCGACTGTCGAAGTGCCCCCCGAAAAATTCCTGGAAGAGATTGCACGGTGTAATAGATGCTGGTGCCGATCGACAACATAGATAAAGTACAATGCCACAGTTGCTTAGCCATCGAGCAGGAGACGAGAAGGTGATCGACCGTTTTAGGTTCTTGCTCGCAGAAGAGGCAATTGGCGGGGGCCGGAATGCCTCGCTTTGTTAACCTTGAGAACGTCCAAATCCTCTCTGCTTAAGAGCTAGCCATGTGAACAACTTCGCTTTTAAAGGGGATCTACTTTTCCATAGCTCATCGGCGAACGGGAAGAAAACCGAGCCTTGGCATAAAGTGTTGTATGCCAATTTGGGGGAGCCTTGCCGCTTTGATGTTGCGCCGCCATTGCTCGCCGAAAACCATGCCAGAAGCCCTACCACCACCGCTCGCCGAGAGCCGTGTTGCCGCCACTCACCGAAAACCTTATCAAACCGCACCGCCACAGCTTGCCTAGAGGAAAGAGAGGGGAAGGGAGAGAGAGCAGAGAGAAGAGAAATGCACGAATCTCAACACAATCTAACAGCAGAGAAAGTGCATGAAACTACACTTCGTATTGGTTTCTGTTTGGAGAAACTAAAAGTTAATATAAATATATAGCTTCTCCAAGCGAGTTCTTTGCATTTCTTCCTCACTTTTTACAACACTTATTTTTATTTCTAAAAATTGTTTTTTCCAACCGCTACTATTTATTTTTAATTAAAAATTTTCAGCTATAGCTAAAATATACCAACAGAAGAAGGTAATACCAACGTTCTCTCGTAACCATCTCACCCAAGGAAAAAAAAAAGTTGGGCCTCCCGATCACGGGCTCTCTCTAATGAGTCAACCCTTGCCCACCTACTACTCACCTCGAGATCCCCGCTCCGCCGCGACCAGAATGGAGGCCGCCGCCGCACTCGCCGCTCTTGTGCCCTCCTGGAGCGCGGTGAGTCGCCCGCCTCCCGTCCCCGCGCGCTCAGGACATCCATCCATCTTGGATTTCTGTGTGTGTGTGTGTGTGTGTGTGTGTGTGTGTGTGTGTGTGTGACTCTGTTCCCTGCAGGTGGTCGTGCTCCTCTCCTACCTAGGGTACCTCGCCGCCGCCGGTGCCATCCTCCCCGGCAAGCTCGTCGCCGGCGCCGTACTCCCCGATTCCTCCCGCCTCCACTACCGCTGCAATGGTGCCTCTGCTGCGCTAGCCTTATCACACAACCAATATCTTGAATTTTTAAAGCACCTACGTTGTTCATTGCCTTCTACTTAGCCTATTTGATGTGTGGCTGGCAGGTTTACTCTCGCTCCTGCTGCTTCTGGGCCTCTCTGCGCTTGGTGTCTATATGGGATGGATGTCTCCTACGGTGAGCTTGTTCAGTCTCTTGACTCTTAACGTAGTGAGCGCTCTTGTTCAGTCAGGGACCTATTTATAGATTGAATAAGGATAAGCAACAGTCGTACTCAGGTGATGTACAAAGTTTATTTTATGAATTGACCAACATATCGTTTGCCAATGCTTGCAGGTCGTAGCCGACAGGGGAATTGAGCTGCTGTCAGCAACCTTCGTCTTTAGTGTTCTTGTAGGTGGCGCCGCTTCTGTCTTCTATTCTTGTTTATGACGATTTTTATTCCTTGATACACATTTGGTGTGTTTGAATGCTATGATCGGGGAAACCAGCATAATAAAGGGAAAACTTGCACATCTGTGCAGAGAAAATATACAAGCCAAATAAATTCTAGATGATGTCTTGCTATCGCTTCTGGCCCTTTTTGAAATCTTCGGAATATTCCGAACAATGGCCCACTGGTCTAATTTGGCAGAAAAGTCCCTGACAGGATGACCTGGTCCTGCAAAATATGCATAATACGACATTAATTTTCAAAGATTCAGTTAGTTCTGTTCAAGCAGTGTTACATCATAACATCTAATGTAGGTGCATGTTGTGGGTTCGAAGCCCCATTTTTCATAAAAACAAAGGCGCAAAACTCCTCCTGCATACTCTTGTTTGTCCATGACATCTATAATGTAAATGTAGATATGTCGAATACTGCTTTGCCAAACTGACATTGTTTGGTCATGGTATGTCTAGTTTGTGCCTACTTTTGGCCTACCTACTGTCACTATAATTTGTTACAACCAAAATTTAACACAGGAATTTGTCATTTGGCCAGAACTTTGTAAGATAGTGAATAGAGATGACAAATGTGAATGAAATCTTGCCACAGGTTCGGTCATGATTCATGAACGAAGCACCAGTCAGATTTGGCCAAATGCTATTAAAATTTTGGCGTGCAATATTTAGTAACATTTGGTCACATATTGAACTAATTTAAAACCATTTCGATTGACCCTCATTTCTTGCTGTTTGGTTTCAGGTTTCGTTCATGCTCTATTATATAGGCTTAAGGTCCCGCCACCAAAGTTCTTCTCTGAAACCGCATGCTAGTGGGAGCTTCATACAAGATTGGTACTTCCAAGAAACTATATTTGATCTAGTACCCCAACCCCCCAAAAAAAAGAAAGAAAGAAGAAGAAGGAGAATACAGTGGCTTGTTTTCAACACCTGAGATCTTTTCTCAATGCTTGTAGCCTTGTAAATACTGAAAGATCAATCAAACAGGAACTTTCATGTCTCATTTTTATTTTTGAAAGTGTAGGAAACTAGCTACTGTATTTCATTGCAGCTCCCTTATCTTTTAGTATTGATACTTGTTATGTCAATCACTTTGTTTAATAGGTGGTTGGGAGTCCAGCTTAATCCTCATTTCATGGGAATTGACCTCAAGTATGTTGGCAATTTCTTTCTTATGTTGTTGCTTAATTTATGACATTTTTCTGTATTGAAAATTTGAAGTGGCATATGATTGCCATGTGAAATTGTGTTATTGGTTGACTGGTGTAACTACTACTGTTTATTTTCTAATGGTATTTTTGACCCTTTGACAAATTAATAATAAGTTTTCTAATATTGACATCAATCAGTTTCATATCTAATTACCTCTAGTCTATGGCAGATTGCCAAGTTGGCTTCAGTGGAATGCGTAGTGATTGTTTATTGTGCAATTAACTAGCTACAATGAGGAAGAAATGCTGTTCTGCGTAGCTTCTGTTTTTGAAGAAGTGCTGTTCTGTGTAGCTTCTGTTTTCTAGGCAGACGCATGCAGATTGCAAATGCAAATAAAGTTAGATTTTTTTAAATTGAAGGACAATCAGAAATGAAGTTACATATGCTACATAGCTATTTTTCAGTTTTCTTTATTGTCTCCTCAGTTCCATGTATCATTGCTTATTTGTGGTGGCAATTACTGTGAATTTAAATTAATGTTGTATGTAAACTATATATCCAGTTCCGATAACTTTCCCTTGGTGTTGTTTAATTTCTCTCTCAAACTACAAGGCATTGGAGGAAACTAGAGTGGCTATAATAATTTTGTTTTCTGTACATCATGGTTGTAGGTTCTTTTTTGTAAGGGCTGGAATGATGGCATGGTTATTTATCAACCTCTCTTTGCTTGCAAAGAGCTACCTAGCTGGTTCAGCTAACCTTTCAGTCATTCTCTACCAATTCTTTTGTGCGGTATTGCACATGTCCATCTTATTTGATCATCGTCTACCATGTTATTTGTGAAAGTAATTCTGTTTCTTCATGCAGTGGTATATTATAGATTACTTTGTTCACGAAGAATTCATGACCTCAACGTACGTACAACATTGTCTTCTTCTATTAGATAGAATATAGTATGCCTGAATTATTGCCTACAAAGTGAATGGGGTTTATGATGGCAAGGATGAAGTGTCATACTTTGTTATTTTTTCCATTCATCTGATTCTCTTTATCATTACCTTCAGATGGGACATCATTGCAGAAAGGCTAGGTTTCATGCTGGTGTTTGGTGATCTAGTTTTCATTCCTTTTACCTTCACTATTCAGGTATATATTGCCATTTGTTGATAATTTGATGTCTCAATTGCAAATGTTGAGTCATGCCGCTGTTGGATACTTTACGCAGAACATTCTTCCCTAAATTTGACTTATGTTCATATCAATTATAAGCTTTTATCACATTTGCAAGATCATGTATAAGTATTGCCGCCTCTTTCACTAAGTCAAGAGGTCGACAATTAAGATATTCACCAAATTTTATAACTTGTTGACCAGGGTTGGTGGCTTCTGAGAAACAAAGTGGAACTGCCCCTTTTGGCTGCTTTTGCTAACTGCTTCATTTTCCTTATAGGGTACTCTTCCTGTGTCTCCAGAACCTGCTGTTGGATTATATATGCTGTATGACCTGTTTCTTGCATTCTAATATCTTTGACCATGCTTTACTCCATTTGGCACACAGCTATCTAGTGTTCAGAGGAGCCAACAAACAAAAACATGTGTTCAAGAAGGACCCTAAAGCTCTTATATGGGGTAAACCTCCCAAAGTTGTTGGGGGAAAGCTACTTGCATCTGGCTACTGGTAAGATACATGCATCTTGTGGAACACGCGCATGTTTTATCCTTAGTTAACCAGTTAATCTGTATATATGTCGTGTTCTGAAGTGTGTGCTGTGGACAGTGGACTATTTCAACATCACACAGTAGCCCTTTTCTGTTTATGGAGTGGAAAAAATTAAGACCCCGCATACACCCTTTTGTTGTCTAAAGATTTAGTTGGTCATGGTTAGTTGAAATAAGGGTAAATGCAAGAAAAGTAGATGTAGGTGAGTAGGTAAACAGCCAATACAAATGTGATGAACTTCTTCCGAGTTAGAACATGGTGCACCTAACCGGTGTTTATCACAGCTGTAACAAGTTTGGGTAGTGTATCATTTATTCAATCATTACATTTTTACAGAACTGTGTGTGTGTGTGTGTATGTATGTTCAATGATTCAAACTTTGAATGCTTCCTTCTCTCTTGAGAGTAATCAAGCTTGTTAAGTGCTGGTTTGATTGTAGAATAACAAACCGCTTCTTCCTCCAATATAGGGGCATTGCAAGGCACTGTAATTACCTAGGAGATCTGCTGCTAGCACTTTCATTCAGCCTGCCTTGTGGAGCCAGGTGACTGATCATCCTCTGACATAATTCTCTTATCAAGTATGAATAACCTTAAACCTTTGTGTTGCAGTTCTGTGATCCCATACTTCTACCCCACCTACCTGCTCATCTTGCTGATATGGAGGGAAAGAAGAGATGAGGCAAGGTGCTCACAGAAGTATAAGGAAATCTGGGTAGAATACTGCAAGCTTGTGCCGTGGAGGATCCTACCTTATGTGTACTAATCAGGAGGTATTGCCGTGCCGTTGCATCATTGTAGAGCCTAGAGCAGTGGGTCTTCGGCTAGTCAATCCATCCTATTGGTCTAGGGCTATCCTATCTCTGAGGTATCGTCGTATTTTTGTGAACTATGAACATGTAAAATTTCGCAAGTTTTTGTTGTTCTTGGATATCCATAATCCATTTTCGAAAATCAAGGACAAATTTGGTTGAAAGAGGAAGTGATGTCAATTCTCATTCGGCGTCACATTCTTGACAAAACTTTAGATTAAGATGGTGCTCTGACTAATTTTTAGCTTAAGTTTCTAACTGTCTTTTAACTAAAATTAGTTAGAGATCCGTACGTTGTAATAGAGTCATAAAAATGATAAGATGGAACTTACTGCCTGGCAAACTTCACACATCAAACATTAGAGAGCAAACGACAGAGAGAAGGGTGTCTAGAGTACATAAGGAGATGAGGAAAATGAAGGGGATGGGCGGTTGTATCCTGAGAGAGAGGGGGGGAGGGGAGGGATGGATGGTTCAGAACAAATCGGATGGATGTAAAGAGGGAAGAGGAGAACATACCGATGACCTCTTTATGTAATAAATAATAGTAGAGATTATATTACAGCCTCTTTATGTAATAAATAATAGTAGAGATTATATTACAGCGGTTGTTAACTTTTTCTTAAAAAATAAAAATTATTATATCGTCACAGATAATACAAAGGAATAAGGGGAAAGATAAAAAATAAAAAAAAAGTTAAAAATTAGAAGTCAGGAAAAAAAAACGGAAGCCGTTTGGAGCCCTGTACTCGACTGTTACCGTGAGATAATGTTTACGTGTTGGCGTGAAAGAGATTGAAAAGGGCGGTGGGTTGGTAGGAAAGGCTCGTGAAATGGCATCCCCCACCAACCATCCTCTCCTCGCCGCGAGCAGAGCAGAGCAGGGCCGCCCGTATAAAGCCGCCGCGTCCCCTCGCTGGCCTCTCCCCCGCCCCGCCTTGGAGAAACACCAGCAAAACTCGCTCGGCATCCATCCCATGGAAGCCGCCGCCGCCCGCCTTCCAGAACACGGCCTTCGCCTTCGCCATGCCGCAGATCCGCCCGCCGCCCGCCGTGCGCGAGCCCCTTCAGCCGCTCCGACTGGCAGACCAGCTGCGCCATCCTCGCAAGCAACACCAACAACAGTCGCAGCAGCAGCAGCAACTCCTCCCACGCCGACGTCAACAACCGCCTGCCCGCGCCCGCGCCGAAGGTGAACGGGCACAATAGTAAGCCGCCGGCCTTCGCCGACGGGCCTGCCGCGCTGGATCTGGTGCCCGTGTCCAACCTTCCGCGGCCGCTGAGCATCAGCGACCTGTCGCCGGCGCCGATGCACGGGAGCCAGCTGCGGGTGGCGTACCAAGGGGTGCCCGGCGCCTACAGCGAGGCCGCCGCCGCCAAGGCCTACCCGGGCTGCGACGCCATCCCCTGCGACCAGTTCGAGGTCGCCTTCCAGGCCGTCGAGCTCTGGATCGCCGACCGCGCCGTCCTCCCAGTCGAGAACTCCCTCGGCGGCAGCATCCACCGCAACTACGACCTCCTCCTTCTCCGCCACCGCCTCCACATCGTCGGCGAGGTCCAGCTCCCCGTCCACCACTGCCTCCTCGCGCTCCCGGGCGTCCGCAAGGAGCTCCTCACCCGCGTCATCTCCCACCCGCAGGCGCTCGCGCAGTGCGAGCTCACCCTCAACGCCATGGGCCTCAACGTCGCCCGCGAGGCCTTCGACGACACCGCCGGTGCCGCCGAGCACGTCGCCGCGGGCGCGCTCCGCGACACCGCCGCCATCGCCTCCGCCCGCGCCGCCGAGCTCTACGGCCTCCAGGTCCTCGCCGACGGCATCCAGGACGACGCGGCCAACGTGACGCGCTTCGTCATGCTCGCGCGCGAGCCCATCATCCCGCGCACCGACAGGCCCTTCAAGACCAGCATCGTCTTCGCGCACGACAGGGATGGCACCTCCGTGCTCTTCAAGGTGCTCTCCGCGTTCGCCTTCCGGGACATCAGCCTCACCAAGATCGAGAGCCGGCCGCACCGCCACCGCCCCATCCGGCTCGTCGACGATGCCAACGTCGGCACGGCCAAGCACTTCGAGTACATGTTCTACATCGACTTCCAGGCGTCCATGGCTGACGTGCGCGCGCAGAACGCGCTCGCCGAGATCCAGGAGTTCACATCCTTCCTCAGGGTGCTCGGCAGCTACCCCATGGACATGACGCCTTGGGACACGGGATCAAGCTCCTCACACATGGCCAAGGACATGGACAGTAACAGCAACCCCTTGCAATAATTGGGTCTTCCTGAATCGCTCTGCAGATTGCTCTGACAAGGTTGCTTGCTCAGATCAAGACCAAGGCTAATTAGAATGCGCAAGAAATGTTTGGTTACTTGGTCCTTTTGGTTCTTTCTTTCGTTCTTTCTTCTTTAGGAGATTGCTTACTTGATGCTCTCCTAGATTTTTATTGTTTTCTATGAATTTTTGGGGGGGGTAAATTTGGAGAAACGGTCAGTGTCAGAGAGAGAGAGAGAGAGACAAGAGGAGGGGGGGGGGGGGATGGCTGCTTGTTCTTTGGTGTAGTAGGTGTGCATCTTGGAACAAATGTATGTGTATTCTCGATACATCTGGGAACTGCTCGGATCCACCATTTCGCTTTGCTTTGCATTGCATCGACCAGTACTTGATTGGTTGAATCGGCAATGCGATTGCTTCTCTTGTTACCGCGTTGGATTTGGATTGTTCTACGACACAGGTTTTGGGTACCCTCAAGGAATCCGAGGGCTCCTCAAAGCAAAATAGCATCTTCCTTCCTCGCTATGTTGGTGTGTGCCCCCTTCTTTGACCTAGACTAGACACCTGCTAGCGAGCGAGCGAGCGAGCGAGCTTGTTTGTTTGCTTGGTAAAATGGTGGATTGGGAAGCAGATTTGCCATTTGGGAGGATGCGACAAGATTCGAGGCTGGTTAGTCGTGGCTCGGGCAGCCACCCACAGCAACCATGTAAGCGGTCCTAGGTTAGGCTGTTTCTACTCCACTTTGGTCGTCGTCGTTTTACGTTACGAGTGGCCAAGTTGCATTCCGGCGAGCATCCGACTTGTCTACTAGGCTCGTAATGAAACAACGCTACAACATGCTGCACAGCACAGGTAAGAGAGCCAAGTCATGGACTTCGTGCGTCAATTTTGGTGAGAACATATTAGCGTAGGCATCCCCTTCGACCCAGCCTGGCTTTTTTTTTTTGGGGGTATAATTAAGCCCAGCCACTGCATGTTCGCAAAAATGGCACGAAAGAACGGGACATGCTAAAGTTTGCAACTCACTGGCACGTCTAGCAATCTCATTCTTGCAAGAGATCGCGCCAGCTTTATTTTGTAATAATCCACCTCACGTTTCAATTAGTATTAGAATTCGACAGGTTTTTCTTACAAACAAAATCAGTACTATCACGTAGACAATCCCTTGGTTGAAAGCTGAGTTGAATACGCCAGATCGGGGCCAGGAGGCATTTGGAATTTGTGATCTTGCATGACGTAACACATCAGAGGCAATCACATAGCTCATCAGAGACTATTAGGTGGGATCTGAGGTCACAGTTTACGCTGGGCCTTTCATGCTTGCTGGCACGTCTCTTCCCACATGAGAGAGGAAATGGAAAGCGAGCATACTAATCAGGAAAAAAAGGTGAAGTGAAAACTCCATTAATTAGCACCAATAAGACACCTGGTTATGCAAAGAGCTCACTCCGATCCGTCATCCACCCAACGAGTTCAGCTCCCTGTTCACAGCATTGCATCAAGTCCAGTAGCAACGTGCGATAACCATTCTATCTTACGCAACACAAATATGGATGACACTGATGAACACGACAGCATGCAGGCGGTAACTAAATTGTTTAATTCTGTCTCATGATGTTCTATTATCAGTTTCTTACGTACAAAAATCGCCAGTTCTCCGAAGATGAGAGAAGGCTAGTCCAAAACAGCAGTAACTCAGTGGCGGCGTCACCTTGTTCTCCTCGTAAAGGAAACATACAAGACCTCTGAACAGAAAGATGCAACCAAACATCCACACCTCACAAAATATTGATTCGTCAGGATTACCAGTTGACATGGCCGAAGTGGATCGGGGATTTATTCCTTATGTAAGCACCTTTCTACAGGATAAATGGTGAGGTTGAGGGATGACTTCAAACATTTGCCCAAAATTTGCTGATGCAGCACGTCACCTTCACACTATTCCACCTACAAGCCATCACTCGTCAACCCCTTTGCATCATTTGATTCATTTCAGCTACTGCTGTGCATCTCCCTCATGCAAAACCTGCCTCCATGATGCCATCATTTGAGCTTCTGCTGAGCACCGTCATGTTAATCCACCTCAATGTCATCATTCGAGCTGTTGCTGCTGTGTTTGACAATCATGCTAATCCACCTCCATGTCATTGTTTGAGCTTCTCGGCATACATCTTGCATGGACTATGGGTACAAGCTCTTTACTCTCGACGCTGTCCCCACAGCTGCCTTCTACCTTTGAGTAATCAAAATGGACCGCATCCTTGTACATCCAGTCACCCCTCTCAATGGAGTAAATGTCATCAAATGGCTCCCCACACAGTGCACATATAATCTGGCTCTCATCTGCAGCAACCATAAACTCACAAACTTCCACTGCAGAGCCCAATTCTACATCAGAAGCAGCAGACTCCAGGTAGCTGTTCTGCACTTCATGTGATCCGTCAATCCAGTTGTTCTTGCTAGGGTACCATCTTTCAGGTGCGATACCATTACTTCTAGCCTCAGATTGCCTCAATCCATGGCACGCAGTGTGCACATTGAGCTCCTCCTCAAGTTTGAATCTTAGACCACATGTTTGACATTGATGGCTTTGGTCATCAAAGAGGCTACTGATCACATGCGCATGGTACTTGCGAAGCGTCTCAGGCTTGAACTCAACTCCGATAAGGTCTGCCATCTTGATTTCCGCATGTTGGGGCGACAAAGCCTTTGTTGGGGCAGATGAATCTTGATTAGATGTCCCCTTGCTAACTGAAGGCTGGACAGTCAACAAAGGTGTAGCTGAAGCAGTGACATATGGTGTGTTCAGACTTGATTTACTGGGCTGCTGTGGAACTGCAGCAGATGAATCAGTGGACGGTGAAGAAATTAATCCCTTTGCAACCAGGGAACTGAGAAGACTTGAGAGTGGTGCAGCTTTCTCAGCAGACTGCGTTGTCGGGCAAACAAGTGATGAAGAAGGTGGCGGACCTGGTGGCAAAGGTGGGCGCACAGAGTTTGGTGCCTGAGACTTCAAAGTGGCATTTTCAGTAGCTGGAAGTTGCAGCGAAGAGGATGTAGCTGGAAAAGATGTCAAAACATGTGGAGGTCGCCCACCTGGACGAGGAGGCTGTACCCTCAAGCTAGCAAGATCGCTAGGGTTATTCGGTTTGAATCCACTCTTTATAAGACCAGCCAACAAATTACTAGCGCTGATCTGATCTGAGCTTATAGGGGTGGAATCACTGGGCAAGGAGATTTCCTCAGGATGCTGATGGCCCATGCCAACTGAAAGAGGCATCTGGATAGAAGGTTTAAACAGCGATGAAGAATGTTCATGTGAAAAGCTCGTCTGCGGTTGATCAAGTGGTTTGAAATGTTGCTTGGGCTGCAAGGCAGGGTGCTTTTGGGTCTGCTGGGGAGCCTGTGACGGAGTTGCCTGCAGACTAGGCCGGCCCTGAGAAAGTGCATCATTTTGAACCAAGGCATGAGCTCTTTGGTTATATTCTTCCTGAGGATTTTGACCCAATTGCGAGAATGATCTGGAAGGGTAAATATCACGTTCAGCAGAACTTGGGGAACTCTGGCATGCAAAGGATGCAGTAGATGAAGGTGACTGGACAGGTGGTGACGAAGATGACCAATATCTATGTTTTTGCCGCCCAACAGTCTCAGTTGATCTTGTCGGTACACTAGTTACACTTTCTAGGCTTGATCGTCCAGCATAGGCTCCTGATAATCCAACAACAGGTACAGATGAAGTGATGCCTGCTGACAAGGTTCCAGAATAAACGGTAGGCCTGTCTGCTGACTGATCAAAAAACCTTGAGATCCTAGGATCCGGCCCGATGTCTGGGAGAGTTTTTTCCTGGGATAACCAGAGTGAGGAACCATGAGATGCTGGGAACTTTTGTCCTTCAGGCCGCATTTCCCTATCAATTCTTGGTTCCACCTCACGCTTGCCATGAAGGTACTCTTCATGATCCTGAACAGTTAAAAAAATCAGATTATAATCATCTGTTCCAAATATAGTGCAAAGGTGGAATACATATGCAGAAAATTTAGCATAACAATGTTGAAACTTAAGGTTTTGGAGAAATATTATAGATTGCAAAGTTGGAAGCATGCCAGCACTTAAAAACATTTCTGATATTAGTATGTACAAGTAAATTAGCTTCTCGTGACTATTGAGTACTGTGTATACTTTTCCAATAGTTTTTCTCCGCATACCATATATGCTGCTATTCCTCTATCTTGGCCTGTTGCGTGCCCAAATCTTGGGAAGCTATCTAGCTTGTGCAAGTCGGGGTCCAAATGGTCTCCCAGCTCTGCCCGCTTAACCCTTTGAAAGCTTGCAATATTGCCATCATCAACCATCCATTCTCCTTTTCTTGCAGAACTGGTACCTCCATAATCTACCCCTTGAGAACGTACATCATCCCACGTGTACTCTTCTTCCTCAGAGTTCTTCCAGCTTTTGTTAGACGATGGCCTACCAATCCTTTCAGAATTACTGACAAGAGTTGGGAGAAGTGCACTGTCCAAATGTACAGATCCTGATGGCCGAACATCCTTGTTTGCATAAAAAATATTGCGTTTGTCAAATTGTTCTTCAGAAGAACCAACGCCAGTATAATATGGTCCCCTAATTCCATCTTGGCCTTTGGATTTTGAGCGAACTTGACCAGCTCCCACAACAGGCTGTTGTGAAACGTTGGAAAACCCAAGGCCCCTCGCATCTCTATCTGGCTTTTCATGAATAGGATTGCTAAACGGGTCCCTTTGAGCGCGCTGTAAGTTCTGCACATCGTAGTCAAAATATATCAGAAAAATCATGCAAACAAAAAGCACTTTTTCTGGCTATTTTACATGTAGAAATTTCAAAGAGCAAGCAAAGAACTTACGGGCCTAGAGTTCAGAACATCCAGCCGTCGCCCTGCACTTCTATCAATAGATATCCTGTTAGCCCTCTCAATATCATCGCCAGTATCAGAGATTAAAGCTGTCTTGGCACCTGCCCCCAGTAGTCCCTGTCCAAATTGAGGCAAAATCAGTATCAAGACTTGAATTACATAAGGGACAACATAATATAAGTATCACTGCTTTAATTTGCCTCTCAGAGGTCAGAGCAGTGAATGGCTTCATTTAGAGAACTTAAAGAAAGAATATGCCGCTTGCCTTATTGGGTTGTTGGAGCTGTTGCCTTGCTTCTAAATATTTTGGATTTACATGAATACTGTGGGATGGGCGCTGGGATTGAGAATCAGGCTTCGATGGTGCAGCACCAGACGATCCGTTGGCGGATGATTGAAAACCAAGTTCCTTCTCAATCACTTGCAGTGAAGCTGGAGAAAACACTCCTTTCCATGTTCCAAAAAGGTGCCTCATGCTATTATGTATAGAAGGATCAACTTGTCTATACACCTTGCAGAACACCTATAGTAACAAAGAATACCAAAGAAAACTAAGGTCCATCAGGATGTCCAAATCACACTCATAAGAAAAGAAACTAAGGCTCATTAGGTTGCATGAAGGTGGTCATCTCAAGTAAAAAAAATGATAAGGATTAAAATAGACAAGATCAGACACTAACCTCAGGTAATCTTGCAGAAAAATGTTTAACATAATCCTTTCCGATATTCTTGACAATACTGTCAAGCAAATAAAGAGATGGTAGCTTCTGTTCACTTGGAACCTACAAGCACAGGCAACCATCAAACGAAATAGACATACCACATCCACCTATAATGGAATACAATTACATAGACAAGTATTACAGGAAAAAAAGGAAGCAAGGAAATGATAATACAAGGCAACAGGGAAAAACCTTTCAGAGGTCAATCTGATTCACTAATTGTCTTTGTAAGACTATTATTTCTTTAGTGTGAAGTATCATTAGGAGTTACCCCTTCTTCTGGAGAAGTCTATTTTTTTCCTTTTAGAATACGAGATGAGAAGAAAACGAACCTAGCTGAAATGCTATATCTAGCAGTAGCTTCCCCAACCTGAGGAGAGCAGCAAGATTGCAAGAGGAAAGAAACACACAAATGAAAGCCATTTCAGTGCCCAGCGACTATACAAAAACAAAAGGGTGACAGCACAGTGTATGCCACATCAGAGGTGTAGTGTTTCCGCATCGTTTCGCCATTCCATTTATACAGCTTCATCTTTACACAAACATATTATAAAGCTCAAACTAATCTGCAGACCAGATAGTGGAAGAGTAGGAATGAGGCTGTTCCAAAGCCTGGTTCATTTTCCACCCATAAGTCAACAATCTTTTTGATGTTTTTAGTATCACTGAACACTGCTGTAGCTCTCATATTACCAAAGGGTGATTCAAACCCTTTAACATTAACTTTTATTTTGCCATGCCACAGGAATCTGAAATTCGTAAGGTGAATGACCCCATGGTTGGAAAATGGAAAACCACCATACACTGGCTTGGAAAAAGAGTCCATCAAGGAACTTCACAACCATAAAGCATATAGAACCACGCGTATTAGCATCATACATGAGCGCCACACACACGCGCGCGCGCGAACACACAGGGAGATCAATCCACAATGATTTGTTTAGCCTGGTGTTTACATATGTTTTGTAGCGCACGTCAACAGAAACAAAATGAAGTAACTTAGCGAATATTTTATCTTGAGTAGGAATATAGGTCAATCCGCATTCATATTTTTGCACAAATTTGCACACACCACACAGCCCTTGGCAACATCACAACACAGCGATATTGAATTATTGATTAGCTATCATGTAGGATACAATACAAGATGGTCGTTCATCCAACAACACCAACTGTACCTAGCACAAGATATACACACGGTACTAGAACTTGACGGCGCCTTAGTTTTACATGATGAGACAGTGGGGAACAGAGGGTGGCAGTGTTAGCGTAAGAGAAGTCAAAAGGCAAAGGTCACCTCGAGGATGTTGGCGCAGATGAGGGATGAGATGGCCTTGGCGGCGTGGAGGTTCTCGCCGGCGATGATGGTGAGGTTGGTGATGATGGGCTTGGAGTTGAAGGTGAGCTCCTCGAGCGCCGTCCGGTACTGCGCGACCAGCTCGTCCACCTGCGCCTGCTCGACGCTGGCGGCGGCGGTGCCATTGGCGGCAGCGGCGGAGCTGGCGTAAGATCTGGGATCCCGCGCGGCGGCTGGAGGCGGATGGGCGAGGCGCGGCTTCTTGGCGCCGGGGTCGGGGGCGGCAGAGGAGGTCTCCATGGGGGAGGCAGAGGCGCGCATGGTGGCCGGCGAGCTAGGGTTTGGGGGCACGGGGGAGTTAGGGTTTGCGAGAGAGAGGGAGGGGCGGCTTGGCAATCGAGTCGAGTTGGGTGGTGGAATTTGTTTTGGGTTTCGGGGGAGGAGAGCTCAGTCTCAGCTCAGAGGAGCAGCCAGCTTCGGTTGATTTCAATGATTTATTTTTAGCAGATATCAGAGGCAGCAGTGCTCCCTTTCATCCTCTTCATCCATCGCTTTGCCACCTTCCATCAGGTTAGAAGAAACTGAATTCTTGAATCAAATTAACGCATGTAACGATCAAAATTATGTGAAATCGTTCCATCAGGCCAAATGTTTCTGCGACGGGTAGAAGCACTGTAATTTCTAATCATGCTACAAGGACACCGCATAATACAATACATTACAAGATCTGAAGAAACGGACAATACAGACATACAGCGATATCTACAGTGCTGTTTGCTCCAGGGCAGTAGCAGAAATAGAAGGCCTGAAGCAACAGTCAGCCAAAACCTTTCTTTTCAAGGCTGACTGTAGATGTACTGTACAAAGAAATCTAGGATAAACTAGAATGTACACAGCATAACCAGAAGATTCTGATGTTTGAAACTCAGCATGCATTTTCCGATATGTGATCAAGGTATCATCACAGGGGAGAATAAACCCTCTTGCCGATAAATGAAGCCAACAGAAAATCTGTATCGGTAAAGGCTGCAGAAAAACGCCATGCCACATATCATGGATAAGTAAGCCAACTTGTTCCGTCGGATGTTCATAGAAGAAATATCCACAGATCTGCAGGTTGTTGCAGACTTGCAGCATCGTTAGCACACCTATCAAGGTAAGAAACACCGACTCGTAAATAAGGTGGACTAGTATGCAAGCACACATTCCAGTGAACTTAGAAAGCTCAGTTTTTGGAAACAATCTAACAGGATTTTAATGAATTGACAGTCACCACAAACAAGTTACGTTGAACAGCATTCAGCAAGGTGATGTACACTCAGTTCGGTAGCTGAATACAATCGCGTCGCGCTTAATAAATAAATAACGAAACCAGAAGTCCAAGGCATTGTAATTATCATAAATATTAACAGCAACAGAAATCAGCTTAGACTAATCAAATATCATATGTGCACTAAAGAGTTCAATAAAGTATAATTTGTAAGAATCAGTGAATTAGCACAGCAGACATCATTTGCATACATATTAAATCATTCCTTTACCTTTTATGCATCATAGATTGTGGAATAACGTGAGATAATTGAGCATTGAAGGATGATACAAAGACAATGGATAGTCCAACTTAACAGTCTGTGATTGATATCAAGTTATCAACATTCAACTATTCTGCATTTAATTGAAATCAAAACCTTCTCTTCAAATATTCAAGTAAAACTCATTCAATAATTCTTGATAATATTGAAGAGAATCAGGAAGCTCCAAAAACAGCAACATACCTTAAGCCATGAAAAGGAGTTGCCAGGTATTTTTTGCTTGAAAGTGTAAATCAAGAACTCCATATTCTCAGCATCAGGTAATATTGTCAATGGATTATCCAATGTTAGCAGGTCAAATAACAAAAAAAAACTCCTCCATGTTGATATTATCATGACAATTTCAGGAAATGCTTCTTCCCATAACAGTATATGACTGGCTATGAATCTGAACGAATCAACTGAGGCACCGGAACCTTAATTAAAGGTCTCGTAGTTTCCATAATATTAGCAAATGAGGGTCACCGCCATGGCTCGCTATAGACATAGCATTATTGTAGTTAGCGTTATTGTGATTGGCTACAGAGAGGAAATATGAAAGGTATATATAGTTGGAACAGCACAAACAAACTATGTCTTCCAGTACTAGAGCTAGTGACAAAGACTAAGAACTAGCACGACCCACACAGTTTGCGAAAAGAGGAGAAGAAGAAACTCATAGTGCAGACGACACTCAAAGCCGTCCAGAAGCAAATCAAGCCGATGAAGATCAATAGGAACCGGGCAAGGCACACCTTAGGGTGCTGTCCCAGAAAACCTAGCACCCCTCTGTGCTACCATAGAAGAAGAATGTGGTTGACGGAGATACAATGCCCACTCTAATCTCGAGTAGCCGACACTGGAGATGAAGGTCAGGGTGATGCCGCACAAGTCCAACGAGTGCTCTAGCCGAGAACGCTCATGAACACCAAAAACAGGTCACAAATCTCCCACAAAACTTAGCACAAGTCTGAGCCAAATCAACCTCTAGAGGTAAACCCCACACCTTTTCTCTTGGCCAAATCCAAGATAAGGCTCAAGGAAACCGCATGAGGAAATCCTAGAACGGCGATTTGCGCTCCTCAGCCAACATCAATAGGAGAAAACCCGGCCAGTGGCTCTCAAGACTCAAAAACGAAGAACCACTGAGGGAGATTTGAGATCGAAGAGGGGATTAAGAACTCACGGTTTTCCAGTGTCCCTAAACGGAAAAGAGGAGACACCATATAAAGGGGAGCGGGACAGAGGCTGGTGGATTGCAACCACGACTGGCACCGAAGTGCCAGCGCCGGTGACGCCTCCATCGCCGTTAGACTCGGTCGCCCGGACGACGCGGTCGAAGCCGCTCTGCGCCGCACGCGAGAAGACGCGCACAGGAGGAGACACAGTCTCCTCCCCATCTCCTCGTCCGGCCCACTGATAGGTGGGCCCACCTCTCTCTCTCTCTCTTCTTTTCTTTCTTTTTTTCTTTTTAATTGGGAAATTACTAAAATGCCTCTGGTAAACAACAGTTGCTGGGTTCTGAGATAGCAAAATCCTGTCGATAGAATAGGTGGCAACTAGAATTAACTACATGGAATGGTTCATATGAGTTGAGCTTTATAAGATTATTGAGCATGCCTCCCACAAAATTGTACAGTTCTGACCGGCTATCACTCACTCGCAGTCCCTCCCAATCAAGCATGCGCTATCATGCTTACCACGAAGCATCAGTAATGTAATCAATTACAAGTACAGGAACGAAAGGCAAGCGAAGGAAGCTGTGAGCTGTCCCAGAAGCGATGCGACAGGGACTCGGCAGAGGGCACGGGTGGGAAGGCCCGCCCGCTGCCGCTCCCGGAGTCGCCGGGATCGAGGAACTCCGGGTCGGCGGCGCAGGCGGCGTCGGCGCAGAGCCGGAGAGCGAGCGCGAGCTGCAGCTGCTACGTCTCGGCCGCCTGCTGCGCCCAGCTCTTGCGGGGCGAGTCCCCCGCCCCCGCCGCCGATCCAGCGCCGGCGGAGGCCCAAGCCCGTGTAACCGCGGGCGGGCGGTCGGTCGGTCGGTTTGGAGGCGGCGCTGAGAACCCCGCCACCATTGGTAGGTGAAACGAAACGATTGTGGTTTCCAAATAATCCAAGGGTCCTGTAATTTAGCATCCTATGGAAGTAGCTTGACCTTGCACTAGTGTTTAACCTAATTGCACGGCTTCTTTTGAGGTCCAAACGACGAACCTCACGCTGCATGCTAGTCTCGCCGATGGTGCCTTGCCTTCTAACGTGGTGTGTAGAGCTGACTCCATTGCAATGCATCCATTCCTTCCATCCATCCATCCTATGAGCCTTAAATGCTGGACGGCCGGCCCGTGCCCGGCATCGTGGAAGAAAGCAACGCAGAGCGTCTCCGAGTTAATGGCCGCCGGCCGGCCATAGTAAAGCGCCGCCTGCCAAAGAGCAGCGTCACTTGCATCTCTCCGTCTGCTGTCTACCGGTAGTCCAGTACTCTCTGTCTTAACCTAAGCCCCGTGAGCCTCGTGAGGCAGGCAGCGCAGCAAGTAAATGAGGTAGGAAGTAGACAGGCGCGTGCGCGCGCACACAAAAGGTCGTAAACTACAGCCAATTTGCTCCTTGATTGCAGTGTTTCGGTTGCCTCCATGTTCAGGACATCATCGCCCTGGTTAGTTTGTTTGTCCCGGTTGATCTGCTCCAGTCTCCAATGGTATGATGATTTCTCAGAAACACAAGGCATGAAATGGCGCAGCATCGACATCTTCCGTGGCTGCTGTCCCGAGCTACCGCAGGAAACAAGACGCAATCTGCAACAATTCTCTTTCCAATTTGTTGCAGTCAGCAAACGTTTGGATTTGCATCGGAATTCAGAAAGGATAACGCACGCTCTCGTACTATCATGGCATCGTTTGACCCGTGAACCGTCCGAAAAAATTCTAGCTTTGTGCGACCATACAACAGTTCGATCACCGATTAGAAAAACAAACCAAACAAGCAGCAGATGCAATTACCCACCTACCTAGGAAAACAGCAGATGCAACATCTTTGTCATTTGTAAGTTGTATCCATCTTTTTTATGACCTCGCCCAGCGGCTTTCCAAACCTACAAACCTTTGTCATCTCAAAAAAAAAAAACGTAAATAAAAACTAAAAAAAGAATCATCGACAGCACAGAAGTCATAGACGACGGACCTGAAAGATTAAAAAAGATTGGCTTTCTCATCTCAATCATCAATTCTTCGACGAAAGAACAGCAGAACTATCAACGTCAGAAAGGGATGGAATGAGATGGAAGCGAAAAAAAAAACGTTGGAAACTTGACAAAAGAATCACAACCAAACAACAACAGAACAATCTCGCCGGCCGGCGAGCGCCACCACCGCGGTCACCGCCGGTAGCACTGCATGTGCAGGAAGAAGCCTCCCGGCGGCTGCCCCTTCTTGGCCATCTCCTCGTCCATCCACACCCTCCCGCCGTCGCCCGTCCCGCGCGCCTTCACCATGAACTGCGCCCCGCCGCCGCCGCCCCCCGCGAACCACCAGTCGTGCACGTCCCACATCACCTCCACCACCACGCCGTCCCCCAGCACCGCCGTTCGGTTCCCGCGGAAGTTCCACTTCACCCGCTGCGCCTCCACCACCTTCTTCCCGTCGATGCTCACCGCCACCTCCCCGTCCCTCGAGCCCCACTCCTCCCCGCGGCACACCACCATCACCTCGTGCTCTGCCCCGTCGTCCCGGAACCTGCACCGCGTGCTGTGGGCCAGCGCGGCCGCCGGGGAAGGGGGAGCGCGGAGCTGCTCGCGCCGGCTCAGGAGGGCCCGGCGCGGGGCCGCGGCGAAGCGGCGGGCGAGTTCTCGCGCCGCCTCGCCGCCGCCGAGGAGGAGGGCGAGCTCGGCGTCGGCGATGATGGCGAGGTAGTAGTCGCGGGAGGGCTCCGGGGACGACCCGGCAGAGTACTTGGCGTCGGCGGTGTCCCAGTAGATCGCCACGACCGTGCCGGCCTCGGTGACGAAGGACCGGCTCCCGCGCTTCTTCTGCAGGAGCTGCTGGCCGATCGCCGGCATCAGATCCGCGCTCGACTTGCGCGGCGTGGCAGCAGCCGCCGCCCCCCGACCCACCGCCGAAGGAAACTTCGCGGGGCCCTCGTCGATGGCCACGGCAAGGCCAGTGGCTCCGGCGGCCACTGCGCTGCCGGCGCCGGCGAAGTTCCGGGTCCAGGTGACCTTGACGAGAAGTTCCTTGCTCGACGACAGCGCGGCCTTGTACACGCTCGCCGTCGCAGCCTGGAGCGAGCGGTCAAGCGCGGCCCCTGCTGCGGCGGCCGCGGCGGCGAGGCCGACGGAGCCGTCGCCGAAGCAGGAGAAGTCTCGCATTGCCCACCCGTTTGTTGGATCAGCAAAGCGGACGACGACACGAGCAACCGAAGCGAGATGCAGCAGGGGTGTCGGCTCGCGCGTGCTTGGGAGCTAGCTAGTAGTACTGCCTGCTCTGCTACTTCTAGCTCCGCACCGCAACCCTCCGCAAGAGTATGGTTTTGGGGTGGGCTCACAAGATCGTCAAGTACTCAAGGGGAAAAGACGACAAAAAGAGAAGCTTGTTTCATGTTCTTTTTCTTCTACTTGAAATCCGAAACAAAAAGAACGATATCCTAGAAACTCAATACCATATACCTCATCCACCGTTATATCAAAAAAAAAACATCGCAGAAAATCAAGATGCAGCCAAAAAAAATATCCTATTAAAGCTAGGTTAGCTATACATTTGGGCTTAAACTTATGACTTTTAGCTTCTTATTTTCAATTTCGTCTTTTTCTAAATTTGTGGGTTTTTATGATTTTTCTGTATTCTTTTGCATTGTCTATGATAAGAGAATATATTTTTTATTTTAAATTATTTTTAAATTAAATTATGTTAAAAAAAACTTACAGCGAAAAATCTTAAACAGTAAGATAACCAAAAAAACTATAAAATTAAACCCAAAGAACACTGTTAACCACCAGTGATGCGATTGTTGCAAGCTACTCTTATTATTGTCGATACTAGTGTCGTAGTAACGACATTCATCGTGGCACGACCGCCAGTGGTGAGAGGCCAATTAGCCCGCTTAGTCATGGATCATCCCGATACGATACGTACGTGGTGCGTGATGCATTGCACGCCAGCTCGCCAGCGACAGGGATGATTGCTTGCTGTCCTAACGATGCATCATTAGCCATTATTTTTTACATGCGTGTTTTTCTCCTCCATGTTTCTGTATGCTTTTCTGGAATGTTATCTGGTTGACCCGGGGAGAGATGTGATGTGGCTTGGAGTTAGGGCCACAAAGTCAAACCCTATCTTTACTCATTACCGGCTAGTGGTTAACCAGCTGATTAATCTGGCCTAACCAAATTAAATGGGGGGAGAGAAGCGTCGGACTTTCAAATTGGAGTAACCGGCTGATATACCGCGATTGGTCGATGAACATCTTAACAAGGCGGCTAACGTTTTTGTATGGCTTACTGCACCGCTCGACCAATACGTACGTACTGCACGATGGATGGATGGATGCCAAGGTGCTCCACTCGGTGCCCCGAGCTCCGGCCTCTGTCATTTCTGGAATTGTAGATGCACGTCAGGCCGAGATCGAGGTGGCCGTCGTGCCGGGCACATCATGCATACTGTGTATGTGGCCGAGATCGTGATGGACAGATTCACCTAGTATACAACGTGAGAGTTTTCAGCTGTCAGGTAGCTAGGACAAACAAACGTCAATGAAAGAAGCGGGTCTGAAGGTGCTGTCTCTTGAACAACTACTAAAAAAAACCTCTTTCTTTGACAACGAGGCAATCAGCCAGCCAAACTGCTCGACCTGATAAAAGATGTGTCGTTACAAGAGGTCTTTGTATTGCCTTTTTTATTTCTGGTTGAATAAATGAGAAGCTAATATAAATATATGGTTTTTTTAAAACAGCTTTTTTACTTTTCTCGCTTCTGCTTCGAGATCATTATCGAGATACCTTTTTTGAAGTGACTTATCGATATTTTATTTATCTATACAAAGATTTGTTAAGGATTAAGGGCAATAATGTCATGGAAAGCAGCACCGCGTAGTGCAACCGTGGCATGGGCATGGGCATGTCAGCTGTTGGATAGACAAGTTTCATGCGCATTTGGCTGTCCTCCGCCAATTGGTTCACGCTTTCTTACCACTCTACGGCCTGTTCTTTTCAGCTTCGAAAAGCAATTTTTCAGTTTTTCTATAGTAACTAACTTTTAAATGGAATATATTTTTAAAATAGAGTCTACTAGTTAATTGTAATACATGCTTTACCAACTTTATTTATATCGGTAAAAACCGTACGTAAGTTTCTGTTATTCTGTAATCTCTCATACAAACAGCCCAAAAAACATAAATCACAATAAAAAATCATAAATCGCAGCTAAAAAGAACATGCCCTACTTTCCCATCCCTTTTTTCCGTGTGCATCCATCCATTCCCGTGCGCCATGTGTGATCGATCGATCATGCTTCCACCGATCTGTTGAATCACCAAAACAATAATGTCCGTACGAGCCAAGTCGTAGAAAAAACTCCATATATTTCAGATGGTTGGACTATCCAATGCTTTGTTACTATAGTCCCGACGTGTACGCCTAGCCCATCAACGTACTAGTGTATTCTGGAAGGGTCCTTGTTACTTGTTGGAGTAGACATGCATCGTTGCTTTCGTATGGTAGTCTTAGAAAGCGGCACATCTTTAGCAATCCATTATTACCGGTGTCGTCGCTGTCGTGAACCAAATGTGAACAGATGAGCGAGACCGACGAATCATTTTGCTTCAGTTGGTTGTGTATGTGGCCATCTTGGAGCACATCTTTAGCAATCTATTATTTCTAAGTTTGGATTTTTTTTTTGACTGTGGCCAATATCTTATGAATATGATTGATAGTTTTTAATCCTAGTGTGATATTTATACGAACGAATCGAATATCGATAAACTATTTCGAAAATATTATACCAATAAATCGTTCGACAAGATAATAAAAAATATTTTCTTTATTTATTTGAGAAAAACTATAAGCAAGAAGCAATACGCAGTGGCTCAGCCTAGGTATGCGTTATTGAGGTTGCGTGAACTACTCCTATGACTATCCCAACCGCCATCAGGACACGAGCAGCTATCGGCAACCAGTAAGCACCAGTTACAGTGTGTTTCCTGCTACTATTTCTCTTTCAAAGTATGCACTAACAACCTCTCCCGTCTATCTGCAATCCTCGAAACTGCTATGTGGCTACCGCAAGTGGATCAACCTAGAGATCCACCCACATGACCGGTGGACTCTCAACTGCGAAGAGTGAAATGTCAAAGGGGCCTACGAGATCTGAGAGGAGTGCTGCAACAATGAGCAAATCGAGCGTATACGTCGGGAGACGAAATCTTATCTCGAGGCGTGCACGCACAAGGAGCACCAGGCTCGTGAGAGGGAGCGTGAGAAAAAAAGAGGGAAATGGCAGCCATTGCCAAAGAGGCCACCGAGGAGTTCAACGCCAAACTCACAGGGAAGAAAAAATGGTACTGGTCTACGCTGTATGTCAAGCTGTTCTGAACTAGTCCCTTGAAGGTTGAATTTATTTCCATTACAAAAAGATGCATATGTATCATAAGAGTGCTTCAGTTTGTTCCATCATGTATGATATTGTTTCTTATGCACATAACTAAACCCTGTGCATCATGTTACTTCCTGCTTTATTAGAAAGTCTATTTTAATCCACAACATCAAATGTCATTGTCTTTTCGCATTCAATTCTTCAATAGGAAGTCACTTTGTTACCATCTTACCACCAAATCCTAAGATTCCAAATCCATAAATCAAGTCCGAACTAAATTGAACCATTACTTCGATTTATAATTTACAAACCAACTGCAATCACGCATGCAGGCTAATTAAATAAGCATCGCATATCGTTAAGTATGCGTAAATTAACATGGTGAATTCGAAGCACATAAAATTTCTAAAAAAAATACACAATCATGTTGACTATGTTAGGAGGCTACACGTAAAATTTTATAATTTTTGAAACTCGTTTGCTACATATAACAACCCCGATAGATATCATAATCGTACATATTTTTGAGTAACATTCACAGTGGATAAATTTATTCAAAAATCACATAATCAAATACGTTGTGTCGAGAGACTGTACATAAATTTCATAATTTTTAGAGTTCATTTGCTATATTTAAAGTTTTAAACAAACAGTATACAAAAATAATTGAGGTATGTGATTAAGCTAGCTTAATTATCTAGTGCCCGGTGACAGAGCAGCAAGTTACACGCATTAGTTCTACCGCGTCGTCGTTCGGCCACCGGGTGACAAAAATATTTTTTTTACTAATACGGTATGTATATGGCTATTTTATAAATATGGTTGCAAGCAGTGTTATCTGTGAAAAAAAAAATCTATCTCTTCTGGGTGCGTCCAGATTGTTGCGTTGGTGTATGTCCTGTACTGTAAATGCAATATAGTACTAGTTGCCGAGCCGAAACAGAAAGCTCTGGACCCCGGCCACGGCGCCAATACTACTACCTGGAGGGAGGCAGCCAATAGGCTACCAAGGCCGACGAGACGCATGAACCTCCCCATCGCACTAACCGACGGGTGGGCCCATTTTATATCGAGCCCACATGTCATATGACACCACCAGCAGATATTGCTGATCGCTCCATCCGCCCAGCTTGTCGCACTTAACCCCAAATCGCCTCTAGGCTTCTCCCCGCTTCTCTGCTCTCCTCCTCCTCCTCCTCTTCTGCTGCGGCCGAGGCGGCCGAGTCGCGAGAGTGGTTTTGATCCGTCGGGTTATTAGGGTTCGGGTGATCAGTTCAGTGCCAGCGATGGCGTCGGAGAAGCACTTCAAGTACGTCATCCTCGGCGGCGTCGTCGCGGCGGTCTGTGCTCCCTGCGTTACTTACACCTCCCCAATTCGTTTCTGCTTTCTGTTTCCCATTGCCCCCCCCCCCCCCCCTTTTTGGGGAGGTGTTTTTTCGGTGTGCTAGAGATGAGATCGGTGGTTCTAAGCGCGGCTCTGGCGTTTGATTCATCCCTTACTTTTTGGAAGGGATCTTAGCCATGATGAAATGAGCTGCAAATTCGCTCCCCCCTCTCCGCTCCTTTGCCTCTTGATTTGATCTAAACGGGCTCAGGATCTCTTATCTGGATTTGTTCTTGCTTAAATTTTTTAATGAAAATTTTGCAGGGTTATGCGGCGCGGGAGTTTGCCAAGCAGGGCGTGAAGCCAGGGGAGCTCGCCATCATCTCCAAGGAGGCTGTATGCTCTCTCTTCCTCTCTCACTCCATAAGTGTAGAATGTTCTTATTGACCGAGTAAAGAGGTCCAATATTCTCCTAGGTTGCTATCCCATGAGACATTAGAATGCCAAATGTGATGTACATATGCAGTAGTTACAGCTTAAGGACATGAATATATGAATGGCAGGACTGGACTATGGCTAGGAATGGGATTCTCTGTAGAGTTGTTTGTGGTAAAGAGTACATGTTTGTAACCCTACCAAATCTTCACTTTATGTGTGCTAGTTACTTTTAGTTACTGGACCCAAACTTCTTGTTACTGCAAGTCTGTAACCAACCTTCTGTCTATAGTGCCCCGTCTCTTCACTGCTGATATCGCAGCTTTCTACGAGAGTTACTATGCTAACAAAGGAGTCAAGACTGTGAAGGGTACAGTAGCTGCTGGTTTTGATGCTGATGCCAATGGTGATGTATGTACAATTTCAAAATCCAAATTCAGTTGTGCAGTTCTTAATGTTGTTGCAAATGTTCACATGCTTTGCTTTGTTTCCACTTACCAGGTCACTGCAGTTAAGCTACAGGATGGCAGAGTGCTTGAAGCTGATATTGCTGTTGTTGGTGTTGGGGCCAGACCGCTGACTACTCTCTTCAAAGGTCAAGTTGCTGAGGAGAAAGGTGGAATCAAGGTTAGTATGCTTCTAATATGCCTTTTAACTGAGAGCATATGACCACAGAAGGTCCCATGATTGTTTCAATTAAAGAAATAGTGTCTGTGATGACGCAATTGAATGTTTCCTTGTAAAAAATAGCAGCTGTGCATGCGCTGTTTTTCACTGTAAGCAACTGCATTTTTCTCATCTGGTTCATCTTGGTTGCACTTCTTTTCTTTTTGAGATTTTTGAGCTTGTTTTGTTTATACCTTAATATCCGGCGTGCCTAAAAAATCATGCAGACTGATGCTTTCTTCGAAATAAGTGTTCCTGGAGTATATGCCATTGGCGATGTGGCCACCTTCCCCATGAAGATGTACAATGAGTTGAGGAGAGTGGAACATGTTGACCATGCTAGGAAGTCTGCAGAGCAGGCTGTAAAGGTGAGTCTATCCCGCTTCTGTATCTCCAACTTAAGGCATCTCCAATGGTCTGAGTCAACTAGCTATATATATGTACACATCAGCATATATCCTATGTGGAGGAAAAAGAGTATGCAAAAAAAAAAACCGAGCCAGCTCTTCCTTAAGCACTAGTCTATAACGCAAAACAAGGCAGTCTCTATAAATGATAGTCATTTTCTGTGTGTGCATGTAAGTATCAAATAGCTATCCTTATAGATAGTTCTTTAGAATGCTAGCTTTTAGTGTATACTATATAAATAATGTGGAAGTCTTCTAGTTAGTTGCTACCTAGAACCATTGGAGATGCCCTACTACAACAGTTGTCAGAACTAATTCTGCATAGTGGCCAGCAGGAATGTGATCGGACAGTAGGCTACTCAAAACGAGGCAGTCTATAAATGATAGTCCTTTTCTGTGTGTGCATGTAAGCATCAAATAGCTATCCTTATATATAGTTCTTTAGAATGCTAGCTTTTAGTGTATACTATATAAATGATGTGGAAGTCTTCTAGTTAGTTGCTAACTAGAACCATTGGAGATGCCCTACTACAACAGTTGTCAGAACTAATTCTGCATAGTGGCCAGCAGGAATGTGACCGGACAGTAGGTCAGTAGCTGGTCTGTTGCCAGAGCAAATAGCTAGCAAACTTAGAGAAGTACAATAGTATAGCCAACTAGTAGCTATGACACTTGTCCATTTCATCTATAGCTTTCAAAAAAATAGTTCATACAATAAGGTAGCTATTACAATAACTATTTGGCACTACATGTAAGAGTGAAATGCATATTTTTACGTGCTATAGCTAGCTATAATTTAGTAGCCAGCTTCCTTTTCTCTCTTCCTTTCTCTCTCTGCCACGTAAGATTTTGTTGATATTATATTTGCTATAGCCTGCTGACTAAGCCTTATTGTACTTGCTCTTAGCAGTCGGTGACTTGACTGGAAAACTACCAAGTGCTCGCGTGTATTTAAAGTTTCAGATCAGCTCGGACTGCTCGATAGAATTCGATTGTTTTAAAATTCTCCACTGTCATCCATTAATGTTTTCAAATATCATAATTGCATGCAAGAATAATGTGAACTTATATGGAATCGTGTAAAACTTGTAATCACCTGGAGTAAAATGCTCTAATTCATGGTCACCTGGAGTAGAGTTCAATTATGTCAAGTTTATATCCACTTCCGCCCAATAATATTACTTTGAAATATCGCATAGGATTTTAGAAACTTTTGTAGACACTGATTACCAACAGCAATGGTTTTCTAAGTTCTATTTCTTCCGTTAGGCATTTGAATTGCTTGTTGCATCCATCTTTCAGGCAAGAGAGTCCGGCGAGTCTGTTCCAGAGTATGATTACCTGCCATACTTCTACTCCCGATCATTCGACCTGTCATGGCAGTTCTATGGCGACAACGTTGGCGAGACCATCCTTTTTGGCGACAGTGACCCCAGCTCCGCCAAGCCCAAGTTCGGCTCCTACTGGATCAAGGACGGCAAGGTACTGGGGGCCTTCCTCGAAGGTGGGTCACCAGATGAGAACAAGGCCATTGCCAAGGTTGCGAGAGCTCAGCCGCCGGTTGCCAACATAGAGGCGCTCAAGGAGGAGGGTCTTCAGTTTGCCAGCAAATTCTGAGGCACTCCTTTTTGGTGTACATTTCCCGTCGTCCCTCGTTGCAATGTTACACAGATGCTACCATGCTTCATAATAATCGGTTTCCGATTGTGATGTCTGTACAGCGTAGTTGCTATACTTGGAATATCGAATAAAGCCTACACAGCCTTACGGTTCACTACATGAGTTGTGTTCTTGCACAGCGTATTGGTTTTATCGCCGCTGGCGTGCTTGCACTGCTTGTAATGGCCGCGGCCACCTGTCTTCCACCCAGGCAACGCGTTTCTTCTCCCAGGCTTACGCCAGAGACAAGAAGACGTAGAAGCCATGGGCCGCGGCCACGGCTGGCGTCGCCGCGGTGCGCAGCAGTGCCGGGCGAGAAGAAAACAACGGTGAGGAGCAAGGCGGGAGACGAGCTGGAGGTGTGCCGGGTGGTGAACGGTATGTGGCAGGTGAGCGGCTCGGCGTGGGGCAGCGCGGAGGCTGCGGTGGCCGTGGATGCCATGCTCCGGTACGCGGACGGCGGCCTCGCCACGTTCGACATGGCTGACATATGTAAGGCCCCGCCTGCTCCGCTCCCCTTCCTCTGGATTACTCAGCTCACTCCGCCGCACACGTTCACGTACCTCCTTGCGTCCACGTATCCACCGCATAGACGGATTTGAGTGCCTATACTCAGTCTGCAACGCAAAAGGAATGCGTGCCTTTGGGGTCCAAGGACTCGAAATCGTCTTCACTCTGATCGCTGGCTCTCAACCTCGTGATCCTCCCCCGCCCCGATTGCTTATCCTTTTATCCTGTTTCTACAGCATTCTCCACATATGGAATGGCTTCTGTTGCAAATTCTCGCGTTTTAAAAAAGTGTTTTTTTTTTACAGGGATTCATTCATGTTTTAAAAGTTAATAGCTTTTTTTTCCTCCTTGTAAGAGAATGGTAATACTCCATAGAATAGATGACCCGGTAAGGTAAATTTACCTGGTCCTGACCGAGTCAAGGCCCGCGGGCCAGTCGCGCCTTATCTCTTGCGCGCGCGCTTCCACCCACGCTCGCTCGTGCCCAAAGCCATGTCGTCGTCTGCGGCTCACACACTCTCGCCGGCGGTGGCGGCACCGCCTCCTGTCACGCGCCGCCTGCGACCCGCCAAGTGCTCGGGAGGTGGCGGGGCCGCGCTGGAGACGGCCACGGCGGGGGCGAGGGTCGCGACCGTCAGCAACCGCGGGGATTCCCTGGCGATATGCCGGGTGCTTAACGGCATGTGGCAGACGAGCGGCGGGTGGGGCCGCATCGATCGCGACGCCGCCGTCGACTCCATGCTCGCCTACGCCGACGCCGGCCTCTCCACCTTCGACATGGCCGACCACTGTATCCATCTCCCCCCCTAATTACATCTCTACACGCTCTCTCCTCGGCATTTGCACAAACACCTAGTGTGCGTGTGTGGCCTTTGTCTTTTTAGGTTAAACAGTATTTCTAGTGCTATTGCATTTGTTGTTTAGCGCGTGGTTGTTGCTTATTGATGTGCAAGCACTGTAACTGTTTGGTTGCTAGCCACACTTTGCCAACAAAAATTGCCATACTTGCTTAAGTTGAGATGCTCAAATTTTGTGCCACACCTTAGTAAGTCTAAGGGAATCTTGCCACACTTTTTTGAGTCATTGACGCGTGGGACCTAGTTTGCTGGAAGGAAATCTTGCCACAATTGTGGTTGCAACCAAACAGCTCCTAAAGTTGATCAAACTTGTCTAACCTTAGGCGTGGTAAACTATGGCTGGCAAGCAAACACCAATTCTGTAAATAGTTGAAAGTTAAAACCTTTCACTCCTAATAAAAAAGTGGAGCCGGGGTTGCTGTTTCACTCCCAAGTGTTTCTCTCATTAGATGGAGGAGAGCTGAGACTACACCAGCTCTGATTAGTTTTTTAGACATGTTTTTTTATGCTAATATATACAATACAGGAGCCCTATACTTGTTTTCAACTTGATGTGGAGATGTAATTGTTGTTTTGGCAGATGGGCCGGCAGAGGATTTGTATGGCATTTTCATCAATAGAGTTCGGCGTGAGCGCCCACCTGAGTTGCTCGAAGAAATCAGGGGGTGAGCGTGTGATCTATCATATGCCATTCAGATGCATTCTTACCAAATTTCCTGCTGCCTCTGATTATTGCCGAGTTATCTTTGCAGGCTTACAAAGTGGGTACCGCCTCCGGTTAAGATGACCAGAAGTTATGTTGAGGATAATATCAACAGATCTCGGAAGAGGATGGATGTCGCTGCCTTGGACATGTTGCAGTTCCATTGGTATGTTTGTGTGGCTTTGCTGGTTAGTTACTATAACATGTGGGTACCATTTCATGAACATTTTTTATCTTTATGTCAATGCAAACGGAAGCCTCTGATGGAATTTGGAAATGGATATCTGTTGATAAACATTAATGAACCTCCTGTGTCAAGTGACCTTGTAGCACAATTTCAGTATTTTTGCACAATCAAGTTCATGGTGATCTATCATCTGGAAATGATTGTTCACAAAAATGTGCTGTATTGGATATAGAGTTGTGCCCTTGCCATTGCTCTTAGATGTGCTGCACGAGAGATCAGTTTGGGGGACTTTTAGACAGTACTGTCGAAAGTCCAAAACTTGAGAGGTGTCATTTTGGTAAAAACCTGTGATACGTGAAGAGTACTTCTTGAGGGGATGGCGGGATGCAATAATATTTTATAATATAACTATTGCCACAACTAATAATTTTGCCGATCTTTTATTCTAAAATAGGTGGGACTACTCAAATTCCGGATATCTGGATGCCCTGAAGCACATCACAGACCTAAAGGAGGAAGGTAATATTCTGGACTTGTATAAGATAATATGGTTCACTTATGCACTTATCTTTTACACCCTTATAATTTCTCTGAACGAATCCTTACATGATGCCCTTTTTTGTTCCGAAAATCCTGAAGGTAAGATAAAGACTGTAGCTCTGACGAACTTTGATACAGACAGGCTACAAATAATTCTAGAAAATGGAATCCCAGTTGTCAGCAACCAGGTATATCACTTCTTACCTCTGTATGGTGTATTTTCCCTCTCTTAATGTCAATGATCATATGGCCCTCAGATAAAACGGGAGATGTTGCAATTTTCAGGTTCAACATTCTGTTGTTGATATGCGGCCGCAGCGTAGAATGTCAGAACTTTGCCAGCTTACTGGAGTTAAACTTATAACGTCTATTCCCTCCCCTTAATCCCTCCATCCCTCTTTCAGTAGAACATAGTTTGAACACATTATTCCTGGATGCAGGTATGGCACAGTGATGGGTGGTCTTTTGTCTGAGAAATTTCTTGACACCAATGTATCAATACCTTTTGCCGGACCTCCTCTGAATACCCCATCCTTGCAGAAGTATAAGAGGGTGAGCATTTTGTATCCTATGGTTGAACGTGTTACCCACTTTCCGGTTCTCGCCATTCTCATTCTTGAGGCTATGACAGATGGTTGACGCTTGGGGTGGCTGGAGCCTGTTCCAGGCTTTGCTTCAAACTCTAAAGAAGGTTTCATTGAAACACGGTGTTTCTATTGCAACTGTTGCTGTAAGATACATACTGAACCAGGTATCCCCTTTACATGCTCATCAAGTTTGCCGCAAGATTTGTCATTTGTCTTTATCCGTAGTATTGCCACAACTAATGACGTTGGTCATTTTGGTTGTTTTTTGTGAACAGAAATCTGTTGCAGGTTCCATGGTGGGTGTGAGACTGGGACTCTCCGAACACGTAAAAGACACCAACGCCATATTCTCACTTGAATTGGATGAAGAAGACATGAACATCATCACCGAAGCATCGAAGAAGGGCAGGAATTTGATGGATATAATTGGCGATTGTGGTGACGAATACAGAGCATAGTTGTTCAGAGAAGGTAGAATAACAGGGCGTCTACACCCACTGTACCCGTGCTTACTCGTGCCTTATCTTCCAGAGCTATGAAATTTCGGCTATTTTGTGCTAAACGAAGTGCATAGTATTTTTGAAAAAATGTGCACCCGCTGTACCCGTGCCTTATTTTCCAGAGCTCTGAAATTTCGGCTATTTTGTGTTCGATGAAGTGCATAGTATTCTCAAAAAAATGAAGTGTCCACGTATACACCTACTAGATTAAAAACAGAGGAAATGCATGAGAAAATACGTTAAGACCATCTCTAATGTTGTGTTTTAACCGATTCAAATGAGGAGAGAGGACGCATTAAATCAATTTAATATGTTGGAGGGGTCGATTTTAACAAAAAAAAAGCATGGAATTGGACTCTACTTAAGAGTCGATTCAAAACATTAAACGATTTATATGAGCATTAAACAACTACATAGAAAAGAGTATGATTGAGAGAGAATATTATTATTTTGTAATTTTTTTAATGTAACGTGGGTCCTATTTATTAGTAGGAATCAATTCAATATATTAGAGAAAAATAAGTTTATACTTACATGGTATAACTTTGAATTGATATCGGTTCAATATATTAAAGATAGCCTAAGTGTGTGCAGAGAGATCGAGAGCAAATTAAATAAGAAGAGTCACTTTTGAGTCGTTCGTTTTTGTATTTTAGAACATAAGTGATTTCGATGGCGCTCCATCCGGCTTCAGTTGTGGGTTGGGGCTTCGGTTTTCGGCTAAAATTGCACTGTTAGCTTTTTATAAGAAAAATAAAGAGAAATATAGAAAAAAAAAATTGAGAAAAAACTCGTTATGCTCTATGCAATTGAACCATCAAAGTTCAGTCATGTCATCCACCAAGGCACAATCAATATATATTTTGAATCATTTAAACTTATAGATTTTTTCGCTCTGTATATTGTAACCCACGCCGGTAGCACTAAAACAGCCTCTTACTTCAACAAAGCAGTGCAGTGTAGTGCAGCAATCATCGAAAGATCCCAAAGCAGTGTAGAATCACATGCCCTCATCGAAAGCACCAACGCAGCCACGAATGCGAAAAGATCTCCCTAGTAAGCATATTCCCATTTTGAAGACAGGTCAGATCCAATAGGAAACTTATAAATTGCAATAAGGGGGAAAATTCCTTCTTAATCAATAACTTCCGAATCCACGATCTGGCACGGAGTAGCTCGTGCTCCCTTATATGCCACTGTGTTTGTAGAATTGAACAGCATGCCATCACCGTTCTTTGCTGTCACTCTACTTATAAAGTTGGGCATGGAAAGATTGTTCCGCCCCCTCCCTCTTCTTCCCCTACTTTGCATTGCACACTAATTTTCTCTTCCCCTCTCACTGCGACACAAAGGGGGGCCACAAGAAGTCTTATTTTGGTTGATTCCTTTTAGCTTATTGTTTTTCTGAACAAACAACTAGGATAAATTTATACTTTTTTATAGCATTTTAATAAGATATGCTATTCGAAATAATTTATCGGCATTCAGAGAAACAATCATCCTCAGGCCAAAAACAGCCTAAAAGTATCCCGCACTTGAATATATAATCTCATATTTGAAGATACGATGAGGGGAAAACAGTCTTTTCACGCGAAGTGACAGCACGGAGAAATTCCAACGGAATCAGTCATGTAAAAAAGACCGTGGAAAAGAGCAAAAGTCGACTTGGAGTGTGGGTCCCACCTCCGCTGCCGAGGAGGCGCGTATAAATAAGAGGGGCACAGCACAGCACGGCACGGTTGAGGTGGAAAAGATTCCTCCATTGTCTTGTCCGCAAGCTCTTCCGCTTACTTCCTACGCCACTGCCCGCCGCCTCCCAACAACTCGCTACTCTCCCTCCCGATCACCCCCCCTCCTTCGCCGAGCACGGGAGCTGCCATGGCGGCCGCGGCGCTGAGGGAGCAGCTCAACGCCCTCCTCTCCTCCATGTTCTCCACGGTCAGTTTGATTGATTCTCTGCTCGTAGATGCTGTCGCTTGGATTTGGGGGGCTTCTGTACCAAGGATTAAGCGGCTGCGGTGCGATCTAGGGTTTGGTCGACGACCAGTTCCAGCAGCTGCAGATGCTGCAGGACGACGGGGGCACGCCGGGCTTCGTCGCCGAGGTCGTCACCCTCTTCTGCGACGACGCCGACAGGATCATCGCGGAGCTCTCCAGCCTGCTGTGCGTACGCATTGCGCTCTCTGATTTAGTTTTACCACGCGGTTGTCTCGAGTGCTGATTCGTTCTTGTCTGGGATTTGGGATGCATACGTGCAGGGAGCAGCCCGTCGTCGATTTCGATAAGGTGGACGCCTTCGTGCATCAGCTCAAGGGGAGCAGCGCCAGGTGATGATCAGCCTTTTCTCGATTTTGACACTTCAATTTATCTACACCATTTATGCGATATAGAGGTGTGTCATCGCTGAGAGAGGTGAGCGTGCTCATGCGTGCGCCGAGAGGGCTTTGTTTTGTTTGAGTAACCATGAGTAGCAAAAGGGTGGGCTGTATTTGATGTTTTGTCCAGTGAAACTCGGGGAATTCCTGCCAATGCCCATTTTCTACCTCTGCAAGTAAATAACGATAACAAATTTGTCATCTTGCAAACAATTCTGTATTATTGTTTTACTATTGTAAGTAATCACGATGGCAATTTGTCTAGTTTTACAAACAGTTTTGTGTTGGCAACCATGATAGAAAATGGGTTGATGACAATATGATATCTTAAGTGTTGTTTGCTAGTCACGCTAGATATTTCAAATTTCACTTTTCGTCGCCTTTTGGGAACTAGGAGCCAAGCGGAACGCTACCTTCTGATGTAGATTGGTTGAAGAGCCTGTTCTTTTTGGCTGCGGCTTGTGGCTTTTGTGCTGTTTGTGCGAGAGATTACAGAGTAACAGAAACTCACATGCGGTTTTTGGTGATATAAATGAAGTCAGTAAAGTATGTACTGCAATTAACTGGTAGACCTATCTTGAAAAGATACTCCGTTTAAAAACTAGTTATTGTAGAAAAGCCAAAAAGCAGCTTTTAGAAGCTGAAAAGAACAGGGCCGAAGGATTGCTGGATCGAAGTGCAAAACTACCAATATACACCCTTTACTGTAGGCGATATGGATCAAGCCCGGGGCTCAGCTTCAACAACTGGGTGCTTATCAGATGAATTAGCAATAGTTTGCACTTGATCTGTTGTTATGATAAATGGAAAACTTATGGTTGTCATGTTTGTCCTCTTGCTATACAGTGTATTGTTGACCTTGCTTATTACCCCAGTATTGTTGTTCATGCCCCACGGTATGTGCATCTACGTGCTACAGAGTTGAATAAGTTGAGGTTTAAAACATATCCTTTTCTTCTTCTGTCTAATGGTGCTTCTTCTTGGAGCAGGACAGTATATATTTTGCACTTTCTAAGAATCCTAATTGTATTTTTTTGGGTCATGTTTCAGTGTTGGCGCTCAGAAAGTGAAGTTTACTTGCATGCAGTTCCGTCAGTTCTGTCAGGAGAAAAGCAGAGATGGGTCAGTATTCAGTACCTTATTATAGATGCCACACCAAAATTATTTTCATACATGTTTCTAAACCTGCCTGCCAACAGTGCCTTGCATGGTACTACATTTAGCTCATATCAACTCTCTAATATCTTTGAACTGATCTGCATGTTCACTTCTTTTGCAATCATGAGATTGATTGCACTAGGTTCAACATCTGGTGCATGCTAATTCTTTGCTGATTCTCATGTAATTCTGTTGGTTCCATACTTCTGTCTATAGTACCGTACAGTGACTAAATTCTGAGGTGGCTTTGATTTTCTTTAGCCAAGTTAGGGTTTGCAACTTCTTATCCATTTCAGCTCAGTTTTCTTAATCTCTGCAGCTTTAGACATTGTGCTGTCTTTGCATAATTTCAGGTGCCTCGTGGCATTGGCTGTTGTCAGAAATGAGTTCTATGATCTGCGCAACAAGTTCCAGACTATGCTTCAGGTAGTTCCTTATGTGCTTAACTGCTTATATTGGGTTTTGATTTTCAAAATGTCAGTAACTGGAAGTTACCATATTCAAAAGATTGATTATACATTGTATAAGATAAAAGGAACCACCTTGTTCTTGTTACTGCTGAAATTTATCTATAGATACTGTTTGGTTTCTGAATCACTTAGTTATGTCTTTTGGAGGTCTCTGAAAACTTTACTTGGCTGGTAAATGTTTTTCTTTGTTTTGTTGTGTTTAGACAAATTTATGGGATAGTTCCAAATTCCAAGCAGTCAAGGTGTTTTTTTTCTCCTAGATAAAATTGAGCTTCTTCAAGTGTCCGGATAAGATATCAACCAACTTGACATGTATTTGATTTGTGAAATTGTGTGAATTCATTTTCACAAGCAGCTCCTTTTTGTTGAGCACCGTAGTGCTGCTGCTGTTGCATGGCTTATTGACCTATTGTCTGTTGATGCAGCTGGAGCAGCAAATCCAGGCCTATGATCCTAAACAGCAATAATTGAAGCAAAAGAGCATAGCTGCATGTGATCTCACATGATAAGTGTATCTTTGAAGATGTAGACCATGTTCAATGGGTTTCTGGCTTGGAGTGTGCGCAGAATCAAATCATTGATTTGATGTTTTGTGCTTCCAGCTCACAACCCTGTAATTGTTAGTGACAAAACCGATTGTCTAGCGTCCTTGTCTCTGTTACTCTACCTGTTTGTGATTGACGCGCTGCCACACGCCATCACTTGCAAACTCTTATTGGTTTTCTGGTAACTCATTTGGCGGGTTTCTTGTTATCTGGAACGGAAAGCTGTGTAATTTATCTGGAATTGCACCATGCTATCTTAAGTTTTGAAATCATTTTGCTGGCTGGTATATTGCGAGCAACAAATCACCCTGTTTAATGTAGACGAGCATCTTTGTTCAATTTGAAATCTTCAGATTGTTGCACAAATCGCCAGAAAGTAAACTGTTCAGTCGGGATTCCAGTAAGTAGGGTTTTGTTGTGCGATGGCAGTTAGTAGGTAATTTGATTCAAATCAGGAGATGTTCTTCCCATCCAAACATCTACCAGTGCACAAATACTGACCATTTGGTTGGAGCTTAAGAAAAATTGAAGGAGAAGGCTGCTCTTTGCCTTAGTGTTGCAACTAAATGATATCTGGTTTGAGCCGATTGACTTAATCCTCTGATTATGGTGGTGAGAAGGTGCATACAGAAAAAATAATGGTGAACAAACAGGTTGAGGTAGGTATACAAAATTCAAACCAAATATTATTTGGTAAAGGCCAAATAGCCGAGTTGATCAAACTCAGCAGCATAATTGAGTGGTCTGTCATAAAGGGCTAGCTGCAGCTGTCCACTAATTCTTCCCGTTGCCTGCCTAAATACAGCTTGTTTATTATTCTTTCAGCTAGGTTTTTGGTTTTTATATATAAAAAAGGAGATTCGGCTAGATTTTTATTGTACTAAATTACATTCTGTTGAAGGATTTCTAGATGACCGGTGTGCATCACCAGTTGTTTATTTATTTACTATTCTAGGGGATCACCCGTTGATTGGATTTGTGATGCTTGCTTAGCTTCACTTATCGCTTTCACACAACCTGGAAAGTGAGATCAAGATATGTTCAGACATTGTAGGCTTTGTATTTGTAGTTGTAGCTACGTCATGCTCTGTGTTGATGGAGTACATCCTCTTTTTTTTTTTTTTGGAGTCAAAGGCAGGAGCTTTGCCATTTGATTCTTAGCCCTAACCTCTACGTTTCACCTTCATCAGTGCTTCAATTCCCCTGTCATCCCATCCCCTTCGCCCTTTTCCGTGCAATGCAACCGGCGGCACTGCTCACAGTCCGATACAAAAATCGCGTCGGCCTGATTTTCCTTGCCACCACACCTTCTCGATAGATCCTCTCATCGGTCACGCCCCAGCAACTGAGTCAGTCGACCGTACCCTTGTACCTCTAGCCCTGATACCACCCCTTAATGGTCCCTGACCGGCGCCAGACAAGGCAAAACCAAAGTTTGCCATTGCCTTACCTCTCCCTCACGGCCAACAATACCACGCTGAAATCATTGACCAACATTCAAGAATTCACCGAGCCCAATGTGCCAGCGCACATGCTAACCTCTTTTCTACCTCTCCCAACCATATCGAGCCTTCCCGCACCCCCTCGCGCGTCCACGCGCCGCCTCCCCGCCAAAGCCGCCCCTGTGCCAAACCTCCTTCCCGCGCTATTTAAAGCCCCAAGTCCCTTCAGAGCAAAGTACCCGTGCCCAGTGAGCCTAGCCCCACCCCAATTGCTCCGGCAACCACCACATCACCGGCGATCACCGAAATTCCCCAAGTAAGCTGCAATTTCAATTCTTCTGGTGTAGTTCATTTCCTTTCAATTCTTTTGGTCTGTAGCCCCCTTGTGTCCCCAATAACACCATCGAAGCACCACCAAACCCTCACATGCCCCCTTTTTCTCAGACACCCATGCCCACCGTTTAGCCAATGGAGGTCCCCGTGGACAGCCTTGCACTGCCATTCTCGACCCAAGCTGCCACTTCCCCAAGCTTCCCCTACTCCCAAGGATGCTCAAATACCAATGCTTTTGTCCCCTTAACTCTTAAAACTCGCCATTGCCATTAAAAATCATCGCGAAGACACCTCGTTGCCGGCGAAGATCTAGCCATCCCCAACCACGCCAAGGCCAAAAATGGAACCCCTTTGTTCCCAGGAGTCCACTCATATCCTCGATTTCCATTACAAATCACCACAGCTCAAGAATCAAACGGTTTTCTTCTCCCCCGTTCTTCGGCTACTACAACAATTCAGTAGAGAAGATGAACAATGGTATCTGGCACTGTTCATCATTGATCTGACCTATTAGTGAACAGTACAGCTTGAACTGTTATTGTAGCAGACTCGATATGAACAGTAGCCCTACCTGTTACTGTTCACTAAACCCTAAAATGCATACATATGTCAATTTTGTCCATTTCGAGCCCTTCTACCCATTTTCCAACTTCGTTTTTCCATATCAGACACTAACAAAACTTAAAATCATTAAAACACTATTTCAAACCCTAAACCCGATACGGTCCAAACCTTTAATGTTCGCCGAAACCTACACATACTTGCCTTAACTATTTTGAGTCGTGAAGTCCATATTCAACCTTGTTTAGCCTGAATATACTCCAATAAAACTTCAAACCATCCAGATGATATTCCAACCCCAAACCCAATACCATCCATACCCATAGTCATATGTAGAAATCCATATAACATTTATATACTTCTTTGACTGTTTCGGACCCATCTAGCCCAATCCCAACTCCGTTCAACCAAATCAAGCACCACGTAAACCCTGACCACCCAACTTATTTTATTTGTGTCTATTGGTTATTATATTGTATTTTGTTCTTAGCTTGCATTCTACAAAATAGGAACTCATTTGCATTCGTTTTCCCACGTTAGTATTCGGAACCAAGTGCAGGTTCGTCAGTCACCTCATTTGTATTCTACAAAGTAGGAACTCATTTGCATTCGTTTTCTCACGTTAGTATTCAGACCCAAGTGCAGGTTCGTCACACACCTCGCCCACAAGTGCAGGTTCGTCATGCACCTCGTCGCCCTCTACTCGACGACCCCTTTGTAACGCCCTAGGGTCCAAACCGGCTCAGACCTAACCACATTCTGGATATGCCACGCACACGTAGCAACCCGCTTGCACTTTCGTCCTTGCATCACGCAAAACGATTAACTGGAGGCGCTACCATTGGAACTTCTAGGCTTATATGTAAGTGCTTTTCAAGGTAAGCTAGTAAGGTGGGACTAACCCAGAAATTCATATGCACACACACATTGGCCAACATGGGCCGGGGTGTCACACACACCCCCCTCAAAGGACTCGACGTCCTCGTCGAACCAACATACCCACACGGGGGCAAACGATAAGGATCTCCCCTCTTGGCACATGTTCGTGCGTTCAGTGCCAGCACATATGTCATGTCGTGTGTCCACTCCGACCCTCATGCGCCATATGCCCGCGCTCCTGACCCGCACGCGCCCATGTAACCGCGAGAGTCGGCTCTGATACCATTTGTAATGCCCTATGGTCCAAACCGGCTCAAACCTAACCACATTCTGGATATGCCACACACACGTAGCAACCCGCTTGCACTTTTGTCCTCGCTTCGCGCAAAACGATTAACCGGGGGTGCTACCATTGGAACTCCTAGGCTTATATGTAAGTGCTTCTCAAGGTAAGCTAGTAAGGTGGGACTAACTCAGAAATTCATGTGCACACACACATGGGCCAACATGTGCTGGGGTGTCACATACCCATCCAAACCTTGACCTGTTGTGAGTAGGGACTAGCTGTCTCTTCATTCCGCTTTTATCCATTGCTTGACCGCAAGATTATCTTCTTCAGGATATTAGGGGGATCATTTATCAAGACAAAAGTGATGCCTCAATCTCCTATTCTTGGCCTCCTATTCCGGTCTTCGCTGGATGACCTAGTCAGGGTGCCTTCTCGCCATGTTAGAAAATCCTATCATTGGACCCCTATCAAAAGATTTGCCTATTGTTTGAGAACTTCTTCATATCTTCTCTACGAAGCATCCAGGCCAGTCTCCAGTTAGCGAGTTGAGTATGCTATTGATATTATCCTTGGCACCACTCCTATCGCCAAGGCTCCTTACCATCTTGCCCATGCTGAGTTAGAGAAGTTGAAGTGACCATTAGATGCCTTCAGAGCAAAGACTTTTCTAACGCTATACCTCAGAGTGGGCTCCCCTGATCACTTGTGGATAAGAAAGGTAAGAGTTTGCATTTGAGTACCGATTGTTGGGCTCTCAGTGCAACGATTCTCAGGAACCACGACCCTTTACCTCGTATTGATGATCTCTTCGACCAGCTCAAGAGTGTCAAGTTCTGCTTCAAAATAGACTTGCAGTCTGGCTATCACCAAGTCTGGATCAAGACTTTCAATATCTTGAAGATAGCTTTCCGCTCTGGTTATGGTCTCTTTGAGTTCCTAATGATGCCTTTTGGGCTGACCAATGCGCCGACAGTATTTACGAATCTGATGCATTGGATATCCCACGAGTACTTAGATCAATTTGTCATCATCCTTGTCGATGACATATGGATTTATTCCCTTACCGTAGAGGAGCATGAGCACCATCTTCGTATTGTACTTGATCTTCTTAAGAACATCAATTCCTTACTAAACTAAATAAATGCGCTTTTTGGTTTCTCTTCTGTCAGTTTCCTAGGGCATGTCATTAGTGACTGGGGGCTTTCTGTGGATCCTTTCAAGATTGTTGCAGTGGTAGATTGGCCGAGACCTGGTAATGTTGTAGAGATCCGCAGTTTCCTTGGGTTTGGCCGGGTTGTTCCGCCATTTTGTTCAAGGATTTCCCCTCTATTCCCAAGCCTCTGATCAAGTTGCCTTAGAAGGGTGAGCAATTCATTTAGACAGAGGATTGTGAGTCCAGCTTTCAGAACCTGATGGGGCGTCTTGTTTTCACTCCCATTCTTGCTTTGCCCAAGGGTGTGGTTCGTTTTGGGGGCAAAAGGAAAGTTGAACCCTCGTTTCGCTGGCCCTTTTCCCTATAATTGAGTGGATTGGGAAACTTGCCTATCACTTGGAGTTACCTTCTTCCTTATCTGGTGTCCATAACTTATCCATGTCTCTGTTGTGAAAGTTCTGAATGATCCTAATCAGATTCTAGAGTGACCAACCTTGGGGGTTTCAGAGGATGTGACCGTCGTGGCACGACCAGTTCGTATTCTGGAGCATTCGAAGCATCAATTGCGACGCAGAACCATTTCTTATATCAAGGTTTTGTGGTCTCATCAGACTGAGCATGAAGCTACCTAGGTGTTGGAAGTCCCAGATGCGCGAGGGTTACCCCAATCCTTTCACCTCGGGCTTACTTCTTAGGGTTTCCTCCATCTATCTAACCTACTCAAATTTTGTTTGTCCTACCTTCTGAAGCTAGTCGATTCGAGGCCGAATCTTCTTTTAAGGAGGGCAGAGCTGTAGCACCCAAAAAAGGAACAAGAAAACCTAACTAACCTCTCTCCTATACCTAATACCTCTCTCTCTCTCGTTTTAACCGCACCCTCTCTCTCCATGCATCTACACCTATCTCCCTCTCAATCTCTCTCTCTTTCAATATCTTTCTCTTTGCATTCAGCACCGTGGGGGTTGCATGGCTCGTCGTCGGTCGGCCGGCCGGCGGGCGGCGGCGCCTGCACAGCCACATGCATGCATGTGTTCCGCCTGCACACGATGCGCACCCACATGGCAGTGCGCCACGGTGGCGCGCTCACACGGCGATCTGTGCGGCGGCGACTACGGCAAGGGCGCGCGGTGGCGGCGGCAATGATGGCGATGGCCGGCCGCGCGGCGTGGTGGTGGCGGACACACGACCGCGCACGCGCGTGTACACGCCCGACGCGTCCTATCGTGCTCTGATCTTCACGGGCGGCGGCCGGTGGCAGCGAGCGGTGGTGGCGGCCGGCGTAACGCTCTAGGGTCCAAACCGACTCAGACCTAACCACATTCTGGATAGGCCAAGCACACGTAGCAACCCGCTTGCACTTTCGTCCTCGCTTCGCGCAAAACGGTTAACCGGGGGTGCTACCATTGGAACTCCTAAGTTTATATGTAAGTGCTTCATGTTCGACTAACTTGGGCCCCGAGGTCCACATCCGCGGTGTCATGAAGCAACTGACTGTGCATAATGAGCCTCATCGAGAATCAATAATGTATCCATGGATCGATCCTAAGGATATTAATGTATTGTCATCAGAAATTTGATCGGTGACTAGACTGCGTGCATGCTCTTCTTTATATAAGATGTCACAGTTACTTAACCCTCCTGTCACCTTGCAACTCCTTGTGCATTCCGGGCTCTGTTTCCAGTGGAATTCGAATTGCAAATTCCTCTTCGTTTTCATGGGCCGGCCCATGAAATAACCATGTACAACAAATTAAGGCAGCAAAAACGGCAGCCCGTAGAACGATGCAGGCCCGGCCCAACCAACCCCTGCGGTGACGAATTTCTCTGCCGAGGAATCTACTTTCAGTTACAAATTCTTTGTTTCCGAACTGTTCGTCTTAGATGTGACAGGCACTCGCATCAAATCTTCACAGCTGCACTTCACCATAGAAAAACAAAAGGGGATGTGGTCAGCAAGCTTTGCAACGATTTTGCTGCATTCGATGGATGATATTTTCTGAACAACCAACTGTTACTACCGTAGAATTTGCGTCAGCTGACTTGCAGCTTGAATTGTATGCGCCGTGTTTTATGGCCAATCTGACATGGTTGATCATAATTCATAAGACCACGATGATGAATTCAATCTTGCTGTTTGATTTACTGTATCTGTGTGATGGTGATTTAGACCTTTCAAGGGCAGAACACAACACAAATACACAAATCCGGTTACACGTCGCATATTCGCATGTACGTTCTGTAGATAAAAAAAAAAAAGTAGCAATCTTAAAGCAGTGCGGTTAGCACATGTTATACTATACGGCGGGGAGGGAGGAGGAGGAGACCGAAACGGATCAAAATCTGGGCTCCCATCTTTTCGTTTCGGTTTCCCATTTTTTTTATTTCGATTTGGTTTGGTTTGGTTTGGTTTCGATTTGTATTTTTTTTGGTTTGTTTGTTTGGTTTCGAACAGGAAGACGAGCGGTTCGTCGCCCTCGCCGTGTTCTTCGCTCCACCACCGCGCCCAATCCAACCACCTCCGAATCTCAACCCCACCTTCCCGAAGCTTCTGGAACCTTCCGCCCCCTCCCCTTCGCCGCCCTCGCCTCCCCCTTGCAGCCGCCCCTGAGCTAGGGTTTTCGCGTGCAGGCCTGCACGTGATTTTCTAGGGTTTTGAGTCGTGCTCGGGGCATGGGCTCTTCGGTTTGAGGGCTGTGACGAGGGAGACGCAAGCCAGAGGCCGAGATGATTACCAAGAAGCCGAGCTGGATTCGCCACGAGGGCCTGCATATCTTCTCCATCGACATCCAGCCCGGCGGCCTCCGCTTCGCCACCGGCGGCGGCGACCAGAAGGTGCCCTGCGGAATTTTTACTCCTTTTTCTAGCCTAATTTGAGCTCTCGACTGCAAATTATGGCTTGTTTACCAAGCTTTAGCTTTTTGCAGTGGTAAATGGACGTTGGGGTTCAAATGTACTGGGAATTAGTGAGCGTGAGTGTGCGCTAGTGGTAATCCGTGCTCATTTTTACGTTGTTCTCTGCTCGAATTTGCAACTTTTAGTACTGTCATTGAGGGCTTAGGGGAATTTGTGTCGTTGTGTGTCGCTAGTGTGCTGCTAACTGTTGTGTTGCTGATATATGCTGCTTCATTGTTGTCGCCGAGTGGTTTGTTTAATAAGGTCAAGCACTATTAGAAATTTATGGTGACTCGACAATGTTCTTCAGTTGAGTTTGAAAAATGTAGGGTTCAAGCTTGGCATTCTTAAGTTCTAAATTGAGCCTTTTATTGCCGAAGATAAGGAATTTGGGTGGATTTACCAATGGGAGGTAACTGAGATAAGCTTTGGGTTTGTGGTTTTGTGACTGAAATTCAATTGAATTTGTTGTGCATACACTGTTTGTCGAGTTAAATTTGAATTCTATAAGTGCTAAATTTGGGCCATTTAGGTAGCAATAGCATGGTTATGTTTAAACGTATTAGGGTTATAGCTATATTCATCAAATTTGTTGGTGGGAACATGGAAGTTTGTTTGGCGTTGGTGATATAGCGGTTGCATACTTCAGTGTGGATATTGTTTACTTGTTGTCGAGTCATATTTGAAGAATTTTGCATTAAGTTGTATACATTTTTTCAATTTTAACTGCTTCTCTTTTGTCTTTTGTAGGTAATCTGCGCTTTACTAATCTCCATTTGTCTGCTTTGTTCTTAAAATAGGTCCGCATATGGAACATGAAATCAGTGAGTGAAGACACTGAAAATGACGATTCCAGCCAAAGGTTGCTGGCTACAATACGAGACCATTTCGGATCAGTAAACTGTGTGAGATGGGCCAAGCATGGCTTCTATCTTGCTTCAGGATCAGACGATCAAGTTATCCTAATTCATGAAAGAAAAGCTGGTTCTGGAACATCTGAGTTTGGAAGTGGAGAACCTCCAGATATAGAAAATTGGAAGGTCATTTTGACCTTGAGAGGGCATACTGCGGATGTGGTAATTATCTGCCAAAATTTCACTTGTGCTGTCTTTCTGTCCAATTTTTTTGAATACATGATCAGATTTTGAAATGTTACCCTTTCTTTAGCTCGTATTATTACCTTTTTGGTCCGTATTGTTTCACTATTGAGCACGTTTTCTGTTTCTTACGCCTAAAGTAGGTAGATCTTAATTGGTCCCCAGATGACACAACATTGGCTAGCGGCAGCTTGGATAATACTGTTCACATCTGGAGCATGACCAACGGCATTTGCACTGCGGTCTTGCGAGGGCATTCCAGCTTAGTTAAAGGGGTTACTTGGGACCCTATTGGTTCTTTTATTGCAAGCCAATCGGATGACAAGACTGTTATCATATGGCGTACAAGTGACTGGAGTCTTGCTCACAAGACAGAAGGCCATTGGGCAAAATCTGTATGTTATGTTTCATGGCATTTGTTATTAACTGTTTCTGTGATTGACCTGTCTTACTGAAAAAGATTAATTTTCTGTGTTCCCCAGCTTGGTTCGACATTTTTTAGGCGGCTTGCTTGGTCGCCCTGTGGTCACTTCATAACCACGACTCATGGTTTCCAGAAACCTAGGCACTCAGCCCCTGTGCTTGAACGAGGCGAGTGGTCTGCAACTTTTGACTTTCTGGGGCATAACGCGCCTGTTGTGGTGGTTAAGTTCAATCACTCGATGTTCCGTAAGCATTTCTCTACTGGTCAAGACGCGAAGGCTGCACCAGCTGGATGGGCCAACGGAGCATCAAAGACATCAACAAAAGAACATCAACCATATAATGTTATTGCTATTGGAAGTCAAGACCGAACTATTACTGTTTGGACAACAGCAAGTGCCAGACCATTGTTTGTTGCTAAGCATTTCTTCACTCAAAGTGTGGTTGATTTAGCTTGGTAAGACACTTTGACCATCTCTATAATCAGTATCACTTGTATGCCGAGGCTCACAGTGGATCCGTTCTTTTTCCCTGACAGGAGCCCCGATGGTTATTCACTTTTTGCCTGCTCTTTGGATGGATCGGTTGCCACCTTTCATTTTGAAGTAAAGGAGCTTGGATACAGGCTAAGTGATTCTGAACTGGATGATTTGAAGAGGAGTAGATACGGTGATGTTAGAGGGAGGCAATCAAATCTAGCTGAAAGCCCTGTGCAGTTGTTGCTAGAAGAAGCATCAGCGAAACAGTCAGCTGGCCAAAAGGGGGCTTCCAGTGTCCAGCAATTTCAAGTGCCACCAAAAGTTTCTGCAGATGTGCCTAACCCGCCTCCTAGTGTGCAAAATCAGAAAGCTCCTGAAACTCTACCTGAAGACGAGAAGAAAACAGCAGGTCCCGCTGCTGACGACATAAATGAAGTTACTCGGTTATCTAGTCCAGTGAAACAAAGGGAATACCGGCGTCCTGATGGCCGGAAAAGAATAATTCCAGAGGCAGTCGGATTTCCTTCTAACCAGGATAACATATACAACCGTTCTCAGAATCTAGTTTCGGATTTTTCATCCCTGGATCAGCGAATGCTCCTTGGAGAGAATGGAATAAGACCAGCCTATGGTAGTAGTGGTAACTGTAATAATTGTGGTGTTAAGGAACGCTCTGGCGTCACAGCAAGGGCTAACATTAGCGAGAGTCTTGTTATTCAAAAAGCTTCAGCTGGTGCTGGCAGTGATGGAAGGTTGAGTGTAGAACACACTGGATCTGTAGTTCCAGGCTCATCGGCCTCCTGCTCTGTGCTTTCTATCCTTGTATTCGATAAGAAGGACAATGCTGATTCTTTACCAGTCTGCCTTGAAGCAAAGCCAGTAGAACGTTCTGCAGGCGACGGCGACATGATTGGAGGCTGTGGTGCCTTTTCAACAAAAGAAACAGAGATTAGGTGTACAAGAGGAACAGAAACTCTTTGGTCAGATCGCATCTCTGGAAAAGTTACTGTCTTGGCTGGTAATGCAAATTTCTGGGCAGTTGGCTGTGATGATGGTTGCCTGCAGGTAAGTAATATCCCCTAGTGGAATTTCTTGCAGATTTGTTGTGTTCCAAGTTGGATGCTATTATGCGATTTCTATCAATTGTTCCTGGAATTGGCCTTTTGTTTATCACTTCCCATGCTTTCATTTTTCTGGCAATCTGTTAGGCCTAAACACACCAATAAATTGTTCTTGATTTAACTAGGTTTACACAAAATGTGGAAGACGAGCAATGCCGGAGATGATGATGGGATCTGCAGCCATTTTTATAGATTGTGACGATTGCTGGAGATTGCTTCTCGTAACAAGAAGAGGTTTGATGTACATATGGGACCTCTATAACAGGAGCTGCATTTTGCATGATTCTCTGGCTTCTTTGGTTGCATCTCCAGATGAGGCATCAACAAAAGATGCTGGTAAATATTTTACACCCAGTCATCAGTTGTCATGTATCACCTGAGATTGCTAATCTGAAAGTTGCTGCATTTCAATTAGTGTTTGCTAAGATGGCTGTTTCTTATAAATTGACCTTGCTTTGTTACATGGCACATACAGTAAAGGTTATATCTGCTAAATTCTCAAGATGTGGTTCGCCCTTAGTTGTCCTTGCCAGTCGTCATGCTTTTCTTTATGACATGAGCCTGATGTGCTGGCTAAGGATCGCCGATGATTGTTTTCCTGCATCAAACTTTGCTAGCTCATTTAGTTCTACTCAAGGTGGAGAACTAGGCAAGTTGCGGATTGATATAGGAAAATTCATGGCCAGAAAGCCTATTTGGAGCAGGTATGTGTGCTCCTTTTATTGCTTTAGTCTTCTAAACGTCTTAAACTAATTGTGTGACATGCTACTATGCATATCGGAGTTTGCTCTTAGTATACTTGTGTGACTGTTTGTACATCAGGGTTACAGATGATGGGGTGCAGACGCGTGCCCATTTGGAGACCCAGCTAGCAGCTTCATTGGCTTTGAAGTCACCACAGGAATATCACCAATGCCTCCTGTCCTACATAAGGTTTTTGGCAAGGTTTGTATGAATGTATACAGAATCTGCAGGTCTCAACTTCATCTGTTCAATTGATTGAGAAAATTATGTGAATTAATTTATATCTGATGAAAATCAGTCAATGATGATTTGCTGAAATGCTTATTTCCGTTTTGTTCTTTACCTGCAGAGAAGCAGATGAATCTCGTCTACGTGAAGTTTGCGAGAGCTTTCTTGGTCCTCCCATGGGCATGGTTGATGCTGCATCATCTGATACAAAAAATCCATCATGGGATCCTGATGTTCTTGTAAGGCTCTGTCTGTTAGATGCCGCACCATGCATTTCTTTGCTTAGTTATATTTTAGACTGGTAGTTTATGTTAGTTATGCTGTGGCCATTTGCTCGCTAGGCTCGTCCGCTTGCACACTTGGGGTTCACCGTCCACCGAAGACAGATTATTTGAATCTTCACAAATTTACTTCTTTTTTCTAGACGATCACAAGGGCTCAAAAACCCTAAATAGATGGCATGATAGTTCTCGTATTCGTTCTCAACATGGTGTTTCTTGTCTTCAATCTGTGAAGTTGCTGATGGCAATTCTGCAGGGAATGAAGAAACATAAACTTCTTAGGGAAGACATACTTCCTTCCATGGCGACAAATCGCAAAGTCCAGCGGCTGGTCAACGAGTTCATGGACCTTCTGTCGGAGTACGAAGTTGCCGAGACAAGCGCTGATAAAATGGATGTGACACCAGCAGCAACAGAAGCCAATGACACCTCATAGCTGCTGCGGCTGGCATGCTCCAGTCCGGTTGGTGGAGACTTGCTGACCCCTCGGTAAGCATAGGATAAGTTCATACAACATATCTGCATGTAGTTGGTAGCCTGTTTAGCGTGGTGACCTCGGCCAAACACTATAACCCGTTAGTTGTAACAGTAGAAAGAAAGCGAGGTTACCCGGTGATCGTGTAGCAGTATATCTGTAGAAGGCCAGATAAACTTATGTCCTTTTCGTGGTTCAAAGGCAATTTCTTGGTTTTTAGGGTGCAGGATGTGTATGATTGCTTGGTTAAGTATTTGTTAGTGTGTAAGGGAATTTGCTCCCGGCGTCACTTACATCCAAAGGTAAAATACTGTCATTATAAACCAAAGAAAGCTATATAATTATTCAGGCAGAGGACTCAACAGGTTGCTGGTAATAAGCAAATGAAACAAGCTTAATTAATTTCCATTAGGCTTCTGTTTCAGGGGAACAGCTAGAAATTAACAGGATGCATGGAAGCAACCAATGAAATGGAAGATGTTGGTTAGCACTAGTAATGAAATGGAAGACGTCCAAAAACCAAACCACGCCCGGTATTAATAATTAATGTTGTCGGCTTGTTCGGACAGTTCCGAGGAGAAGAGGGCCGGGTGTCAGGTGGAGAGGAGGAAGTCTTGGACGGTTGCCCTGAAGGTGTCGGCGACGGCAGCCCAGGCGGCCTGCGTGGGGTGGGCGTCGTCCCAGTAGAAGTGCCGGTCGGGGTCGTCGCAGAGCGTGTACTGCCTGTTGCCGTCGTCGTCCTGCTGGCCGCAGTAGCCGTCCGGGCTAAAGCTCTCGCAGCACGGCCGCAGCGGGTTCGGGAACCTCCTGCTCCCGGAGGAGGAGTCGTTGTCCACGAAGGCGGCGAAGGGGGCGTTGAGGTCGAGGAGGAGGAAGGTGCGGTTGTCGGGGTCGAGGCCGGCTAGGACGGAGCGGAGCGCGGCGTTGTGCTGGGCGGAGCCCATGTTGGCGAGCGGGTCGCAGCCGGTGTAGTTGAGCGGCCGGGTGAAGAGCGGCGTGCACCCCAGCGGGTGCAGGTTCGTCACCACCACCTTGCGCATCCCCACCTCGTCGCGCAGCCGCCGCAGCTGCTCCCGCAGACGGCGCACCACCGTCGGGATGTACGCGATCGCGGCCTGCACATTACGCGTCGATCAGGTGCACCGAGCAGATCAGCTAGATAGCTCGTCAGAAATATTAAGAGTACATCAATATAATAGTAGTGCGTAGGGCCTGCATGCGTACGCCGGTGCTGTTGTCCTTGTCGGCGGCGTAGGAGTAATCGTTGCCGGAGACGACGACGAGCGCCACCCCCGTCCCCGTGCTGTCGCAGCCGCGCTGCAGCTGCGCCTGGAGCAGGTCGATCTGCGCGCTGATGTTGCGCTGGAAGTTGCCCGTGTCGAGCACGCCGGACCCGCCCACCGCGAAGTTCATGCCGCGCGCCAGCAGCCCGCGGGGAGCGCCCCGCCGCACCTTGTATGCCACCGGCGTCGGCATCCCCATCGCGGACGCTGCCGATCGAGCCAGCCACGTCCAGCCATGCAACAGAAAATAGTTAATTAATTAGTAAAGGATGTTGCATGCTAACAAGCTCCCCCTCCTCTAGCTATATCCCAAGGTTCCTCTCTGGTGAACCCTCTCTCAACTCGAGGAACCCTAACCTGCCGCCATCAGTAAAAGATTCCTCTAGACTCTAGTAGCAGTATTAATTAAACTAGTAAAAGTTAATTGTACCGGAGAAGGAAAGGTTAAGGTTAGGTTGGAGCCGGGGAATCTTACTTGCCCCTTCTGACATGCACGCGCGCGCACGTTGCTTGCTGCTTACGTGCAAGCCATTAGCAGATTCAGATTGGCTTTTGATTAGAAAAATGTGGCACATGTATGTATGCATGCATGCTAGTGAGATGTGGTATAGAACATACGCACGTCAGTACGAGAAAACCCCACTTAGAAAAATCCCCTCCAGTAAGCTTGAACTACTCTATGGCTTCAAAATTCAGGAGCTCCAACTATACAAGTATATGCGATGGGTTTTGAAACTTCAGAAACCAATCGCAAGTTCAGGATCGCAGGACTTGAATTCTGACCCTGGCCCTTAGCTACACAACGCGGGTGCCACAACATATGTTAGCAAATCATCTCCAATGCAAAAGATGCCTAAACGTGTAATTATTGTGATACAAAGGGTGGTTGAATTAGGGGAAAAAACGTCTTCACTGCTTAAATTAGACTAGTTTTATTAGACAAGACCTGTCAAAAAAGGTCTAGAGTTGTCAAGAGATAGGTACTCTAGCTGTTAATGCAAATCAAGACGCCGAGTTGCTACAGCTGCAGCTGCAGCTAGGGGTGAAAATGGGTCGGGTTATTCCCGACCGATCCGACACCGAATCCGATTGGTACCGAATCCGACTAGTACCGAATCCGGAGAAACAAATATGGGTTAGGATATGGTAACAGCAATATCCGTCCGAATCCGAATATCCGTCCGAATCCGATACATCTTCAACTTTGATTTCAGGTTAGTGCTACTATTTGACGTTTTATTTTCTTTGCAATGGTAAAATAAAATCTTCCACATCAGCTATTAAATAGTAACATCAATTCAGTGCGTCCTACTCCATTTACTGCACTGTATGCATTCCTTACAAACAAGTAGGGGTGTAAACAAAATGGGTTAATCCCGACCGATCCGACACCGAATCCGATTGATACCGAATCCGATTGGTACCGAATCCGAAGAAAAAATATGGGTTAGGATATGGTAACAGCAATATCCGTCCGAATCCGACCCGTTTTCACCCTTAGCTGCAGCCTTGCAGGGATGACAGGTTACTAATTGACTGTGATGCACCACCACCCCTAGCCTACTTAGCTAGATAGTTGCTCGCTTGATTTCCAACAAACGTCGGTTTGATTAAAAAGGATCGTACTGTCTACTGTATATATAGGGTGGGTTGGGTTAGGGCTTAGGGCATGTACAATACTCAGTTTTTTTAAAGTTGTCTTCTATCTCAGCTAAAGATATTACTAGAGATAACACTGTAACAGTAAATCATTTATCTAACTATTTTATACTTTTCATCATAACTTTCTACCACACACTCTTTTACTATTTACGCTAGTTTGCAAACTTAAGTCATCTCTTATATAAAGAGACAGTATATTATTTCTCCTCGTCTTCTCTTTTCTTTACATAGGATTTTACTTATTTAATATAGTTAAGAGACAGCTAAGTTAACACTATTGAAGATACTCTTATAGCTGTGACTGATGGTTTTTAGTCCAACTATGAATACAAATAAATCGAATACCGATACACCATTTCAAAGAGATGACGAAGGAAAGGTAATTTATTTGCTCGCGACAGGTTATAAGACTTGGAAAAAGACAGAGGTAATACTACACTCGGGTACAAAGAGGAGTCGGTGAAATGCACATGCATGCCATGCACAAAGACAGTTATAGGCATGGCTGGGCATGTGGGCTCGATCAGTTCAGTCCACATGAAAAGAGAATGAGATGTGAACTGGTCAGTTGGGCGGTCGCGACATGCATGAACGTGCTAAGCTGATGTCGGAAGAGTAGAATCAAATAGAAGGTAGCGAAGAGATTCCATCAGCAAATAGAAATGTCACATGGACGTTCTAGCTCATACTGTCAAATCAAATTAAAAGATGTTCGAAACGGTTATGTTCCAGCGGCGGTTAGCTAGCATTGCAACGCTATTCTCTAATACGATAAACTTAGCACGGCACAATATCTTACTGCTTAGATATGCCATACTAATGGACAGGAAGGTAGGGTTATGTTCGAAACGGTTCTTTACTTTCTGTTTTTTAGTTTTTAAAAATCGAAAGTCATTTTAAGCATGTTAGTTTTTTATATAGTTTTTTCTTTTTCTTTTATCTATGAAGATATAATGTACTTTTTTTCTTCTTTTTATTTTTCTTTAATTGGATGTCTCAGCTAAAAACTAACAACTATTGTAGCGTCTATTTCAACCAAAAACTACCATACACAGTCAAAAACCATGAGCAAAGACCACTTTAAAGGTCCTATACAGTATACATATGGAAATGTACGGATGTTGCAAATTTGCAACTCCCATAGATAAAAAAGGGAAAACTCTTCTTAGGCTTATTCTTTTTTTATATAGTTTATGGTTTTTCTAAATAAATAAATAAATAGGGTGGTTTTTCTATCGTATTTTTGAAACGGTTTATTGAAACAATATTTTCGAAGTGACTTACCGGCTTATCAGTATTCATTTTATTCGCACAAACGCCTACAATAAAATCAAAAGTCATCAGCTGTAACCATAAATCATCAGTCGTAACAAAATAAAACCTCGTCTCCTCCGCCTCCCCCTTCCTCGTTACTTCCACCCACCTCTACTTTTCAGCTCCCTCTCCTAGCTCCGACTGTCGGCGCCCTCACCAGCGGGCAGCGGCGAGCAAAGAGGGAGACCCACCCACACTTACTGGTGCACATATGTGTGGATTGGGTTCTCCTCTTTACCCTAAATAGAGGCTAACCGTCGTATTGCCTACCATCCCCTAGTCTCCTCCGGCGCCGATTTGTCCCGTCGACGAGGTCCGTCTCTGGCCACGGCTCTCCTTCAATCAACCTCCACACTGGAGGCCCTCAAACTCGACGATGGCCACCAGGCGGGCCAATTGTGTCGACGCCACCATGGATCATTGGGTCTAGGCAAGTAGTCGACGCAATTGTGAACTGAAGGCAACAGTAATACTGCACGAGCAGCTTCACCGATAAAGCTAAATCTGTTTTGGAAAACTGTTTGGCAAAACAGCTTCACCAACAGCTTCATGCATGGCTGAAAGAGGGCAATTGTCCAAGATGCCCCTGTCTACATGACTTGTTCTAACATTTGGAGTTGTATGTTTGTATATGGTCATATGAATTAAAAAATAATATATTTGAATGAGTATGAGTTAAAAAACTAAAATTAAAAAAATAAAAAAATTAAAATCATTAGGAAGCAATATTAGTGAGTGAACGGGATGGACTAGTGGCAAATGCGTGTAATTTTGGTGAACCAGAGGGGCAGTGAGTTCCTAGGACTGCGGGCCTGAGGGAGAGAGCTGTGAAAAGCTACTTTTTTTAGCTTCACCTCTCCGCATTCTTTTGTGAGAGCAGAAAAAAAGGAGTTTCACCCATGAAGCTATTTGCAAAAAGGATATTTGGCAAAAAAAAACAGCTCATGAAGCTGTTGGTGAAGCTATGCCAAACAGGGCCATAGCTAGTATCGATCGATCAGACCGGCCGGTAACAGCCGCAACAGACATGGATTCAAGGCCCTGTTTGAAGCGGCTTTAACTTGTAATTTTTGTTATTCCTTTGTATTTTTCGTGATAGACAATATTTTTATTTTAAAAATTTAATTACTTACATAAACGTAACGGTTGCTACCGTAAAGAAAAGAAAGAGGCAGAGAGTCAGCAGGGCCACTCCCAACGAACCCGCCATCAATGCGAGCGAAGGATCCATCCATCCACCGCTTCAATTCAGCAGCAGCCAGCCATCGTGTCTGTATCTGTATCTGTATCCCTGGCCATATGCATGTATTTATTTACTCGTATGGAGTACTTCGCTGGCTACCACTAGTATCAGTATGTACTCCACTCCTCCGTGTAGTTGTAGACAGTAATTCTAGTGGAGTGATACTAATCTATACTCGTAGCACATGATTGTCGCGTATATACGGTCGTACGTAATACCGGTGCTAGTTTGTACTACCGATTAGTAAAGATGGTAAGCTAGCAGGCTGCAGGTATACGTGCTGTATGTATATACGGTAGTAGAGTAGGCAGCAGGTATACGCGCGTACGTACCTACGAAGTCGGTGAGGACGCGGCCGTCGGAGAAGCGGCCGGAGGGGCGGCGTGGGAAGGTGCGGCCGTAGGGGTAGTACCAGGCGTGCGTCAGCTCCCTCCCGAGGTCCCCCAGGTTGCCCGTGTCCGCGTACGAGTCGCCAAACACCCACAGCTTCCTGCTGCCGCCGTCGCCGCCGCCGCCGCCGCCGTCGCTGGGGCAGCCACTGGGGCTGTTGTACCGCTCTGCCTCCGGCAGCGCCTCGGCCGACGCAGGCGACGGCGCCACCGCAACCACCACAAGACCTTCGCGATCGAATGAGCAATCAATGAATTTCAGAGACAGGCAGGCAGAGGAGTTAAGAATCGATCGTCGAGTGAGCAATTAATGGCTAGCTAGCTAACTTACTGAGAAGCGTGCCGGCAGCCAAAGCTGGGAAGCTCCTCCGGCACCGGATGCTGCTGCATCCGCTCCTCCTGTGATCCATGTACTACTCTCTATCTTGTAGCTTCGCTTCACCTCACCCTCGCTCACTCCACCTGAGGTCGCGACTAGCGATTGCGTTGGTGGAATGGAGTTTTAGAACGAATGGCCGGCCGGGTCCTCCTTATATAGAGATGGCGTTGCGCTGCGCGAATCTCTCGGCTGCAGATAGACACAGGCCAAATAGGAGACTCTCCGGCCGCCGCGCTGATGCAACCCGTACGTGTCATGGCTACCTTAGTGAATGACACTAGTTTATAGTTATTACTTGATAAAATAAAATAATTTATATTTTATTGGATCGTAAACCATATCAGAGTGTTGTAACAGAACAATAATTAGATGATATACAATCATATCACGATAATATTGCCACACAAAGCTAAGGTTCTTAATAAGGCTAAACAATTGACTGAGTATTACAATGCTACCGGAAATAGAAGTACTTATAACTAATAATTATACAAGTACTGACAATACTAGATAAAAGCATGCTATTGTACTTTGGGTTTCGCATACAATCTACTCGTAGTTTGCTAATCGTCTCATGTCTTGTATAAGGTATGCACCTCATACACGTTATACTCAGGGTCAGCTCTATCCCACTCGACATATATAATTGCCCTCCAGGTAGGCATCGTTCGTACAGGAAGAACTCCGGATTGACTAGTATTTAAATAAAAAAGAATAATAATAAAGATGAGTACAAAGATACTCAGTAAGCAGTAATAGCAAATATGCACTTTATGAACATCAATCAATATCTCAATGATCCTATCTCATCTTCTCATTCTCTTGCTTCGCTTGGTTGGATTTGGGGGAAAATATGTATGGATATGAAGGTGGCTATGTGTTCTTACCTGGTGCGAAATGGTTTCTGGTGACTCGTGTTCTCTCTCTCTCTCTCGTTCTGTCGCTGGTCTTTTGCCTGTGTGTCTGGGTGCTCCACTAGACTATTTTTTTACTGAACTTGGCTGGCAGTAAAAATGATCTCAGAATTGACTAAGGTTTGTTTTATGCCAAATGATGATCCAAATCCTACTGCTACAAGAGGTACCAACTAGCTCCTGACGACCTGGTGTCTCGATTAGCGACTTGCCAATTATTATCATTATTTAAAGGGTTTTGATGGCAACGTTGGTTTTACCCATCTGCTTTACTTCATTATTTGCTATTTTCGGTGGTCATATCTTCCACCTTGCCGGTTTTACTCCTAAATCATTCTAAATGAATATAATGTTGTACTCTTATGCTAGCGCCGAAAGGAACAAGAAAAAAAAAATCTTTTGTGTGAAATTAAACGTGTCACTCAGTGCATCCTTTATTCTTTGTTGGATATATATTTTTGTCTCGATTCCGATTATAGATATAGATGGATGGAGCTAGTTCTTTGTGATGTCACCAAATAACGAGGGGTACGTGTTGCAGGTCTCCACCGGTCAACACTCTACAATATATATATACGCCGATCTTTCCTTGTAGCATTTAGTCACCTCTTTCTTTGAGAGGATAGATAGTATTTAATCACCTCAACGCGCGGCCAACTGCCACCAACCTTGCCGGCCGGGCCAGCAGCAGCCATGCCATGCTGTGTTCTGAAATTAAGGTGTTTTGAGGCTACATCCTACTGTACTCCAAACGTCAAGACTTTGCTTCAGATTAAAACAGTTACTGGTCCTGCAAGGCTGAATCGTAATGCTCCCACTAAACGCAAGCTTCACTGATGACACCACAGCTGCAAATATTGAATAATTATCTTGTCAAAGTTTGTAAAAAAAAAGTTTGTACCATAACGCAGATTGTAATTACATGACATCCTTAGAGCAAGGCTAATAATACAGCCTTCAGCTGGCTGTATGGACACTTACAGCCCACTTATCAGCTTATTCATATAGTAGTTTACAGCCAGCTGAAGGCTGTATGACCCACCCCTTTCTCTCACAAAGTTTCTTGGTTCTTGTGTTTCAGCTGGCTATAAACTTACAGCCCACCTCTCTTCTCTCTCCTCCACCTCAGCATACAGCCTGCTAACAGCCTCTTATTATATTTGCTCTTAGTTTTGCCAAATATGTACTACTTGAGGCTTTGTAGTATTATTTCCCAATAATAAAAACCCCTTAACCCTTTCGGGGTGACTGATTTTACCCAAAAAAAATGCTCCTACTAAACAAGGTGCAAATTAACTTCAGAGAGTTCATGCTGCCAAAAAAAAAACCTTCGGAGAGTTCAGGGATCGAAACAGAATGCAATTTTCTCCTCTCTCTCTCTCTCTCTCTCTCTCTCTATCAGCTTATCTGGACCTTGAAATCCCGTCTTAACGGGACCTCCGTGTGCCATAATTGGGTCAAGTCCAAGCTTTGAACTAACAGTACTACTAGTAACAAGCAACGTGGTGGTTGGTTGGGTTCAGTTGGGAGGTGTTTGGTTCATAATACCAAGATGGATGGGATGATTCTATTCGGGATGACGTAATTCGTTCGATTTGGCCAATCAACGTAATACAACATCTGAATAGAATATTTCCTACTAAACTGTCTAAATGAAACCATCTCGTCCAAAATAAAATAGTTTCATCCACCAAATCAAACAAGGAAATGAGACATCATTTGAGATGGAATAGTTCTATCCATCAAACCAAACAGCCCCTTGACTACCCCTGCGGCCCTCTCTGCCTCTTCGCAATCTCCATGTCAGTATCACTCAGGCACTAACCCATTCCGTTTTCTCTGGACGGAATGTCGGCACTGGCAAGCTAATCGGATAGTGGTATAAATTAAACAAGGGTGTAGAATGTGCCGTACGGTCGCAGAATCTTGGCTTTAGGGAATGCATGCTCAGCATATGCATTTGCTGATCCCAGTCATAAAGCTGAAAGCTACTAACAAGCCTATCTTGCATCTTTAATACCCCTGTATGTTACCTGGCGCATGCTTAAGCGGTAGCATTGCCTAAATACATGTGCTCAGTGCTCTTGCAGCAGGAGTTGTATATTACTAGTACCACTGTCTAGTGCGTCCTTAAGCAACCACTGCATTGCAAAGCAGACGTGTGCTTTCAAAAGCAGGAAGCGTGTAGATCGATCGATTCTTGGTAGGAGCTCTTGCAGCTATTTCATCAGTATCCATTTGTCGGGCCATGCGAGGATATTATGCAGGCAGGAATAACGCACAAAATTCCTGTAAAGAAGCGCTCTCCCATCCACGTCAGGTTACAATTTAATTAAGAGGTAGGACACGTAAGCTGCATGACCAGTCAAAATACTACGAATCATGTAGTATGTTCACAATCTGTCAGGTTTCCTTTGCCATTGTGCATATGTTCAGCATATTTGTACAGCGGCTTTCACTTGGTGCAATGAGCTCTACGCTCCAGGAAAACTCCAGGAGAAGGGAGACGATAATCGAGTCGGGTTCAGCAACAACTGCCTAAAACTTGAACTCTCTTTATGCCTGGAATGGACAATAGCAATGGCAAGGTAATTAAACGTCAGTGCTCGAGATCGTTGTCACCAAGGCATGAACAACGCACAGGCACCACAAGCACAGGATGGTACCGTAATAACACTCCATAATCTTGTTTCAGAGAAGATGACTCCATATATAATCCATTCATGTCACCAGGCAGTGGCGGAGAACCCGATAGAGCAAGTTGTGGTATGGGCCAAACCTTAAATTTTTGCAACAGACTCCCATATACCCCTCTATCCAATAGGCAATAGCCCAAATGCCCAATAACGGAAACGGTAAACCCTAGTCTCTCTGTGGCTCTCTGCACCTCAGCTGGAGCGGCGGGTGTGGCGGCGACGGAACTGGGGGAGCGGCGGGCGCGGCGGCCGACAGGCGTAGCCGGCGGTGGGCGGGCGGGACTCGGGAGGCGGGCGGGGGGAGGCGGGAGGCGGGCGATCCGCCCCACCTCATTTTTTCCCTGTCCTCCACCACTGTCACCAGGTACGTGCGAAGCAAATAATTTGCGATTCATCAGAACCACCGATCGAGACAAATAATGTTTGCAGTACGTCAAATCTCAGTATATCTCTACATTTCAAATTTGATGCGCATATGAGATCGATCCAACTGATGTACGTCGTCATTGTTTAGTGAGGAGCTCCTTGACAAACGCAAGAACCTTTGGCACATCGACTGTCCACGCAACTGAAATCGGCGAGTAACCAGTCCATGGATTCTCTGAATTCCACCTGCACCAATGCAGCAGCAAGTAATCAGCAACAATCTTTAGTAAGGATGAAAAGAACGCAAGGTGTGAATTGTAAAGCAGCTGCGTACTTCTTCAGTCCCATGTCCATTGAAGTGTGTCCAGTGCAGATGCCCTGGGTCTCAACCCTCACCACGCCCTTCTTGAACGTGAAGTACTCGGGGTGAACTAGCACGACGAAGCTCACAGGATCATGGAGGAAAACAGCTGAACAAATCGTATAAATCATAAATGTGAGATGAATCATGAAACCGTCCCCATTCTGAACATCGCAACAATGGCGGAGAGAGATGGTTTCAGCATACCAGGAACACCATAAGACTTGAAATGCCAGTCTCTGTAGAACTTGCAAATGTCACATAGGAATTGTGCATGCCTCCCTTTCGAGTTTCTTAGCTCCAACAGATCCTCGTCTGCAATTAGTAAGCTCACATGGTCAGTTGGTTATCCAGCACCACTCAAACTGAAGATGTAAGGTATCGAAATATGAAGGGGTGATTGTTTCAGGGGGCAGATGAAGAACCTGTAAAACTGACTTGAGTGGTTATGTTAAGGCCAACTACGTAGATATCTGCCCCGGAAGTAAAAACTATGTCAGCAGCTTCTGGGTCGCTATGGATCTGTGGACAGCAGATGTAAAAATTAGTTACTCTAAAAAAAAGATGTAAACATTGGCTTGGTCAGATAATTGTTTCATATTTCTTCTAGCAGCCTAACATGTTTGGCGTCAGAGTTGATGTTAGAACGCAAGGGATACTGCACATGCAGTACATAAAGTTAGGTTTCATAACAGATGAGAATGCAGTCACGTTACAGTGCAGTACAGATGGCTGGGTTTTTCTCTTGCCATTTTATCTATTGAGATGATTTGAAAATATTGTAGGCTACCAATATATAGTTACTAATGCTACTGAATGAACTGCATAGATGGAAAGAGGATTATAAACCAAGCAACATTATAAATCTACAGCAAAGCGTGGCAAGTGAACCAAAGATAAACCAAGCAACATTATAAATCTACAGTAATATAATGACATTACATTTGCTTCAGCTGAAGGGGTGGCATTTCCAGCTGCAAAGAAAGCTCCACCCAGCACAACTATTCTCTTAACCTTGCTTACAATGGAGGGGTCCATCTTGATGGCCTAAGCAAGAGCTAAAAAAGCTTAAGCGCCAGTAGAATATATTGACACAACCTGAAAACAATTCATTCTAAGGCTTGAAAGAAAGAAAGAACGTACCAATGCTACGTTCGTCAGGGGGCCCAGGGCGAGTACAGAGACCTCTCCAGGGAACTCTGAGACCTTATCAACCAGAAACTCGGCAGCACTTTGCTCTACTTTCTTGATGGTGGGATCAGGGATGGATATATTCCCAAGGCCATCGGATCCATGAATAAAGTCAGCAACATGCGGCTTCCCTCCCTACAATACACAAAGACATGCATGTATTAGCCATTCCATCAGACATATGCATACCTGAAGAAACTACATATGCAAGTTGAGAAGATGATGCGTTTGGAGACTGAAGATACAGATGACGTTGCTTGGACTTGCATCCGAATGGAACAAGCAAGCTGGTATTGTAGATTTGCGAAACACACGAAAGTAGCGAAACGACTAGTAATAAGTGAGTACCTTGAGGGGCTCAGCGCTGCCCTGTGCTACTGGAACCTCAGGATGGCCTGCCCTCTCACACTGTCAGTTAACATATACAGGTTTAGCAGAATTGGCAGTAAGTAAAGATCAAGCTAGAAATCAAGTGGGCGGCAAGCATTTGACAATGGCATGGAGGGTTGCTACTTGCCAGCGACAAGGCATTGCGGGTGGCGTATTCGGTGGTGCAATTGCCGAAAATGGTGGTCAGTCCTAGGACTTGCACGCCTGGTGCTTGAAATGCCATCATAATCGCCACGCTGTCATCTGGAACGGAATCCGGTCATAAAGCAGATAATCGAAGAGATGTAGGATTAATGGACAGTAGAGAAAACAACAGTGATCCATCACATCATTGTTCCTTCCAAAAAAAGTGATTGTAACAGCAGCGCCTCCCTACCTATAACTATGCAGAAGAACAAGAGATGGTGAATCTACCATTCCGGTCAACGCATGTTGAAGATACTACTTTGGTCCTTGCACGTTATGCCACTAACTTGTAGTGTTGTTCCAATTTTTTTTATTAAAAAAAAACTAACTAACTAACTTGCAGTATTGCTGATACCACTACTTGTTTGTTTGGACCTTGAATTGGAAGTGTATCACTCCTTGAACTGAATAGTGGACCAATCCAAGCCCACATACGAGCAGAACTCACGTTGTTTTCCATTTCTGGCTCCCCTCCCTTTCCTGGCTTGTTTTCTTTACGTGGCTCCTCATCCTGGCTCAAACCCTGTAGCATGTATGCATAGCCCTCCTGTTCACCTGTACACAGCAGCCCTTGCACAACACTACATGGCAAACCTCCATGCACAACAGCTGCCTTTCCTTCCCTTTCACTGAAGAAAAACATCAACTTTTTGGTGCGCCATCGGACACGGCACACTATTAATTACTCTCTTCACAGTCACTTCCCATATCGTCTTCCCTCTCGACACTAACAATTATTTCTCCAACTATAAAAAAAATGAACATCGTTTAAAGCGTTTATAGTTTTTTAGGCCCGTATCAACAGATCTTGCAATTCTACTGATTACGAGCCCAGCAAGGCCAAGGATCAGGCACTAGTAGTATGTGAATTCTACTGATTACTGTTAGAATTACTAGTGTTAAATCACTAGTCCGCTCCAAAAGATCTGGAGGTCAGGATGGTACGTAGCTGGGAACTTTATCAAATTTCTTTGCTATTGGTTGTACGGACCCCGAGTGCAATGCAGATGTAAGCGGCAGGAATGGAGCACGCGGGGAGAGCAAGCAAGCAAAGCAAAGCAAAGCATTGACCAAAAAAGAATCAAGGAATGGATGACCTACCGATGCCGGGATCGGTGTCGATGATCAGCTTCTCCGTCGGCTGCTGCTCCTGGTGGATCTGGTGCCCGTTCTCCTCCATCTCCGATCGTCGATCTACACCTCCGGACCGACTCTCTCTCTCTCTCTCTCTCTCTCTCAACTGTCTTTGGAGCTGGCTCTTGATCTGTCCTCCTCTTATAGGCAGGGCTGGGCTCGAGGGAGACGACGACGATTGATGGCGAGAGAGGAGAGGAGGCCAGGGTGCCCGTTGGCTGTTGCTACCTAACGTTGTAACGTCAGTTGGATTGTAGCGACGGACGGATAACGAATCCACGTCGGCGTCGCGTCACACTTTCGCTGTCTACCTTCCTACCAACCTTATTTTTCTTGAGTCGTTCTGCAAGGTCGTAATCTGAATCTCGTGGGATCGACACTTCTCTAGGTAGACCTATTTCGAATTGGATTGGTTGCCTTTCTTTTTCGGAAACAAGAATGGAATATGATGACGAAGATGATGATGAAGTATATTTGAAAAATGTGCTTCGTTATATGTTGAGTTGTTGAGGACCGCTTTGTCATTAGCTTGTTACAACAATCTATGAAGAGGTTTGCAGTAACAACAAGCAACTGAACGGCTCGGCTGAAGAGATTTGGTGTTTGCCAGCTTAGCTAACTGTTTTGAGTTAAAAAAAATATCTTAAACGCTTCTGAGTTAAATGATGGTCTGTTTAATGCTGTTTGAAGGGCATATGAATGGATTTCATTTAATTATTTTTTCTGCACATGACATATAAATATAAATCTAAGCGTTAAACATAGAACGTTCATAATTGCTAAGTACCGCGGTCCTTGCTTCGAACTTCACATGAGTGTTGATATGAAACCCGACCAAAAAATGACACTAATTTCTATGAAGGGGCGGATGCACCTTCAGTGGCGCAGGGGGCACAAGCACTCAGTCCGATTTCAATTTTTATTACTTAGAGTCCAAATTTACACAGTGTGTGCTCTACATATCAAAAACTAGTGTCCTCACTTGTCAAGAACTACATTCATCTAAAAGAAAGAAGGTTTAAGCATGTTGACAAATAGGGGGAGAAAAGAAGAAAATATGCAGGACGTTGTCAAAGCAAGACACTCCTAAAAATACGTGTAAGTTGAAGTTGGCATGACACAATATATCAATCGACCATGAAGTGAACAAAATAACAGATGCTACTTAAATCGATCGAGCGTGGGCCACAAGCTGGTCTAATCCCAAGCCAACGCCAACTCAAGGCCCAAGCCAGTACCAACCTTAAGCTAACCAAGTAGCCAATGCCAGATCCCGACAATGCTTTTACCTACCTTCCTGTGTTCCCCACGCGGCATGCCACACACGCAACCATTTGTCTGCAACGGTGACGAGCCTAGTGCTGGAGTTGCCATTGTCCGAGAGCACACCGACCGCTTCTCGCATGCGCCTGTGTGCATCAGATGATATGGTTAGATTTCTCGCTGTGTTAATCTCATTGCGCACGTATGCAAATGGAGTAAATCTCGGTGTATGTATGATGTATGGCCAATGGTCATGGCAATAGGCGAGGTCGTCAACTCATCGTCTCATTTTGGCTCCTTTCTTTCAAAGTGCAAATGTTCAATGATCTTCATAACTAACGAAGTAATGACCAAGCAACCCAAATGGGTACTAAATTTTGTGATTTAGATTTTAGGGTTTTAATTATATGATCTTTAAAATATTCGTGTGTCAGGGCTTTAATATTAAATGCCCTGTTTCATTTTTTGTAACAATTGAATTAGGGAATTTTTAATGTGTTTTAATATCTAATTCAATGTGTTCTAACTTTCAATAATTGTCATATCCTCATGGCAGGTAGTCCGTAGTCATGGAGCGATTTTTAAAAAGAAAGGCATTAGGTTCAAGTGCAAATGCTACAAATACAGAAAGTCTAGAAATCAACTGGAAAGAGGAAATTCAGTTTGATCCAGGGAAAAAGAAAAGAATAGACAACTATCTCACCAATCAGAAAAATGTGGTAAGAAGAAAGTACTTAGATAGTGGGCCTTACCAACCTCGCACATATGATTTTTCATATACAATGTTTAGGAAGAAAAGGATAAGATTTAACTCTGCATGGTTTGATCAGTATGGTAATTGAATTAAGTATAGTGAGTCTAAAGATATAAAATTTAGAATGTATTACTATCTACTACATTATTGATGGATGCATTACTATAGCGAGTCCTAGTTGCCCAATAGTGGGGTGATTGCAACCTATCGCCTAACGGCCCACCGACTGCATGCCTGTCGCGCGGCCATTGGGCGCCAGCATCCAGCCGCACAACGTTGGGCAATTGGAGGTAATTCCTGTTAAAAATTTTGGCGCGAGTATATTTCTGTAATTTCGAATAAAAATTGGATTATTTCAAAAAATTATAGCAGCACATACATGCGGGCTTATAGTTGCGGCATTAACTTATGCGCTTGCTTATTACTACTCATTCGTTTATAAATATACAACATCGACACGGTCTCTAAAATATAACTTTAATCACTAATTTCTGTTATAATATATTTATAAACACAGTGAAATTATAATGTTACAAAAGTATTTTTGAGAGGAATAAATTTAAAATATTTTAAAAATATTGATAGTTAACGTTTTAAACTTTAACCACACTTTTGTCAAAAACAACGTGCATTTGTGACGGGAGGATAACAAAAATAAATAGACGACAGAAATCAGTAAAAAAAAGGCTTTAATTTTTTTAAAGCAGCTTTTAGCTTATGGCTTGTTTAAAAGAAAAAATTGATCATATACCCTTCATTTAGATAGAAATTGAGGATTTACAAAAGGGTAACTTCCCCTCCCCCAACGAAGCACTCTCTCTCTCTCCCCGCCTCCTCTTTCCTGGATTCCTCCCCCCTTCTCTCTCTCTCTAAACACCGCCATCCACACCAGACCAAACCCTAGCAGATCGAGAGAGGAGAAGCGAGCCGAGCTCCCTCCTCCAGATCTCGCCCTCCCCTCCCCTCATGGCAGCCCTCTAGCTCCGGATCGATTGCGTCCGCCCCCCGTACGGACATGGAGGGCGCCGACGACGCCTCCGCGGGCGCCACCGCGCCGCCGGACTCGTGGGAGACGGCCGACCTGGACGAGCCCATGAGCCACCTGCTCCTCTCCGCGCGCCGCGTCTCCTCCTCGCCGGACCTCGCCGAGGACGACCCGCCGCCGCTGCAGGCCCCCGCGCCCGCGCGCGACGACTCGGTCGCGCAGGTGGATCAGTTCCTCCGGGAGGCCCTCGAGAAGCCACGGGAGCGCCTATCTGGTAGAATTCCAGGCCCGCCGGCCGCATCCCCTTTTGTATCTTATCATGTCTAGTTCCGCGATTACAAGAAAAAAAAATTGCGCTTTCTTAGAGGATTGCATGACGAATCGTGCTAAATTCTTATGTAGAGACTTGCGATGTGGCTTGGTGCTGCCCGATCCGGAGTGTTCTGTGCTGTATCCACGTTCGTATTTAATTATAGCGGTTAGAGCGTATGCACGTGTGCTCTGTGTGTTTCTGCTCGATACCTATGATGGTCTGGTGCAGTAGTCTGTGGGGTCCGTAGCTGGAAATACTTGTCTTAGGTATGCGATGTACCCCACGGTAGCTTAATCTGCACGAACATTACTTGCCCGTAAAAGATGAACTGCATGTTAACAAATTGCCTGTCAATGGGCTGAAGAGGGAAATTTCATACAAAAAAGTTGGGACAGAAAAACACTGTACAAAAAAATGTGTGTTATCAATTGGGGTCTGCAAGTTCATTGCAGTTTGCTGAAAGTGACTTTTCGTAAACTTGCCTTCTCTTAGGCACCGTTTTGGAAAGTGGAAATTTACCCTGATTCCTGGCTAATTCAACTGTTTCCTGTGGGAATTTATCGTTATGTCAGCTATGATAAATTGGGTCTGTGGAGTTTGAATTGTCTCATTGGCAATTGCTTCAAATTGATCAGATTTTTTGTTATTGTGGCTGAGTTTTTTTGTTCTCACTAGTGTTGCGTCATATTTCTGCATGTGGTTGTATTTATGTGATTAGATTTCTAATTATAAGCCCTAAGTTGAGCAATGCTTGAGTGGTTGTATCTTATGGCTGTCTTATCTCACTGCAGTGCTACGAATGGAACAAGACATTTTGAAGTTTATTCGTGACCCTAGACAGACACAGTTTGAATTTCAGGGTCTTCCAACTTCGTACTTGCGTCTTGCTGCGCACCGTCTGGCACAACACTATTTCCTCCAATCGATTGCTCTACCAGATAACAGCTTGCCTGATGGATCCAGTTCTTGTATCATCCTTTATAAGACATCGTCTGAATGCCGCTTGCCTGCTGTTCGCCTAGCTGATATTCCAGTTAATCTGCCACAAGAAGAGAGCAACTCTGTGGCCAAAGTAGCTATTAAGCAAAGGCCTCAGAAGCATTACCATAGCATTGCCAGTGCGGATGCTCACTCTTCCAGAGCCAACCTTCAGAAAAGTGTCGAAGAACGAAAAGAGGAATACAATAAAGCACGTGCACGGATATTTAGCAACAGTGCTAGCATTAATGCTGTTGATGTAAGACCAGCTGATGAGGTGACTTTGCCCAACCCTCTACATAGGTGCACTTCCTTGGAGTTGAACTCAAGCAACAGGCTAGGTGAAGGGGCCGAAAGAACCCTTGAAAGAAGTTTGACTAGTACTTCATCTAGCAGCAGATCAAATAGAAGCAAGATTGAGAAAGAGCCTGCAGTCAATAGAAACAGGCAAAGCAATAGGGTGGCAATATTTCGAGACCGCGAGTCGGATCGCAAGGATCCTGATTATGACAGAAGCTATGACAGGTTTGTTTCACATGACATACTTTTGTCTGTTGCTATCTAGCTTGTGATTACTTTCGAATGGTTTTTACCATGCCTTCGTGTAGTTTTTTTTATTTTTATATATATATTTATGGTGTGGCTCTGCTTTCATTTAGTTTTGTCAATTGACTCCTTCACACTTTCGTCCTAAACTATCAAAGTAACTGACTAAATTTCTATTGATCTGTCTGTGTTATATGATTTGTGGATGGAATTTACACAATTAGCTCTGTATGCATTTCACTGTACAATTATTACCTTCTCAATTTGATTGCTAATGATAAGGAATATAAGTGAAACATGCCAACAAGAGGGAGTCATGTGAGAGTTTGCAAAATGAAGTGGGTCAATGGTGGAAAATCACAAGAAAATATTTTCACATGTATTTTCATGATGATGATTAAGCTTGTGAACGTTACTCTTAAAAAATGCATGTCAGGGTTTATATTATATTCTCCTTTTTGATCAGTAAGATAGACATAACCTTTTGAATACAAACTTTATATCAAGCTCATTCATCATGAATGCCCTTTTCAGGTATATGCAAAGGTTTGATCCAGGATTTGGATTTAATGGAGGCTCATACACCATTCAACCTCTGTATGCTCCTGCTATTAACTACAACACTGAGTTCCCCCAGCTTGGGTCAGCACACAGATCTCCTGTTCCTGTTGAACAGCAGCCTCGGCCAATAGCTCAACACAGTCCTGGTCCCTGGTCACCTGTGCAAGCACCTAATGCAATTGGCTACCGGCCTCCAGATGGTGTCATGCCACCCTACAGTCCTGGTCATGCTGGTGCTCCTGTCAGGTCATCTGTTTTCATGCATACTTCCCAGCCATATGCCATGCTTTCTCGCCCAGGAGTCACATTTGTACATCCACAGGAATCCATGCAGCCGTTTGCACAGGTTTGTATGTGTAATTCGGATCTGTATTGTTTTTCTTATCGTTCATGCTGAGCTGATGTCCTAGGATATCATTGTGGATAGCACACAGATATACTATATGATTTGCTATTACCTTCTGACTGTCATATTGTAAGGTTCCTGGCGATAAAATATTTCACTTTTGTATGTTATCTGATATAGAATATAATTTTTTTCAAGTCAAGTTTCTAGTGCTGTAAATGTAGTCATTTCTGGTTTATCATCTTCCACATTTAGACAAATCACAGCTCCTATTCAGTATACACTATAATGCAAATTGTAGAGCATGAAACGTTGCATAAATTAGAATCATAAGATTCACCTGCAGATTTTGCTTGTAATAATTGTATCCATGGAGTTGAAAATGCAAATTGTAGAGCATGAAACGGGCATAAATTAGAAACTTAGAATCGTCAGGTTCACTTGCAAAGTTTGTTTGTCGCTTGACACGCATCATGTTTTTGCTGTACAGACTCACCACCAACAACCTGAAACCAGTTTGCGCTTAGCCCGGCCCCGGTGAGGGGCCTGGGCATGCCTGCGCCTGCCAGCACGCACTGAGCATGTAAATCGGATGGGATATCCTATTCATTTTGTGCTGGCAGATGTCACTGGGCATAAAAGAACCGAGAAGCGCAGGGCAGAGGTAGCCACCCGCATGATCTGTGTCAGCTTCTGCGATTCTCGGTGTTGTTGCTCCCTGCACATTGAGATGCAGGAGGAGCACCTTACTGCTTTCACCTTGAAGTAAACTGCGGACTGTTGCATGGGCCCTCAAGTCCAATGCATAAAACAAGCTGAGAAGTGAAGGGGCAGAGCCAGTCAACGCCTTGACCTTGTCAGTTTCTTTGTTCTCCTGCTGTGGGTCCTTGTAGATTGAGATTTGAGATGCAAGAGGGGCACATATTACCGCTTACTCCTTGGAAGCCAAGGGACGCTGAGTGGGTGATGAGGGAAGAGAATGGGAAAATCCAGTATGTGGGTAGACAGTCATGACCTGGGTTAGTCCAATTCCCTTTCTATTCGTTCTACTTCTTAGCTTCATCATTTTCACTTAAAGAAATGATTAACTATATGCAGCTGCTCCATTGGACAAGAGCTTCTCTTGTTGCTGACTGAAGTTGCACCATCGCCCAAAGCGGCTTGAGACGAACCCGGATGAAGATGCATCTTGATCTTGTCGGCAAATTGAGCCCCGGCACTCTTGCTCGCAGTTGCAGAGGCTGCTTCCTCAGAATCATAACGTAGAGACGTATCTCTGTTCCAGGCCAGCTGATGAGGAGTTGCCGTCCTGGTTGTGTTGTTTTAAGACTAAATTAGTATAATTGCGTGTTGTACATCAGCGTTAGTTGTTGAGTGACCCAATTACTTGTTTCGTATGTCAAGGAACAACTCCTCCATTTTAGATGTAAGATGGATCAGTGTTTACAAAATCCAGAGCATTATTTACATCTTTGTTACTCGTTACTGCGAAGAAGTGAAGTTGTGCGTATGGATTGGGAATGGGATACTGCAGTTAATCGTGCGCACAGTTTGCCCTGTAACCCAACCCAACTTAACCCCATGTTGGTGTCGAGATATATAAACGAGGGGGGTAATGCCATTACAGCCTTCGGTGGATAGACATGATTTGTAGTACTGCCTAGCCTCGGCTTGCTCCATGCTTCCAAGTCGAAAGGCGAACAAGCACAAGGAAGGAAGAAGAGTCAAAAGACGAACCCAGCAAGGAGGGAGGCGGGCGGGACGATGCGATGCCGTCATGATTGCGAATCCCGTGACCTCCCGAATCCAACCTCTCTCACGATGCCCCCTCCCTCCCTCCCTCCCTCCATCAATATAATATTCTCTTGCTCTTGCCATCTTACTCCTGGGCCTGGCTACTGGTACTGCAAGTTTGACGCACACGAAGCAAGAGAGACGAACCACACTTGCGTTAATGATGGCTACTTGAGCTGCTCACGTTACGTCAACAGTGCCGGGCCCTCGCTTGCTTTTGCATCTATAAATACCTCCTCACTGCACCACTCTCTCCGTCCGTCCGTCCGTCCGTCTGTGCTGCTTCATTCCCTACTCCATTCTTTCACAAGCCACAGCTCACATCTCACAAGGAGGAGGAGGAGGTTCTTCAATTCTTGTAAGTTGTTCTTAGGACATACAGCTATGCTTCTTTGCTTCGCTTCTCTCCTCGCTTCTTGGTTGGTTACATGCATATATGGTCAGTAGGTCTGTTCTTTACGGTTTCTAAAAGTGATTTTTAGTTTTTTATTATAGTACCTAACTTTCGATTGGAGTATTTTTTTAAGACAGAATCTATAAGTTAATTGTAGTATACGTTAAAAACCTAACATCTATATCAACCAAAATCATAAGCGAGTATCTTTCTCTCCGTAATCTCTGTCGCAAACAGCCAATATTCAAAAATTTCAGCTAAAAACCATAAACCGCAGTTAAAAAGAATAAGCCCTTTGTAATTGTATGTCACTCTCTGAGCATTTTTGGTGTATTTTTTGGTGATAAATTAGGAGGAGTAGGAAGGGATGGATAAAGTGAATTCGGAGCTGGTGCTGCAGAACTGCTACATCATGGAGCAGAACGAGAGGCTGAAGAAGGCGGCGGAGATGCTGCAGCAGGAGAGGCAGGGGCTGCTATCCAAGCTCAAGGCCCAGCTCTCCAGCTCCAACCAGGCCGCCGCCCATGAAGACAACCAGGACAAGCAGGCCGCCGGCTCGTCGCCTCCCGGTGGTAGCAACGAAGCGTCGTCCAAGCAGCAAGATTAATTAGTCATACATACACGCATGGGTTACTGATCGATGTTTGACAAGATCATCCATCACTGGTCGCCGCTTAACTACTGCTTGCTTTACTTCGTGCTAATATGATGACGTACTCCGCTGGTTTTTGCATGGTTAAGTACTACTACTGCTGCTCCCTTAAGAAATGAAACAACAACCCTATGGCCCTGTGTGCGCGACTTACTTCACTTCTATGTACCTTAAGACACGTATGTAGTACTAGTAGTAGAGGAAATAAGTTGATTTTTCCAGTTTGTTTCAAATTACAAAACATACATGTGACTTTAATGATATTTTCTCTCTTTTCCCCCTATTTATCTTTTCTCTCTCTTCACGATTTAGTCTCTTATTCACGGGACATCAAGACATTTTGGTCATTTTCCTGTGTCCTTCTCTAAGGTTTATAACCAAAATACGTTTTATAGAAGGAAACGGATGGATGCCTTTGTGCTGCAGTAGTGTTGCCAGGCAGCAATTCAGATGTGTTGTCAAGTGTCGTTTCGAACGATTGGACGATCCTCCTGGCTGCTGCATGGCATGGCAGGCTCAAGCTTTTTCTTGTACCGGAGTGAATGCAATGCAAACATACAAGGGTGACGTTAAGGTCAAACTACATTTACTGGGTTCTATCGTTACCGGTTCGGAAAAGGCGCACATGGGATGGAACAGTCACTAAGCGTGTGTTTGGTTCTTGGGATCATGGGGGACGGGATACATCCATCCTAAAAAACATAGCGTTTGGATCTGAGTCACTGGGATGAAATGGGATAGGATGGTTCCAAAACAGTAGAATCGGGGGGACCGCGCCAGCCCCAAGAATCGGTGGGACGGGGACCGTCCCTCATCCCCCGACGCCTCACGTGCCTCGCGCGTGGGGAAAAAATCCCCGTGCGGTCACCCCCTCGCGGCGGAGGTCCAGCGGCGGAGGCACTGGTGGCAGAGGCACGAGGGGATCGGAGAGGCGGTGCCGAGCGGCCAGGCGGGTGCAGTAGGCCAGCATGGCGCGGTGTCGCTGGGGTCGGCGGCGCATGGGGAGGAGGCGTCGGAGGGGCGGCGTGAGAGGGTGAAGGAGACGTTCGAGGGGGCGCCGAGACTCTGGGGCGGAGGAGCGGCGGCGCGGCGTCGATGTGGGGGGAGACCGGAGGAAAGAGAGAGAGGGCCGAGTGAAATGGGGAAGGGGAGGAGATGAAGTAGGCGTCGGCGGTGGTGAGGGGAAAGAAATGAGGAGGCGTCGGCCGAAGTCAAGAGAAGGGGGATCGGGTGGAAGAAAAGAAAAAGAAAGAAAAAGAGAAAGAAGGAAGAGAAAGAAATCTGAGATGAGTTTCATTCATTCTAGCAAATATTTGATTCATGTGATAAAAGATGAGTAGCACAAAGGTAACCTTATCAAAAGGTCACCACACCTTCTGTCCTATCCCCATCCCTCTATCCAAACTGGTGACTGGGATCATTCCATCCCCTTTTATCCCCTCAACCAAACAGAAAACAGGGTCGATCCCATCCCAGCAACTAAACAAGAACTGGGTTGGTTCCATCCTAGAAATCAGGAATGAGTCCATCCTATCCCACCACATCTCCAAACCAAACACACGCTAAAGCAGCAACCAGAACAAAGATCTTTGGTGGATCCTTTTCTCAGGCCGACTGCTCCAAGTGCTAGCTGCACTCTATCCATCTACCTGCTCCTATTTGTGTTGGTATAAGATCCCTTTAAAAGTGTTGAAGCTTTTGCCTTTTAACATTGAAAGATGAGATCTAGGGAGTAAGCAGACTCGTATTGAGAAGATATTTTATGTAAAATAGCTTCTATAATTATTTCTATAAATAATTTATAAAAATCACCTTAAAAAATCACTTTGTTTAAAAGATGGTTCCTAAAAATCAAAAGGCAGAAGCTGTTTACAATAGGCTTAAATCTCACAGCCTCACACAAGAGTAAGTATAGTGGCGGTAGAATGCTGCCTTGCCTACCGTGTGAGGTCCCGTTCCAGGTCTGAAGGGATACTGGGGAGTGGCCGATTCCATGAACTACCATCATTGAAGACCATAGCTACTCAATGCCACTTACTTGAGATTAATTTCACTGTTTGCCATTATCTCGGTCTCCTGTTAATTAGAAGCTATTTAGGTGGTGATCGGTTCGGCTGAAAAGCTCGTGGCTTATGGCTGAAAACATCAGAATGGGTGAAAAAAGCAGAATGATGGTGTGAGGCTTATTTAACATAATTAAATTTAAAAAAATTTAAAAATAAAAAAAATATGTTAGCCCATTACGTATAATACAAACAAATACGGGAAAAAAGAACCAGCAAAAAAACTCAACAAAAAGCCAAAAGTTCAGAAAAAGACGAAACTTATGAATAGTGAAAAATAAGCCAGAAGCCAGAAGCCGAAGCCGAGTTGATCAGGGCTTAGTCGGTCAGATTTTTTTTAATAAATGACAAAAATGCCCCTCCCTTTGAGTGATAGACTAAGGTACTTGAGCCAAAAATGATATTTACATGAATGGCACATAATACAAATCAAATTACTTACTCAATGCCACTGGCGAGTGGCATATAATAGAACGAAGACAAGCATCCAAGGGCGAAATGGTTTTTTTCTCACGCGCTAAACACTCTGTGGCTGACAGTGGTAATGAAAAATAATGAAACTAATCTCTAAGTCAATGGCATACAGCAGTTATAGCTTTCGACGATGAACCGACCACTCTCCAGTGGCATATAACCTAATTTTCTCTAATCTGAATCCTCAGTCATGCTCATGCATGTGCGCCCTTCAACTTACCGAAGGCTAAAACATTGTGGAAAAACGCAGTCAAGATTTCTACCTGAAGTTGGACGGTCTCCGTAAACCCACCTTTTCTTTAATCAAATAATAACGCCTTACAAAACTAGTAGGCAAGGCTTGTAGGCATAGGGATAAGGATCTTATATATGATCGTTTTCATGCTACAAGGATCAGATAATAGGATTGAATTTGTATGATCGTGGCTCAAAAAATGGTTGTTCTACTGATCCTAGACCATTAGTTTACAATTCTGTTCCTACATAAGATCTGCTGGCAGGCAGGTTTTTTTTTTTATTAAATAATCTTTATTGAAAATATTTTATCAATAATCTTTCGCTAACGGTATTTCTAAATCTAACTCATTTAACCACACGGTGTGGACAAGTACACGCTGGTGGTGGCGTGGCAAAATAGGCCATTTTTAGGGCTAAGCGGTTGTAGCATGACAATATTGTTTGCCATGGTATGAAGGATGGCATGACCAAAATGATCATATTTGAAAATAATATTGTTAAAGAGTTAGCAATAAAAATAAACCCTCAATTTCTAAACCCTAGCAGGCACCCAACCCAAACCCTAGCAGGTACCCACCTCCTCTTGCATTCCTAATCTCTCCACCCTAACAAATCCTTAATTTGTTTTGCCTTCATATTGTTCGTGTTCCTTTCATGGTTTCCTTCCTTTGTCTACAGGTGGATCGGTGATCGGCGGCGGCAACCATAAGGTACTACTAATCTTCGATTCTCGTGTTCGCATTTTAATTTGTTATTGTTGGATTATCTCGTCGAAGCAGTAGTATACTAGAGATCCAACGCTTCTTAGTAGACTGCACCTACCACTTGGATCTCAAACACTACCTATGATAATAAATCCAAAAGAAAGGTCGAAAAAAATGATTCAATCTGCATTTAAGTCTTCTTTCTATTTCTAGTTCTAGACTCCTCTCAAACTAGCCTTGTTGAGGGCTTCTCATTCAAACTGAGATTAACTATTTATAGTCTCAAATGGTTTTCTATACGCACAATTTCTTGATGTTTCAATGAGAATTTCTTGACTAAGATAGCTGTTATGGCTATAGACCAAACAATAAAGAAATTGACTAGCTAGAGAGAGCCAATGACAGAAGAGAGTCCCGTGTATGAAATAAGTGGATCTGGCCCCTCATACCCCTCTTGGGGGCTTATATATAAGCGGGATTAGATGAGAAATTCTTATCATACCCCCTTAATAATCACAAAAGGTAGAGGTACATTGATACATTCCTTTATATACATATCTCTATATTATTGGACCTATTATATATTGGGCCAGTTACAAGGCCCCGCCACGAGGGTTGGGCCACCCCTACAATAGTACTCCCTCGACAGCAAGCACGAAGGTCCCGATGGGTGAGCTAACATGAACAATTGGCCTAAGCTGGCCCCACCGTGAGTATGTTGATTCTTTGCATATTGTGGCAGCAGTATTTGTTCTTATTTTCAGTTCAAGTTCTTGGGAATGCTACGTTCTGTGGGCTCAGATCTTGCTCTGTGATGAACCATTCGAATACTAAATTTGATCTTGTAACAGAATTAGGTTTGAGCTCTAGTGGTTTGGCTTCTACTGATCGTACCGTAGCTAGTGGTATTTCTATTGAGTAGATTTGTTTAACATGCAATTGAAATTGTTGAGTATGGAGTAGTCTTTTTCAATTCTGTTTAGAACAGATTATTTCTGTGCAATAGTCTTTTTTGTTCAGTTCTGATTCAGATCAGGTTCTTCTGTGCTCTATTTGGTTGCTGATTGCTGCTTAGTCGTCAGAACTCTGTGAGAATACTGTCTGTTATTTAATTGCATGTGAACACTTAAAACTGAAATTCTAATTGGCTTTGTCTTTGCACGGTTCTGACAGTAGAAACATATCTAGAGCTCAAATCCTGGATTTTAGTTATCAGATCGTTAATGAAGAGTTTCGATATTAGCATGAGAAGGCCACGATAACAAATCTTGAGCAACTCTGTTCTGAGAACAATGTTAAAGCAATTATTTTGTCTTATGCTAGATTTAATTGCTTCCTTGGTTATAAATCTGCTAGTCATGTTCTTTTTAGCAGTGTTTCGCTTATATACTTTGGTTATATACACTTGTATGAATGACACATTGAAATTACATGAGTTCATGCAATTAATGTCATTTATATACTGCTGAAAATATTCTGAATATATGTTTAATTCAGTTAAAATTAAAACCGAGAATATGCTTCATCCCGCATTATTTACAACACCTAAACTTCGCCGCGCTCATCGGTCTTGACCCGGTTGCCGGCACAGGCAAGCCCTGCCAACTCCCAGCAAAGATCCTCACCTACAAGCCCTCTTCTTTCGACATAGCGATGCCCGTGTTGGTCATCGGCACCGGGCTGGGTGAAGAGAAGAAGAACGTACTCTGCCCTCCGTGTGCCCCCAAACACGTCAACCACAGGGAGTTGTACCACGAGTGCAGGCCGCCCTGCTACTACTTTGTGACCAAGGACTACGGGCATCTCGACATGCTGGATGATGATGCCCCCTTCTTCATCACCTGCCTCTGAAAGGATGGGAACAACTGCAAGGACAAGAAGAGGAGGTGCGTTGCTGCGATCATGATCGCGTCCTTGAGGGCAGCCTTGGGTGAAAAAGATGGAGATCTTAAGCTCATGCTGAAAGATCTAGGGCTTGCACCAACCACACTTGACCCGGTTGAGTACCGTTTGGCATGAACGGCGGCGGCGGCGGCGGCAGCTTGCCCCATCATGTATGGTACGCTCACGCCAAGATAAGCAACTGCAGCCAGTTGCTGGAATAAATTACATGTACTGTATCTGCATGTGCTTTGCTAAGCTAGACCAAATCGCTATAATAAATAAAATGGATAAAAAGCGTTCCAGATTGATATGCCCCAAGTTACTAGCACTACTACTGCGACTGATATGCATTTTAATCTTTGGCATGTTCCAGTCCGTACATGAAAAATATTCGAGGACAATATGACATAGGTGGACCTACATGTGTTAAACAAGAACGCTTAAGGTACACAGGAATTGAAGGATGAGAAAGATTTAGGGACGCATTGCGTACACACATGCGTAGTAAAACCGTAATAACAATCAGTGGAGTAAAACGGAGAAGAAGAAAAAGGCTTGTGAAAAGTCCGTACCGGGTGTGGGCGGAGGTAAGAGAGGTACGCGGGCGGCGAACATCGTCGTCCGGCGCTCCGGCGAATCGCCTATCCTACCCTATCCGGCGCCGCCGCCCGTGTCAGTGGAGTAGTTGGTAGCTAAGCTAGGTAGGCCCCTCTTACGGTGCCTTGTTGGGCCGGGCGTCGTCGCTCGCGAGGAAGGAAAAAAGACGCAGCACAATGCCTCGGTAGCTGTGCTGGGCTGGGCCTCCATTCAGTTCCCATGGGTTGGGCTCTATCAGCCCGCCAACCATCACCAAGAGTCGGGTCCATCTTTGATTGGTCGTCGTCCTCCGCTCCATTTGATCTGACGCCTAATTTGGATGGATGCCTGGAGACTCTTCCGCCTTTCCTCCGCCGGCGATCTTCACTGCACGGCGATTTCGCTCCGTGCTCCATCTCTGACTTTTGACCCCCCCCCCCTCTCCTTCTTCTTCTTCTTCTTCTTCTTCAGGTTGGTTATTATGAATGATACACGTGACTTCTTTCAAGTAACAACACTGATAGATTGGCCTTCCTCGACGATGCTACGGCTCAGCTTCCAAAAAAACTGCAGCTTGTGTTTTGTGTGATTGAATTTGTTGTGTCTGGATCGACACTACTGACTAGTACGTGTGAATGGAACGCTTCAGAATGAGGTTTCACTCGAGCGAGGTCGCCTTCATAAGTTCCGAGTAATTGGATTGATTACCAGCGAGATTCTTTTTTGCATCCACCAGTTGACACAACAAAGTACTAAAGCCCAATTTGCATTCCGATTCTTTTTTAATACAGAAATCAATACAGTTCCTCCGAGATGCATTGCTCCATCATTCGAGCATCCAATTTTTTTTAGAAACGAACGTCAGGCGAATCAAAATCACACAGCATATGCTCATGCATGATGTAGAGTGCGGAGACAAACGGCTTTCAACTATCAACTTCTCTGATAGATAAACCAAAATCCGTTTTAAATATGATCAGCTAAAAGCCGTTTTGGATGCTCACTAATTAACTGATTAATTAATCGCCACTAAGATGACTTGGAGGCTTGGAGCACACAAAATGAAATGAAAAGCCGATAAAGAGAGAGAGAGAGAGAGAGAGCGCCCCGGTAATTCCAAGGCAAGGCAACCTCCTCCTCACGTTCCCGGAAGCCCCATCCGACGCTCCCTGTCACGCCACGTGTCGCGCATCGGGGGCGGATTCGTCTCGCCTTCCTCCTCCACGATGGCGAGGCGAGCATGCTGGAGCGGAGGGCTGCCGATAAAAATAGGAAGGAAATTCCAAAGGAGAAAAAGAAGGAAGGAAACAAGGAAGGCGGCTTCCAGAAGAAACCTCCCGTTCCGTTCCGCCGTGCGTTCCCTCCCCATCTCCGCCGTCACCGGTATCTCCTCCCTCCTCCTCCTCCTCCGCTTGCTTGCTCCTCCCCTTTCCTCCAAGGATTCCAACTGGAGCAGCAAGTCCTATCCTTTCTTTCTTTCTTTCTTTCTTTCTTTCTTTCTTTCTAGAGGCTATAAATAAAATCAAGACCAATTCGGTTCAACTGCTGCTTCCTGATTAGGATTAGGATTAGGTACTTCCCCCTCTTTAGTTTTTGCCGTGAATAATTGCTTTCTTGCCTTTGATTCTTTCCTCTGGCGTAATTTTTCGAGCGATTTGGTTCTTGTTCTTGCAGCTTGGATAAAGTGGTTGGCCGATTGAAGAGGCTTGGCCAAGAATTTCGGGGGGAATTCGGCTCGGAATCTCGATTCTTGATCGGTGGGTGGGCGTCGGATCCAGCCATGATGCTTGTTGATACGGTCAGCGCGAGCACCTCTATTATTGCCCACCACCTGTTCGACCAAAGGTCCAGGGGCAACCACCACCCCCGTCGGACGCTCCATGCCGTCGCCTGCCGGCCCCTGGCTACGGGCTTCGCTGGCCGCCGCCTTGTCGCCCGGGTGACGAGGCAGCAGCCGCCGCGGCTCGCGGATTGGCCGGTCAAGGCGCTGGCCATGGGGGTCACCAAGGAGGCGAGCCCTCGCAGGGAGTACCGGGGGATCCCGGGGGACGGCGGTGACATGGGGGATGTTGGGGTGACCAACCCCGCCACGTCGTGGCCTCCGCGGAACAGGGCCGATGATCCCAACCTGCACAACCCGTTGCTCCGGCTCGAGCGCATGGGCTGCGGGTGGCTCGCCGTGATCTTCGAGTGGGAGGGAGTGATTGTTGAGGACGATTCAGAGTTGGAAAGGCAGGCATGGTTGACCCTCTCGCAAGAAGAGGGTAAGTCACCACCTCCGGCATTCGTGTTGAGGAGAATTGAGGGGATGAAGACCGAGCAGGCGATCTCTGAGGTCCTCTGCTGGTCCCGGGACCCCTCGGAGCTCAGGAGATTGGCCTCGCGAAAGGAGGATATACACTGCAACCTCCGAGGCGGCGCGTTCCATCAGATGAGGAATGGCTCGAGGGAGTTGATGAGCACGCTCGCCAATTACAAGATCCCTCTCGCTGTGGCCTCCACGCGGCCAAGGGAGGTTATCGAAGAAGCCATTGAAGCAGTTGGCGTGCGGAGCTTCTTTGATGCGGTTGTGGCGGCGGAGGATGTGTACCGGGGGAAGCCTGACCCTGAGATGTTTCTGTACGCTGCGCAGCTCCTCAGTTTCATCCCGGAGAGGTGCATTGTGTTTGGCAACTCCAATTCGGCGGTGGAGGCTGCACACGACGCCCGTATGAAGTGTGTCGCGGTTGCAAGCAAGCACCCAATCTACGAGCTTAATGCTGCAGACCTCGTGGTGAAGCAGCTTGACGAGCTATCCGTGGTGGACCTGAAGAACCTTGCTGACATTGAGTCTCCAGAGTTCGGCATGGAGCCTGAGCCAGAGATGGAGGAGGAGGAGGAGGAAGACCCGTCCCCGCCCACGTCAGTGGGTGTGGATGATTTGTTCTGGTAAGAGACCAGCTTTGTACATTTTCATTGATTCCTCTCCTGCACGGGTGTATGACTGTCATAGCGATCAGGAATGTAATCCATAGATTATGATATGTAAATGTTTCTTTAGAGCTCACACACTGTATATATACCTGAAAAAGAAAAGGGGGGACTGAATGCACCAGGGCATCTGAAATGCAGTTCCTGACATGATGATGTATAACACGATGATGTGTCTATTGCGAAGAATCAGAATTCCTTCCTTATGATACTTACCTGTTTCGTTCCTACAGTCTTACAATTTCCAGGGCTCGGCTCGGTGAATGCAGTTATATGTATTGTTAGGAATGATGAGGAGTCTCCTTATCGGTTACCCCCTTACGGACGATATATTTATGCAAGTAAGAATACTATTCCATAGATTGACTGATACTAGTGGCAAGGAGGGCCTCCTGTCCTGTTGGGAATGAATAAACAGGGCGAGCCGAGGGAAGGGAAGGGGATCGCATCACATGCGCCCCATGTGATGAAGCCAATCAATCCTGGCGCGCTCGCTCGCGTGCCTCCCATCCATCCCGGCCGTCCATCCCCCACACGTGTCGCCCCCACGCGCGCACCGTGCCAACCATAACACTCACTTGCATTCCACTCCACGCCGCCGCACGCGCGCGCGAGCGAGCGAAACCCTAGCGTAGCCTCCTCGCAGGTCAAATACGACTCCTCCTTGTGCTAAGTACGGCGACGGCGGCGGCGCCGAGATCCGGGCGGGATGCAGCGGCTCCAGGCGGGCGACGACGAGATGGGGGTCAAGGAGGAGGAGGACGACGACTACCTGGACGACGTCGAGCACGCGGGGGGACAGGGCGCGATGCTTTCGGTGTCCATGGCGCCCCCAACGACGGTCTCCGGGGGAGGGGGACGTCGGAGCCGGGCCCGGGAGGAGAAGGAGCGGACGATGCTGCGGGAGCGGCAGCGGCGGGCGATCACGGCGCGGATCCTGGCGGGGCTGCGGCGGCACGGCAACTACAACCTGCGGGTGCGCGCCGACATCAACGAGGTGATCGCGGCGCTGGCCCGCGAGGCCGGCTGGGTAGTCCTCCCCGACGGCACCACCTTCCCCTCCTCCTCCTCCTCCTCCTCCCAGTCCCAGGTACAGCTACTCCCGTCCCCTCCCGTCCCGTCAATCCTTCCTCTTGGCTTCGCTCGCTCTGTCGATCTGGGTTGAAATCCTCCTCCTCCTCCTCCTCCTCCGCGCTGTTGCTCGCTCCGTGTGCTGTGCGTTGCCGTTCGTTTCTGTACCCGGCAGGCAGGCAGGCCGCTCTGGCTCTGGCAGCTCAGCTCAGGTGCCAAGCCAAAAAAGAGCACTGAGCTCACCACGACTAGTACCCACCTTCCTGCTCCACTGACTGGTAGTATTTATGATGTCATAAATGGGTGGTATGGTCCGGGCCTGGCATTGGTCAAGTAAGTAGGTACTACAGGCCTTCAGAATTCTTTTTTAACTTTCTAATTTATCTCTATTAATAACCTCGTACAACTTACTTCCTCCTCTAGTCTTGACCACCATGCATGTCAGTCATTATGATGTGACCAAATCTTAGCACTCTAGTTGGTATTGAGTGACCGTATTGTTTGGCTATTGGCGTGGTCCAAAAGAGCCATTTTCTGGCTAGTCTGGATTTACCCGTGCCGTGGGTATGTTGTTTACCGTGCCACGAGTGTTGGCCCGTGACCGCGACCAAAAATTTTCAGATTTAAAAATAAGTTAGTCAGCAGTTATTAAGTAAAAATAAATTAAAAACGTTAAATAATGAAAATTGTCCTATCTTTAGCTCCGTGTACTAAGTAGTGTACATGCGCGGTATATACATTAGCTGAAATACCCTAAATACTCACTCAGCACTATTGTTTAGTTTAATGTGAATTTTAAACTCGGATTCATTTTCCTGGCCGGCCCGGCCGTCCATCGCACACGTGCATATACACGAGACAAGGATAGGAGCCGCACACAAGCACAGAATTTTTTTGGGGTCATATATAGCTTGTTTTGAGCTTGTATTTGTAAAAATAGTCTTATACACGTGAGAATGATAAAAATAGCACTTCTACCACTGATGACCAAGCGACAGTGCCCTGTAGCTGACATGTAGACTATCGAACCTGGGCTATTGTGTGATAGAAGCCTGCCGCTCGGGCACCATGCGACAGGTGGCCTATCGCCTCTCCACTATATGGCAGGTAATTGATTAAATTAATATGAATTAACATGTCACATTCAAATCACATAAAATTCTTTAAAAAATTGCATAATTAGGTCGACTGTGTCGGAAGATTGCACATAAAATTACGTAGTTTTTCAAGCTCATTTGCTATATGTAATAACTCCTGCAAATATCACAATTGTACGAATTTTTGAGTAACATTCAGCACGGATAAAATTATAAAAAAAATACACAATGAAGTACGTTATGCCGGAAGATTGCACATAAAATTTCATAGTTTTTTAGGCTCATATGCTATATTTAAAAATTCAAATAAATATGGCATATCAGATACTAATTTAAACATGTAATTAAACCGGTTTAATTACCTTTCGTATAGTGGAAAGACGGCAGACCACCTGTTGCATGGTGGCCGGGCGGCAGGCGCCTGTCATACGGTGACTAGGCTTTGATAGTTTATGTATCTACTGTAGGGTGCTGCCGTTTGATGACCGGATAATAAAAATAATATTTTTATTATTTTTGTATATATATATAGGTATTTATAAATACAGATGAAAAACGAACTATATGAGCCCAAAACTCCACAAATACACGCAAAGGGGAGGGAAAAGGGCCGCCAGATCCGCGAGGAAAGGGGGGTGCCTTCTCTTTCCCGTTGCTCGGTCGGTTGCTCCCTTCGTTCCCGCCTCCCGAGGACACGCCTCGCCGCCGCCGCCTCCTCTCTTCTTCCCCAAATCCCAACTGCTCCGATCCCATCCGATGCTAATAACTCCCCCTCCTCCTCTCCTCCTCTTCCAGTCTGCTCGCCCCGCCATGGTCGTCTCCGCCACCGCGCCGCCGCCCAGCCCGCTCCACACCTCTCCCGCGCCACCCCTCCGCTGCATCTCCCCCGTCGCCGCCCGCCCCATCTCCCACCGCCCCGCCTCCTCCCCCCTCCTCTCGCCTCCCCACGCCGTGCCCTCGCGCCCCACCCTCCCCGACGGTGGCACCTCCCCTCTCCTCGACGTCCCCATCCCCGGCATGGACCCCGCCCAAGACGACGCCAAGCAGGTCAGCCTGCCACCCGCCTCTCCTCTCCTTCGGTCCCCTGAGCGACTCACTTAACTGGTTGATGTGCCTTCTGCAGGTGGGCGATGTGGTGCCGCGCCCGCCGGAGCGGGACTTCGCTGGCACGGCCTACGTCCCCGTCTACGTCATGCTCCCGGTAAGAGCGCCCCCCTTTCCACTTTTCATGCCGCGGTTTCGTGCTGCCCCCTTCTGGGGGTTGTGCGATCGCCTTCGGATCGGATGCTTGTGGCATGCCTGCCTCGCACTGCTGTTCATGCTGGCGTGTATGTGCGGGCGTGCTTGTATTTGTTCTATAATTTAAGAATCTTATATTTCGCCTGGCGTCGTCTCACGTATGTGTTTTGCAGCTTGGGGTGGTGAATGGGAATGGTGAGGTGGTGGATGCGGATGGATTGGTGGGCCAGCTGCGGGTGCTCAAGGCAGCGGGGGTGGATGGAGTCATGGTCGACTGCTGGTGGGGGATTGTCGAGGCGCACAGGCCGCAGGAGTACAACTGGACCGGCTACAAGCACCTCTTCCATATGATCAGGGAACTCAAGCTCAAGTTGCAGGTCAGACAACTTGAATTGCATGGCACCCTTCTGTAACGTCTGTTTCTGTGGATTGTAGTCTGTTCCATGGTATAGTAGTCCCACAGTTTTGGGCTTTACTGCCTTTCGCCTGTTGGTGATGTGCCTAGTTATTTTACTCATTTGCTTAAAATATTGCATGACAACTATAAACACATATGTTTCAATTTACCTGTATCCTCGAAAAATGATTAAATTTACCTAAGTAGGGTGAATAAAGATGGATTCAATTTATCTCAGTAGAGTTGCATATTATCATGTTAGCTTGTATGCAGTAGGCATTATATGTAACACCTGGGCATGCGTCGGCCCAGCCAGGCCCAAGCCACCCCCATTAGAGTGAGGGAGCCAGGTGGAGGGGGAGGCAAAAGCCATTTTGGCTTCTCCCCCGCGCTCACCTTGCTGCCGCCCCACTCGTGCGAGCTACCGACACCGCCTGCCCTCGCACTGCCCTCCGACGTGTGCTGCTCACCATCGCCCGGCTTCGCCAGACCGCGTGCCGCCGCTGCCCACGCGCACGTGCCTTGTCATGGCTGCTGTCGTTGCTCGGTGCCACTATCGCCCGCCCCGTCATCTCCGCCTCTTGCTGCTGTGCATCGCTGCTCACCTCCCCCGCAGACGCCAAGCGCCGTCTCCCCACACGCTAGCACTCGTTGTCACCACCTTCCAGCGCTGCCGCCCCTCTCCCGCGCCTCGCCTCCCTCCCCGCCCTTGCTGCTGCCGCTGCTCCATGGGAGTGGAGGAAGGCCAGCCAGCCGAGAGGTGAAGAGGGAGAGGCCGCCGGCTGAGGGAAGGAGAGGAGGCAACCGGAGTGAACCGGCCGTATGGAAAGAAAAGAAGAACGGGAGGACCCGGCCGTGGAAGGAAAAAAGGAAGAAGCTGAGACATGGAATTGATTTACAGTTTACAGTCACGGATTTGATTTACAGCTTGCAGTTCATGAAATCGATTGAATTGCTAAAGTGATGTTACTGTTTTATCGTGTGCTTGCTGAGCCTCCGGACTCACCATTGCTCTGTTGTTTTTAGGTGAATGATAGCGACATGTAGGGAATGAGAATAGTCCTTTTAGCGTACATATGAAATAACAACTTAGCCTTACACTGAGTTTTTACGTTTAATCTAGTGTTAAATCCTTTGCAGCTCGCCGTTTGGTTTAGTTTGCTTGCAAGCCGTGGTGGTGGGTCTCCATGGTCATGGAGCTCAGAGTTCTGTTTATGTTCCAGTTATGTGCAATATGAAGTTAGTTGGCTTACTGCTAATATAATATATTTGTATGTTGGTTGCTCCCAGTTGAGATGGTAAGTGTGTGGTGGTAGCATTTTGGGCTCTATGGAGGGCCGGGGTGTTACATTATATGTTCTCTATTTGAATGAGCATGCATTATTATGTTCCTGGTCAATTAGCAATTTCGAAATCGAATTATTTGGCCATGTGATTGATAGAATGCTTAGGGATGCTGTATGAGTTGCTTGAGTAATGAATTAATACAGGATCAATCTAGCCTTGCACACATCTGTTATGAATGAAAGTATCTTGCAAAAAGGATGTACCATCAGTTTTGAGTTCCATTGCTGATGTTTCTTACTTGCTTTTCTGGTCGAAATACTTAGGTGGTCATGTCATTCCATGAATGTGGAGGCAATGTTGGAGATGATGTGTCTATTCCTCTCCCACATTGGGTGACAGAGATTGGAAGGAGCAATCCGGATATCTACTTTACTGACAGGGCAGGCAGACGTAATGTGGAGTGCCTTTCATGGGGCATTGACAAAGAAAGGGTTCTACAAGGCCGGACAGCAGTGGAGGTATGACCGTATGATCATCTGACTGTATCCTGTTCTGTACTCATCACTTCGAGAGGATGACAAAAGCTTGTCTGGTTGTTGATTTTCACTTCTCGTATATTTTGTGTGTCTTGATTTTGTCTGCTAGTTTGATATTATATAAGGTTGAATTGGAGAAACTATGAGTGGCTAACTGATTAGGCATGAATTCATCCGCTGATCTTAAGTTACTGAATTGCTCTACTTTTTTTTTTGAATTGGCTGTCAAATACTTGAACATGGCAAAAAAATTGTTCTGTTTCCCAACTAATAACAATCACAATATGCCTAAGGTAGATTCATTACTCACTGCGAATCCACTGGTTCTCAAACACTCCATTGTTTTCTTCCTACAATCAATTATGATGTACTTGCACACCTTATTTACAAAAAGGTATGGAGATTTGTCATTGCCCCGGTTTATACTTGGAGTGGGAATTGGGAACTACTTCGGATTTAATTCCTTCTGTTTTGGGGTCTTTAATAAAAAAAGTTTCAATCTGTATATGTTTTCATGTGTTGCCATGGCTCTGTTATGATAATTTAGGATGGGTGTATGATGAAACTATTTCTGTTATATTGTACATATGTCCCGCTCTCTGTATTAAAAAGTTACAATTTATGCTCATGGGAAGATCCATCATGCTTATGTGTTTCTTTGTTTAATGCCCCTAAATTAATGTAGGTATACTTTGACTACATGAGAAGCTTTCGAGTAGAATTTGATGAATATTTTGAGGATGGGATCATTTCAGAAATTGAGATTGGACTTGGGGCTTGTGGAGAGTTGCGATATCCGTCTTATCCAGCAAAACATGGCTGGAAATACCCTGGCATTGGAGAATTTCAGGTAAAGCTTCATCCTTCACTCGTTATCTTACACTTCCATTCTTCTCGGGTTTCAATATCTATTTAATCAATATATTGTAATTCTCAGTCCTTACTATATGGTCCAACATTGTTACGCTTGCCAGATTTGTTATAATAAATGAGGGATCCGTTGAGTATATATTCTGCTCCAGTGCTATGACAGGTACTTACAGAAAAGTTTGAGAAAGGCTGCAGAAGCACGAGGGCATACCATATGGGCAAGAGCACCAGACAACGCAGGCCATTATAATTCTGAACCAAACCTCACTGGATTTTTTTGTGATGGAGGAGATTATGATAGCTACTATGGCCGTTTTTTCCTCAATTGGTATTCCCAGGTGTTGGTGGATCATGCTGACCGTGTACTGATGTTAGCTAGATTGGCTTTTGAAGGTTCAAATATTGCTGTTAAGGTCAGTTACCTGTTCTTTACGGCTTCTAAAAGCGGCTTTTGGCTTTTGCTACAGTATCTAACTTTCAAACGGAGAATTTTTCTTAATATGAGGTCTACAAGTTAATTGTAGTACACGTTAAAAACCCAACATCTGTATCAACCAAAATCGTAAGCGAGTATCTCTCTCCGTAATCTCTATCGCAAACAGCTAAAATTCAAAAATTTCAGCCAAAAGCCATAAGCCGCAGTCATATCAAACAGGCCCATTATTGTTTAGTTCATGAAGTATATGTAACTGTTTCCAGTATTTTGATGATTGTTTTGGAGGCATTTGTTCCTGTTTCGGGGATGTTGATCTTTATAAGTGTCAAGCTGAACTTGGTTTTTCTCATTTACATACAAAGTAAACTAGTAGCTGAACTTGGTTTTTCTCATTTACATACAAAGTAAACTAGTAACTGATTGGACAGCAATATTCACTTTTGTTACATGACAGGTGTCAGGTGTACACTGGTGGTACAAAACTGCTAGTCATGCTGCAGAATTGACCGCTGGGTTTTATAACCCATGTAACCGTGATGGCTATGCTCCAATTGCTGCAGTACTGAAAAAACATTGTGCGGCTTTGAACTTTACATGTGTCGAATTGCGTACAATGGATCAGCATGAGGTATTCCCTGAGGCCTTTGCAGATCCAGAGGGCCTGGTATGGCAGGTAGGGAACCTTCTACCATCATAGTTTTGCTTATCATTTGTTTGCCATTCTCTTAGCAGCAGCTTTGTTGACTAATGTATTTTTCTCTAGCACACAAGCACATCTGACAGTAGTAAAAACAACTAGCTGGTAGGCTTTCTCTGAGCTTAATTGATACATAACCATGTGTTCCAACTGAATTCTGCTGTTTAGTTAAGACCAGCTAGCTTGATGGTATATTCATGTTTTACCAATTCGATGTATTGTTTTTCAGGTTCTAAATGCTGCGTGGGATGCTGGTATACCAGTGGCTAGTGAGAATGCTTTACCTTGCTACGATAGAGATGGCTTTAACAAAATTTTGGACAATGCCAAGCCACTGAATGACCCAGATGGACGGCATCTATTAGGATTCACCTACCTGCGGCTTAGCGAAGTTCTCTTCGAGAGGCCCAATTTTTTCGAATTTGAGCGCTTTGTTAAGCGAATGCACGGTAAGATTAGCAGATAACTTCAATCTTCTGATAGCTGCTCCGTTTTACGTCCCGTGAAACCCATATTTATGATTCTTTCCATGTTCTTGGCAGGTGAAGCAGTTCTCGATCTGCAGGTATAGATTGTTAGCGTGTTACATACATATACAAGTCATTCTGATTGGCTTAGGCCTTATGGCTTATGGGGAACAGAGATGCGATTTTTCTTTCATAGGTAATAGTATCAGCTGATTTTTGAGCTGTTGAATCGAACGTGTGGCTCCATGATGTAAAGCATATTTGCATATAATAGTCGTCAAGCAGAAGAATCGGTGGGTTTATTTGGATTGAGGTGGCCAAACAGTTGGTTTCATGGACGCCGTGGGCAGCTTCGATTCGCCATGTGCCTCGCACCACATGAGCATTTGGGTGCTAGCCTTGTAAAGATTGAGGCTGTGCAATTTAAGACTTGCCAATGCTAAGACGTACTGACGCTGCTGATACGGTGAAGTGAACCTGCTGATGGCTTCCAGGATCCATAGCAAGAGGTGGCACTCGTTGGCGTGTACTTGAGGATGATCCAAGTTCCTGTGTACATGCTTATGGAGCTGGCGACATAAATAGCATAGCCGCATAGGCTCTCGCGGTGTTTGTTTTGTATTTGTGTTTGGAAGGGATGTCACTCGACGATCTTCTCAGCTCTCTAGTACAAACACTTGCATGTTTGGCTGCAACCTGGACCTATCCACCCGTGTATGAAAACACCTGTTCCTTGTCAAGAAATTGTGATGATCAGTAACGAAGATTTTGCGTCACTTGCAATCCGCATCCCCGTTAAGTTGGAAGATACCTGGACCGATCATAAAAGACGCAAACGAATCATCTACCGAACAAGATGGATGGATGCCATGAACCAATAACAGCAACGAGAGATGCTGGCTGTCAAAAAACAATTTACATGATTGATTTACATGAGAATGAGCCTGCGTCAGTCACGGAGAGAATGAGCTGCGCAGCACGATGTGGCCATCGTCGTCCTTGTCGAACACCCGCTCTATCAGGTCGTTCCAGCTCATCCGCTGCCTGGCCCGTGACGACGCGGGCGGGAAGCTGTCGCACCTCTCCGGGTGGTCGTCCCTGAACGTGCCGTACGTCGATGGCGACCGCGCGTCCGGCACCGACAGCGTCACGGCCCTGCGCAGCGCCGCCTTGTGCTCCTCCACGTGCTCCCTCTGCAGGGTCTCGTTCCGCTCCATCCTTTGCTCCGATGGTACTTCCGTCGTGCTCTCCTCCTCCAACATCAGCTGCTCATGTGCACAGGCAAAACCACATGCTATCATCATCCATCCTTTTCCCCCTGAAAAATTACTACCAAACCTAACGTATGTACACCCCTGTACCTCAATTTTGAACAAAATTTTTGGCCCCCTACCTTAAGGCTTAACAATTTGCATTTCGACATCTCTACACACTACTTTCAAGATTGTGCACAACTTGAATCTAATACCTGCTTCGAAAAATGCGGTGTTCTATTCTAGTTGGCATGCAGTACTAGGAATATACAAGTGCTAAATTGCATACTTGTTAGTTGGAATCTATCAAACATCAAAACTACACTTTGTTACAACACAATTTTGTTTCAAGTACAGGTTCAAGACTTACATCGAAAGCCTTCTGGGCTTCCCGCTCGATCCAAATAATGGCATGATCCATCGTGGCGTTGCAGGAAAGAACTATGTGCTCAAATCTACCATCCACCGGCACAGCTGTTTTCACCACTGGTGGATATCTTCCACACCTGCGTGGATTTGATGAACAAAGTTTGTTTATGACAATATTGGAAATCTTCATTAGCAAAAACATAGTAATCTGAGCAAGAGAAAAATATAATAGTGAAGAAAACAGCAGCAAACTCAACTGTTTCAGGAATTATAAAACGGTCGTATGAGCCGTGTCATCAATAGGGTTTGTAACAGTTGAACTACATACTGACAACATCAACAGGCAGCTACAACGGTGAATGTTCTCAAATGATCCTAGAGATGAATCCTCGAAGCTATCACCATAACATTCTCTCTATTTCTGAGATCTCTGAGAACCTCCATTCCAACTTAGATAAGCTGTTAACCTTTTTGTAGATAAGCTGTTAACCTTTTTGTAACACCATCATGGTATAAAGAAAGATTGTTATTTACTGTTATATTTCAGGGGCCTCAAGTAGTTTTTTGCAGCCTAGACCACCAATTAAGGAAAAAAGGGTACCTGAACATTTTTCTTTCCACAATGTGATATATCCGACCAGGTGCATAGAGCCTCCTTGGATCTTTTAACATTGCATCTTCAGGTATGCAAGTGTCCCTCAAACATCTCAAACATAGCAGGCATGGCAAACTGCCCAAGAAGAGAAGATGGTCCAATTTTAAAATTGCTTGAACCCACTAAGCTGGGAGGAAATAATCACAGTGCATTCAACCTTACTCGATAACATAACATGGCAAGTACAGTAGCATAAACTGTAAAAATATTGCAAAATCAGATCAATCACCCCTGCTACATTCAAAATCCTTGCTAACGGGTCCATGGCTGGAAGGTTTGCTTGTAATTTACTAATACATTTGTGATGTCAATGAGATACTATTTCCTTCCTGAATTCATGTTATAACATACCACGTATTAGCCGCTTGGTGCAAGGCAGATGTACAGTTCCAGCTAACAAATATATAGCTGTGCATCCTATAGATCAAGCAACCAATAATTTTCTCTTCTGACGATTATAAGCTCCTAGCTACACGTGCAACAAATCAGATTAAGCTATCACATCAGTTTACTGAGCTAGAGCGGTTGTTGGGCAAGAAGGAACGGGTATTACAGTATGCATCACCAGAAAAGCACACGAAGCGGAAGACTGACAAAGTAAATCGACACTTAAAATTGTCAAGGAAAATGAAAGGGGGTAGAAAAAGAATAGGGGGAGTTAATCGCATGCCAATACCTAGTTTTCATTTGATACAGCTATGGTCTGTCATGGGCACATTCATGTTTGCTTAAAGTAAACGGGACACAAACCCTCTCAACAATTGTTTGCAACCTAGCAGAAGACTATGATTAGATACCAACCAAAAATGGTGGTAATGTTAGGGGAAAAATACGAAAGTACAGGCCACTGTTTAGGATCACATAATGTGAAAGATTGTGCTACTAGAATCATATCACAGTAAATACAAACACGGGGAATTGGTAACATAATCAAGAAAACAGTAAATACAAACACGGGGGAATTGATAACATAATCGTAATCAAGAAAATTACAGCATCGGTGCCATGGCCATACCAGAGAATAGACTTGAAAATATCTTCTAAAGGAGTAGCCGTCCGGGGCAAGAAATCATCCTGCCATTGAAAAAATGAAGAGATCAATTATTTTCAGCCTATCCATATTCCATACACGAACAATGCAAAGTTTTGTTTTTTTTTTTGTTTTTATCTCAGAACCGGTATGCTCTTTCCTAAGAAAGGTGAGCCTCACTTGTAGCACAACAGAGTTGATAACGTCGGCGTATCTGACAGCCAGGTTGAGCGACATACATCTGGCAGGCGCCATGGCGTAGCACCTGGTGCGGCTCCTGTCGACATCGCCGAGCTTGTCCAGGTTGAGGACGACGACCATGGTGAGCATCGCGGCGACGCCGGCCCCGAGGGAGTGGCCCGTGAAGGTGAGCTTGTAATCGGGGTATTTGTGGAGCAGGTCCTTGAGGACGTCGCACTCGGCGTCGAGGACCCAGCCGGCGGCCCTGAGGAGGCCGTTGTGGACGTAGCCGCCGTCGAACTTGCGCTTGCCGAGGCGGTTGTCGAGGAGGAGGGCGTAGTCGCTCTCCTTGACGAGGTTGAGGCCCCTGAGGGCGAGGACGATGTCGGCGTGGGCGTGGTCGAGGTAGATGAGGTAGGGGGTGACGCGGCCGCGGGTGTCGGTGTAGTTCTTGCGGCGGACGACGCAGCGGGTGTCGATGCCGTAGCCGGCCGGCGGCGCGAAGAGGGGGCGGTCGATGTCGTCCTCGTAGTTGGCCATGATGAGGCGGCACATCCGCGGGACGGGCTCGAACTCGTCCGGGGAGGCGAAGCCCCAGGTGGCGCTGTCGCGGTCGCCGGTGTGGAGGCAGCGCTTCCAGGCCCAGCGGGCGCACGCCAGGCAGTAGACGCACTCCAGGAGCGGCAGGCCGCAAGCCAGCGACATGGCCGGGGGCGGAGACCTAGCTGGCAACAAGCAATCAATGAGCGGAGCGGAGCGGAGCAGCCATGGAGGCGGCGGTTGCCTGGCTGGGGAAGGAATTGCGGCCAACACACAGGCCACAGCACAGCACAGGGGAGCCTCCGGATCCAAAGCAGGCGGCGATCGGGTCCCAGAGAGACGGACGGCTCCGAAAGACTCCCAAATATCGGAAATTATTATTGCTCTGGTCAAATGTGGGATCCCGTCCGTCCAGAACAAGGGCACCTTGCAAATATTGCCTTCGGCACATGGGTTTCGGATTTACCTAATACATAATAATAATAATAATAATAATTTATAAAGAGATATTCATATGCGATTTTGATTGATATAAATAAAGTTACTATAATACCTACTACAATCGATAAGTAGATTCCATCTTAAAAAGATACTTCGTTTAAAAATTAGGTAATATAGAAAAGTTAAAATAGCTTTTAAAAGCAAGCTCCTCCAAATAGAAAAAAAATCTAGTTTTTACCGTCCGTCCTCAGGAGATATCAGTACATCCCAACTAAATTACTCTTAAATCTTAGGTAACGCCGCATAAAGAAAATGTCATGAATCAAATCGCCTGGCCGGCCTGCCTGCCTCGTGAGAAGAAAAGGATGCCAGCCAGGTCACCCAAGAAGAGACGGAGAAAATTGAGAATATGCGCTCCAACTAGATAGAAATCTAGGATATACTCTTTTTTAGATCTTAATTGATAATATATTCTCCTTTAGAGTGTTTTGTTGAGAAAATACCTTTTTTATACTATTTAGTACCTCTTAAGTACACTAATCCGTATTGTACTGTATTTTGACATTAAGATGACCATTTTGCCCCATGTACGGATGTGAAGAAGATAAGTCTCGATTGGGCAGTGCTTGGCTAGGGTTTCCCGGACCAAACGGCGGCGTGACAGAGGGTGTGGGGCGGAGGTCCGGCGGCCGTACATGGGGGCAAAATAGTCATCCTAATGTCAAAATACAGTACAATACGGATTAGTATACTTAAGAGGTACTAAATAGTATAAAAGGGTATTTTCTCAACAAAACACTCTAAAGGAGGGTATATTATCAATTAGAATCTAAAAGAGGGTATATCCTAAATTTCCATATAGTTGAAGAGCATATTCTCAATTTTCTCGTCCTTCACAGGGTACAGGGCAGGGCTAATTGACTGGCGTACTTCACCCTACCAGGCAACTAATATGCATGCAGCTACCGATAACCTGCTTCCGTCCAACCACTAAGGGTGTGTTTGGTTCGTGGATGGAGGTTGTATCGTATATCCTGGCTGAGTGGATGCAGACTGAGTGGAATCGTATTTCAGAAAAAGAAGATGTTTGGTGAGACTGTATGAGCGGATACAAAAAAACTGAGATGTTGTTTGGTTGCCTGTATGAGCGGATGCAGTCTACCAAACCTGAGAGGCTGACACGTGGGACCGCATAAGATACACTGCATCCACTCATCCAGGATGGCTAGTGAAGCTCATTTTAAGCGTATCCACCCATCCAGAATGAGGGCGTATTTTTACATCCGCTCATACAGGCTGTATCCGCTCATACAGGCAACCAAACAGGCTCTTTCTCAGATTATACGGATCCACCCATCCAGGACGAAGGAGATGCAGGCAACCAAACACACCCTAATAATCAGTGGGAGGACTGCACAACAAGGTGGTAAAAGTACATTCTCACTCTCCATCTCCGTTAAGTTAGATCCTACAAGCACAACTGGAGACATATAATGGCTGTCGGATCCCCACGATTAATTAATAGCTTCGCTGTCTCTACACCCATCAGTTGTACAACATGGCTGGAACATATGCAACTCCGCTCAGCCTTACAACAAGTAGAACTGCGAATAAAGAAGCTCGCGTATCTTGTAATAGTCCTCGCATAGGGGGCCTTCGATGACAATCTGCTGAGAACCTGTGCCGCCCTGCAATGCGGGGTCATGTAACTGGGTAAGTCGCGCACCAACATAAATTACATGAATAAAGCCACATGAATTGAATTGTTCCCGCAAGAAATTGAATGATCTGCAGGGAGTTCCAGACCATAGCATGCCGTCCTTGAATCGCAAAGTCTGGCAAAAACGTGCAAGACGACATCGCTCCTAATTCATAAATGGATGCTAGTTCCAGTAGTTACCTTTTGGTTAGAATCACCCATCTTGCGCACTGTGATGTATTCGCCACACCGTAATGCGCCCCCAGCAAACTCAACCTGCAAAGGATTTTATTTTTTAGTGCTGAATTTCAGTGGTTTCAGAATATATCAACATATATTAGTTAGCCCTACCCAGTTAACATTCCCAAGTTCACCTGTTACATCTTTGTGAATCCATTTTGCTACACAAAACTATAGCATCTGTAAGTTATGTGAACTAAATGAAGTGTACTCCTGAGAGGTGCCACCTAATAACCTTTTCTGCATGAGTGATGTCTGTTCTGAACATGTTATTGCCTATTTTTCATCATCACATTTCGTCCCCCTATGTGCAATTAAAGTATACTAAACTAAAATGTGAAGGGTCAGAACTCATAAGACTCAGGAAATGCAACATCATACAGCTACTATAATAACTGCAAACGGAGACCTACCTGCAAGCCTTTATTTGCCAGGAATTGCTTAAAATCGGCCAATTTCAGATCACCCACGAGAACTGACTTGTGGGCTGATGGGGTTGTTGAGGGGGGCAGCAAAGTAAGCTTCTCATCCACTTTTCCAACTTCCGCATCCACCCATGCAATTTCATGCTCACCCAACTGCAGACAGTGTTGGTGTCAACGCTTTCTTACTACCAACTCATAGAGAAGTAAATGCACAACAAAGTAAGTGTTCAAAAATCAAAAGTAAACCAAATGAAGCCCTATGGACAAAAACCATGGTTCCTGGCTGAAACCAGGTTGTTTCTGGTGGGCACTAGCCTAGTTTTTTTTTTTTGGCATGAATGGTTTCTTAGGTTTATTAGCAAATTCAACTGGTTTGAGTTTAGCTAGGGGCTTATGGATAGTAACCAGCTAGGAAATGGAATGGACTGCCCAGTGGGAAACGAATAAAGAGCAGCCTTTCAAGAACCACAATAAACAAACTACGTTGACCAAAGAGAAAAATGAATTGACATTTTCTAACAGCAAAAGGAGTGTTTTTTTGGTGACAACCTGACTTGTAATGGAACATGTTCTGAGCATCTGACTCACTTTAAGAGCTAAACTATCCATAGAGAGAACTCGAACCATTAAATTAGCAGCTTCACTTGTTTCAAATTTATATCATGGCATAATTTCCACATCAAGATGACTTTGTACCATCAATAAAGGGGTAAAATACATTAAGGGGGAAGTATAGCTCATACCTTCTTAGAAATGACATTACTCATTAACTTCTCTGAAAGCTGTACCTGAAATTACATGATAGCACAGACATTACAAAGTTAGCAACTGAAAGTTTGTGTATATATATATGATAGATGATAGATGATACAATTACAACAGGCTCCTAGCATAAATAAATAAGGAGCCTAAATAAATACTTGTTGCTGCTTCATATGGAGCATTGTGATGGTGCAGTAATTTAAGTGATTGGTAATGGTAACTGTTCAGTCTTGCCTCTTTTCTTGTGCAAACTATCAGATACGAATTAGCACACCAGTATGTGAGGATACCTGGATTTCATGACCTCCTAAGTAAAGCTCTACTTAAAAAGAGTTTGGCTGACTGCTGACAGTTAACATACAAACCTTGTAAGCACATAAATCTGATGTTACATCGATTGTTTCTTCTATCTGAGGAGCATATACATGCAAGTCAGAGTTCTTTGCACAGTGCATCTTTAAATGTTCGGTAGCTTCCGCTGATCCATGCACCAAAACCTGGAAAACATGAGGAAAGCTTCAGGATGATACAACAATTTTCTACATACAGGCAAGCACTTAAACAAGCATTGCAACTGCAGGTAACTGAAATGACACTCACTAAATCACAATAAGGATCATCACAAAATAACAATCTAAACAAAGTTTGTGGTGGCATGTCCACCCACAAGAAATGAATGAAAACTGAAACACTATATCTTTGGTTTCAATAACGCAAGTGCTTCAGTACATAGGCTTAGGGAGAATTCAAACTAAATTTAACTAAGAAAAAGGATAAACCACATGTAAGCAAAAATATGGTAAAAATGGAGCAATTATAAGTCAAAACTGTAATGTCCAACTAAAGCCACATACAAGTTTCAGTGGGGCCACATGGGCAATTACTGATTTTACGGAACGCCCATCAGACCGACCTTCAAAGTCCATATATGCCAATGAGCACTTCACTTGAACCTACAAAATGTTGAGTATATGTAAAAGTTCAATCTGGATAGACATATAGCTATCTCTTCAATATAGATGCAAAGACTAAATCAAAGAGATTGCAGAAAAAAAAACACTTACAGTCATCTCATTGGAAATAACTTTTGAGGGCGTTGAATCAAGGAGCAGGCGTGCTGAGCCCTCATCAAGCTTACCATCCATACCATCTCCAGCACCCTGAAAAATACACATGCCCTTAACAACCTAGAATGCATATAACTACATAAGAGCATTTTGTCTTAAGGAAAAACAATTGAACACCCATTTGAATTTGAAGGCGGCAAAGATAAGTTCCAAGTGTTTTCCAGTTATCATTTAAGCTGCTTGTAGTTTTCAACAAGGAGCACAGACTCAACTGATATGCCCCCAAAGAAATGACTGGCAGCATAATTAAACGGAATCCTCTAAGCCAGGCATGCAACTGAAGTAACAATAAACTAATACAATATATCTACAAACATTCAATAGTCAAACGGAATAGCGAGTGCATAATCAAACTTACGAGCATCAAAGTATTGTCCATCTCTTCTTGTTTCATCATATAATCATCAGGATTGATAACCTCACCAAAGTCATCCCATTCAGCAGTATTTTCAAAGAAAGGGAACATTGGAGCAACACTTGTTGATGAAGGGACAAATCCATCGATAAGAATATCCACATTCCCTCCAAAATGCGAGCCAGCTGACAGAACCACAAAGTAAAGAAGGGTAGTTAACTACATATAACATATCACATCAGAAAATAAAGGCCTTAAAACATAAAATCAGTTTGGAGATACTAGACAGAACAACAGATATGTAACCATCAATCCATCATCTTTGGTTTCTTCAATATAGTTAACAATCATGAAATAGGGATATTGAACTCGATCAGGTTAACACACGAAACAGGCAGAAAAAGAACAAAAAGTAGAACATTCATAAAAAAAATTAAAACTAGATTAGAGCTGGTTATCAGCAGAAACATAATAATTAGAATTGTACAATGCAATTCGACATGCGGTAAGGTCAGGGCCTCAGGGGAAACAGCCAAACAGAGAAGTTCACAAAAATGTGTAACCATCTTATACCTTTGGATGATTTACGAGATGAGCTTGCATCAATGACCATGGGATCAGAAGCCTTTGCATTTGATCCATGAGAAGCCTTCAATTCCTCCTCTTTGCTGAGGCTAGCCTTTAGCGCTTCTTCCTTTTTTATCCGTTCTTGTTCCTCTTCATAAGCTTTCAGCTCATCACCAACCAAAGGAATTCGCTTGCTCATGGTGACCTTTACAGCTTTGGGGGGTGGATCCACTTGAAGCATGCGAGCAAGTGTCCCAAACTGGAATGCAAACATTTTGTAATCAGACACTTGTAGATACACAGTAACATACATATATGATACTAGAATTCTGTTACTAAGTGAAAAGAATGGAAAATTTTAAAAAGTGTTTTCAGTTTTCACAAAGTTAGAAATTTAAGGGACATGAAGGCAAAGAGCTATTGTAAGTTTTACAGAAGTAAGGCTTCACAATCATTTGATTAATTTCATTCGACAAGTTATACAAATTTCATTTAGAAACTAATTTACTAAAGATACTTCAAACCATGTTGTTTTCAGTGTTAAATAACAAATTATATATCTTTTTATATCCATAGCCTCAAATAAGTGTGGACAAGGTCCCTAGTTATTTATAACTTAGAATATTCAACAATTTCTATGGCATTTTATTTAAGGTAACTAGATACTAAAAATACGTGAAGATTGATGAGAAGAGTAACCCATCTGGAGAGGCTGCAGGCATGGATGTACCTGTCCTTTCTCAGTAAAGAGCACTAGATTATTTACTTCATCTGCCATCTCAACAAATATGTCATGAGAAAAGCCAACTTCCAAACTTGCCATGGATGCTAGAACCACCTGCTAAATATTTATTAGTTTCAAGGTTCCAAAAGTACGGTAGAGATATATGTTACTCTAACCTTTGGAGCATCTCCCAATTTTTTAAGCTCTTCTTTGTTAATTATCTGTGTGACACATCTGCAACATAGAAAGGACAAAAGTTGTTAGCGATCAAACATAAGAATCATATGGACATTAACTTAAGCAAGCTCTTGTTAGAGATAAGGTTAGAGATAGACTGATATTCGGTTCAGGTAAGTACCTGAACGAAATCTGTCTATTAAGGAAAGTTCCTGATTGTAATCTGCCGCAGAGATGCTTTGGAAAGTCCTGGCTATAGATAGAATAGATTGATCTGTTGTAACAGCTCTTAGAGGTATACCAGGACTCCTTAATCTCTGCGGCAATACCTTGTACTCCATGGCGTTTCTGACCTATATAACATGCAGGGATCGGCGGTGATCCTTAACCCAAAACCCTAGAATTTTACATGGTATCAGAGCCATTCCTCAATGGCGAATTCATCTTCTCTTATCACCGCCACCTCTCTAGGGCATCCTGTGACAGAAAAACTCACCAAATCCAACTACACGCTGTGGAGAGCCCAGATTCTTCCAGCAATTCGAGGCGCAAGACTTGTCGGCTACCTTGATGGATCGGCAGCTGCACCAGCGGAAGAAATCATCACCAAAGACGGCGAGAAGGAGAGCAAGATCTTCAATCCGGCGTATGATTTGTGGCTCGAAAAGGACCAACAAGTCCTGGGCTACTTATTCTCTTCTCTCTCACGAGAGATCCTGACTCATGTCGCCTCCAAGAAGACAGCTGCAGAGGTCTGGAAGGCTATTGAGCAGATGTTCACTGCGCAAACTCGCGCGCAGGCTGTCAACACACGCATCGCCCTCGCAACAACAAAGAAGGGCTCCATGACAGTTGCAGAGTATGTTGGGAAGATGAGGGCACTTGAAGATGAGATGGCAGCCGCTGGAAAGCCACTCGGTGAAGAACTAGTGTCCTACATCCTTGCCGGACTTGATCTGGAATACAACTCAGTGGTGACCAATATCACTGGGCGATCTGATCCGGTTTGGTTGGTGAGCTTTACTCTCAACTTCTCGGTTTGACAGATTGAATCTTCGCGGGGCAATCGCACCGACCCTCTGTCAACTCTGCGATGCGTGGGTCTCTTATGGATTCCAACGCGGTCGTGGAGGGCGCAATGGAGGCCGAGGCGCGATGCGAAGTCGCGGCGTGGAGCAGCTCAAGCAATGGTAGCCGAATGCTGGCGATACTCGTCCCACTGTCAACTCTGCAAGAAAAAGGGCATATTGCTCGACTGCGGCATCGCCGGCGAGAACTACGTCCACGAAGAGAAGAGTGTATCTGCAGCGATCAACTCTTATGGCGTTGATACAAACCGGTACACCGACACCGCGCAATGCACCACATCACGAGTGAACTTGATAAACTAGCGATTCGTGAGAAGTATACCACGGTGATCAAATCCACACGGCAAATGGGCGGTATGGATATTCATCACATTGGTCACACTATTGTTCGTACCCCTCTCATAATCTTTACCTCAATAACATTCTTCATGTTCCTAGTGTCAAGAAGAACTTAGTTTCAGGTTCATCGTCTTGCCTCGATAATCAAGTTTTCCTTGAGTTTCACCCTACTTTCTTCTTGATTAAGGATCGATCACGAAGAGAGTTCTTCTCAAAGGCAAATGTGAGGAGGCCTTTACCCTTTCATCCATTCCTTGGTGGTTCCAGCAAGCGGATCTTTGGAGCAATAAAACCATCGTCTTCCAAGTGGCATAGCCGTCTAGGTCACCCCTGCATCCTCAATAGTGCAGCAGGTCATTAGATTGAATAATCTTCCTTGTACCCAGAGTCCAATAAAGCAACTGTCTGTGATGCTTGTCAACAAGCAAAAAGTCACCAATTACCTTATTCTAAGTCCTCTAGTGTCTCCAAATCACCTCTAGAGTTGATTTTCTCGGATGTTTGGGGTCCAGCATGTGAGTGCAGAGGAAGAAACAAGTTCTATGTCACTTTTATTGATGATTATAGCAAATTTGTGTGGATTTACTTGCTCAGTTACAAATCTGAAGTTTTCCAAAAGTTTCATGAATTCCAAAGAACTTGTTGAGCGGTTGTTTGACAAGATCATCTCTATCCAAGCAGTTGGGGTGGTGAATATGAAAAACTCAACCCTTTCTTTAAACAAATCGGTATATCCCATAGGGTCTCTTGTCCTCATGCTCATCAACAAAGGGTCTTTGAAAGGAAACATCGGCACATCGTTGAAATTGGTCTCTCCTTTTAGCTCATGCATCTATGCCGCTTAAATTCAGGATGAAGCATTTGCTACACCACATATTTGATCAACAGGACACCTAATAAGCTTTTGCGCTTGCAACTCCTTTGGAACGTCTGCTTAAGGTCAAACCCGATTATGAAACTCTTCGTGTGTTTGGTTGTGCTTGCCGCCCAATTTGCGTCCTTATAACACTCGCAAACTTCAATTTCGCTCAAAACAATGTGCTTTCCTAGGCTACGACAATATGCACAAGGGATTTAAGTGTCTTGACATTCGATCGGTCGTATCTATATATCTCGGGATGTAGTTTTTGATGAAGAAGTGTTTCCCTTTGCTCAACTCCATCCCAATGCGGTGCTCGCCTTGATCTGAAATCCGCTCTCTCCTCCTTGTTTGGCACTATTGATCACGGGGTGCACAATTAATCGATCAATATGATGATTATCCCGATAATACTAATGATACCGATGTCTCGATCCTTCGCTTCTACTTTAGACATTGGCACAGATCGGCGGGGTGGACAGCAACAACAATCGCACATCGAGCAATGCAGCGCAACAATCAGCTCAATGATGCGAAACTCACCGATCGAAAGTCTGCACGAAAGTCTGCGCCAAGCGAGCGATCTGTTCGACAAAATGCATCCATCTCCAAGCCACTCATTACTCGGTATCGATCGGCGTCCTAAGATTACTCCACCTCACATATATCTTACGCTTCTCGGCCTTCACGGAGGATATGCATCAACCACTGAGATAATGTCGCTCATGAGCAAATCTCGAAGACCTCTCGGCGATTCTGCGATGATACAAGAGGTGGTATCTTCTTCCCAACACCGACTGTCACCCGGCTTCAACAAGGTATTACCAAACCGGTGATATTCACGGATGGTCGTGTAAAGTATATCGATGGAAGAATCAAGTATGGCTTTCTTCTGAAAATGGTGAACCATGTAATTTGGAGGAAGCTATGCGATCATAAGCGGAAGAAAGCCATGGATGAAGAATACATGGCGCTTTGGAAAAACAAAACATGGCACCTTGTACTTCCTAAGAAAGGGATGAATCTAATTGATTGCAAATGGGTGTACAAAGTGAAGAGAAAAGTGATGGAACAATTGATAGATACAAAGCTCGCTTAGTGGCAAAAGGCTTCAAACAAAGGTATGGCATTGATTATGAAGATACTTTTAGTCCATGAGTTAAAGCCGCTTCAATTAGACTTGTTTTGTCCATTGCAATCTCGAGAGGATGGAATCTTCGCCAACTTGATGTTAAGAATGCGTTTCTTCATGGTGTTCTTGAGGAGGATGTGTTTATGAAGCGACCACTGGGTATGAAGATAAGAAAAGAGAGATTATGTGTGTAAGTTAGATAAATCACTATATGGACTAAAACAAGCTCCTAGAGCTTGGTATTCAAGACTAAGTGAGAAGTCTACAACTTGGTTTTCACCTTCAAGAGCCGATACATCACTCTTCTTCTATAGAAAGGTGATGTGACTATTTTATGCTCATCTATGTGGATGATATAATTGTAGCCAGTTCATCAGCTAAAGCTACTCAAGCTCTTCTCAAAGATCTTCAAGGTGAGTTTCCACTAAAAGACCTAGGTGATTTACATTATTTTCTTGGAATAGAAGTAAAGAAGATAGATAATGGAATTCTCCTAACACAAGCAAAATATACTGCTGATCTGTTAAAACGGGTTCAAATGCAAGCATGCAAGCCAATGAATACTCCTATGTCTACTGTTGAAAAACTGACCTTAGAAGGAGAGAAATTAAGTCCTGAGGATAGCACAAGATATAGAAGCATAGTTGGAGCTTTGCAATATTTAACTTTGACAAGGCCAGATATCTCCTTCTCAGTAAATAAAGTATGCCAGTATCTACATGCACCAACCACTGCGCATTGGACGGCAGCTAAAAGAATACTCAGGTACTTGCAACACACTATGGGATATGGACTGAAAATTACTAAGTCTCCTTCTATGTTAGTTTCAGGATTTTCTGATGCAGATTGGGCTGGATGTCTAGATGATAGAAAATCCACAGGAGGTTTTTCTGTTTTTCTAGGGACCAATCTTGTATCTGGAATGCAAAGAAACAACCTCTGATCTCGAGATCTAGCACAGAAGTGAGTACAAAGCAATGGCTAAGCATGCAGTGAAATAATGTGGATTGGACTTTCCTCAAAGAGTTGGGAATTTCTAGTCCTCCTGCAGCTCGATTGTGGTGTGATAACCTTGGAGCAACTTATTTATCTGCCAATCCAGTCTTTCATGCTCGAACTAAACATATCGAGGTTGACTATCATTTTGTGAGAGAAAGGGTAAACCAAAAATTGCTTGATATCAAGTTTATTGCTACAGGAGATCAGATTGCGAGATGGTTTCACCAAAGCTCTACCTATCCAATGTCTCGAAACTTGAAGCAATCTCAACTTAGTAAAGCTGTGATTGAGAGGGATGTTAGAGATAAGGTTAGAGATAGACTGATATTCGGTTCAGGTAAGTACCTGAACGAAATCTGTCTATTAAGGAAAGTTCTGATTGTAATCTGCAGAGATGCTTTGGAAAGTCCTGGCTATAGATAGAATAGATTGATCTGTTGTAACAGCTCTTAGAGGTATACCAGGACTCCTTAATCTCTGCGGCAATACCTTGTACTCCATGGCGTTTACAGCCTATATAACATGCAGGGATCGGCGGTGATCCTTAACCCAAAACCCTAGAATTTTACAGCTCTTTCAAGATTCTTAAACAAACTGTTTGCTTGACATGAAATATCCTATATCTTAAGTACAATACCGGTTCAAAAAAGGTACTCAAAATGGCTCTGATGATATTATTCCAGTAACAGAACTACTCAAAAGAGAACATGTAACCTAACATGTGTTATAGCCACAATTAGTCTTCAGACTCACATAGTGAACACACGGTAAATGTTAATATGCACAAAGAATTAACAAATGATGAATTTGAAAAGGTAAATATTGAGAATCATTCATACTTTAATAAGAAGGCATTGTCTCTAGTGTGTTCGAAAGACTTGGAGATTGAATCACTCATCCATTCAAGAAAACTCTTGACATAATCAATAGTACTTGTAGAAACATTTGTCAGAAAGTAGACAGGGTAGATCAAATGTCGTTGAGTCCAGTACTGCAACATATCAAGGCACAACGTTAGCACATCATTAACACAAGAGGATAAAATAGTACCAAGAATAGAACACAAGATTTCACCTGCTCCAATATCAAAAGAAGTTCTAGCACTCTACCAGCTGTATCAACAGGCAATAACACACTACCACCACTTGTTAGAACTTTGACTATTGCATCTGCATGAAACATGGTGGCACTTCAACCAAGAGGTTCTGACACATGTTATAAGTGAAATAATCGGTAAACAAGTAATCATTTTGGAGCTCTAACAATTTTAAATTTGGTTATTGCATCCAACCATGATATTTCATCGTGAGATAATAAAAGTCTATAAGAAACATGGAATAATTTATCCCATGCCGCAAATTTGGAAAAGAAGATAATATGGATCATCCTAAGTTCTATGTGTTACTTTAGATTATAAAAATAATAAAAACCGGTACTTCATCATGAGCTGGTAGCTCAATCTGATCGGTAAGAAAAGAAAAAACATAAGGCGAAATAACATGTCCCGCAAGGCTGCAGAGTGCAGAAATGGCAGTTAAGAATACTACTGGAATTGCAAAAAAAAAGAATAATGACAGGTACCAGAGCTCTACCAATGAAATCTTGATCCTGCTGTCTTTTGTAGACCTGATTGTTCAAAGCATTGTATGCATCAGTTATCAAAACAGCTGGTCGTACAAAAGATCCAAGAACAGTACCATTCAAATGCCTGGAAAGTACATTACTGTTAGTTATTAACTTGTTCAAGCTAAAGAGAACACTATCACTATGTATGTACAGGACAAATACAAGGGGGGATCTGACCTCTCTTTCCGATGGTTGAAGTCAACAGCGTAGACGACATCCTCCCCATCTTTTGTTATCTTCCATACTGTGCCGCCCAAAAGATGCCCAGCCACGTGTGGAGCAATGACTATTCCTTCACCTTTATCTGCCAAGGAATAGTATTCGAGGGAATGAAGTCAGGCATACTAAAATGATGTACATCAACATGATCTTACTCACCATTCAGAAGGTGATTTTGTGAGTACTTCAGTCTCACAACATTTTGGAACGCAGCATCAATATCATCCAAAGTAAACAAGTCAAAGTCTGAAACTTGCTGCAAATGAGACATTAAAAACAGTAAGGATCCACAACACACACACACACAGTGAGAGAGAGATTTCTTATGTTAACTGGAAATGCATCGATGTACAACTAGTTATAAATTACAATAATGAGCGCTAAGGAAGCTTACCCATCGAGATAGAAAATAATCATACATGGTCAAAAGGCCAAGTCTAAACACAGGTTCTGTCGCATATACTGGTGCAGATAGTCCAAGATGTTTCATAGCATAGGGCAAAGCTCCTAGATGCATGATGTCAGGATGTGACAAAAGAACAGCATCTACTGTTGGTGCAACCCTGAAAGATATGAAGTGTACTTATCAGCGCAAGTCAAAATTAATCTTCAATATGTTTTGGGTGAAAATACTCATATTGATGCCATATACACAGTAACGCAAAATATTTGCCTTTACTTAACTACTATATGGGGACTTTGGAAAGAAACATGTGGATGTGTCCCCTTGATTCTGTAAAAATGTGTGACATAAACAATCGAGCAGCAAATGTTTGGGGGTGTGTGTGTGTGTGTGTGTGTGTGTGTATAAAAGCCTAAAAAGACAATGTTTGCTTGATTGTGAATCTGTGTAAAAGTAATGACATGATCGCTACTAAATTCATGCAATGTTGCCTCACCAGTAAAAAGAAGCAAAAGTATATGTCGTAGTCTAACAGCAGAGGCTATCTATTGACGATTAGCGTAGCTGGATACAGGGAGGCCAAATTTTGCCATGGTCACGATTCATGACATCCTAGAGTTGCCTGAAGATACATATTTCCATATTCACCATCTAAACAAACCAAATCAACTACTTGTGAATGTTGCGTGAGAGCTCATGCCCGCGTATGTACAGATGGGCATACACGCAGGCGGCAAGCACCCTTACCCCTGCCCCAATGTAGGCAATTTACCGAACAGGTGGCGCGCACGGCGAGCGCAGCCACACTCGCTGGCACAAATCGCCGGAACAGGTGGCGTCCGGCGAGGCAAGCACTCCAATGGACAGAGTAGCACCGAGAGAAGTGAGTCGACAAGCCTGCGGTGCGGGGGGGAGCGTACCTGGCGAGGGGCTGGAGGTGGGAGGGGTCGCAGAGGTCGGTCCAGCCGCAGTCGAGGAGGAAGCGGAAGCCGTCGACGGCGAGAAGGTAGCAGAGGGGCCCATCCCCGTACGCCCCGCTCAGCGGCGTCACCTGCACCGACGTGCCCATCGGATTCCCCCTTGGGCGGCGGCGAGGGGAGCGTAGGAAACGAATCCAAGTTGGGAGTGCTGCCTGGAAATGAGTAGCAGCCGCCTATGCAGCTCAGCTGTAACTGGGCCGGCCCGAGGCAATTCGGCCCAGTCAACTCTTCCGCTCGCTTCCGCCCATCTCCGCTCCGCCCGGGAGCCTTACAGAGAGGAGAGGAGAGGAGAGGAGAGGACGAGGAGGTGAAGCAGCTAAGCTCCTGCACTTTCCCTTCGCTGCTGGTTGGTTGGGTTCAAGTGTTTTGTGTTTGTGCCTCTACGCAAATCCACCCTAACCCGCGGGGCTCTTGCTTCCGATGGACGGCGCCGCCTCCGCGGGTGGCAGCGGGGACCCGACGGCAAACGGGGAGAAGCCCCAGGAGCAGCAGTTCGATCCCAGCCGAAGTAAGGGGCTCTCATCTCGACTGCCTTCGCTTCCTTCCTGTAGGCTCTGCACGCGCGTTGTTCGTGTTGTAGCTTGGTTGTTTGGTTTCTCTCTCTGAGATCGTGGCTTCTTTCGAGGGGCCTTGGGTTGGAGGCTTGAATTATTAGCTTCGCTACATATTGGCTATTGCACTGGAATCAAACCGGGAATTCACAGGAAATATGCAAATTCATAGGATTCCTCGAGTGCCTTGTCCAGGGGGAAGCTTCTGTCAATTTGGTAGCCATCTGGTCCATAATTTAGTTTGTTGGTACACACAATTATCCGAGGGATCATATGCATAGGATGATGCTGTCTTGGATCCGTGATCTAGCCTTGTTGGTACGGTTTGTACCTATGTTGAGTAGCACATTCTTCAAATACAGCTAGTAATCTCCAAAGCTTACAAGGTGTATACATCTTTCGAGCCTCCGTGTAGAGGCACCTAACACGTTTCCTAGCACTGTGTGAATGCATGCTCGGTTCTATTTTTCTCCATACAATGATGTCCTCATGTGTAATTGATACTGTCATAAGTTCGTATGGAATGGCATGCTTATTCTTCATGTATTTTCACCTGTTACTTAACTCTCTTCCTATGGTACACTATCTCAGTCTTCAGAAGCTTCGTATAATCAGCATAGAATACATCTGCATATATTATGAGGAAACATTCACCAGACCTCTGTTTTCTTTTTCTATCAAGATTAAGTTAGGATGTTCTTACTGAATACTCAGTTCTGTTAGGCATTATTTGGAAAAATTAACCAATCCTTTTCATTTCTCAAATGTTGCTATTTCAAAATATGAATTTGGCCTAATGTATTAATCTTTCAGCATTCTGACACATAATGCTCCATGTTTTGAAGTGATTGGAATAATCAAAAGGAAGGCCTTGATTAAAGAACTAGCTGCTGCTTACCATGCTGAGTGCGTAGCGTGCTGTAAAGAGCTCCTGCAGCTTCAGAGAAAATGGGAGGAGGTCTGTGTCCATCTTTCTCCATGGTTCCCAGATTTAGTAATTCCTCTGGCTTTCTGTATTGCTTAGTACTGCAATTCTGTCCCTTTCTTCTGTATTTGCAACCAAAACATTATTTATATGCCTGTAGCGTTGCTGATATTTTTAATTTATTTGTATATGTTAGGGATGCATAATTTGTTCCATTAGAAACTGGCACTCGTTTAGCACCTACATCATTACAGCATTATGCGTTGTCGTACCAGTTATCAAAATCGTCAAAATGTAACTAGCTTGGTCCTGATCAACTCGGCTTCGGTTTCTGGCTTCTGGCTTATTTTTCACTATTCATAAGTTTCGTCTTTTTCTGAACTTTTGACTTTTTGTTGAGCTTTTTTGCCGGTTCTTTTTTTCCCGTATTTGTTTGTATTATACGTAATGGGCTAACATATTTTTTATTTTTAAATTTTTTTAAATTTAATTATGCTAAATAAGCCTCTGTCGATTCTGATGCTTTTTTCCCACTCTGATGTTTTCAGTCATAAGCCACGAACTTTTCAGCCGAACCGATCACCACCATATATAGTAGATTCCCTGCACAGAAGTTGTTTTTGTTTGGTACTCCTGACAATATTTTCTTCAAACGAGGCAACTTTATTATCTGATGTGATCCCTTTTTCTTTTTGAGTAAAGTCCATTACCGGTCCTTAAACTTTTTATGCTGTGTTATCCTGGTCCATAAACTTTTAAAGTATGTCATCCCGGTTCTTAAACTTTCAAAGTGTAGTAATATCCTATGTAGTTGTAGCAGTGAACTTTTTATGCTGTGTCATCCCGGTTCATAGACTTTTAAAAGAAATTGCCACACTTTAAAAGTTTAAGGACCGGGATGACATATTTTAAAAGTTTATGGACCAGAATGACACAGCATAAAAAGTTTAAGGACCGGTAATGGACTTTACTCTTTCTTTTTCATCGATTCTGCAGGAGCAATATGTTGAACCTAAGATGCCTGAAGAACAAAGAATATTGAGGATGAAGACCTCTAAGCGCAGGAAGAAGTAGCTTTAGGAGATTATCACTTCCCTTCAAGAGATATCTTTTAAGCCCGGTCAACTGCCTGCTGCATTAGTGCATTGTAGTACTGATTGTTAGCTCGATAGTAAGGTTTAAATAAACATTCCACTGAGATGTGTGGTCTGTGACACATGAATGTGACGACTTCTGGACTGTAGTTAAAGCTGGTAAATGTTTATATTGTATTGAGGTGCTATGCTGGATGCCCCTGGCCGAGGCTCGTAGTCTTATGTTAGTAACGGATTTTGTGTGCGTCCTTGTGTTGCAGTGAAGAAAACCGAACTTTTGGTATTTTTTGGCATATTTTCAACTCATATTTGTAAAAATAGCTATATACATATGAAATTGGCAGAAATGACATTTCTGTCACCTGGTCACCAGACCTGGGCGGCAGAGCCGTGTAGCCGACACGTGTCCATCGGAGCCCGGCCACCGGGTGGTCACCAGTCTGTCGCCTACCCACCAGACAGCTCTCTCCCTACCGCCCCGTCACCGGACGACAGGTGATTAAGCCGGTTGCTAATCAATCGGCTTAATCACTTTTGAGTTAGGATTTTTTTTATTTACCACTCGTTCAAATTTTTAAATATAGCAAATGGACTTCAAAAATTGTGAAATTTTTTGTACAGCATCTCAACACAATGAACCTCATTGTGTAATTTTTTAACAATTTTATCCATTGTGAATGTTGCTGGAAAATTCATACGATTATGATATTTTTAGGATTTATTACATGTAACAAACGAGTTCCAAAATTTATGAAATTTTATGTGTAGCATCCCAACATAGTCGACCTAATTGTTGAATTTTTTGATAATTTTATATGCTATGAAGTTGCTATGTTATTTCATGTTAATTTAATCGTAATTAGCGATATGTGATCCTCATTTAATTAGTGATTGAAATTGCCTGCCACATGCCCACCATGTGGCATGCATATTTTGCAGTGCGTGATTTCTGTCCTTCGCACATATGTCGGCATGTTGCTACTATGTTTCCTTTCCCGGTGGCTCCTTCACACAATTATCAATCTATTCGTACCATCCCCCTGGTGCGCTCTCTCGTTCGCACATATGTTGTTATGTCTACCTCGTTCTCCCTCTCCCCTCTCTCGTTTGCACATTTATCATTATTACCATGTCGTCCTCCTCACCCGAAGTGCTGGGCGTCGACAAGGAGTCCTTAATTTGTGGGGTGAGCGCACCGGTTTCTCTTTTCGCTCGACCATAAATACAAACCTCTCGCAGTTGGTCATCACTCATCTCAGCCGCTTATTGTAGAAACTCATTCTCGTAGTCGTTGTTCAAAATTAAGAGTGTGTAATTCATTATTTTTAAGAAGGTAGTGCACATTTGTGGAGGACGTGGCAGGACACGACAATGCTAATTGCTTCTCCCGAAAGACAGGCACATTTTTATCGCATGCTTTAGACATTATTTCCGTAGTCCTAATTAATTAGTGTTATTTAGTTAGTCGTAATCAATATAGTTCGTATTATGAAGTAAGTAGGTCGAGTAATTTAGCTGTAGTTTCTACTATTTTTGTGTACGTATGATACCCATAATTTGTTATTGTATGGTAGTATGTAATTAAGTTGTCATAATTACTGTAGTAGCAATTAGTTAGGATTAAGTAATGAGTTAGTGATAAGTAATTAAGTGGTAAGGATAATAGTAATGAATCACTCATAATTAATTTTTGGACGGGTAATCAAATTGTCGCTAATTAATAAATTATGCATAGGTAGTTACATACATGTTATCACTAACTTGCATGCTGGTTGTCACTATTTTTTATTGTAACACTTACTGCGGATATAGTTATTGTGGCTTCAGGTAGTCGTAGACATGGAACACTTGACAATGTTCTACGGCGATGGTCTTGTACAGGCAGGACCCAATGGGTTGGGCCTATTGACATGCTAATATAAGGTGCTCCAGGCCGAGGCGCTCGACGTCATGAATATTCATAAGCTTCGAAAGTGCATCCGGAGGGAGTTCGCCACGGAGGCAATGGTGATGAAACTTGCTACAAGCTTGCTATGGATCTTTAAGATGCTGCTAAAGGTGGTTTGGGAACATGTTCAAACAATGAGGGGTTGCGGCAAGTCTAGAAATATTTTTGGAAGATGTCAGTTCTACAGAAGGTCAAAATCTTTGCTTGGCATCTTGCAAAGAATAGTCTGCCGACGAACTTGAACAAATGGCGGCACTCGCTTGAGATAAATAAAATCTTCACAATTTGTGGTATGGCTAAGGAGACTGGGCATCATGCTGTGGTACAATGCACTTATGCTACAACTCTTCGCTGTTCTCTAAGGAGGTCAGGTTGGCCACTCCCAGATGAGACTCTCCTATCTAATTCGGGGCTAGACTGGTTTTTGATCTTACTCAGTTTGTTACAAATGAAGGAGAGGAATAGATTGGTTCTATGTTTGTGGAGGTCCTGGCATGTGTGCAATGAGATAGTTCATGTGGGGAAGGTCATTTCGGTCACATATTCTATGCATTTCCTGCAGGAGTATTAAGATTTGTTGTTCCAGATCCGGCAAGGTGTTGACACTGCTAACCGGAAAGGAAAGAAGGCTTTAGGCGCTGTCCAATGTCGTCTTGGGGTATATGACAATTTAATAGGGTTTAATGTTTGGCGACCACCTGAGTTCGGTTGGGTGAAGATCAATGTTGATGGCGTTTTTTCTCCGCTGTCAAGGTGAAGCTAGAGCAAGGATTGTCATCCGTGATGACGAAGGGAGTGTCTTGGTAGCGTCTTAGAGAGTGCTAAAGAATTTTACTGATGTAGAGGGAGCGGAAGCTTTGGCTTGCAAAGAAGGGTTCAATTAGCGGTGGAATGGCTTTGGAAGCAAGCTATTCTGCAAACAGATTGTGCTTTTATGGCACATCTACTATCTCAGGTTACTTTGTAGCGGTCAAGACTTACTTTTATCATTTTATAAGTTTTAGAATTATTATGGAAGAGCTGAGGCCTAAAATGATCGAGGATACCAGGTGAGACGGTGAGCTCAAGTATGGTACGAAAAAGACGAAAAATATTGAATGTAAGTTCAAACGGCGGGTTTACACCATGTGGCTTGGTCGGTCTAAGTGAGGCGTGGTCCAGTGGAACCAGAGCAGGAGAGACTTGCCGATGTGTGACAATCCAATGGTGCACCTACATGAGGTAAGCATGGTGAATGCTTGAAATGGAAGAAGATGATCCGATCAAGGGAGGGTATTTTGGTTGTTTGACCAAAATACCAAAAACAGCTATGGAAGAAAACCGCGAAGCACGAGCAGTGCATAGGAAGGCGATTTAAATCATAGAGAAGTTGGTTTGATCAAGTTGGATCAAAGGTAAGGATTTAGCGGATTCGAGATTATGCGCTTTGAAAAGCGTGCATAAGTGTAATATGTGAGTTAAAACCCGTGTGTATGTGGAGTTAACGGGTTTTTCCCATTGTGCTAAGTGGATAGTATCCACTAAAGGTTAGATGTGGCTAGGTAGCCCATCTATTTAAGAGGTTGAGATGGAGACTTGTGGTGAACCATCCAACCCAACTCTTTTGTACTCTCTTGTTTAGGGTTAGTGTTTGAGAGTTGAGTACTTGATATACTCTCAGTCCTTTAAAGTGGAGTGGCTATAAAACTTTTCTTCTCAAGCAGAAATAGAATCAATCTTTGATCTTCTCCATGACTATCTCTTTTCTTGATTGATTTGCTTTTGATTTAGTTGGTTTTTCTTCTCCTCTCACCATTTCTTAATCTTGTTATGCCAAAGATGTATAAGAGATTGAGATAACATCTGGGAATCATTCTCCACCCATCTAGCCACTCTGGTAGTAAGTTCACCAAGAAACTCGGTTTTTTTTTTTGCATGATTTTGATTTTTCAAGTGATTTCTTGATCTAATGGATTTTGGAATGATTTTTTTGATGTTCTTGCTTGTTGTGATGTGTGGGAACATATCCAAAGCCATCTTAGCTCTCCTCTGCCCATGAGTATGTCTCGATCATCGATTTTAGTTTTAGATCATTTTTTGTGCAACATTGCTTAGATCTAAAAAAAGTCTAAACTTTGATGTGGAATTTTGCGATCCATAGATGGAATAGGTTTTTGAGACCTTAAGTAAGGTGTGTACAAAGTTTCACAACTTTTGCATTATTTAATCAAAAGTTACGTGGATTTAAAGTTTCACAACCGTACTAATTTTATTGTTCATTTGCTTAAAATCACTGTTCATAGCGATCAGACCGCTAGAACAGAGGTCAGATCACTCTTAGTTGACGGTCAAACCGTCAATGAGAGGTTAAAACGCTTTCTAGTTGGAGATCAGACCTCTAGAAACTGAGTTCTTTAAAATTGTGTGTTTTTGAATGATTTGCTTTGTGTTTTTTATTTTAGATTTTAGTCGGTACTATTCATCCTTCTTTCTGTTTACCTTTCGGTCTACACAAAGAAGCAACTTGGATGAGCATATACTGATCGATCGAGATAAGCAAGCATATGTATTTGTCATGCTTTTCTTTTCCGATCAGAGTCTTAATTGTTTTCTTTACCGTCTTTTTGGTGGCGCGCGTGGAATCAAAGCTGAATGCGAGAGAAACAAGCAGTCTGATGACTCGAGTACTCGACTCCTATAAATTGGTGGCCGGGCTTCCGTGATCTGGAATCATTCGATCCATCGCAAGCTCTCCATACATACATATCAGCAGATCGGAAACACATATATATTCTTCCATTTTCTGTTGAACTAGCGAGAGAATATATGGCGGTAAGCTGGGGACAATTACATAACTAATTAATTATGAAGTGGTAGCTCTATATAATCATTATCGGATCGAGATGTATATTGATTGGTTATTTGACTTCGTCTTGCACATATACATATGCATGCATGCATGGATAGTCGTCGGCGGTGAAGGTTGGGCCGTGGGGTGGGCACGGCGGCACGCCCCGGGACATCAGCAAGGGCAGCAGGCCCCATCACCTGGAGAGCATCACCGTGCGCAGCACCGACAGCTACGGCGGCCGCATCAACGGCTTCTCCTTCGTCTACGTCGACATGAAGGGGCAGTCCGTCCCCGTCGGCACATGGGGATCCCCCACCAAAGGATACGAGGACACGGTAAGCTAGCAATCTATCTGTATGTATTGTTAATCTATATATCTTGCAGTACTAGTTGATCTCTAGCTCGATCGATCTTGATTATATATCTGACTATGCATGGTGATCGGTGCAGATCACGATGGGACAGGGCGAGTACGTGAACCAGGTGAGCGGCACGGCGGACGAGATCGGCGTGACGTCGCTGAAGTTCGTGACCAACACCGGCGTGGAGTACGGCACGTACGGCTACCCGTCGGGGACAGCGTTTAGCGTGCCGCTGCAGCAGGGCAACGGCGACGCGCTCAGCTTCTTCGGCCGCTCCGGCGACTCCCTCGTCGCCCTCGGCACCTACGTCGCGCCGCGCGCCTAACGTAATTAGTCTCGTCGTCTTTTCACTCCGGCCGGTCACTGCCTGCTTTATATATTCATGCGCGTTATATGTATCGAACGATCGTGGCACGTGTGTGACTGAAATAAAAAAAAAACGTTGGGTTCGAACGCATGCAGGTGTGCATGTGACCGATACTAGTTAATGCGACGTGATTAAGTACTGTAACAGCTGGTTTGTAATGAATAAAATTATCAGAAACTATATATATGATCCCGAGGAAACTTGAATATTTCGTCTTTCTTCATGCATCAGCTCTGCTTGTCGGGTTTTGATGCTACCACGTTACCTTTTCTTAACGCCAGCTGCTTAGGGCCTGTTTGATATGGATTTTAAAATTGATTTTTGATTTTTGCTGTTTAACTTTTAAATGAAGTATTTTTTCGAGATGATATCTACAAGTTAATTGTAGTATACGTTAAAAGCCTAACATCTGTACCATCTAAAATTACAAGCGAGTATCTCTCTCCATAATTTCTATCGAAACACAGCGATGACTTGATGCAAGCAATCTGACGAAACTTGATGCTCTGGATGCCACCCACACACCGCCTTAGATCGATCCAAGATGTCATGCCTTCCTTGCCGCACGATGGCCGCACCTAGGAGTCGCTCTTACCATGGGCAAAGGCTAGAATCTTCAATGGTAAGCTCTGATATTACTGATTTACTGGTTATAAATATGCAGCAAAAATAGAAAATTAAAAAATAAGGACACGAATTTAACATAAAAACTGTTATGGGAAAAACCACAGACATGCGAAGGTGGTATTCACTATATAAGCAGAGTGTAAGATTGAGGAGGCTAACTAGAATGGGGTGAATAGACGGTTTTAAAATTCCTTTGGCCAAAACTCAGGTTTATATGAGAAAGCGTAAATCAAAATGGTTTTTCTCAAGTAAGACCTAAATCAACTAATCTCACTAAGTACACCAACAATCTAAATCTATGTCAAAGGTTTGCAATCGTAGGATGATAAGCAATCAATTTAATTCTATAAATGTAAATTGTTTGAATGTAAATTGAGCATAAGAAAACAAACTACAATGATACAATTTCTCTTTACCGTGGTGTTCGGAAACTTGTTGGTCTTTCGTAGTCCACATTGAGGTAAATCCAAATGAATTGACTAACCCTATGAATTAAGCCAAACATTTTAATTCCGCTAGTGGTAGCTCTTTCTCGCTCCAGGTAGGTGACCTCTAACATTCACAACAAGCCAGGCCTTCTCACAAACTTTTTTGAGAAGATCACCAAGCATGACGGCTTCAATGCCATCTAGGAGTCGGCAATCTTCAAGAGTAATAAGTAAAGCTCCTTGCTTGACTCTCACTACCTGCAACGAATGCACAAGCTCAAGTGAATATGAAATCCAATTCTAGATACAACATATATAGTTAGATATCTCTCTCCTTACTCATAATGTGCAACGCAAGCACAATTGAGAGGAGAAACTCACACTAACTCAAGAGAATAAAATGAAGTGCCGAAGGATGGTTTCATAACTGGCCAAGAAAGTATTTATAGCCAAAACCACAAAAACTAGAAGTTGGAGATGAAACTTAGGAAAAATTAGTATTTGTGGTATTGCCGTCATGTATGGCTGGTATTATCGCACATACTGTTCAACGGCTATTTGGGGTTCAAAAAATTAGCCGTTGAAATTTTGTGCGGTACTACCACTATGTAAGATTGGTACTACCGCACAGCGGTGTGAGTTGTACAGCTTGCTAAAATCGATACTATCGATTTCAGATTTTAGCATAGACGACACTTGAAAAATGGTTATACCTTTTGACTCTGATGTTGAAATTGAGTGATCTTGGACTCTATAGAAAGTTTATTCAGAGGGCTACACAACCAATCTATTTGCATTAGCTCAAGCATATTAGATCAATGCAGAAATTATAAGAAATCTAAATAGTCGCTACCATGGTCTAAGCCTAAGGAAACAACAACAAACAATCTTAGACCATATCAAGGAATGATGAATGACCTTCAACAATTTACAAAACATATTTATAAACTTAGATCATGTCACAAAAGAGTAGGTACATATATTTCAACCATTTGCAAAACACATTTACAAAGTATAGTGACATGTTACAAGGATTATATGCATGGGTTTCAATTATTTACAAAACACATTCTCAAACACTAGCATCATCTCATGGAGATCTAGAAAAAGCAGGATTGAGCTATCAATATATGATGAGATTCAACCTAGTAGACAAGACCCGTCTTAAAGTATGACAACCCTATACTAGTAATATGATCTTTCAACCAAATACCAAGACCAATAAAATATTAGAAATACAACCTTAGCCCTAATTAGTTATACCTTTACCTTGAGCATTCTCTTGAAGTTTGATGACCCACATTTTCACTTCAAGTCCAGATCATTATCTTGATATGCCTCAACTTAGGATGCATCCTTCAAGTGCTCTCCATCAACATATGATGAGTCTTCTCTTAACATGATTATTAACTTATGATCATCTTCTTTTTGATATCTTGATGTGCATCAACATACGATGCATCTCCTATTTGACATGCATCAACACATGATGCATCCTCTTCTTGATGGCATTCAATTCATGAAGCTATTTTCTATTTTGAACATTGACTTGATGATCTTCAACACATGAGCCATCCAAAGTCTTCATTGTCATGAAATATAACATATTCATCCAACTTATAGAAAATATTATCCCCACAATGTGATTGTCATTAGTTACAAAAATGTATCATTAACTTATAATGGCGGGTCTAAATATTTTTCCATATAAGTATATATGAACTACACAAGTTTTATATACTCAAAAAAATATGTTTTAAAGTAAAGATCAACAATATATGTGGAAAAAGAAATATGGATCAATACTAATGAAACCATAATACATAGAGTGAATTCTTCCTAAATGTGTGCATACAAGAATATGCAATAATAATATATGCACATATTCAAGCTACATTTTCAGTGGAGTTTAACTTATATGTTAGATATGAGGAATGCAAAAAAGATATAAGAATATGACGTCGAATGCATACCTTCATGATTTTTACATTTTCATCCAAATGGGATTAAACAATATCATACTCAACAAACGAGTTAGTCTCATATTTATATTTATCATTAATCACCAAAACCAATTTAATTGGAGCTTAAACTTACAGAGAGGTTACAAGCACGAGCAATTTTGGTTCATCTAAACTGTGCAATTACATGAGCACATGTATAAGGTAGGGTTCAGAGTCTCAAATGGAGAAAAAAAACCGAATCAGGGTCGATTACGTTGATTGGTGCCACGTATGACATGGCTAAGCACATGCACCACTTGGTGCCACGTCTGACACAGTGTCCAGCCGTGCATACAATGACAAATTCGGATTATATTTTAACTTTAACGGTTACAGTTTATTAATTGTAATAATAAGTACTAAGTATTGTAAAAAGGCAACTTAATTTCAGTGTAGTTGTCTAGCCGTGGATGCAGTTGCGTGGGGTAATTCGATCATATCACAGTATATATGCGTCTGGCAATTAAGTTAGAATTTGACTCGTTCATGCAAGCCAATGCAAGTTAGCTAACTCAGCTAGCTAGGTTGGATTTATTCTTGACGTCTTTTTTGTTTGTTCCGAAGACTATATTCCGCACGACTGGTCGATGGCTAGCTAAAGGTTGAGTATAATTCCCCTCGATCGATCGAACGAACCAAAACTTGGGATAAGAGACCGGCCGGCCTAGCTATCACCTTTTCTTCTTCTTTTCCCCAATAATTAAAGTAAGATACTAGCTAGATAGATCCATTCACTCTAGTCTCCAAGAATATAATTATACCCCTGCCCCGCCCAGCTAGCACCTAGCTAGAATTCGATTATTCCATACGATCTCGATCGATCTCTACATTTGAAGAATAACCTTTTCCCCCAGCCTGCGTCGATCGATCCTCAATTTGCATACATGTCGATCGACACCATACATACATTTAGTTGCAGCTAATTAATTAAGCTAGTAAGCCACTTAACAGGCCCTTTAACTATAAATAGGGGGATGGTCGGCCTTGGTTTCGATCGTACGTGTTATAGGCTTGCAGCTAGCTAGCTAGCTTGGACCGATCATACGCACGTACGATCTAATCTCTATGCATATATTGAGTGATCAGTTAGTGGCACCTCGACCGGCCTTGATCTTCTGCCTCCAACCAGACCAATGGTACTGGCATAATTTAGTTTAGTTTAATTGGTCTATTAATTAATCTATTTCTGACATACATACATACATACATACATACATACATACATATATATATATGTGTATATATATATCACTCACATGCAACGTATATACATACAGTATACACGTATGTAGGACTAAAGCATGCATAAATATGCATACAACTGTAATAATTAACCATGCATGCATAAGGGTTCGATGAACGGAACGTACGTAGGACTAGGGGTGAAAACGGGCCGGGTATTTCCCGCCCGCCCGCCCGCCCGTATTAAAGCGGGTCAAATTCGGGTCGTAAATTCGGGTACCTGGAAATTTATACGGGTATCGGATCCGAATACGGGGTTTTTTTGGCGGATACGGTATCGGGTTTGGGAGGTCGGTATCCGACGGATACGGATTATCCGATATAAAATTCGGATATTACCCGCTTAACTATTCGGGTATTACCCGGATTACTTTACCCACACGACGCTCCCTATTCCTCTCCGCCAAAACCCAAACCAATCGAAGTCCATCGCTCCCCCAACTTGTGGATTGCGGCGGCGATGGCGTTACGCGCGCGGCGTCGAGCACATGGCGGTGGATGTGGAGGAGGAGGACAGAGGAGGCGGCGCGGAGGCGGACTGCTATGGCGGCGTTCGGCGGCTGCCCTCGGCGGCGGCGCAACCACGCCATCGTCCTTCCCGATCCCGACGGAGGCGGAGGCGCATTTGGGCGGGAGGCGAGGTGGTGGGCGTGCGGAGGCTCGGCCGGCACAGGCTCCAGCGAGTGCTCCGCCGCGCGCTTGCCACCGCTGAACTCGACAACGCCAACCTCCTCCACGGCATCAAGTCCCGCTTCGACGCGTAATGGGACTTCACCGCTTCAAAGTTTTCGACTAGATCGAGTCCTCACCGAGTTCTCACCGAACTCCGTATGAGTTGTCTACTAGAAATGTCTAACTACGTTGTTGTTGCCGTTGCTGTGCTTGTGCAGGGTGGGATTGGAGGTGCCGCGGGTGGAGGTGAGATTTCACAACCTGAGCGTCTCGACGGAGATCTACATCGGCAGCAAGGCGCTGCCGACGCTCGTCAACTATGTCCACGACATTGCTGAAGTATAAATTTGCCCATCTTGCTCCATAGATGTTTGAAGTTTCTTGCTAAGGTTAACAGGGAAGAATTATACTGCTCCACCATAATTGTTGTGTACATGCATGTTTCGTTGAGTAACCTTCATGTGGGAAGATTCGATGCTTTACAAAAACAAGCGCACAAATTATGACATTGGCATTGCGGTGTGCTAACTACTTTGTTTCAGTTACTATATGAAATTTCAGGCTGGACAAATTCTAGTTACTATATGTTTTAAGTACATGTCAACTTGATATATTTTTCTGTCACGGTACCCTACTTTGTTTTTATTGTTTCCTCGACACTTTATTATGTTAGGAGGCATGGAATCTGTGGCCGATGAGAGCGTGGCACTGGAATTGCCAAGAGAAGGAAATCTTGGTACACAATCTATCGCTCAAATTAGTTCACCTCTTAATTCATTGTGGTACCCCAAAAAGAGCGACATCACTCCATTCTTGCGCCACGTAGATTTTGAACTTTTTAGGATCTTTCTAATTGTTTATTTGTGAAGCATTTTTTGCTTACAAAAGATGTCTTCAATCTATATACGCTTTCTGGCTATCGATGTGATTTTTGGTTACCAACTTGCTAGCTAGTTGTACAATGGTTGCATTGCTATTGTCTATGTGGTATAAAATGGTTGTTGCATCGACTTGATATCCGAATAAATATTCGTGACCGATAGTGTCCGTATCCGTCTTGGTACGTATTTGTTCCATATTTGTGCCCGACATTATCCGTGTTTGTATTCGTATTCGATACTATCCGTATTCGACCCGAATCCGATTAGAAAATGTGGGTTAGGATATGGGAAAGGTGAGATCCGACCGTATCCGACCCGATTTCACCCCTACGTAGGACATGTTTGCGCGCCGTCCAACTCCAACAGTGGGTGGTGTTTGCCCCGGATGAAACTATGGGCGCAGCAGCAGCAGCCATGAGCAGCATGCATGCATGTTTGGCAAGCAGGGAATTGGGCTGCAGCAGGGTGCGAATAGTGTTAGACATGTCATATTTAGCCATCCATGGCCTACCGTTTCTGTTACGGATTCTAACCTCCCGATTCTGTTCCAAATCGGTTGAGCTGTGCTGTATATATTTTGTACCTCCCGTGATCAATAGATCATTGCGTTGAGACCAATCTCGCTTACATGATATCAGATTTTTTAGATCCATAGCTTCCGCTCCGCTCTTCTCCAAGTTCCTCGCGGCTCCCTCGGCGAGTCCGCCCCTGTCCCCTTCGGCGAGTCCGCATCTCCTCCCGCGGCTCTCCCCGAGCGACGAACCCGGGGACTTCTCCCAGATCCTCGCCAGCCGTCGCCCTCTCGCATCACCAACGCTCGGATGGCCGCGCCCGATGGCTCTTCTGCGCCAACCCTTGACGCTGCTGCTGCCGATGCCATCGCCAAAGCTACCGCCGACGTTTCTGCCGCCCTCGCCGATGCCATCGCCAAAGCTACCGCCGATGCAATGCGTGCGGTGCTCACCTCCCTCACCACCCACGCATCGCCTTCTTCCGCGCCTCCGGCTCCTACGGCGCTCCTCCTACCCGCGCCCCCTCTTGCGGGTCAACCAATCGGCGCTCCTCGGTGATCTCGGTGGCGACGCCACGGCCTCTCTCCACGCGCAGTCGTCGCGGTCCTCAACATCAAGTCCTCGATCCCGTCACCTCGACCTCGCGCCTCGGCTACGAAGTGGCGCGATCTCTTCTGGTCATCCTCGGCAAATACGCATTGGTGACCATGTTTTGTCCGGCGCCTTTCATCCGGACCGGCGGACCGGGCTCGGATGGATTGCGTGGTCCTCGCATGGCTCTATGGCTCCATCTCCCCGAGCTTCGAGATCATGATGTCGCCTTCCTCATTGCCGCATCGTCAGCGCGACCTCGAACATCAATTTTTGGGAAACTGCGAACAGCGTGCCCTCCACCTCTCGGCGGAATTCCATTGCTTCGTCCAAGGCGATCTCTCCGTCACAGGTTACTGCCGGCGCCTCAAGACCATGGCTGATGGTCTTGCCAATCTCGGCGAACCCGTCTCTGATCGCACGCTCGTCCTCACCGTACTTAAAGGTTTGAATGAAAAATTTCACCATCTTTAGACTATTCTCCCGTTGCAGAAGCCCTTCCCGACCTTTGTCGAAACCCGCTCTCAACTCTTGCTCGAGGAGATAACAAGGGGCGGACGCTCTACGGGCACCTCCACTGTCTTTCTGGCCACCGGCTCCAACGGCGGAGGGGTCGGCCGTGTCTCTTCGTCCGGGGGCATGCCTGCTCCAAATCCCGCTCATGTCACCGGATTTGGATCCGGCGGGAACGGCGGCCGCAACTCCTGCAACAATCGCAAGCACCGCGGCCATGGCGGCGGGCACACCGTCAACAACTCGGCCGCATCTTCCGGCCACGGCAGCGGGCACACCGTCAACAACTCGGCCGCCTCCTCCGGTCAGCAGCAGCACTCTTCCTGGCCCAGCCCTTACAACCCCTGGGCTGGAACGATACACATGTGGCCCGATCCTTCGAGCCGTGGCCTCCTCGGCACACGTCCAGCCAGTCAACTGGGCCAACCCGCGCCTCCCCAGTTCGCTGGAGCCGCTCTGGCAGGACTGGACAGCCACTCGGCCACACCGGCGCCACCCTACTTTCAACCTCCTTCGCGCGCTTGGAGCGACATCTAGCACCACCTTGGCGCCAGCATGGGATCAACATGCCCTGGCCAATGCTTTCAACACCGTCTCCTTGACGCAACCAACTTCGCCAGCAAATGATTGGTACATGGACACAGGTGCTACATCCCACATGGCATCGGACGCTGGTACCCTCTCTCCTTCCCCTTCACATCCTGCAAGCACTCCTTCTAGCATTATTGTTGGCAATGGTTCTCTTCTGCCAGTCACATCTGTTGGTTCCACCCTACTACGTAGCAATACCAACTCCTTTGCTCTTAATCACATTTTGGTCTCCCCTCATATCATCAAGAATCTTATCTCTGTCTGTCGTTTTGTTTCTAATAACAAATGCACAGTTGAATTTGACCCCCTTGGCTTTTCTGCGAAGGACCTACATTCCAAAACCGTGATCGCCAGGTGCAATAGCTCCGGTGACCTCTACCCGTTCTGTCCGTCGCCTCCCGCACATGCCTTCACTGCTGCCTCCACCACTCTCTGGCACCATCGACTTGGTCACCTCGGTCATTACGCCCTAGCCCGCCTTGCTCGCTCATCAGTCATTCCCCATGGAGTCTCCAACACCATTTGTCATGCATGTCAGCTCGGTCGACATGTTCGTCTTCCGTTTACTAGTTCTTTTACTAGGACCACAGTTGCTTTCGAATTGGTACATTGTGACTTATGGTCCTCTCCCATTGTGAGCATTTCAGGCTACAAATATTATCTTGTTATTCTTGATGATTATTCCCACTACGTTTGGACCTTTCCTCTACGCCTTAAGTCTGACACCTTTGCCACTCTCTCTCATTTCTTTGCTTATGTTCAGACTCAATTCTCCACCACCATACGTAGTGTCCAATGCGATAATGGCCGTGAGTTCGATAACTCCTCCGCCCGCACCTTCTTTCTCACCAAAGGAGTCACTATGCGCATGTCTTGCCCGCACACTTCTCCTCAAAACGGCAAAGCAGAACGTATGCTCCGATCCATCAACAACATAGTGAGATCCCTCCTTTTCCAAGCCAGCCTCCCCGGTTCATTCTGGGTCGAGGCCTTACACACCGCCACCCATCTCATTAATCGCCACCCCACCAAAACCCTCCGCCATCACACACCCTATTTTGCTCTTTATGGTGTCCACCCTTCTTATGCCCACCTCCGTGTTTTTGGCTGCACATGTTACCCCAACCTCTCCGCCACGGCTGCCCACAAACTCTCTCCCTGCTCCGTCAAGTGCGTTTTCCTTGGCTATCCACTTGAGCACAAAGGGTACCGATGTTTTGATCCTGTCTCCAACAGGGTCATTGTCTCACGCCATGTGGTTTTTGATGAGCACTCCTTTCCATTTGCTGAGCTAACCTCTAATACAACATGTGCTGCTGACTTCGACTTTCTCGAGGATTTTTCAAATTTTTCTCAGGCGCCGATCACCAGGAGCACAAGTCGCGCCATGCGCGGCACTGGAGACCATCACGCCGAGCTTCCTGGGCCGTCCTGTGCCGGCGCATCTTCAATGGCTCCTGGAGCTCCTTCGACACTTGCTATCCAGTCGCCTTCAAATGAGCCGCCCTGCTCATCTGCTCGGACTGAGCCTTCTACTGCGGCGGCCGCTCCCGGTCCACCTTCAGATGGACCGGCCTGCTCCTCTGCTCGGGCAGGGTCGGCTACTACACTGCCTGGGCCCCCGACTGTCAACGCTGGATCCCCTGCCGCAGCCGATGTGTCGCCTGTGGGCATCATCCTGCCTCCGCTCGCTATGCCCACTCGTGCACGTAGCGCACGCCTTCCTGGCGGCCTACGGCCACCGTCCGCCCTTGGCGCTTCCCCAGCTATTCCTGTGACTAACTCACACCCGATGGTCACTAGCAGCAAGGATGGCAGTCGGCAACCGATATACAAGGAAAGTCTACACGTCTCCACTTTGTCTCCTGTGCCTCGAACTTATCGTGCAGCTTTGGCGGACCCTCATTGGCGTGCCGCCATGGAAGAAGAGTTTAATGCTCTTCAGGCCAATCACACATGGGATCTAGTTGCGCGTCCCCCCGGAGCCAATCTTGTCACTGGGAAATGGATATTCCGTCACAAATTCAAGTCTGATGGCACACTGGACAGATACAAGGCTCGGTGGGTCCTTCGTGGTTTCACTCAGCATCCTGGCATTGATTTTGATGAGACTTTCAGTCCAGTTATCAAACCTGCAACTGTCCGTACAGTTCTTAGCCTGGCAGTTTCTCGGGATTGGCCCATTCACCAAATGGATGTCAAGAATGTCTTTCTCCACGGCACACTCGATGAGAAGTTTATTACATCCAGCCGTCTGGATTTGTTGATTCCTCTCACCCTGATATGGTCTGCCGCCTCAACAAGTCTCTGTACGGTCTCAAACAAGCTCTGCGCGCTTGGTACAACCGATTTGCCACCTTCCTGGTATCCATTGGCTTCCATGAGGCTAAGTCTGACACTTCGTTGTTCATTTACCGCCGCGGGGCTGATTGTGTTTATCTTCTCCTATATGTTGATGACATTGTTTTGACGGCTTCATCCTCCGCACTGCTTCATTGGACGATCTCTGCCCTTCAGTCAGAATTTTCCATGAAGGATTTGGGTACTCTTCATCACTTCCTTGGCGTCAATGTCACTCGGCAGTCCTCCGGTCTCTTCCTCAGCCAGCGCCAGTACTGCCTTGAGATTCTGGAGCGTGCTGGCATGAGTGACTGTAAACCATGCAGCACACCGGTCGACACCAATGCCAAGCTCTCCTCCACTGACGGCGCGTCTGTCTCGGATCCCACTGATTATCGCAGCTTAGCCGGCGCCTTGCAGTACCTCACCTTCACCAGGCCAAACATCACTTACGCAGTTCAGCAGGTGTGTCTTCACATGTATGATCCTCGTGAGCCTCATCTTGCCGCTCTCAAGCGGATTCTCCGGTATGTCCGCGCCACCCTGGCTCATGGTTTGGTTATTCAGCGATCGCCCACTCATGACTTGATCGCTTACTCCGACGCTGACTGGGCTGGCTGTCCCGACACTAGGAAGGCTACTTCAGGGTATGCAGTGTTCTTGGGAGAGAATCTGGTCTCTTGGTCGTCCAAACGACAAGTCACCGTACCCGTTCGATCTTTGGCGAGTGCAGGCTGTCGCCAATCTTTGTGGCGAGGCGTGTTGGCCGTCAGCTTCTGCATGAGTTACATGCTCCACCCGCTCGGGCCACCCTTATCTACTGCGATAATGTCAGCGCCGTCTACCTGTCGACGAACCCGGTCCAACATCAACGCACCAAGCATATTGAGATCAATCTGCACTTCGTCCGGGAGAAGGTCGCTCTTGGAGCCGTCCGTGTTCTTCATGTTCCCACCACGTCCCAGTATGCTGATATATTCACCAAGGGTCTCCCTACCTCGGTGTTCTCGGAGTTTCGGTCCAGTCTCAACGTTCGTTCCATCCACACTGAGACTGCGGGGGCGTGTTAGACATGTCATATTTAGCCATCCATGGCCCACCGTTTCTGTTACGGATTCTAACCTCCCGATTCTGTTCCAAATCAGTTGAGCTGTGCTGTATATATTTTGTACCTCCCGTGATCAATAGATCATTGCGTTGAGACCAATCTCGCTTACAAATAGGAGCAACAGCGTCGCAACGGCGGTGAAGGTTGGGCCGTGGGGTGGGCGCGGCGGCAAGGGCAGCAGCCAGCCCCAGCGCCTGGAGAGCGTCACCGTCCGCAGCACCGACAGCTACGGCGGCCACATCAACGGCTTCTCCTTCGTCTACGTCGACCAGAACGGGCAGTCCGTCCCCGTCGGCACCTGGGGCTCCACCACCAAAGGATACGAGGAAACGGTACCTAAATTACCAGCTAATTCCTTCGTCTAGCTTGTTGTGTACTTGCTATTCCTTTATATAGTTATTAGTTAGCCATATAATTAATATTGCATTATCTATAGAGATTGCAACAATTAGCTTATTAATTCCTTGGTGATCGACGATGCATGCACGCACGCAGATTACGATGGGGGGAGGGTGAGCGTGTGAATCAGATCGAGGGCACCGTCGACGACATCGGCGTGACATCGCTGAAGCTGGTGACCAACACCGGCGTGGAGTACGGGACGTACGGCTACCCGTCCGGGAAGGCCTTCAGCGTCCCGCTGCAGCAGCGCAACGCCGCCGCGCTCTGTTTCTTCGGCCGATCCGGCGACTCGCTCGTCGCGCTCGGCACCTACGTCGCTCCATGCGCTTAATTTTCGTCCATCACTCTGTTAATTCCAACCATGCACGCATGCATATCGATAAATGGAGATGAACAAGAATTGATACATTACTATTTAAGGATGAAGACTTTACAGTTACTTCACTTGAAGAATAAGAAAGTATATCATAGCACTCAACTTCTCTCAAAAACTAACCTTAGAACTTATGAACACTTGATCTTAAGAGATGATGGTTGAATAGTTAACTACAAATCACCATCCCAACCCATTAAATAGATCGGCTAGCTAGTGACTAATCTAATCTTTAGTAGATACTGTCTACTTAGCATATATGAGGGAAATTTGATTATCATGCACACGAATTTTAACTCATACACTGCACTTATACATGTTTTTCAAAGCTCATAAGCTCGAATTTGCTAAGTCCTCAGTCTTGATCCAACATGATCTTCTTAGCTTCTCCTTGATCTAAATTACTCTTCCAAGCGCAGTGATTTTGCTTCAAGTTAGTTTCTGGTATTTTGGTCAAACTACCAAAATATCATTTTTTTTGACTTGGTCATCTCGTTCCGTTGCAAGTAATCGTTATGCTTGTCACGTGTAGGTGCACCACTGGCTTGCCATGCATCGACAAGTATCTTTTATTCTGGTTCCACCAGACCATGCCTCACTTAGATCCATCAAACCACATAGTGCAACATGTCGCTCGAACTTTCCTTCAACGTTTTCCGTCTTTCTTGTGTCATACTTGAGCTCATCCATTTCAACTAGCATCCTTGATTATTCTGGTTGTCAGACCCAGATTTTACAATCCGGATTCCTCTGTGATTTTCTGCACTATTCCCTGGATCAGTAGATAGTGCTCACAGTTACAGTAATGAATATCAAAATACATATCATGCGGAAGCGTAAATATAATAGTAGACTTACTCATGGGCCGATTAGGCCGAAATCATTAAATTGCAGCAGCGGAAGAACGAAACACACGGTGGGACCTTGAGACATGCCCACAGCGACCAAGCGGAGGTTCGCGACCTAGCCCTTGACATCTTCATCTTCTCGGCCAGCGTGTCCAATCTTGTTCTTTGGCGAGGTGATTTGATTCTGATTCTGAATTTTGTCGCAAAAGCGAGAGTGAGCACTCCAACCCCGTGCTCCGCGAGCCAATACACAGAATGCAGATAAATAGTATGCATGGCTTAACAAAGGAGAGGCTCGGGTTATTTTATTTTGCGTAGAGTGCTTTTGAATACAATTAATTAAAAAGCCCTATAACTTAGCAATTTGGAACAAATCATAATGTACAAGAAAATGCATTATTAATATTGATTCAGATTCCATCCACCGTTACATGGCATCTGCACCATATAGCAATTTCTTCAGCGTTATAGCCGCTTAACTTACCACTGGGACGACACCCAGGACAACTCAAATCAGGGTCTTTCACTGCCCTCCACTTTTCCATCCCACCCACAAAACATTTTGAAATAGAACTATATCTGGTTAAGTTCCCATGTCCGCCCTTGACCGTGGGCACGGCTATTCGAATAGTTTTGACTCTGCAGAGTTTGTACACTTTCACCACAAGAGATAGTCAACTCGTTGCCCCACATGATGCCTTAGTCATGTGGTTGAGCAGACTATCACAGTGACTTTTCAAAGTATCTAGACCCTTTTGTCATCTCACCCTTATGGGAAACTGCCCACTTGCGGTGGGTCCCATCTGTCTTGCGGATGTTTTCCCGGCCTCTCGCAGCCGGACTTCTACCTCTCCGCAACGTGGGACAGCGGAAAACTTCACCCTCCACGGTGTCCCTTCAGCCCCCTTGCCATAGCGTAACCCCTTCACACCCCTACCGGTGAGATGAGTACGGAGTTTCGATAAATCTACTTAGCCAAGTTGTATTTCTGAGACTTGTGGTTGTGCGGTTTTACACGGGTGACATGACAAGATTCAGTCCTTAGTGCTATCTGGGCGGTCTACCACTAACCCACTTTGTGCATCCACTGCACCACACTCACACCCTCGAACCAATCCGCCGGATATGTAAGCAAGTTGGGGAGTTTGAGAGCATAAAATAATCATTTCCAAAATATACGATCGTTCCCATTATGACCGCCCAACCAATTTTCTCGGGTTTACAAGTGATGCTTGGCGCTCTCGCGCTATGAGTATCTATGCAATACTAAGCATGGCATATAATTAGGGACTTATTTTCAAAGGTTAATATTATAGTTTTGCTAGGGCGACAATGTTCACATATTCAAATATTTCAAAGAGGGTGTAATATTATTCAAGGTAAACAATAGGCATGTAACTAGAATCTTAAATTAACATGGATTTGCATATAATATACAGCATGCAATTTGATAATTTAAAACCAAAATAATTTGCAGAAATGTAGGTTCAACATGATCAAAGTATTGACTCGCCTGGCGCGGTTTACCGCGGTCTTGAGCTCACACAATGCTTTCTCTGAAGCTTCTACTCTTTGTCTTCACTTCGCTTTGACCACGCTTGATCCATGGAATCTTCAGGACTCCGGTTTCTAATTACGTGACAAACGATTGAATCCAAATGGAAGCAAATAACTCAAAAGATCCAATAAATCTGAATAAATTCAACTTTTGTATTATTATGAGTTATTGGGTGATTGAAGCAAGGTTGCTGGTAGAATACGATGACTAAATCTTTTTATTACAGTTTCTTTTTATTATTTTTATATTTATCAAGGAAGTTTCATGAGTTAGGATGGACCTATGAATAGATATTTTTTTTTGTCGAGTGCTATTATTCAAGGCATCTGGCTTACCGAATAAATTTTAGAGTCTAGGTGTATAGCATTTTTAGGGGTGACATTTTATTTTTATGTGCATTTAGTTGTCGCTAGTCAAACCTTATTACTTCATGCTCATCATTATTATTTATTGTTCTAGTATTAGGATTTAATTAATGGTCCCATTATTATGGTATCTCTGCTTTAATTACTATTATGCTTAACTTTATTTCTAATTTATTCTAAACTTAACAATCTGGGCAATGCTTGATATGTATCATTTTATGTGACCCCGATTACTCGTGTTACTGGCTAAATGTTCACTTTAGAGTGTGTAGGTATTTGAGATTATTTTGGTATTTGAGAGCCTAAGGCTACTACATCTTAGCACCTGTATATTGTTATGACCTCCTAATTTGAGTGTTTCCTGAAAACCACTAATATCGATATTTTATCCCTTTGCAGCTCAAGCATGCTAAACATGATGGCATTTTGTTATCGTTATTACTAAAGCTATCATTTAAGTTTTTATGATTGGCAGTATTTTTATACTAGTGTTCACATGCATATCTATTTTTAGGAGGGTCTATGGCGAATGCAAGGATTGTACGGTTATATTTGCTAGTTGACTGCATACATGCTATCCGCGTTTCCCTAACCACGCTTATATGTATACATATAGATGTTTTTTTAATCTATATATTTACTTAGAAAATCTCTGCATTTTAGTTGTTATTAGCTTTAATTAGAATTTATTTATCTAACAGGGTTATATTTCCATATTTGCTAGTTAGCAAAACCCACCACTAGAATTCATTTAATGGCAGCATTTTAAATATTGGGCATAGGTCTTAATTTTTAATTATGGATAGTCTCTAGTAGATTTGGATATTTAATCAAGATTATAATGCCTTTATCAATATCTTTAATTAATAATACATCTTTTGGAAGATTATTCAAACCATATAATTGATCATATATGAGCTAATCCAAATTTAAGTCTTAAATAATCTCATTTTTATTCTAGTTAAATTTTATTAGCTTCTATAAATTATTCTCAAGCTTTCTTTGATTTTTATTAATCAAGAAGGGTTGCAAAAATGGAATGAAAATGTAAGGAAAAATTATGCAGCCGAAGGATTTGAACTTATGCAGCCGAAGGATTTGAACTCAAGACCTCGGCTGGGTAGGTGTTAATTGTTTGCTCAGGTATCCAAGTGGGCAAGGGGTGTTACTTGACTAATTGAAGGAATGAAATGCAAAAGAGCTGGAGTGGACGGCCAGAACAGAGGACAAGCGCGGCGGCCACAGCGACAGCGATCTGCGGTGAGGCGGCCGGGATGCGGTGGTACTTGACAAAATGGGTTGCCGGAGCAGGAGGTAGCTTGGGGTGGAGGCGCGATGGTCGCAGCGGCGGCGGCGGACGGCGGTATGCAAGACGGCCGCGGTGAGGTGAGTTCGGCGCGCGCCGAGGGGAAGGAGAAGGAGGTTCGAGGCGCGAGCGAGAGAAGGCATGGGAAGCTCACCGATGGGCTAGTCGAGCGGGAGATGCGCCGAGGTTGGCCGCGCGACGAGACCGTGGGCGCGCGAGGGCTTCACGGTGCCGACGGTCCACGGTGGACGATGAGCTCCGGTGTCGGTCGGGGAAGGTCCAGGGCAGCGAGAAGATGCTCCCTAAGCAAGGAATCGACAAGCGGTTGATTGAGGGGGCGGCGGTGGAATTGGCGGAGATGGCGCGGTGAGGAAGAAATGGATATCGGCGAGCTCGGCGCACGGGACTTCAATTACTTCTGGACTGGGAGTAGAGGGGGTTGAGGCGAGACGGATGGAGGCGCTCCCTCGCTTTTAAGGACACCGGGCCGGCCGGGCGGCGTGCGGCGATGGCGCGGCGGCGCGCGCGACGTGGGTGCGAGTAGGGCGCAGGAGCATGGGCGAAGTGATGACCGGACGGCGTGCGGCGTGCTCTACACGCCAAGTGTGTCGGCCGGCTTTTGACCGAGCGAGAAATGAGAGGCGACGTGGAGATTACTCTGCCACGGGCGAAGAAAGGAGGAAGAGACAAGAGGAGGAGCAGGCGCTCGGGGAGGAAGAGAGGAAAGGAGGGGAGGCGCTGGGGAGTGGGGTCCGGCGGCAGTAAAAAGGAAGGAAGAGAGAGGAAAAAAATATATAGAGTTGGGCCCACCTGTAAATGAGAGAAATAGAGAAGGAAAAATGAGAAGCTTTTGCAGTGGCTGAATTTTGATCCTTGAATTTGGACTTTCTATTTTTCTAACTTAAGTTTTTGTTTAACATTTACGTTTACCCATCTTTATATGACCTTCGGAATTTAAGCTTCAGATACATTTATATATATATATATATATATATATATATATATATATATATATATATATTAAATGAGAGTTTCTATTACTATTATCATTTTGGGTTATACGTGTATATGTGTGCGTGTATATATATTTACACTTATATATATTCTCACATGTTGTTATTGTTATTGGCTTATTTCAATTTGCATATAGGTATATATATACTTGTTTCTTATATTGCTAAACTCTGACTTGCACCATTTATATATGTACATATATATACCTATATGTGTATGTATTGAGTTTGCATTTTATTCATTCACTTTTATTGTCAGTCATGCCATTATTTTCAAAAGAAGATTTTCTATTTTTAAACTCAGGTTTCTCTCTCCTTATACTGGATCATCTTTTCAGATTCGTATTAAAAATTTTAATTTTATATTATTTGCATATTTCCTTTGTGGCATTATTAATGTTTGTCTTTATCTGTTATGAATCTATTCAGCTTTTGAAATCACAACCAAAATCGGGAAAAACACAATGAAATCCAAATTCCAAATAGAATATATTGCCAAAAATAATTCAAGAAATTCATATTTTTAAATTTAAATTTTTCAGGATGTTACACTGGTACTCAGCTACTCTATAAGCGTGGCTCCGATGCTCGCTGTTGACTATGGTTGACTCCAAGCGACTCAGTTAGACATATGGAAATTATCTGCTCAGTCTACACCCCTAACTAAAACAAGACATATGAATTCCAATAAAAGATGGTGCGTGATACCACGTCATAAACTATTCCCTCTATTCAAGAATGTATGACATTTTGGATATCGGCACGGTCTCTAACATTGAACTTTGGCTACTATTTTTATATGAATATGCTTATTAGAAAATATAAAAGTATTATATTATGGAATGTTTTCATAGCTAATTTTATGATACTATTTTTATTTGACTAATCTAAATGGTTTTTTATATATAAGTGGTCAAGGTTAAAAAATGTGACCGCGCGTTTTTAAAATGTTGTACATTTATGAACAGAACGAGTAATTAACACCACCGGTTTAGTTTTCCGGGCATAGACTTCTTTGCATACACTGTATTTTTGGGGAATACCATGCATGATTTTCCCAAAAAATACTGCTGTATTGGAATCCATGGAGTGTTTGGATGAGATAAAACTTGTAGTTTTAGAAACCGCAGTTTTCCAAATACTATGGTTTTTTGGACTTTTTTTAAAAATCCTCTCAGGGCCTTTTTTTTTTTTTCCTAAACCAAGTTTTGTCTCGTCTATTACTACTAGTTCATACTATTACTGTCTCGTCTATTACAGCTTTGATAATAAAAAAAAACTACATGGTGTTTGGGGTTTGCAGCATAATTTCATATGGTATTCTGACTAGAAAATGTACCTTTTAGGCCAACTAGCCTTTAAGAATAGTTGAAGCAGTAATAGTATGAACTAGTAGTCATTGTGTAGTATCTCAAAGCTGTACGTAGTATATGGAAACCGTGGTATTTCACGACTGGTACCTAGAAAACTTGACTTTGCGTGCATGTATATAACTCGATCGAGCTTGCCTGCCGTCATCCATATGCGTGTGTTCCTAGCATCGTTTCTGAATGTCGAAAGAAGAAACAAGCATCGAGCTAGCAAGGCTAGGGTGAGAAATGTCGAGGCAAATGAAAGTGGTACGTACTTGCATTCTCCTTATTTAGGTGACAGTGCTACTCGGCCCGAATGGTCTGAGAAATTGAATTGAATTGACGAAGCGAGTGGTGATTTCCCTTCCCTCCTAATCCTACCTAGCAGCATCCTGCCTTTTTCACCTGCAGCAATGCATATCATATCCATTCGCTTTATTTCTTGCGTGGGTGACCCGACCTGACCTGACGCCTCTCCTCTACCACGTACACCACAAAATGGACAAGGCATACTAGCCACTAGCTAGTACATGTGTGAGTGTGCCGCGTGTTCTTTTTAACTGTGCCTTTGAGTTTTGCGTTAAAATTTTTAAATTTTAGCTGTTTATGACATAAATTACTAAAAAAGAAATACTCGTATGTGATTTTAGCCGGTATAGGTGATAAGCTTTTAACATGTGCTAAAATTAACTTGTAGATCCCGTCTAAAAAATACACCGTTTGAAAGTTTGGTACTATAGCAAAAGTTAAAAGTCGAAAAGAACATATCTTCTTCAGCTAGCTAGCACTTCAGGTTTTCTTCATGGAAATTTCACGTCACTTGCTGTTCCATCCACACTACAGAGTTTTTTTTTTGGTTTTTTTCTTATGACTTTATGACTTTTATTTGTGACTTATAATTTTGGGCTATTTGTGAGAGAGGATGTGGAGTATCAGAAACTCACATGCAATTTTGTCTATATAAATTAAGTTACTATAATATATATTATAATTAACTTATAGATTTGTCTTAAAAAGATATTCTATTTACAAGTTGGTTATTGTAAGAAACGAAAAATAGTTTTCAGGAGCTGAAAAGGGGATGTCACGGTGAGATGAGCCTGCCCTGTCCTTACCTCTGTGACTAACGCGGTAATTTACGCAACTTTATCAAAGTTGTCATCACATTAATTATATTATGTCAACTTAGTTTTGGCACACTTGTAAGTCACCGCGTGTATGGTAGTCAACGGCAATTAATAATTATGCATGCACCGCCGCGTGTACTGTACAGAGTAGACGCGTCTACAGTCGTCAACATGCTGCTATTTATCATCCCCCGGACGTACGTGGACAAAACAAATCTCAACGTGTCAATAGTCAAAATTGGAGCAAAAGAAAATGCTACAAACTGCGTATGTATGTATCCATTGCAGTCAGTCAAAAATATCACCCTTACTCGAGCCATATTTTGAACACGGGGATTTTCCCCGAATCCCATGAGAATTGAAATGACTCCAACGAAGATTCTGCAAAATTCGTGTAAAAATTGCCTTCACAAGAAAAAGAAAAACATTTGTCCACAAACCACTAAATACTTTAGAGACCGTACTGCGCAAATTACATAAAAGCACGTGTGGACATTCTACAACCTAAATAAAATGATCCGAGACTGTGAACCGTCGCAAGGGTTCGGTTCGTTAGAGAGAGGGAGACTGAGAAGGGGCAGAGAAAGCACATGTGTAGAACTAATGTTGACAATCAGAGGAGGACGATTTAAACTTTTTCTCTAATGGTATTCAAAATTTTCACTCAAATACTACGAAAGTCATCAAATTCAGATTACACCAACTATACTTTATAAAATAAGGTTAGAGATCTAAACCAACAAAATCAACATCCTTCAACTCAAGGCCAATCAAACTGCAGGCATAAGGTTGGTCGGACCGGTGGGGCCGATCTAACCGCAAGTTTAGAGCTAGTTTGACCGGTTCCCTGTTTCCATATCTGAAAGCCTTTTAGGATAAAACTCAAATATTAAGAACTTGCTCAAATCGCATACAAACTCTTTAAAATTTTACATGAGGTTTGTTAAGGCAATAGGAATATAAATCAATCAAGAATCATAAGGTTTTTAGGTTCAAGTTCACTAAATTGAAGATAATCTAATCTACGTCATAAAAACATAAAAACTCTAAAACATAAATTATTTTTTGCTCATGAGTATCTAAGACATGAGGTTTTCCAGAACTATTATCACATATCCTAGTAAGATAATTTAAACAATAGATCGAGTTAGAACTCTCACGAACATGAAATCACAAATCTAACTTAAGAACAAGTAAAACCAAGCAAGAATGAAAATAAGAACATAATTGAGACAAAACTTTGATTATTTTCAATGAATGATGAAGTTTACATACTCATAAATGATTATAAGGTGCAATCAAAGTATCACTCTTTTCTCTCCCAATTTTTCTATCTGTAACTAAAGTACCACTTTTTCCTCTCTCTCTCTATTTTTTTTATCTTATAACCACGAAAAGAGATAAAGGTGGTACAACAAAAACATAAACTCTAGAATATTTGGATTTGCCATCTCCTCTCCTCCCCTTTAATAACAAGCAACAATCCTAATGGGTTCATCCCATTTAGACACTGGTGAAACCTGTTCACTCTACTAACAAAGATTTTACACACTCACGCACGCTTCTCAAAAGCATTTATAAGACTCAATCGCTAACACCTTAGCAATTGATTCACTTAACAATTCAAGCTCTTCTTGACTTAAAACACTTCTCCTTTGTGCTTTCGTGCCATGGTTTTAATCAAGGCACCAACTCGGTATTTTGTCAACTACCAAAATACCCCTGACGAAGCTTCCAAGCACCTTCCCCTAACTCTGTCTTCACCTTCACCTTAAAACATCTTTACATGCTTTGACACGTAGCTCGTAACGTCCAATAACTAGCCGTCACGTCTTCACGCATTCGGTCTTCCAAAACCGTCTCTACGTGTGTTGGCCTTATTACTTGACGTACCATATACACCAACTCGCATTTTCATGATCCTTATCTTTTCTGTGCTTCTCGCTTAAGCCACAGAGCCACACCCGGTCTTATACAACCGCTCGAACCTCAGTTCCCCGCTTAGTACCAATCTATTGTCGTCGATTGCTAATGTTCTTTAAGCCACCTGTACATTCAAAGACCAAGCAACCATCTCGAACACAAGTTCCATGCACTTGACTCGCGTTAGTCAATACCATATATCATAAAACTCAACACAACTATCAAATGTACCCATGACATACACACACTCATTCAACTCAAAAACCATTTTCACTACTCTCTAGTCGCACATATCAGTTTGATCGTAATCCCCATGACGGTTGGACCGCACTGGTTAGACCGACAACCAATAGTTGAACTGATCGGCCCACCAGTGTAACCGCATCTTCAATACCGGTCACACCGTCTAACTTGATTTTGGTCCAATTGCTAACAACGGCCGATTGGACCGCACGTTCCCAATTCCAAAACACGCTCTCTGGAAAAAGCAGCCGCTAGTTAGAATCCGGTCACACCGCACCGATGGTTCAACCGCAAACCTGTGTCCAATCACATGCGGTCGGACCGCCAACCCCAGCTGGTCGGACCACCCTTGACAGACAGCTACTTTGAAATCTGAATTTTCTAAAACTTTTGCAAAATTCAAATACAACTCAATCAAAATACCAATTACTCATCACAGACATATTCTTGACCTTTACATGGTCGCTTAACACGTATCTCGAAGCAAACCTAACGGTGAGGATAGTGTATGTAGCTATAACCCGGTTGCAGTTTTGCATTTTCGTTGAAGTGTTCTCCAATTGAATCAAAATTGACTTTTACAATCCAACGAGAAAGTGTAGTGTTTGCGCGTTGTCTAGGGCAAGGCCAGTATGTATGTATGTATGTATATAAAATGGCGGGCGAAGAGGATCGATCCAAGCGGCGGGCAACTCATAATAGTCCAAAGCTGAGAAGGCGAAGCACCAAGAAACAAACTAGGAAAATAGTTAACTACACCCTGCTCACCATGGCCACGGCCGGCTCCTCCTCGCCACCCACGCCGCACGCCGATGATTCGTCGGAGCCGTCCTTCGCCGGCGAGAAGGTGTACGTGGCGATGGGGACGGAGTCCAGGGCCACGCTGATGTGGGCGCTGCACAGGTTCCCCCAAGGCGCCGCCTTTGTGCTGGTTCATGTCTACCCCCCTCCCAAGCTCTTGCCCGTCCGTACGTCTCCCTCTTCCCGCTCATGTTACTGTTGTTCCCCACTGTCACTGTAAAACAAAGGTTTCTGTTTCCGATGATCCGAGATGCGATTGTCTGTGTTTTCTTGGCTCAATTCGTGTAGCTTCATAGCTTGAACGGGGTCAAAATTAGACTGACCCAACCGCTTCATGTTCCATTATTTCTGCAAATTTACTTGCTCTAGTGTTCCCCTGTGTGCAATTGTGGTCAATTCAACTCAAGGAGGAACTTCTGTTTCCTCCTCCTACATTTCCCCCCATCGTTGCTGCCCATCATGGCCCCTTCAATCCATCCTGATAACATTTTCCAATTTCCCATTTCCTATATTAGAAGACGTTTTTTTTCTCAGTTTCCGTTGTTTTTAACAAAAGGGCAATCCAAGTGTGTATCCAAACGCCACGGGGAAATGTTGTTTGCTTTTTGTTTCTTGATTAGAATTTTGGTTCCATTATTATGGATCCAATTTTTTCTTAAACAAGTTTATGGATTCAAATATTCAGGCTCCAATGTTGTGTGCAGTGGGTGACATGATTCCTACTAGCCAGCTTGAGGAGCCGAAGCTGGTTGCACACAAGAAGATGGAGCTACAAAGAATCAATGACAGCTTGGATCAACACTTACTCTTCTGTGCACAAGAAAAGGTTTGCCTGCTGCACACATTTATCACCATCTTCAACATAGGAACTGGAGAAACTAATAAATCAGTTGTATTCACATGTAAACTCTTAGAATGCAATGCAAATTATCATGTGCAACACGAACGTATAAATGCATGGTTTATGTTACAGAATATCATGCTAGCTAATGCATGATGTTAATGCTATGTACTATATATCTCACAGGTACAAGCTGAAAAGTTGGTGGTTGAATCAGATGATGTTGCAAAGGGATTAGTGGAGCTCATTTCTGAGCATCATGTTACTGTGCTTGTCATGGGGGCAGCAGCCGATAAGCATTATACAAAGTATGTTCCAAAGTTCTAAATGATCTTTATGCACTTTCATAGTTAAACGCTTTGTGATCATAGCGAATGTTAGTGACGAACCGAGGTTTGTGGAGTCATATGTATGCGGAGAACTGTTGGCTTTTAATATATTAGCTAAACAAGTTGTTCAAGATAATTAAATGTTAAACCAACTTGCTTATGCTTTGGTTTCCAGGAAGAAACTTACAATGTTTATACAACTTCAATATGTTCCAAAATCTGTAATAATCTATGCCCTATTAATTCACTAAAACCTAACTACTGGTTTCAAGAGTTCAGGAAAATGAAGGTTCTGAAGTCCAAGAAAGCACGAGTTGTAGAACAGCAGGCAGAGCCTTTCTGCAAAATATGGTTCATTTGCAAAGGAACACTCGTTTACCGTAGGTATGGTTAGTGAGCTGAGAATATACTTCATTTCTGTTCTTAGAATTACATAGCAGACTTCCAGCCTGCAGTCCATTTGCATTTGACATGCTTTCCTTTCTTTGTTTTCCCTACACTAGGAAGGCTGTTCCCCTTAGCCATGAAGCAATGCTGGAAGGTAGGCAAAATTCTGGTGCTGCGCAGTCTTCAGTGGAGAGATCAACTAGCTTGTCAGAGATGTGGTGTGTTTCAAACACATGGCTACACAAACCAAACCTAGGACCACAGATTCAAAGGACTAGTCCATACCCATCCTACGATAATGAAAAGGTAAGCACAATTATTTAAATGTTGGGTCTGTATTATTGGCATACTTAAGATTAACTAGTTACTCCTCTAGCAACAAAGAAATTGCTTTATTTAATTTCTCAAGAGAGATTTCAAGGCTCTTCAGTAATCAATATGCATCTGCGCTTAAATTATCGTCCCTGATGGAGCAATCAGTAATGCATCTGCACTCAATTGTGATCCATGATGGAGCATTGGCTTGGCAAATACATAACTTAGATGATTGTTACATCATATGCCATTTGATCTGGTAGGTGATACTCCACAAGTTTGTACTCTTGATGCTCAGATCTAATTTTGCTCTAACTTCTAGAACTCCATAGTATCTGAATGGCAATGAACACAGTTAAAATTCAAGAAAATCTTGATGTGTGAAACTTTTGCCTGATCTCATGCAGGAAGATGTTAAAGAATTTGATGAGTGTCAAAATAAATCCAAGCATATACTCTGGGAGTTGGAAAGTGTAAGACAAGAAGCTTATGAAGAGAAATGCAGGCGTGAGAAAGCGGAAAGAGAGCTATTTGAGGCTTTCCAGAAAGTAAGAGTAGCTTAATTTACATTTATCAGTCATATCGTGGGAGAAACTCTTATAACTGTGCATGTGAACCACTTCCTGAAACGTTACCGTGTATAATAAATTTGGAAACATTGTTTTGGATAACTGCCAGCTACAAAGTTGAACAAAATCTTTTGTCTCACATTTAATTTTCCCAACAGGCACAAGCCTCCGAGAATCTGTACTTTGGAGAACTGAAGCAAAAGAATGAGATTGAGGAGAAGTTGACAGCAACAATGGAGGAAGTTGAGAGCCTCACAAAAACAACTGATGAACTTTGTGCAAAACTTCAAGAGGAACGTGAGAAAAGAATGGCCCTAGAGAAGCGAAGTGCCCATTCTGACCGTATCATCAAGGATTTGATGTTCCAGCGTGACAAAGCGGTAAGAGAGGCAGAAGCACTACGTCTAAAGAAAGGAGAGTCTACTGCAACTGCAGAGGGGACAATGCATATCACAGAGTTATCCTGCTCAGAGATTAATGAAGCAACTAACAACTTCGACCAATCATTGAAGGTTGGAGAAAGTGTGTATGGAAGTGTATATAAGGGCTTTCTTCGGCACACCACTGTGGCTATAAAGAAATTGAATCCCGAAAGCACACAGTCACAGTTCAATCAAGAGGTTAAATTCTTGGTTCTAGTTATTTACTTGCCTTCATATCAACTGAATTGACACTTTGTTGGTTCAAATAAAGTACCGTTTTGCAAACAGTTAAGTTGTTCTTGCTGCCTACTTTACAGGTGGAGATTCTCAGCAGGGTGCGGCATCCAAACCTCGTTACTCTTATAGGAGCATGCAAGGATGCTCAAGCTCTTGTCTATGAATACATGCCCAATGGAAGCTTGGATGACCGCCTGGCTTGCAAGGACAATTCTAAGCCTCTTAGCTGGCAGTTGCGTACCCGCATCGCTTCCAACATTTGCTCCACGCTCATTTTCCTCCATTCTAACAAACCCCATAGCATTGTTCACAGTGACTTGAAAGCATCTAACATTCTTCTTGATGGAAACAATGTAGCTAAGCTCAGTGGTTTCGGCGTATGCCGAATGTTAACTGATGAGTTCAAGGGCACAACCACTCTATATCGTCATACCCACCCAAAAGGCTCTTTTGTGTACATTGATCCTGAATACCTTATCTCTGGTGATCTGACACCCCTATCTGATGTATATTCCTTTGGTATCGTACTTCTGCGCCTCTTGACTGGAAGACCGGGATTTGGGCTATTGAAAGATGTGCAACGGGCTGTGGAAAAGGGTTGCTTGCAAGCAATATTGGATTCATCCGCTGGGGACTGGCCTGCTATGCAGGCTGAGCAATTGGCTCGGGTAGGTCTAAGATGTTGTGAAATCAGAAGAAAAAACCGCCCTGACCTGCAAACAGAGGTTTGGACTGTACTTGAACCGATGTTGAAGTCTGCTTCCGTTATGCTATGTTCACTGTCATTTAAATCAGTGTCAGAAGACCTTGGTGGTGTTCCATCCTACTTCATCTGTCCAATACTACAGGTGAGTTATGCATTTTACTTGGTGAGTCATACTATGGAAGGATATCCATTTCCGGGCTTTTTTTTTGTAAAATCTCTTAAGGATGTTAGTCATTTGAGTAGCATTAAATTTATCTTGAACTTTTGTTTTCCATTTATTATTCTTAAGTCATTTTTGACAAAACCAGTTGATTTCTTGCATGCACAGCATTTTGTGATTTCAGTTTCTTATACCTTGTTTCACCTTTGCATTTATGCATTGCAGGATGTCATGAGGGAGCCTCTAATTGCTGCAGATGGTTTTACTTATGAAGCAGAGGCTATAAGGGAATGGTTTGACAGTGGCCACCATACATCACCCATGACAAACCTTGAGCTACCCCACCATGATCTTTTGCCGAACCATGCCCTCCGTTCTGCAATTCAAGAATGGCTGCAGACAAGTGCAGAATAATATGTTTGCCTTCTCATCATGGAACTTAGAATGGAAAACTATGTCCTTAACTCATACTGAAAATGGGTCTGTATCACACCAGGGTTAACAGGCACAAACCACAAGAAACCAAACGCTTTCGTGTGTCCTCTGAAAGAATGACTAAAGGTATACACGTCGGTCTTTATTTTGTTTTTCACTTTTTTGAGCAAAACCTGTATGTAAAATGTAATAAACATGGAGATACCTCTGCTCCATGTTGGATATTGTGCAGGGATTTATAAAGTGAATACTGTTTTGGTGATGATATACATGTACTTGCTAGCCCATGTAGCGAGTTCTGACTTCTGAGTGGTGGGCATGCACACTGCTGAGTGAACATTCAGTATTGCTGTGGTAGTGGCCTCTGAATGTTGATGGTTAGTAAATGGACGTAGTAATGCATATCCGAATGGAATTATCAATTCAGAACGTCACAATTTACAGCCATATGTATTGTTGTTTACATGTTGTAACCATTCTGAATGTCTAATAAATTTGCAGTCTCATTCTGTCTAATCTGGAAGTCTGAAACAACCAAAATGAAAACTGTTCAAAAGGTACCCGAGGTAGTAATGAAATCATAATGACCTTTCATCAGTACGATTGCTTCTTTTTTTTTTTTCCCTCTTGTTATTTTGTTAATGGCACAAAGCCATCGAGTTGGACAAAACCTTCTTTTGAAAGATGTGTCCAATGCCCAAATTTGTCAAAGTTTCTTACCTATGCAAATCGCTGAAAAAATTCAACAGGTAAGATGTCGTTGTCTCAACTGACTGACCAGATTGCCCGTAAGTACAATCTGCTCAGAAACTTACAAAACGAATTATGCGCGAGGAATCAACTGGGATCCTCTGAAGTCAGTAATCAGGAAGAATTGTGCTGCCTTGCAGTCTATCCGATCAAAATCGACCTCGCACTGCGGGCAGGACATATGGAGCTTAATTTCTCGCAAGAATCCAGTGCATCGTCTAACATATCAGGACGACACTCCTGTGCAATTTCTTCTCGAAGTGCGCTTCAGTTCAAATGACTCCAACGGAGCTTCCAATGCGTACATAGAGGTTGCAATCTGAATCCTATTAGTTCAGAGAATAATGCCGGTATATGCTGTTGAACTCGTGTTTTTTTTTGAAAAAATTGGGAGATATCTTCGATGTGCATTACTATATTGACAGCCTGAGAGCAAGAATTCTGTGCAAGGCACCTTCGGGGAAAGAACAAGGGCCAAATGTCCAATCAGCGTTCAGCAGTGCCCATCAGAATTCAAAGCTTGCATTCTTATGACCTACCATGGACAAGTCTTGCGCAAGTTGTAAGCAACCCTGTGATGTGCACTGCTGCATTGCCGGCCAGGGAGTTGATGTGATGACTTGTGATAATCACCATCATCTAATGGGACAACTTCATTGCTAAGCATCGAAAGTCAGTCGTCGAAGACGGACAGGCAGCATGTACGGTAAGATAGCTTCTTGGAGTGGAAATTTCGTACATAACTCAAGGCCGTAGCTGAAATACCAGGGTTCCCAACTGGTTTTCGTATGATCTAGATATTTCGCAGCTAACACTAGCTCATAAAGGAGCAGAGGCCAGAAGGTGATGAAGCTTCAATTTTTTATTTTCCCCCCACAATTATCAATGATATTCAAATGATGAATTTAGTTTTTAAAAAATTCAAAAATAAAATAACTTTATCAATATATGTCATGTACTCTAGTGTAAATTTATTTGTTTTCGATCCATATGAAGGAGAAGGTTAATGAAACCGAGTCTTTTCCAAGTAGTCGTGCAGGACAAGTTTTCAGGCCACCAAAATACCACAAATCATTATTAGTCTGGTCTTTTGTAAATTGGAATGGCTAATGAAAGGGTAAAAAACTGTTGCGTAAGTTGAACCTAGAATTTTTTCGTCGGACTACACTTGGGACCCACAGTGAGATAATGACCTAACGCGCTGGTCATCACTGCTGCTGGATACCACGAAATGTAGACCAAATCCAAGGCCACGCTTTAAAACCCCCAGCAGCCTCTCTCCTTCGGCCATTCTCTGAACTGACGCTTCCCTAATCCTAAGAATAACAAGGCACAAAAGGGACGAGGATGACGATGATATCGATACCACGGAGGAGTTGATGAAAAGTGGTGCAGCAGCACAACAAATAGGTACTTTCACAAGCCTTTTAGAGAACTTTCACTCTTTCAGAGATACATCGCCTTCTCTGCTTGCTTTAGGCTGTGCTTCCGCCGAACCAGACAGCAAAAGCAGAATCTCGATTTGATGTCAATTCTTGATTTTTGAGTGTACATGTAGGGAGCAAGAAAGATGGACGAAGAAGAGGTTCATATCGCGGTCGGCAAGAACTTAAGGAAGGAGAAGGCTAACATACTATGGGCTGCTGCATATTTCCCAAGGGCCACCGTAGTCCTTGTCCATGTTCACTGGCCCTCCAAGTGGATGCCATTCAGTAAGATTTTCATACTTCTTCAGCTAAAGTTTTTCCATCCTTTGTACAGCTCTAGGGTCACTTATGTACATGCAATTCAGTGTATGAAAAGAAAGTAATATGCCATCCAAACCTATAAAGAAGGTGTTCATTCATAGCCATCTTAGCTTCCATATGCTCCTAATTTTCCTACCAGGTCAGTAAAGGGGATGACTAACTAATGAATTCCCCAGAGTAACAAACTGCCTTTTCATGCTCTCTTGTTATTCTGGGGAATGCACAAAGAGCAGCTGCAGTGGGTGGTAAAATCTTGTACAAGCCTACACGCGTAAATACTAGCAATAACATAAATATTAACAGGACAAAATATATCCTTATTGTTAAGAACTGTACAAACAATTGTTTGTTGCAGTCTACGACCACTTCCAGGAGCCGTACGACCACATTGTAGTTGCTACGACCACTCACTGCAGCCGTACAACCACGTTGAAGAAGCTACGACCATCTCCTGAGTCGCTACGACCGTTCTGTTGGTTCTCTGACGACTCTAGCAGTCGTTACGACCACGTTGTGACCTTTCCGATCATGTCTTGCTGCTCTGACCACATAGTCGTAACTTTAGCAGAAGTTAAGATCATGTTCACCGCCGCTGCGCTGCACTTCCTTCGACCACAATCGATCACCGTAGTCATAACTCGATTACGACCACGCTATGATTCTATCAACCACGTTGAAGGCTCTGTCGACTGTTGTGGTTGTGACGCTTTACGACCACGCTTTCCTGCTGTGGTCGCTTATGACCATGTCTTCTCTCTGTGGTCATAGCGCTTACGACCACGTCTTCTGTTCTGTGACCATAATCGTAACTCGCTTACGACCACATATTCAGCACCTGCGGACACCTCCGCTCGTCACCGTAGTCGTAACTTTGTTTATGACTACGTCTGCGAACACGATGAACTCGATAGATTTTCTAGAGCCAAACCGCTGTCCTCTTCTTTATTTCTTTCTCTCTTGATCACACCAATCGCTACGATCACCCTGATCACTCTCTCTGTTGCCTTGCCTCTCGATCACACCGATCGCATTGGCCTCTGCTTGCTCGCCCTCTCTCGTTACAATGCTCTGTCCTTTATACCCGGTTCTACGACTATGGAGCGGGCTCGGCTACGACTACTACGACTCCACCACAGACTTGATAGTCTGACTCGAACTCATACACGACCACGACTACCAACTCGTACACGACCATAATGACTTCGACTTTTGACTCTGTTATGACCATAGCTTCTAAACTGAAAACAAGATTACTAATTCTAACATTGTTTGTCCCTAATTTCCTATCCAACAACTGCAGTGGGTGGCAAGGTGTTATATAAGTTTGCTGATGAAAAGGAGAAGGAGGTGCATAGAGGCCGAGAAACGGAAGCAATGGTCAGGATGTTATCACAATACAAAAGCCTATGTGGTACAAGAAAGGTAATGCTATTCTCTCCTTAGATTTTAATTCAAATTAAGATAAATCAGGTTCCAGCAGTGCTTACTACTTACTAGAGTTTATTTAAGAAAGCATTCTATGCAGCGGGTATTTAGAAACTAGATACTTTTGCCATGGAGCCTTCTGAATTTCGTCTTGCCAAATTGATATAACTATACTAGTTTATAAGCATGTCAGTGGAACTTCATCCTAAAACAAGGGGAAATGAATTGCACGTGTAAACACTAGAACTTTGAACTTCATATGAATCATCAATGAACTTAGACCAGTAGTACTATATGTCAGAACGGACCTTGGCCGTATGCCTAGGTCCAACCGAGTTTCACTCCTTGGGCCACAGGTCTAAATGGGCTGACCACATAAACTCATGGGCTACCTTTACCCGTATGTAAGCCCTAAAGTAACAACCTTATAATTGGTATTAGACTTTCTTCCCAAAAGACTAGTCTAATGAGTGATGTCTCTCTCATATTTATAAGTTGTGTTTCTTCCTTTCCCACAATTAATGTGAAATTATTCCTAATATTCTCGCCCTCATACATTGGTTATGCACTCCTGCAATTAGAGAGGTGTTAGGTGTCTTTGATACCAAATGTCAGAATGAACCCTGGCCGTATGTCTAGGTCCAACCAGGTTTCACTTCCCGGGCCACAGGTCCAAATGGGTTGACCTAAATCCATGGATTGCCCGTACGCAAGTCCTAAAGTAACATTCTTATAAGTGGTATTGAGACTTCTTCTCCCAAAAGATTAGTCCAATAGGTAAAATCTCTCTCATATTTATAAACTGTGTTATTTCTTTTCTATAACCAATGTGTGACTATTCCCAACACTATAAAGTGAGTAATTGAATTAACTGATGTTAATAGCTAAGGAAACAACATGTGGACAGAGGGATCAGAACTACAATAAGCTCCTGAAACGTAAGGGTAAAAGATTGTTAATTGGCAGAAAACATGTTTTGTAAACAGGAATGTATTCGTGCAGGTTAGGGCACATTACCTTTCACACGATGACATTCTTGCTGGTGTTGTGAACCTGATAAAGAAGCTCAAAATTAAGAGAATTATCATGGGTTCAAGGTCAGATCCACAGTTGCTCAATGGACAACCTGTACACAAACAAAACTAGTAGTATCTTAGCACATAAACTAAATCAAGATATGCAGGCATATGTCTAAGCAAGCGGTGCTTCGCAAGTGCTGTCAGATTTGGGTGGTGCTCAATGGCAAACACATGTCCACTAGGTATAGATAATCTCTGAACTCCGAAGTCAATTACTGCAGATGACCTGCTTTTGGTAACATCTGGATCAAATCTAGCAATGACTTGATAACTTAGATCATTCTAAAATGCAGCAATGATCATCTGGAGCATACTGCAAGCATTGGATATGGAGGAAGCCCTGAATTTTTGGCGTCCATACACGAGTTGGGTGACGAATCTGATGGCTTCATAACACCACCAAGTGATTTTGTAAGTGACTTCCCAGCGAAGCATTATACACATGCAAACAACAACAGTTTTCAGAGTCCATGACCATGGTTCGGAGGTTTTTGTCCTAATTCATGGTGTACTTTCAAATACGTTTCATTTCAGGTAGATGAAATCATGGACGAGGATGGGGTGATTCAAATGGATGGTGCTGATCAATTACCAACGGTATAGCATCCCTTACTTTTGCCTTCAAGACAACTATTAGAACATGTGCATTCAGAAAGCTCTGCCCATTCTTTAAGTTTGCCCATACACACACAGAAACAAATGACATTTTGAGTTCACTCTGTGCTTAAGCATGTTTGACCTTAAATTATATTTACCACAGTTTTGCCTCAAATGTATGTTCATGAACTATATGGTAAAAGTACATGGAGTTACTTACGACTTCTGAAAGCCGCAGTTTGTGTTACTAAAATGAAGTGATTGCTTCATTCTAGTATGATGTGCAGGAAGCGGAAACATTGTCTGAACAAGGCTTGGAAGAACCAAATGCTTATGAGGAAGAGGTGGAAAACGTTTCTGAAGAGTGTGCCGATCAATCTCAAGGAATACAGAGTTTCAGAAATATTACTGAAAAAGCAAAACTGATGGTAAAAATTACATGATACAACCTTTTTATCGTAGTCTATTCAGTTTGAAATCAGGACCCGTAGGCCTTAGCTAACCATGGACACAAAAACATAGCTTTTTTTTTTGATAACGGAAGTCTTTATTAATAAACCAAGAACCATACATCAAGGTGATACACAGTCTTGGAATAAAATCTTCCAGCCTCTGCCTCACTCGGAGACACACAGCTACACCAAACAAAACCAAAAACAAGCAAAAACAAGCATAATCTAATGACTTTCAATCCGTAGACTAGACCGCCACCCATATGCCTGGGAGAAGATATCCTTGGCCACACGGTCCAAAAGTTGTGAGGCCACCACCATGAAACCCTGTAAATCCGTTTTGTGAAGGATAGCCCATGAACGGAGTCGATGAGAAGCTGCGAAGATAACCTGCAAGGGAGAAAAAGTTTGCTTCTTTTCAAAAATTATGTCATTTCTGTGTAACCAAATTGACCAACAGATAGCTGCTGCCCCAAGCAGAACTAGTGGTTGCAAGTGTTTGGTTACATCCGTTAGCCAACTTCCAAACATATGTGATACGTTTTGGGGTTTCGGTATGTTGAAGGATATTTGAGGGATACTCCAGACCGCTCTAGCAAAACGGCAATCAAAGAACAAGTGCCTAATTGTCTCGTCTTCATGACAAAAGCAACATGTTTTGCTTCCTTTCCAATTACGTTTAGCTAGATTATCTTTAGTCAACACAACACCTTGCCGTAAATACCACAGAAAAACCTTCAGTTTCAGTGGTGCCTTTAGCTTCCATAATCGCTTATTCAAGTTAGGTACACCTGTGAGGAACATGGCTTGATAGGATGATTTCACCGAGTACTAATTTGTTCGATGAAGGTTCCAACTTATGAGTTGTGTGACAGAAAATTTGTTCGAAAGAAAAATAATACTAATGAAGATAAGTTGGAAACATCGTGAATCAGTAACAACATATGTGACAGAAATCATATGGGAGATAAAAATGTATGTCACATAATATCGGTGCAGCATTGAATATTTCGATTGCTTCATGTAAGTTTGCGTACTCAATTCTCCACATTTGTTTCTGGACAGGAGGAAATAGATAAACTCCAAAGGAAACTGAAAGAGCTGCAAGACGAGGGCCATAATCATGAAGAAAGCATCTTGTCACCTAGACAAAAGGTTGCTTCAATGAAGGAGAAGAACTTATCAAAACCAAGATACCCAGAGCTGCAAATTCCAGAGCACATTGCACAGTTCTCCATGTCGCAGATTGGGGAAGCGACCAACAATTTCTACTCAAGAAATCTCATAGGAGAAGGAGGTTATGGCCCAGTGTATAAAGGAAAAGTAGGTGGCATGACAGCGGCTATCAAGCTGTTGAGACCTCATGGTACACAAGGTTTCCCAGAGTATAAGCAGGAGGTAAATACAATAAACTCCACCAGCTCTTACTCAGATAGCAGCATCTAATTATAAGAAGAAGCAAAACTATTTCTGGACACTTGGACACCATGTCCTCCTTGCATCATATATTATATTTCTGAACAACTTGCAAAAGAACTAGATGGAAGAGTAACAAACTTAATTACATACCTTGCTACCTGGAGAAGCATTTGATCTTTGATAATCAAACAAGTTCATGGCATATATATATCATAACGAGCGGAAGTCTCGATCGTGTTTGGAATTGCCCTCCAGGTTGTGGTGCTGAGCAGAATCGAGCACCCGCACATCGTGAGGCTGATCGGAGTGTGCCCGGAATCATGCGGCCTCGTGTACGAGCACCTCCCCAACGGCACGCTCCAGGACAGGCTCGCCAAGGGGCTCCCATGGCAGGACCGCGTCCGGATACTCGCCGAGCAGCGCTCCGCCCTGGCGTACCTCCACTCCAGCCGCCCTCACGCTATCATCCACGCCGACCTGAAGCTGACCAACATCCTCCTCGACGCCGGCAACTTGAGCCGCCTGGGGGACTTCGGGACGGCGCGCATAGTGCACATGAAGCCGCTGGAGGAGGAGACCATCTGCCGGCGGACGAATCCGATGGGCACGATAGGGTACATGGACCCCGTCTTCTTCATCACCGGCGAGCTCACCACGGAGTCGGACGTGTACGCGTTCGGCGTGGTGATCCTGCAGGTGCTCACGGGGTTGCTCGACCTCAACATCGCCGAGCAGGTTCGGGAGGCGGTCAAGATGGATGCCGCGCACTGCGTGCTGGACGCGTCCGCCGGGAGCTGGCCGGAGGTGCAGGCCAAGCGCCTGCTCCACCTGGCGCTGAGGTGCTGCAACCTGGAGCGGAAGCGGCGGCCGGCCATCACTTCCGATGCCGACTGGAGATCGCTGGACATCCTGCAGGCCATGGCAACGGCGGCAGGTAAATCCCGGATATGGAATCATGGAAGCTGAAGTACCAGCACCGCCATGCACCGGCATCTTGCTGCAAAATGCCTTTCCAATAAAATAGTTGCATTTCTCTCGCGAGTATAGTATCCAGGAATGTACATTACAATAGAATGTACAATAGAACACAGCAGACAGAGTATATGTCAATGTACTGCTCTCATTGTAATTAGAACATGCAAAATGGAGTGTCAATTAATCGATAAACGTGCACGCCAATTTTTGGGAGCGTGCACCGACATCTCAGGGTCCAATTACAACATGCAGTATTACACTAGTCTTCATATATATGGCCCTACTGTAGCATCAGAAATTAACGCAAGTAGTACATATCAATCGGATCAATGGCTGTGCGTGGCAGGCATTCAGAACACAGCAGAGGGCCTGCAATGGCATTTACCTATAAAGCCGAGGCTTTGAGTGAAATGGTTTCCCCACCAGTCCACCACCCATGACAAACCTTTTGCCGAATCTAATCCCATCCGCTCTATTGTTATTCCATCGTTTCGTTCTAGGAGATCATTTCTATTAGATCATATGGATGGTCATGAATAAAGACCATGTGAATGATCGTGAATAAAGTAGTGATGAATAATTGATATTTTTATTGTTTTGAAATTTGCATTTGCGAAAGTTTCGGTTGATCGCAGTTAAAGGTTTTGAATCCGAGTGGTTTCGACCAGCTCTGAGCAGCTCCGAATGGTTTTGGTCCAGTCCAACTAGCTTTGATCAACTTCGAGTGGTTTGGTCCAGTCCGAGTGGTTTCCATCGGGTTCTAGTTGTATTAGATGGTTTTCGAGTAGCATTGGCATATCGGACGATGTTTGAGTGACATCGGAGGATTGAACGGCATTTCGACTACGTCAGATTTTGACCACGGTAGATTCCAACCATATCTAGCTCTGACCACATCCGACTTCGACCACGTCTGACTTCGACAATGACAGACTCCGACCACGTTAGACTTCAACCACGACTGGCTTCGACCACAGCATTTCGACCATGGTATTTCGATCACGGCAATCCGACCATAGTATTTCGACCATGTCATGCTTCGACCACGACAATCCGATCATGGTATTTCGATATCGTCATTCTTCAATCACGACACTTCGGCCACGGAACATCGACTACGGCAGAACGACCATAACTGGTCGAAGATGGTAAGTTACAGTACTTTTCGATAGTCGTAGCTACAGTGCTTTTATCGATGGTCGTAGCTACTGTACTTTTTGTCGATAGTCATATCTATAGTATCTTGTCTATGGTCATAGTTATAGTACTTGGTCCATACTTCATGGAGGATAGCTGTAATGAGAATAGCATTTGTTGTTAAAATATTCAAGTTTCCCTACTTCCTTTGGTGTGGGAGCAATTGACGTGTAAAACTGCTGGCCCAATGTTACCATTGGGCTTCATAGAGCATTATCATGACAACAGTGATAATTTTGCATGCACACAGATAATTTTAATGTTCTTACAATTCTACCTAAACTTTTGTAAAATCATAATCAAAATTTTGTACGATCCCATTCGATTATGTCGATTCTATTGTTTTATTATAAATAATTCGTTGTATATTTCCTTTTATTTGAAAATTTTAACTTTTATCGCTTTATGTTCACTACAATTATCATAAAATAGCGCGTGATCTTACTTTTACTCTACAATTTGTAAAGAAAAGTTCAAAAGATATAATTTTAAAAATACAATAGTGTTATACGCACTGTAGATTTTTAAAAATATTTCTTTCGTAGAATCAGTTAATATCTTAGATTCTATATCGATCCTACGATTTGCGATCCTGCCAAAGAACCTCAGATCCGATTCAGGATCATAATTCTAACAAACTTAATTGGTATGTGGTTTTTCAGATAAGTTCTGATTCTGACGCTTGCATTTTTCGCTCGCTGGTACCTGAGGATCTGTCCGCCCGAGTGACTAGTAAGTTGCCATTCGTTTTCTTGTTTCCTTGGAGCAAAGAGCCTGTATCCTTGAAAAATCTTTGTATTTTGCAGTGATTATTGTTTGGGATCCCTCTTACTGCGTGGAGCAAGTCCATCATCATGTGCTGCAATTTTAGCGTTCTGTACTGTGTACATGTCGATCTCGCGTCGCGGTGATATCTGTGGAACGAATGGTCAGCTATGCTCTGCACCAGAACGAGTGAATGAATGGGCTGAGGCGGCCGATGACCGGGGGCTGATCTTTCTTTTTTCTTTCTTTCTTGCCGACGGTACTGCTACAACAACTACACTACTTTACAACTAGCACAAGGGAAACAAAAAAGAATTTAGTCGTATTACACACATATATAGACACCACAATGCTTATTCAATATATGTACACACAGATATGCACTACCAGAAGAAGATTCCCACTGCCTGTAGCGTACTGCTCGAAGAAAGGGTTGAAGAGGTTAAAATACACCACGTATTTTGTGCACCATTCATTATTGTCCCGGAAAGGACACACACTTTGTATGTAGCACGAGATGGGCAGGTGCGTCAACACAAGCTATCTCATCAGTCAGGCCTCTTGCCGTTCGAGCTACAATATTATAATATTTAGGTGAAGATGCTCGTTCAGCTATTTTTCCAATGAGTGATTAGGCGATGCTCTACCGAAACGGTGCTACCACTGCTACTTAATCTTGGATCTTATGAAGTACATTTGCTAGTTTAGTTAACCGTCGATTATTTCCTCTGTCTTGCCACCGACTGAAGATAAGCAGATGATTAACAAACAGTACGTATACGTACCTGGAATGAAGATAGCTACCGGCCAGCTAGTGAAGGATAAGGCCAACCGCCCACTTAAATTAGTTTATCTATCTGCAGCAGTACATGCATGCATGCATGGTGTATTTCGTATGTCCACGCCTTAACCATCTCGACCGACATTTGCGGTGATTGGACGAGTTTCGTATGTATCGTGTGGAAACTCCAGCAATCAAATTAACGTAGGTTCTTGTTAATTACCAAAATAAGTTAATTTTAACTGTTCGATCGAGTTTCTTTTTTGTTCTTGAATAGATGCGCTGCTACTGGTAGAGAGAGAGAGCAGCTAGCAGCAGTGCATCAACTGCTACAGCACAAGCTAACACCAGTGACTGCACGCCCCAATGATATGCAGATGCAGTGCAGAAATCAAGGCCTGACAGGAGAGAACATGCAATGGAGTCAGCTACCACTGCATAGTTGTCAGCGAAACTAAGTAGAAGTCTTGTGCAAGGCCCCCCACATTCAAGTTAGTCAGCTGGGCGGCGGGCGTCCGTGCATGGCTGCCACCAGCTTAGTCCACGCTGACAACCATGAGCTCAACCACCCTGTCCTGCCCTTGCCTCCATTATTTGACGGGCCGGTTCGCTATTCATATATATCCTAGTATTACACAATCAATACTCCATCCGTTCCCACATATACGTTATTTTAGATATTAATATTATCTCAAGAACGTAAATTTAACCAAGTTGACAAACAGGAATGCACAAATATAACTAACCATCCATCTATAAAACCAGGCCGTATTCTCCATCGATCCTCTCTTAAAACCAACCCCAGCACTGCACTGCACTGCTCAAGCACCACAGGTAGGTAGGTAGGTAGGTACGTAGTAAGCAAGCAAGAAGAAGGACTCGGTCGATCGATGGAGGGCAAGGAGGAGGACGTCCGCGAGGGCGCGAACCGGTTCCCTGAGCGCCAGCCCATCGGCACGGCGGCGCAGAGCCAGGACGACGGCGGCAAGGACTACGTGGAGCCCCCTCCCGCGCCTCTCTTCGAGGCCGGCGAGCTCTCCTCCTGGTCCTTCTACCGCGCCGGCATCGCCGAGTTCGTCGCCACCTTCCTCTTCCTCTACGTCTCCATCCTGACGGTGATGGGCGTCAACAACTCGGCGAGCAAGTGCGCCACCGTCGGCATCCAGGGCATCGCCTGGTCCTTCGGCGGCATGATCTTCGCGCTCGTCTACTGCACCGCCGGCATCTCTGGGGGCCACATCAACCCGGCCGTCACCTTCGGCCTCTTCCTAGCCAGGAAGCTCTCCCTCACGCGGGCGCTCTTCTACATGGTCATGCAGTGCCTCGGCGCCATCTGCGGCGCCGGCGTCGTCAAGGGCTTCCAGCAGGGGCTCTACATGAGCTCCGGCGGAGGCGCCAACGCCGTCAACCCGGGCTACACCAAGGGCGACGGCCTCGGCGCCGAGATCGTCGGCACCTTCGTCCTCGTCTACACCGTATTCGCCGCCACCGACGCCAAGCGCAGCGCCAGAGACTCGCACGTCCCCGTAAGTAGCTAGCACGCAGCCGCCAGCCGCCTCCGCCGCTCCATCGCTAGATCGATCGGAATCCGTCGATGAATAATGAAGAATCATGCTGCATGCGTGCGTGCAGATCCTTGCTCCCCTTCCGATTGGGTTCGCGGTGTTCCTGGTGCACCTGGCGACAATCCCCATCACCGGCACCGGCATCAACCCCGCCCGCAGCCTCGGCGCCGCCATCATCTACAACAGGCGCCACGCGTGGAGCGACCACGTGAGCAGAGCTAACGAGCTACTTTGAATTGATTAATCTTTGACTGTCTATATATATAATTGCTAGTGTTGCGTACGTATAATGGATTGATTCTTACTGAATGAATTGCAGTGGATATTCTGGGTTGGACCGTTCATCGGGGCGGCTCTGGCAGCCATGTACCACCAGGTGGTGATCAGGGCAATCCCATTCAAGAGCAGATCAGCCACCAGCTCCTCCTACTGAGATGGCTCAGATCTACACAAGGATCGCGACCGTAATGCATGACCATAAGCAGCAACCAGCTACTGCGTACTCGCATCTATAAAAAAGTATGTATTACTGCGTACTCCAAGTATGTATCTACTTGTCGGAAATGGAGGCTGCTGCCTGTACTCTACTGTTGTTGGTCTTAATAATTTGCTGCCGCTTCTCCTAATATTGTACTTACTATATATTGTGCTACTATTTATTAGAATATACTCAAAAGGATAATTTTTTTAAGAATATAAAATTATATATATATATATATATCAATAATCAATTAAATTAGAAAACTTTTAAAACTTGTACGTGCATACTGTATGTAAGTATGTCGTTTAATCCAGAGAGAGAGAGAGAGAGCGCAAGCCTTATCGCGCGAGAACGAATTAGCTTCTTGGGGGGGCGTGTGTGACACAGGACAGTTGACTAGTACACAGCGCGGCCTTGTGAGTTGCCATGGATCGGATCGGTTCGTTGAGATGTCGATTTCAGCAACACGTACACATAACACGGGGCAGGGCAGGGCAGGGCAGGGCAGGCTATCGTATACAGTATGTTGTGAGCTATCCACCGTGAACGCATGGGAGCCAGACTATCATATACAGTATAGTACGTCGTGAGCTATCCACCGTAAACACATGGGAGCCAGACAATCTGTTATAGATCATGTGGAAGTTATAATGAATAAGTGACGTTTAAATTACTTTGGATTTTATATTTGTGAAAGTTTTAGTCGATCGCAGTCGAAGGTTTTGGACGACATTCGAGTCGAAACAGTGTAACGGACGGCTTTCGAGTAACGTTGGAGGATCGGACAGTGTTCGAGTGCCAACAAATGATCGAATGGCTTCCGAGTGGCACAAATGCATCAGACGACGTTCGAGTATCACCGGAAGATCAAACGGCCTTCGAGCAGTGTGATCGAAGATTCAGAGCACGGACCGGTCAAAGCTACAAGTTTTTTGTACTGCTGAAGCTACAGTGATCTGGTCAAAATTGTATGGTCGAAAGAACATTACTCGGAGCAAATCAAAATTGTACGGTCAAAATAACAATACTCAGAGGTGGATAGTGATTTAGCTAGTACTTGGAAGAATACTGTAGCAGAGCTTGGCTTTACAACCACGTACAACTTCGACCACAATCGACTTCAACTGTGACTGAACGACCACGACGTTTGGACTATATTTGGAAAAAAGTTGAGGCTCAAGGTAATGATGTCTGGAAAAAAGTTTCTCAAATTTATGTTGTTCATACTAATATTACGACCGAAAATAAAGTTGATGTAGATTTGAATGATCGTGCTCGTAACTTGCTTTTTCAAAGGATTTCTTGCAAAGAATTTGATCGTGTAGCTCATATTGCTTATGCTCACTTAATCTGAAAAACTCTTTACGATTATTATGAAGGAACCACTAAGATTAAGAAAGTGAGTAAGAATCTTTATTAAAACGAGTACTCGAAATTTGCTATGGAACCAGGCAAATCTATAAATGATTAAGAAAGTGAGGAAGAATCAGCCACCACGCTAGCTCGGCTGCTTAGCCTCGGCCACGCTACACGGCCCGCGCCACCGTCGCCTGGCCGCTCGGCCCACGCCGCCACATGCGCCCCAGCCGTGCCACCTGCTGTGGCAACGCATCTGCCATCGCCGTTCGCCGTAGTCTTTGTGTCGGCCTCACGGAGAGAGAGAGAGATGGATAAAGGTGGGAGAGAGGTAGATTGGTTTTACTTATTGAGAGAGAAAGGAGAAGTGACCGTAAGGGAAAAGGATGGCTCTTTAATAGTTTCCTAATCCGGGTTAGAAAGGTAACAATTGAATTAAAGACTAATTAAGATTTTACCGTTTTTTTTGGCCCCTTCTAAATTTTAGGAAGCTATAAGTACATACTAATATTGATATACATCTAAGGATGATTCTAGCTACTTATTCTTTGGGATCTCATCTCAATGAGACCGGTAGCTCCCCAGTCCGCGCAGGTGCACATCGTCACCGAAGTATTAGCGGTGGGGTTCCGGCGCTGCGAGGCTAGCCACGTCGCCCCTGCGCTCCGTCCGCCCGCCGCGTGGCTCCGGTTTTTGCGTACGGTCGGGAGACCCATTTCCCTTCTGTTTTCCGAAAATTACGTAAAAGTCTTTTTTCTCGCGAAAAGGTCCCTACGCCCAGTTTTTTTTAAAAAATTTGGATGGCGCCCCGCCGCGTGTTTCCAAAATTATGTATAGGTCCTTATTTACTTACGTACAGGTCCTTACAGGTCCTCGGTTTTTTCCGAAAAAGACCTTTGATTTTTCCGAAATTACGCATGTGTCCTCGATTTTTTTTCTTCTAAAACTCCCTGCGAATCGTCGTCTCTTTTACTTCGGTCCACACGGTAGTTAGCGCGGCGTGCGGCGCGCCCATGCAGCTAGTAAGATAGATAACTAGGCATTTCTCAATGATGGCATATCCAGCCAGCCATGCTCCACCAAGTAACTTTACAGTCGTGATCCATTAACACGGTGTGTTGTCACATTCAGCCATTGGCTTGTTATTTTGAACTTTTAATTTCTCTAAAAATTAAAATAAATAGAATTATTTTTTGAAGTGGATTTTAAAAAAGGTTTTTTCAATCTTAAAATCATGTGCACCATCTGTATTAGCATCTCTGATATCCACTGCTATATCAAAAAACATAGATAAAAACTAACAATTATAGCCAAACATCATAAACCACAATGCAATATAGAAGGACAGTGCCGATAGTTGTTCAAGCATGAGGCGATGCCATTGCTGAATGAGGCGGACGGACTCCAAATCCAGTCTATATGGTGGCTCCCGATCATTCAAGCTTATTCTTTCAATTAATGTTTGCACCTTCCATCTTGCACGTTTCAATTAATCAAGCTCAATTCCATGCGTAAATTAATTCTATTATGATTCACGTCCTACCCCTTTTCTTTTGATCCAGAGTAGTCACATAAAACATCTTAACATCTTAACTGCGTTTTTTCTGCATATCGGTATCTTCTTGTTTGCTCCGACCGCTCCAACCACGCCTTTGTACTCCGATCACGTACTCGTAACTTCAGCTAATGAGAGTTACGACCACGTTCACGCTACGCTGCGCGTTCTCATAACCGTTCCTTCGACCACTCGATTATCGTAGTCGTATCTCGATTACGACCACACTGAAGGCTCGATCGCTGTGGTCGTAAAGCTTACAACCACGTCTCTGTTCCGCAACGGTGGTCGTAACTCATCTACGACTACATCTTCTGCTCCTGCGGACACCTCCACTCGCCGTGGTCATAACTTGTTTCACATCTGTGAAAATGACGAACTCGATATATTTCTAGGGGCCAAAGCACTCCGCTTTCTTTATTCCTCTCCCTCTCGTTTCGATAACCCCGATCGCTTCCTGTCCTTCTCTTGTTACATGGCTCTGCCATTTATACCCAGCACAACGACTACCACATGGAGACAACTACGACACGGACTCGAAAACTGACTCGTACGCTGAAACAAACTTGTACACGGCTATGACCACGATAAACCGACTTGAATATGACTAAACAAGATTACTAACTCTAACAATCACCTCCTTAATCTTATTTCTCCATTTTGATCACGCTGATTTTCTCTCTTGCTTCCGCTTCTCCCTTCTACCTATACTTCTGTGCGCCATACCTTTCTAAGCCTTGCACAATTCGACGCTTGTCGCGCCACGCATCTGGATTGATCTCATCCTTCCTTGTACGCCTGCCTAGGCTAGAGTACCTATTCCCACAACCACTTTGGCTTCATCGTTACCTGAGCCTCCCGCTGCTGTCTCTTGAAACGTCTACTCGTTGTGAGTCTGAGATCCCTGTTCGTTACGTGACTGAAACCCCTTCAGTAACTCCTCATGCGCCTTGAGGGAGCCGGTGATCTCCTCTATCTTCTTCTTGTCCAGATCGAAGGAGTACATAAGTGTGGTGACAATAGATATGCACTTCTCTAGAAACACACGCAGGTACTTCTTCACCGCCACAGATTCCTCCATCTTGGCGTCAAGAGAATTAATCTGATTATACAACAAAGTCAGCTTGCTGGCGAACTCATCCACCGACTGGGTCTCTTCTATCTTGAGATTCTCAAACTCACTCCATAAATTCTGGAGTCGCACCTCCTTTACACGATAAACACCCTTGTGCATCATCTGCAACATCTCCCACGCCTCCCGTGCCGTCTCCTTGCCAATGAGCTGATACATCATCGCATATGGTACCGCCTAGTAGATGATGGCCAAAGCCGCCTGATCCACTTTATCGTCCACCTCCTTATCTTTCCCCTTCGGCTCGACTGCACCCAAGACTTTTTGGGCGCGTATGTTTGCATTCGTCTTCATTGCCCACACGGGGTAATTGTCAGTCGTTAGGAGAGGGCACTAGAGAGAGATTAGCCCACCCTGAGCCTTCATCTTATCACCCATGATCTTCAGAAATCACCAAAATCAACATGCTATGATACTACTTGTTGCAGTTTACGATTACTCAGTAGTCGTTACGACCACACTATTTACATGGCATTGTCTTTTATACCCAACACAACAACTACCATACGAAGACAACTACAATACGGACTCAAAAATTGTCACATACATTGAAACAAACTTATACATGGCTACGATTATAATAAACCGATTTGAATTCGACTAAGGGGTGCAAAATAGATGGACTATAGAGCAGAGATGGGACGTGGGTGGTGGCGGTGGAGCTGAGGGCGGGTGAATATGACAGCAAAGCCATTGATATGTGTCACGACGAAGCTTGGTGAAGTGCACTGGCGGGGGTTGTGTCCGATGATAACATCTCGACATGCTAGATTAATTTTCTTTGTCCGTAGCAAAAATATGAGGATTAAACTAGTCTACCCTACTCTATAATACACCAAAATTTTCTTTACTAAATCCACCCCCTCAACCACCTCCACAGTCATGCCTAATCTAAGTCCACCCAGATTTGTGTACCAAAGTAATCCAACTTCATACAAATGAATGGCCTAGATCTCTCCTCAAGCCTTCTTCTCTTACTCATTGAAGATCCTAAGGCCAAAATCATTTGGATCATGCACATCATTGAACCAGAGAGCCACTTCCGCATCGCCCCTCCTCCCCTGCCCTGCCATCCCACACCGCCGCCTCCTCCTTCCCTCCCCACCCCGCATCGCCTCCTCCTCCCCATCCCGCCGCTCTGCCGCTCTCCCCAATCTCTCATCTCTCCCTTCCCACCCCCACCGCCTTCCCCCTCTCCCCCGCCTGCTCCACCTCTCTCGTCCCCTCTCGGCCGGCGAGGCGGAACTCCACAGGCTGCCGCGCTCCTCCATCCCGAACCACACTCCTCCCCACCGATTCCTCCGCACCCCTCGATTGCTCCGCCCCCGCGCTGCCGCCGCCTCCCGCTCCGCCGATGCCTCCTCCCCAATCGGCGTCGAGATCTGCTGCTTTGACAACCGCGGCGTCAGCTGCAGCTCCATGCACCCCTCTCCAATCTCTCATCGTCTCCCTTCCCACCCCCACCACCACCGCCTTTCCCCTCTGCCCCGCCTGCTCCACCTCGCCCATCCTCACATCGCCCGAACTAGCCTCGCTACCCTCCACCTCTCTCGTCCCCTCTCGGCCGGCGAGGCGATGGATCTCCGCAGGCTGCCGCGCTCCTCCTCCGGGGGTGTAGAGCCCCGGTTCTGCCAGGTCAGCTTCGTCACCACCCCAACCGCCGCACGCCATTCCCAGCATCGCAAGGTTTCCTCCGGCCGGCCGTTCAAGAGCTTCTTCACATCGAGTTCTTCTCCTCCGCATCCGCTCATTTCCTGAGGGGAAACACTAGGCCGCCGCCGCCTTTCCTCTCGTCCATCGAGGTTAGCTCCTCTTCTTTGCGCCACCTCCGCTGGTCATCTTCTCTTCCTCGGCTATGATCTGTGCCCGCGCACCAATTTGGGGGCGCCGGCCTACAGTAGGCCGACTCTGATCTGAGGCTTTGTTTGATTGTTGCAGACTCTGCACCTCACCGAGCCACGGCCTAGCTGAAATCGGCACCTTTAGCGGGGGTGTACGACCCATGGCAAGGATGTGTTGGCCAAAACGGCGGAGCATTCTAGACGGTGGAGTAGTTTCTTGAATAGCACCACCATCTGGTTGAGCACGGACGTGCTCGGAAGGGATCCAGCGCAGCTTGAGGCCATTCAACATTGCTAAGATGTTCGATCTACTCTGCTCCTTAATTGTCTCTGCTGAATTCTACACTTCTTCTGTTGCCTAAAACTTGTTTGATGGAATGATTGAATGGCCCATCTGCAGCACAATACTAGAAGGTATGCAATATGGGAGTTTCCTTCTAAGAGACATGCATTGTTCTTTCAGAAAATGTTATTGATTCGTGTTATCAATAATAGTTTTGCTTCTATTTCTTGCAGGTCCTATATTTAATTCACAGGACTACTTGACAAGGTGAAAGAGCTAGATTGTTACTCTCTGCTCCAGTAGTCCAGTTCTTCTCATTCATTGGAAATATTCAAAGAATGCATGGTATGTCATTAATAGTGTGATGGCATTTGTCATGTGCAAGAGTAAAGTTGTTTCCAAGTAGTTTTTTTAGAGAATAGCTTCAGATGATCGCAACTGCTTCATGTATTTTGTTTAGGTCTGCATCCTCATTACCTCTCTTGCTGCACATCCGAGTCATACTCCTATGCTCACACGGTGTGCATGCATCTAATATATTCAGACATATGCTTTTCTGAATTTTTTTTGTACTGAAACAAGTGTTTAGATTGTACTCACAAATATGCTTCAGTTTTCTCATGTACTCTACTTTCTTAGCTGTATAGTCCTATGATCCCAAGGTCTAGATACCCCTTTTCTGATTTTTTTTACACTGAAAGCACCGTTTACATTGTATTCACATATGTGTTTCATTCTTTTCATGTAATCCTTTTTCTTATCTGCATACTCCTACTATCCCAAGGTCAACATTCATCTAAGAAACCTACTCTTTTCTACCTATGTATTTACTCTTCCTGCTTAGTTGTATACTCCTGTGCCCCCACGGTTCATGTCCATCTAAATTGTAAATGTCCATCTAGATTGTGATGGCCATTCATTGCACGCAGTGAGCTTGTCATTTGGACACCCAGTCACTGGATTGCCCATCACCTTCTGGGCACCTCTCCCGTCATGGGCAAATGAATTATTTCAACAATGGGATAAAATTCCCTTGATCTTACTGTGAGTGTGATGCATGCTGAAATTTTTTAGCAAGACTGCAACATTTAAATGTCAAAAACACCTCTTGGAGCTCCTTTCAGGGAGCAGTATTGGTCAGTAATCATGAAAGGAAATTATAACAATCGTTTGCAGCTCCACAACACCTTTTTTGGTAGACAATCGTAGACATCTGTACTTCATGAATAGGCTATCTACTGAGATGATTGTTCTTGCACAGTTTTGACTTTTTGAGTACTGCAGCTCATCGTTTGCTTGAGTGAATGAAACTTCAGAACATGATTTCCATCAAGATTCACTCATCGGCTACCGCAAAATTGTGAAGAAAACCGAACACCAATTTTCGCTTGAATGTATTTTTAAACATACAACCAGTTCATGCTACTATGGAATGATCTCTTGGGATGAAAAATCATGTCTCTTTGATTAATTGTTGCATCGGTGGAATTCTTTGCTTGGTTGATGAACATCTCACTCTCTCCATCTGTGACTGCAGCTCGGGTTGCAGCAGACGAAGAATAGCGTCATACCATTTCCGATCAATCTTTCTTAGATGTTAATCACACACCTCTTATTTTTCCAATTCTTTGGATTAGAAATATGCTGCTACGTTAATTTTGAAAAGAGCAAATGCCATTGCGATGTTTAATACCATTATTAATTGCTTCTTTTGCACAGCTTAATTGCTTATATAAGAACAATGATCTACTTATCTCTATTCATTTATGTTCTATTGTTCTGTCCTCATATCCTTTGGTACGGCATGTGAAAAGTAATCTAGAACACATTTTTTTTCAGCCCTGGCTGAAGTACGGCTTGTACTTTCTTCCACTGTACTCACTGATCTGAAGATGAGCTTGGACAGTTTTGCAATTTACTTGCCTTAGTTTTCTCGCTAAATGTAAGAAGTGGTCATCTCAAACTTTCGTTGATCTGTATTGAAAATTTTACGCACTCTTCATCGTGTCCAAGTAATCCATTTATCTGTTTCCCCCTTTACAGCTGAGATTGTAATGTTTAACGGTCACATTGTTGTGTATAAGTTCATCCAAGACCTGCATTTTTTCGTTACTGGAGGAGATGAGGAAAATGAGCTTATTTTAGCATCAGTTCTTCAGGGACTCTATGATGCTGTTGACCTTCTTCTCAGGTTACTCTCAATCTACTTAATTATACTCTTTTTCTACTATTGTTTATTTTGTTAGGTTAATATTTGATTGCATGTGAATATGTTTCCCATCTTGTTGGTTTCAGAAATATCGTTGAAAAAAGAACAGCACTCGAAAATCTGGATCTGATACTATTATGCCTTGATGAAATTGTTGATGGAGGGTAAATCCTAATCTTCTTAGATGTTAACGGTTCTTATTTCTTTTGTTAACGGTTCTTATTTCTTTTGTTGTACATATATTTTTCTTCAATTGTTCTGAAATCACTTGATCCTGCTCATCTGCCCTATTCATGATAACATCAGTCTTCTGGAATGGAGCCATGACGAAAGAATTCTATTAGCACCTGTACTTCAAAAAATGGTTGCATTTACAGGATTGTCTTAAAGTTAAGAAACAGGGTTTTGTATACCTCAAAGTTACCTTTTGCAAGGTGGCAAAATATTGATAAATGAATAATGGCTGACCTGCTAAGGTCATGAATAAAACAAACCTCTCATTCCCTTGTTTTTTTACATTTTAAAATATCAAAGTGATTTAGCAGGTCTTTGGCAGGCTTAGACATATGAGTAATAGCACAGATCGTAGCAACCTGTAATTATTTGCTTAATTATGCTTTATATTCTTGAATGGTTGCACAGGATTGTCCTTGAAACGGAAGGAAGTGTGATATATGAAAAGGTGTCACTCATGGAGTAGAGGGTGGTGCTACATCACTCACGAAAGGTAGGTTGCACCGTGATCTTTTCAACCGAACGTTCTCGTTTGCCTTACATGAACTTATGGGTTATTGCTTTCGCATGCGACTATAGTTCAAGCCCTAACAACAAAGAAGAGAGCACTTGGCCAAATCTCTTTCATGTGATGTTGTGTACTTGTGTTCGCTTTTGGAGGTGAAGATGGAGCAAGATCCCACCGCTACGTCTCGGGATCGACACGTTCTTTTCAAGAGCTATGAAAAGAGAGAAAATGACTGAATCTATGGATGTGTAGAATGCATATTTTCTCCTTTGACATTCCCTGGTTATTCAGTTTTGCATGCGTTCAAAGTTGCAGTAAACCCATAGTCATGATTCAACCTGCTCCGAGCGTTCGCGACGGGAGGCTACGCCGCTATGCAGCGCGTCACGCAGTGGAACCTCGATTTCATGGACCACAACGAGCAGGGAGGCAGGTGAGAAACAAAATTTCGCCTTGCCCTACGATTTTTAGCAGCACTTTTGCTGTGGAGGGTGTTAAGTCGGTGTCGTGTTGTGAGTAACTGAATGTGGTCGAAAGGTGCTTCGACCACGGTTTGAGCGGTCGGTGGGCACTTCAACCAAGGTTTGAGTAGTCGTAAAGGGTTACGATCACGCCAGAAAGAGTGGCGTGGTCTGAAGACTTCTGTGTGGTCGTAGCGAGCTATGACCACGAGATTTAGACGTGATCGAGTTTCCGACTGCATGGTCGTAACTTCGACTACGTGGTCGTAAATGACCATTACACGACCATGTCTCTTTTATGTCCATGAATCTTGGCTGCAACAGTGCTTTTACGACCGCGTGCTACGAGTTGCTTGTTCGTTTTATTTTTTACAAATTTTATCTTGTTTTGTATTTTATCGTAGCGTTAGCACGGGCACACTACTAGTAAGTATCCACTCCACTAGACTAGGGGCCTGTTTGTTTCCACTTAAGATTATTATAATCCAGCTTATAGGTGGGGGATTATATAAGCTGGGAGAGGAGGCGCGTCGGCGCTGGGAGATATGCGATGGGAGGGGAGGCGCTGCGAGGGGAGGGGCGTCGAGAGAGGCGCTGCGAGGGGAGGGGAGGGGATGCGTTCGGGAAATATCCTAATGGCAAAAGTGGGTAATTGTTGTCAAGTTGTATAGTCATTAAGATAAAGGGTGAGAAATAAGCTGAAATAAGCTCCTTTTTTGAGCTTATTGGATTACAATAATCTGGGCTATTAGATTATAATAAGCTACCTTATAATTTAAGCTGTTTGTTTCCACTTATAATTATAAGCTGGATTATAATAATCTTAAGTGGAAACAAACAGGCCCTAGGCTAAGGGCGGCCGGCGCGAGGGAGCCGCGCGCGAGCCACTAGCAAAGGGCAAAAGCCAACCCCACCCACCCACCCCTCTTCCTCTGTTGGTCTCTCCGAACAGTGGAGATGCTGTCTTGGCTCTTCAGCCGGAAGGGCTCATCGGGCTTCTCCTGGAGCTCCACCGCCGAGGAGGTCACCGCCGGCCTCTCCTCCTCCGGCCTCACCGCCATCGTCACCGGTACGATGCCACCCGCCGACCGTTTCCTTTGCTGCTGCCGCTTTCTGATTTGCTATTGGTTGCCCTATTGGGTTGGGTGGGGCAGGGGCCTCGAGCGGGATCGGCGCCGAGACGGCGCGCGTCCTGGCGATGCGCGGGGCCCACGTCGTCATGGCCGTCCGGAACGTCGCCGCCGCCGAGGCCGTGCGGGAGGCCGTCCTCGCCCAGGCGCCCGCCGCCAAGCTGGACCTTATGGAGCTCGACCTCTCCTCCATGGACTCGGTGCGCACCTTCGCCAACGACTTCACCGCAAAGGGCCTCCCCCTCAACATCCTCATGTACATACCAACGAGTCCTCTTCCTTCCTATTCCACTTTATTATCAATCAATCAATCAATAGATGCAACCGCGTATCATACCAACATAGTGTATGCTACTTCATTTTCCTCAATGGCTGCCTTAGGATGTTAATTGTAGGAATGAGACGTTTTGTGGTATGAATATCACGAGCGGAGAATGATTTGATGAGGGTACTCCCATTCATCAAGACGTGTCTCAAGGTGTCGCATCATCAGTCCTGGGATAAGCTACTCATAATACTAGACTACTAGCGGACCCTTCAGTGAATGAGAGAGAGAGAGAGAGAGTTGTACTAGTAGATTTAGGGGGTGTTTGGGACTGCTCCGCTCCACGTTTTTCAGCTCCGCTCCACGTTTTTTAGCCAAACGGTTTCAGCTCCACGCACTCTGTTCGAGGAAAAAAGGTGGAGTTGTGAGAGCACCTAAAGAGGTACTTCACAAACTCCAGTTATTTGTGGAGCTGCTCCACGGTGGAGTTTGTGGAGCAGAGTTTGTGGAGCAGTCCCAAACACCCCCTTAATTCAGTCTTGCATTTCACCGATTCAACTCCAGATCTCTGCTACTACAAGCACTATTAATTAGGCTCTGTTTAGAAGTGACGTGGCTTTTGGCTAAAATAGTATTGTAGCAGCTGTTAGCTTTTTTTTGAGATATTCAATTGAACAAAAATGAATAAAAATAGAAAAAATATCGTTATATCTCTATGGATAATACAAGAAAAAAGAGAGGAAAAAACCGTGTTAAGAAGCTAACCCGTTCTAAATGGCTCTTGGCTTCTGAAACCTGAGCTATTTGGAACGGGGGCCTTATTAGTTGGAGCAAGTACAACTAGTAGGCTAGACGTAGTTAGTCTCAAGATATTGTTAAGAGTGGGCTAAGCAAGCCGCAGCACATTAAATGGACATATGTGTAATGTTTGCAAGTTTGTAAGCCTCGCTCATTTTGACTTAAGTTTCTGGCTTATTTTTTATTATTCATAAATTTCATCTTTTTTTTGAACTTTTTGTTTTTTTAAAACTTTTTTGCAGGTTCTTTTTTTCCATATTCGTTTGCGTTGTTCATGATGAGTTAACATATTTTTTCTATTTTTAAATTTTTTAAATTTAATTACGCCAAATAAGTCACCTTCAGCTACAGTGTAATTTCAGTCAGTTACAATGGCAATTTCAGCCATAAGCCACTATTTTTCAGCCCAATCAAGCGGGACTAAATATCCAAGCAATAGACAAGTATGCGATACCGTACAATAAGAATATAGGGAAAGGCAGGGAAAAGAGGGGCAGAATAATGTCTTGTTAGCTTTACTATATAACGTTTGACATCTACTACTGCAGACTGCAGTTATGAGCAACTGAGCATTTCCATGTTAACTTACTTTAATATTTGAAATCTACTTCTGTTGTTATTATGTGATCAACTGAGCATTCTTTTATTTCAATGTTTTCTGTCAATGTGTTCTGGTAATGTTTTACAATTACAACCCCACTTGGTGTATTATTAAGTCTTGCATCTTTGAACCTACCCGCTTATGCATCTTTGAACCTATCCGCTTGTACATTTGTCTCGTTTGCCTTTTGTAGCAAACAAATGAGCATGAACATATTTATTTGTGTATGTATGTTTGAAGAGAGGAAAGAGAGTGTGGTGATTATTCATTATTGTGAACTTATTGACAATCTTCCAGAATTCCTGATTTGAAGGATGTTATAGGAATGGGCAATTTCATGGAGGAGTAATTTATTTGAGGGGAGTTCGTTCAGTAGGATTATAGCATTCGAAGCATCCCTGGATAAGTTGGTCATACTAGTGAAGTACTTGCATAGCAATGACAAATACAACTACTTTTTGCACTACAGGTCTACAGCACTAAAAATTCTGGATAGAACTGTAGGGTGCCTTCAACAATCTGACATGCTGTGTTATTTTCGTGCTTCTTCGCTTGCACATTTGTTGAAGTGTTACTTCAACACAGCCCATGGAAAACCTGATTATTTGGTTCTTCTGCTGGCAGCAACAATGCAGGAGTAATGGCAACTCCTTTCTCACTCTCAAAGGATGGTATTGAGATGCAGTTTGCAACTAACCATGTTGGTATGAATTCCATGTACTTTACTTGATGAACCAGTTTCTTTGATTTAAAACACTTCATTTGAACGATATAGTGTTTTCAAATATAGCATTGTAAATGTTGTTCCAATTTTATTCCTTAAACAATGAGGTTGACTTTTCGCCCTCACAAGTTTGAATGGTGTGTCTGCCTTAAAACATTTTTGAATAGTGTCTCAATGTCTCAACACTGGTGGGCTGCATGGCCCTCTCCCAACCCTATCATTAACAGTTATATGAAAATGTCATGGAGTATGTTTGCTACTTTGAATCCTACAATGATATAGAATGTACAAGTTTAGCTCAACAGGTTATTGCAGTTTTCTAGTTCACCTAACCCATGAAGTTTTAATTCATGATGATGGTTAGAGTGTTGTGGTATGAGTTGGTGGTTGGGTATGAGTTCGAGGACCGAGGGTAGGGCACTCGCCCTTGATCGGCCGGCCATGCCGCCATCTAGGCTCTAAGGCCAGTTGAAGAAGAGAGGAAGGCTAGAGAATTTTGTTTATTTTTTAGCTTTCTGATAACGATACAATGCCGTTCTTTTTATAAGGATGGCTAAATTTGACCCTGAAGAAACATATCTCTATATTAAGAAACTAATTCTTAATAATAGAAAATTTATCTCCAATACATAAAAATAATCCAAAAAGAAACTAATCCAAATAATAAGGAAACTAAATAGACAGCAACCATATGGCACCGTGGCTACTGTTCACACGACGTATGGCGCTACAGTACCACGCGCTTATTGTTCACATTGCTACAGTACTGCACGGGTACTGTTCATCCACCGCGGTACTGTTAATCCGATGCTGCAGTACCCTATTGTATTGTTCACGAGCCTGCTACGTGCATCGTCGAGATCCTAGACCATAACATAGAGACACCGATATCATGGTTCAAAATCCCGGCGGTTACCGGTTTTACCGGTGGAGACCGGTAACCAAAAAACCGGCCGGTATGAATTTTTTGATTTTTCGAATTTGGCCGGTTTTTTTCCGGTTTTCCGGATACCGGCCGGTTTTTCCGGTTACCGGTTTCAAAATATCTCAAAATTCAAATTTTGATTTTCAAATTGTGACCGGTTTTTCCGGCGTTACCGGCCGCCGACCGGGATTTCTTCCGGTTCCGGTTTTTGGAACCTTGACCGATATATTAAAATGTGATTCTCATGTCATAATTTTCAGGTCATTTTCTTTTGACACATCTTCTCTTGGAGACCATGAAGAAAACCTCTCGTGAGTCACATGTGGAAGGAAGAATTGTTAACGTTTCATCAGAGGGGCACAAGCTTGCATATCGAGAAGGCATCCATTTTGCCAAGATAAATGATGAGTCAGAGTATGTAATTATTGTGCAGTTATTATATTTTTTCCTTTACTTCATTTCGAGGCAAATCTTGTTTTGCACAGGTATAACAGCATTGGAGCATATGGGCAGTCAAAGCTTGCAAACATTTTGCATGCTAATGAACTTGCTAGGAGATTTAAGGTATGCCTTGTTCCAAAATTTTTTTTCAACACGTGTCCATTTATTAGATTTTGTAGTGCAACATTGTACCATGTCTTGTTATATATTATTTCAAGTTCTTTAGGTTGAGCATATGGTATATCTGTGTGTATTCCAACAAGTAATGCCTCGAAGTTTGTTTGAAAGTTTACCTAACACTTCGAACTATGAAACCAGACATTTGACCCCTTCGAACTTCGTAATCCAGTTCAAATAACATCTTGACTCAGTTTCGCATAGTGGTATTGCCTGCGTGACACAATGAGTGGACAGCTTTACCACGTAAGATGACACACCGGCTAAGTTTAGGTGAATGACATGTGTGACTTATAGAGACTTCTCACCAAAATCGAAACAAATAGGGAGGGAGTGGTGGCCATGGAAGCGCGGCAGGGAGCTCGATGGGGGAGAAGCCCCTATGGGCCTCACCTGCCATTGATCCAACTTGGTTAACGTATCACCCTACATAGCAAAATCGCTCACTTATCGCGCCATGTCTGCAATACCATCTTGCGAAACCAGTTCACGTTATTTGAACTGGATTGCAAAGTTCGGAGTGTCAAACGTCTAGTTTTATAGTTTAGAGTGCTGGATAGACTTTCGAGCAAAGTTCGGATTGTTATATGGACTTCTTCCTTTGTTTAAATATAAAGTACTGAGCAGCTGGTTGTTCCACTGTGCACTTCAAAACATGATCTCATTTATTGCATTCTTTATCTGGGTCTAAAAAAATTGGAGAACAATCTGCATCCAATCCATAGGCTAGTGATTTGCCAGAGTTCTGCCAACTGTGTGCTCTTTACGGGTTTTGTCCGTTTTCCAGTTTGTATGTATGTTCCGTAGCTTTGTTTCAGCTCAACTATGTCAAATCATGATACAATATTTGGTCTAACAGGAAGAGGGGCTCAACATCACTGCGAATTCTCTTCATCCTGGATCTATCATCACGAACCTTCTTCGCCACCACAGTATCCTGGATGGTAAATACACTTGACATTCTGCTCCATAGCAGATATGTAGTGCTCCTGCTTTTATAAGCCAAAGACGAAAAAGAGTGAAGGGATTTGGTAACTCTGGAAATCAAGAATTCATTGAACTGAAGGAACTTAACGAAATCATCTTGATTTGTGTTTCTTATTGCTATGAACAACTCATGGCACTTATGGCACCATAAAAAACAACAGTGGATGTTAGATTCAGACATATAGCAAAGATATCAATTAAAAAAAGGATGCAAATAACCACAATCTGTGGAAGTAAATAGCACGTTTACTTGATTGCAGTGATGGTTAAAATTAGATACTCATGGTTAAGGGCTTCTTTTGAAGTTGTCGTGATTGATTTCATCATTTTTTTTATTATATGCAGTTCTCCATCGGACACTTGGTAAATTGGTGCTTAAAAATGCTCAGCAGGTACAATTTTGCACCACGTTGATTCTTTAGGGTGTTATCCCAGTTTTACGTTGTTTATGTGGTTATATCAGTAGTATAAAACTTAATACAACATTTAGTGAATTTATCAGTTGTTGGAAGTGCTAATTTTGGCCTTTTGGGACATCTAAAAAATAAGTTAGTGTAAAACTCTTACATCACATCAGATGAAACAGTGAAGTAGCTATAACAGACACTTCATCGTATTAAAGAAAAAGATAGAAAAGCATTTCCATGTTATAATATGACCTTGTCATAATATCGCCTTGAGTTGCTATGCAACTAGGTTTCTCTGCGCCAATTTGGACTCTGGGGTCAAGGGGCTTTAAAATTGGCTGGAAATGGCAGACGAATCTTCGGAGTACAGAGCATGATAGTCGGATCATTCTTGTCATGCGACCTCGCGCTGTCTGCTCCCTGAATGATGATATAGTTTAGCACGCATGGTCTCTGCAAGATGACTATCTAAAAAAAACAAGAATAGGTAGAAAGAACTACCTATCTTTGATTTAAAGGAGAGTGACGTCAACAACAACCTTGTGCTTTACCACTAGACCACATAAGTGTCCCACAAGATGACTATCTGGTAGTACAAATCTAGATCTCCTAAGTCATTTATTAACGGCTTGGCTAAAGGTTAGCTGCCAGTAATCATGTGTTAGCCACAACGGCTGTTGTTGCCTTTCTGCCTGAATCTAATATAGTATTCTCCGGTTTGTCTTGAACAGGGTGCGGCGACCACATGCTATGTCGCGCTGCACCCACAGGTGAAGGGCGTCTCGGGGCGGTACTTCTGCGACAGCAATCTGTACGAGCCGAGTGAGAAAGCCAAGGACATGGACCTGGCCAAGAGGCTGTGGGAGTTCAGCATCGAGCTCATCACCTGATACGTCCTCAGAATTGGTGGGACGAATGTAGAACACTTTGATAGTAATACACACTAGCTCTGAATTCTGATGTGCCAAGATGGTTTCTGAATTTTGATACTGAAAAGCCCCTAAAAATTCAAACCAAAATTTTCCTTGATTTTTGCTACATTTTTGGGTGTTTTTTTTTTGGAAAGTTTCCCCCGCCGCCGCTTTCCTTTCTCGGCCTGGCGCCTTTCCCCTGCGCTGGCGTCCTCCCCATTTTCCGCTTTCCTCTTCTCCCAGCGCCCAGCTCCCTTCCTCCGCTGGCGCCCGCTCCCTCCCCGCCTTCTCCCTCGCGTGTGCGCCTGCGCCCGCGTTCGTTCCCGCACCGCCTCTGCGGCCGCGCGCCCCGGATTGTTTCCTCGCTCGCGTCGGCCGACGCCGCGTCCGGTCCGGCAAGAAGAATCGTGGCGCCACGCGCCGCCGCGTCGCCTCGGGTCCTCGCCGAGGCCGCTGTCTCTCCACCGCACGCAGCGCGCCCGCCCGCGCCCGAGCTCACTGCTCCTCTCTCCGCCGCCGCCATTAAGCCACAAGCCAGCGCCGGCGTCCTCCATCGCGCGAGGAGACGCCCGATCGCCCTACCGCTCCTCGTTGACTCCGCCGCGCCGTGGTTTTCACCCGAAGGAACTTCTCCCTCCGCCCGGGTATAAAGCCCTATTCCACTCCCCCTCTCACTCCTTTGCTTCCAGTCGCCTCCCACCGCCCCTAGCTACCTCCTCGAGCCCCGATTGAAACCGCATCGCCTCGGCCGCGCCATTGCTCGCCTGCGCGGTGACCCCATAAGCTGCTTCTCCCGCCCTTGCTCTTTTCCCGATTGCTTCCACCCGGAGCTCCTCTGCTACCCCCTGACCATTGTGGTGCCTTTGCTTGGCCAGGAGGAACCCCGAGGAGCCCCAGCTTCGGAGCACCCCCGCCGGCCGAACCAGCTCCCCGTGGCCAGCTCTCTCCCAAGGCTCCGAGCTTCGACCACCGCCACCAGCGTGAGCCCTGGACCCCGTTGAACGTGTAGCCGCGGCCGATTTGTCCCTCTCACCGCCGATGACCCTCATCGCCGCCGATGAGCCGAATCATCCCCTTCTGCTCCCCGCCTCCTCCATTGGTCCGCTCCCCCTCTTAAGCCCCGAAATGGGTTCCCCGTGTCGAGCTCTTCCCTTTGACACCCTCCCTCTCTTCCGTAGCCCCTTGCCATCGCCGGAGTGTAGCGGCGCGCCTCTCCCCTCTCGGAGCGATCGCGCGGCGAGGTAGACGAAGAGGGGACGTGGCCCTCCTCCGTCGCCCGATCCACCTATCGCTTTATAATGTCGGCCACCCGATGGCGACATCTCACGACCGTCGGATCTTCGTAAACTCCTCCTTCCGTCCGTCCGATCAAGCCATACCGCTCCGCCCGCCTTTTTGTCCCAACCGTCCGATCTTCCTCCTCTCGCTTGATCTCGCCGCCCGCACTCGCCGCCCATCATCGCCGTCGCTGCCACGCGGCAGCCGTCCAGCCGCACGCGCGCTTGCTCGTGGCCGCCTCGGCCGCTCCACTCCCCTCGCGCGCTTGCAAGCGCGTTGGCCGCCATGGCCGCCCGGCCGCGCGGGCCGTTCCTCGGGCCAGGCTGCACTGTAGCCATGGGGCCGGCTTGTTACTGTTCATTCTAATTTCCAGTGGTTTATTAATTTTCAAAATCCCAGAAAATCCAAATAAATCCTAGAAAATCCCAAAAAATTCCTAAATTTCACCACTTTGCTCCAAATAATATCCTGAACCCATTTTTGGCCTCCACTTCCACAAATTCATCCCAGATAAATTCCTAAAATTCCATTTGAAGGATTTATGCATTTTACTCCTTTTTCAAATAGTTTATTTTTCCTCGCTTGATTAGTCTCAAGCTGGATTTAATTTGTTTTATGTGTTTGCGCTAGTGTCTGAGAATCCAGAGGTTCAGTGCATTTCAGAGCCGTGGAGGTTCTTCGCTCGAGCTAATGAGATCATCCGGATTGACTGCAAGTCCCAAATCCTTTGACCATGTTGCAACCCATGATATTTAATTATGTTATTATGCTATTTGCATTAAGCTGGTTATGAAATGTTAGTTCAAATTAAAATAAAATGTTTAGAATGACATGTTATATAGTTAATCCTACCACCGACAAATGCCATGTTAAATTCGTAGCCATGCCTTTGTAACCCTAGAATTAATTATCTATTATTCTAGATAATTGTAGGTTATTATTATCGTGCAAAGTCTTATACTAATAAGGTTGTGCCTGCGGGCCAATAGAATTTGAAAAACTCGGCTCTAGGGCAGGGTGGTATGGGACACCGTGCCCTAGGGCGGAGATTGTCGGCATGCGAAGGATAGGGTAAGGGGGGCTGTGGTGCGCCGCAAGACGGTTTTCGCCCGCCTCTTACCCTAGGTTGTAGGTCGCGGACCTGGCAGGGGGTTGCGGTCCCCTGGGGGGAAAAATATAAGGTCAGACCCTTACGCTAAGCAAATGACATGGTGACCGCTCAACCACAGGAGTTGACTTGTCAACACTAGTTTAGTAGCTGCTCAACTCGATTGAAACTCTACAGGTGTTGTGGAGTAGGTGTTTGGGTAACAAAGGCTAGGCAGGCCGTGCTGCGGGTGCCTAACAACGGTAGAGTTCACTCGAAGCGGACGTTGTGTGTGTGTGTGAGCTGACTGAGTGGATTCTACCAGGTAGAGCCTATATAAAGAGTTGAGCAGTGAAATGACCTGGCTTTCTTAACCCGGACGCGGGAGTTAAGAAATCGTGTGGGTAAAGCTGAGCAAACTCTGCAGCGTCAAATAAATGGTATTCGAATACACCGTGCTCCCGGTTAATGGAGCTGTGTCACTTGGGTGATTCCAGCAGCGAGGCTAAGTCGTTTTGTACATGCTTTAACTTGATTAGTTGGTTAATTGAAATTTCATGAAAACCCCTGAAATCTTAAGAAGTAGTTTTGGGTCCGTTTTATTAAAATATTTGCAAATAAAACTGCATCCACTCAAAGTTAATAAACCAAATATACTCCCTTCCTTTGATGTTCCGTGCATGTAGTAAGATAGAGTCCCTTTGGGACTTGCTGAGCCGGTTGTTTGGCTCACGGCTTGCTTAATCCACTCTTTAGAAGATCAAGACAAAGGTGAAGGTTTCCTCGTCAAGGACGCCCCTGAGGATCGCTTCTTCGACGAGGACCCGTGGCTTTAGGTCTTGGTCGCGCTCAAGCGGATTCTGGAGTTTTTGTGATGTAAGTATACTTTGGGCTTGTACGCCCCGCTGTCGAAAATGGATGTTAATCCATATGTAAAATATATGCTGGACTTGTGTTGTAATCATGCAATGGTATACTCTTGCGCAATGTTCCATAACTGTTCATGCGTAAATAGTTGCGGAATGTTGTGTCCGTACGCGCCCCTGAAACGGGGGCGTTACAGATACCGATGAAAATATTTTGTCTGAAGCACATGGAAGATGATATTTGATTGTGTGTATTCTTCCTTGGCTGCGAGATACTTTTACGCGGCTTCTGAATCCAACGACTTTCTTTTTTTTTTGGGGTCCAGTTCTCCTTGCTACGGGATCCTGGGTTGACAGGGACTGGTAACCTGGGCCCACTCGTCAGTGGACCTTCGGGACGGTCCCGTGATCCACAACGGGACACGCGATTGGCCCTCCTTGGCCTAGCAGCGACCAGGGTTCAGATCGGACGGCCGGGAGCATGGAGGGGCGGCCTACGTGGACAGACGATCGCCGTCCAGATGTGTGCCTGGCGGTGCCGGGTATTGAAATGAAGGGATGGACGACGGACCGGTGGTTATTTTCAGTTGGGCCTTTTCGCGCTTTTGAGAAGCCGACAAACAAAGGGAGAAGGAAGGAAGGAAGGAAGGAAGGAAGAGGCGCGTGAGGCGAGCCGCGAGGAAGAAGCAGAGGTTAGGCGGCCACTTATCCACTCGTCCTCCTCTCGTCTCCCCCTCCTCCGCCTTCCTCTCTTCCGGAGAGAGAACCTGCCAAGCTAGGATTTTTCTTTCTTGTCCTTGCTCTGCTTCTTTACAGCTCACTCTCCTATGCAGCAGCTTCCCTGAGATTCCTCTGCTTCTTCTTCTTCTTCTTCCTTGGAGGCTTAATTAGGCCACCATGGCTATGGGAGCCGTCCTCTCCAGTAGAACCTTTGCCTCTCCGCTCTCGTCAGGTAACTCAAGAGAATCTTGCTCTTCGTTTTTTGTGCATGCATAAGTAAGCCTCTCTTTTTTATTCTGGTATGTGTGTGTTTGTGTTGGGGGCATCCATTTTCTGCAGCTTCCATAAGATGGTACAAGAATATTATACTAACTCGATGATATTTGTCCCGTAAAAGGTGAATGGGTTCTTGTTCGAGTACATGTCTTGTACTCTTAACAGTTCTCTTAAGAATTTTACCATGGCTAGATGTTTGCCATGCACAAAAGGTGGTTCAGAACCAGCAAACCATGATTCTCAAAAGGTTGTACTGGATTGAACACTCTTTCTTGCTTGTCGTTTCCTAAGAGTCCATCTCTCGGCCTGAATAATTTACAAGCTGAAATGGCATGACAGATTAGTGTTATTTTCCATCGGAGGGCCCTTTGTTGCAAATATAATTCTTCTGGTAAAATTTTACAGGAAGGCAACTTGAGATGAAGTATTGTACATCACCACAAAACAGGTGCGCATGTTACTTGGTTCCTGGAGAAAGATATAGTCGACATATTGCTAGGAGCACCCTTTTCCTAGTCCATAATTATTCCAGGAACACTGAAACGGCAAGATTACAACTCTCTGGGCAAATTCAGCAGCCTGTGTTAAACTCTGCTAGGGACTATCCAAGTGTGAGGTTTTGCAATGCAAGCCTGAAGAGGAGAGTTCTGTCGAGGATTGAGTGCTTTGTGTCCTCAGATCCAATAAACAATCGTTGGCTAAAACCAAGGAGGTGGGAGAATTTCACCAGTTTGGAGAGTGCTTGTGTCGTGCCAGAGTACAGACTACCAATCAGAACACGTGCTGACTGCAAAGCCGAGCAGTATGAGATAACAGGATCACCGCTGAGCCCTTCCGATGTTCCTTCTGATGCAGTTCTGATTGGAGATACAAATGAGATTTCTCCTTGGTGGCAGCAGTTCCCAAAGCGCTGGGCAATCGTTCTCCTGTGCTTCTTTGCATTCCTGCTTTGCAACATGGACCGTGTGAGTTAGTGGTTGCATTTGTCTAGCTGTCTCTGATGACAACAATTAAGTTTATTGTCGTTATTTAAGTACTGAACATTCACTAAATTCTGCCAGGTCAATATGAGCATCGCGATCCTTCCGATGTCATCACAGTTCGGCTGGAATCCAGCAACTGTTGGCTTAATCCAGTCTTCTTTCTTTTGGGGCTACCTTCTTACTCAGGTGCATTGCTATTATTGTACGTTGAGAATTTGCTCTGCATTAGTTTCTTGGTGTGCCTTTTGATTTGCAGTCACATACACTCGATTTTGGTACCCAGTTTGAATAGAATGGAACCGGGGCATCGTCCTTGATGTCCTGTTTGTCTAAAAAAGACAGACGGTTTATTTTGAAAATTTGTGCTGCAGATTCTTGGAGGTATTTGGGCTGACAGGTTTGGTGGTAAGATAGTTCTAGGATTTGGGGTCGTATGGTGGTCAATTGCAACAGTTCTTACACCCCTTGCTGCCAAGGTTGGGCTTCCATGCTTACTCGTCATGCGTGCTTTCATGGGGATAGGCGAGGTTGGTGTCTTCTATTGTCACTCTACATTAATTTATGCTATTTATCATATGCATTTCATGCATATACAACAAATGCTTCATATCATATGTAGCAAGGTTCCTCAGTAGACTAGCTTCCACTGTTCCACAACATGCAAATATGGTGATTAAAATTTTGTGTCGTGAGAAAGTATGTACCTGTCATAAACCATGTGATACACTACTGCACAAACTAAGGTATAAACTATGCCGTGTCTTATGACTCTTATCTGGCTTATCAAGTATTTTAATGAATCTTGATGTCCATTTCATTGTGTTGATATTATTAATGGAGCAGGTATTGTTAGGAAATCAAGTTTATATTTGCAGCACTATATTGCGAGGTCTTTGTTTTTGGCTTTTATTGATTTTTTTTATTTTGTTATATATATGGTTTGACAGGGTGTTGCCATGCCGGCTATGAACAACATTCTTTCCAAATGGATCCCGGTTTCAGAGAGAAGCAGATCTCTTGCATTAGTATACAGTGGAATGTACCTTGGTTCAGTCACCGGCCTGGCCTTTTCACCTCTCTTGATAAGCAGATTCGGTTGGCCTTCTGTTTTTTATGCATTTGGGTCCCTAGGAAGCATCTGGTTTGCACTGTGGCAACGCAAAGTAAGATAAACCAATTCGTGCAATAGTTTCTCATTTTCTGTCCTATAGTGCTAGTTTCGTACAGGTGAACTCAGTATTTAGTAGACATGAGTTCGTCATAAATACTTGATTTAGATGCCATCTATTTTGACATAAACAACTCTGGAAATAAGCACGCTAAAACTTTTGCTTGTTGATGTTCTTTTGGCTTTTAGATACTCATTTTTCTTTCTCATCTAACTGCTAGTATTCACTATTAATTAGGCACGCAGCTCACCGAGTGAGGATCCCAAACTAAGCAAAGCAGAAAAGATGTACATACTAGGTGGTAGTGCCTTAAAGGAGCCCGTTACCTCCATACCATGGAGGCTAATTCTATCAAAGGCTCCAGTGTGGGCTCTCATAATATCACATTTTTGCCATAACTGGGGAACATTCATTCTTCTAACTTGGATGCCCACATACTACAACCAGGTAGTTACAATTTTATGGTGTCAAATGTTTGACAGTTCTCATTGGTCATATCAGACAATGACACCATACCATGTCGTTGGTTGTACTCGACGAATGCTTTTACCCAGGTTCTGAAGTTCAATCTCACCGAGTCTGGGCTTCTGTGTGTCTTGCCATGGCTTACAATGGCTGTATTTGCCAATATTGGTGGCTGGATAGCTGACACTCTTGTTGAGAGAGGTATTTCCATAACAAATGTTCGTAAGGTAAGTAGTTATTTGGTAATTTTTTTGTTTCTTGTATGAAAATTTGAAAATAGATATGCTTTGAGCTGCTGATCTTGACATAGTTTTGAAATGTGTTGTTGTTGTAGATCATGCAATCGATTGGTTTTCTTGGACCAGCCTTCTTCTTGACACTCCTGAGCAAAGTCCGTACTCCAGCCATGGCCGTATTGTGTATGGCATGCAGTCAGGTTTGATGCACTTTAGAAATGCTATTCATATGGGTTCATAAGTAGCTTCTGATACTACCAACAACTGTTCTGCTATAAACATTGCTGATATTTCTGGCCATTTTTTTTGGCAGGGGAGTGATGCCTTTTCACAGTCTGGGCTCTACTCGAATCACCAGGATATAGGACCACGTTATGCGGTAATGTCATCAGGCTGATTTTTACTGTTCTGATGCTCTTTAGTTCACCTGAGAAATTTTGGTTTGGCTGCTAGTAGTATTGGTGCTTCGTTGCTCCTTTGGGGCTTGTGGTCTGGGATAATTGCATCTAACTAGACCATGTCCCAAAAAATTGCAGGGGGTACTTCTTGGACTATCGAACACTGCTGGCGTGCTTGCAGGAGTTTTTGGTACTGCTGCCACTGGCTACATGCTTCAGAAAGGTAAAATCCCATTGTCGCAGAGTATGTAGAGCTTCGTATGACAAAGCTAACTTCCTCCTATGTCTTCATTTTTTTTTACTTCCAGGTTCTTGGGATAGTGTGTTTAAGGTGTCTGTTGCACTGTACATAGTAGGAACAGTGGTGTGGAATGTATTTTCGACTGGAGAGAAAGTTCTTGAATAAGCTGTGGATGTTGTTATATGCCGCTATACAAAAAATAGCTGATTTTGCTGATGTATTTTTTGGGTAAAAGAAGAGAAGCTCTCATTTAGAAAGAGATATAGATGAAAAACTCTCTTTTAGCAAGAGATATAGCTGCATTTGATGTTTGGGCTACGGAAGGAGTGAAGAGCAAACTGAAGTGCTGCTTTGACCGGGGAAATTGGGCTGTGAACTCAAGACGGTAGGCTTGGAACCAAAGAATTCTGTGATGCTGAAAGCAGCTGCACTAGGGGAACGTCAGATTTTTCAGCAAGCTTAGCACCTTTTTTCTGGAGAAGTCCAAGCTCCTCCTCGATTCCTCATCGTCTTCTGTTTTTAAATATGATCAATTAACCATGTTTCAGCTTGCTTTTGAGGAAGGAGCTACGGCTACTGCCAAATTCATGTATTATGCGAGCATTTGGGGAGAAAAATGTTTTTTTTTGTTAATTTGCGACACTGCTGTTGTTATTTTGTGTATCCTGCATGATAATATCGCATGGCAATGGCGTTGTTTAGGGCTGTAAAACAGTGACTTTTTGCTGAATCATAATATGATACTGCATCCGTTGGGAAATAAGTATCTACAGTTTGAATGGCCTTGTTGAGAAATATAAGACTCGCATGTAAATTTAATGATGTGTTTCCCACTATAGCTTTGTTTATTCTCTCTCAACCATATGCATTTATTCATTACCACGAACCAAGTATTATATCTCGTCTTTCCAAGACAATTATAAGGGATATCTAAATCATTTCCTCCTATACCTTTCTTAATTTTACTGCCATCTTAATCCTTATGTAAAGTTAAAATACACCTTGTATTTCTCAACGGAGGGAGTAATTTGTTGCTTAGAGAACTGCCAAAATTTGATTTTTTTTTGAGAGGTTGATTTCTAACTAGGTGATCGATTTCCAAGATAGATTTAATCCTACTTGTCTACACCAAAATCTATGAAGAAATGGTTTTGTAGGTGTTGTGGCATCATGAAATCTTGAAAAATAATTGAATTTGCACTGTAGTGAATAGATAGGTCAAATACTCACGGGGAGTAAAATTTGGAAATATCGGATATTGTGCCTATCAGTAGTGATGACAACTTGTTGCCCGCCAACAACGAAAATACAATTTGATACGAGAATGGTTTTTTTAATGATAGCGGCACGTAGGAGAAATCTTGTATGCTGCCCTAGATTAGAAAATGAATATATAAACAATAAGGAATATACTTTTTGCAGATAAGCATTTTCTAAAGAGTAATGTGTTAATCCTGTTTTTAGAAGAGATGTCAACTTTAGGCTAAGGAAGGAATCGATTAAAATCTGCTAAACTATGGTGCTAAAGATTATCCAATAATACAGGCACCATAGATAGGCATAGTACTAATGCATATGGAATTTCTAATTTCCCTGCAGGATTTATATATTTCCTTAAAAAGGAGAAAGAGAAATTATAAAAGCCTTGTCGTCTAGTTGGGTTGCTGTGCAGGACTTGCTGAGCTGAGGTGAGGTGAGGAGAGGAGTAGCTTCGACTCCGCCGCCGCCGCCGCCGCCGCCTCCTCCGCCAACCTCCGATTCCGATGCCTCCTCCCAGCCATACCTGAATGAAACCCCAATGACTTGTCGGAGATTTTGGAGTTTTTGCTAGAACCCATGCTTCTCCGCCGCCGCCCCCCTCCTCCTCCCCCCTCTCCGACCGTCCCCTCATGACCCCGCCGCCGCGATCCCTCCGATCCCCCCAGCGAGAGCTACTGGGACGGATCCAGCCGCGAGGGCTCCCCAGACATCGCATTCCCCCCGGCGAGCTCGTCCGCGGGAGTCGGTCCAGATGGCCGCGCGCGAGCGCGAAGAGGACAGCCACCCGCCGCCCCCCGACCACGCGCGCAGGGACCTCCTCCGGATCCGCGGCCGCCAGGCGCGCCTCGAGCTCGTCATGCGCATGGCCGCCGACCGTCACGCCGAGCTCCAGCGCCTCTCCCAGCACCGCGCCGTCTCCGACTTCCCCCACCGCAACCGAATCCACGTCCGTGCTTCCTTCCAACCCACTGTTCCCTTAGTTACTTATTACTAGCTCGCTGTGCTGTGGGATGCTTATTACTAGCTCGCTGTGCTGTGGGATGCTTGCCTTTCGTGGGGGCACTTCACATTTCTGATGCTGTGTTTCTTATCAATCTGACCACAGGCGCTGCTCCGGGGGAGGTTTCTTCGCAATGGTGGTTTGCCGGAGGAGGACAGAAGGCTGCCATCGCTGGCCGCAAGGGAGCTCGGGCAGCTACGGCAGCGGCATCCTGTCTCGGGTTTGAGGTGCGTATGTGAGCTCGCTTGTTGATACTGCTGTTGCTGCTTCCGCTTAATGGATATTAGCCCTTTTATTTCCTTTGTTGGAATAAATGCAAGCCATTATTGGACTAATGGGTCATTGTCAGAAACTTGGAACGTTCTGTTGCTGTGGTTGGAGGGGTTACCTCTTATAAGGAGTTCATGATTCTTTAGTATTGATGCTGCTATGCTATAGTTTGTTGATTTGCATTGCATGCTGCTGAGATTGTCTCAGTCGACGTGGAACGAGAGTTTATGAAGAGTGTTTGGAGTAACGATGGTTATGTGCTGTAATTGAAGCTGATACCTGTATTAATTGAATGTGTACTCTTTAGTGTTCTAAGCTTCCATTAGCTGATCAACCGGTGCTGAGTCGCAGATCAGTGTCACTCAGTTGTTCACTCACAAACATCATGCCATGCATGCACAGATGCACTGCGAATTCCCATGCCTGTCATTTTATTGTCTCCTGTTTCAATGATAACGTTGAAAAAAATATTCTAAGTGAAGAATTTAATTTTGTACTTATCTAAAACAAATGCTTGCAACTTTACTCATGAAACCTGAACATTCGAAAGCTTCCTGGTCATGTTTTTAGTTGTCCCTTTTATCCGCTTGACATATCAGATGCTTGAATCAATGTCGCCATTAGACGTACATGTTTAGGTCTTACGTCTGCAAATAAGGAGAAACATACAAACTACAAACATCTACCTGATGAGTTGCATTGTTCTTTGGGTTTGACAGAGTGATAGTTTGAAGACATTAATATCTCCTTTCAACAATTTTCATATGTTGTTGTGCCCTCATTTGTCGCCACATGATATATAAATTTGCAGTCTTGAAATATATCCATAAGTTTGCTTTGTGTTACATGTTCTTCGCTCTCTTTCTCCTTTCACATTTGTTAATTTTAAATGCGGTGTCTTTACTACCTTTTGGATGAGTTTAGTTATTGCAGTCATAGTGTAATTGTATAATGTAACTAAGCTTTGTCATGTATTAAATAAAGCAATAATACTCATTAATTTTAATAACTAGGGAAGAGTTCCGCTTCACATTGGAGAATATCATCTGGGGTCAAGCAGTTAGCCAATCTGATGCTTCTTCAGCTCAAAATGTTGAACTCTCTACAAATGACCATCCTGAATCAAGCCCTACTGCTTCTGAAAATACTCTGGAGAGACATCAACAGACAAGCGAGAATGAAGATACAGCAACAACATCAGAATCTGGAAGTAATACACCTAGCATTGCTGAAGGATTGTATGAACTTCATAGTCAAGCAGACAGTTGGCGGCAAGAAGATTTGGAACAGGAGAGAAGAGATTGGGAGCAATTTTCCCATGCTATTACTGGAGAGGAATCTGAAAGAAATTGGCATGAAAATACAGACAACAGTTCATCTCATGAGGGGACAGAGCTTGGAGATGGTCAAGATGCACATATTCTAGAAGCACATGACGAACCAACTAGTGATAGTCATCTTCCTGAATCACATGAAGAACAGCATGACAATAACCATCTTCAAGAAGTGCTCGAAGAGCTGCATGACAATAATTTTCTTCAAGAATCTCATGAAGAGTGGAATGAGGACAATCGCCCTACAGAAGTGCATGATGAGTGGCAGAGCGATTATCATCTCACAGAAGTAAATGAAGAGTGGCATGACGATGACGAGTCCAATGATACTGCAGATAATTGGCATTATGATAATTCAGATCAACCAATTGACCATGATTCTGCTCTTATCAGAAGAGCTAATACGTTTGTCCCTGCTGATGACGATAATGTGTACAGCCCAGAACTAAGGGAACTTCTAAGCAGGTTTTTGTTTCTCGCAGTCGCATGAAGTTAGTACACGAAATTTATTTTAGTGCTTAGTCTAAATACTGAAATAGTGTTCATTTTGCAGGAGGAGTGTTTCTAATCTTCTCCACAGTTCTTTTCGTGAAAACTTAGACCGATTTATCCGGTCGTATATTGAACGGCAAGGTCGTGGTCCTCTCTCTTGGGATCTGGAAGGAACACCTCCTGCCCCTGACTCACCAGAGCAAGGTCAGGAGCAGCATAGAGAGGATGAGGAACAGGAGCTTCATGATACTGTTGATAGGCCTCCTTTAGTGATTCCACCTCCACCGATACCTCCTCGCTAGCCACTTTGGCATTCGGAGTTGCATCATAATAACTGGATCAGGCAGAACATACACCGTTCTGACATTGTGAGCTATTCTCTGTGACATTCTTACCATAGTACAGCCATTTACTCCACTCTTTTCATCTTTCTGTTGTGCTTAGAATGCATTCATTTGTACTGTGAATGTATAAACCATTTTTGATAGATAATTGCATTTATAATAAGTTGACACATTTAATTCTTCTTTAAGTCTTAGTGGGGTATTTTCCATGTGCAATGCACTATTGCTTGTACGTTTTGTAATTAGAGGTTCATGTTTCTTTTGGTTTGTTTCTCCAGGAATGGGAGGCTATTAATGATTTAAGGGCTGATATTTCTAGAATTCAGCAAGGCATGAGTCATATGCAAAGGATGTTGGAAGCTTGCATGGACATGCAGCTAGAGTTACAGCGTTCTGTAAGGCAGGAAGTTTCTGCAGCCTTGAATCGTTTCATCGGGGACCGAGGTTAGTAACTAAGCATGCTCCTGATGTCTACATTTGCTCCAGGGTGTTTATTAAGCTAGAAAGGGTAACACAACCTGAGCATCCTTACATCTGTACTCTCACCTTTGAAATGGCGCTGTTTCCATTAGCAACTCCATTTATGATTGAGATTGACCTTAGCAAATCCCCTGATGTAGCATTTAGGCTTTGATGTTCCGATGTATAGTTATATAAATGCTGTTTCTTCATCTTACTGGTTACATTATTTGAGGTTGTAGTGCATCTTATGTTTCAAGGTGTCATTTAGCCAAGATACTAAGGCTCCCTCAAGAATGGATGCGTTGCCTATATATATCTATGTTCCATCGCCATGCACAATGCTTGTTTGTGACTTGGCTTAATGCTTATGTTGCCTCCCTAATGCAAAGTGAGAAAGAAAAATAATAACCGTAAGTTATGTATTTGGTATCTCAGGGGGAAGAAAAGAAACTATAGACGATGGATCGAAATGGATTCATGTGAGAAAAGGGACTTGCTGTATATGCTGTGATACTCCCATTGATTCTCTCTTGTACAGGTTTGACCTGCACGCTTCTAATATTGGATGAAAGTTGTTGTTCGTATGATGTACAACCCTCCTTGTGGTGCTAACCTCGATTTTTGTTTTTTGTTTTTGGGTATGAACTATCAGATGTGGGCACATGTGCACATGTTCGAAGTGCGCGAATGAGTTGGTTCGAAGCGGAGGCAAATGCCCACTGTGCCGTGCACCCATAGTTGAGTTGATCCGAGCATACTTCATCATGTAGATACGGAAAAAAGGAAGCTAGCGTGTTTTCTCCTGAAGCGTAGCGTGCAGTCGTTGTTAGCGGATGTATGGTTAATTGGTTATATTCAATTTTCCGTTCTAGATCTCTGATGAGTTCCTAGTTTTTTTTCCCCTCCCTTCTCCGGCCTTGGTGTAAGGCAGAACTGCTTTGCTTTAAAGGGATAATAACATATAGGAGGTGGTCACTAATTTAATTATTTCATTGAGAAAAGCAAATTACTGCATGCATCCTCTTGTTCATGCGATAATGATATACGCAGCTTTGCTCGCAGTCTCGTTTTGCTGTACGAGTTGTCGATGCTTCCTGGCTCCAAACATAACGGAGTCATTAGCTGCTTGCTGTGCAACTGTTGAAAGTTGCTTAATTAGTCGGGGGTGGATTGACCATGGATGTACCTCCGCTGTGTTAGCACGCTAGCATGTTTTTATTCTATTGGCATAAGCAAAGCTGAAATAAATTCCATGGACCTCGATCGGCGAGCTACAAAGAAGAGCTACACAGTCGCAGGCACACGAGTCAATTCATGGCTCTAGTACCTTGACATGGCGGGGCCCACCCGTCGGCGAGGGGCATCACATGGCAAAAGTGGTGTAGTATCGTCAGTCATCACGCGCGCGCAGAAACTCGCACACCAGAAACATGTAAATAGCTTGCAGTTCTGTCAAATACGCCGATAACTAGCATGGTAGGTGATGAATAACTGGCATTGTAGGTGATGAAGCAGCTTTACAATCAATGGAATTATGACGTAAATGTGAGGGCAAAACATCCTATTAATTACTAACCTAACGGTTACGGAAATACAAAACATGCCTGCAAAAATTATAAAGATGTACAATGCAACTTTCTTACCTGTACGCACCATTCTACTAGTAACTTCGAAGAATCAACGATAATGCCACATTGTCTGCAAGAACAAACTGATGTAAGGTTGCAGTACGACATATTCGGTACATTCACTTATTTTCAGCCGTTCAATATAGTTCATCCAACGGTTCTCATGATCTTAACACCTCCGGTGTCTCTGAGTGGTGTGCAGGAGTGGTGCTAGGTGCAGTTATACCCCTCGTTAATTAACGGCTAGATGCAGTGGAGGTGTTAACACCTCCAACACCTCTACGTGGACCGAACCAATTCTTGGCCCATACAAAAATTCATCAAGCATGCAGTGGCCATGATAAAACATACTATATCACATCTCAAATCCTAGATGAGAAACAGAGCCACAAATCCCCAACCTAAACTACCCAGGGCACAGTATGTCAAAAGCTACTAATGAGAAGTATTGATGGTGAGATGAAGGTTCAGTGGGAAGAAATTTTGGCAACACAGACCAAGTTTATTCTCTAGTGAGCTACATATCTCTATTATTTACTGAGTTATATATATAGGTTATCAAATGAGGCAAACAACTGAGAAAGAGGGGTTCTTGTCAAATCTGGACAACAAAATAAATGATTTGTTCGGAAGGTTACTTAATAGAAAGAGGTCGTTCAATCAGATGACCAATGTATGATATGGACAAAACAACTATAGTTGCATACAAGTTTATTCACTTGGATGTCGGTTTGACAACAAACAACAAATACTCGCGAGCTATCGCCTTATCACCCGAAGGGCACACGTCACTGGTAAAACCATGTAACCGGCCCTCCTCAATGTAAACCTCATAATCTCATGAGGGAACATAATTAAAACAAGAAAAGAAAGACAGATATGAAAGAAGAGAAGAGTTTGAGACGGGATGAGTACCGAGCATTCCGATCCATCCGCACAATTTGGAGCAAGCCGCCACCTCCTCACTAGCAATATCTGTAACCAAACAAAGAAAAAAGGCATAATTCAATCACAATGAACAATTTGACAAACCCTAGAACACACACGAAATGGCCATAGAAAATGTATTTAGTGAAAGCCCCAAAATCAAACCCATGGCACACGAATTTAGCCAAATCGGATTCGACAAAAGCAAAATTTGTGAAATAAATCGACCAATTGCATGGGAATTTGGGCAAATCAGTGGCAACAAAAGCTAAATTTGTGGGACAAATTGGGATCGATACCATGCCCTACGCAGCCTAGAAAACTCACAGAATATCGTTCTCTGGCAACGGCGCTAACCAAATAGCAGCTCTGCAACAACGCCTTCAACGCAGACCACCACATCCTCTCTCAGCCGTAGCCCCGTTCAAAACGGCTTTTTTTTTACGCCTTTTGACTATTGTTGTTGACTTTTAACTGAAGTAGACATTACAGCAACTATTAGTTTTTAGTTGAGACGTTCAATTAAAGAAAAAAAGGAGAAAGTAAACAAACCATTATATCTCTATAGACAGTACCAAAAAAGAAAAAACTATATTAAATATCAACATGTTTAAAATAATTTATATCTTCTAAAAATTAAAAGTCAAAAGCCATAAGATCGATTCAAACCGTTGCTTTTGAACATAGACAACGCGAGGTTTCAAGAGACAAACAAGTGATTCGGTCGGGTCTACGTAAGGCAACTGATAACGCAACACAGATCGGGCATGCTCACCGCAGCAAACATAGCACATATCTCGACAAATATCTGACGGCTGAAAATTCGACTGAGACTTAAGGAAAAAAATCTGTTGCCTGGGATTTAGCAAAACCATATTAATTAATTAAGCAAATGCTGCGAGCTTGGTCAACCATGCATGCAGCATGCACATCCATGCGAGCTTGGGACGAAGCATCCGATTGTCACATGGCCGAGACTGTGTTCGATCATCTCGTGATCGTAGATGTTTCGTCCAACCATTTTATGGTTATTGATGTTTCATTCGACCATCCCACAGTTAAGACTTTGTCCAACCACCCTATGATCGTAGACGATTTGTCCGACCGTCTCGTAGTCGAGACTTCACCTGACCTTCTTGGGGTCGTAATTTTGTGAAAATCACATGGTGGCCTCGCGCCCCGGTGTACTCTGCGAAGTATAAAGCGCTGAAAACTAAGCCGCCCTGGGCAACTCTATGGAGTACAAAGAAAATTGCACAGTAGCCTCGCACCCTAGCGTACTCTGCGGAGTATAAATCGCTGAGAACTTAGCCATCCCGGTAACTCTATAGAGGCAAAGTATAAAAAAATCGCACGGCGGCCTCGCGCCCTAGCGTACTCTGTGGAGTATAAAGCGCCGTGAATTTAGCCATCCCGATCAACTCTATGGAGTATAAAAAATCGCATGACGACCTCGTGCCCCAGCGTACTCTATGGAGTATAAAGAGCCGAGAAACTAGCCGTCCCGGGCAACTCTACGGAGTATAAAAAAATCATATGATGGCCTCGCACCCTAGCGTACTCTGTGGAGTATAAAATACCGGGAACTTAGCCATCCTAGACAACTCTACGGAATATAAACGACTGCGCAGAGTCCACGGCCTCTACGTGAACTCTACGAAGTATAGATGATAGCGCGGCCACGCGTGTATCGTGTGCTTTGCCCATCCCACCAGGGAGTCCCTGCCATAGACCATAGCCCCAGCGAGTCGCAAATTTCACATGTCTCACCAGGGAGTTTGCCGCACTACTTCGTCCGCCCGCCTCGCAGTCGAGGCTTCGTCCGACGGCCTCGCAGTCGAACCTTCGTCAGACCACCTTGTGGTCATTAACGTTTCGTTTGACCGCCTCGCAGTCATGACTTTGTCTGACCACATTGTGGTCATTGGTGTTTTGTCCGACCGCCCAGCGGTCATGATTTCATCTGACCACATCGTGGTCGTAGACGCTTTATCCAACTACCTCATGGTAGAGACTTTGTCTGACCGCCTCGTAGTCATAGACACCTCGTTCGACCGCCTCATAGCAAATCGGCCGCGCTTCGCGCTTTATATACGCACGCGAGAACGTAGCACCTTTCAAGGTACTGTAGCTCAGTAGGTCTGCAGGTGCTGCCGAATACAGTAAGCTTATTTAGAGAACTATTTTATTAAAAAAACAGATATTTAGATGTCAAAATTGGGGAAAAAAACATAACAAGGAGGCTATTTTCTGACTGACTTATAGGAAAGCACCATATATATAGGCCAGCAGCCCAGTTGAAGCGAGACGTACTGTACTATGGCAAGTGTTCGACAGAGGCTACTGCATGCCTGCCTGCTACTTTAGTTTGGGCTGTTTGCATACGCTCTCTCCATCCATAATCAATAGCAGCGATTGGTTTTTTATTTTGCCTTTGTTTGTTGGCTTTTTTGTTTTATTTTTTTATATTATCTACGAAGATATAACAGTATTTTTTATTTTTAATTACATAATTTAAAATACTAACAGTTACTGTAACATAATTTTAGCATAAAATCAATGGCCTAAAGTCGTTGGAGCAGGATAGTGTAGAGCGGTTATGTCTATGCGTGTGACGTGACTGAGATGCGTGTGTGATATGCGTGGTCTACCAACTCTCTTAGAAAAAAAATCCAAGAGATCACTGTGGGTATCGGGTTTAATTAATCTACTGGCCTACAGGGTATTATCATAGTTATCCCAACATCTGATGGTAATGGATATTTATTTTCTACGTATCATCACACTGTATGTTACGTTACCCCTCGAGTCCAATTAGCTTTCGGTCATCTGCTCCTTTGTTTCAGTATTTGTAACCCCTCTCATCCAAATTTACAGAAATAACCTCTCGCAGGACAACAGAAGTAGCATTATTAGACAACACGTGTCACCTAGTACGATACTATATAAGATACGTGGCACATTAGAAACATGTATCAAATTACCTATCGTGCTTCTATACTGTAGCAGGCAGTGGCGAAACCGGGCCTGGCCCGAGGCCCAGCCGAAAATTATGCACTATATTTTACTGTAGCTAAAAGGCCAAACTATGATTTTTTTTGGGCCATCTATAGATTGGGCCTTAGGCCCAGCTCCTTCCTAGCTATGCCCTTGGTAGTAGGTGCCCTGCCACACCCCCTATTATGCGGTAGGCTACCACCTACTTGGTAGGTAGTTTGTTGCATGCTCTCACACGCATGCATGTAATGCGGTTTGGTACTGTATTAGGTGATAAAGGTTGTCTTCTAAATCAACTGTAGGGAAAAAAGATGCTATTTTTGCAAATTTGAGCAGGAGGATGATATTTTTGTCAAAGCGGATGAACAGGGGGCTGGCCGGCTAGATGGGATAGCACTGTGCACCTCCATGCATGCATGTCTTTGCATCACTATAGTAGTAACGTACTGCACATGTGCCTTTGCGGGTGTTTCGGTTACATGCATCATTACTGCGCAATACTCAATTAATTTTCTCCCTAGCTAGCTTATGTGCCTCTGGATAACTTGGAATGTTCATCACATGCCACCAATGTCTTAACGACGTGGCCCAGATCCAGGGGCGGATCCAGCGGTGGGGCGGGGGCTCGAGCCCTCCCTATCGCTACCGGACCTTTAGAGCCCCTTAAATTTTTAGCCATAGATGTATAATGTAGAAGGGGCTGAGGTCGAGCTGAAGGTACTTCAGCCCCTTCAAAAAATTTTCCTGAATCCGTTACTGCCCAGATCTTATATATCAGTAAGATAATAAGTGATATATTGTAAATCATGTAATTGTGGATATTCTGAAGAAAGAACGAAGTAAAGTTGCATGCGGCATCTACTCCTTGCCAGAATGACTAAACAAACACCTGAGCTGTATTGACGCAGTGACGCTACGGGAAATCGGAATAAAGAGTTCGAGCAAATCAGCAAACATGTACAGAAGCAAGCAACAAAAGATAGAGAGGTTAAAGCTGGGAGAGCAAAGCTGAGTTACATGATTAGGATAAGGATTAAAAATCATCTAGCTAGTCGATCCATGTTACAGATGCCCTGTTCTTCAAGAGCTTCTCCAGCGTCCGGGACGCTTCTCTCGGTGGGACTGTCTGTCTGTCTGTCTAGCCCGATGGGACGGCTCAGGGGCGGTCCCCCGTAGGGGGTGATTGGTTGGGTTTCAACTTTTAGCTTTTGGTTTATTTTTCATTATTTATAAATTATCTTTTTTTTGAACTTTTAGTTTTTGTTAAGCTTTTTTGCCGGTTCTTTTTCCCCATATTTATTTGTATTATATGTAATGGGCTAACATATTTTTATATTTTTTTAATTTTTTTAAATTTAATTATGCTAAATAAGTCTCTGTCAGCTACAGTACTTTTTCAGCTAGCTACAGTATTTTTCAGCCACAAATCACCAAAAGTAAGCCCAAATGATCACCACCAAATATCGGAGGAGGAATAAATTCGCACTTCATCTATATCTATATCCGTAAAATTCGGTATCTTTCGTAAGAGGCAAAATCTAAAATTTTAAATTATAAGTTATAGTAAAAAGAACCCCATCTACAGTCATCAACTTAAAAGAAGTAGAGTATCCAGGATGACCTAGCTAGCTCCAGCAGCCAACCAGTGCTACTATTTTCTTTTTATTTTACTTTTTTTTTTTTGGTAAAGAAACCGGTGCTAGTACATCAGCTTGGAAGAAAGCGAGCAGCGAGGATAAGACCCTGTTTGGATCCCTTGACTAATTTTTAGTTACCTAAAGTTTAGATCTAATTCATCCAAACAGGTGAACTAATACCTGGACTAATTTTTAGTTCATCCCCAACTAGCTATTAGTTCATTAGTTGGCAAATGTGGACTAATTGTGGACTAAAAGGTGGTACCAAACAGCAAAAGACGAAAATACCCCCGCTACCCTTTCTCCACTACTCCACATGCAACACACTAACAAATATAGGGGTATAAATGTCTTTGCCCATGAAAGTCACCATCTTTTAGTCCATATATCCAAACAGCACTTGACTAGTTTTTAGTCACCTAAAGTTTAGTCACCTAATTTTTAGTTTAACTAGTGAACTAATAATTAGTTCTAGGCGATCCAAACAGGCCCTAAGAAGAGAGATCGATCGATCGAGCTGAGCAGTAGTCTGTGACGCACGCACACACCTGCCGGCCAGTAGATGGGAATGGGATAGCAACATGCATGCGGTAGAGTTGAGTGGCCGATCGAGGTAACAAGCAAGCAATTAAGCTAAGCGAGGCATCACGCGAGCAATCTAGTTAGTACATGTACACCGCGCGCGCCGACAGATAGATGGAGTAGATCTCCTCCAGCCCCAGCCATGTCGGCGCTGCCGCAACCCACCCTCCGCCCGATCATGACCACCGCCGTCCCTCCACCACACAACGCCGGCGACGCCCAACACCAGCAAGCCGAAGGCACGGCGGAGCACGACTACTGCTGCCGCACGCCCACCTCACCGGAGAGCCAGCTGCCATCGTCAGGTTTAGCGAACGTGCTCTGCCCCCCGGCGCCGAGGAAGCCGAGGAGGGCAGTGCTCATGAGGCCGCGCAAGAGGCGGCTGCTGCAGGTGGATCTGGAGTCGGAGGAGTGCTACTCGGACTTGGAATCGCCGGCGCCGGAAGTCATCACCGTCTCCACGGAGGAGCTGGAGGCGGCGTTCCGGAAGCCAGCTGCTCATCATGATTCTTATTGCACTACTGAAACCAACGGCGGCAGCTACTGCAGGAAGAGGAAGCGATGATGCATCTCAGCAGAGCCGAGTACGTATTAACTGATCGATTCTTCATCAATATACTCCCTTGTCCTCTAGCTACTCTACGCACTTTCCAAGATCGAGTTCGGATTATCAGTAGTAGCTAGCACTCTTTCGTCTTGCATTTAGTTAATTGTATCAGGATGCATGCGCTCGTGATATACTCCACATATATAGGGAAGGTTTGGTATATAGCTAACTAGCTAGGCCTCAGGTTTCATATATTGGATCTGCACACGGATCGATCAGTTGAATTGTGCTACTCCATATGTCGCTGTAAATTTGATGTATGCTCTATCATGTTTTTCGCTTTTTTATAAAGATAGATTTACGCATGTATATATGTCAGCAAATACTAGCTAGCTGCAGGTGCATGCATGCATGTTCGGTCGTGGTTACCGATCGATCGATTTCATGTTGTCAATTTGTTTCCTTTACGGTCAATTTGTTGGCCAGATTCAAGAATTGAGTTTTTCTTTTCATTTTTTAGGGGCACTTGCTCGTTAAGTTGTGATTGTACGTACGGCTACTGTATTAATTAATTAATTTATCAACGGAGGAGGACTTGGAAGCTTAATTCCTGGTACATCTCAGCTGTATATATACGTAGTACATTTCCGCAGACTGTAACTATCGGTTGTATCGTTCGTGCTTAATTGCAGTCCAAGGGATTAGTAACTTGTTATGTGCGTGCGTAGTCTTTCTTTTATATTTAACCTGTTACATATATAAGCTGATCTGATGAACCCTAGCGTGCACGATGAGGTTGTTGGGGAAACGGATTCTCTGACGTTAACGTCAGTGACGTTGGGTCACTGACACGTGGGCCTCACAAGCCGTGGGGTTCACGCGTCAGTGACCCAACATTACTGACGTTAATGTCAGGCGAGACCCATCCGTTGTTGGGATGGACGCGTCGTACAGGTCAATCGGATATACTCTTCTCTTTCGGTTCATCTCCTCTCTCTCTCTCTCTCTTTTCCCCCCTTAATTAAAAAAAGGTGCTCCATCCTCTTCTCCGCGACACGGTTACTACTTTACTTTCATTTTGTCTCTTTAATTACGCATAGGAGTCATCTCCAATGAGAAAGATGCTTCAGTAGATATGCTTAGAGCAAGTTTAATAAGACTGATTGTGCTAGCTACAAGGGAATCCATGTCAGCATAGTCCTACGTGGAGGGGAGAGAAAAGGAGAGAGAGAGAGAGCCAAGCCGGCTCCCATGCAAGAGTCGGGCTATAGCACAGGAAAAGAGGCGTTATCCATGCATGTACCCATAGGACTAACTGCTATACCCATGCATGTATTAAATGATTGAGAGCTCTTGTGGAGACAACTTATAGCCAGCTTATTGTATGAGTTGGCTGCATCATTATCTTTTGATGACATGAAAATGTATTAGAGCAAGTACAATAGTATAGCCAACTAGTGGCTATAATACTTGTCCATTTCATCTATAGCCTTCAAAAAAATAGTTCATACAATAAGGTAGCTATTACAATAACTATTTGGCCCCACGTGTAAGAGAGTGAAATGCATATTTTTACGTGCTATAGCTAGCTATAATTTAGTAGCCAGCTTCCTTCTCTCTCTTCATTTCTCTCTTTGCCACGTAAGATTTTATTGATATTATATTTGCTATAGCCTGCTGACTAAGCCTTATTGTACCTGCTCTTAGAGATAGCAGCTATCTATACTATTAAACTTGCTATTACAAGCGAGAGTGCGCCACACCAATTAATACTGAAACCACCTACTTGAACTCAATCCTTACGAGCACTCACCAAGTAGTAGTGCTTAACTAAGCATCGAACCCAATCCTAACCAATCCTAAACCCTAACTAATAAAAACCTACCAACTCCCACCCCATAGATCGTAGCTCCACTTTTTCATCTTCATGCTAAAATATTTTTAACTCCCGCCTCTTCCTTCCCTATAAATATTCACACAAACCTATCCTCTACCTATTGCATGCACTGAAAATCTCTCCAGCGTCTTCACCATCCTCTTCCTTGACCTCGACCCTGATGGCCCTTACGAAGTAGACTGCATGTAAGTCTAACGGTCCAGAAAAACGACAGTAAACATAAAAACTGTGTAATACTTTATCGTATTAAATCGTGGCGCTCGGAAACAAAAACAGAACACGTGGTGGGGGTGGCCTGCATAATTGAGGACGCAGCTAGGCAGGTCCGTCGCTAATTACTCACGCCAACCACAGCTAGGCAGGACGACGAGATGCAAACCACAATTAAGCATCCGAGGTACAGCGAGCATGCATCCTCCAATCCAATACTTGTAAAAGTTGACTCCAAAACGTACTAACTGGATATAAATTTTCGTTGAGCCACGTGGTCACCGACAGCATATATTGTATTCTAGCTATTCGAGTTGATTAAGGAGTAGTGACAAATCATCATGACTAGTATTATGCATGTTTGCTAGCTTAATCCCACAGAAACAACAGAACTACTCGGTGAGCTCCAATACTCTTTAATCTTAATTTGCCAGAGCACTACTCCGCGTTCCCTAATATAAATCTATAATCCACTAGCTATATACACACAGACCTAATGAGTCATTAAATCTAAAAACAAAGTTAATCTTATTGGATCTTATATGTGCTCACTAAATAACTTATTACAACTACTCTTCCACTTTTTGGGCATTAAATGAGTGGTATATAATGAAACTATTACAATAATTATATCTTTGATATTCACAATCCATTTATATTATACAATGACACTTCTCAAAAATAAAAACTTGTATTGCATAAGAGGGAGAGTAGCTAGCAGAATTTTCACAAAATTGTTACTTTCCGACGGCTAGCTAGCATGCAGCTTCATTTGGCGGGATCTAAAGCAATTAAAGTAGCTCTCCCTCTCCCTCTCCCTCTTGGTGAAGCTAGTTAAAATATTGTTAAATGCACGGACAATTAATTAATTAATGGAGTGCTACTAGTACATGGTAAAAACTAAAGTGGATGATGAGATGCGTGCACTGCTATCAAAAAAGCTACAAGTAATGATCGATTAAAGCTAGAGATTGATGGAGGTAAAAATGCTGACTAATATATTAACCATGCAAATGAGGCCTGAGCTGCATGGGCTTTGGCAGAGACGAACTGGTCATATATATATAGATCTGAAAGCATCTTAGACCATGCAGGCCAGTTTCTGAAGGCTGAAGCTGCTGTTGCTTGATCACTAAGCTAGTTTATGCTGTGCAAGTTGGTTGTGCCTAGCTTTGAATCCTATCTGTTCATGTCTACAAAGGGATAAAGCTAGGACCAACTTTGGAACCAGCATGCAGACCTGTGCCTGCCAGCCAGAGATCGAGAAAACATGTATGTATATGTATGTAGTTGTAAAAGCTTAAAGATGCATGTTCACCAAACTGAAACTCTGGCATGAATATAGATTGGGAACTAACTTACATGGCAATAAAGCAGAGGTGAAAAAAAAAAGCTACAATAAGCTAGCTACTCAAATATCTGGAGTATATAAGTATATTTTGGTCCTAGTGATCCATCGACCGATCAAGCACCCGCCAGATAAAGTCCCTCTCTTGATTTTGCAGTGCACGTATATTCATCTCAGACCCTATTCATATTGGATTCTAAAAGCTGCTTTTTTTATGGTTAATGGTTTTTCTATACTATCTAACTTTCAAACGAAATGTCTTTTTAAAACGAGATCTACTAGTCAATCATAGTACATATAATAGTGATTTTATTTATATCAAGTAAAATCATATGTAAATATCTTTTTCTATAAATTTGTCTATAAGTTGTTACTATTTATAAGCCAAAATTAAAAATCAGTGTGAATGTGCCCTCAGCTAGAATCCTATGGCTGGCATCACGCACGTACGTACACGGACAAAAGACAAACTGTAACACTATTTGACAATGAAATGACTAGCAGGTTCATACGGTAGCTTGTTTGCCTGTACAGTAGAGATACATATATACACTAAGCATGCATTGATTATGTAATTGACCTCTGGCGGTAGAGAACAAATTTAGGCTCGATCGGTGCTTGCTGTCTGCAAATGTCACATGCCTGCGCGCGTGAAATGTTCTTTATCTGCGTATATCATCATGCATGTGTCCATTAATTCGGAGGGGCATTCCAATCCAAATATCCAATGGACAGGGACCTTTAGAAGATGCCATATGATATGGATATGCCCTACCGTACCATATAAATTTCAATGACAAACTCGATCTTATTTGGGAGAAATGAAAATGATAAATACTTAGTGAATAGTGAATAATAACTATTTGTTTTTTTAAATATTTCCTTTGATTTTGGAATTTTGAACGGGTGTATAATATGATTTACCCTCTCTCATAATATTTTTATAATTTTTTTTGTGAACTTTTAAATCAATATTCATGGCATTTGCAATATTTAGGATGTTTTGATATGATTTGTGGTAAACTACTAAACTTATCTGGTTGGATGGATTCTTTTAGACTGATAGCTTATGGTTTAAATATTTAAATTCTGTCTGTTCGCAAGAGATGGTACGTACAGAAAAATAGTTGCATGTGATTTTAGCCAGTACAACTGAAATCAGTATACTTTTTACTTAATCTTTCTATTGGCTTCGCTTTAGAAAAAAAAATATGGTTTAAAAGCTAGTTATAGACAAGTACAAAGGTAAACCATGTATAATCCATAACTAACCCGCCCAAAAGCTAGCTCTGAAGAGGGTAGGATCGACGCTGCAATGGGGCCCTGCGAATTGCAACATAGCCGGATAGTAGCTAGATGGGGATGGGGATGGGAAAAAGGAAGATTAGTGGCAGCAGAGCAGCACTCAGAATGGAAGCTGAAGTGTGTAACTGACTGGATCAGTCAGTCCCTCTGATTGACAGGCAGCTGCTCCCAACAATTTCCGATGCTTGGGCTCTTCCTTTTCTTTTCCCTTTTGCTGCGTCGACCGACTTGGAGCGAATTCCCCGTGGGGATGCGTGTATTTCTTCTTCTAGTATTTCATTCATTCTAGTCGGTGGTAGGTATTACGGGGATACACCACAGGAGTGCAGTTCTAGTAAGGAGTGAGTGATACGTACGGTACGGCCTCATTCAGTGCTCTACAAAATTTACATGGAGTACAGTACATATATACTGCTCACCGACATTATAGTAGCACTAGGCGACTATTTAGGTCCAGCCAAGTGAAAATTGCAATGTCGTGGGCCACAATGCAGCCTTAGCCTATCTTTTCAAGGCCCATTATATTTACAGAGCCTATGCTCCTACGGTTGGCGCCTCGCCTCCACACCCACGTAACAAGGAAGCCTGTTCAAGGGGCTCCGTTCTTTTCGGTTCAAGGATCTAACTTATTATTTTTAATTTTTTGGGTGTTTTGTTAGTTTTTTTGCCGATTCTTTCTTTCTGTATTTATTTGTATTATTTGTGATAGGCTAACCTAATTTTTTTTTCTATTTTTACATTTTTTAAAACCTAGTTACGTCAAATAAGACACCATCAGTTAATTACAGTATAATTTCAATCAACTATGTTGCAATTTCAATCGTAAGTCAGCTTATTTCAGTCCAACCGAGTGGCACCTAAGCTGGTTGTTACGCCATCGAAGCATGATGAATTGATGATCGATGCTCCCTTTGGCAACTAATTAAAGTGAATAGGGGGAATTAAATTGGCTAGTACATTGACCCTGTATTAGTGGGCTGCACGGCACATGACTACATAAGAGAGGGAGCGAGAGAGAGAGAGAGACCGCACCTAGTTTAATTACATATGGTGCACAGCATGTCAGCATCGATCACCATATGATTCCCAAACAGGATTAGATTATGATACTCCCTCCGTTCCTAGATACATATCATTCTGACTTTCAAATTATATTCCCAAATACATGTCATCCTACAGTTTCGAGGGAACTTGCCGCCAATTTTTCTTTGCATATATATTCCCGTCCCATTCATTGTTCCTAAAGTCATACTTCTGTAGACTAAAATAACACATACCATCCAAAAGAAAAAAGTGAGCAAATAGAGGAGGGCAATACTCCAATTTGCATACTCCCTCCATGTAACAATATAAGTCCTCATTCTTGAGAAATCGTTGTCCCATAATATAAGTCCGTTGTGAAGATCAATGTATAGTTGTTATAATATTTTTTTATCATATATCTATCTTTTAATACTGAAAAGTATATGAGTAGTTGTAGTATGCTATTTAATAGGGGCAATATGAGGTTCAATAATATTAACCTTGTTTAGATTTAGTATTTTTTGTTTATATGTATGGTTCAATAATATTTTTTGTTTATATGTATGGACTTATATTATAGGATGGAGGGAATATATGTCTAGGCAAGGGCGAATCCACCGTGGATGCTAGTAGGTGCTCGAGCGCCCCCTCCTCCCACCGTGGAAGAAGGCCCAGCCGGCCCCGGCCCGGTCAGCGGTCAGCATCGTGGCGGTCGATGACCCCGTCGAGCTCGTGCGCAGTCGCGACCGCGTCGCGAAGAGAGCCTGGTTCTGCGCGAGGAGGACGCTTGTGGATGGTCGTCGGCAATCTCGGAGCGCAGCCTCGCCCTGCGCCGCCGACGAGGCCCTGCTTCCTCCTCCACCTCCTACAGCACCATTGTCGTCGTCACCGAAGATGAGCAGGGCTGCCGCCGCGAAGAGACGGTGCTGGATGTGGCCGGTGCAGAAGGCGAGGCAGAGGAGGCTTGGGTTGATGCCGGCGGAGAGGGGTACTTCTTCCTCGCCGTGCTCTAGTCGAGTCCTCCAGAAAGTTTCGATTTTTTGCTGTAATTAGAGAACGTGTCCTCTTCTTGCAGAAAGCTTAGATTTATTTTTTTCTAGTATCTAAGTCAACAAGTTAGAGGATGCGATGCGCTCTGTTCTTGTAGTTGAGTTGTGTAGATTGTTTCAATTTGTCAGATAAATTAATGGAATCGAGTGGAGTTGAATTCTTCAACGGTGGTGCGACATTCACGGCATGCCGGTGCATGTTGACGCCCACCAAGTGTTCGACAAAATGTCAATTCGTAATGCTGGAGCTTCTGGTATGGATTCTAACATAGATTAAATTATCTCTGTTAGCGTGTACATAATCTATGCTTCATACTACAACGCAGAAAGTGTTTCATCAAGTGTTGGCTATGCAAGGGGGCTCAAGTGGCGCCGTGAGCCATGACGATCAACCATTGAGGCTGTAGCAAGGTGGTGCTCTCGCCAGCACAGACCAGAGCTATTGAAGGACATCCACAGGGGCGAATCCACTGTGAATGTGAGCGAATCTATGAATGTGATTATGTGAATCCTATTTTATTATTGTTCTACCGATTAGCTAAATTGTTTAATCAGTTATTAACTAGTTCTAATTTAATTATTTTTAGATTTATAAAAATGAAGAAGCGAACTTTGCACAAATATTTCTCAAACAATGCCAATGGTAGAATACTAGTAGATATAGCTTTGATATATTTATGTTGTGCTATAGCCTCAATAGTAAAGTAAAGCCCCCCTCTATTTTCATCCCGGATTCGCCACTGTGTCTAGGTCATCGCTCAAAGTCCTAAAATAACATGTATGGAGGAGCAGAGGTATAGCCGGCGTGCAGAAGTTGACCTTTTCATTAATTAGTTAGTCCATCGCAAAAGAATAACAACAATCATGGATGCAGTAGTTGACTCTGGCTACTAATGAATGTTGCGCGCTCTGGGGCCCCGTCCGTCGGCTTAGATGGCTATATATATAGATAGATATTTTCTGTTTCTCGGCGCAGATGGAAACGTGCGACGACTAGCTAGAATCAGTCGACTAGCTGATCATCGAGCTCGCTAGATCCATATATCGATGGCGCGAGTAGCTGCAGGTGCCATGGAGTTGGAGGAGAAATCGGCAAGTGCGGCAGCCGCCGAGGCCGAGCTCGGCGGCAGCGGTGGAGGGCTGACGTTCTCGGTGTTCATCACCTGCCTTGTGGCGGCCTCCGGCGGCCTTATCTTTGGCTACGACATTGGCATCTCCGGTCGATCTCTTGTTTAATTTCCCATGTCGTCGTCGTCTTCTTACCTTACTCAATTGCTGCTGCGGCTGAGGTCGCACGTACGTATTCCGTTCCGCTCAATATTAATTATTATTATTAAGGCGGCGTGTCGGAGATGGCGCCATTCCTGGACAAGTTCTTCCCGCACCTGCTGCAGAGGATGGCGGCGGCCCGGGGCACCAACGACTACTGCATCTACGACAGCCAGGCGCTCACCGCCTTCACCTCCTCCCTCTACATCGCCGGCCTTCTCGCCTCCCTCCTCGCCGCCCGCGTCACCAGGGCCGTAGGCCGCCAGACGGTCATGCTCCTGGGCGGGGCCCTCTTCTTCGCCGGCGGAGCCATCACCGGTGCCGCCGTCAACATCGCCATGCTCATCATCGGACGTATGCTGCTCGGTTTCGGGGTCGGATTCACCAGTCAGGTACCCAGGTCTAGTCGATGGATGGACCATTCCATTCCAATCCATCATGTGCATGCATGCACGCATTCAATTACCGAACATACGATACGACCGCCCAACTCCATGCATGCGGGCTGCTCCCCTGTTCCTCGCGGACATGGCCCCGGCGAAGTGGCGCGGCGCCCTCACCGCCGGCTTCGAGTTCTTCATCACGCTCGGCGCGCTCATCGCCAACCTCACCAACTACGGCACCTCACGCCTCCGCTGGGGCTGGCGCCTCTCCCTCGGCCTCGCCGCCGCGCCAGCCGTGCTCCTCGTCGTCGGCGCCCTCTTCCTCACCGACACACCCAGCAGCCTCGTCATGCGCGGCAGGGTCGACCGCGCCCGCGCCGCGCTGCGCCGGGTGCGCGGCCCCGGCGCGGACGTGGACGCCGAGCTGGAGGACATCGTGCGCGCCGCGGAGGCCGCGCGCAGGAACGAGGAGGGCGCGTTCCGGCGGCTGGCGACCCGGCGGGAGTACCGTCCGCACCTGGTGTTCGCGGTGGCGATCCCGATGTTCTTCCAGCTGACGGGGGTGATCGTGCTGGCCTTCTTCGCGCCGCTGGTGTTCCGCACCGTCGGCTTCGGGAGCAACGCGGCGCTCATGGGGGCGGTCATCCTGGCCGCCGTCAACCTGGGCGCCATCTTCGTGTCGACGCTGATCGTGGACCGGTACGGGCGCAGGGTGCTCTTCCTGGTGGGCGGCGTCCAGATGATCGCCTGCCAGGTGGCGGTGGCGTCAGGGCCGGTCCTGAGATTTTAAAGGCCCAGGGCGAAATTAGAAATAGAGGCCCTACTATAAATATCTAAATATAAATCTACATACACACACACACACACACACACACACATATATATATATATATATATATATATATATATATATATATATATATATATATATATATAATTTATCAACAAACTCTTAAAATGCGTTATGTATTAAAAATATATATATCAAAAAGTTTATAGATATTACCTTAAAATTTTCTTCTAACATTTCTAGAGTAGATGTGGACCTGCTGGTTTGGCAATTCCGAATTCCGCGGCTGATCGGCAATCGCTCGCCCGCTCTGCTCGGCTGTCGGATGATCAACTCATCTAGTCGCAGACGGCAGATTCGCTTTGCTGAGTTCGCTTCGCTCAGCCGCCGCCACCGGCCGCCGCGTTCTGCTCGTGCTGTCGAATCAATACAATACGCCTTGTTTTGTACGCAGTACGCGCCTGCAAATCTGCAATCAATCAATACAATCATGCCATTGCAAGATTGCATGCAGCATGCAGGCCATGCAAAGCGGATGACTGGATGACTCTGGATGCAGGCCATGCAGGCCATGCATAATGCATTATGCATGCAGATCTCACGAGTCATCACGCCGCGCGACGGCGAAAACCGAAAAGTGGTTGCGCGTCGGCCGCTGCCCGCTGGCGCTCGGCTTGGTCGCTTACCGGCTGGGGGACGTAGCGCGGCTGCGCGGCGGAGAGACGTCAGACGGCGTGATAGCGCTAGACTGCTGGCACGGCGCCGCCGTAGTTCCCAACTTCCCTAGTCCCTACGGCTCTAGAGTCCTAGACGAAATCAGGAAAAGACGATCTGAAGATGAGACTCACATAGCCGGATCTGAATAGTATTAATATACTGTATACTCATACATATACAACATATATTAGTGTATGGGGGCCCCTGGGTTTTGGGGGCCCAGGGCGGCCGCCCCGCTCGCCCCCCTCCAGGGCCGGCGCTGGGTGGCGTGGATCATGGGGGCGCAGGACCGCAGGTGGGGCGGGGCGGGGAGCGGGCGATGGGGAGGGGGTACGCGGTGGCGGTGGTGGTGCTGACGTGCGCGCACTCGGCGGCGTTCGGGTGGTCGTGGGGGCCGCTGGGGTGGGTGGTGCCGAGCGAGATCTTCCCGGTGGAGGTGCGGTCGGCGGGGCAGGCGGTGAACGTGGCGGTGCTGCTGGGGCTGACGTTCGCGCAGACGCAGTCCTTCCTGGCCATGCTCTGCCGCTTCAGGTACGCCACCTTCGCCTACTATGCCGGCTGGGTCGCCGTCATGACGGCCTTCATCGCGGCGTTCCTGCCGGAGACCAAGGGGGTGCCCCTGGAGGCCATGGCCAACGTCTGGGCAAACCACTGGTACTGGAAGCGATTCGTTCCAGCGCCACCCTCCAGCGAGCGAGCAGTAACCGATCACTGATCGCTGAATCCCCTCCTCCATCAAGACGCGCCCGCCATTCTTGAGGCATCTATCTAGCCTTGGACTGTATCCGCGCGCTAGAATAGAAATACAACCCGCGCGGCGCGACTATGTGTGAGTGTGATACATTGTTGTATGTATTGTGGCCCCCCCTTTGTTTTCGTAAATACAAAGCAAACCAAATACTAGGCATCTGTTATATTTTTTTGAGTAAACTAAGAGCTGTACCTTAAATATATATATATATATATATAACATTATCTATTTTTAGTTATATATTTACCAACGTATGTGATTTTTCTCGAAAGAGATATAGTTTATTAGATTTCACACACTAGAATTTTATTTTTGAATGGACCTATTTCAATTTTAGTGGGCTGATCAGCCTATTCGTTTTTCTTTCTTTTCCTTCCATTTTCTCTCTCCTTTTTTTTTGTTTTTTTAATCTGAAATGTGAATTTTATCCGATTTTTCGGTAACTAGCCAGCTACCATTACCGCCTACCGGTCAGGTTTTTTTTATCGGTTTTAAGATTTCTATCTCTGCTTCCAGCACTCCACTCTTCCACCGATGGATGGTGGGGTTGATGATGATACTTCGATCCTGTCATGTGACGGCGAGGGCGAGAAGTTCTCAAAAGTAGCATCCTCGTTGCCCTTCGACCGTCTATATGACAGTCATCTATGCCATAGTATCCCATGCTCAGGGAGAGTTGATGAGGACCGATGTGAGCATCGTCTTACTTGGGAGGACTAGAGGGGATGCGGGGGCATGCTTTCTTGTGCCTCAAACCTGCTGACCTCTTCTTGCTAAACATATCGAGAGGTGTATGAATGGAGACAGTGTTGAGTTTGCGGGATTGTTGGTGCTGGGTTGTGTCAAAAATGAGGTGAGAGGTGGATTTTATAGGCATGTATAGAGAGGATGACTGTTGCCTCACAAGCTCTAGAGCTCTTCCGTCCATTTCTCATAAAACTCATCGATCGTGCGCATAGGAGAGGACTGTTGCCTCCTCTAATCCTCTATGCTCCATGCATGTTGCCTCAATTGGTCAATCCACTTCCCAATCCCACCCCACCCCACCGGCTCTCTTTCTCACTCGCGGGCTCTCCCCCCTCATTGCACTGTTCCACACCCATAGGTCGCACTACCTCTCTCTCTCTCTCTCACTCCCCCTCTCATGTCAGCCAGTCGGCTGTAGCTATGGCTCGAACGGCCTTTCCCTCTCTCCTAGATCTGAGTGACAGCCGCAAGTCCACCACGACGATGGTGGCTGTCCCCTTCCTCTCTCCTAGATCTGAGCAGGGCCAACTGCGGGAGGGATTTAGGAAGGCAAGTCGGCGATAGGCCATAGCAGCGGTGACCTTGGGTTGGCCCAAAAAAGCAAGACCCAACTCCTATGACTAAGTTACTAACCTCGCAGGTAGAGGCCTTGCGGTGATGCAAGGGGCACCTCCATTAAGTGTGGGTGCTCTGGTTGGTGGTTGCGGCAGAGGTAGTACACCACCGGAACCCTCGCCCTCGGCTCATGTGTCTTGCTCATCGGCTGTAGCATTTCATCCTGTACCTTGACGGTGGCCTTGGTATGTGTCCCTCGGCTGGCACGCCGCCTCACCCTCCCAGGTTCCATGGAATTTCTTGGTTCCTCGGACGACATACACACACACACATATAGTATAAATAATAGGGGCACAATGGTGCCCAGCCTCTATGATTGAGACTTTCCATCCATGATTGATTCAACATGATAAATCAATAACTTTCTTTCCAAATTGATGCCTTTTTGAATTAATGAATGCTAACGGGTTTGCCTGATATATTATATATCATTATACTTGTACGCATCTAAAAGCAATCTAAAACCAGGGAGGCTTGGTGTCTAGACACTATAATGCCCTATACATACATACATACATACATACATACATACATACATACATACATACATACATACATACATACATACATACATACATACATACATACATACATTTGTCGGGTCCGTCAAAGGAATTGTTGGTTTCCTATTGTCTCTGAATATATACAGGGAGAGAGGGAGACACACACAGAGAGAGACGACAGAGACAACAATATGTGGGATGAAGAAGCAACGACTTGTGGGTGCCGCACTGCAGTCGAATGAGATGAGACGAGATCAGGCTGTTGGATTGCTGAGCATGGCCAATTCGTGGAGCATGCCCTCCTGTGGCGCGGCGGACACCATCGACCGGCCAGCCTCGCGCACGAGCAAGGGGCCACCAGATCTGGGCCTCGCTAGGGGGGACGAGATCGTAGGAGGAGGTAGGTGGGCGAGCGATCGAGCGGCGCGGCGTGGAGCGGAAGCAAGAAACAGAGAGGGGGGCATCACGTGGTGGGTTGGTGGGGTTCGATAGGGTGGGGGAGTTGGCCGGAGTCAGTGCGGTGCGTGCGCCGGCGTAGACCTGAGGGCATTGGCACTAGGCCGGCTCAGCCCCGATTTTCGTTTGTAAAAGATAGTGAGATGGGAGGATGGTTATTTAGATTAGTGAAGGTATCATTTTATTAATGGCGTGTGTTTTTCTTCTGCTTTATTAAGAGCGAACAAAAATGATGACATGTCAATTCCAATGATTTTAAAATTTTATTATACTAAATGTTCTAAAATTAACGGGTGGTAAAATTTATTGGAACGTGCATACAAATATGTTCTAATGTTTTTTAAATTCGTAGTAACGTACATGCATTCAGCTAGTGTCAGATAAGCATGTTTTCGGTCGGTAGGGTCTCCAATAGCGGGAGGCGGGAGATTCATACGAGAAAACATAAGTAAACGTCTCATTAAACCTCGTCCCACCGAACAAAACACATTATTAATTACTGAACCAAATCTAGTGTCATGAATAACAGAGTTCAATCAATAGAATCATTCAAAAGAAAAGAAACCCATGTCATAGTAACAGAGTTCGTCACTAACCAGATCATTTACAAGGAAGTAGCTAGATCGAGAAGTAATACAATTTAGCTTTGATGTTAATTACTAAAGGTTGCAAAGCTATTATAGAGATACATAATAGTACATGCTGATGTAGCAAGAACAGATCAGATCCTAGACACTAGTTGAGAGCATAGGTTGAGAACGAGCTAATTAAGAAGATCAATCCCAATGCTGCATCGATCTTAAAGTTGGTCAGGTTAATTCACTACACGCTATATATATGCACAATCTGAGCCTGAGGGAAGCAACACCTGTACAGTGTACAGTGTACTATAGCATTAAGATTCCGCAGATTTACATTCTATTCTGCAGAACTGTCGACGACGTTAACATCCAAGAGCATGGCACCACTTCACTAATTCACCTACTTGCTCTGTTAATTATCGCGCGCTATCGGTACCACTGCTTCCATGGATCAGTGCCTGAAAGAAAGCTTGATTATTCTATCGTGCCGTGCTCAACCATGGGGAAGAAAGGCCACTTCTTGCGACCCTCCGCATCCGCGGATGCACGGCCATCGCTGGCCTCACCCGCAAACCAATCGGACGGCACACTCGCCGCTGCCACCGGCGCGGCGCCACCATCGGCACTGCCGAACACGAACTCACCGCTCTTGGGCAGGTCATGGTACGTCTCGTCCACGCACAGCCTCGCGCTGCCACCACCTTCCTCACTGCCGGTGCTCGCCTCAAAGGGCACAGCGCGGCTCGATTGCCAGCCGCTTGGGGCAGGCGCCGCCGCCGGGATGTGCCCATCAAGAAGAGAGCCCTCATTGCGCGCTCGCAACCGGTGCAGCTTCCTCGACGCGATGTCCTCCGGCTCCAAGATCATGGGCGGCTGCTCCGTCACCCGGAACAGCGGCGGTGGGGAGGAGGTCGAGCACACCGAGCCGGGCGACACGAGGGGCCCGCCGATGGGGCTCCCCGGGTGCAGCTGGTACGCGTGGAACCCCTCGACACCGCAGTGCTGCTCTGCTGCGTCGGAGGATGACGCGAGGAAGCGGGCGAAGGGGACCTCCGGCGAGGACGGGTTGGTGGCCAGGTGGAGGTAGGCGCACTCCGGCGGGGGCGTGAGAGGCGCGGTGGACGGCTCGGTGGTGAAGGTGGACGGGACCGGCGGCGACACGAGCTGCTGCGGCTCGTGGGCGTAGGGCCCGATGGCGAAGATGGAGGGCGGGCCGGCGGTGGGCGAGCTGTAGGTGCTAGCGTTGAGGAGCAGCACGGGCGAGGGCGCCTCCGAGGCGAGGAGGGGCGACGCGGGAGACGACGGCGGCGCGACGAAGGCAAGCACCGGCTGCGGCGCGTGGTGGATGTAGGCTGCCGTGTGGTCGGTGGCTCCGGCTGGTTCCGGCGACGTGGGGCCCGCGTCGGCGATGCGACGGGGGTGGCCGTGAGGCCGGAAGCACAGGTTCGCCGTCAGCCGCGACCACCATCTTCTCTTCTGCCATTTCAAAGATGATGTTTTTTGTTTTCTGCTGTCAGTAAAATGACGAGCTAATGTTGCATTCAGAAGAGAGAGAGAGAGAGAGAGAGAACTGAATTTTCTCTTTGATTATTCATCCATCCATTTGTTTGAAGAGGACAGAGATTATCGAGAGAAAGGACAGGAATCTCATCAAGGTGTTGCTGACTGAAAGTAAACTGCATGCGCATGTGGATCATTTTCAAGTGAAAACAACAACTGAATTACAGTAAACCGCAGCCATGCCTGCTGGAGTCTACCATGTGCCACACCACAAACAAATTTCGCATGTTCTGAATGAGACTAGCTAGTGCCATTAAGAATCTTCTCACCGATATATCGGTAGAGTGATGACAAGCATGGAAGGAAATGTTCTTTCAATTTGTCACAAGTGAATATTCAGCTTGTTCTTCATTCACAAGGAGGCTTGTAAAGTTTTATCACCCATTTCGTTGAGGGAAAGGCAGGCCTTCCATTAGCATGGATTGCTAATTGCAAAGTGTATCAGTAATTCAGGCAACCTTTTATGCTTGAGCTGCTGAAACCGACAGGTATTGTAATACAACTATTGCGTGGTTTTGACAGTGAGCAAAGTGTAGCTCTGCTGACAGAGAACAGAGCGCTGGTGCTTGAGGGGGAAAAAAATTAGGTATGTGATGGCCACTTTGGCGTGCTTTGTGGATTCTGAACACTAGGCAAGAAGAAAAGAAATGTGGATGCCGATCGAGATGCACCATGTTTCACGGGGGGTAGAAAGACTCTTGTGCCATGGAGATGATGCTGACCTGACATGGGAAGTTTAACGTACACTAGGGGCAGTAACCTCATGCGTGTGAATATAGCAGGGAAATTAAGCTGCCCTGTTATCTAGTGCAGATAGCACTAACATATAATAACCTGAATGTGCCGAATAGCGATTGAGTTAGCATTTGCAGCACGCAGAAACACCTAGTCGCTGGCAGAGAGAGAGAGCGTGCCCCTACGTCTTTGTAGGATGGATTTGAGCAACAAAACGGAGGAGAGGACGAGGACGACTCCAGTTTGGTTTGCGGATGTGTAAGAGTTCACGTGGATGGACAGGATAGTCCATCCAGTTTGCCAGAGGACACATCCACCACCGCAGCAGCACAGGCAAAGAATTAACAACACTAGAGTAGGATGGAGTAATTTCCTCAACCTTTTGGTACCACCCTACCTATACGGCAACATGTAGTACTACTAGTACGTACTAGTCCATGATTCATGTCATGTGTATATATCGAGAACCATATAATGGTATAATCAAAGTAATAACGTACTATAAGAGAAGGGATGATTAAATTAAGACCTTTGATCCAACGCCGACAGCTTAACTTGGTAAACGAACCATCAAGTCGCGAACTGAAATTTGACGTACCGTAACGGTGTGGTGGTCGTCGTCGAGCTGCTGCTGCTGCTGGTTTAGGCCTGTGCTGCTCCTCGCGGCGGCGGCCAAAACGACGGCCGCCGCATTCACCGTGCGCGCGCTGTCATCCTGCATCCTTGTCATATCATGGCAAGGACACGACCTGCGGCCAGGCACAAAATAGGAGCTAGTTTGCGATGGGAATCTTTCTTTATTTGGCAGCTTGAATTCCAGCGGGGTGGGTGGCCGGATCGCATGCACCTAAAGCAGAGTCCTTGAGGCTTGGGCGGCCGGCAAACAGGAAAGGGGAATTATTTTCCGGAGGCACCCTGCATGGGCCGTCGCGGGAGGAAGAGGAGGAGGAGGAGGAGGAGGACACGGTAATCTGCCAGCTAAACTGGAAGCAGCAGCCAGTGTCGAGGGGAAGGAGGAGGGGAAGGAGGACGGGACGCGTTGTTGTCGAGCTCCGCCGTGTCGAGCGGGGCGGGGGAGAGAGATTCGCTTTGCCGTACCGTCGGATTTTTTTAATGAAGAGGAAGACGACCCACACGGGCACATACGTATGTCACACGTTTAAACAGATAGATAGATAGATAGAGGTTAAAAATAAATCTATATTTTCATAAAATTTTTAGTAAAATATATTTACGTGTCCAGATTTAAGTTTTGATAGATAAAATGGTATACAAATCACTCCACCGCCCATTAAGAGGTGGTTGCCGTTGGATTCGGAATCGGAACAAACTAGACGAGGCGACGCCCAGGTAGTATAGTATAGTATAGTATAGTATAGTATAGTATAGAGGAGAGGAGAGGGGCGATGGAAAAAGATTTTGAGCAAGCATCCATACCATAGCAATAGCATAGCATCATGGTGCTCGTGCACGGCGACGTGACGCAGGCGCACAAGCAAGCAATGAAGCAAGGAAGGAAGGTACGCTCTGCTCTAACCAACAGCCAACAGCGACGTCCACCTGACGTGGCTGCGAAGGAAGGAGGTGGGATGGAGTCTCACCGCACGATCCTCCTGCCTTCGACGGCGGGCCCGCTCTCCCTGACGTCCAACTTAGCCAGGCCGCGCGTGTCTGACTTTTCTTTCTCTTTTTTCCTAAAAAAACGGTGCATTGTTATCACAATCATCCTTAAAATTCACCCACCAAGAGGCCACAAGGTTAAATTAAATCTACCTATTATATATATATATATATAGGAAGTATTTTTCCCATATATATATATATATATATATATATATATATATATATATATATATATATATATAATTGAAATGGGGCACTATGGTACTGGACACTACGATTTCAAATGCATCAATTCCATTTAAATTTGAGTATATTTTTTAAAAATATTAGTTTTAGGGTATATACTCATCTATAACAATTCAAATGAAACATATAAGTTTAAAAAAATTACTTCCAAACACATGTAGAGTTATTGTCATTTGTAACACTGCACAACTAGCAGTAACTCTACATGTATTTGACAGTAACTTAACTCACGCATGATAGTTACTTCCAAACACAAATCATGTGATTGCCTCCACCATCCTGGGCGTAAAGGATGATCTTCTCTCTTCTATTATTCTCCCTACCGTACTGAACGTCACTTCTGAAGAGACGGTGGACACTAGCACCAACAGAACATCCCGTGCGAAATGTAATAGCACAGGAAAGATCCACTTGTTGTTATTCCACCACTTGAGTAAGTCTATCTCGCCTCCACTAGTAAGATCATGATCAATATTTGTAAAATCATGCTCCAAATAGTGGTTCAACTCCAAGACAAAATTTCACTTGGAGGGCGTCTGAGACTGAGAGGATGAAGAACTAGACCCACCATTTAGCCTCTTCCACAAGTGTGATGTCATACTTGTCTTTCCATGTTGCGTCTGCCGTGAGACCTCCGATCTATTGCTGTTGCCAAATTTATCATGATACAAATGAAAAACATGAAAAAAAAACTCCTCTTTGATATGTGCGAAAGTTTCTGAATAATCTAGGTCAAGGCATTCGCCTATTTCCTCCATACCTATCTGTAAACCTGCTAACTTTTTTGTAAGATTAAAATAATAGCGAAGCAATACAAGTGTGAAAGAGAACCAAAATATTTAATAAATTTTTCTTCCATTGCTACGACGGCATGGCCTAAAAGAGGATCGTCCCTAGATTTAGCAATTTTATTTGCAATTAACCAAATAAACTTTATAACTAAGCAAGAGGTAGGATAATAAACACCAGATAAAACCTTTGTTGCAACACTTAATTTAGCATTGCAATAATTACAAGTTGCGATATCTATCGTTTCACTCTCTCGGATTTCCTAGCTCCAGGTCATGTGCTTCCAGCAATTCGCCCTACGTCCAGACCCGCTAATGTTGGCGTCCATGGACGGGGGAGGGAATTTTGTTGTCCCCGTTGGCTCTGAACTGCCCTGGTACTCCCCGTAACCCTCTATACTGTCCATATGACGGTCATCCATGCCGTAGTCTCCCATGCTTGGCGAGAGCCGACAAGCATCAATGGGGGTAAGAGGAAAACTAGGGGAGCGACGGCGAGAGTTTACACTAAGTCGTCCTACTGTCCTTTTCAAGCTTCGATTCCTCTGCATACTGCTTGAGACCTCCCTGGTACTGCGAGTTCTTGGTAACATGGTGATTAGTTAATAAATAAGGAGTACAACTACAGTAAATATGCTTGTGAAATGAGAAGTAAGAAATGAATAAATAAAGAGTACAAATGCAGAAAATGTAGAAAATAAGCTTGTGAAATGAGAATAAATGAGAAAGCTCTATGAAGAAATGAGAAGGCTCTGTGAAGAAATGTGAAGGCTCTGCGAAGGCCACTCGCCCACTCCCCAAGCCGCACCCAATCCACTGCCCCCTCACCAAGTCGCTGCCCTCCACCTCTTTCGCTCCGCCCCCTCTGCCCTCGCCCTCCCCCACTCCGCCCGCTCCTACACCGCCCTCTCCCACTCCGCCCGCTTCTACACCGCCGCGCCCATCGACGACGCCGTCCCCACCTCCCTCGGCCCCGCCGCCTCCTCCCCCACCTCCCCTGGTGCCGCCGCCTCGTCCCCCACCTCCCCTGGCTCCGCTGCCTCATCCCCCACCTCTCCCGGGCTCCCGGCACCGCCGCCGCCTCCCCCACCTCCCTTGCCGCCACTGCCTTGTCCCCCACCTCCCCCGACTCCCCCGGCCACCTCCTTCCCCTCCCTCCCCTGGCCGCCCCCTCCTCCCCCTGCCACTTCTTCCCCGGCCATGGCCAGTTCAACTCCGAGAATCTGGAGGCGGTGCTTAGGCCACTGCGGGCGGCTCCTGATCTGTCCAAGGTGACAACGGCGCTGCCGGCTCCAAGAAACGGCGTTGCGGCTGGCACAACAAGATCCCGACGGCGCAGGGCGTCCGCGATCGCCGGATGCGGCTGTCCCTTGAAGTCGCCGGCGCAATGAGGTGGTCATATGTGTTAGTGTGTATGCTTGCTTGTGTCATGTTCTGCGCCGACTTTATCTTCTCCAAGCTCGACTTCGACACCGACCCGCCCGTGCCCACCCTGCCGTGTTGTGCCGGTCCGAGCACAGCACGATTCACCGTGCCATGCCGTGCCGTTCATTGGGCTGGTTTTTCAGGCCCGGCCCGGCCCACCGTTCTTGCTAGCCGACACGGCCCGCCACGTGTCAGGTCAGATCGTGCTTGGACCGTGCTTCGGGCTAACCCAAAAAAGCACACCCAAGTCCCAGCTCTACGTGTAACCGCGCTGTCTGTAATCCAGCCAAGCATCAATCGACGGTAAGAGTAACTCCTCCATCCATGCGTCTGTTTCTATTCTTCTGGTGACCTCGTCAAACATTTGGTTTTCGTTTGTTTGTTTTGAATTCATTTTGCTTTCATGATGCCCCAAGTTGCACCTCCCTCGATTGAAATTTGCACTAGCACTATGCCACTGTCTGCCCTTTTGACTTGCACACAGCAACAAACTAGCTAGAGAAACAAGGGCCACATGGAGTATATATCGTAAGCCTACATAATAGAGTACTTGCCACTGTGGTTCTGTTAGGAAGGCATGCACAATTCACAGCACGAGCGAGAGTCGATCGAGAGGGACAACATATGCATCAATAAGGATATGATAGAGCTATGCACATTATACGCATGATATACAGAACAGTAGTAGTAGTAGTAATAGAATGACATCGTGCAAGCTGAAATACACCGTAACACCAGACTACTAGCACTAGTCTATCAACAACAGCAGGCAGAGGGCATGTTCTTTAGTCAAAAGCTGGCAGCTTTTGGCTTTTGTTATAGTACCTAACTTTCAAACAGAGTATTTTCTCAAGGCGGTGTCTACAAGTTAAACGATCTACACGTTAAAAGTCTAATATCTGTACCAGCCAAAATCGCAAGTGAGTATCTGTCTCTCCATAATCTGTACTGTAAACAACTAAAATTCAAAAATTTCAACCAAAAAATCATAAACCGCAGCCGAAAAGAACAGACCCAGAACAACCAACCAACGAACACCAATCACCACATACAATCACTAAGTTCCGGCTCATTTTTTTTCTTGGGAAATCCACGCCACATTAATCAGTAGGAGTACAAGTGTACAACAATATACGCATGCCACTGCATAATAAAGTAGAATTTGCTCTACATGACATAACGATAATAATACTAACACGAAGGGAAGGAGGATGCTGACGGATACCCAACTCCTCCACCCAACCTCACACACAGCTGCCAAAGTCAACAAAACCCATGTCACCTCACCTCTAGAAGCACGCACCCCGCATAAATATGTCTCATGCCAAAGCTAAACATAAAAGAAGGCACCCAAATTGAGATTTTTTGAATTTTTATATTTTTAAACTCCAAAATAACTATAAAACAGCTAAAAATTTCAAAATTCCGACTGTTTGTCAGGCTAAATAGGCCACATTCATACCAAATGGATTGTACCTACCGTGGCGTACCGGGCAAAGCATGCCTAATGGGCTACCGTGCCTATTATGCCGTGCCATGCCGTATCTACCGTGCTTGGCTTGGCACTATTCGTGTTATGTCGTGTTGGCACGTTGAGCTAGGGCGGCGGCACAAGCACGGCCCAACATCTCGTGCTGTGCCAGCCCAGCATGATTCCATCGCAGGCCGTATCATGCCTGGGTAGTGCCATGTCTACAGTAGCGGACTATGAGCCGACCCGACAGGCACGACTTATTTGGCCACCTCTATATCCAACCATTCATCAACAACAACGACTGTGCTGCAGCATGATTTCTAAAAGCTCCGAGGACACCGGTCGCATTTCAATAGCAGCATCAACTAGGGTACAAGTTACTCCTGACTCCTATGTATGACGTCCTGAAGCAAGTAACATAACATACAGGACTAAAAAGATGGTCGATGAAGCAGTCACTTAATTTGTTGATTCATAGAGTTTTGTGTGATTATATGTGCTAGGCTGCTACTGGTCATCTCTTTGTCTTCTTAGTTCTTTTTTGTTCAATGTCAACAATTTGGAGTCAATAAGACCCACGATCAACCTCCTAGGATGGTTTCTTCGACCGCTACATCAAACGGCAGAATATGCCCAACGCGACTACATAGAGCTAAAATTTAGTAGGGTCAAATGAGCTGAACATGTAGCAAGAATATATCTCAGTGTTGACATTAAATAAATAATGTATCTCAACAATTTCATTTGACTTTTCAGAGAAATTAAAGGGTACCTCACAGTCGACATTGAATTGAAGCCTGAACTGTTGACGCTGCAGTTTTTCGTGCTGCCAATGCCACCCCAAAATTGTTAGTCCAACAATTGTGGCAGCAACAAAGATGAACCGGAAGGTAACGGATTCTTTTGCGTTGTTGCACAGAGATGAAAATGTCTTCTTTCACCATGCTTCACAAGGGATTTGTGACTTGTCTTTCGCAATATATGCATCTCCAGAACCGGCAACAGAATAGACTGGAGTATCACCAGTCGGGGAAACTGGATCGACAATGCCATGTGCTGCAGCATTAGCAGCACGATGGGTCGATCTGAATACTGCATCAGGAGTGTCGAACCCAGGAGAGTGGAACATGCTTTGTTCTTCCTCCCCAGCTAAGCTGAGTCCTCCAAGGCCCTTGCCACCCCCAAACACCACATCATCCAAGGACACACTGCTCTTGTGCTTGTCCGAGAGATCGAAACTGGGCAGGTCATCGTCCAGCTTGCATTTGCGTAGGACCCGTTCAGATCATGAGTATCATCATCACCCATCATAGCAGGTGGACTAAATTGTTTGCCGCAGACGATTCATCGGTGCCTCCTTTGCAGTCGGGCTGTTTTAGAATATCCGTATCTCCTTCCATTGGCAGACTGAAGCGTCCCGACATGAACATTGGAGCAGGAGAATCGTATTTAGGGTCAAAATATCCAACGTCCCTTTTCAGTCTCAAGCAGCGGCAAGATTGGACCTGGAGTGAGTGGCCGAGCAGTGCTGTCGCCGCCTTTCTCCTCATCGGCCATTTCGACTAGATTCTGTGAAACATTTGTGCTACAAAGGCAAGCGTGAAAAGGGCACAGTCACTCTAGGTAGGATCGTTAATGGCAAAGAAGCAGAGAGAATGCCACTGATGTTGCATTCTTACTACTTTGTTTTTTTTAATTTTAAAAAATAATATTAGCATGGAATCAAAACTAAGCATTTTTCTTGTTTGTTTGTTTGCTTGCTTGCTTGCTTGCTGTGAATTAGAGTCTCTGTCTATTGGGTCTAAGATGGGGTCAGTCAGTAATCCACAATTTACATGGATGCAGTGTGTAAATTTGTCGGCCCAATGATCCAATGCCTAACTTTTAAAAATACACTGCAACGCACAGCTCCATGCGATTGCACGACTGGCTAAAGATATTAGTAGTGGTTCACGGAAGGGAAATTAAGAAGTGTAGCGCTCTTCACCCACTCTAGAAATGACTTGCGAGTCTTGGGAAATGAAGCGTGATGCACATGTAGGTAGTAGGTACTGTGCTACGGTGGTGTACCACCGGCCTCCATCGATCGTTTTCTCCAAGGAAAAGAAGAAGAAAGATCGACGCCCGGTTTGCAGATAAATAAAGGTGCAGGTGGTGAGCCGTCAATGTGAAGTGGGTCTCTCAGAGACGTCACGGCCATCTTCTTGTCTCAAGTCTTCTTTCTCGTCTCATCTCATCGGAGGAAACAAGGGAAAGAAAAAAAAAAAGACAAGAGCCACTTGCAGGAGCATTTTACTTGCGGAGCAATACGCAAGGAGATATAAGGGCTTATTCTTTTCGGTTGTGGCTTATGGTTTTTGGTTGAAAATTTTGAATTTTGACTATTTACGGTACAAATTACGGAGAAACAGATACTCACTTGCGATATGGACCATAGAAAAAAAATCTAGGGATGTATCAGAATGGTAATCTAGCTTGGCGTTGCAATGGCGCCTCGACAGGCACACCGGTGTCCCTATTTGAGGTCGCAAGGATGTCACTATCGCTCGTCCTCGTAGAGAGTCGCCGGAAACATCATCCTCAAGGACCATCCGAGCTTCACACGCCGATGGGCGTGGCCTCCGTGAGATCCCACAACATCCCTAGCATCGTCGTTGGTAGTGGCCTCCATATGCGCTAGCTCCTGAGTCCGCCAACAAATCACTACCGCCACAAGTGCCGTCTCCCTCAACTCAAGTAGCGTGGTGGTGGAGCTCGAGCTGCTCTCTACTCAAGCAACACTAAGAATGTCGCAACAGTTAAGTTGACTGGAATTTTCTTTGTTGTCGCAACTTTGGTGATTTGTTACACAAGGTGTTCTTATTTGTTGCATATCCAAAGTGTTAGCAAAGCATATTTTTTATAGGTATTCTCTTAATTTGTTGCTGAAAGCGGAGATAACGTGTAGGCCCCGTTTGGCACAGCTCCACCACCGGCTCCTAGAGCTGTTTGGAGCTGTTTTGTGCCAAACGGGGTATAACAAAATAGCTCCACCCAAGGAGTCCCTTAAAACCTGCTGAGACAAAAGTAACTCCTTGGGTGGAGCTGAAAAAAGTAGCTTCACCCAGCTCCACTTGTGAAGTCAAAAAAATAGCTCCACTTGTGAAGTGGAGCTGTGCCAAACGGGGCCGTAATAGTTGTTGTATTGTCAAAGGATTGTGTTACAATGTATATAGCCAAGCCGGAAAACAATAACCCGGCTGGACTTGACAGATGCGTACGCGTGATGGCCGGCGTTGGACGTGCATGCAGCGCCATGCAAGGCAGGAGCAAGACCGGCTAGGAGAAGATTCCGCAGCAGCAATTAGAGGTAGCGATCCATGCTAACCCCCCCCCCCCCGGCACAGTCTGGACGTCAGCGCGGCGGCAAACGTTCAGGCTGGACCGAAACTTCGTGAAGACAGACGTCGGCAAGCCTTTGGTGAAGATATCGGCGAATTGGGATGTGGTCGGCAAATGTAGGACCCGGACATCACCGACCGCAACGCGCTGGCGGACGAAGTGAAGATCAATCTCCACGTGCTTGGTGCGCTGGTGCTGAATGGGTTCGTCGAGAGGTACATGGCACAGTAGACCAGTGTCGCTTGTGACAGGGGACTGTGAAGTTCCTGGTGAAGTTGCCGCAACCAGGTGGCCTCAGCGACGCCGTTGGCCACAGCTCGATACTCGTTGCCGCAACCAGGGGACTGAGAATTTTTATATACTTTTTCGATGTTGTCATTTATACTTTATAATATTGTACATATGTAAAAAATTATTATATATGTTATATAAAATTATTGCACCGATCTTGTGGAGGTCGGGTCTAGGGAAGGAAAGAAAAGGATGTTAAAGAAAAGAAAGAGGACGAGGGCGTGCAGTTGGTCAAACGATGCATGCGCCGCCGGCGAGTGGCCGGTACCGACGGTGGGAGAGAGATGATGATAGATAGATAGCACCTTACACGCAACGCATCCACCACACGAATTGCTTCCAACACACACCAAATGAAGTACACGCATGATTATTATTTGAGCAAACAGGAGAGAAAAGATCCCTCGCGAAATTCATTGTTCTTCCCAACTCTGTTCAACCATCGATCGATCTTAATTCGACGTTTAACTCGCGATCGATCGATTACACACGCGGAAACAAAATGAAAACAGAAATTAATTAAGAGAGCCAACACCATCCTTCTCAAATACTAGTAAACGCACGCGCGATAGGAGGAGGAGGAGGAGGAGGATGAAGCTTAAGACCGATTGATTGATTATTCTGAGGAGTCGATCTGATCGATCATGGCCGCCCGGCCATGCATCTTAATTTCTCTTCTAATAGTCGTCGTCGCCGCCGTAGTCGTCGTAGCCACCGCCGTACGAGTTCTCCCTCTCCAGGTTCTCCTCCACCCTGTCCGCCACGCGCTCCTCAAACTTGTCCTCCAGGTAGCTCGCCCCGCCGGCCAGCGCCAGACCACCCAGTACACCCGCCGCCGCGCCCACGGCCAGCCCAGTCCCCATGCCCATCTTGTTCTTCTTCTTCGGGTCAGCCGCCGCTCCGTACGCCGCCGGAGCCGGAGCGGCCGTTGCGCCGTACGCTGGCTGAGGAGGCGGCGCGGAGCCGTAGGATGATGGATACCCTGCCGGTGGAGCCGCCGCGCCGTACGCTGGCTGAGGAGGCGGCGCGGAGCCGTAGGACGACGGATACCCTGCCGGAGGAGGCGCCGCAGCGTATGGCTGGGCGCCCCCGTAGACTCCTCCGGAACCGTACCCACCAGAGCCGCCGTAGCCGTAGCCGGGGGCGGCGTAGGGGTCACGTGACGAGGCGTAGGAGCCGGCGGGCTGCGAGTAGGGGGCCGGGTAGGGGCTGGGGTCGTAGTAGCGCGAGGGCTCCTTGATGGCGACGCGGACGTCGAGGCGGCCGTGGGGGCGGCCCGAGGGGCGCTTGAGGCGGAGGTTGCGGGAGGTGCGTCCGCCGACACCGGCGTCGTCGAGGACGTCGCGGAGCGGGAGGCGGGCGGAGCCGACGAGGGGCTTGACGCCATCGGCGGCGTTGGCGTGGACGACGTCGATGAAGAGGACGGCGTCTTCGAGGCGGCTGGTGGGAGGGAGCGGGACGGTGATCTTCTCGTCCCAGGAGGGGTTCTCGCCGTGGTCGAGGTCGACGCGGGTGGAGCACTTGGGGCCGGCGTCGACCCAGGCGACGGCGTAGGGCTTGAGGTCGCCGTTGCGCCAGTTGACGTTCTTGAGATCGCGGGCAGAGCCCACAGTGAGCTCGACCTCGTACCGCGAAGCCATCCGCTCCGGCGCCGGGGAGGGGAGGGGAGGGGAGACTACGCTTCGATGGTTGGAGGATTGGTGGGTGGATGACGGAGCAAGCAAGCAACCGAGCGGGATCCGATAAATACGGCCAGGTTTTGGAATAGGGGTTGGGGTCTGCAGATATTTACGTTGATTGCCACTCCGGTCCGCCCTTGAGCTGGCATGTTTGGCTGCAGCGTGGGTCCACACGCCAGTCCGGTCCGCGTTGGCTGCTTCGTTGGTCCTACGCCGCCTCGCTTCCTCAGCATCAGCATCATCTTCATCTTCATCTTCTTCTTCTCCTCCTCCTCCTCCTCCTCCTCCTCCTCCTCCTTTTGGCTTAGCTGTTAAGGAATGGCCTTGGCTCAACTGGTAGCAATGGCAACGCACCCGCCCTATTGTTTACCAAAAAAAGGCATGCAGTATATATATTAATTTGCGTTTATGGTGCTGGCAAGATTTAATTTGTGCCAAACCGAGAGATGACACCATGGGATGGGCTAGCTGGACTAGTACAGATTCCCGCCCGATGGATGTGATTCATGATCCGTCTTAATTGTGTCGTCCAAGGCAACGCACTCAAGCCAGCGATCCAAGGCAGGCATGCATTGGTTTGCATCGGAGCGGAGCACAAGGGAGAGATTCGAGCAGGTCAACTCGGCCCAACCAAATTGAAAAATTACTTATTTGTCCCTGAAAGTTGGCCGATTTTCCAATATGCCATTTACTACCCTGCTTATTTCGACTTGAGCTTCTGGTTTATTTTTTTTACTATTTATAAATTTTGTTTTTCTGGTTTTTTGACTTTTTGCCGATTCTTTTTTCGTATTCCTTTACATTGTTCATGATGGGTTAACCTATTTTTCCTATTTTTTTTAAAAAATCTAATTATGCCAAATAAGTCATCTTCAGGTACAGTGCAATTTCAACCATAAGTCACCATTTTTCAGCCCAAATGAGCGGCACCTTAAAAAATTAAGGCCTCTAGCGACTAGCTCCGATGATGTGGAGGCCGGGGAGGTTGAATCCGTCAGTCTCCATTGCTCCAGTGGCCGGATCCGGTTGTCCACCCCTTTGGCACCGAATCTGGCCATCAACGTCGGCTTTGTACATTTCCACGTCGCCTGTCGGCAGTGTGCATCTCGTTCCCGTCGATGCCAATAGTGTAGCTAGTCCTCGGCGCCATTGCTGAGGTGCACCTCTTCCTCATCATTGCCTCCCTCCTTAGCTCCCGCTACCGCTGCCCTCTTCCCCATGGCCTACTGTCACCCTCAGCTCACCATTGCTGCCGCGATCCTCCACCTTGCGCCCGCTGGCCTCCTCAGCTTCGGTCGGTGCCACCGCCACCGCACCGCTGCCCTCCACCCAGCACCCGTCAGCCTCTTCCTTGTCGCTCACCGCTGGCCTCCCTATCTCCTTCCGGTGCTGTTATGTGTGTCTCAATATTTTTCTTTTTTTTCATAGAACTCAAGATGACATGTCGGTCTCAGGGGCAATATAGGCATTTGGATAAAAATCTGACACCTGTTCATGGTTTTAACGGGAGTAGGCCTAACGGCAGTGGATTCTCTGTAGGCTTGCGTTGCAATGCATTGAGCAGGCAGAGAGAGAGAGAGAGAGAGAGAGAGAGAGAGAGACTAGATTCAAAGTCCATCGCAGACGACGCCTCCCTTGCTTGCTTGGTCCAACATTGACAATTAATTATTACTCGTATGCTGCAACTTGTTGAGCTTAATTTTGACGGGAGACTGATTCTTCATTAGCTGATTGGGCTGACTGCGCCTACAGAGGGTGAGAGACAACGACTGCAGCCTTCAAAAACAGAGACTCCTTCTTTTTTGCCTTTTTTTTATTTAAAAAAAGGGTCTGTGGTGCCCACAGAAGAAGAAGATTCACCAAAGGCTTACAAAGAGGAGACCCTTTTGAGAGAGAGAGAGACATAGGGGCTTTCAAAGAAGAGCCGAGCAAAATTCAAGCTTTGGGCTAGACAGGGAGGAGGACCTAGCAGGCCCATCCTAGGCCCATCTAAGCACGACAGCGAGGCCCTGTCACCCCGATCGACCTCACGCTGCTGCTGCTCGGTCTTACCAAGCAGGCCAGCTCCTTCAATTTCACTCGGCCCAACAACCTCTTCGATTCATTCCTACCAACTTCAGAATTAAGTTCCTTTAAGTGGAAAGCAGAAGTATGCACTCTTAGAAATACGAAAAATAATTCTTATATATAAATACTCCAAAGTGAATTTTATAAAAAATTTCATTAAAATCCACTTTTTATAGCATAATTTATGTATATACTCCTTTTATATATGGAAAAGAATATATAAGAGATGTAAGCTATAAAAAGTGGAATTTTATGAAATTTTTGGTGGAAATCACTTTGGAGTATCTTATAATAATTATTAGAGTATGCTCAAATAGATAAAGAGGTATAACAATGTGCGCGCGCGCACACACACACACTCCTGGGAGTTCGTACTCTTACTCCTAATATACCCCTTTAATGGTATTGTTATACCTCTTTATTTATTTGAGCATACTCTAATATTATTATAAGATACTCGAAAGTGAGTTCCATAAAAAATTTCATAAAATTCTATTTTTATAGCTTAATTTGTGTATATACTTCTTTTATACAGGGAAAAGTGTATTATATATATATATTATATGTATGTATATATATGTATGTATATATGTATGTATATGCATGTGTGTATGTGTCCATGTGGACAATACCACCATCCAAAACTAAGTCAGGGTATTATTTGAACTAGATTGCAATGTTCGGAGGTCACATATCCGATTCCATAGTTTAGGGTGCTTTACGGACTTTTGAGCAAAGTTCGAAGTGTTATATGGACTTTTTCTTTAGTTAATCATAGACGATTGATAAAAAAAACCATCCGTGATGTGTTACCATATTTTTAAAAAATAACCATATGTGATATTACTAATCACCATATTGGTTTCCATATCTTCCCCATGCATTGGAAGCAGTACATATTTCATAGTAATACTAACATATGTAGTCTTGCACACCCCCACAATTTAAATGAGCTAGAGATAAATTCAGATATCATATCACACTTGAGCTTCAAAGGTGATTTGCTTCATGCCCTTTGAAGCCCAAGTGTGATATGGGATCGGACTTTGTCTCTAGTTTATTTAAATTGTAGGGTGTGCAAGGCTATATACATATATTAGTGTTACCATGAAATATGTGCTCCAGTGCATGGGGAAGATATGAAAAACCAAGATGGTGGTTAGTAATATGGTAACAGGTGGTTCCTTAGTGGAGATTGGTCAAAGTTTGTCCATGACAACTGTATGCGAGTTGGTGATATTTAAAGTAGAAAAAAATAATTTTACAAAGCACACATTAAGTGTGTGTGTGTGTGTATATATATATATATATGATAGAATAAGGAATGAATTAATACGGACCATGAACCTAAAGTGGTACAAAGCATTTAAACAAGATGATATGTTTGAAAAAACAACAGATCTATAGGAATCACACAACTTTTTATGTCTAGATAATATCCAGCCTCTCAAAGATGGATGCCTAGAGATGACCTGCAAGCAAAACCTACTAATCATGATCGTGTAAGATAAATAAACAAGTACTTTATATCAAGAAGTTCTGGTTGAATATTTATGGGGGCTTTATATTTCAGATAGATAATATAAATTTCAGCAGATGTGGAACGACTTGCTGTAGGTTTAATCGCCTCAACCTTCTCAAATAACTACAAGTAGGTACATTTGATGCATCAATGAAATACCTAGAGCAAATAGGTGTATATCACCATGTTTGCAGTGGAGAAGACATTTCTACATTAACAATTGCCTTGCAAAACAAATACATCATACTTAAATACTAAGAAAGCTGTAGCAATTAATAAGTATTCAACAATGCAACAATTATGCCTTAAATGGAGCCATTTTGTGGATATATTTTTATCTTAGTGATGAAGGCACCCTTGGGGGCGAGGAACATGGTGTTGAGGCGTAGTGCGCCGATGATTGCCAACGGAGATGTAGTGGCAGCAAAACTGCACGACGCGGACAGCAGTGATGTATCGATTACTGTCGACCGGTGGGCTACTATGGTATTTTACTATGTATTTAACTGATTGGTGGGAAACTGTGCACCATTCTACCGTCAATTTTGTGCGCGCGATGCGGTGGGAGATTGAGGTAGGAGGGCAATGAAAGAATGGGTCTTGCGATTTTACTGGCAAGCGCGCCTAGCTAGACGCTGTGGATTACGGAGGGGATCTACAAGCTAGCGCCGAATAGAGTGGACATACAAATGATCGATATACTTAAATGGGAAAATCACGTACGGGTTGTACATTAATTACATTTAATTTGTTCTACTCGAACTCGAGTCCTGTGCCGCGCGCGATGACACCAAGTACATGTACTACTATAAATCAAATGTAAACTCGATCGTGTGACCATGCATTTATGCATGGCACTGTTCCCTCGTCGGGGAGAGGACTTAATGATAACTAAAATGAGGTACTAGCTAGAACGAATGTTATGTACAACCCGTACGTGATTTCCCCATTTAAGAATATCATTTGTCCCATTACTTAGATAAAACAAACAACACACCATGCATCAATAAGAAATTAAACTAATATATGGATGCTTGACTGCAACAACACACATATATACTTAGTTTCCATTACAATCTTGGCGGCGTCTCCTAATTAATTTATGACAAATCAATTAAGCCTACTCGATCTATCGATGATTGGTATACGTACGTACATCAATAATTTTTACAGAAGAACTTTCACAGTAGACAGTGCTTCCAAGATAGTAGCTAGTATCATGTACGTATGCATCTCCCAAGTAAAAGGGGGGTTTTTGAATAGAAGCTTCAATTAGGTTGATCAAGGCATGAAGGCCATTAATCGGGAAGAATGAAGGGATGCGTATGGCTGCTTTATATATACGTGCAGTAAAATTTGGAAACTAAACGACAGCAACTTTTTAATAAAAAGATCAAGGTATATATATATCAGTTCAAGGATAACATTATATTGTTGATAGAACTATGGAATAGATTTTGACCACTAGCTATGTCCTTCAAAATGATACCGTAACAATTATTTCATGAAAGACAAATCAGTAAAATGTCAAGACACAACTTCAGCAATCACCATAAGACATACACTGTGTTGTATGGGAGGGGGCAAAAGGACTCACAGCTAGAGCATGTGCAGATTAACCTATCGATCCGTGACATAATTCAATTCCCTAAGAAATGGCCCAATCTAACGTGTAAAAACAGCGACAGAACTACCTGCTAACTGACTTGCATTTCTAGAGAGAAGATTGGAAATGCAGGCATTCGCAAATCGATAGATGGGGGCGAATTAAAGCACACATATAGTGTTTTTTTTTTCAGAGAGAAATAGAGCACATATTAATGATACGGCAGCAAGATGAGGCTTTTTTTTATTTGTCACCAAGTAATATTACCAATTAATCAAGCCTAAGCGGTACTCGAAACAGCTAATAAACCATTCATTCCCTCGCAAAAGAAGAGAGCGCCATTAATTCATCCAATCTAACTACCATGCAAGTAGTAACGAAATTAAGCTGGACTTGTTAACGATAGGATACATGCAATCAGAGATAAGAGTCATCGATCATAAATCTAGGGAGTTTTACCATACAATCAATCAGGCGATGAATATTCTTCAGACATACAGACATACATAATTAAAGATATATCGTCTCTCCTGATTTTAGAACAAACAGGATCTTAACTACGGCATGCAAATTAATGAGATCCATGATGCAGTACACTTACCGGCTGCCTAGCTAGCAAGCAGCAAGCTAGATTAGATACTCCATAAGTCCATATGCATGGCGGAAGCATGCACTCATGTCCTTTATTAACTGGCGGCAAGTAGCTAGCTAGCTAGTACGGCGGCGGCCGTGCATGCGCTGCCCATGCAATCCCCTCCGCATGCCCGAGCTGCTGGCCGCCTCCCGGCATGAGGTTTGGCGGCACGCCGTACATTGGCATCGCCAAGGGATCCGCCAGCCCGCCCATCATCGGGGGGACACCGCCGGCGCCGGGCGGCATCTGCCCCGGCCCGGCTCCCTGATCCTCCTCAGCTTCGTCCAGCGGCAGCCTCTCGTACGTCGCATTCGCAAACGTGGACGCGATCACCATGACCGGCCCCGCCGCGGTGAGCGCGCCGACAACGCTGCCTCCGACCACTTGCCCTTGCCCGCCGGCGAGGTAAACGGTTAGGCCGGTGGAGCCAGGCGGGGCGGGGCCCGGCAGGAACGTGCCGGTGAGGGACAGTATCTCGAAGCGGCCGCGGAGGGCGACGACAGCGCCGGGCGCGGCTGGCTGGCGGAGGGCGACGTCGGCCACGGTCCCCGCGCCGCTGAGCACGCAGACGCCGCGCTGCCTGCGGCGCGCGAAGTGGGCGATGGACTCTGCGATGTCGGCGCCACCGGCCACCTCCATGACGTGGCTGCGCAGCGCGTTGGGGCTGTCGCGGGTGACGAAGATGGGCGGCTTGGGCTTGTTCTTGGATCCCGGGGGCCGGCCGCGCGGGCGCCGATTCGCGGCGACAACCGCGCCCTCCTTGGGCTCGCTATTTCCGTTCTCGCGGTCGTCGTCGTGGCCGCTTCCGCCGCTCTGCTCCCCGTCCTTGGGCGCCGCCATGTCCTGGCTGCTTGGGTTTACCTTGTCGAGACCTGAGGAGCCAAGCGGCGGCGCCTCCGTGTTCACCGGGAGGCCCAGCCGCCCTTCGTCCCACCACCTGTTCGCCAGCTTCTCTTATTTCTCTTCTTCTTCCTAACTGCTTTAATTTGCGGCTAGCTTCTTGTGGTTTGCTGCTTCTTGCCCTACACCTTCTTAATTTGCGCATACAATTAATGGTTGATTAAACAAGCTTCATGCCAACAAGAGAAGAGAGAGTGTCTACTACATATGTATTTACAGAAGTAGTACGTATATGGTTAATTGTAAGGGGGATCAGCTCGGTGACAGTGTTTGATTTGATGAAAAAAAGGGGAGATCAAATTGATTTAGAGAAAAGGAGATTGTACCGTATGTGCTGTACTGTGAAATTGTAGATCGATCGATCGATCGATTTGAGGTAGCCGAAGAGGTGATCCAAGAGAGGGGTTAGGCTAGCCAAGGAGACTAGCCCTCCTCCTCTCCTTTGTGATTTTGATGCTCCTTTTTCCTTGCAGTGTGATTACTGCAGGTTACTGGCTGCTCAGGGTTATATATGGGGGAAGGGAGAGAAGAGAAGAGAAGACTTGCAAAGGAGGGTGAGGTTATGATGGGTACATTGTATGTAGTTGTACTTGTTCTATACCAATTTGTTCTGCATCAGTGTATATAATACTATGTATGTGTACATAGAATTAAAAATAAGAAATGAAAAAAAAGGGCTACACGCACCCTCTCGGTGTACCTATGTATGTTTACGGCCGTAACGTGGTGGGGATCAGTACAGCTTCGAGATATATGTTTCTTTTTGTATGGACCACACTACTGCAAATTATATATGTAAATGTACTTAAAAATAAGTTATCTCTCAACCAAATGAGAAGTGAAATGTTACCTCGGTCCCCAACCAACCGGTTTATGTATTTTATGTATACTCATTTTCAACGATTGCTTCAGTAATTATGATCACATATATATATATGCCAGCTCTTGCTCCTTTGATCGGATGAAATGCTCCTCAAAGTGTAGAAATTAAATCTACTGTCCACAGACAAGTTTGTCTAGCAGGTTTGATTTCTCTGCAGTTTATATATGTTAGTTATGCGGTACACTCAATAGTTAATCACATATATGCTACTTGACTAGATGGCGCGGCCTAGAAAGAACAAATACAATTTTACATGACACTATAATTAGTTGTTGTTTAACTAGTAGGATATCATTTTACGGTGTTTGATCTTTATAGTGACGATTTCCCCTTTTAGGGGTTTATAGTGATTTTATAAGGATATTAACTCATCATTAATTACCTTACAATTTCTTTTATTAATTGTAGCTTCAACCGTGCAATCTCTAGCGAACTTCCATGAATAATCAAAGATTAGACAGTTTGCAGGTGTTGTGGCATGAGCCACAACAATACGTATTTAGTGCCTTTCTCCGTAGAGGATATAGAATCAAGAGGGTTAGAGAAAGAAAGTTTGTGAGTAAAATAAGTAGAGATCTATTCCTCTCTTTTCCCTTTTAGGGATTTATATACATGAATAGGGTGTGATGAGAAATTCTCATCCCGCTCCTCAATAATTAGACAAAGATAAAGGTAAAATGATATATTCCTTTGTACATAAGACATTATACTATTGAATTTGCCCTAAGACTCACTAGCCAATTCTGAGGCCTAATGGATTGGGCACTCCCACAACAACATGATGAAATAAGTTACTTAACATGATTTATCATCTTTTTTATGTAATGGTACGTAGGGGTGCAATCGGAGCGGATACGAATATGTATCGTTCATCATGTATCATCTTCCATCTTTTTTTCTCAGAATCAGACACGGATAGTGTTGAATATCCATTTCTCCATTTCATATTCGCTCCACAAGTCTTCAGACGGTCGGTCGAATGGAGATTATTTGCTTCTTTTGCATTCCTATATAGGACATTGAATAGTAGGGGTGCAATCAGAGCGAATACGAAGAGATTAATCACCGAGATATTGAAGGGAGAGCACTCCGTATTCTTCACCTGTTTAGATACAACAGTCTATCTATCTGTTATCTTATTTCTAAGTAAAGACATAGCTAGCAGATTTACTTATATCACTTGATATACGGATATATATGGATAGATATCACTTATCTTGTATCCTATTATGTATTTTTTTCCTCGGAGTCGGACTCGAACACAGATAGTATCGGATACCCATTAATTTATCCTTTTCGTATTCGCTCCGTAAACCTTTGATCGGTCTATTGGACAGAAATTATCTGCTCTATTTGCACCTCTAATGATACGCAAAGCTAGATGGATATATATGCCTTCTTGCCAATAGCCAAGCATATATACGTGCGCCTTAATTTCATAGTTTGGAATGTTTATGTAACCTTAGTTTAATTGGTGTGATCGATGTTGGTGAGGTTCATCTTTTAATTATTAGCTATAGCGCATTAGGTAGGAGGGAGGATGTTGGAGATTAGGGCTCCTTGCAAGGTCGCATGCATGCATTATTGCGTTTGCATGGTGACGCGCCATCGAATGGGAACATGTATGCTGGGATAGATCGATGGTAGGTAGGTCGGGATCGATCACGCACGTAGCTTAATTTCGATGTCTTCCCTCTCATAGCTAGCTCTAGCGTAATACGCGTGTACAACCATTTGCTATAGTATACATATACGATCATTGATGCACGCATGGTCATGACACGTTCTGATTTGTGCAAAGATTGATTGGGTACGTAGCTAGATCATTACTTGTGGTGGAACTTCGATTTCCTTGCATGCTCTTGCACTACTGTAAAAAGGATCATCACAGATGATTCAAAACAATCATCACAGATAGTTTCTAAACCATCTAAATTTATGTGTCTGTAATAATAGGGGCTTAACACAGATGGCTCTCAAACCGTCTGTAAAAATTACAAAACAGATGGTTTTTCAAAATAACCGGCTGCGATACCTGGTTCTTAAACAAAACCCTCTGTGATATCTGAATATCATAGATGGCTAATACAAAAAACCATCTGTGATATTCATATATCACAGACGATTTGTTGTTACAAATCGTCTATAATAGCTATTTGAATACCATATTATTTACTATTTTTTGGTCAGCTTCAGGAAATGCTAGCCATGCTCTCTAAAAATAAGCAAATAAATCACATATATATCATACAACAATCATTACACAAATCTCATAAATGAAAATTGAATGAATTATTTGATTAAGCGCAATTGAGTGATTACAATTGTATCCAATGTTTCAACATTTAATCATCATTGCCGGGGTAGAACTCTCTAGTCTTTCTTATGACCTCCACCATCAAAAATTGGGAGAGATCTCGAATTTTAGCAAGTTTGTCAAGGTTGTTGGACCAGAAACTACACATCTGGATCCTCTGTGTATATCACACTAGTTCAGGATTTGCTAGTGCATATAGTGGTAACAAAGATGCATATCATCCATAATAACAAATCATTATCATTATTACTATTATAAAAGAACGAGTTGGTGGTTGTACGTCCATTCTCCTCTAACTTCTCTATTGCCTCTACTTCTCATCTATTGCCTCTACTTCTCACCATTCTCCACTTTTCAATCGATCAAAACAACTCTCTTCTATAGCACGATTTTCTATACATATAATGACTTCCGTTGCAACGCACGGGTACATAACTGGTATTACTAAATAAACGAGTACGGGCCTTATGGCTAAGGTTTACATCCATAGCCATGGGCCAAATACAAATAACAGTGGAAGATAAAAACAACATGAAAAAGCCCATCCAGTCTGCCCATAGGCAAACGACTGTGGGACGCAACCTACTTGTCTTGATCCTCACCGAAGTCGAAGTATTCTTCCTCTGAGCAACAGTATTTAAGCATGGGTGAGCACAAAAATGTACTCTGAAGGTTACACAGAAAATGCAATATTAATGTAAGGCTAACAAGTGAAGACATAATAGGGTTTTTTTTAGCGTAAAGTCAAGTTCAAACAAATACAATAAGTAGATGTAAATTATTGAATTTAATACAATAATTAAAAGTAATAATTTAAACAAATTAATACCATTAGAACAGGTCCAACCTAATACTAACCTAACCATGTGTATCCTACCCAGACCATCTTTTCCCAAAAGATCTCATCTCCTTTCATTTAAACCAGTTTTTTAAAAACAAAGTCTAATTCATGTAAAATTTTACTTGACATGTCTTTAACTATGGGCATGACTATCCAAGATACTTTATACAATCTGCAGAGATTGTACAACTTTACCCACAAAAGATGATCAACTTTTGTTGTCGGCCATAACATGCTTCCTTAGGCTTGTGACTAAGTGATTATCACAAGGCCTTTATAATGCGAAATCTTCAACCTGGTCGCACTCCACTAAGGTTTTACCACAACATAGATCTCGCTAAGTTGGGCCCCCCTCTTGTGCCGTGTGAGATTTCTCGTGGCCTACGCCATGCCCACATTCAACTTATAGCGAAACCTAGATTGGGACCCAAAAAATAGTTAACTAGGTCTATCCCATACCAGGTTTGTGGCAATACGATGTGGCTTTGTAGTAGTAGCTCACAGAACGGTCCTTGATTGACTTAGACAAACTTTCCATATACCCTTGTGCCACCAAGCACCGACCACCAAATCAGTTGCCTAAATTTAAACCATGTTTTTATTTTTATTTGTCAAATATTTCATACACCTTTTTGACTCATCAAAGTCAAGAATACATTTTAATAATCTTCATTTTATGTGAAAGAATATCCCAAACTTAGGATCATTTCTAAGTATGTCCAAACTTTGCTATAAAATTTTTCGACCAATATTAACGTACTAACCAGAGTTTTATTCTAGGGTGACAAGGTATTTGTGTGATCAATGTGAAAGGTGGTTATAATAAGTAGGTATTAACTATGCCTTTAAAACATGATTTAAAATATATTGAGTAAATATATGCATGAAAAATAATTTGAAACAACATAATTTTATTTGCAAACTGGGATTAATGTGGTCAATGTGTGTAACTTGCCTTGCTCAATGTACTATTGGTGAGAGTCGTCGCCGAAGTTGCACTCTTCCGAAACATCGTAGTTAGGGGTGGACCCACCATAATTCATGGGCATTCAGCTGAGTACCCAAAATTTTTAGCAAAAATCAGTATATACAAGGTATAATATATATGTGTACTAGTAATTAAGCCAAATTCGTCTTGTTCATACCCAGTCAGGCCAAATTGGTACCAAATCCTTTTGGCCCATTCCCCCTTCCCATCAACCCATTGCTACCAAATGGCCTAGGTATTTCAAAGGCCTGAGCTTCATCTGAACTTCATCTAAGCACTTTGCTAGAATAAAGGATAAGAGTAGACAACACAGGCGCGTAGCAAATATAACTATGTTACAAAGGTATTTGAAAACAAGGTCTGATCATATATAGACAACACAGACATTGTCAGTTTGTCCCATTGTAGTTTTGATTTCCATAGAAAACATACCGACATGGCGACATCTCTAGTTCTGTACACTACTTATAATAGAAAGTGGCAATTGCTATTTGCCAAAGTGATAACAGCATAATACTTATCCCTACAATCCAAAAAAGGTAGATGTATTAATTCACCAAATCATCTGGAGACTGTAGCCTATGGAAGTCATATTCTTTATGGATAAGCTAATACTTATAACTTGTCCATTCAGGTGGCTGCACGGATCCTTCAACACATTGCTATTGGAAAGAAGTGCATTTCTGACAAAGTAAGCTATTCTACATGACAGTGTTGGTAGATAAAATGAGTCTCACACTTTTTATTCTGTAGTTATGATAGAGATGTATTGTACGTTCGCCATTTGCAACATCTTATGCTTCGTGCAAAGTAAAATCAACACTTATTGAATGTGGAACTTCTGTTTCCTTCTTCTAATTTGTAGATAAGATTAGAGTTGTAGGCAATATTTTAGAACCCCTATTTTAAGGTTGTAGTTGAGCTAATCTATCTGTATTTTATGATTTTGTAGATCTTTGAGCTTTAAAAAATGAAGAAGTCTGCAAATTTGAAATATTTGTAGGAGAGAGAGCTGAAAAGAGCAAAAAAGGGGTAGGATTAATAAGATATGTAACTATCATTAATCTCTATAATTTATTATTTAATTCATGTCATTATGCTAGCTAATGTCGCTGATTTTCTTGTAAGAAAATTTTCTATAATTTCTATATTTGTATTATATCTATATACATGTATCGGTGTTTTGAGGAAACGATGCATCGTGGTATCGACGCATCAACATCAACGTATCTAAGCAACCTAGCCTTGAAGTCTGAATATCCATCTTAAAAATCCTGGGTCCACCACTAGTGGTAGTCTACACATGAAAAGCGACCAAAACTCAAATGAAATTCAAATAAAATATTAAAAAAATATAAAATAGGTACTGGGAGGTAGATTATGAATTTAGAAACTCGAATTACTGGATTCAAAGTTCAAACAACGGAGAACAAGTGATCGGAAGATCGGTTGGAAAAGAAAACCATGAAATTCTAAAACAAGGGAATATTCCTTAACATCTTCTTTTTGCTAGATTTTTTTGGAATTATGGGAGTACGACTTGTGGGCCATGGTTGTCATAGACTCAAGAGAGAACAAATAAGCTTTGTACTAAAGAAACAACAGAGGAAGAACAGAGCAACATGTAGCGGTCATGGTGGCAGCTATGCATCGGTGAGGGCGGCCAGAGGAGGTCGAGGGAAGGCTAAAACAGATCCCAGGGTCTCGGGGAGGGGATAGCCAAAGGCAGCGCTAGCCGACATGGCCCAAGGCAGTGGCGGTGCAAAAAAAAAATAGCGATAGCATGGGTGAACAGGGGAGACAAGGCACAGGCATGGAACGTAGAGAGAACACATGAGCATGGTACGACCTTGACCCAAGGAATGTGATGGTGCGATCAGTTTGGCCGGAGGATGGTTGGATTGGGCTAGCCACAGTGACGTCTATGAAAACAAAGGGATGCTCCAGTGCATGACCTCCTCGACTATGCTCTTGTCAAACCAAGGTATGGAATACATAGAGTAGGTGATGGTGATCATGTAGTAGCAAAGAATTAGGTTTTGACTCACCGGAGGCGATGAATCGAGGATGGAGGATGTAGTAGATCGATTTTGAGAAAAACTCAATTCCTGTCAAACAGCTGCACAAAACTCAAATTAACTTCACATGAGGGTGCAAAATACTCACGAACACAAAGTGGCATGAAAGGAATTCAAACAAAATCATTGAAGTGCTCAAAATGTGAGTTGGAGCAACGAACAGTTTCAAGAATGGAGGGCTCTCAATGACGGCGGTGTTTTAGGGTTTGAGGAGGCTTGGCAAATATTGGAAAGGGTTGAGGGAGGTCACAGGGTCGTATATAAGAGCTCGAAAGAGATAGAAATAGACTCAAATTCGTAGGATTTGCTTTTGAGTCTGTTTGGGAATTGACGAGATAAAAGGCAAACGGATAAACGGATTGCAAAGATAGTGGAAGGAATGGATTTCTCGCGGGAATTAGAGCATCTTGGAATTAGAGCATCTTTTGTTTTGGCATGACATTGAGATAATGGTTTGTTGGAAAGTTGGCTTGGGGGAGGAAGTGGGCACCATGCTCTGTTCGGTTTGCTGCTCAGTCTGGATGTGAACAGTGTTGATGAACAGTAGTTAAGAGGAGAGAGAAAAAAGAAAAAGGAAAAGAGAAAAGATAGCCCAAGAAAAATGGGTTCGACCTAGAAAAATAGAATGAAAAATGGGTTCGACCTGCCTGGCTAGGACCAAGCCGAGAGCTTGGCGGGACCATGTTTGGTTGCCAACCTGGCAAGCGCTCATCCCAGGAAAGCTCCTAGGCCCAGGCAACCAAAAATGAGCACCTGGTTCCAATGCGCTTGATCCACTATTTCTGTCTTTTATCCTACGTCCCTATTTTCATGCATTAGTCTCAGGCACAAGCTACCAACTAAACAACCCATCTTCAAGCTTGCTTAACAATGCAAAAATCATCTGAATGCCAAGTTACCTTCAGACACCACTTTTTGCCAGGTATGGAGCTTAGAGCACCAACCAAACAAGTCCCCCCTAATGCGAGGATAGTTTATTGGTAATTGCACTTATAAAGCTAGCTAGCTCGATTGATGTTACACGAACATGCATAGTCTCAATAGTAGTTAGCTTTAATTCCCGGTTTATACAAAAGTGAGGAGATTCCATTTGGCTAATGGTGGTCCTAGGCAGAAGTTGCGAAGTACTATACTACTATTGACGTCGATCGATCTCTTAACCCTGCAACTAGAACTAGCTGATTAAACAGAGGATCCCGGCCGTCATCATCATCCATGCTACATTCGTTTAATTACTCAATTTGGGTCGGAGGCCAGATTAGAGTAAGGTTTGCTCCTTAACGCGACACGCGTACGCATGTCAAAAGCAACACAACTTACTAGAACTGCTCACGACATGTTGTTACAGCATATTTATATAGACATGTTGTCGATTTATAAAACGATATTTTTTTTACAACTAAAGAGAGCATAAGCCATCCGTGTCACTCAAACATTTTTAGAGCGAACCATCAATATAAAAAGATATCTTAATTGGCCGCATGAATTTGGTACTACTGCACAAGTCATGAATTATACTTTCATCATACATTATTTCTGTGATTTATTGTTGTTACGATATAAATTAACAGTTAAAATGGTACTTTAGAGGCCATGCTAAATACACAATGACTTGTATTTGCAACACGAGAGAGTAGATCTCGCATACTTACTGGTCCTACTTTGCAGTGCAGAAGTAACCGCGTATATATGCTAGTTCATCCAATTTGTCGGGAAAGTTGTCAAGATCGAACACTGTAGATAATTACTCCAGAATGGGCTAGCAATGTACTCATGGATCAAATGCTGTGCTGGTCTCGAACGAACTCGCTCCATGAACATGTAGGCAGCTGGTTAATTAGTGTAGTGTGGTTAGCTTTTGCAAGGGTAGCTTGCTTTTGGATGAAGATTGATTAGTAATTGCCTCCTCGCTAATGTGAATGGTGGGGAGGAAAGTAACAGAGGAAAGCATAGATTAATGGTGGCCTCGGCGCAACTAGATCTGGTGATCTAAGCTTTGTTAACCTAGTCATGATTACTACTCTGAGTTACTAATAAAAAAACTGGAGCCTCATTTTTGTTTCAAGACCAAGATAAACAACTACTGTATCGTTTTGTAGCTGAGGCTACAGTATACTATAGCGTAGCTAGCTAGTCAAAAATAAATCAAGACTTGTCCAATTGATTCATCCCAAGCTAGATCGATTTTGACTGGCGGGTCAAACTAACCCAGCTAGGGCAATCTATCAGTGCCTACTTGCAAAGTGATCGCCTGGCCAGCTCCTTACTACTGCTGATCACACCCATGCGACATGAAAAGCAGGCCCACGAGCCCGTGTTGCCTAGCTCTTCATGTTTTGGTGCGTTCAGAACTTCAGATTACATGTACAGAAATAATCATCTGAACTTATTACTGCATCCGTAGTAATCTGATTGGCTGATCCAATTATTCTACGTTGGATCCGATATAGCAATCAGGAGATGAATGATGTCTTTAAATTCAATCTTCTAAAAGATATTTCAAAACTTTCACTCCATTAGATACTTGAAGCTAAGAAAATTATATTAGCCCACAAACAAAGCAAACACAAAAGTGTGGAAGCAAATGGAGTTCAACTCCTTAGGGCTGGTTTGACCAGAAGTGGTTGGACCAGTCGAGCGATCTGACCGCTAGTAACGGTCGGTCTAATCGCTATGAGGAAGCGGTTGGACCGGTCGAGCGGTCTAACCACCGGTGAAGGCTAGTCTGACTGGACTCCAGTCGGATCGTAGGCATAGGGGCGTCTGACCACATCTCTTATCCTAGAACTAAAAATCAGCCCAAGCCAAAATAAAAAATGGTGCAATCTCCTAAATACATCTCCAAATGCTATAAAACTTTGCACACACCTTCCTAAAGATCTTAGGAACCTAACCTATATAAGAAACGTATAGATCTTGACTAAAGTTCTAACATTTCATCAAGATAAGCAATATTATACCAAAACTGAGAAAACTAAAAAACTTGAGATGTAACTTGCTCATTGGTTAAAGATGGTCAAGATGACTCTAGATGAGTGTCCACATGTTACAACAAGTAGGAACATATAAAGATTCAAAACCAAGACCATCGGATGAAGATTTCTCAAAAAAGACTCTAAATCAAGCAAAAACCAGGCAACTTCAAAATATTGCAAATCACAGTATCTAGATGGATGGGATTTGTTCTAAATGAGTCATCCCTATCATTTACAAGTCCTTAGCACATAACAAGATCAAAAGACAGAGAGAAAGGCAAAGAACCAACGAGAACAAAAGTAAATCAACCAAGATAAGAATACTTCATGTAGGATAAACATGATTGATCTATTGCAAATTATACATATAGGTTTTACAGCCACGTTACCATAGAGGACATAGCTCCCTCCCCCAACAGTATTCACCCAAAACTTCCCCAACAAAGAAGGCTCTCTCTCAAACCTTAAAGAATGGATAGTTGGTTGGTTCCTTGGCCACATGTTTCCAACCCCTCCTACTTATATAGATAGAACAACCAGTCCACATATAACCCTAATAGATATTATCAATTAGCACAAACGGGGAAACCGATTAACCCCCACAGTTTACACTCACACATGACTTATGCACACTTCTCAAAGCGCATAAACCCAATCCGCTAAAAAGCAAGCTTTCATCCACTTAGAACTCCCAGCGTCTCCTTACCACTCTCTCAACGCCCTCCAAGCGTCGCGATTTTTGTCCCATCACCGTTTCTAGTATTTTGGCTTCCCGCTAAAACACCATCGCATTGACTATGGATCTCACTTCTTCTCCAAGCCTAGCCTAGGGTGATCATCTCTTCCTTTACAAGCAATCATCATGCCTGCAACATATAAGTTCACTAATGGCTCACGCACTGGCAAGTCTTTCTGTGTCAGTTTCTTTGACCACATCTTACTTACACCAACCGCACCATTTGATGAATTGTTGCTCGAATTTTCTCTTCAATATCCCTTGTCTTCCATGCGCCTTGCTTGAACTCAACCATCCCATTTGACTTCTTTGATTGTACTTCAAACAAAACCGGTATGACCGCCATTGACCAATCAATCAGACCGCGTCGGCCAATCCAATCAAACATCGGTAACAGGGGAACCAGTCAGACCACGGCACCCATACCGGTTTGATCGCTCGGCCAACTCCGATCGGACCACCACCTATTGGCCGATCAAATCACGCCCATTTCTCTCATGCACAAAAGTAAGTACCTCTCTGGAAAACACCAGCCACCAACTAAAAACTGGTCGCACCGCACCAGTAGTCCAACCACCTCTAAAATCCAATCACACGAGACAGCGGTCAGACCATCGCCTATGGCCGGTCAGACCGCTGCCCACTTAACAAATCTGAGAACTTGTAAACTTTTATAAATTTAAATTTTAATTTGATATGATTACTTTTTGTTCATCACATGTGAACCAAGATCATTCTCCACGTGGTACTACGTTTTAGTTTCAACTTGCATGCATGGCGTGGGGGCCGTGCTTATCATCTCACTCGCACCAGATTCATGCACCATGACTTTCAACTAGTTGCAGTAGGCAGTACCGTCAGACAGCACGGAATTGGCAGAAACTACTATAGCTAGCATCTTCCATGTACTTTAATGCATAGGCATAGCATAGCATGCTGAATTAATCCTTGATGCTAGTTTTGATTCCACACATGAAAAAGGGAGAGACGAGGAACAACTACTAGTAATTTGACGTTAGTGCAGCACTAAGTAAAACATGCAGACTGCAGAGAGAGAGAGAGAGTATAGTTTATTGTCTACTCGTAGGTCACACCACACCTTAATTTGCTTAGTTGGCCACTAATTAAGTTTGACAATGTTGGCCAGGCCAGGTCCAAAACCAAAAGGATTCTCTCATCAGTGCCTGCTTTCTCTGTATGCGTACGTAAAACGAGCATTTGCAAAGATCAGCACTGTTAGATCATTTGGCTAGGTTTAGGATATTTTAGTGATGAATAATTGACAATGGTTAATTTATGATGATGAATGATTGGTTATTTTGTTTGGCGGTGTTATGCGAGTTGTGTCGCGTGTGTGTGGACTGATGTTGGTCAAGTTGAGACGAACTTGTGCTGGAAAAATATTCTTTGGTCTTTGCATTGCAGGTTGAGCATGGAGACGATCATGGTCGGTGACGAGGTGAACCGGGATTAGGATAGGGAGATCCGAGGTTTGGACGGTCAAGGAGGTCACGAGATGGTCGGGCTCATGCTTGGGCCGCATGGAGATCAAAGGTTGATGATATGTGGAGAAGCTACGGGAGGTGCAGTCCTGGAGGCTTTGACACGTGACACGTTAGAAAAGTCGGGAGTGTGAAAAACCCGTGTTAGGAAGGGTTTCAGGTCCCTTGAAAATTAGTAGGACAAAAGCCTAGTTGAGGTAAAAAGGCCCAGGCCTAGTTGGATGAGTTGGATTAGGATTCTAAGTAGAGATTGAATAGAATTCGTAGTTGGCTGCATAAAAAGAACGGAGACGCTGTGCTGCGTTTGCGCCTGGTGAGACAAAAAAGAATATGCGTGAGGGGAAAAAAGGCGTGTGGCGGCGCTGTATTGGAGCGAACAAAAAGGGGTTACTGCGGGTGTATGCTTGTGCACGAGATGGTATGATGAATGAACCGTGCTTGTGTTTTTGAATAAAAGTTTGTGAGTTTTTTAATTCGCGTATATTATCCTTTTTCCTGGTTTTTTAATTCCTATAAATTCTCCATATATTGATCTCTAGCTATATATTTTTTGTGCTTACATTCATGAATTAGTTTGAATTAAAAATCGATTGCTAGATTGAAGAAAAAACGTTGGTTTGCTGTTCGATCGAAACTTGTTTCTCGCTGCTACAGTACACTACAGTAAATCATACAATACTTTGCTACAGTGCGCTACAGTAATTACTACAGTAAAATCGGAAAAAGCAATCTTTTTTGTTTGTTTTTTTTTGTTATTCTGGTTTTTGCAGTTTAAACAATTAAAAGGCAAAATTTTTTAAAAAAATTTCCACTGTGCGCTGCAATCATTCACCCCCTCTGATTGCCAGCGACGATCCTACAAGCACACAATACAAGGGTAACTGACTCTGACAGTGATTTGACTAATTGAATGTTCAGGTGCAAGAATTACTCGTATAATGAGGCGGGCAACATGAGTGAAGTGAGTGATATATGTTGCATTCAGAGAGACACATACACTAGCGCAGTTTCAGAAAACGCTAGTGATACATAAGATATTGACTTAAAGGTATATCACCTGGGGAGCCAGTGTACAACTTGATTGATTATCATGAACTCCAGTAAATAAAGCTAGGTGAGGTTAAGGCAACTGTAAAACGGGGTAGTAGCTAGAATCTGACATGTATCTCGCTCGACCTTGCTCAACCACAGACTAGCTGTTCCTGATCCGATCGGCCCACCAATGCAAAAATTTATTATGTTTGTAACTACATGTCAGATCCATTAATACTATGACAAAAATAAAAACATGTTTGTCCTTATCAACAGAGGTCTCAAGAAGGATATTTATGTAAATAATCTCTCCTATAGTTATAAATATGGCTCTTAGGACATCACGAGGAGGAGAGCATTTTAATATACAAAATCGACTTAGCTGAGATTAAACATCAATCCTCTATACCACTCCACTCTCTCTGGAGTCATATGTGTTGTAAATTATGCTGCATAAATAAATATTCAGATTTAATTCCAGCATAATAAAACATAAGCAAAGTATATTTCCAACAGCAACTAAATGACAACATTATCATGAAAACATGTAAATCTATCATGTCATTTAACCAGGATAATATAATAGAAACATAGAGCATGAAAACTATTAAAATCAGCATAATGCTCAGATTTTAGAGTTCAATATTACCCTCAGATGTAGAGTTACTCAATGTTTATTATTGGTCTTCTCAATACTTATCAACATACTTCACTAATTAAATGTGATAACATCAAATTTAGACTCATGAGCTATATAACATGCTTCACAATATTTCAAAATTTTCTTTCTAAAATAAGGATATTGTAGGACTGAAGATGGCAACAGAGAGGGGATGAATTGTGCCTTAAAATTTTCTCCACTAGTATTTACTTATCATTTACTCCAATAACTTTAAAGCTATGAAGATTAGGATAGAAATCTAACTTTAAGATAACAGACTCACAAAGCTGAGAGTAAACAGTAGGGAAAAAACATGGTCGAAATTCGACACCGTGGTTGGAAGTCGACTACTAGTCAAAAATCAACGTAGTTGGGATTCGACTACCAGACGGAAATCAACATGGTCAAAATTCAACGTGGCCGTAACCAATGTGGTCGAAAACTAACGAGTGGTCAAATAACTAACGTGGTCAAAGACCAATAAATGGTCAAAAACTCTACGTGGTCAAAATTAAACTACTAGTCAAAAATCAACGTTGTCGAAATTCAACTCTAGTGGTCGACGACCAGAGAGCGGTCGAAAACCAACGTAGTCAAAAAATAACGTGATCGAAAGCCAACGTGGTTGAAATTCGATTCGAGTGGTTAATGACTAGAGAGTGGTCGAAAACCAACGTAGTCGAAACCAAAGTAGTCGAAATTCGACTTGAGTGGTCAGCGACTAGAGAGTGATCGAAAACCAACATGGCCAAAAATCGAATTGAGTGGAAATCCATGTTTTTGAAGCTAGTTGAAATCCGACTAGTGTAAACCACTACCAGAGAGTGGTTAATCTGTAAGCGGTCGAAACCAAAGAGGTTAAACCAAATCGAAACATGACTAGGGAGGTCAATGACTAGTGAGTGGTCAAAAACCAAGGTGGTCGTATCAGTTTGGAATATGACCAGAAGGGTCAACGATCAACTAGTAATCGTAACCGGAGTGGTCGAACCAATCCGAACTTCAACTAGTGAGATCGACTATCAATGAATGATCGAAAATCAAAAAGCGGTCAAATGACCGGCGTGGTCAAGAACCAATGAGCAATCGTAGCCAGGTGCAGTCGAAAACGACTCGGAAGAACAAAGCAATCGCACGATTGCAAGATCTAAAATCTACATACATTTTGATTAAAAGATCAAATGGCCATGAAACTTTGTATGCAAATTGCTTAAGGTCTCAAGATGCTATTCCATTCTTGAATTAAAAATTCTGTGACAAATTTGAGACCTTTTTACAATTTGAGAATGCGCACACCAACCAAGAACTAAAAACTAAATCGATAATCAGATCTTGCTCGTAGGTAGAAGATAGCCAAGATGTCTTTGCATACGCTCCCACATGTCATGGCAAGCAAGATCATCGAAGAAATTAGATCAAAGGTCCTTGGATCAAGAAATCACTTGATTAAACCAAGAACGTGCAAAAACAGGGTTTCTTGAAAATCTTGCTATTAAGGTGCCTAGATGATTGGAGATCGATCTCAAGAGATTATCTCCATCTCATCCATGTCCTTGGCATGACAAAATCACGAGAAGGGCAGAAGAGAGATCAAACTAACCGAAACAAAAGCAATAGGAAGAGATCAAGAAAGGGTTGAGAGAAGAGAGGAAAAATCAACTCAAAATAGAGCAAACTCAATTAGACAAAAAGATACCCAAGGTAGACCAAAGATTGATGTATGACTCACTTGAGATGATTGATTTTACAGCTACTCTACTCAAGAGGACAGAGCTCTACAACTAGAGAACACACACTCTCTAACCTATCTCCCATGAGAGGGAGGAGGAGCTAGCCACTAAAAGGGTTAGCCAACCTTCTTAAACCATAGCTCTTGTCTCTCCTCCCCTTTTATAGGCTCACAAGCTAAACCCAAAAACCTAATGGACCCAAAAACCCAAAAACTCAAAAACTAGCATGAGTGAACAGAACAATCCTCTATGTAGTTTGGCATTTGATGGTAAATTGACATTGATTGGAATTGGGGCTAACCCCATTATGTCAAAGTTTAGTTACTAATTATGGAACCCTTTTGCACAAAGCCACAAACAACTATGAATGTCTTAGCTCCACACAACCTTACTCTTAGTTTGGCATTTGGTATCCAAACATAAAACATCACAAATCACCCATCAGCCCAATCAGCAAAAAAAATCCAGACATGAACATAAACAACTTCCAAAGTTTTCAACTCCAGACCGACCACTAAACCCTAATAGATCTGATTAAAAAAACCGTAAGATCTAACCTGTGGCTTGAGGTCCCGGTGCACGATGTTCCTCCCCCTCAGCACCTTCAGCCCTTCCGCTACGCATCCAAAACAACACAAAGTAACGTAGAATAGACATCAAAAACATCGTCCCAATAATAATATTAACGCTAATACAAGGAAACTCCGCTCAAAGCTCGATCGAGACCATACCTAGCTGCCGCACAAAGTACCTCGCCGTGGCCTCCGGCTGCCGGCCGCGCACCCCGTGCGCCGTCCTGTACGCCTCGAGGTCGCCTCCATCGCAGTACTCCAGTACCAGGTACAGCTTGTCCTCCATCTGCGAGACTGCGATTCTACGGCAAAAACCACAAGGCCTTCTCTCTGCGAACTGCGGCGCTTCGGGGGTTAGGGTTCTGAGGAAAGGGAGCAGCGCAGACGACTGGGGCGGGGGCGGGGGCGGGGGGGGGGGGGGGCGAGGGCGAGGCCTTGCGCGAGCCGTGAAGCGATGGGCCGAGCGCGTGATGGGCCGCCGGCGCGGAGAAGCAATAGGCTCACGGGCTGGCGAAATGCTATGGGCTTGGGCTACCTGGGCTGAATGCTAATAATATTACCCGGGCTGGGCTACAAATACCTGGGCTATACACTGTAATTTTTTTTCACGCCCCGGGCTAGAGCCCATGTTGCCATGGGCCCAATTCCGCACTGGCTTCTGGCTTATTTTTTACTATTCATAAATTTCGTCTTTTTCTGAACTTTTGGCTTTTTGTTGAGTTTTTTTGCCGGTTCTTTTTTTCCCGTATTCGTTTGTATTATACATGTTGGGCTAACATATTTTTTATTTTTTTAAATTTAATTATGCTAAATAAGCCTCTGTCAGCTACAGCTTTTTTTTTCAGCCAGCTACAGTGTTTTCAGCTATAAGCCATGAGCTTTTAAGCCCAACTAATCACCATCTCCGAACACCTAGCAGTACAAAACTGAAAAACAGAGCCACGATTCAAATCATAATCAACCGACAAAACAGAGAATATCTGAGGCTTCCGCTTGAAGTAAACTGACAAGTGAAACAAGTTAAAATAGCTCAAGTCTGATTTAGTTATCAATTTAATTTCTTAGTATGACAAATATCCTCATTGAGCCTTTAAACGGAGCCCACAAATATTACTGGCGATGTCTGCCAGTGCAACTCAGTATCACAGAATGAAATCAACGTGCACAGCTCACAATACTAGTAATAAATTAATAGAAAACTGAGATATTCACAGAGCCGATGGCAGTCAAAGCAACCGAGATGAATCAGGCAGGCCACGCCTAGTGCAGCTGCAGGTCAGGCCACCTCTCTCTGACTCCCTCCCTCCCTCCCTCCCTCCTGGCAGAGCAGATTGAGCTCCAAGGGCCTGTGTCTGTCTTGTCAAGGCCACCATGAACTACCCCTGTTCCACGAAATGCCTCAGTAGACCGTCGGTTTTTATCTACGAAACATGCCCGGTTGCTCTGGATGTTTCGTACCTCATCACCTAAAGCTCTTTCCATTGTAGTTGCCGTCTTCTTCTTCTTCTTCTTCTTCTTCTTCTTCTTCTTCTTTTGGATTCTGTCCTTGGTGCCTGCACACTGCGGTCTCCATGGAGCACGGGCAATTCTGAGTTTACACACTTCCAATGCTACTAAAGAGATCATCTGTAGATTAAATTGCCTCGAGACTCTAAAATTGCCATCCAAACGTATCGCTAGGAAAAAGTGAGCAGGCAATTGATCATCCTGCGGCCCTGGTGCAATGATTCGTGGACGTCGTTAACACGCATGATGCGAACAAGAATCTTGCCCATCGTGCCTCTGACTGACAAACAACTTACGAGTCCCTGTAACCATCACTCCAATCCTAACCTTCAATCCTCATTTCGTTCAAAGAGAAAAAAAAAAGAAGGTTGAAAAGGAACTTGTGAGAAGATCGATCGGTGAACTTCACGACGACATGATTGTTATGTACTCTCTCAAAACTCCAACTTTTGTCATGTTTGCTTCTTGTTGTGTGCCCTCCACTCTCATATACTCTCTAGTTTACTTTTCCAATTGATGTGCTTCTTTTTCAATACCAAAGACGAGGCTATGACATATCATCCCTATCTTTCGAAGAAAAAAAAACAGATAAAAGGGGGTTAAGAACGTTTGTCATTTAGGTTGACAAACCACACAGTTTACTGTGATTCCATAAGCATCAATGTACTTTCTCCATTCCACTAAAATCAAATGTCAGGCTTGTACATATAATAAACAAGAATAAAAAACATAGCTTGGTCTTGCACTCTTGCTCCTTGTATATTTGTAACTCTGGATAATTTTTTTTATATAAAACATGCTTCTCGTTAGTAATTTACAGGATTTCAGGATTTCAACATCTCTGACTCTTGCTAATTCACTACAACTATAAAAGCACAACTTTGCAGCATTTAAATAATTCAAGGACGAATGATAAAACTGTCTTCTTTATCCTGCTTCATTCACCAATTTGGTGCAGGCTGCACTCTCCTGATGGGCTTAGAATTTGAGCCACTTTTGTACCTTCTCATTTCCAAAATTGCTGGAAGTTGTGACTACCAAATTCTGTAACACCTAGTTGAGATAGGCAAAGGCGACCGACTGGAGGTCCTCAGTGTCATAGTATCCATTGTTTTGCACATCTTCTTGCATATCATGGGAAAACATGGTGAAAGAAGGGTTGGTTTCATCATTGAAGGAGGCTGTATAATCAGATGTGTATACACGTAAACTGTAATCCTGAGAAGATTGCACGGAAGTGCAAGCCATAAGGTCATATCCGAAGTAGCACTGACTCTCATTCTTTACAGAAGGACATGATTCTTCTGGCTGTGGCGTCCTAGCATCCCTTTGCTGGTAAGCCATAAACTTAAAGTTGTCTTCTTGAGGGTTTGATATCGAAGAACCATTCGTGTATCCTTGTGATGGTTGAGCTGTGAGTGACTCCAGCTGTGCTTTCAGATTTACCACCTATGAGCACATTACATGCTATCAATTTTTCTAATCGCTTCATGGTGCATGCAATTAGCATTTTTCATTAAACAAACATCCAAAAATGAAGACTATAATAGATGCCTTCAATGGTACAATGGAAAAGTAGCGAAATTGCTGTTGAATACGGTGCATCAAATAACTGTAAAACTCACTCACCTGCTGTTGCAGAGCAAATATGTGTGCGACACAACCATATACTGGGTCACGTAGCCTGGCCTGTGCCTCGTAGGAGACGGTGACTGCAGCCTCACAGCGGGCATTGACCGGGAGATGCATGAGGAGCTTTGAGACATTGCTTGCACCAAAGACCTTATGAATGGCAGCAAAATGTGAAGCCCCTTGCTCATGGCAGAAGTATGGGGCGAAGACACACCCCTTCACACACTTCCTGCGGAGGAACCTGCATGCACCGCATGGAGAGCCAAACCCTGTCATTGCTTTGGCTTCCTGTTAACTGACGCTAGCTGGTGCTGTATTCTTGTTCCTTGCAGCTTGTGAACTGAATCATCATCATTTCCCAATTATAAAGGCTACTCCAGCAGAAGGGTTAGCTAAGTCTGTTGAGTAATTTATGTGACATTGTCTCCCTAATGGGCTACAGGCTTCATTATCCTAAAGCCCAGTTCCCAACGCTATACTCATTTGAGATTCCTTTCAGAAAGACTCAAATTAATGACAAAGGAGGTAACACTGACCCAACCCATTTATGTTTGTTTAAGAAACCCCATATTTCACTATTAATTGTTAGATGCATGGAATGTGTTTCTATGTTTTTCTTAACAGTGATTTGTACAATTTTTAAAGTACGTTAAATGGTGGATAAATGTTACTTATCTCTTTATGTGCTTTGAGATTTATGCTATTTTTGTTAAAGAGGAAAGCATAGAAGCACTTTTACGTGTCTGGTATCAAAAGGACATAGCTTCAGAAATCAATGAAACAAAAGGCAGTGGCACAAAAGGACGAGCTTGGGCAAAGTTGGTAGAAAGAAACCAAAGAAAAAAAATTTGTTGCTACGCATTTATACTTGTTCCCAAACCCATGTCAAGTAGCTCGTCGCTTAATATTATGAGATAGTTATGTGATTATGTTAAGTAATCGCTTTCAGTCAACCTTACATGCCGGCTATGTCTCTCTAATAAGAACCTCTGATCATGTGCATACTACTCTATTAGGCTGCCTACTGCCTAAAGCCTATAACATTATTAGCCTCAGGCCCTTCTAACTATGCCTTTTCCTCTCTTTTTCCCCATGAGACTTTCATGATAGTAATTCCGGTTACTTCGTTAGGTGTTTTTCTTACTGCAGCTTTTCTCATCTTTGTGTAAATCAAGCTATGTCTGTTTTTCTATTTGTTTATTATTGACGAAATCCTTCTGTCTTTCTGCACGTGTAGTCTTCTTCCCTGTATCCATGCTATTGTCCCTGTGAAACCCTTAATTGTTCACAGATAAAAAAAATGTGAACTCACTTAATATATAGAATCAAGTATTGTCCAAAATTCACAATGTATTCTTTAGTTGCTTCGGTTTAATAAAAGCTCATCACATGGTTGCAATATCAGAGTTTCATTTTTGTACTTCTGCTTGAATAGTTTTAAATAATTATTCGAACACACTTGGTCATCCGAGTGCACCTTCACTTGTAAAAAGAATTAGTTAATATGGGCTATCTTGTCTGCTCAGAGACCCTCTCCTAGGGAAGCAGCGTGTATTATTGACATGGTTTTGTTAGAGCAAGTCCAATAATAGAGCCAAGTGCTTGGCTATAAGTCAAGTTATAAGAGCCAAGTTATACAATAATTTGTCTACAAAAGTTTTTTTATTATTATATGGTACCATGTCTCACATTCTCTTTCCTACTCCTCCTCACATACATTTATTATCTGAGCCCACCACTGCATAGGCTCCCGTGTGCAGCTTGTTGCTTGCATGAGAGCCAAGCTCTCCTCTCTCTCCTCTCTTCTCTCCTCCACATCAGCAAAAATGCTGACTAGCTTGGCTATAAGATCATTATTGTACTTGCTCTTATAACTTATGCATACTTGTTTGCCACATAACCATTATGCTCTGCCTTGTTCGAGACATAGAAAAAAGATGCAGCTCTATTGAGTTTATTTCAAAAAGTAAGATTAAGATAGTAGAAGTGGCATATGATCACAAAGGTGTGCTTTCCAGATGCCTAATAGTATAAGAAGGAAAAAGGTGTCATCACTAGTCGCTACCTGCCACAATGGTGACATTAGTGGCTCCCAACTAAATTGCATTGTAGTTCCAACCAAGGATCGAAAAACCGGAACCGAGGCAAATTCTGGCCACCGAGCGGTACCGGTAACCGGAAATCCCGAATAAAAACCGGATAAAATTTGCCAAATGATTTTTTTGGGCGGGGCGGGAGGAGACCGGTAACCGGTCGGTTACCGGAAAAACCGGTGAAAAAACCAGAAAAATCGGTGCTGCGTTGCCTGCTGCAGATCTGCTGCTTGCCTGCTGCTCTACTGCTGCGTTGCTTGCTGCTGCTTCTCTGCTTGTTGCTGTTGCTCCCTCCTGCTTGCTGCTGCTCTCTCAAAGTCTCAATAATGCGATTCACTGCTGCTGCTGTCCTGCAGCCTCAGACTTTTGTCTCCCCACATGCAGAAAACTACACACTTCACAAGCAAAAGCAAAAGTAAAAGCCCCATGTGAAGACAACAAGACGCACTGGTTTTGAGCTACTTAACTCTGCTCTTTTCTTTTCCCTTTTTATTTATAGCAAATAGCTCATAGACATTAACTACAACGCAGTATACTAAGGGGTACAATAACTGTAGTGCAGTATACTAAGGGACTGCATGTAGAATTAAAGTGGCATGCGCAGCACTTAAGAGGCATGCGGAATACTAAAAGATATAGCAGAATACTAGAGGCATACGCAGCATTTAAGAGGCATGCGCATGCAATGCATGCAGGAGACTGCACACAGGATTAAAGCTAACACCATGCAGGAGACTGCATGTAGAATTAAAGTGGCATGCGTAGCACTTAAGAGGCATGTGGAATACTACAAAATATAGCAGAATACTAGAGGCATGCGCAACATTTAAGAGGCATGCGCATGCACTGCACACAGGAGACTGCATTTCATATTTCGGACGGTTTTTTATTTTCGATCCCAAGCGGTATTTCCGGTTACCGGCCGGTAACCGCCGGTAAACCGAACTCTGGTTCCAACAAAACTAATGATGATGAGATGTTCCTAATGACATTTTTCTTTTTTTCTCAGCATGATTGAAACTGATTTGATTGGTGGCTGATAGTATTATGTTGAATAAGTGGCAATCTTGGTTATCTTTCACTCATATGAACTAGGCCAGAACATAGTTTACTCAAAACTTACAGATATAGCATATGTTCAACAGAAGTTCCTTCGGTTTTTTTATCCTAAAGAAGAACGTAATGATCAATTTCAGGGATAAGTTTGTAGCTGTGCTCTCAGTTAATTGAACGTTCTTGATCAACAATTCAGCATTACTTAAATCGGTCTTGTCGTTGCTTGTTTAAACAGCCTTATGAATAAGTTGTGAATCACTTCCACCTATCAGTTTTGGATTGGCCTACTAAGCTCTTAGTGCAACTTAAATTTGGCCTGATATAATTAAATTTCTATCTAGATACTTGTACTGTTTATCTGTGCCTGTCAGGATAGCAAGATCCAAACATGGATAACCACCAAGGAGTATTAAATAGAACGTGAAAGGAACTACTTAAATCTGGGGCAATTTAAGTATATTTTGATAGGTTAGTCTAAGAGGGCAGTAGAGTACAAGTGTAACATCAAGTATATCGTTCATGTATCTCGCTAATTTGGAATGTTAATCTACTGCACACATGTTCTATTTGTAATATTTACCATGTTTGGTTGCTTTTGTTATCTATTTTTAATGTTAGATGCTTTCATGCGTTCCATTTGAAATTCTGCTTTTTTTAACCATAAACCTTCTTTTACCGTGAAATTCCGCTTTAACAACATGATATGCAAGAAATGGATCAACAGGACAGATGCACAAAGAAATGGAAAAATCAAAACACGCATCTCCTGATATCTGACAATGATGAGTAACTGGTCTTTGCCTTCAGAGGCATTTCTATGCATATCTAATATAAGCTACATGAGAATATAAAAAAAAAACTGAGAAGACAAGTAATACAATTGAGTGAATTGAACATTGCCACCTGCTCATTTGAATCAATTGATTAAGTAATAGTTTTGCTTCTTTTTGATAGCTTTCACTTGTGCACATGCTATGCTTTCTGAATTACCTTTTTATTTCTGGCCCTTGTTTATCCATAATTGCTGTAGTTGTGCAAACACATCATCCGTTTATGATTCAATCAAACAAAGACTGACAAAAACAAGTGTATCTCAGGTTCTCAACCCTCTCTTAGGTTTTAACTAGACCCCTCTTAGAAAATTGAGATGGTACGGGACACCAAATTGCAAGCTAAGGCAATAGAAATATGCTCGTTGGAGTTTTGAGAAGTTTACCCAGCCCTCCACCCTGACCCTGTAAGGAAGGAAACCAAGTGAAGTGGACAGTAGGTTTGTTTGGGTCCCGAAAGGAGGAGGCAGGCTGCAGAGCTCAGAGTGGGATCATCGTAAAGCATTTCTTGTTTTCGGATGGATTAGGTGTCAAGCTTATGGTATCATAAATAATTAACTTGCTAATGTATGATTAACATCAGCAAAATAGAGCATTTTTATAAAGTAAAATATGCAAATATATATAATTGCATTCCACACTTTTCATTGATTGTTCGTGTGTCCGACTCAATTAGCTGTCTCGAACACCGTGTGCATGATACATATATGTAATGGTAATAATGAAGCATTGGAGCTATCCAGATTATTCTAAAAGATTGACAATACCATGACAAACTAAAGTCAGAATTATCAAATTCCATTACAGGATGGGATTTCAGTTTCATGCTATTCCAAAGAGATTTTACAACAGCAATGCCCAAAATAAGCTGAATATCTGACGTTCGGCATATTTGGTTGTCCAAATTTTTTTCCAGTTCTCGTCACAAAAATGCGTTAGCTTTGAGTTCTCAATGAGATCGTGTTCATTGTTGCTGCAATCTTTTTTCATGTCAAGTTTGTTGAATGGTGTAGATTAGAATATTTCTACAGACAAAGTTTTTTTTTAGCTTTGTTACCTAGATCGGATGAGCGTAACACATTTGTGGAAGAAAGCAGAGGCCCATTGTCCCGTGCGTTAAGCAAGAAATTAACAATCGTAAGCATGGCATCTCACGAACTTGCACAGTTACATGTGTTAAGGAGATAGAGTTGTATTAGGAGATAGTATTAGGAGATAGAGTTGTATTCTATTTCATATATGCATTATCTCTATAACAACATGGACGAGGCGCATATTGACTTTACAAATCATTCGCCAGTTTCAATGGTTGTAGGTTTGCATGTGCTTGTCAAATTGAAGTCGCCGTCACTCTTTTCTCATTTTGTTGCTTTCTTTCTTGTCTTTATATCCACCATGTATTTTGTTGCTTTCCTTGCCTTCTTTCTTGTTTTTATATCCACCATGTTACTTCTGCAGAGCCTTATATAGTTGTATCTTACAAAAGCGTGCTTTGATTGCCTTCAATTAACCGGGCCTCGTATGTGTTTTTTTAATCAAATTTTCAGCATCAAGAAATGAAATAAAGTTTTATTAGACTTAAATACGTTTGAACTTCTGAAGTGCTCAAGCATGAACTGAAGCCAAAGTGTTCCCTGAGAAAATAAGATATTCAATTTTTCAGAGTTCATGAACGGGATAGGATGCTTGTGCTGTTGCCTACTCGATAAATTACGTGTTAAGATTTAGTGGGGATGACAAATTCGAAATAGGGATTTGTGAGAAAATTCTCTTGCACATTGGATCTGGATCACTGTTTTCAGTTAGGCTATCTTACAGAAAAACGAACCACTAACACGATAGTAGAATAAAGAGTTTTTGTTGTTACGGGCACTTAGATGAATTGAAATTCGTATGAATTTCAGTTGTGTGGTCAAACCTGTCACTATTGTAATAAGATGACGTGCTCAGAGGAGCAATAATCGTCGGTTGTTGCATAACTAAACTAGGAATAAGAAGCTCAAAGACAACAATAGAAAAAGTGGTAGCTACTAGCTAGTGTTAAGAGCACGCATGCACCCAATAATTTTAAGCACAAATAGTAGCGGGTCATGCATTGGGAGACCAGTCAAGATCGAGGACGGACGGATAGCCCACACTGCAGGTGTGTGCATGATTGCTGGATTCAGTGCAAGGGCTTTCCATTTGCCTTTCGCCCATTGATTTGGTGTTCTCCATCTGATTAACCAATCCAAGTAAAGATGATGCATCTTGGCTTATAACTGTACAAGGTATCCGCATTTAGTCCGGAGAGCTCAATTATAAACGAAACGGTTGGATTGTGTGTTTTCAACAGTGTGCATGCTTCTGGTATATCAGAGCTGACCAGAAATGGATGCCACTCTTCCAAATGTCTATGCCTATTACATCCTTTATTACTCTCCAACTCATGCCTGTTCTGTTTCAGGCCTCGTGTCTCGATCTGCTCGTGCTGAAATCAAGGACAGCGTTAGCGATCTGCATGCCATGGCAGTCGCTGAGTTTGCATGGCGAAGGGAGCACCAGGGGACCCCCATGGCTAACATTGCTGGTGGTTCACAAGGCAAGGCACAACATGGCCAGGGCGTTTTCGGCCTTGTTGCCTTTGTGCAGCTGCTGTATAACACGGCAGTTCATAGAGCCTTCCAGGTTGCTACTCTTCTTAAGTTTTGGTTGTGGACAGAGATAGAGGGGGACGTGCTTGTTGTCGCATGTGCTCCTGTGTGGAGGCAAGAAGTTGAAAGCCTAGCCACTAGCCCTAGGAGGAGCCTTGAAGCTAACTTTTATTTATTTAATCCATGTTGATGGAGATGCATCAAGGAGTTAGTGGAATGGTCAAGCAGAGAGAGAGAGAGAGAGAGAGAGAGAGAGAGAGAGCCAAGCCAACCAAGAGCGAAATCCAGAGCGCATGCCACGGCGGCAAACAGCCCAAGATCGAGTGAAGCTATGGCTGCATCGATCATGCATGCATACTGCTCTCGTCTAGTCCATAGGTCTCTTTGGCTGCATTGCATTTGGCAATCTGGAATCTAGCTTGCTTAGCGACTCAAGAAACGCGCATGGTGGCAAGAAAAGCAGCATAACTTGTTCAGGTCGGCATCACCCCCCCCCCCCCCCCCAAAGTTCTTCTAAAGCTGTGTTTCTTCGGTTGACGGAGTGAGTGGATCCTGTCTCAAAAAAAAGAAAACTCGTAAAATCATGGGCTTGGTTAAATGGGCTGGATAAATCACTAGTCATTATGAGGTGATCTTGATTCACTGGCCCATTAAAAACCCTAAACCCCATCTCTTCCTCACCTTTCTTTATATTGGTCTGTTCTTTTCGGATTTTCAGTAGTTTTTGGATTCGGTTTCTATCAATCGGTACTATTTATTAGATCTAATAAATGCAATTAAAAATCATCGGCCGTAACCTAAAATAACAGAGTCATTGCATTCCTTCTCCCCACCCCTGGTTCCAACTCTCTTCATCGCAACAACAACGCAAGACCGAAGGCGAGGCGAGGTCCCTTGATAACATCCTCTCCTCTCCTCGTCACAGGAGTGCCGACACCAGACCCAAGGTGATTCTTGCAACAGCTTCCCCTTCTCCTCCTTGATCCCCAGCTGGTGGTGATCTTTTGCTTTTCTCTAGCTCTGTGTTTTGTTTTCTTTATTATCGATGATGAATCTCCCTCTCCCTCCATAAGATATTAAGATGGATGGTTTCGTTTGGAATCAGAAGAGCTACTCTGAATAGGATCAACCACAAGTATCATCGACTCTGTCTTGGTGAGACATGAGATGAAGTCAATCTCATGCGACTTCTTATCCATGGTAAGATCATTCATGAAAGTGATGTTATTGATGAAAATGATTTTCATTCCCCAAACTCTCGTATCAAGTGCATCCAACAGTTAGCTTACATTCTTAGACTCAAAAACACAAGAGCAACAACACGCAAATCATGAATGATCTTAGAAAACTGGAACACAAATCATCTAAAGATTCATCAAGCTTTTGCTTATTTTTTAGTACTCTTTCTTCAGTTGGTTCTATCTCACTTCCTTGATCGCCGTGGAACCCTCATGGTAACCACCAAGGGTCTTTCAGATCTCATGATTAGACCTCAAGTGAGTGATATGCTCAACTCAGTTCGACTAAGCCCTTGAATCAAGAAATTTTGAACTTTGTAGTTTGCCTCAACATCGGCTGTGATCACCTTGTCATTGACCGGCTTCGTATAAGGATTTTTGACTTTGAGCCAAATTGCGTGCCCTTGAGCCTCAATGCAGGGATACGTTCGCGCCTTCCAATAAGAAAAATTGATTCCATCAAAAATAGGTGACTTGATTGAATATTTGTCTGATGACATGGCTCCTAAAACTGGTTAAGATTAATGAGAAGAGCTAATCGGGCTCTGATAGCATTTGTAGAACCGGTACATAAATAGATGGGGGTGAATGGTGCCTTCAAATTTTTTCTCAAGTATTCGCCTAATCTTCACTCTAATGGCTACGAGAAGCTATGAAGATCAAGAAACTAAAAATGCAAAAAAATCTCTGTGCTACAGTAATTTCAAGTCGTGAACAGTGGAAACATCACTATTTCAAATCCAAAAATTAATGAAACTTTTAATCCGAAGATCCATAAGATTTGAAACTTGAATCAAAGCTAGATCATGACCTTGATAACTTATCCCAACCAAAAATCTTTAAAAAAAACTTAAGAGAATTAGGATCTTTTGGTTCTTAAAGCTCTGCTGCACTAAAATCTAAAATTAAGCTGACTCTCAAGCCAAAGCTCCAAATCACATCAAATTTAGTATGCACCTTCTCTAGAATATCATGAATCTATTCCAATTAACGATCGAGAAAATCATTGCAAAAGTACTAATATTTTTTTGTTTGAAGGAATATTGCATCAAAATTAGTCAAGAAACCAAAAATGATAAATATAACTTATTCGTGGGTAAATGATGGCCAAGACGGCTTTAGATATATTCCCATATATCACAGCAAACTAGAACACCAAAGAAATTGAAGTAGAAACAGCTAGATCAAGAAATCATTCGGAGGGTCAAAAAGAGCAAAAGCCGGATATCTTTATGAACTTGCCAACTAAGTGCTTAAATGGATGGAGATTGATTTTTAGATATTATCTCCATCTCTTATATGTCTTTGGCACAGTAAGAGGGAAGAGAGAAGCTAAAACTAACCAAATCAAAAGCAAATCAATCAATACAAGATTAATTCGTAGAAGATGAACAAATATTGATATAATGCTACTCGAGGATGAAGTTTTTACAATCACTCCACCTGGAGAACAATGGAGTACACCACAGCACTCAACTTCTCTCTAATCTTAACCCTAACATATGCACACTTGGTCTTAAGAGAGGATGGTTAGATTGTTAACCACAAATCTTCATCCCAACCCGTTAAATAGATAGGCTAGTCAGTAGTCAGCTCATCTAACCCTTAGTGGATACTATTCACCTAGCATAATGAGGGAACTCAATAACCCTACACACAGGGATTTTAACTCACTACTCTTATGCACGCTTTTCAAAGTGCATAAGCCTAAATCCGCTAAGTCCTTAGCCTTGATCATGTTGATCTTCCTAGTTTCATCTTGACTTAAATCTCTCTCTTAAGCACTGTGGTTTTCATCCAATATAGTTTTTTGGTATTTTGATCAACTTACCAAAATACTCTTTCTTGACCTAATTTTCATCTTTTATTGTAAGCAATCGTCATACTTTCTACATGTAGATGCACAACTGGCTTACCACGAATCGGTAAGTCTCTCTCGTTCTAGTTCCACCGGACACCTCACTTGGACCAACCAAGCCACATTATACAACCCGTCGCTCGAACTTTCGTCTAAAATCTCGCATTTTTCGTGTCATATTTGAGCTCAGCCATCTTACATGACATCTTTGATCGTTTTGAACCTTGACTCCTCTATGAGCGTAACCCCGATTCTCACCATTGACTATGGTTAACTCTAAGCATCCATGCACAACTAAAGAACAAGAAATCATTTTTTTAACATAAGTTATTCATAACTTAACCCACGTTAACTGAAATATACATCATACCACTTATATTTATTGACTTACATTTATTGACTTACGTCAAACCAAATCATCACATGATCCAAATTTTTCAAAACTATTCATTTCCGCAAACCATCCAACAAAAATCAGCAAATTTTAAATTTTCATTTTTTTTTTCTAAAATAACAATGATTCATCACAACAAAACAATAGACCTTCTCACGTGAGGATTCCAGATTAAAGGTGTTCGATTGAATAGTACTACTAGCCCGTATGTAATGCAAATCCGCATCCGTTTTGCGGGCGTTGCTTGCAGCAACTCGCATCGCTGATGAAGTTCGCCATTTCAACCTAATACGAATTAATGTACGACGAATGGGGAAGAAGAGTTTCGCCACAACAGGTGGTCCCTTACAGAAGCTAAAACTGTACAGCAGAAGCCTCAATTTTTCCCAAAACAACAGAAGCCTCAATTTTTCCCAAGGCAGGCAGCCTTCCCCTTGCCGATGGGAAAAGATCAAAAATGAAGCCAAAAAAAAAAACTGTAGAATCCAGGCAGTACATAATCTCTGAAACCGAAACTAGTGTCACTCGTCCTGGAGCGGCAGCGTCTTAAGCACATCTCTGAGAGCGTAATATATGCTTTCGCATTTGTGATCAGATATCAAATTGCCAGATAGCAGTATCCTCTGAAAATTCTCCCCTGCATCACCTCTCCACAGTGTGTATGACTCGTCATCGCCGCAGTTTATCTCCTCAATATCCCTCTGTAGGTAATACAGTGTCCCAGGAAGGAACAGATCCTCAGGCACAAATACATCCTTTTCACTGTCCCGTGACAAAACCTCCATGGAGCTCGCAGGACGAGCCGGATCTTTTGCGACATCTGACATCAGCAAGCCATGTCAGATTCAGTAAAGCGCTAACCCTAACACCTTAATGAAAGATCTTGGCCTTTCTTTTCCTTTTCAGGGAAGGGAAACAAGTGATATTCATCCCAGCTTTACATGCCAATCATCTTGGGAAGAGATACTGGCAAAATTAAACCCCTCCAGAAGGCAATTGAACTTACCGGAACTAGCTGATACTGTTACAATTTTGGCATAATCAGCAAGTTTGTGCGCCACATCTTGAATTGACGAAACAACAAGCTTAGTGTTAGTCACAATGTCCACTATATGCTTCCAGTCTTCCTTTTCCAAAACGCTTACCCTACAAAACAACATGATTAGAACATTCTGTACACAAATCCATCCAACGAGTTTTTAACTGTAACATGCCATCGCTTATACTTCAGAACTACAAGTGCTAATCACAACATGCAGATGAAGACTGTAGAAACGTGTCAAGATGATGTTTAATTTTAAATCATTTAGCGGGGAAAGGAGCTCATTGTAGAAGTTAAATCACCCTAGTAAGAAGAATAATCACCAGGTTCTTCCTATGAAAGCTACCGAAACAAAAGTTCATGCCATTTATTGACATTCCAAACTTAACACTCACCAATCTGTTTCAAGTATTTCATTTCGCAATCTTGCCAGTGAAGCTGCACTTAACCTAGGGATTATATCATCCTGCAAGAAGAGAGAAAAAGACAATCCCAATTACAAATTCCACACAGGAAAGAGACAATAAACAGGATTTCCACTACAATAAAAGGTAAAGCATAACCTGCAGTACAACAGTAGAGACATAGCTCGCACAACTTTCAGCAATTTCTCTTGACACACAAGGTGGGGTTCCAAATCCAACAGCTGATATAATGTCAGGACTAAACCCAAGCTCCTCCTTCGACTTCTTCCTTAGCATTATAGCAAGCAACGCGGCTGAAGCTCCTCCAAGGGAGTGCCCTACTAACCGCAACTTGTAGTCCTGCTTTGAACAAAAGAAAATAAGCAGACGGCAGAAAAATAAAAATGGCTACAACTTCAAGACACTGAAAATACACTTCCCCACCTTGTGCTTTTCCAAACATTTTCTGATTATTCCCAACTCATGGCGAAGGTACCAGCGAGCAGCCTCATATGTTCCAAAGTGTGTTGAGAAACCTTTAGGTGATACCTTCTTATCGCTTAGAGCAATCAAATCGGTAACAAGATCATAAACTGTATGAGTTCCACGAATCCCAAGGATCACCAATTTAGCACGTGGATCGATGCCGATGTAATATCCAGGTCTCAAAATGCTAGAGTCTTTCACAAACTTTAAAACATTCCTCTTCCGAAGCATGCTATACCGTGCAAGCCCAGTTGCATTGCCCTTATAGCAGCCTCTTGCAAGTTCAAGGTGATAAATCAGTTCTTGAACCTAGAAAAAGGAAAGGAGATGAATCCCTATTAGAGGTGCATACTCCTTTGAGAAGCATAAACAGTCTAAAGAGTCTGAAACTCTAAATGTTCAGTCGTCATCACCAGCCAGTAGATTGAATTGAACTATTTGTACTCTTCTTTGCGAAAATAACTATTAAGATAATCCCTGTTGATTACTGCCTAGTAATACATAGACATTTTGAAAACTACATTATGAAGAGAAGTTTGCCGGACGTACCTTCTTACTGGAGGATATCTGAACACCCTTGAAGGCTTCAGTATTCTTTGCAGAAGCTTGGCTGAGGTAAATGAGGTAGAGACCAATAGTAAGATCACTGAGGCTCCAGTCCTTTATGCTTACCTTACTCCGCTGGAGATCACTTAGGATCTCGCTAAAAGAACGGGTGCTTGCGGGGATTTTCTCCCCTCCATCAGTGGCTGCATTCAGATAGTACAATTTTAGCAACCCTAATGCATAGGTCGTTGAAACAAATCTCTACTCTTAAAAGAAGGAGTTCAAAATGATGGTGCATTCTACACTTCAAAAAAGTAGTCTGACGTGTGGGCCCACCTAGCCCTCATCGCCCGTGAGCCTGCGTCCCCTCCCCCCCACGAACCCGTGCGCTTCTCCCCATTTCTCCGCCGCCTCCTCCCCCGCCCTCCGCGCCGCGGCCGCCGCCTCCTCCCCCCCCGCGCGCCACCTCCTCCTCCTCCCCCCCTCCGCGCCGCCTCCTCTCCCCCCCTCCGCGCGCCGCCTACCCGTCTTTGGATGACCTCGAAGACTACGGCTTCCCGTTTTCTCCCGGCCACCGCCGCCAGCAGCCTCGCCGACGACTTTTACCATAGCGGCATCGACTGGTCCTCCCTACGCGCGCCTCCTCCGCACCAACCGGAGGCGGCCTCTGGGACGAAGGCAAAGGGTAGCGGCTTGCTCGTGCAGAGGAGCCTCTTCCAGCGTGGGGATCGAGAAGCCGCGCGGGAGGCGGCGGCGCATGGGTCCGGCCGGGCTAGGGCTTCTCATCATCCTCTCTTGTGGTGCTTGGTCCGGTTTAGGGTTTCGTCTCGCGACGGCAAAGAACCGCATCGCAGCAGCAGATGGGTGGGTTGGTGGTTGCCTTCTCTCTCTCCCCTCCTCTCTTCCTCACTCCGACCGACTCCCGCCCGTCCCACGGCGATGGCCTCCTCTCCGCAGACCGACCCCGTGTCTTCGGCGTAGCGGGAGCGTAGCAGCAGAGGGAGGCAGGGTGGAATCTTGGTTGGGCGTGATCCGGGGCGGTCGGGCGGATCTTGGCGGTGTCCGGCGCGGATCTCGACCGAGCCACGGGATGGAGAGCGAGCGCGAGGAGGAGCCGCGCGCGCGAATGGCTTGGGAGGAGGACTCGGCGAGGCGGTAATCACGGGATCTCGCCGACGGGGAGGCGGGCGGATCTGGCCGCGCGCCGGCGCCCGGGAGCGCCAGCGGCGCCACCAAGGTGCGGGGATCGTGGACATAATAGATGATCCCCATGTGATCAGACTTAAGTTAAACTGCAGTATTATATATTTATGTACATCAAACAAATACCAACATCTTAGAATGGTGATACTAACATCTTTGGTCTGCATAAGCCAAGGCTTCCGTATGTACCCTGGTGTCACTGCATGTGCAATGCATCGGCTGAAGCACTAAGTCTGAATGGTCGTTGGTTCGTCATATTTTTCTTACCAATTCTTATCCGGACTCCACACAGCACATTCTGTATAGTGATCCAGAGTCCAGATATTGCAGACTCAGGTCAGGCTATTTCCCTTTCAAATCATCCTTAGCAGTAAACTTTTCAAAGATGGGATGGGAAAGCAAAATGGTTTTCAATTAGTTTTGTAAGTTGTATTTTTTGGTTAGTCAAGGTTAGCCCTTTTTTAAGTTGCTTCTTTAGCTTAATTTAAAAGTGTAGAGCCAATTTGAGAGAAAATCATTTGTTTCCCAGGACACACATAACCAAGCAGGTATTGCATATAATGGTGGTTTGGTGCCTTTACTAAAGCTTCTTGACTCAAAAAATGGGTCTCTGCAACATAATGCTGCATTTGCCCTTTACGGAGTTGCAGACAATGAGGTAATTCATGATTATTCAAACAAAAGGGTAACCCATATTTCTCAAAACCATGTTTTCCACTTAATAGTTTCATGTTTAAAGGGAATGAACTCATCTTCCTTTTCATTGTTTCACACAAGGTCTCTCTTACTTTAATGTCTCCAAAATAAATGGCTACTCTTCTTATAGGACTATGTCTCTGACTTCATTAAAGTAGGAGGTGTCCAAAAGTTGCAAGATGGAGAATTTATTGTCCAGGTACGCCAACCATCATAGTATAGATTGGTTAATTTTGTTGTAACTGAGTTTGCTCAAGTCATTTTTAATTCCAGGCAACAAAGGGCTGTGTAGCTAAGACATTGAAGAGGTTAGAGGAGAAGATAAATGGACGAGTAAGCCGTGCTCACCAGATTTTTTTTTCTTAATTTACCATGCTGTAGTATTTAGTCCAGTTGGTTCCCATGTGATCTTTTACAGGTCTTAAAACACTTGGTTTATCTGATGAGAGTAGGAGAAAAGTGTGTGCAGAGGCGTGTTGCTCTGGCTTTGGCACACCTCTGTGCCCCTGAAGACCAAAGAACAATTTTTATTGACAATAACGGTATGAAAAATTTTACATCTACCAAAAAATGTTCCTCCTTTATTTCTGATGTGTTTTATTCTTCATGGATTAAATTCTGGGTTAATTCAGGTCTCGACTTGCTTCTTGATCTTCTGGTTTCGGTGAGCCTGAAACATCAACAAGATGGTTCAGTAGCCCTGTACAAATTGGCCAACAAAGCTGCAGCACTCTCTCCCATGGATGCTGCACCTCCATCTCCAACACCGCAGGTTAGGAAAAAGGCTGATTTTTTTTAAATTCAACTCAGTTTTGGCTTATTTACACCAGTAAAGTGAATATAGTGACTTTATGAGCTGAATGTGTTGCATTATGCAAAAGTTCTTCACAATGATAAGAAATACGATGTGGTAATGCTCAGGTGCACTTGTATTTATTTTCGAAAGATGCTATTCCAATTAGCCAGCATGTCAGACCAAGTTATATCTCTCACATGAGTTATTGTTGCCTTAGTGTTTATGTTTCTGCATATATGAACAACAGACTCCACACACATTTTGTTGGAACTGAATGTCAATTTGAAATATCATAGCGTTACAATTTTTATGTGTAACAAGTAAAGCTTATCATTTGTACGCTGTCAAGGGCTATGAACGAGCTATTGATGATGAGTTTTCGTCAAAAATACTGAGCATGTATATTTTGCAAGTGTGAACATGGCCTTTAGATGTAGCTAAAGTACTAAACCTAGCTCGGCACTTCATATCCCAATATTTCCTCTGAAATACTTAATTTTTTAGAAGTTAGAACATCTCCTTGCCTTCAATGCTGTTGGAAATTGACAAAGGAAATGCGATATCCTTCTATACTAATGTGTTTGGGGTCTCATATAAATTGCAATGGATGTGGATTTAGTAATTAGCTCAAAATACACACATTTTGTTGGAACTGAATGTCAATTTGAAATATCACAGCGTTACAATTTTTATGTGTAACAAGTAAAGCTTATCATTTGTACACTGTCAAGGGCTATGAACGAGCTATTGATGATGAGTTTTCGTCAAAAATACTGAGCATGTATATTTTGCAAGTGTGAACATGGCCTTTAGATGTAGCTAAAGTGCTAAACCTAGCTCGGCACTTCATATCCCAATATTTCCTCTGAAAGACTTAATTTTTTTAGAAGTTAGAACATCTCCTTGCCTTCAATGCTGTTGGAAATTGACAAAGGAAATGCGATATCCTTCTATACTAATATGTTTGGGGTCTCATATAAATTGCAATGGATGTGGATTGTGATGAAATATTTTTTTATCACTTGCTCTCCCAGACTCCCACACATTCGCATCTACCCGATACATTGTCAGGGAAAAGTGCAAGGTGATAGGATCTTCCAGTTTTTTTAATTGAATAGTCTTAGTGTAGAGAAAATTAAACTTGATCTTGGGCTGCAACAATCCATGGCACGATTGTGCTGGTAGTGCATTTGTAAACCTTTTTATGTTACATGCTGCTTCTAATTTCTAAAATAGCTTAGATATGTGTTGAGTGTTGTTCCGACTAGATTATGGATAGTATTAGATTGACGGTAAATTGGGGTCTCAAATGGCCAAAGGAGAGTGAGAACTTGATAGTACAAACATTGTATGATTCCAGTTATCTCTGTACCAAGGTGGGCTATTCTCCATGTCTAAAATGCTTTTAGATATTTTTCTTAAATTTTGAAGTTTCTAATTGCTTTAAAGATAAAAAAATGATTATTCATTACATGGAATTTATTGCCAACCAAGGAAGCAACGTTAATGGCCCTTGGAGTGTAATTTGATTTATGCCATTTTTCCCCAAGCAGAGATCTAAACAAGGTTTGCACTATGCATGCTAAGTTGCTAACTGTTGCATCGGCTTGCGGAGCAAGATTCATGATTTAAGAATTATGATGGAAGATTGGAGAAGTTATTTGTCCTTGCCTCCAAGCTTAAAAATATTGAAGACATTGGCATGGAGGGTGCCACAAAATTGCAGGTATGATGTCCAGATCCAACCTTTGACAATGAGTTTAAATATTGTTTCAGAGAAAAAATGTGATTAATGAAGTTCAGTTGGTTTCTATCTCTAAAACTTTCTGGTTGGCGTGTTTTTGTTTCTTTTAGTGTTGCGCCGCCTGATCTTATTTGCTTGTTTTGCAGCCTTTCATTATTAAACCAATAAAACATGCTTATGGACAACAAAAGGAAACGAGAATTATGAAGCATATCAAAGCTGTTGCGTTTATTTTGAACAAAGAACTAATGGAAAGGTTGGCCACTAACTTTGTAGTGTTTTATTTTTCTCTTTTGCCCGCTCCAATTCATGGATAACAGTTCTGCCAATTCGTGCACTTCCTTGATGTTATCCATCTCATCTGAGCAAGATAGGCTCTGTGAAAACTCAAGAGAAATTACAGGTTTTCCATTGCCTCTCTTTATACTCGCAGCGCTCCCCATTTTGGTTCCCGGATGTTTCACTTGGAAGTTCAAGTTTAGCATGCCAAGCAAAATGTGTTGTTGCATCAACTTGGCTAGATGGTTCGGCTGCACAGATGCAATTGCAGTATTGCACTGCGCTAAATGAGCAGGATCGTTACAATGGATCTGGACATACGAGCAGAAGACAAGAAACAGAAGCTCTAGCCCGGTTGATTTCATGGAGAAGCTGGAAAGAATCTCCGACATTTTGTTTTCACGCATTCAAACTTGAAGCATCAGTTCTGTTAGATGGAAAATGTATGGCCAAACAAATACCTTACTTTCGCGTTTCTTAATTTTATGATCAAATGCAGTAACTTACTTTCGTGTCTCTTTATTTTTTGATCATCTAGCTGAATGTCCGTGCGTTGCTACGGATTTTAAAAAATTTTAGAACATATTTGTATGCATGTTTTAAAAAATTTTACCACCCGTTATCAGAACATATAGTATAATAAAATTTTAAAATCCGTAGCAACGCACGGGCATTCAGCTAGTAAGATAATGGTGTGCTTCAGACGACAGAACTATGTATGGGTCTTCTGCTGATTGGAGCGAACTCCATTGAAAAACACACTGATATCTCAGTTATGATTGTAACTATCAGAACTTTTTTTTTGTCCTAGACTTGCTGTTTTACAACCAATAGACTTGCTGTTTTACAACCAATCGTTCTACATAGATGAGTGACTACTTCCCAAAAGTGTAAATTCCTATTAGCAATTTGCTGATTCTTGTGCCACATAAGCATAGCAGTTGTTTGGGGTTAAATAGTTTCTCTGGAAAAGATTAAGCTTTGCCAAAAAAAATTCTTTACTAGTCTTAAAATCCTAAGCCCTGCGGTGTATGAATTTGCCTCATTGCTTTGCAAAACTGCTTTCAACTCCGTGGGGGCAACAAAAAAAACTAACCTTTGTGTACTTAGAAGTGGAGGCATCGCGAAACCAAAATGCCGAGACATGCAAGGTGAGCACGATAATATGAAATATGAAAGAGGTGGTAGGTTAAGTAGAGGAGACGAACAAGTGAAAGGCTTCCAATTGTAGTGCTTGTAGAGCTGCAGGGCGGGCTCGAGGGCCTTGGAGAACCAGGCGACGTCGGGCCTCCAGCCCCTCCAGGGGAGGCCGGCGTCCTCTTCGTCGTCCTCGGAGCCCTCCCTCGCGCTGGACTCGGCGTCCTCCCTCCTGGTCTTGGCGCTCGCCTCCACGACCACAGCCGCCGCCGCCGCCGCCGCCTTGTCCTCCTCCGGTTCGCTTCTGCTTCTGGTGGGGGTGAGCCCGGAGGAGAGGAGGCAGGAGAGCGCGGGCGGCAGGATGGGGCGGTGGTGGGTGAGGAGGGGGGCGCGGGAGAGGAGGCGCTTCGCCATGGGCGGTGAGCGGAAGGAAGGAGAGGAGGGTTCTCGGCTCGACTCCCCCTGTCCCTGGTGGCTGGACATCAAGAGCGGGCCAAACGGGGCGGCCCAATGCACGGTAATGTTAGCCCAGCAAGCAAGAACTCACAAGACTTAACCAAAAACTCTTGATAAAGAAATCTCACATCTCTCCCCCTTCCCTTCCCTCTCTCTCGTGATCTTACTGCCCTCCCCTCCACTTCTAGCTTCAGTTATCATTATCCCGCTGCTCTCCACCTCCACTTCCCATTCGACGCCTACCCGCCCTCCCCTGGCTCCCTGCGCTTGCCACAAAGGAGGCATGGCCTTTTGCCTTTCTGGCCCTACGAGGCGCCCTGTGGTTGTCGTTGCCAGGGGCGTAGCCAGTAGGGGGGCTTGGTGAGGCTTGAGCCTCACCTCCCCCCGATGAAAATCAATAAGTAAAGCAGAAGCGATTTTGTATATTTACTTGTTGCCTTCATATTGTTTGCTGCTTGCCATTTTGCTTGAGCAAAGTAAAGTAAAACAACAAGCAAAGCAATCAAAAGCCTTATGTCATTGGTAACAATCAACAACCTACTTTTAGTAATGCTTGCCATTTTGCTTGCTACTTGCTTACTTCTTACTTTTCTCTGCGCTCTAAATATTTTCGTTGCTCGAGAGCAAAAGTTGCTGCTGATTTCCACGGCACGATTCCTTCCCGCTTTGTCGAATCAAATTAAAATCATAATAAACTTGTTTAAAAATTATACTTTGCTCACCATATCAATAGGCATCATCCACAAAAACAGATCACCGCACATTGTCTCCTTCATCTTGTTCCATCTCGTCTCCTTGGGCAAACCTTCCAATAACCTATTCTCTGCTATCCAAACTCGAATCAAGTGGTTCAAAATTTGAAATTCATCTACATTTATATTATACTTCCAAGTACCTATTTTATACTTTTTATTTCATTTGATTTTATTTTGTTTGGGCCGCTTTTCACGTGTAGAGTACGATGTTTCTGAGTATGACTTCGTTAATCTTTCTCACCACCAGTATGCTTTGAGCTCACCCTCTATTTTCTTTCTGGCTTCGCCACTGGTCGTTGCCATGGCAATGCCGGCTCCGGAGCGTAAGTCACGCGTCCTAGTGGCTGGCGGGGGCATCGTCGGCCTGGTCTTCGTGCTCACGGCTTAGGTGGAAGGGGTTCGAGGTGCTCGTGCTGGAGAGGGACATGAGCGCCATCCGCGGAGAGGGGTTGTATCGGGGCCCAATCCAGTTGTAGAGCAACGTGCTCGCGACACTCGAGGCCGTTGACACCGCTGCGGCCGGCGAGGTCATGGACACCAACTGCATCACCGCCGACCGCGTCAACGGCATCGTCGATAGTGTCTCCGGCTCCTGGTAAGGAGGCAAGTAGTTCTAGGGTCAGAGGCGACTTCTTACACAAAGGATTAGTTAGTTAGTTAGTTAGTTTGTGTCTTAAGCATATAGGGATTGGATTTTTTGGGCTCGTTCTTGTGGAATTTAGTGAAAGGAGAATTCGTGGTGTATAGTGTTGGCAGTGACAATAAGCCGATTGGTAGTCATTTATGCTCACTTGCTATAGTAGATCATAGCATATTGATTATAGCTTACAAGAGTCATTAATCATAGACCTACAGTGTCAATGATAGTAACAATAGTGGTTAATGAAATGTAATTTGTTGCTTAATTATTAGTGTTGATGTGTCTAAACATGTATTTCTATGTGCTTATTCTACTACATTTGTAGCATTTGCTTGCTATTGCCCGCTTGTTGGTTAGCTTTAAGATGAGATTTCATTTGCTGGAGGCATCCATGTGACTGCCAAGGTGGTATTCAGGTACATCAAGTTTGATACGTTTACCCCCACATTGTACGAGAACCCATATTATGTGTCTCCCAATCAGGTATTGTTTTCACCAGTTGATATAGATTATAGTACTTGTCTTCCAAACATCTTTGTAGACCATCCAACATTTTGTAAAGAAAATCTGGGTTTATTTCCTTTTCATCCCATCATCAAGGGGTAGGCATATTATGCATTGCTTGAGTTTTTTTGACTAAAACAAAAGTTGACTCTGAGAAAATTGATGGACATTTGATGATATTGTAGTGCTATGCTATTTCTTTTAGGGGGGAAGAAACGCTCTGATGGAACAATTGGTGTGCATTAGTTTGATTAAGTATTCTAAATGACATTTGATATCAATTATGGTATAAACAAGCTGCGCATATGCATTAAACAACATGTACATATATTTGCTTCAGTACAAGGGATCATTCATTGTATGCCAACAATTATACTTCTTTCAGATGCGCTGCTTTGTATTACTGTGCAATTCTATTCTCCTTGCGTTGGAGCTAATTAAAACATTGTCATGTTTGATCTACAAACCTCAATGAAGTGTAGTGTGGTATCTTGTTGCATTTCAGTTTGGTTCACTGGCAAAATAATTTGCTGCTCACCTGCTCTGTTCATCAAGGACTCGGTGTCATTCGGTATTTAATTCAGTTATAGCAAATCATTTCCTGGCATGCACATGTATACCTTCTTGCAGCTGAGCGAGGGCTCCCAGTCACAAGGGTCATTATTCACATGAAGCTGTAGCAGATTCTTACTCATGTAGTTGGTGATGATGCTCTATTGAATGATAGCCATGTTGTTGATTTTGTTGATGATGGCAACAAGCTGAATAATTAGTTGTCTTTTAGTGATCATCTCAGTAGAAAACTAGCTCAAAATGTTATGGAAAATTCTAATGTGGTACCATTCGCTGGATGAGTAGAGGTTACTGCCATATTGGAGGATATTGGAGGATGGGTGAAAATTCGAAGGTGATCTTTTGGTTGGTGCTGATGGCATATTGTCAAAGGCAGTGTAATTAGTTGATCTTTTGGTGAGAAACAGGAGCAAAGGAGACCTGAATTGAGATTTTCTTCACAGAAGCAGCTTATTCAGGCTACACTTGCTTTACTGAAATTGTAGACTTTGTACCTCCTGATATTAACACAATTGAGTATGTAGCACGGATTCAGGAATGAGTATTGTTATTTACTCTATTAGGAAATGCTAACGTGCTCCTCTTTTTTCCTCTGTTTAAGGTACCGAGCATTTCTTAATCACTTTAAGGTGCCGAGCATATCTTGGTCACAAGCAACATTTCGTCTCTTCAGATGTCGGTGCTAGTAAAATGCAGTGGTATGCATTTCACAATAAACCAGCTGGTGATACCGTTCCTGAAAATGGTGAGTTCCTAGAATGAAGCTTTTGTGTTATGTTAATTAAATGAATTCTCCATCATCATAAATTTTGATGCAAATGAGGGTCATATATTCGATATGCACTACCCTTGTGCTTACCATCCGCTAATGCTTTTATACTGACAGGAAAAAGAAAAGATTGCTTGAGATATTCAGTGGTTGGTGCAATTATGCCGTAGATCTAATAAATGCAACTGAAGAAGAAGCAAATCTTCATGTCACTTTGCTATGAACTGGGGAAAAGGTTGTGTTACTTTGCTTGGTGATTCTGTCCATTCTGATCTTGTTATCTCCCAAATTAGGTAAAAGAAACCGCAAGCATGTAAGTGATCTGGTCTTTGCTTTCATAGGATGCCATACGTAAATTCATCATCTAATGGATTGATGCTTACCGCCAGTTATATGAGAAAGACTATGAATAAGAATCCATAAATTGTATCTATCGTTTCCTTTATAGTCAATGAAACTTAGTTTGTAATGGCCTGAATGAATGTGAATTAGAATCCACGAATAATACCTACCGTTTCCTTGTTACGAGTTTGTGCATTGATAGCATATTTTTTTTGTTTAATGCAATGCAAACGTGAGATATGGTGAGATAGTTTTGCCTGCAAACTCAAAGATAATCATTGATTGTTATCCATTCTAGTATAATTCACAATTTAGATTCTAATTATTTTTCTCTAAATTTTAGCTTGAAATAAGTTGTAGCTTATGACAGTATGTGCTTACCTTCATTATTGCTATACAAGACCTGACCACATGTCTTTTAGGTTTCATTTCATTTTGTGACATTTGGGTGTGTTTCAAGATCTGACCACCTCCCCATGTCATGACAGGCTCAATTTGGTTGTGAGGACGATGATGCAGACTAGGCGTGGTGGTCAGCCAACCATAATATCGGAGGTGCAACATGGGTCATAGCAGAGCTCCGCCAAACGTGGTACTAGAGTAAGGACGTGGTTCTAGGCCAAATAAAACGACAAAATATCTTACGTGAGCTACGGAAGAGCTTCGTTGGCCACCGTGGTAGAGCCGAGAGCATGGTGTTAGCCAAGCCTAGTCATGGTGGCTCGACATGTTGAAATAGTAGTATTCTTTTTATCCGTTGCAACGCACGGGCATGTAACTAGTTAAGATCAAATCTAAGTAAAATAGACAACTTCAAGAATAAAGATTGATCTCTACAAGTCATTTTCATCACTTACACATCATTAACACATAACAAGATCAAGAAGACGAGACAAGAGAACAAAACCAATAATATCACAAGCAAATAAGCCAAACAAGATGCATCAATGAGAGATGGAAAAGTTGATGTGTTGCTACTTGAGAATGAAGATTTTACAGCCACTCTATCTGGAGAACAAAAGAGCATACTACAGCACTCACACTTCTTAAACCCTAACTCTAGAGCACTTTGCTAGAATGAAGAGATGTTGGATGGTTAACTAGCAAGTTTCTATCCTAACACATTAAATAGATAAATCAACCAGTCCACATCTAATCTTAATTGATACTATCTATTAGCACATATAGGAGAAACCCATTAATCTCATACAACTTGGATTTTACTCACACATTTAACTCATGCACTCTTTTTTAAAGCATATGAGCCCGAATCCGCTCAGTTTTCATACTTTGATCCATTTGATGATCACAGCTTATCCTTTACCTAAACCGCTTTCTCAAACAGTTAATTTTGATCAAGATAGTTTCTTGTATATTGGTCAACATATAAAAATACACTTTCTTAATCTAGTCTTCATATTTTTCATGCAAGCAATGTCATACTTACCACGTGTAGGTGCACTACTGGCTTGCCATTCGTCAACAAGTCTCTTCTGTTCCTATTCCATCGGACCACGCCTCACTTAGACCAACTAAGCCGCATGGTGCAACTCGTCGCTCGAACTTCTCTTAACATTTGTCGTCTTTCTTATGCCATGCTTAAACTCAGCTATTTCACCCGACATCCTTGATCGTTTTTGGCATCGGCTCCTCCATGAACGTAATCCCGATCTTCGCCGTTGATCATGGTTGACTTCAAACCTTCTTGCGTGTCGGGGAGCTCCCAGACTGCCTTTCTTTCCTCTGTTTTTTTTTGTGCTGTTCGGTTGTTTATTCAAAACAAAAATAAAAAGATGGATCTGTATTCCCCTCAAAAGAAAAGGTGGATCTATATATATATATATATATATATATATATATATATATATATATATATATATATATATATATATATATATATATATATATATATATATATATATATATATATATATATATATATGAAGCCTCTTTTCTACTCCCGGTGTAATTACACCCTATGTCGTATCTCACAACGTAGGGAGTATCTCGCGAACGAGGAGTATGTACATGTAGTATACAGTATTTAAGACTATATAGGTGGTATGAACAATTTTTCAGAGGTGGTATGTACATTTTTTCAACATACTCCTTTTTATGTACGTATATAAAGGTATTTATAAAATACGCTAAAAACTATGGACTCCTTGCAATTTTTTCGTGTAGTTCACATTAGAATATCTTATAATTAGTATATGAGTATACCTAAAGTGATAAAGGAGTATTTCAAATTTATTTAGGTGGTATATTAGAGGTGGGTGTAATTACACCGGGAGTAAAAGATATTTTTCCTATATATATATATATATATATATATATATATATATATATATATATATATATATATATATATATATATATATATATATATATATATATATATATATATATATATATATATATATATAGGACGAGTGTTTCATGCACCATGGTGCCTAGGCACCAATATCAATACCCGTTGATTTGCTTTGAGATTCGCAACGTTTGATGTGGGTATCTTCATATACCCATAAAAAAATATATTTGAGATGTCAAACTCTGAAAAAATTTAAATTCAACTTCAGTTTAATTAGTTTGAACTATTTTTATGGTATATACTCACTGTAGTCGCATTGAACTCAAAAGTAGTTCAAACTAGTTTGAACTGAGTTCAAAACTTACTTACCATAAATATATCAAGGGTATAAAACATTTTCATACCCAAACTCAAAAAAATTATCAATCATACACGTGTATCGGATGTTGGTGCCTTATGTAATTTTCCTATATATATATATATATATATATATATATATATATATATATATATATATATATATATTTGTTGCCCTTTCAATACGAAAACAATATTAGGTAGCTAGCTAGATAGGAAAAAGTCCAAATTCAGCGCTCAACCGTCGGCAGCATTTGAAGAACCGTGCGTGCGTGTAGCTTAATGGTTATTTGGAGCGCATGCATGCTAATATGCTATGCTGGTGAATTTACTCACGAGAGTCAAGTCAACCCGGCCGCATAGAACTACCATTCCCGGCATGTGGGATCTCTTTGAGCACGCATTAGTTGGTTACGGGATTTTTAATTGAAACCCTTCTCGCCCTCTCATGCCATTTTCAGTTGACCTCGCCACAGCCACCACTATTCATCATCTCGACACCTTTCCAGCCTCCATTGCACCAACAACACGTGCTATATATACACTCTAGCTAGTTCCCCATTGGCGGCAGCCAGCCGACCGAGCATCGTCCTAACACCAAAAAAAAATTGTATGGATGGAGATCGAAACGTCATCGTATGAGAGAGAGAGTACTGTATCAATCTTCGAAGGACACCATGACCTCTCACATAGCACGATCGAATGACAAGTCAAAGCTTCAGAGAAGCTCATAAGCACCCTCAAGACTAACCAGACTGACTCCTTATGACAGGCAGTTAAGGGCGTTATAAGCTATGTCTTGCCAAAACTCAAGGCATGCAACCAAACCCTCAATATTCGACCGATCGATTGTGGCTTCAATTGCTCTGAAGCAGAAGCAACCCATCTGATCAAAGAAATGGAGCCAGGTGGTCGGAAGGTCGCGGAGGAGATGCAAATCGGATCTCCTTCTTCAGAACAGTCTATAAATAGAGAACTTTGTATAAATAAGTCTTTTATTAATGAAATTTATCTTACTTTTCCTGCAATCCATCTTGTTGAGTAGTTAATACTCGTAAGACAAAAAAGAAATTGTCGACTTTCGATTATCATGTTCTGATAGTAAAAGTTAGAAACGAATCGACGCTACGAAGTTCCTTCCAGTGGGTATGACCACATGCAGAAAGGAAAGTCTTTAACTAAGTGACGTTACCTTTCTTCAACTAGGTTAATCAAATCAAAGTTATAAACGAGAACAGGACAAACTCTCAAAGTTCCTTTTAAATTCGTTCAACTTTTGCTCAGCAAACCCAATTGTTTAAGGCTAATAGCAAGAGTTGAAAACAGTACGACACTAGAAAGCTCCTTGTAGTGGGCAGGGCCATATGCAGAGAAGAGAGACTTCGACTAGGAATGTCTCCGATCAGTTTGAACGAATTGAGTTTACCAAAAGTGGTCGAACAAACATAAAAGAAGCTCTACTCCACATTAGACAGACCCACGATGTAATGGATTGTTGTAGACAAGCCGATCGAAGTTTAGCTTAATCGTAAGAGGATCTACGACCACAAGGTGATCGTATAATAACTTACGACTATGTTATGATCATAGGAGGACTTACGATTGTGAAGTGGTCGTAGAAAAGGCTTACGATCAGGTGTAGTCGTAGAGGGGCTACGATCATGAAACGGTCGTGAAAAGACTTACGATTAAGGAGTGGTCGTGGAAGAGTTTACGACTAAAGAGTAGTTGTAGAAGAGGTTACAACTACCTTGTGAAATCTTTCCCTTATAGATAAGGGGTATACTACAGGAGTATAATAACATAACAATATCATTTATGGATAAATAATAATTTAAGGATTGTTATATCATCGCCAATAATCTATTATAGAAGTTGCCTTTAGTATTGTATAATGTTGTCTATATATGATATAGAGTAGTAATATAAAAAGGGTTGCATGTACCATTGTATATGCTCTTATATAAGATTATTATAGATAAGTTTACAGATAATCTATGTTATAAATTATTTTTAGTTTTTTGACTTTTTCTATAAGTAATATAGAGATATATTATAGAAAACCGTTGAAAGCAAGTTGACTACGATCTCTATTGACGTTCCCTGCAACCAGGAATTGGTCGTACACCCTGGGGTCGTTTGACTTTTCGGTGGTTTGACTTTTCGATCGGTCCATCAATTTTAAGCGTTAACTTCCAAAAGTTTGACAGTAACAATAAAACGGGATAGGCTTGATGTTAAGCGTTAACCACCTACAGAATTGACGCGGCCTAAAGGTAGACAGCCGGACAATTAATGGTTTGATTTGATTTCCATGAGAATGTACTGGATGATTTAAAAAACAATTTGTTTTGATTCAACGTGTTTGTATAGATCGGTGAATTAATACAGCCCTTCCCGTATACGATACTATAGCGATTTTTTTCAATTTTAATCCTAAGTGTCTATCATTTTAAATCTAGCTCCCTCCCAAGCATGGTAGCCGTGGCAAATAACATGTGTCTTCTGCCGAGCTACTATAGCTCGATAGGAGGCCCGAGAGCGACAGGGCAGCGATGCGTGTGGCAGTCAGCGGCCCCCCATTTGTACCCCTTTGTTCCATAGTGTCACAAGATTTTTCAGCAATGATGGTAGGTACACATCAATATTATTTACAGGTTTAGCTCTTGGATAAGTAGTGACATCAAAATATACTTTCGTTTCATACATAACCAAGTAGAAAGGTTGTACATATATAGATTCACGGGCCAGGTGCTATATTGGCTGCTCATATTATTGAAAGAATTCATTCCATCTGTACTCAACCCAAATCTTATATTCCTTGGTTCCGCACCGAAATCTTCAAAGCTCCTATCAAAGTTTCTCTACTGGGCAGAATCAATATGGTGTCTTAGTTTTTCATCTTTCTTACGCTCCTTCAAATGCCAGCGCAGTAATCTTACCTTCTTTCTGTTCATAAATAAATGCTTCAAATGAAGAATTATAGGCAAATATCACAACACCTTAGCAGGAAATCCTTACTTCACCTCGATGCCCTTGCTGTCATCGGAGTGATTCTTATGGTTGTATTGGGATGTGACGAGGATATAATAATTCTCTAATTATTGCATCATTATGATTACATAGAGTAGTTATGAGCCCTTCTATGACCACCATATAGTCGTATACTACTACAAAAAAAGCTTATATTAGACGCCTCATCAAAGATGATTGTCCAAAACCGTTAGTGTTAAATGCAATCACAGACAGTTTAGGTTTAGAGACCGTTTGTATTGCCGCCAGGGCTAAAACCATCTGTGAAGAGATAATATCACAGACGGTTCGTGGTGAGAATCATCTATGAAGTATTACAGATGGTTTTTACCAAGAACTGTCTATGATATTGTGAAATATTATAGACGGTTTTTTATTTAAACCATCTGTGATACTCCATAGATGGTTTGAATTAAAAACCGTCTGAGATATGTTTCCCGCCTCATAATATCCTAAAATTTCATAATTTATTGCCTGATTTGAGTAGAATTCTGTTCCGAGACACTTTTAGTAAAAACAGGCATAACTTTTGCATACGATATCTGTTTTTGACGTTCTTGTACTTATTAGAAAGCTAACGACGAGCTCGATAAAAAAATGGCATGCTTGCACTAGTCACCCTCTAAGACCCCAAAATTGGCCATCTTTAGCCTCAAATTTGCGTCACATGTTTTTGGTTTCTATTTTTGCCAAAATTTTTGATCTCCAATTCAAAATTTAGGGTTCGCCTCAACTGCAAAGCTGTAGATCTTATCGAAACTTTTCAAATGAGCATATATAAGCCATATAGTACTTTGCTATTTTATCTTTTGAGACTAGTTATTTACATTGCATTAGTATATACTCATATTGTCCTCAATAATTATGTATCGTAGACGGTTTGTGGTTCAAATCATCTATGATAATTACGTATCACAGACGGTTTATGATTCAAACCATCCATGATAATTATGTACCTCTGATCGTTAGGCCCATCAATCCTTCTCAACCCAATCCCAGCCAATAGAAACCCACCAATCCCTACCCCACGGATTGTAGCACCGATTCCAACAAAAAATTTTCCCACCCCTGCCTCTCTCTCCCCTATACATACTCACCCATGGCCTCACTGCTCCCTTACCCTCCTCTTCACGTCTCCTAGTGCCACAACTACCGCCTTCCTAAAGTACAGTGGATCGGTGAGCTCATTGTCTTGCTCTCACCACCACTGCCACTTTTCACCGAGGTCTCTAAATTTGGATAAGATTGTGGTAGATCAGCATTCAAAATTTCAATGAAATCTCTCCACATCATCTTCCTCCTCACCGTCCTCCTCCTCAACTCCGACCCTGGTGGCCCTTACGAAGTAGACAGCACACAAGTTTACGGGTAGCAAGGTACTGTGGAAGCAGCTAGCTACCAAGACGGCGCTCGCTCAAGTTGGCACCAGTGATGACGGGCATCAAATACAACTCGTGCACTGCTTTTTCTTTGTTCTTGCATGCCATGTTTAAGAGTCGGGTTCATAGGATTAGGAAATGTATTCTTTCCATGTTCTTGCTATGTTAGATGGGTAACCTGCTCCTTATTTTGTTATATTGTAATGGTGGATTCTAATTTTAATAGAAATGAAATATGCTGTTGTGTGTGCTACTTTATTTACTTGTTTTCAAAGGGCATACCTAATATTTCTTAAGGCTAGCCAAAAAAATAGAAAAAATTTAGGTATAGAATGAACTATCACAGACGATTTTGTGATATAAACCATCTATAAAGGACTATTACAGACGGTTCTATCTATAAACCGTCTGTGATAGAAAATTATCACAGACAATTCTATATACCAACTGTCTGTGATACTCGTCCATCATAGACGGCTGGTAGCTATAACCGTTTGTGGTAATTTCTCATCATAAACGGTTCATAAATACAACCGTTTATGATGTGCAAGTATCACAAATAATTTTTAGTTCGAGCCATCTGTGATAGTGTTCTTCACAAACGGTTCTAATTACAATCTGTCTGTGTTATATTTATCACAAACGGCTCACAAATCGTCTATGATAAACTTCAATTATGAATGACATATAAATTCAGATGGTTTAGAAAATCATCTGTGATCACAGTTCCGAACCGTCTATGATGACCCTTTTTGTAGCAGTGGTAAGTTATTCTATGACCACGTAGTCATAAGTTCTTATACGACCATATAGTCATAAATCTTTCTACGACAATATAGTCATAAACCTTTCTACGATCATCACATAGTCGTAAGTTCTTCTACAATCGCATAATCGTAAGTCATTCTACAACCACATCGTGGTCGTGAGCCTTCCTGCGACTACTCAATCTTCAACTGGCCTGTCTACGATTACCTACTGCATGGTAAGTCTATCTGACAAGATAGTTAGAACGTGTGTTTATTCTTAATAACCACATATGATCTCTCTCTGATAACAACCACTGCACGACGAATGGGCCACCACGTCTCTCTGACAATAACTTTTGCCAGACGGTTATCTCTCAAAACGTTGAGACATATTTTGGCACAGGCACAACGGTCGTCGCTTCGTCAACTATATAAAAGTTAACACCAGGGAGAAATAGGGATCACATTGGATCAGAAGATAGTGTTAGGCATTTCGCATTACTCTCAGTTGTAATAAATTCCTCTAAGCGATAGCTACATAGGAAGTAGGGTTGTTATTCTTTCAGGAGAAGGCTCGAACTTGTATAAAAATCCATGTGTCTCTACTCTGCATATTCATACACTGAGTTTTCTGGAGTTTCCCCGAATCTAAACAAATCATACATAAGATCGATATTAAAACATCGACAGGATGCTTTGCACACAGGACATACATGTATGTTTGCATACTTTTTAAGGTAGAGGATATAATCGTTTGAATATACATATATTCTTTCTATTTCCATTCCCAATGGACAAAGAAATTTCTTGAATTGGTAGATGATTTTGGGCAACATGTTTCTCTCCGAAAGAATGTCTGATAGGAGACTTAACAATGCCGTAAAACTCTTGTGTCTCCTGCCGTGCTAACGTAGCTCAGCAGGAGGCTTGAGAGTGACAGGGCAGCGACGCGTGTGGTAGTCAACGGGCCCCACCGGCCAGCCGAGCTACCAAACGTCACGTCACGGTCGGCAGGTATGCGTGGATGGGTTCCAAAGGCTCCATAGTCAACGTGTCAAGCACTGCATGTCTTCTGCCAACAATTAAAGCTGCTTAGTCAACAATGACACGACAAAGGTGACTTGTCGAGCCCAGGCAACTCGGCAAGAGTTGCCGAGCAACGGTAGTGCGACAGATTTAGTGGGGCCCACCAGCTACCACTGGCATCGCTGCCCTGCCACCACCTCTCACGCTAGTGCCATTCTGCCTAGCTACAATAGCATGACAGGAGACGCATATCTCTGCTGCCGTCACAAACTGATTGCATGAAATAAGGGACAGGTCAATGCCTTACATAGCTTGTCGTCGCAGTTAATATGCACCAGTTGGGCAGGTCCAAGAGACTACCCTCTGTCCGTGGTTGGCAACTTCAGGGCGGATATGAGGTGTATTCTGTGTTGGAGAGACCTGCATCGACATGAAAATACGAGCCAAAACAAAAATCTTATAGTAAAATATCCATGTAGATGCAAAAGGTTGGTAAGTAAGAAATACCAGTGCAGAGCATCAGTTAGGTAGCAATTTTTTAGTTTGTAATGCGATAGTTCCAGTACAAATTTCTGACTCAACCAACTATGATATGACATAATGACCATATATTTTGGTCCCCTGTTACTTCCATCACAAGGGACGGCTCACCTCAGCTCCAATCCTTAATTAAAACTATTTATGCACTCAACACCCAATTAATAACCATCGTTAATAACATAGACAATCACACTTATAAACCATCTGTGATAATTATAACATTGATGGATTCTGGGTAACTGTCTGTGATAAGGTGTCAAGTATAGCCTTCTATGTAGTAGTGATAGAAGAATATTATCACCGATAATTTTTAAAAATAACCATCTGTAATAAGTCGCAACACAGATGGCTAATTAAAAAACCTTCTGTTATGTTTACGTATCACAGACGGTTTTTTAAAAAATTGTCTCTGATAAGTCCATACATCACAGACAGTTTTACGAACCGTTTATGATGTATTGCAGACGGTTTGTGTAAAAAATCATATATGATAAGTAGGTCATCATTGACGATTTTTATCATCGATTGCAATATAGACGATCACACTAGTAAAACCATCTAAGATAACTACGCTGCAGCTTAGCATTGACGGATTTTGTACAAATGTCTGTGATAAAACATCCAGTATGACCTCTCTGTGTAGTAAGGGAAGAGAATAGGAAAACCAAGTAAGTCAAAAGCAAATCAATCAACACAAGAGATAATCATAGAGATAAACAAAGATTGATATATTGCTACATGAAGGTTTTACAGCTACTATACCTAGAGGATAAGAGAGTACACCACATCACTCAACTTCTCTCTAACCCTAATATATGAACACTTGGTTTCAAGAGAGGATGGCTGGACAAATCTCCATCACAATCAGTTAAATAGATGGACTAACTAGCCACATATAACCCTTAGTGGATTCTATCCACTTAGCTCAATGGGAGAAATCTGATAACCCTACATGCATAGGTTTTAACTCACACATTACACTTATACACACGTTTCAAAGCGCATAAGCCCGAATCCACTAAATCCTTAGTCTTAATCTAAATTGATCATCCTAACTTCTCCTTGACCTAAACCGCTATTCCAGGTGCCTCCTAAGCACCATAGTTTTGTTTTAAGGTAGTTTCTGATATTTTGGTCAAACTACCAATATACCATTTATTGACCCAATCTTTTTCTTCAATTGCAAGCAATCGCCATGGTTGCCACGTATAGGTACACCACTGGCTTACCACACGTTAGCAAATCTCTTCCATTCTGGTTCCACTGAACCATACCTCACTTGGACCGACCAAGTCACATGATGCAACCCGCTACTCGAACTTCTCTTCAACATTTCTGACCTTGCTTGTGCTATGCATGAGCTTGCCATCTCACCCGACATTCTCGATCGTTTCGAGTCTTGAAACCTCCATGAACGTAGCTCCGATTCTTGCTATTGACCATGATTAACTCTAAGTGACCCGCACATCCAAAGATAAACAAATCTTTTTCGGGCATAAATTCTTTACAACTTGACTCATGTTAGCAGTAACATGTCTCATGCAACCTATATCCACTGATCTAGGTCACTCAAACTCTTCCCAAACCTCAGAAACCCCAAAACTTGGCCAAAGCAACCAACTCACCAGATCTGACCGCAACCTCATCGTGGTCAAACCGCTGGCACTTATCGATTGAACTAGAAATGAAAATAGGTCTAACCGGCCGGACTGCAAATGATTCAAGAAATCTAAAATTTTGCAATTTTAGATTTCTGACCTTCCTAAATTGTAATGGTTCATCACAACAAACTCTAAAACCCTCTTTCATGGTCTTTCAAGAACCTTCCAAGCACACCCATAATTTCATATTGGACGATGCATGCAATATTGCACATTAATACTCCTCCTAGTACTACTTAGGGCACTCCGTAGTGGTGTAAATAAGTCATATATAGGGTATGTTCTTTTTTTGGCTTATGGCTGCAGTTTATGACTTTTAGCTGAAATTTTTGAATTTTGGGCTGTTCACGACAGAGATTACGGAGAGAGAGATACTCGTTTGTGATTTTGACTGGTATAGATGTTAGGCTTTTAAGTGTACTATAATTAACTTGTAAAGCCTATTTTTAAAAATACTCTGTTTGAAAGTTAAGTATTATAGTAAAAGCTAAAAACCACTTTTAGAAGCGTAAAGTACAGACTCATAATTTGGTCAACTAAGATGGAAGCTCACATGGAGGGAGGAATAAAGAAGAGGAATTTTTTGTACGGATAATCCCTTTTTTATTCGAAAATACATAAATATACCCGCGAGAAATTTTTTTACAAAAATAGTCTCCAGTCGCCGTCCCATTGGGCGACTTCTGCCTTTCGCCCAACCGTGAAGCGACAGTTAGGAAATGTGTGAACCGTTGGGCGACTTATACAGTCGCTCTACGGTTGAGCGACTGTAATTTCAGTCGCTGTATGGTTGAGCGACTGAAATTGCAGTCGCTCAACCGTAGGGCGACAGGAGTGGATACCACTTATTCCACCGCCTGCCGCCCACTAGCAACCACTTTTCCCTCATTTCCCCCATTCTGCGTAGAGAGCCAGAGAGAAGAAGAGAGGAGGAAGACGAAGGGGAGAAAAGAGGGAGGAGGGGAAGAAAAGGAGGAGAGGGGAGAAGAGAAGGAGAGGAGGACAAGGTTGAAGGAGGAGGTGAGGGCGGAAGAAGGAGTCCAAGCTATTCCATCGATTTGGATCCAGATATTTTTGTTAATTAGGTTGTATTTACACTATTGTTTAGATGAAATATTGGTGTTAGTAAAAAAATTGTAGATGTAGTATACATTTTGTAGTATAGAAATTTGACTACCCTTTTTAGTATGGAAAGTTTAGTTTAGTGTTGAACGATGTTATTTGACATGTCGTAAATTTCAATCGTACATGTAGGTGTACATCATTAATGGCCAGTACTACATTGAGAGTGTATTATGGTGCTGGAATGATTCGTGAAGGTCCGAATGGTGTGGATTTAAGCGATTTTCCGCAAGTCACTCTCGTACTTCCGATGGCGACGAATGCTGGAATGACGGATGTGCGGCATTGGTGACCGAGAGTTTTCATTGGACCCGAGGTGTGCAGCGTCGTTGTGCAAGGGCTTTGAGCCGGTCTCCCACCGACATCGGATGGGAGTTGAAGACATTGGTGCGCTCACCGTGGAAGGGATTTGTGCAAGGGTGCCGCGCGCCGTGGATACGAGTGTGTCTCGCTTGTGCAACCGTGCTCACTACAAGCAGTGCGCAAGCTCGTGCGTCCGCCTATGCCGGGAGGTGCTAGCGGCTCAGGCGAGCCGCACGTTGGTGGAGCTGATGAAGTTGCTCGTGATGAAGGCAATGCGGTACATGGAGGAGAGTTACAGCTGTCAAGCTATAGAGACGGAACTGGGCAAGCAGATGAAGGAGAGCATAATGAGTATATCGTGCAGCAGATGGAATCTGATGACCAGAGGGCATGTGATGAAGAGCAAGCTGTAGAGGACGACGAGGAGGATAGTTCGGATGATGAAGAAGTTCCTATCCCCCAGGAATGGAACCGGTTTAATGCGGAGGGTGTTTCCGCCCATGATGAACATGAATCACCATGGGAGTATCATGAGACAGAGGTTCGGGTGCATGCTACGTTTGCTGACAAGGAAGCGCTGCAGGATGCCATCAAGCTTTGGGCCCTCTCAATGCAACGGACATTTCGCGTCGTCAAATCAAGCCAGGAGCAGTACACTGTGAAGTGCGAGCAGGCTGGTTGTCCTTGGAGGGTGCACGCGTAGGCCGAAGTATGACACTCACCGGATTGTGTCCAAGGTGGAGCCGCACTCTGCATTCGAACACTTGTCTTGGCGAGGCATCGTAACTGACGTCGGTTATAGCCAATTTGATGTATGGGGAGATAGTGGAGAAGAGAGATATTGCGGCAACACATATTGTGGTAGCTATCGAGAATAAATTCAAGTATAAGATTAGCTACGCGGGCGTGGCGTGCCAAGCAAAAGGCGTAGGAAAAACGTTTTGGCACTTTCGGGCGGCGTCGACAACCTTCCTCGTATGCTTAAGGTGTTGCAACAAAGGAACCGACACGTACATCGCCGTGCGCGAAGCCGTCCATAAGTCCACCGGGTTTTGCGGTGTTGCGAGAGCATTGTTTGCATTTGGTGCTAGCATTGAAGCATTCAAGCACATGCTGCCGGTGATCTCTGTAGATGGGACCTTCTTGACAGCAAATACAAAGGGCGCTCACGACGGCCATAGGCGTTAGCGGTAACAATCAAATATTGCCGCTGCTATTGCATTTGTGGAGAGCGAGAATTATGAGAGCTGGCCGTGGTTTCTCGGACATGTGAAGGCCGGAGTTGTAGGCGGCCGTCCCGGTGTGTGCGTAATCCATGATCGCCACGCGGATTATAAAGCGATCTGAAAACTTCAAGAAGACCACGAGAGAGCGTTCCTTGGCGGACATGAGGAACCGGTGGTGCGATCGTCACTTAGGGCAAACTTTTTCAAGCAATTCCGAAACAATCTTTGATGAAGCTATTCAAGAGGTCAAGCTAGGCGAACCGAAGAAAGAAAATTTGATGCTTTATGGGGTTGTTGGATGAGCACACCAGAAGAACGTCGGCGAGAGGAGCAAGGGGCGGTCATTCTGGGCGGCACAACCGCAATGCTTGGCAAAGAATCGATGAGTCTAACCCAAGTGGTCCAAGAAGGAGGAGCGCGAAACATCAAGTGCTTCTCGCGTGGATCGAGGGGAACCATTGGAGAAGTGGTCGTTGTTGCACGACACGGATGGCGCAAGGTGCGGAATAATGACAAGTAACCTTGCCGAGGTGTACAATTGGGTTCTCGGGGTCTCCGTTCTCGGCCCTCGTCGCCATCGTGGAAGGTGTTCTTCACAAGACAATCCGCTACTTCGGAGAGAGACGCGCAAGTGCCGCATTTCATCTTGCGCCAATCCCGAGCCTGTATTCGTCAAAAATTACTACGTACATGGAGACGAAGGCACGAAGGGTCAATTGCACACAAGGCATGTCATGGGCAACGAGAGCATCGTTTGAGGTGATACTCCGTGATGAGCCGGATTTGGGACATCTCGTTCACTTATTACTCACGAGGTATGCCTTGGAGATCATGCAAACCAACCTAATCGCACATGCAACAAGCTTAAGTTGTTACACGAGCCATGCTCTCATGTCCTCGCTGCATGCGGAACCGTGGGCATGGATCCTTTCAACCGTGTCCGAGTACTTTTAAGGAGACAATCGCAAGCTTGGTGTGGGAGCTCCGGGGTTCGAGCGGTGGGAAACTTCACCACGTTGGACATTTCAGCGAGGACACGGGTTCGGATATTAACATGCTAAAGGGTGGGAAGGGTCGGCGGCAGACCGACGTATTAGAAATGACATGGGCGAATCACAAGTGGAACATCCGTGCACGTTGTGGCGATGCGGTCGGGAGGGCACACGACTAGACGATGCAATGCATGTCCGGATCAGTAGTTGGTGTTGTATTGCATGCTAAATTTCATGTACCATTTGTAAACCTTGTATATTACATCACTTTTCTGTAATGCACTTATGTACAATGTCATTTAAGTATGTACCATTTAAGTATTGCAATTTTTTTTTGCCTTGTGATAACAACTCCATGTACATAACAACCAATTCATCATATGCTTAACAACGTTGCACATTACATCGTTATGGAAAGAGGGCACAGAATATGAAGGTCACAGAAAATGAAGGCGTCATGCACTTACAACACGAAACAATACATACATTGCACATACAGACAGAATTTATGGAAAGTTCTACACCCAAAACATCAACACAACAGTCCCTCTCGCACAAAGATCAACACATTCGGTACCTCGTGGCCTACATGTCAAACGAGCCTCGTGGCACCCATATGGAGAATCTGGCGAGGGGGCCTCGGGCGGGCTGGCCATCGTGGTAGTGGCACGCACATATGCAGCTCGGGTTCGCGCGGCAACATGTGGGATCATAAGAGCTTCCTATGTTGACAACCTCCTCGTTTCCCTCTCGCATTGCATCTGTTGGCGGAGCTCATTGTTCTCCTCATTGAGAGTCTCCATTCGGTACTCCAAGTCCATTATTCGGTCCCATAAAGTACCCACATAACGGTCAATATACCGTTCATGAGGAGGGTCGATCCAGCGGGAGAAGTCGCATTTCGCCATCTGCGAAAAATAACGATAAACATGGAGGGTCCATAAGCAATAAAAATGTACTATTAGTAATTTGTACCGGGCGTGGGCATCGGAAGAAACGGCGCCGCCATCGTTCGGCCCTTCCGGGACTGCACGACCACGTACTCATTGTGTCCGCATTTCGCCACGCCGGTTGCGCACGCCGCTTGGTACCAAGCGGTGCGTGGTCCGAACATCTCCTCCTTTCCAAGGAAGGTCTTCCTTGGTGACCCATATCCGATCGCCCTCATCTTCCGCCATGGTATGTTCTTTGTTCGATTCTGAGGTTTTCGCTACAACTTCATGGGACCTCTACCGTGCTATTTATATCGAATGGCGAGACAAAAGATGGCTGCTTTGCCTGAGACATGACAAAAGCGCTCAACTTTATTCGGTGAGATGACAACACATGCCGACTTTGCGCAGTGATATGACAAATCGGGCAGCTTTGCTCACCACATGACAACACATGGCGGCTAAAGCGCCTACATAAAGACTACGATCCAAAAGCCTTCATACGAACATTTATTGCTACTCAAAAAGCCTACATAGGAACATTTATTGCTACTCTGAAAAGCCTACATAGAAACATTTATTGCTACTCTGAAAAGCCTACATAGGAACATTTATTGCTACTCGAAAAGCCTATCGCTACAAAAACCAACAAAATAGGGCGTGGTCGTAGCCTTTCTGATGAGTGTTCACGTCATAGGCATGTCTCCTTTCCAGGTGAGTTTTCATGTCACCTTTCCTTGTTGTTTCATAAATACAGGATACAGCTCAAAAAGCCTACATAGGGACATTTCCATGGACTTTGCCCATCGCACTGATAACTTTGCCTACATAAAGGCCTCCTATGTCTTCCATACCACATCTCCTCCTCAAGCCTTCACAATACAACTACACAACAATGTCTTCCTGGAGGTCCGACCCATTTGGAGTGCCGGAGTGGCATGAGCGCCAGAAGTGCAGCTGTGGCTTTAGGGCGATGTTGGGAGTCCGGACGGATCAAGAAGAGCGAGCCAAATACACCCGTAGGTTCTTCAAGTGTCCAAACACGGATGACGATTTCATGGTAACGACGACAACTAAATCATTTGTTTCGTTGTCGTTTTCAACTTGATCCATGACATCTACCATGCCACACATAGGCTTGCGAGTTCATCGAATGGGTGGATCGGGTGTCGCCGACATGGCCACATAACCAGGCAGTGGAGGTGGAAAACAAAGAACAATACTTTGTCAAGATGACTCGAGCTCGCGAGGTGGAGCAGCGGATGCGGCGTGACCAAGAGCGTCGCGTGAGGTGGACCAAATCCGTCCAAGGGCAAGGAGGATGAGCTGCAAAGGAGGCGGGAGCGATTAAGTCTGCGTGAAGCGACCATCAGCGTCGGGAGGAAGAGCTTCAAGCTCGGGAGGCAGCTCTCAAGTCCAAGAATGACAGGAAAAAGGATGCAGCGAGCCATCTTCAAGGCGCGATAAAAGGGGAAACAACCACGCTACACCCAGTAGACAAAATGTTACGAGCGATTGGGTGGGTTAGTCGCATATCATGCTATATGTTATGCATGTAATAAAATTGTATGCGGCATGTTATGAAGTTTATTTCTATTCACATAAGGTTATTATCTCGTGTGTTCGCATTCAATGATTCAGATAGCAAGTCATTTAACAATATTAACATACTCTTGGTACACTAATTCTTAGTAACATAAAAATATCACTTACCAATGTATATATCAAACGTTCTCTGATCAATTGTTCTTAAAAAATTTCATAAAATTTTTAATGCACCTACAATATACAATAAACATAACCTTTTATTACAACTATACCATATTTTTTCCAGTTTAAAACTACAAAATTGACAAAACTCTAAAATTTCACGAGATTGACTAAAGTCGCCCATCCATTGGGCGATCGCGCTATAAGTCGCCCATCCATTGGCGACTACTATGAAGTCGCTTAACAGAAAGCGACTACTTGCGATCGCTCAATCATCGAGCGACAGATATTTTGTCGCTTCGGTTGGGCGAAGGCGAAATCGCCCAATGGGCGCGATCGAGACTATTTTTGTAAAAAAATTTCTCACGGGTATATTTATGTATTTTCGAATAAAAAAGGGATTATCCGTACAAAAAATTCTAAAGAAGAGAGGGGGGAGTTGTCTCTACTCGAGGCATGAAAACCAAGCATTAAGATACAACAAAAAGTTGCATCGGGCATGAAAACCAAGCATTAAGATACAACAAAAAGTTGCATTAAGATACAACAAAAAGTTACAATAGAAGAGGTGGCTGTCACCTCTAGGACTAGCCACATAAGCAAAAAGACTACATGTGGCTCATGTGGAGATAGCTAATACAATGAGTAGAGTAGAGGTTACCTCTACTAAAGCACTCAAACATTTAATACTTACATAAATATATCAGGGGTCACCTCTTGCATGAGGGGTAGTTTATCTCTCTCCTCGTATAATGTGCTAGAGGTCACCTCTTGCATGAGGGGCAGCTTGCTTCTCTCTCTTCTTTTCTCTCTCTTCCACTTAGGATTATGCTGATATGGATTTCACTAGAGGCAACCTAGTCAGCACCATTGTACTTGCTCTAAGGTTGTTCAATGTGTGTGCCGGAGATTTAATGCCATTAGAAACAATTGGTCTGGAGATGTTGTATCTACTACTGACATGAATGGTTTTTGATGTGGCTTTAGATACAAAGGACTGTGTGCCATACAGCAGCATGTAGCGTAGCGACGGAGTCGGCTGATAGGTGACCTTCCTGCCTGGTGCTCGGGGCTTGTAGTTTAATTGGCTGCTTGCTGCAGGTTCCATCGTTTAATTGATTAATTTACAACGACAACAACAGAAGTGAGAAATGAGAGAGACAGATCAGAATGGAAGCTCAATCTAGTGGATCTAGCATATATGTATATATATATGATATATTTATTATCTGTGGGAGGCTGGTCAGTGCACGTTTGTGGCTTGCTAAGTTTAATTTTGGGGGGGTCAGAAAGTTTCTGTTGCCTAGCTAGGTATCTCGTTCAAAGTCTGCCTCTGACCAACAAGGAACAAGAGGAGGCCCGCTGCGTTTGACCAACAACCCACGTACGTACTCTCTCTCCATAGTGAGTATATATACATGCATCACGTACAGATGCCTAGCGGCTAGCTAGCAGCTTAATTATCGCCTTTCCTCCCGAGAAATGTAGGGCTAGATTAATTAGGCTAGGGGAGTCGTCACCTTTAAAGACGTCTCCAACAGCTGGCTATTTAGTTAGCTAGATCTGATATGGCAAGGAAAAAGTAGGAGAGAGAGTAGTCACTAGCGACGAGCAAATAGCTGATCTATTTCACGTAGTCCAAGAACATGAGAGAAGAGCATGTGAGTCCAACAGTATAAAATAGTCTTTGCTTTTGTCTCTCACCTCTACGTCAGCTGACTATATAGCTAGTATTAGCTATTACCATTGCGGACGCCCTAAGTAGGTGTTTGTTTCGACAAATGAAGAGAAATTCTACTCACATACAGCAGCTTGATCTGGCAAGAATGTTTGATCAATTAATGGCTCCTGCTAACTTAATTAAACGAGCATCGAGTATTGATTGAACAAATCAAAGCAGAGAGAGATATACTAATGCATTTGGACCGCGCTGGGTGTGAGAGTTGAGAGGAGAAAAGAAGGGGAGAATTAAGATAAAGAGGCCGGAAAGAGCTGAGCAGAGGAAGGCAGCTGGAAAGCGGGCGGAGCGAGGCCGGAAAACCAGAATAGGACTCCACTCCAGTACTGGAGGAGTATATTATATTATCTGATCGGATTTGATGTGGCTGCACCTGGACCCATGCACGTCCGTATCAATGCCCTTCTCCTCGCACAGCCAAAGCCTGGCATATATACTTCTTTTTTACTTAATGTTTAGATCTTCCTCGTTTGGGCTTTACCTTCTAATTTTTGTCTTTCAATTTCTCAATTTTATTTTTTTTTATCTTTTTTCTATATTCCTTTGATTATTCATGATAGACTAACCTATCTTTTCTATTTTAGATTTTTTTAAATTTTAATTACGTCAAAAAATCTATCAGCAGCTATAATGCAAAATAAACCAACTATAGTGCCAAACAGTGAAAAATAAACCGAAATAAACAACACCTTAGAATCTGAGCCATTAAACTTTCTAAAATTTGGTTATCAATAAATTTAGAACTATCTAGATTGATTATACAAAAATTATATCATTAGATTTGTCTTTAAAATACTTTTATAATATTATAATTGTATTAATATATCTTAGTATAAAATTTTAAAAAATATTGATCAAAATTATATATATTGAAGATAGTAAAACATTAAAAACGTTTACAAAAGAACAAACGAGTAGGATGCGCTATCCTCAGAACTTCCTCGATTCCATCACTCCAACGTCGTGCATGCATCTGCACACTAGTACTTAATTACTAGTACTTAATAAGCACTAACAGTAGGATGGCAAAAATGAAATGAGCAAAATTTTGATGACAAAAATGATATTGCATATATATTAAGTGGTAGGAATAAATTTTTTCCCTTGTCAATTAGGAGGCTAATTAGCGGGCAGTATAATAGTATTATTTATACAGAAACTCTTGTTTCCGCACATGCACGTGTTTGCTTTATGCTCCAAATAGTGACCTAATCCTATGGATGCATGAAGCCCATATGACATTTGATTGAGGACTTGTTTAAACAAACTTCGTCCAAAAATGTTCTGTAAAGAAACACCTTTTATTTCCAAACCAATGACAGGTGGGGTTACTGAACTAGAGGTCTCATTCATTAGTAACTAACTGAAAGACTTCATTTCTGTATGTACTCCACTATGCATCCATCTCAATTGTTCTTATCCATTCATCCTACTATTTCTGCACTTCCCCATCTTCTCTCATATGCTGATCTGGTGGCTTTGAGCAGTAGCATTGGACATCGGCGGTGGTACCAAATGTCAACCCTGGCCTACTCCTCTCAAGGTCAATCTCTGGAGATAGCAACTAGAGCAACGGCCATCGAGCACTTGCATGAGTAGAGGGGAGGTGCAAGTCGGGCGATAGCAGCAGCCTAGGTCGTCCGTCTGCATGAGAGAGCTCCAATGATGGCATTTGTACATATTTGTGTCCAGATAATTCTAGTTTTGCTATGGATAGTATCCTGACTTGCTTCTAAATTTATATTGACTTTGCTCTCGATTTTATTCTGATTTGCTTTTCAAAGTTTGTTAGTGTGTTTTCAAATTTATCATGATTTGCCTTACATCTACGGGCCTGTTCTTTTCGGCTGTGGCTTATGGCTTTTGGCTGAAATTTTTGAATTTAGGCTATTTACAGTATAGATTATAGAGAGACAGATAATCACTTGCGATTTTGGCTGGTACAGATGTTGGGCTTTTAACATGTAGATCGTTTAACTTGTAGACCCAGTCTTGAAAAAAATACTCCGTTTGAAAGTTAGATACTGTAGCAAAAGCCAAAATCCGTCAGCTTTTGACTTAAAGAACAGGCCCTACACATCTGGTTTGAATTTTGTATAGAATTGATTTCAAGTTATCCTCAATTTGCTTACTAATTTATCCAAATCTCCTCCTAAATTTGTATTGACTTGTTTACAAGTTTATGTTGACTTCCTCCCAAATTTATAATAATTTGGTTTTGAATTTTTGTTGATATGTTACCATTTTTATCATATTTTGTGTCACATGCACACCTGATTTGATTTGAAATTTATACCAATTTTGTTTGCAAATTATCCTTAGGTTGCGTACATGTGTTATCCCAACTTGCTCTCGATTTTTTTTACCAATTTGTTCCTAAAGTTTCTTTGAAATTTTCTCTAATTTCCTATCAAATTTAACTAGTTGTATGCCAATTCCAATTGGATGGTAGAAGAATGATTTTTGGACTAGGCGGCCGAAGGGAGAAACATGTGTTCATGAACGAAAGAGCGTGAGCGGTGGGCATGTGATAGATTTAGAGCAACTCCAGCAGGGCCCCTACTTGAGCCCTCATCCTACTTTTGAGGGCCGAGGGGCAAAAAACTCACTCCAACAGGGCCCCTACTTGAGCCCTCAAAAGTAGGGGGCCCTCAAATCTCCCCCTCGAGCCCTCATTCCTGGGGGGTCTAGAGGGAGCCCCTACTTTTGAGGGCTCAAGTAGAGACCCTGCTGGAGTGAGTTTTTTTGCCCCTCAGCCCTCAAAAGTAGGATGAGGATGAGGGTGGGTCCTATGTGTCATCCCCTCTAAGAATGAATTTGAGGGTCCTGTTTTGAGGGCTCCTGATGGAGTGTAGCCCAAGAAACAGAGCCCTCAAAAGTAGGGAGAGCCCTCAAATAAAAAGTAGGGGCCATGTTTTAAGAGCTACTGCTGGAGTTGCTCTTAGAAAGCAGTGGAGAATAATTGTGTAACTATAAATAGTAAGTCAAGGCTAGGGGCTAAGGCCGGATGGCACCCTTTCGCCCAATGCCTATATAACCCTCCAGGTTGTCTCCTTGAATATTGGTCTTTCTAGAATACGATCTATAAGTAGTTGTATGGTTAATTTTAACTCAGTTGTTTTTTTTGTCAAGGGTATTTAGCTCAGTTTTGAGTGTAGATAGAATGATAGTAGGCATGTATGCATGCGTGATGCATGTAGCTAGCTCACTCGTGTACGTGTGCTGATCCATCGATCTTCACGTTTTCAACGGTCATCGATCGATCACTCGAGATATATTATATTATTATATATACATATTCCTGGCGCGGTAATTCTGTGTTTCGTGGAGAAAAATTGAAAAACTAAACCAGCAGCTACCTTAGATGGAGAATTAAAGTCGCCTTAATACACACTAGCTGCTTTGTTCTTATGCGGAAAAAAAGATTAGATTATAATTGTTAAATTTGAAAAAATATTAGATTATACTTGTTAAATTTGAAAAAACGTAACTTTAATTATTAATTTTATTATAATATATTTATAATTATTAATACTATGAATGTGCTTTTCAAGATATATATATATATATGATTTTATATATTTAATTTAAATATTTAAATTATTGATATTCAAAGTTTTAAAATTTTAATTGTACCTATATCTAAAACAAGATATATCGAGTATTAGTTATTACTAGTAGTGCTTCTTTGTATATGTAAAAAGAATACTCGAGGTCTCTAGTGCACGTGCAGTAGTTAGGCATTTTCAGCGTTAACAACAATTGATCCGGCCGAGATAAATGCCAAGTAGCAGTCGAGTAGTTAATTATATTACTATTAGTACAGGTAGGAACGTGGTTATAGTGTTTCGTGCAATAATTAATGACCGATGCGATATGACTATTTTTGTAACCTGCCCGAGAATCAAGCCAACTACTCGTACTCTGGTAGCAGCCACCAACATGCGATTCGCTCATTACAACTTTTGTTTTTGACTTTTAACTTTTTAATTTCATTTTTTGTTATCATTTTAAATATAATATTTTTATTATCATTTTAAATATAATATTTTTAATCATGAAGTCTGGGTATCATGAAGCCTCTGTTACTTTATATATATATATATATATATATATATATATATATATATATATATATATATATATATATATATATATATATATATATAAAGAACGACAATTCTTCGGTAAGTACTAAGTATATCATCGTTGCATATTTTCATTATGATTATTTTGTGTATTTTTTGAGGGAGAAGGGTAGGGAGATATGGTGAAAACCATCAGAATGTTACACGTAATGGAAGTTTTCAAAATTCCAAGAGAAAAGAAAATTTGAGGATGAATGGAGGGCAGGCAGGGGGAAGCGGTGACGTGACGTCGTATCCCGCCGCCCTAGGTCAGCCAGGAAAGGAAAAAAAGAATTATCAGTTCTTTGCTGGATGCATCTGCGACTGCCCCCTCCCGTCGGCTTGGTCAGTTCTGGACCCAGAGCGCATCTTGTTGCGCCAGTCAGTCAGTATAAAGAGGAGGGACGGAGGGAGGGAGGGATTGGGAACAATAGCAAAGCCCTGCTTTAGGTTCCATCAATCTGCTGCCTGCAAGCTTGCTTCACATACGTACTAACTAGTACAACAATTATCAAGCAAGCAAGCAAGCTTCAATTCCTGCAGCAACGGAATCGATGGAGCAAGGTTCCTACAGCGGCGGCGGCCTATTGCAGCCGCAGTACCACAGCTACAGCACCACCGCCACTGCAATCCATACGAATATGGATATGATGATACCATTGCCACCCGCCGCCCACCACCACCACGGCTGTCTCGACGACACCACCGCCAGCTACGTCGACGACACCAACGAGCACGACATGCACATCCTCAACACCCTCCTGCTCCAGATGGAGGACAAGGCCCAGGCCTCCTCAGGCTCAGGCTCAGGCTCTGTCTCCTCCGACTCCTCCTCTTCTTCAACCTCCTCTTCCTCCCGTCCCCACCGGGCGTCCCCCGCACTTGTCAAGGGCTTCATCGGCGTCCGCAAGCGCCCCTGGGGCAAGTTCGCCGCCGAGATCCGCGACTCCACGCGCAAGGGCGCCCGCGTCTGGCTCGGCACCTTCGACTCCCCCGAGGCCGCCGCCATGGCCTACGACCAGGCCGCCTTCTCCGTGCGCGGGGCCGCAGCGGTGCTCAACTTCCCCGTCGCCCGCGTCCAGGAGTCGCTCCGCACGCTCGCGCTCGGCGCCGCGGGGGGCTCGCCCGTCCTCGCACTCAAGCGCCGCCACTCCATACGCAAGAGGTCGCCCAACAAGCACAAGAAGACGACGGCCACCATCATCAACACGCAGCAGCAGCAGCAGCTTGCCGCCATCAAGGAGCCCGTGCCGCAGCCGCCGTGCCCGGGGGTAGTGGAGCTGGAGGACCTGGGCGCCGATTACCTGGAGGAGCTCCTCCGGGTATCCGAGTCCCAGTCGCCGTATTTCATCCATCGATCGTCTACTGCCCCGTCTTCTACTTAATTTCAGTAGTAACCAGCAGTTACCACGCGCACACGGTGGTCGTGGTCGAACTTACACGAACATCTTGAATCTATTCAAGACACATAAGAGTTTACGTTGTATCGATTCGCTCAGCTTTTCTGTTTTCTCTTCTATTTATAAACTTAAATTATAATTTACATTCGTAAACAAACTGTCCGAAACTTTTGGCCACGATCTCACTGATTTCGCACTAACAGAATGCCCGAGATCTTGGTGACTCCGCAATCTACGCAATACCTGAATGACTCGGTCCTCTAACCAATTGCAGGATGCATGCTAAAGTGGCTCTTCTTTTTAGCTTCTAAAAACTGCTTTATGGTTTTTTTTACAGTAGCTATCTTTCAAACAAGGTGTACTTTCAAAGGCTAAAATTATAAGTTGATCATAGTATATACTATATTTAGCCGAAATAACATAGCCTTGCCGGTGCTAAGGAAAATTAAAGTGGTATCTTATCACTCAAAGTGCGACGAAATGGAATCGAATCCATCCATCTATCTAGTGCAGCTCCCCATTTGATTCCGTGCATCTTAATTTGTGGTGGTGATCGGTTTGGCTGAAAAGCTCGTGGCTTATGGTGAAAAACATCAGAGTTGGTGAAAAAAGCATCAGAGTGACAGAGGCTTATTTAGCATAATTAAATTTTAAAAAATTTAAAAATAAAAAAATATGTTAGCCCATTACGTATAATACAAACAAATACGGGGAAAAAGAACCGGCAAAAAAGCTCAACAAAAAGCCAAAAGTTCAGAAAAAGATGAAACTTATGAATAGTGAAAAATAAGCCAGAAGCCGAAGCTGTGTTGACCAAGCTGAATGCAAACTTTAGGATATGTTTTTTTTTTGCTTTAGCTTATGGTGTGGCTTATGGTTTTTTACTGTTTGTGAAAGAGAGTACGAAGTAATAAAAACTAGTGTGTGATTTTGACCGATATAAATGAAGTCACTACAGTGTGTACTACAGCCAACTTGTAGACTTTGTTTTGAAAAAACATTCCGTTTGAAAGTTAGTTACTGTAAAAAAAATATCAAAAAGTAGATTTTAGAAACTAAAAAAAGGATAAAATGTATGACCACTCAAGATTCGTTGGACGCAGCGATCAAGAGTCGGGCCTCAATTAGGGCAATGCAAGGGAAATGAAAGAAGCAAATGAATTGGAGTAGTAAGAGGACGAAGGGATGAGGGGAGGAAACAGGAGGAGGAGGAGGGGTTCGTTCAACGCGTTGGTTCATCCTCATCGTCATATCGATAGTGATCGATCGGCCGCATGGACAGGACAGCCGCCACTCAATTTGCTTCTTAATTTGTGTTGACCAAGCTGAATGCAAACTTTAGGGTATGTTTTTTTTTGCTTTAGCTTATGAGTGTGGTTTATAGTTTTTTACTGTTTGTGAAAGAGAATACGAAATAATAAAAATTTGTGCGTGGTTTTGGCCGATATAAATGAAGTCGCTACAGTGTGTACTACAGATCAACTTGTAAACTTTGTTTTGAAAAACATTCCGTTTGAAAGTTAATTCTTGTAAAGAAATCAAAAGTAGATTTTAGAAACTAAAAAGAGGATAAAATGTATGACCACTCAAGATTCGTTGGACGCAGCGATCAAGAGTCGGGCCTCAATCAGGGAAACAAATCTCGTCCGAAATTTCGTCTTTCGGAATCTCGTCCGAAATTTCGTCTTTCGGACGAAATTTCGTGCTTTTCGTTGGGTAGCGAAATGTGTAAAATTCAGCTAAAATTTGGCCGAATTTATCTCTATTTAAAATTTGTTCAAATTTTAATCAAATTTTGACTAAATTTCATCAAAATTTTGATTTTTTTCGTCCGAAATTCCGAACGAAACGAACGAAATTTCGGTTTTCGTTCCTTTCGTTGGTGACCGAAAGTTTTTTGCCACCGAAAGTTTTAACACTGGCCTCAATTAGGGCAATGCAAGGGAAATGAAAGAAGCAAATGAATTGGAGTAGTAAGAGGAGGAAGGGATGAGGGGAGGAAACAGGAGGAGGAGGAGGGGTTCGTTAAATGCGTTGGTTCATCCTCATCATCGATCTCGATAGTGATCGATCGGCGCATGGATGGAGACGACACCGCTCAATTTGCTTCTTAATTTGTGTTGACCAAGCTGAATGCAAACTTTAGGGTATGTTTTTTTTTGCTTTAGCTTATGAGTGTGGTTTATAGTTTTTTACTGTTTGTGAAAGAGAATACGAAATAATAAAAATTTGTGCGTGGTTTTGGCCGATATAAATGAAGTCGCTACAGTGTGTACTACAGTCAACTTGTAAACTTTGTTTTGAAAAAACATTCCGTTTGAAAGTTAGTTACTGTAAAGAAATCAAAAAGTAGATTTTAGAAACTAAAAAAGAGGATAAAATGTATGACCACTCAAGATTCGTTGGACGCAATGATCAAGAGTCGGGCCTCAATCGAAACAAATCTCGTCCAAATTTCGTCTTTGAATCTCGTCCAAATTTCGTCTTTGGACGAAATTTCGTGCTTTTCGTTGGGTAGCGAAATGTGTAAAATTCAGCTAAAATTTGGCCGAATTTATCTCTATTTAAAATTTGTTCAAATTTTAATCAAATTTTGACTAAATTTCATCAAAATTTTGATTTTTTTCGTCCGAAATTCCGAACGAAACGAACGAAATTTCGGTTTTCGTTCCTTTCGTTGGTGACCGAAAGTTTTTTGCCACCGAAAGTTTTAACACTGGCCTCAATTAGGGCAATGCAAGGGAAATGAAAGAAGCAAATGAATTGGAGTAGTAAGAGGAGGAAGGGATGAGGAGGAAACAGGAGGAGGAGGAGGGGTTCGTTAAATGCGTTGGTTCATCCTCATCGATCTCGATAGTGATCGATCGGCGCATGGACGGGACGACGCGCGCTCAATTTGCTTCTTAATTTGTGTTGACCAAGCTGAATGCAAACTTTAGGGTATGTTTTTTTTTGCTTTAGCTTATGAGTGTGGTTTATAGTTTTTTACTGTTTGTGAAAGAGAATACGAAATAATAAAAATTTGTGCGTGGTTTTGGCCGATATAAATGAAGTCGCTACAGTGTGTACTACAGTCAACTTGTAAACTTTGTTTTGAAAAAACATTCCGTTTGAAAGTTAGTTACTGTAAAGAAATCAAAAAGTAGATTTTAGAAACTAAAAAAAGAGGATAAAATGTATGACCACTCAAGATTCGTTGGACGCAGCGATCAAGAGTCGGGCCTCAATCAGGGAAACAAATCTCGTCCGAAATTTCGTCTTTCGGAATCTCGTCCGAAATTTCGTCTTTCGGACGAAATTTCGTGCTTTTCGTTGGGTAGCGAAATGTGTAAAATTCAGCTAAAATTTGGCCGAATTTATCTCTATTTAAAATTTGTTCAAATTTTAATCAAATTTTGACTAAATTTCATCAAAATTTTGATTTTTCGTCAGAAATTCGAACAAACGAACGAAATTTCGGTTTTCGTTCCTTTCGTTGGTGACCGAAAGTTTTTTGCCACCGAAAGTTTTAACACTGGCCTCAATTAGGGCAATGCAAGGGAAATGAAAGAAGCAAATGAATTGGAGTAGTAAGAGGAGGAAGGGATGAGGGGAGGAAACAGGAGGAGGAGGAGGGGTTCGTTAAATGCGTTGGTTCATCCTCATACGACATCGATAGTGATCGATCGGCCGCATGGACAGGACAGCCGCCGCTCAATTTGCTTCTTAATTTGTGTTGACCAAGCTGAATGCAAACTTTAGGGTATGTTTTTTTTTGCTTTAGCTTATGAGTGTGGTTTATAGTTTTTTACTGTTTGTGAAAGAGAATACGAAATAATAAAAATTTGTGCGTGGTTTTGGCGATATAAATGAAGTCGCTATACAGTGTACTACAGTCAACTTGTAAACTTTGTTTTGAAAAACATTCCGTTTGAAAGTTAGTTCTTGTAAAGAAATCAAAAGTAGATTTTAGAAACTAAAAAGAGGATAAAATGTATGACCACTCAAGATTCGTTGGACGCAGCGATCAAGAGTCGGGCCTCAATCAGGGAAACAAATCTCGTCCGAAATTTCGTCTTTCGGACGAAATTTCGTGCTTTTCGTTGGGTAGCGAAATGTGTAAAATTCAGCTAAAATTTGGCCGAATTTATCTCTATTTAAAATTTGTTCAAATTTTAATCAAATTTTGACTAAATTTCATCAAAATTTTGATTTTTTTCGTCCGAAATTCCGAACGAAACGAACGAAATTTCGGTTTTCGTTCCTTTCGTTGGTGACCGAAAGTTTTTTGCCACCGAAAGTTTTAACACTGGCCTCAATTAGGGCAATGCAAGGGAAATGAAAGAAGCAAATGAATTGGAGTAGTAAGAGGAGGAAGGGATGAGGGGAGGAAACAGGAGGAGGAGGAGGGGTTCGTTCGTACGTTGGTTCATCCCTCATACTGATACTGATAGTGATCGATCGGCCGCATGGACAGGACAGCCGCCGCTCAATTTGCTTCTTAATTTGTGTTGACCAAGCTGAATGCAAACTTTAGGGTATGTTTTTTTTTGCTTTAGCTTATGAGTGTGGTTTATAGTTTTTTACTGTTTGTGAAAGAGAATACGAAATAATAAAAATTTGTGCGTGGTTTTGGCCGATATAAATGAAGTCGCTACAGTGTGTACTACAGTCAACTTGTAAACTTTGTTTTGAAAAAACATTCCGTTTGAAAGTTAGTTACTGTAAAGAAATCAAAAAGTAGATTTTAGAAACTAAAAAAAGAGGATAAAATGTATGACCACTCAAGATTCGTTGGACGCAGCGATCAAGAGTCGGGCCTCAATCAGGGAAACAAATCTCGTCCGAAATTTCGTCTTTCGGATGAAATTTCGTGCTTTTCGTTGGGTAGCGAAATGTGTAAAATTCAGCTAAAATTTGGCCGAATTTATCTCTATTTAAAATTTGTTCAAATTTTAATCAAATTTTGACTAAATTTCATCAAAATTTTGATTTTTTTCGTCCGAAATTCCGAACGAAACGAACGAAATTTCGGTTTTCGTTCCTTTCGTTGGTGACCGAAAGTTTTTTGCCACCGAAAGTTTTAACACTGGCCTCAATTAGGGCAATGCAAGGGAAATGAAAGAAGCAAATGAATTGGAGTAGTAAGAGGAGGAAGGGATGAGGGGAGGAAACAGGAGGAGGAGGAGGAGGGGTTCGTTCGTACGTTGGTTCATCCCTCCATACTGATACTGATAGTGATCGATCGGCCGCATGGACAGGACAGCCGCCGCTCAATTTGCTCGGCTGAATTATCCAGGATACAACAAAGAGAGACAGAGAGAGAATGTAATACTGTAGCCAGCAACCAATCAGAATGTAGAGGCAGTGCAAGTCGCTGCTCCCTGAACTGTACTTCCGTCGCCATCCATACTGTAGTATTTGAGTAGAAAAACAAAATACTAGTACTTAACTCCGTATCCATCAATCAAAGTGAAAGAACACGACAGGGAGGGAGTACCAAGGAATCGATCGGTTGAATTCAAACTTTATTTCAACTCCAGCTGAGACCATGCATCATGCATGGGAGATCGGATGGTATATGCAATATTTTAATGGATTTCCTGCTGGCTCATTCGCTCGTTTCCATATGCTTAGGAGCCTAGGCCAGGGAGGTATATATATATATATATATGTCTGCTAGCATTCAGCTACGACTTTTTTGGTTGGTTTGAATTTTGACCAAACTCGCTACCTCCCTTTCCCTTTTGTTTTGTGCAAATACAGGGCTGGGCTTGCTTGCGACCCTTGAACATCTATCTCTGATCGACCGCCAAAAGTCAAGATGCTTCACATTTTTTACTCCTAAATAAAAAGGCCGCATTCGTCACAGTACTACCACTGTACAGACCAATGCATATTTTTACTCTCTCTCTCTCTCTCTCTTTCTTGGTCAAATTAAGACAATCAAGAGGAAAACGTCTGCATGAGTTTAATATTCCGATCGATGGAACGCCGCAGAAAATCACGAGTAGGGATGACTAGTGCTGCTACTGCCCTTCTGTCATTCATTTCCCTGACATAGACAGCATATCATGCATATACTCTATATATGGCATGTGCAAGATTAGGAAGCATCGGGACGCGAGGATATAATAATTTTCTAATTATTATGTCATTATATTATGTAAGTATACGCCTTAACGATAAAGGAGAGATTTCATATGGCAGTTGTAAGTCCTCCTATGACCATTTAATCGTAAGTTTTACTACAACTACTTCTTAGTCGTAAGTCATCCTACGATTACTTAGCCGTAAGTCTTACTATGACCACTTCTTCATCGTAAGTCTTTCTACAACCAGTACATTCCTGACTAGCTTGTTTACAATGACTTACTTCATCGTGCGGTCGTCTGACAAAGCGGTTAAAACGTATGGTTATTCCTAATAACCGTACATGATCTCTATCTGACAATAACCATCGGACTGCAAACGGGCTACTACGTCTCTCTGACAGTAACTCCGTCAAACGGTTATCATCCGAAAGCGTTAAGGCGGCTTTTGGCACGGGACAACAGCCGCCGCTCCGTCAACTATATAAGGGTTGACGTCAAAGAGGAGGGGATCAGAACATATTAGATCAGGAGATAGTGCTAAGCATTTCACGTTACTCTCAATTGTAATCAATTTCTCTTAGCAATAGCCACACAGGACATAAGGTTATTATTCTCTCTAGAGAAGGCCCGAGCCTGTATAAAAATTCGCGTGTCTCTATTCTACATGATCATACACCGAGTCTTCTAGGGTTTCTTCGAATCCAAACAAAGCATATGCAAAATCGATATTAGAACATCAACAGCTGGCGTCGTCCGTGGGGCATTCTTCCAAGACTCCAGTAATTTCCTCGTCGATAAGTTCTCTTTCTTCTTATGTTCTCGGTAAATCCCTAATGTATAAAATTGTAAAAAAATATGAAATGTTCGTAAATTCATGATTAAGTTAACCCGAATAAACGTGGCAAATTCGTACCACATAAAATTTTCAAAAAATTACAAAATAACCATTACCATATCGGAAGGCTTCACATAAAATTTCGTAATTTTTGGAGCTTGTTTGTATATGTAAAAACTCAAATAAATACTAAACGAAAAAAATTATGGCAGGTAAGCGCCCTCACTGGACGGCAGGCAAGCCCGCCGTCCCGTCCAGTGAGGGGTCGGCAAGCGCCTGCAGTCGATGGCAATACTGCGTGCTACCTCGCGGGCGCTACCATCTGGCCCCCAGACGGCAGAAACGATATTTTTGTCAATACACTCGATATACTACTATTTTTATGGCTAAAAGTGGCTTTGATTCGGATCGCAGAGCGCGTACAGGAGATCATATATGCAGCTAAACCGCAGCTGGCAATTAATCAGCGTGATTACGATATATATGGCATCTGATCTGATTCCACAAGATCGATCAAAAAGGTAGCGAGATGGAAATTAATAGGTGGTGGGTCAGGAAGATAAATGCAGATGAACTCGAGACTTTGACTAATTAACCAGCATCAGCATGAGGTGTACGTCCCGTCTCGTCTAATCCACAGCAAGCGCAAGAAAACGGGGACTCCGGCCCGGCGGCACCTCACCTCATATTCGCATTTCACCTTTTTGCTTTCTGTCTGCCTGGCCTGGCCAGCTCTGGTTCGAACTTCTTTCACTTTGAGTCTAGCATCGCGTATCTATATCTATGGGCATCAACGGAAAGATTGCACAAGTTTGATTAGTTGGTTCATGGTGACCAATGTTTATATATCTCGATGAGCTGCTCGATCCATCACAGTTGATTTTAATTGTAAGTAAATTAAATTAAGCAGGATGCTCGTACGTAACCAGATGGCTAAGCATGCAAGTGTGCACTCACACACACTAGCTACTAGCGTTCAAATTGCAGACCACCCAATTTAGGGGTAGGTATGCTGCGCTCGCTGAAGCCTTGAATTCTTCGGATGGGCGAGTGATGCCCCAATGTAGCGTGTGTTGAGCCTCGCTCCTGTCTTCGAAAGAAAAACAAGAAAGGAATCCCTCCCTCTGCTAGATAGGATAGGAGTACTGCTCTCTACTCATGTGGCATTGCATATACGTACGGCATATAAAGAGAGCATGCATCTCCCTCCAATGGACAACAAGTCACACACACGTACCTGGAGAATGAAAAAACAACCAAATCTGCGCACGTACATACATACATACATACATAGAATATATGACGAGTCATATATACATACATACATGCATAGAGCTAGCACTCGTAATAGCTAGGTGCATAAGAACGGCCGGAAAGACACGTATGATACGAAGGAAGGGAAGGATGCTGATGCATCATCTCCGCCCATGGTAGTAACGAACGTAAGCTCGCTCTGTAGCCAGCCAGCCGGGGCATCTCCTCCGTCAATCATCCACCCGGTAGCCATCAGTTGTTAGTTGCCGGCGGTGGCTTCCGTTTCGGCGGCGGCTTCGGCTTCGGTTCTGGTTCAGGCTTGGGCTCCGGCTTGGGTTTTGGTTCAGGCTTAGGCTCTGGCTTGGGCTCCGGTTCGGGCCTTGGTTCAGGCTTAGGCTCTGGCTGTGGTTTGGGTTCAGGCTTAGGCTCCGGCTTGGGCTCCGGTTCGGGCCTTGGTTCAGGCTTAGGCTCCGGCTGTGGTTTGGGTTCAGGTTGAGGCACAGGCTTAGGCTCTGGCTCCGGCTTTGGTTGTGGCAACGGCTTTGGCGTGGGCTCTGATTTTGGTTCTGGTTCAGGCTTGGGCTCTGGTTTGGGTTTTGGTTCAGACTTGGGCTTCGGTTTGGGCCTTGGTTCAGGCTGAGGCTTGGGTTCTGGCTGAGGCTGAGGCAGAGGCTTGGGCTCCGGCTGTGGTTTGGGTTCAGGTTGTGGCAACGGCTTGGGCTCTGGCTGGGGCGTCGGCTTAGGTTCCGGCTGTGGTTGGGGCTCCGGCGGCTTCTGGACGGCAGCACGGGCGACGTGAGCAAGGCCTCGGGCGGAGGCAGCCATGGGTGACCCTGCAGCGAGGAGGAGCATGGCGAGGAGGAGGAGGCAGCGGCGGGAAGACATCAGGCGGTGCGTCGCCATTGCCCTCGCTTCTCTCTCTGTTGAAGCTTCCTCAAGTGTGCCGTGCGCTGTGCGCGTCAGTGAAGAGGGGGTTGGGGTGGATTTATAGGGTGGCGGGGGGGAGGGGATCTCCAGATGGATGGATGGATGGGATCGCATGTGCGAGCGAGCAGCAAGATGGGTAGGGTAGGGTTTCATGGCTTATTTTTACTGTGAGTCCGTGACTATCCTGTGACGCTAGTGCCTGCGTGTCGTACGTGTAGGATCAATCATCGACGTGTCTCTGTCTGGTCTTAATGTAGCGTCGTCTTCTTCCCTCTAGCTAGCTAGCAGCAGCAGCAGCAGCAGCAGGGCAGTCCACCTCTCATGGATAGGATCGATTTGGCTTTTCTTTCACGAGTGGCCGGCCTAGCTAGCTTCCTTCATTATTGGTCGGTAGGGGTAGGACTAGTCAGTACACAATTATTTGGTGAGTGCTATAATGAAGGGTGGGAGTGGTCGGTAAGAAGTGGAGCCACGCAGCGCAGGTGCACAAAGCCACCAAGTTGTCGAGTAACTACTTGATTCATGCATACCGTCGCATCACAACGCTGGTGGCCAAACGGGCCGTCCTCTCCTCTCCCAATCGCTCTGGACTGTATTTGTGGCTTCTCGGCGGCCGGAGCGTTCTGTTTCATGCACGTATTTATACAAGGACATTACAACAGTTATGCCATGACGTTGCCAGCCCTACACGGAAGCAGCACGATCCCTGGCTTTTCGCGGAAGCGATGCGATGTTCCGGCAATGCAACCGGCGTGTACGTACGTACGATCAGTAACCGTACGTGAATAGTGCCATGCACGGGATTTATCTATCATTTCACCCCCTAATCCCGTCCTACTTCTACCACACCCAGCTGCTGTCGTAGCTCGATGTACTTGACTCTGCCTAGCGCCTTGGTCAGAATGTCCGCCAGCTGCTCGACGGTACCGACGTGATCAATCTTCACCCTGCCATCTTCAACACATTGTATCATGAAATGAAATCGAGTGTCTATATGCTTACTGCGTTCATGATACACTGGGTTTCTGCTGAGTGCGATTGCCGACTTGTTATCCACCCATAGTTTGACTACAGGTGCGTGCCGCCCTGTCAGCTCGCCAAGTAGACGACTGAGCCATACACCCTGACATGCCGCCGCTGCTGCTGCAATATATTCAGCCTCACATGAAGAAAGAGCAACGACCTTCTGTTTTTGCGACGTCCAGGTGATCAAACTAGAGCTGAGGAAGAATGCATAGCCACTAGTGCTCTTCTGATCATCAACATCGCCAGCGTGGTCACTATCACTGAACCCTACAAGCGCCGGCTCCATGATCTCTGTCTTCCTGTAACAGCACCCGAATCCAATGGTCCCTGCTAGATAGGTGAGGTGAGAGTAATTCGCCACTCGTAGCCTCCACCACCGTCTCTTCCACCAACACCTGCATCGGCTTCGTGCTCCCCCTGTCCAGCCAATACTTAGTCGCCTCCTCCCCGGAGAGTAGCTCCAACAGCAGCACCCCGAAGGCGTGCACGTCCTCCTCTAGCGAATCCTAGTCCTGGGTAGTGGAGTCATTGTCGGCTTGGGCGAATCAGGCGCGCCAAAGTAGGTGAGGCATGTTGGCCTAGACCACGGATCAAAATGCATACACTTGGTGTTCGTAATACACATAAACACTTTTCAATCAACTCAGATTAAATAAAATTGGGTGGATTGTACTCTTTTTCCCACGACAAGTTTTTCTGAAGTTTCTCGGCCAAGGTTTTTAATGAGGTAATTTATGCAACGTAGTACAACATGTATCATGTACTCTTTCTCCAAATTTTTTTTTATGGAGTTTTGATGAGCCATGAACGTGTCGGATGAGTGCCCAAGGAGAGTGTTAGGAAACCTGGACCTGAGTTTGAAGCCTTGGCCCATGGTAGACACCTCACCACTGGGCTATAAATAGGGAATGCTATTGGCTATTTTTGTATATGCACATAAAAGAGAAATCAATAAAGAAAGACCAGGAGTTCTTCCCTCTATCTCTGTGTTTTTCAATCTACATTTGTGTTTTATGTGATTGATCTGTCTATTTACATAGCAGAGAAATCGATTAGACTGAACTCGGCAGCGACGGTTTCTCAACAGCATCCTTGCTAGTAGCGCCCGCTTCGATGTCCTTGGTTGAATGCTTCTTCAAGCTGTGGTCGGTCAGTGGATAGGTGCTGATATTGATTGCTTCACGTCACACCCGCCCGGTTCCTCTCTTTTCTTACGACAAATCTATCTGAAGAGGATCATATCTTTCAGCCAAAAAAAAAAACAAGGAGAAGCTGAGGGAAGACCTTGGCAATCTGGGCTGGCTATAATTAATTAAGGCCTTGTTTGGCACAGCTCAGCTTCACTAATGAAGTTGTTTTTTTTTGTTTCAGCTTCACGAGTAGCTTTACCGGTGAAGCTAAAACTGTTTTGAAAAACTGTTTGGCAAAACAACTTCACCAACAGCTTCATGCATGGCTGAAAGAGAGCAATTGTCCAAGATGCCCCTGTCTACCTGACTTGTTCTTACATTTGGAGTTGTATATTTGTATATGGTCATATGAATTAAAAAATAATATATTTGAATGAGTATGAATTAAAAAATTAAAAATAAAAAAAATTAAAATCATTAGAGAAGTGCGAACGGGAGGAGAGGAAACAGGAGTGGGGATCCACTGGCAAAGTGCTGTAATTTCAGTCAACTACAAGGGCGGTGGGTTCCTAGAATCTGCGAGCTGAGGAGGAGCTGTGAAAAGCTACTATTTTCAGCTTTACCCCACCTCATTCCCTTGTGAGAGCATGATTTAAGGAGCTTCATCCATGAAGCTGTTTGCAAAAAGGTGTTGATAAAAAACAGCTCATGAAGCTGTTGATGAAGTTGTGCCAAACAGGGCCTAATAATGTCGTCGACTCGAGTGGGCCAATGTAATTAGGCTGGGAGTAGCGTGTAGCTGAGGCCAGGCCCCGTGGGGGAAAAGGCAGAAGCGAACTCCCTCCCTCTCTCAAATTTCTTGCTGCATATCCCAAATCCCCTTCTCCTTCCTCGCCCCTCAATTGGTGCTACCAATCTGATCCATCATCCCATTTGATATCAGAGCAGAGCCTTGGTGCCGCAGCGTAAACCAACCCAATTCGAGGAGAACCTCGCCAAGACCATGGCGACGGTGGAACAACACAACGGCGGAATCGCGGAGCTGATGAAGCAGATCATCGACAAACTCAGCGGTCTGGAGGCTCACGAGATAAAGACACAAACGGTGGTCAGGCAGCTGTTGAGGCGCGCACGGAGGAGCTCAGTGTATTCACGCCGTCTCCGCCGCTGAGTCCGCTCACTCCGATCCTTCGCACGAGCGACCGACTCTTCCTCAGGGCCTGATGGCATTGCTTCACCGGGGGATCCCTGAGTGTCACGGGTACGCCCTCGCCTGACTTGCTTGCACACCAGGTGTTGGACGGCGTTCATGTTGTGCACACGGGCACTCATCTCTCACCACTCCTTGTCACTTCTCGTTCCACCAACCCAACCCCTAAGATGGAGTTCCCAGAATTCGATGGAGAAAACACAAAATTATGGCAGCAGCGCTGCGAGACATATAATTTGAGGTGTTTACAGTTCAGCATTGCCTACGTACTAGATTTGCAGCGCTTAATTTTGAAGGCACGGCCGCCTTATGGCTGCATGCAGAACATCAAGGCAAAGGCTACGTAGATGAGAGGAGTGGCCAGCGCTGAGTCCAATGGTGCAAGGATCGGATTGCCAAGAACAAACCGATATCCGCAAGTTCGGCGTCGACTTATGGTGCTTTGGCAAATTGCAGCCGTATCCGAGCACTTTGATAAATTTCAGCAGTTACGACACAGATTGTTGCTGAACAATTCCACATTACATGAGGGATTTTTATGGGGGGGTGGTTTGAACAGGAGCCTAAATTAATTCCAAAGCTTTTCAAAATCTTTTTTTTTGAGTGGAACCAAAACTCTTCATTCCAATAGTTATGAAAACTATGAAGATCAGAGACAAATAAACACAAGAAAAATATCTGTTCAAAATCGAGCAAAACACATTTTGATATCTGAAATTTTGGATTGCCTCTAATAGCTGTACGTGTGTTGCAATGAGCCATGGTGCACTCCGCTCCGGAGGTGTTACTACAGTCCATGTCCTCATCAATGGTCGGGACAGCCATGGCGACTTGGGAAGATGCTATTTGACATCAAGCGCCACTTCCCTTGTGCTCCGGCTTGGGCTTGAAGAATGTGAGACCAAGGCGAAGATCGAGCAACAAAGAGAAGCTGAGTGAAGGCCTTGGCAATCTGGGCTGATCGGCTATATATGTCGACTCGACTGGGCCAATGTAATTAGGAGCAGCGGTTGAAAGCTGAGCTTGGGGAAAGGCACAAGCGAATGAAATTGAACCTATCGTATCAATCTAAATCTAAATCTATCTATCTCCCAAATCCCCGATTCGAATGTATTACCCAGCTTTGATCGCATGGGAATTACTTGTCTTTGTTTTCTTGAAAGAAAAACTCTGACGTCTCCTGTTCACGGTACGAGGAGAATATCCATGAAAATTCTCCACGTACATAGATGAATTAGAAAACAAAATTAAGTATTTTGCGAAACATTTGGGAGAATGTAAAGGAGGTCGTCAGAAGAGTCGTGGCAATGCATGCTTGGTATGTTGCTTGAGTTGAGCCGTGTCGTGTCGGGCCCGGCAGAGGAAGGAGGCAAAAAGGCGTGGGAGGAAGGAAGGATCGAGTCCGACCGCAACCGACCGGCCAGCAGCGAGGCCGGACCGGAGGGAGCACCACCACCACCACCACCACGCCTCCTCCTCCCACGCGCCTCCCATCGCCATGGCTGGCCAGGCCAAGCTCCTCTACATTGTGGTCGTCGACGACAACGCCGCCTCCTTCCGCTACACCCGCTCCCTCCTCCACAGCACCCTCCAGGTTATGGGATGCAAGCCACGCCACGCCTTCGAGGTCTTGCTTTGATCCCGTCGCCAAAGCAAGCTTTCCCCTTTCGTTCGCTTCGATCCTCAGAATCCGATCTGCTCCTGGTCGCAGATTAGCCGGAGGGTGTTCGATGCGATCCGGGGTGACCACGGGGGGGAGATGGACATGATGCCCGGGGGCGTGCAGAGGTACGAGCTCGCCGAGGCCACCACCACCAGCCCCCGCCAGTTCCTGTTCGAGCTCTACAAGCGCCGCACCACCGTCCTCGTCCCCAGGGACCTCTTCCTCCGCCTCGTCTGCCAGTCCCTCGCCCTCTACAAGTACCTCGCCCCCAACCAGCGCGCCGATCTCCTACTTGCCTGCAGGTCCGTCACGCCTCCTCTCTCCTCCAAGTCCTCCTCTCCTCTCCTCTCTTCTCTTCCTCTTCTCCTCCCTCCCTCCCTACATGCTTCTTTCTTTTCTTCTTTCAAGAGAGAGAGAGAGAGAGAGAGAGAGAGAGAGAGAAAACTTTCCTCGATCTGGGATGGCAATCTGGTGGTTTGGTAATTGTTTATGTCACTTTGGATGCTTCCATCGCTGTCAAGGTCATATGTAGCGCGCATTCTTATGTTCACCGCAGCTTATGCTCCTGCTGATTTCCGAGATCGTTAACATGGTTCATAAAGTAAACATGTTAATTTCCACACCACTTCGAAAATACTGGTCGTCGTAATCTGCCAAAACTGATGAACTGCAGAGGGAGCAACACTGTACATTACAACTCGGCCTGTCACCATGTTGCAAGTAGTGTGTATCTGGTTTCGTGCTTAATTTGAGCACCATTGACGAACTCTGCTGCTGTTTGCCTGTTAAGAAGAGACGAAACGGTCTATTGCAGTTGGTTGGAGCTAAAATCCCCAACTGGATTTTCTTGTTTACGATGCAACTATTGTAAAATTTTGCGCTTACCATTTGAAACTCGGAAGCTTTCTAGTACCTCTGCATTCTCACATATGTCAGGGGAACAAACCTTTAACGGTGTTCATTTCATGTCCTTCTCTACGCCACTGATATCCTTTTATCTCCCCTTAGGATTCGAGAAAGAAAGGAATCCGTTACGATTCTTCTCTGCGGAACTAGTGGTTGTGGCAAGTCTACTCTTTCCACGTTGCTGGTATGCATCCTTTTATGCATCATTTCCTTACCTCCCAAACGTTTCCTATTTGCATTCTTGTCTCTACTGTTGGAATCTTTCTTAGACTAGCTTATGCAATTAGATATTGTCAGAGTTAAACGATAAACTGGAGATGCAAATTATCTACCAGTTGGAGCATTAAATCATGGCGGCCTGTCAATTCCACCAGGATAACAATGATCTTTCCCTTCCCTTGTTTGATTCAGATAGAAAACTATAGTAGTTAGGCTTTTGTGTATTAAATTACTTCTCAATTAACTGGCATTGGACATTTGACCTACAAACAGAATCAATAAATGAATAAATCATTTCTTTTGAGAACCAGAGCATGCCGAATTGCAATAGTTTTGCTTGTGCAGTAATGTGTATAGTTTCTGATTTCAAGCTTATAAAAGTTTCAATGTACCAACAGGGGAGCAGATTAGGAATCACGACTGTAGTTTCCACGGATTCCATACGTCACATGATGCGGAGCTTTGTTGAAGAGAAAGAAAACCCCCTTCTCTGGGCATCGACTTATCATGCAGGTGAATGCCTTGATCCAGTAGCAGTTGCTGAAGCAAAATCTAGGCGGAAAGCAAAAAAACGCTCAGGCATGTCAAGCAGCTCAAGCATTGATTATGAGAAAAGTGGGGCTCTGAGTGACAAAGTTGACGGAAAATCAGTTGGGAAGAAACAAATGGCTATAGAAGGTTATAAGGCACAAAGTGAGATGGTGATTGATAGTTTGGATCGATTAATTACTGCGTGGGAACATCGGAAGGAATCTGTTGTTGTTGAAGGTGTTCACTTAAGTCTTAATTTTGTGGTAGGTGCTTCCAAATCAATAATTCCTTTCTTCTTTTTCGTTCATTCTTCCCCTTGAGTTGTTCAGTTTAGTCCAAAAATACTCTATATTCAGTTTTTTTGCTAGTTGAAGTGGAAAGATATATTTCATGATCCATCTGCTTCCTTATCTTTTATATGAAGTTGCCTGATCATTTTAATATTTCAGATGGGGCTAATGAGGAAACATCCTTCAATAATACCTTTTATGATATACATATCCAATGAGGACAAGCACACCGAGAGGTTTGCCGTACGTGCAAAGTACATGACACTTGACCCAACAAAAAATAAGTACGTCAAATACATCAGCAACATTAGAACTATCCAAGAGTACCTCTGCAGCCGAGCTGACAAATACCTAGTTCCTACGGTAAACAACACTAATGTTGATCGGAGTGTGGCTTCTATCCATGCCACCGTCTTTAGCTGCCTCCGCAGGCGAGCTACTGGAGATCAGTTGTATGACCCTGATACAAACACCGTAGCAGTTGTAAATGAAGAGTACAAAAACCAATGTGTGGCTAACTCCATGAGTTCAAAGGGGATGTTCAAATTGATCCAACGGCTAGGATCCTCAAGAAAGCTCATGGCCATCATTAATGTGGATGGATCTGTTTCAAAGGCTTGGCCGGTTGAGTCCAGCAGTGGAGACGGCAAATGCAGTTCTGAAAATGGCAATCAGAAATCTGTAGGAAATCCAATATACGGACCTCTAAATATTGGAAGGGCAGAGTCAGTCAATCTCCAGTTTGGCACCTTTGGAATAAGTGCCTGGCCTACTGATACAGGCTGTACAAGTCAGGCTGGAAGTGTCGATGACTCATGGGCCAATGCTAATGAAGGCAGTAGCAGCCATGTTCCATCTTCATCTGGTTCTCCTAAGAAGTTGGATGGACACTGTAAAGAGGTATGCACTTTTATTTCTTCCATAGTTATGTGGAATTTTCTGATTTCGCTACTACTATTCTGTCCCTGGAGAGAGATACACCACCTAATCTGTCAGATTAAATCAAGAAGTGTCATCAACCTGACGTCTTATTTTATATTTTCTTTGTGTTTTTGGGGCTAGATTAAGGAGTCATCAGAAGCATCTGGCAGTGATGATGACGAAGAAGCAGCAGCTGATATTCCACCTAATTCAGGGAGTGACGAGGACCTAACTGAAGAAGACAATGGGGAGATACGTGATGAGGTGAGTCAAGGCAGTCTATTACCTTAATTTAAGTTTTTGCAGTTTTTTTGTTTTGTTGAGGCGACTAATATATTCTTGAACCAAAAAAAAAAATCTTGCATTAACCCTGTGATGGTTATTACTCCCTCCGGTCACAAATACATGGTGTTTTCGAATGCGTGCAGTCAACCTTTTGAAACTTTGACTATCGATATCTTTTCAAACATTTAGATTGGATACATGAAAATTATATGTATATATTTGTCTCAAAAAGTAATTTCATAATATTACAATTTTATTGGGTTTTACAAATATATTACAATATAAATTAGTGGTCAAAATTACGTTTGGAGGACTGTGTCGATGTCCAAACGACATATATTTGTAACTAGAGGGAGTATTTATCTTAGCAATAACAGGTTGCAAATGCTTAGATAGCAACAATAAAATGTCCACCACCCAGATAGTGAAATGTAAAGGTAATTTTGATCTGGTGATTTGAATCTATCCTACATTTGGATTTTCGTAATATAACCAAACTAATAAATAATGAAGGATCTGAAGTTGATCTTCTGAAATCCTAGGTAAGAGGTAGTTGTCCTTTACAGGCTATATAGTATATACGATTCATTGCAGTCTATTCATGCTCAACAAGGTGTTGAAATCCATTGTAAGCATATTTCTGTGCATATGCATAGCAGATGGAAGGGTCTGTCGATGAGGATTGCAATAGGTCTGATGAGGAATATGATGACCTGGCCATGCGGGATAGTATGGAGAATGTTTATTTGACTGATGATTGTGTGGTTCACACTGGCTTAATCAAATCTTCAAGCAACAGGTTCTTGGATGGCAATCAACAGAAGCACAGCACATTGAGAAATCACCAAGAGAATTTGCGTACGCTGTCGAAGATGGATATAGATGCTCCTGAGACTGCTCGTTCTTCTTCTGCTCTCCCTGCCGGCACAAGCAGCAAGCGAAGTGGCACTAGGAAGTGGAAGCGCTCCTTGAGTGACTCGTTTCAGTCACGAGCGCGCAGTGCTGCATCTCTTGCGGAACCGGTGTCAAAGTACAAGGGCTCAGCCGTTCCAGCGGCTCCTGAGAGGTAATGTTTTGCAGGCTGGAAAGACTGGACAGATGATTGAATAATCAAACGTGTTGGTTTCTCTAGTGATCCGGTTATCGACACTCTAGGACCTGTTTGGAACGCGAGAATTTCTCAGGAGTTTCATAGGGATCAATTCAGTTTTCACAGAAAGAGGAAAAATTTTCAGCGTTCCAATCAGGGCCTAGCGTTTACTGTTTTCTCAGGACTTGGAGGAGAGAATGCAGATAGACCGCTGCAGTACACTGACACGGCGTGGACGGCAATCCGTCTTTCTTTTTGTGAGTTGTCGTTGGAGGGGTTTGTTTTCTGTGTTGCATATAAGTTGTGAAGGGGGAAAAGACAGTATATTAATTATCTGAATCCTCGGAATATGTTAATTCTGGAGAGGAGGGCGAAATATAGAGAGAAGGCACAGGGGCTAGTAGTATTTTCCTTTTCCATATATTAATTGTTGCATGGATATGGTGTGTTGCTAAGGGCATTCCTAATGCAGTGATATCAGTAATGTCTATAGAGTGTTTGAAGGTACGGTGGAAGAGAAATTAAAGAAATAGTGTCTTATGAAAGACATTGCTTGGGCACAAAATCCAATCATCAAAAAACAGCCAAAAAAAAAATATTTGCATAGGTGAGAGGAGGGAGAGGAAGAGGGGAGGTGAGTGGACATGAACATAGGGAGAACATAAAAATTGCATTGGGAGTGCCGATAAGGACTGGACTGGAAGGAAAAGCTGACTCAAGTTGGCAAATAGCGATTGCAAATTAGCTAGTTTAGTTGGCCAGGGCCGGCCTGTCGATCGGCTCTGAAAAGTACTACTCCAGTAGTAAACAAGGCAGGCAATTGGCGTATTATAGCAATAGTAGCTAGTTTATAATGCATCCTGTTTGTCGAGACTAGTTCCAGCGCGACCTGTGAGATTGGGCACGTCTGAAACACGGTAATATTCTCCGGTTCCTATAGAAAGCGGCTGTTTTCTACGAATATTTTACGTCCTAAGACAAGATTTCCTATGAAAGAGAATTGATTGAAGTGCCAATAAGGTCCGTGGATGGAGGCATCGTATTCCTATAAAATTTTGAAGTATTCATCATATTATTATTAATCATTAGTCGATCGGATTCGCGGGATGAATGAATAGACCTGAAGCATGCACTTTATTTATTGTGGCGTGCAATTGCAGTGTCACAATATATATATATATATATATATATATATATATATATATATATATATATATATATATATATATATATATATATATATATATATATATATATATATATATATATATATATCATGCACCAAGGTGCCTAGGCACCAATATCAATACCGTTGATTTGCTTGAGATTCGAAACGTTTGATGTGGGTATCTTCATATACCCATAAAAAGTATATTTGAGATGTCAAACTCAAAAAATTTAAATTCAACTTCAGTTTAATTAGTTTGAACTATTTTTATGGTATATACTCATCTGTAGTTGCATTGAACTCAAAAGTAGTTCAAACTAGTTTGAACTGAGTTCAAAACTTACTTACCATAAATATATCAAGGGTATAAAACATTTTCATACCCAAACTCAAAAAATTATCAATCATACACGTGTATCGGATGTTGGTGCCTAGGCACCATGGTGCCTTATGTAATTTTCCTATATATATATATATATATATATATATATATATATATATATATATATATATATATATATATATATATATATATATATATATATATATATATATATATATATGACGAGTGTTTCATGCACCTTGGTGCCTACGCACCCATATTAATACATGTTGATTTGCTTTGAGATTCGCAATGTTTGATGTGGGTATCTTCATATACCCATAAAAATTATATTTGAGATGTCAAACTCCGAAAAAAATTAAATTCAACTTCAGTTTAATTAGTTTGAACTATTTTTATGGTATATACTCACTATAGTCGTATTGAACTCAAAAGTAGTTCAAACTAGTTTGAACTGAGTTCAAAACTTACTTACCATAATATATCAAGGGTATAAAACATTTTCATACCTAAACTCAAAAAAATTATCAATCATACATGTGTATCGGACGGTTCTTGATGTGGGTGCCTAGACACCCAGGTGCCTTATGTAATCTCTCTCTCTCTCTCTCTCTCTATATATATATATATATATATATATATATATATATATATATATATATATATATAGGAAGAGCGAAATGGGACTCCTAGGAGTCCAGGCACCTAACCTATACACCGTTCGATCAAATTGAGATGTGCTATTTTGTAGTAGGTAAGATTTTAACAGGTATACCCATTAGGCTATACTGCTTGCCATAGTATTCAAACTCCTAATTGAATGCATGAAAATCTGATTATTAATTGCCATAAACCGTAGTATACCCATTAGCCAATACATTCCTTCCGTAGCGATTGAAACGGCTGATTGATTAGTGCAAACCGGAATATTTTATGCCATAACTATCCAGCGTAATGATCCTTTTGAAGTATGTGTGTAGAACCTTTTGAAGTAACGTGAAAACATTTATGTGTTAAGATCATTTGGTGCCATATATAGATTTCCTGCCATTACCATAGAGTAGGTATTTGTATTGGCCACGTATTAATTAACATGGAGTACATGGAGTATGCATGCAAAACCGTACGGCATTTAAATTATGATTGTTTGTACGTATAAATTTAATTTAGTATGGTGCATGCGAAATATCATTACTTGTAATATATGATGAATCATTGTGATCAAATGGAGTATTATACCCAAAATTTTTTTGGTGGTCTTATGACAGAATAATAAAAACTGTGTTGACTTTCATGATTTTTTAATTAACGCATGAAATGATTGTGAGCGGCGAATTTATACGAGATGTTAGCAGGTAAGGGGAGAATCTTTTGTGAATTTGTCAACTCAATCGGACAACAAAATGCTTTATTAAAAGGATGATGCATACAAAAGGCTTTGAAATAAAGAGTATGTTGAATTGCATTATTTCCATTAATTTTTAGATGTCGCACGGAACGATTTAGAGTGGCGAATTCGCACGTATTGTAAGCATTTAAGGTGACAAACTTATGTGTTTTTTTCATCTCAATCAGACAACAAAAGCTAACTTAAATGGTTGTACTACACAAATGTCACAGAAAAGACGGGTATGTTTGCTTACATTATTTTCTATAAGCCACCTGTAATGATTGAGAGCATCGAATTTTTACGCCATGTGAGCGCTTATTGTAAAAATCTTATTTGGAGTTTTCATCTAATTTGAGCAACAAATGTTCATTGAATTGTAGCTAGACATGAATGCGTAGGAAAAAATGAATGTGTTGACTTCCATTTTTTATATGAAAAAGGGAATGATTTAGAGTGTCGAATTTGTACGTCATTATATGGGTTTGTACGTATAAATTTAATATAGTATGGTGCATGCGAAATATCATTACTTGTAACATATGATGAATCATTGTGATCAAAAGGAGTATTATACCCAGAAAAAAATTTTAAATGGTCTTATGGCGGAATAATAAAAACTGTGTTGACTTTCGTTATTTTTTATTCAACGCACGAAATGATTGTGAGCGGCGAATTTATACGAGATGTTAGTAGGTAATGGGAGAATCTTTTGTGAATTCGTCAACTCAATCGGACAACAAAATGCTTTATTAAATGGACGATGCATACAAAAGGCTTTTAAATAAAGAGTATGTTGACTTGCATTATTTCCATTAATTTTTAGATGTCGAACGGAACGATTTAGAGTGGCGAATTCGCACGTGTTGTAAGCATTTAAGGTGACAAACTTATGTGTTTTTTTCAACTCAATCAGACAACAAAAACTAACTTAAATGGTTGTAGTACACAAACGCACAGAAAAGACGGGTATGTTTGCTTACATTATTTTCTATAAGCCACATGTAATGATTTAGAGTATCGAATTTTTACGCCATGTGAGCGCTTATTGTAAAAATCTTATTTGGAGTTTTCATCTAATTAGAGCAACAAATGTTCATTGAATTGTAGCTAGTCATGAATGCGTAGGAAAAACTGAATGTGTTGACTTCCATTTTTTATATGAAAAAGGGAATGATTTAGAGTGTCGAATTTGTACGTCATGATAGGGGTTTCTGTTTATATGTTTTGTGAATATATCAATATAATCGGACATCAAAATGTCCTCTTGAAATTATTGATTGAATCGGACTACAAACGTGTGTGTTGACTTGCAATATTTTTTGTACGTTGCACGAACTAATTTAAAGCGGTGAATTTGTATATAATGTTAGAAGTAATGGCGAAAATATTATGTGCAATTATCATATCATTCGAGGCACAAATTGTTGTTGAATTTGTCATGGAGACGAATGCGTTACAAAACGGGTATTTCATGTTATCTTAAAAAGTTACGCAACTCCGAACTAGTATACAAATGTCCGTCCGGAGGTATGCAGACACAAATCTCTCAAAACCACAATTGTATATACTCAGTACGGACAGATAAATCTAAAGTGATATGTTGTATCAAGTGCAAGAATTTCATTAAAGTTCAAACAGAAAATGGTAACGGAAATTTAACTCATTATTGGGAAAGGAAAATTCTAATATCGAAGTAATACTAGACAGTAGTAACACATGTGGATGCGTAGTGTCCTGGTAAATCTTGTATGCTGAGACTTGTGAATCTTGTAATCGGTATTTTTGATATAAAGATGCCAAAGAGCCTTGAGTAACAAGTTCAAGAAAAATATACAGTTTTCCACCTTCCTGCAAGACATTCATCCCACCAATTTTAATGTAAACACAAAGAATCAGTAGTTCTCATAACAGAAAACTGGCGTTTACGTGGTGGTAGCGTGCAACGTAAAATCAGCATAAAATGAAATCCAACAGAGATATCTCCACATGGACCAAACCTTGTTATACAATTCCCAAAAGGAAAAACAACAGAAACAAAAAGTGCATGCTGGTAATGGTTATATGCTGAAAAGGAATTTAAGAGCCGTCAGTAATGAGAGAACTACCTTGTCAGTTCCAAAATACCGAACTATATTCTCATGCTCCAAACGACTCAAGAGGGATATCTCCTGAAACCAAATGATTAACCACTATTCTCAGTAAAACTTAAGAAACATCAATGCTTGCTTGGATGTTAAATATAACCAGGGTATCTCCTCAAAAGATAATATATAACCAGGGTAGAGTAATAACAAACATAATGTTTGAAGTGGGGTAACCAACATAACTGCTCAAGCATGTCATAACCAATAACTCACATGCTCAAGCTGGAGAATGCGTTGTTTTGCATTGATTCCTTGGTCAACTAATGAGACCTCCTTGACGGCAAAGAAAAAACCATCACTGTAAAAGCAATGTTACAAATCGGTCAGTGAAACATTTTATCGCGGAACATGAGGGCATGCCTATCCATATCTACACCCAAATGCTCAAGAACTGAAGTTACATTTTCATAAAGTGGTTTAGATGGTACTCACTGAATCTTACTATAGAGTTATGCAATTAGAGATCCACCTAAATAATGTAAAATTCCCATTAGGAAGCGTAAAATTAGAGCATAACCAATTTAGCATGCCGCTGCATATGAGTTTTACCTCTGAAGTTCATAAGCGCGTGCACACAACATGTCAGATAAGATGTTGCATCAGCACCAGAAATCTCTGGAATCTCAGGCGGGGACGAGGACGAACCCTCGGCACCCGCTCCCGCTCCCGGGGACGCCTCCAGCGATGGGCGGCGGCGGGAGGCGTAGACGACTGGTGGGATGGTGAAGTCCTCGGGGCCGGAGAGGCCGAGCTTGCGGAAGAGGGCAGCGACCTCCGCGCCGCCGCGGCCGCCACGGATGCGGAAGCTGGTCTGCGACGCGAATTCGCCCCCGACGTCGAGCTCGCCGCAGCAGGCCGCGAGGTCGTCGAGACCAACCTCGGCGGAGTAGGGGGATTTCTTCATGGCGTTGATGCGCGCGAGCTGCGGCCGCGGCTGCGGGCGCTGCGGCGTCGCCATGGCCCCCGTTCCGCTTCCGCTCCGGCGCGCGGTGGGGTGGGGCTTGCGCTCAGATTCTCTCCCCGATGGATCCAGACGCCGCGGTCACCGCCGCTAACTCCTCAGGTCCCCGCCTTCTACGGCAACCACTCTTGGGTCGACATTAGCCTCCCGGGCCGCCACTGTCTGCCGTCGCCTCCAATACATGTACGCGAGGTGTTGTGAACGACGGAGCTGGCATCTGGTGAAGCATCCGCACTCGATTTGGGGGGAGAGGCGAAACCGGGGAAATGATCGATTTGGGGAGGCGAGACCGGGGGAAATGCGCGATTTAGGAAAAGATGCGTGACGGAGATTCCGATTTGGCCAAACAACGGGTCTAGCGCCTTCCAACCCGTTAATCGTCTTTTCCAGGCTAACTGTGCGTGAGCGTGATCGGATGGCTCAGGAATGAGGAGTCCGGACACCTAGGAGTCCTCAATATTTTTACTCTATACATACATACATACATACATACATACATACATACATACATACATACATACATACATACATACATACATACATACATACATACATACATACATATATATATATGGGGAGTTTTTGGCGCTTTTGGCATATTTTGAACTTGTATTTGCAAGAATAACCGTAGTCGCACGACAATTACAGAAATGTCACTTTTGCCACATGGTCACCAAGCCACAATGCTGTGAAGCTAACATGTGGCCAATGGTGCCCTGTGGCCGTGAGGCAGGGGCCTGCCGCTTAGCCACCGGATGGCAGGCAATTTGAAATCAAAGAAAAAGAGAGGAAAAGGATAAATTAGATTTTCTGGAATTATTTTTGTGAAGGAAAAGAGGTCGAAAGCTACAATGTGTTGTGTATGGTTGGAGAGCTCAAAAATTGTACGTGGTCAAAACACTGAGAGTGGTTGGGAGAGTTTTTAGAGTCGTCGGATTCTATAGTACCGGTTGAAGCTACAGTAACTAGTCAATGCTCGAAGCTACAGTAGCGGTCGGAGGGATCGGAGGCTATAACATGCTCAGAGGGGTTGGAGGATACAAAGTGGTTAGAGGGGTCGGAGGAGTCGAGGGTTATAAAATGGTCGAAGGAGTTGGAGGTTATAACGTGGTCGAAGGAGTCGAGGGTTATAAAGTAGTTGGAGGAGTTGGAGGTTATAACGCGGTTGGAGGAGTAGGAGGCTAGCAAGTGGTCGGGGTGGCTTAATTACCTGCCCTCCAGTAGTAGGGTGGCAAGCAAAGAGCTACATAGTAGCCGGGCGGTGCTACCACATATTAGCTCCATGGTGCTACCGCCCAGTGACCGTATGGCGGAAGTGACATTTTTTGCAATTATCGTGTGATTACGACTATTCTTTCAAATACGAGTTCAAAACTTGCAAAAAGTGCCAACCCACCCATCTGGCATGGATCCCTAGGATCGATACAGTGCATTGTATTTAATAAGAGTGCACACATGTGTATTTGGTGAAAAAGCATGTATGCATGCTTTGCGAGGCTGTGGTGCCTTCACAAGGTCACGCATGTGTGTTCCTAGTGTGTATAGTGAACGCTCACATGTGTTTACATGTGTGTAGCATGAGTGGGATATTCGTCGTCCTTACACTCTCTCTAAAAAAACAATACTGGCGTGGTGTTGCCACGTACTTGCCTTAATTTCAACCTTTGATCAATCCTTGTCAATTTATAGTTTCTATATTATGCCCACTCTGTTTCTTAATTTATATAGGTCGATGTAAGATCTGTACAGTAATTTATATAGGTCATCGTAGGATCTGTGCCTTAATATATGTAAGATAATATCATTATATTCGTCGTAGGAGGTGACACCTGGCCGAAGGAGCCCCATGGCCATGCGGCAGGCACCTGCCGCACGGCCACCGTGCGGCCAAGTCGGTGTCGCTTGGCCACAAGGCAGCTCCCATTCCCCGACCATGCACTGCTTCAACCACGATGCTTCGATCACGCACTTCGACCACGCTGATTCAACCACAGCCTTCGATCACGGTGCTTCGAACTTATGTGAAAAATGCTTGCTGATGAACTTCGCGGTGTGATAATCAGTGAAATTAGATTTGTAAGTATGACAGGTTAACCATTATCTTCTTGATATGATAGAAAGCAGTTTAACTATAAGCAATTTCATGAATTGTAGACGATAACTTTGTATGCATGATATAGTAACTTTTTTAGAGTTAATCTTGATGCTTGCATGAATAAGTGATCGAAGTGTCGTGGTCGAGGTGTCGTGGTCAAAGTGTCATGGCCGAGGCGCCGTGGTCAAAGTGCCGTGGTCGAAGCGTCCAGTCGGAGACCTTGGAGTCAGAGACCCTCCGGAGTACAGTGAATTGATCGTAAGCTATAAGGAACTAGTCGTAAGCTACAGTAAGCGATCAGTAGTCGTAAGTACTATAGCAGTCTTAGAGTACTGTAGCAGGGATATGGTCGGAAGTCGTAGAAGGAGTCGAAGTCATAGGAGCGAGTAGTTTTCAGTTAGCGCAGTATTCGCAGGTCGTGGAAGGTGAGGTCGGTAAAACTGGATCACAAGTAGTCAATTGTAGTAGTTGTGAGTTAAGAGCACTATAGCAGTCAAAGACCCAGAGTATTGTAGCAATTGTTTACTCAGAGTACTATGGCAATTGTAGAAGTACTATAGCAATTGTAGAAGTCTTTTGAGTACTCTTGCATTCCTTATTACATGACAACCGATGCAACAAGTAGGCACTAACTTTCTTTACGATAGTTAGTAACTTTGACCCCACGTATGTTTAGCATTCATGTTTCTAATTCTGGCAAAGTTACTTTCGGTTACTCATGAAGTTATCATCTATAAGTAATGAAGTTACTTTTAAATATATGTAGAGTTAATATCAGTTGTAACACTACAAATTTGGCGGTAACTTAAGGGCATCTCCAATGGTTCTAGCTAGCAACTAACTAGAAAACTTCCACATCATTTATACAGTACACACTAAAAGCTAGCTTTCTAAAGAACTATCTATAAGGATAGCTATTTGATGCTTACATGCACACACAGAAAAGGACTATCATTTATAGAGGCTGCCTCGTTTTGCGTTATAGACTAGTGCTTAAGGAAGAGCTGGCTTGGTTTTTTTGCATACTCTCTTTCCTCCACATAAGATATATGCTGATGTGTACATACATATAGCTAGCTGACTCAGACCATTGGAGATGCCGTAATATGTATTTAACAATAACTTCACTCACAAATGGTAGTAGCTTTTTGGCACGTTGAAAAAAAATTTGATATAATTGATGGCAATAACTTAATGTTTCACGATAAGTAACTTGAAGAGGAAAAGCTAATAACATTTTGTAAATTGGGAAAACCTCAGTGCAAGTAACTTCTAGCTTGCCTGGCGGTACCTTTTATGTTGCAATGCTACAGAAAGTTACTATCGATTCCAGTTACGCACGAATCGCTGCAACAAGCCAAGTCGCGCGCGCCCTGCGACCCGCACGTAGCATGTGCGCATGCACTCGTTAGCGCGCCCATATATATGTATATGTGTATGTATGTGTGTGTATATATGTATATGTATATGTGTGTGTATAGGTGAGGGATTATTCCATCTAGCTATATTCTTTTTATCGATTAATTCTCTCATTTTTGTTTGTTTTTATATTATAATGGTATAATATCAGCTGTCTCTAAATATTGCCGTTTAAGATTTTTCTGACATGAGGGAGATAGGAGAGAGAGAAGTTGTTGCCTCTTGATGAAGAGATGATCCAAGCCTATGAAACAAGGACATATAGACAGCACAAAACATCTTTATATAACAAGCACTTTTTATGTAAAAATTTAAATATTGTGATGTCCATTAGAGACAAAAGACAACTCATCGTGTTTGCATGATCACGCAGGGCAGCTAGCAGCCATGAAGCACATATATTTATCAGGAAAAAAAAACAAAGAGATCGATCGGTTGCAGATCAAGTAAACTTGATGTCGTTGTGGGATCCACAGCGATCCAGTAGAGAGAATTGATAGAAAATCGTAAGAACAATCTCAATAATACACTGGTATATTCATTCTAGCAAGGCAAGCTCCTCTGTGAGAGAGGCCGACATAACCGGTATACATAGCAGCAGTACCCAGTACGTAGGTAGAAGGAATTAAAGCTGATGACCGACGATCCAGGCCAGGGCAGGGCAGGGCAGGGCAGGGCGGCGGCGGCAGCTAGCTAGCAACAAGCAAGCTAAGAGTCAGTCCGAGAGGCCGGCCTTGCTCCTGAGGTGCTCCTTGAACTCCATGATATCACCTTGCCATGGAGTCACGGCCTGCTTCTCGCACACCCAGATCTCCTGCGCCACCTGGTTGATGAGCCTGAAGTCATGGCTGACCAGCACCAACCCTCCATCCCACTCGTTCAGCGCCTCCGCCAGGGAGTCGATCGTCTCGATGTCAAGATGGTTCGTCGGCTCGTCCAGCAGCAGCATGTGCGGCTGCCTCCACGCCAGCCACGCAAAGATCACGCGGCTCCTCTGCCCGTCCGACAGGTTCCTCATGGGCATCACCTGCGCTTTTCCCGACAGCCCAAACTTGCCGATTGCCGCCCTCATCCTCTCCTCCTCGTTCCCAGGGTACTCCTCCATCATGTACTGCAGAGCTGACATGTCCAGGTCCAGCTTCTCCGCCAGATGCTGGTGGAACTGCGCGATCCGGAGGTGGTTGTGCCGCCTCACCATGCCGTCCAACGGCATCAGGTCGCCTGTCATGAGCTTAAGAAGCGTGCTCTTCCCTGCCCCATTGGGACCGACCAGTGCAACCCTAGAGTCGAGGTCAACACCGAAATCAAGGTTCTTGTAGATGAGGTTATCCGGTGTGTATCCAAACGTGACTTCCACAAACTGCAGCACCGGCGGTGGGAGCTTGCCAACATCAGTAAAGCGGAATGTCAACACCTTATCCCTCACAACCTTCTCCGTGAGCCCGCCACGCTCCATCTTGGCCAGAGTTTTCTCCTTACTTTGAGCCTGCCGTGCCAGCTTGGCAGATCCATGCCCAAACCGTGCGATATACCCCTTCATCGAAGCAATCTGGTCCTGCTCCCATCTGTACTGTTTCATTTGATTTTCTTCAACCTCTGCTCGTGTTTGGACATACTGGTCGTAATTGCCAGTGTACAGCTTGAGCTTCCTATTCTGCATGTGGATGATGTTTGTGCATACCCCATTCAGAAAGTCCTGGGAGTGTGATATGACAACAAGTATACGGTCAAATTTCTTTAGTGTTTCTTCCAACCAAACACATGCCTCAAGATCTGCAAATAATGGCAAATAATTGCAAACATTAGTCTAGAAAAGCATATTTGTGGGGAAAAAACTCAGCAGAAACCGTGTATTAGAGATCATTCATTAAGCATGAGCAGAGCAACAGTGTTTCTCAGTTTACCGAAATAAGTCACATAGCAGCTAATTGCTAATCACACTATCTAGAAACGATGCAGGAGCCAGCAACATTGTAAAGCCTGACAGGATGAATAAATATGACATGAATGCCAATGATAGATTTAAAAACAAATGCCTGTTGTTGCCTCAAATAATCTACTAACACTTTTTGACAACAAATTTGATCACATGTTACACAATCAACTCAAGCGCATCTTGGGTGCCTGTTAAACCAGGTCCATCATAGAATTTGAAATGTACCACAGAAAAAGGTATGGGATGTAAGTTTTCATTCTTTGCACCGGGCAACTAAGTTTGAAGCCCAACAAATGATTTGCATTACGTCCATATACATGTGGACTTGCATTTCTCCCAACAAAATCATGAATTCAAATCCAAATGTCACAACCAAAGTACACAGTAATATATGTGGTAAGCAGAATATCACAAGATTTTCTTTATCTGCTTGACTGCTTCTAGCCTGTACCTTCTTCCCTACAGATATTCCTACTTCAAGATACAGTTCACTGTTTACCATACCAAGGTAAGTCAGGACAGGCCTTTTTAACTCAGCAGCATCGAAGGAAATTGTTTAACCACTAAATTTTATATGCATCAATTCACACCAATGAACTGCTCTTACGCTTGTTGTATTTATCAGAAGAAATTTTTTAGCTTACATACCAGACAATACAGACTTCCAAGGGCATATGCATCAATCATCATACATGCAGCATAAGTAGAGAATGCTATATAATACCATAATGGTATCAAAAATTACATGCTGTATACCAATGATGTTTCCTACAAGACTCTGATGTAAATTGTTAGATTTGTACTATCTCAAAACACGAATGTTCAAAACAGACGCGATTTAACCCTCAAAACACTCATAAAGGGCATGCTTTCATCCACACACTTAAATCAAGTAGACCAAGTGGTAGATAATGCACTGAGCTCGTTACATGGCTCCACTCCACATTCCCAATTGGCCAATCATATTCCATGGCATCTAAAAGACTTATGGACCTCCTAAATTTGGCTTCAGGAAGCTCACTACAATTCATGCTGTGCCGCTACATATATACAAAGCACTAGGTCTATTTTACTCGTATCATGGCTTATACATAAACTCACCAAGATGATTGGTAGGCTCATCAAGTAAAAGGATGGTTGGATTCATGAACAGAGCTCTTGCCAAAGCAATTCTCATGCGCCAACCACCAGAAAAATCCTGGGTTTTCTTTGCCTGCATCTGCTTGTTAAAACCTAAGCCAAACAAAATCTCAGCAGCGCGCTTTTCAGCGGTTGATGCATCAATTGCTTCTAACCGCTCGTATACACGATCCAAAGCTTCACCGCCACCATCATCCTAAATATGCAGCGAAGGCATATGTCAGAACATCTTCAGCAATCAGCACACGGTTAAAGCTTACAAGTACAGCAAGGCAGAGTTGGCAAGAGGAGCAAGTCGAAAGAGCATGATAATGATAACAACAATGATTATTCGAAAACTTACTTGAGCAGCCAAAGTTTCGGCTTCCTTTTCCAACTTGACTCTTTCTTTGTCGCAACTAATGACTGCTTCTAGTGCAGACATGTCTGAAGCCTCGATCTCATGGCTGAGGTGATATATATCCATGTGTTGAGGGATAGGAAGCTCTCTGCATCCTATAGCTTTAAGAAGGCAAGACTTTCCACAGCCATTTAAACCAAGCAAACCATATCGCCTGAGATGAAAATAAACCCATTAAACAAAACCACACAAGCAGGATGCATGAACATAAGCTATTGGAAAGGTGTGATGGCATTGTATTATATAATACCTGCCATAGTTAAGCTCCAGGTCAGTATCTACAAGTAGGTCATGGCCGTGGAATGTTAAAGAGAGAGACTCTATCTGTGACATTCGATATAAAAATTACATTAGGATTATAGGGTATACTAGGTAGTTGTAGTGGAAAAAGGCATTCCGATCCAGATCGGAAAAACTCAGTTGTGACTGTATAGCTTATCATGTTGAACCTAGATCCTTTCCTTTGAGAGAGGCTTTTTTGGCCAGTTGTCAGCAAGTCAAGTCTGCCACAACACTGGTCGATATAACATGTACAGGCATAAGACTAGTACTATTATTATGCAAGTCCACGAGGCTACTACTACTACTACTGAACAAACGGTATGTTTATAGGGAAGCCCCGCAAACAAAAAAACTGGAATGGACGGGAGCGTGATACTATTTGGCAAAAGACATGAGGCAATTTCTCTTGTGGATTAGGCAACTAACTAATAGATGATCATGTACTGGCTTGCCTCGTGAGATAAAAAGGCATATATCAATTCGCAAAGGTTTGAAGAATTCATCATAATTACTGCCAACTACTACTGGAGTAGAGATTCCCCATACACACAATTAAGGCGGAATATGCATGCACACAAGGTTGTCAGGATCACGATTCTATCAGATTTTTGGAGACGTATATATTTTATATAAAAATTAAATTATATTTCTAAATATGCAAGTCTATAGTAGAAATTTTGAATTTAATTTTGTAATTTGAGTACACTTATTCATGCTATATTAAATGAAGGTTGATTTTTTAAACTTGTTTAATTATTTTTAATAAACTAATAATCTAAAAGCTCAATATGTCAAAGATAATACTTTTTTTTTACCTTAGAATAACATGTAAACAATAAAAACAAAGCAAATTAAACTAGTGCAACTTAAACTAGCAATAGATAATATCAAATTTTATATACTAATATAGTTTGTTGTCAGGATCATGATCTCACTGTGATCTTACCTGATCCTAACAATTCTACGAGTTGAATCACAATCCCACTACGATACTACATTATTCCGATCCATATTACGATCTATGCCATCTACCTCTGATAGGATACGTGTTGCGATACTGACAACCTTGCATGCACATAGAAAGTAGTAGGAAATACTATCGGAGAAAAGTAACCGGGACTGAGCACAGAGATGATGCCTTTTGCCATCCCATGGTGGAGTATTAAACTAGTAGTAGTAGCAGGCGCTGGCCATGGCATAAATAAAATTAGAAGGGGAGACAAGACACGATACTCCTCCAATACAGTATTGAATTGAATATTTGAATCGAATCGATCGAATATGTAAGGGAGAAAAAGAAGCAATTTAAGGGGGGCAAAGCTAAGCTAGGAACTGACATGGATATCGCGGGATAGCGGGTGCGAGGTCAGGACGGCGGTGCAGGTGCGCTCGGAGAGATTAATGGCGGCGAGGCCGTTGGCGGCCTTGTCGGCGGGTGATGAAGATGAGGAGGCGGCGGGCGCCTTGGCTCCCCTCTTGGCGGCGGCGGCGGCCTTCTTCTGCGCAGCCTTCTTCTTGCTGGCGTCGGACACCATGCTGAGGGATTGCTGCTGCTCTCAATAGAGCTCTTGCCGCCGCCGCCGCGGCGTGAATAGAGGAGGAGGAGGAGGAGGAGGAGGAGTGTTGTCCTGCAGAGGAGGAGGGAAGGAAGGGGAGTCGGGGAGGGCTTGGCTTCCCTTCCCTTTCTGCGTGGAGTGGAGTGGAGTGGTGTGGTGTGGTGTGGGTGAAGACACGTGTTGTCTTTGGGCCGGCCAACTAGGACCCGTGTCTCATGGGCTTCACTCGTGTGGTGTGGACTCCTCGTCACCGGTGAGGCGGTGACCGGCCTGCCTGAGGCTCACACGTGCTTTGACCACCGCAGCAGCTCAGCTTCCGTTACGTAACGTGTGTCCTTTCTCTCCAGCCTTCCGTACGAATGATAATGAATCGTATGGCCCGGCCCGGCCCGGCCGATCCAAGCATCCGTTTTCATTCGTACACGCCCAGGCCCAGCCCATCAACGCCCACAAGAACAACAATCAACCAATAATTTCCTTGATAATGCGCGTCGCGTACGCCATTCATGGAAAGTACCGTCGTACGCATCCACTTACCTTACCGATAGTTTACCAATCATCTATGCATACGTTGCAATAAGCCAAATTAATAGGACGATTATAGAAGAATGGACTTACGATCATCAACTCATTTTTTATAATAGTAATAATAAAATTTTATCACTTTAAATCTGCTAATTTTTTATGCATCTACAGTCACATGGATGACATTTCGGAGCCTTTGAGGACCGTTCCACGTTTATTGCAAACATGCATTTCCTTACTAATGATCTCAGGACTCTTGTTTTGTCACGTGAGATATAAATGATTCTGATATCATATTGCACTGTAAGCTGGGTTACTAACCTCATTTCATTGTAAGTCTTATGGTAAAGAATTTGAAGGGAAGTCAGCATGTATGGGCACAATATTATTGCTCCTACAACTAGGGGTGTAAATGGATCAGATACGGACGGATATCGCTCATCCCGTATCCTTTTTCATTTTTTTTGTCGGAGTCGGAGTCGGATACGGATAGTGCCGGATAGAATACGAATGCGGATATTCTCGGTCACGAATACGGATCGAATACATACCGCTCCGGATACGGTTAGTCTCGGTCACGAATATTTAGTCGGATAATGCGTGGAAGTAAATTTTACATAATGACAGACAAATTAAACAACTAGTAAATTTTAGCTAGCAAAGTAGCAACTAGCAAATAAATTGTAGAGGCTAGTTAAACAAATAGTAGGCTAGTAGCTAGCTAGCTATTTGAGGGGAATGGTTTATTGGAGTGTCGGCAGAGACGGGGAGAAGAATGTGCGTAATTCGTATTCGTTTATGCTTCGTGTATTTAGCATTTTAGCCACCTTCACTTGCACTCAACCGCTGTTGTACCATAGTACTACTCTAGACTCCTTGATCATTAGGCAAACAACTAAAATTTTGCATATCATTGATGCCGAGTAAACACATGCAAGTGAAGTTTTTAAAGCTAAAATTTAGTGAACATTATGTGGCATCACAAGTTATCTGGATCATATCCTAGCCTTTATTCATTTTTAGAATCTCTTCTATCTCTAGTCTCTAACCCACTATGCAGCCCCACTTCGCAGTTCACACCCCTGGTCCTGCTTCACAGACACAGACATTAACACTACTCTGTGCCCCCATGTGGTGTACCCTACTTTTCAAGGTGTGGGCATCATAAACTTAGTATAAGAGTTCAATTAACATCTACATGTTTTCCAGAAACACCACAAAAACACTGTACACATTCTATCAGGGCCACAGTGCACACTATGAAGCAGGGATGCACATCTCCAGGAAGCCAGATATACCTAATATACAAATCCCACAGCACTGCAGGAGGCCACACTACAAGAAATGACAACTGGCACAACAATCTTCTGAAAGCCCATTGCGGACATCACGAAACCCATCTTAGAGATAACCGATGAAATCCTATACATGAAATACGATTATAAGTCATCCCTACACAATACAGTTATTTAATGACTTATAATCAGAAACTGAAAAAAACGTCCCAAACACATTGAAGTTTTTGTTCATTTCATGATAAATGTATGATTCTAAGCAATATAAGATCCTCAACGAATTGAAATAGATAGTATGAAGTTTTGATGGATGAAAATGCCCGATTTTAAGTCGTATATGACCTAGTCGAGATGAAAGGCCTCATGAAAGGTCAGAAACACGATGATAAATGCAAATGGATAGTACGAAATTACACAAACAAAATGCCTGATTCTAAGCTGTATATGATCTCCTCAATTACTTCGGGTCCAGTCTGCATTGATGCATGGTGTCAATATTTGCAATGCGCCACCCAATCGAGGCCATTCACGACCTCCTTGAGGTAAAAGTGGGAGAAGACGCAGAGCATGGCGAGGCCGCACCGCACTCGGCCGCACTGAGAGACTGTGAAGAAAGCAAACGCCACCATCAGTCAATCAGCACAAGCCATCTAGTGACACCACGGTTGCGCAAAAACGCAGAGAAGTGGGGAGAAGAGAAAGGGAGCGGAGGAGCAGGCAACGCACTGGGGCCTGCAACGAGAGAGCGTGGTGAGCATGAGCGCGGCCCCGCACATGTCCATGAGGAACCCGCTCATCCAGAGCCTGTTGAGCGCGTACGCCCGAATCACCTGCGCACAACGCCAAGAGGGAGTCACCGCCACGATCTGGAACGGAAGGAAGGAGAAGGGGGCGAGAAGAGGAAGGGGGGACCTTGAGCTTGAAGGAGATGGGAGGGGGTGCCCTTCTTCTGGAGGATCTTGCCGATGTTGCTGCCAGCGGCACCGGCCAGCGTGAGCGCCACCGACCCCCACATCTCGTGCTCGCCTCCACCGATCCGATCCGACTCACTGGCTGTGGATCGGATCCTTTACATCTAAACACGATGAAATTGTAGTTATCTTCAATCCTTCATGATCCGAACGTGATGAAATCGTGAATCCACCGCCTGGCGTACAGTGCATATATATCCTATCCTAATGACGACTACTCCACGTACTTTTGTACGTGTGTGTTCTAGGTGTTGAAGAATTTAGGAATTTTTCTCAATTTCGGAATAAAAGAAAAAGGTAAAATAAAACTGGAGTGGGGCCCATTTGTAAGAGAGATGAAAGGGAAGGATAAGGCCATTTGCACCGAACACCCATGAGAAGGGGATCTGAACCGATTCCCTCCTCTTCTTGCAATGGACTTGATTCGGCGTTGTGGCGGCGGCGCCGCCTCCTCCTCCTCTAATATCTGATCTCCCCATTCCTCTTTAAAAATGAAGCCAAGGGAGAGCCAGGCAAGAAGAAAACAAGAGGACATGCCCAGATTTAAGAGCAAGTGTGGTGATTTCTCTGATCTCCTGTGTGGTTTGCTTCGGTTAACTCAATGGGGTCGCAGTGATTTCACGTGGGCGAGGCTCTGCTGATTCTCTGAGGAGTGGTCTGCCTTGTTGGTTTCTATCGTGGTCGAATTGCCATGGTTGATTTGTCGTAGTCGAATTGCTGTGGTCGATTTATCGTGGTCGTTCTGCCGTGGTAGACTTGTCGTGGTCGGTCAACTGTGATCGATCTACCGTAGTCGATCTGCCGTGGTCGAGTTGCTTCATCTGATTGGAGATTGCGTTGGCTTTGTGCGATAACACCTGCATCTCGGCTTCACGATTTGGTGAGTACTGATTTATGAAGTTGGGCATTATATCTTCGTTAACTTCTCCAACGATTTCTGGGCATACACCAGTGATTGGTTTTCTGGGACAACGTCCCTGCGACATGTCTTGCTCTGACGGCTAGCATGGTGGCTTAGAGTGCCATCACTACAACGAGTATACTGGGTGCTTTCTGATTTCAATCTTGCTTAAAGTGTGTCGTGCTAGCGATATATATATGTGTGTGTGTGTTTGTTTGTTCATATCTGAATTGCTAAGATCACTAGTGCTAGGTAACTTTTTGCATGATTTTTGTGGGCTGTGAGATTGCTCTGTGAAGAAAAATAATCAAAGTAATATCAGTGTGATAATTTGTGGCTATAAGATAGACTGTGAGCTACTCTGTTGTCTGCCCGAGTTGATTATTTACCTTCTCATGTTGTTAATGCTTCTTTGTTAAAGCAATCTGCTTATGAATCAGCAATACTAGTTCTATCAGTATTTACTTCAATTAATCATAGATGTTGTTAGCATTTGGTAAGTAATTTTGGAGCTCATGGCCTGTCATTATCTCTTGGAAATTGTCACACCTAATTGTGATTAAGACTTGACCATTAGTGGTGAGGAGGCCACGCACACTACGCGTGCAGGTCGACATCAGAGAGCAAAATCTAAACACAAACTTGTGCATTATGCAAGATTTTGAGGCTCACATGATTACCCTGTTAATGTTATTCCTTTATTCATATGACTAGAGCAGTACTTCAATGTTCATATACCTTCTGCTGTTCCTCTTGTCATATAGAAATCACTGGAATATTACTTTATTGCTCATACTTAAAGCGGGAATAAAACTAAAACTATTGCTGAAATTGCTTAATTTCCAACATTCCAGAAAACCAGTACTTGTTGAAATGGCTTCATATTCTTTTGACGGCACTAATTTTAAGCATTAGTAAGCCAAGACAAAGCTGTGGTTGATTGACCTAAAATTATTTTGGGTCATTTCAGATCCTCCAGTGCTTCCTTTGGAAGGTGAGAATAAAACTCGTTGGGAGGATGCAAATCATTCAGCTTTAGCTAGGTTGTTGGTCATTCTGTCAAACCGGCTTTTCGATGTCTATGTCAACTTTACGGAGGCCAAAAAGCTATGGGATAAGCTAAATGAAAAATATTCAGAAGAGGATAATGGGAATGAGTCATTCATTACTGCTACTTACTTGAACTACAAGATGGTAGAGGGACGGTCGGTGATGGAGCAGCTTCATGAGCTACAGCTCCATGTACATGATTTAAATTAGTACGACTATCTCCTGCCAGAGAGTTTTCAAGTAAATATCATATTGGCCAAGTTATTGCCTTCATTGCGAGACTTTGTGATTGCTCATAGACACGTTAAGGAGCGCATGACAATTAATGAATTGTCAGCCGCTATTAATGTGGAGGAGCGTACCAGGGCCAGCAGTGGTGAGAAGTGCATGTCTAAGCTCACCAGGTGGAAGTCAAGAACTTTAAGAGCAATGGAAAGAACATCAAGAATCATCCCAGAATAAGCCTAAGACCCAACCAATAAAGAAAAAGAAGGTGATCTTTACATGTTACGTGTGCGGCAAGGAATGCCATAAGGCCAGCAAGTGCCATGTCGCTTGGTTAAATCCCTATACAGTCTAAAATAAGCTCCTAAGTAATGGCATGAGAAATTTGATGGTACATTGACTTCAGTCGGCTTTTGTGTTAATGAAGCAGATAAGTGCGTATATTATCGATTTAATGGGAGTGAAGGTGTCATCATCTGTCTTTACATAGATGACATACTATTGTTCGAGACCAACATGGATGTAATCAATAAAACCAAGTCGTTTCTCTCCCAGAACTTTGATATGAAAGATTTTGGTGAAGTTGATGTTATTCTAAACATCAAGCTGTTAAAGGGTGGAAATGGGATTACCTTAATACAATCTCATTATGTGGATAAGATCTTGAACCGCTTTGGATTCATGGATGCTAAGCCTGTAGCCATACCCTATAATCCAAATGCTAAGCTATATAAAAACACTGGACATAAAAAAAGATCAGCTTAAATACTCTCAAATAATTGGGTCTTTGATGTAATTAACTAGTGTAACGAGGCCTAACATCTCATATGCCATAAGCATATTGAGCCGATATACGGCCAATCTAGGAGATGATCATTAGATAGCACTAGAAAGGGTACTTAGGAAGCTAAAAGGAACCAAGAATTTGGGGATACATTATACTAGCCATCCGACAGTCTTGGAAGGATTCAGTGACACTAACTGGATCAGTGACTCGGATGATATGAAGGCTATAAGTGGTTATGTATTCATTCTAGCAGGTGGGGCTGTTGCGTGGAAGTTTTTTGAACAGACTATTCTTACACGGCCTACCATGGAGGCTGAGCTAGTAGCACTTGAATCAGCAGTAGTAGAGGCGAAATAGCTCAAAGAGCTTCTTTCTGACCTACCGATATTGGAAAAGCCAATACCAGCTGTCTTAACCTACTGCAATAATCAAACAATTTTGGTTAAGGTTAAGAGTATGAAAGACAACATGAAGTCCTCAAAACACATTAAGAGGCGACTTAAGTTAGTTCAGCATGCCAGAGAGAGTGGTGTAATTACTACGGAATATATCCAGTCTGAAAGGAATCTAGCAGATTCTTTCACTAAAGGAATGGTGCGCAAGGCCATTCTACACAGCATCAAAGGAGGGCTCATACCCGTTTGATGGTCTTGAATAGTGGTAACATATCCTAGAAGAGTGGAGATCCTATGAACTAGGCTCTAGAAAAATAAACTAAGTACACCTTAATTAGAGTCCTATGAGTTGCAGTACTCTAAACTGTATGGCAGGTTGAGCAATAGCTTTTCATATATTCCATGCCTTATACGGCAATGGGAACTATCCTACAGAGTTTCCTAGAGAATACACCTAAGTGAGTATGGTTGTGGGGTTGTGATCAAAAGAAAGTAAGGGTATACTTTCTTGAATATTCATGAAAACATATAGGAACATGACTGTAATATTCCAACCCGAGAGGTGCGGTTTAGCTGCTCTGTACAGAGTGCAGCATAAGTAAAATCTCTCACACCAAGATACTGGATCAAAGCGTAGTCCTCCGTTGTCTATGCAGAGTCATAGCTTTTGTTGTTAGGTATTGGGTTCAAACCCGCAAGGTACCCTTGTCGAATAACTGTATAATCGCAAATTAAGGTAAATTGGTGAAGATTGTTGGACAATTTGGGAATTTCCCTCAATTCTGGAATAAAAGAAAAAGAAAAAATAAAACTGAAGTGGGCCCATTTGTGAGAGAAATGAAAGGGAAGGATAAGACCGTTTGCACCGAACACTCATGAGAAGGGGGTCCGGGCTAATTCCCTCCTCTTCTTCCGATGGACTCAGTTCGGCATTGTGGCAACGCCGCCTCCTTCACCTCTAATCTCTAATCTCCCCATTCCTCTTTAAAATGAAGCTATGGGAGAGCCAGGCAAGAAAAAATCAAGAGGACGTACCTAGATCTGAGAGGAAGTGTGGTGATTTCTTTGATCTTTTGTGTGGTTTGCTCGGGCGAACTCACTGGGGTCTCGGCGATTTCACGCTAGTGAGGCTCTGTTAATTCTCTGAGGTGTGGTTGGTCTTGTTGGTTTTTGCCACGGTCGAATTGCCATGGTCAAATTACCGTGGTCGATTTACCACGGTTGATTTGCCGTGATCATTATGCTGTGGTCGACTTGCCATGGTTGGTTAGCCGTGATCGATCTGTCATGATCGATTTGCCGTGGTCAACCTACAGTAGTCGATTTGCTGTTGTCGAGTTGCTTCATCCGATTGGAGATTGCATTGGCTTTGTACAGCAACACCTGCATCTCGGCTTCACAATTTGGTGAGTACTGGTTTGTGAAGTTGGGCATTGTATCTCTGTTAACCTCTCCGGTAATTTTTGGGCATACGCCAATGATTGGTTTTCTGGGACAACATTTCTGCGACGTGCCTTGCTCTAACAGCCGGCATGGTGGCTTAGAGTGCCATCACTATAGTGAGTTTACTTGGTGCTTTCTGATTTCAATCTTGCTTTAAGTATATATGTCACGCTAGTGATGTGTGTGTGTTTGTTTGTTCATATCTGAATTGCTAAGATCACTAGTGTGGATCGCATGCATGACGTACGACAATACATATCTATCCTATCTCCAGGGCGTCAGAACATGAAAAATGATCGATCGTTATGACGCGAGAATTAATTTGAAGATACAAAACGAACAGTACGTATATGATCGAGGTCCAGCGCCCACACATAGAATAAAGCAGCCTCAACCGATCAGCCGTGCATTTTATGTTCTTAATTTTGTCTTCTTCTTCATTAATTCATCCTAGGTGCCTCTCAAAAAATGAAAAAGAAAAATTCATCCTACGTGTGTAAGTACTGGAAAAGGAATGCACGCAGCTAGCTGGTCAGCACCGCACCGCATTCGCCACATCATGCATACAAATTTGGATGACCATTGTTGCACCTTTCCCCCTTCTATTGTCCCATTTGAATTGTTTTTTTTTCAAAAGAGTTGTTTGTTTGCTTGTCTATTATTCAGACTTTTTTTATTATTTTAGAATCCACGTTGTCAGTTTTTTTAAGGTTGACAATCAATATATTTAAAACTACCTTGATTAGATATATCGGAACTACAAATTCGTTGTTAAATATTGTATAATATTATAAATGTATTGATATATCTTAATATAAAGTTATGAAAATTAACAATCAAAGTCATGTCTTAGAGACATCGAAAAATCAAAACATCAAATGAAAAACATAGAGTAATTTACTAGCTAGTACGTACTTATAATTACTTGTAAGTAATACTAGATCGCCAGGCCGATGGCTGGTCCGGTTAATAACTTGTGTCAATCCTCAATTTCAATTCTATCTCTTGTGTTTTTTTAGGGGAAGCTATTAGCTTTCGTTCATAAGAAAAGTTCTGGATACAATCAGCTCGTAGGCTTGAAACTAGAAACTGAGGACTGGAATTCAGCCAAATTTGCGATTCCCATAATTTGTGCGCAAGCAAATTTAGCACAACAACGGGCCGCTCGATTCGCTGATCTCCTAGCGAACTGAACTGAACTATGAAGGAAGAAAAGGCTGAAGTAAGCTGAGAGACTTCGTTTAGGATAGCACCATACCAATGGCAGATCTACTCCTCTGCTGGCTTTCCCACAGAGAGATCTACAAGTTGACAGCCCGACTCAACAATGACTTGACTGCAACCTCTCCGGCCGGCGAGCAAAATTGACGCCGTCACGCAACGCAGCGGCAGAGGAGCTTCGACGGCCAGCGGGTCGATCTGCAATCCCTGCAGTGTTTGCTGTTGGCGAGATTGCACCATCAGTGTTTACGCTGCCATCAGGTGGTCGTGTCCACGGACAAACACAGAGACAAGTCGACGCGAACCAACATATATACTCATCGATCTCTTCTTGGCAACTCCAAACAAGACCATCTCAGCTGATAAATTCCATTGACTTCAGGGACGCGGCATGCAGCCATATTCCTCGTGACTCCCTTATTATTCTACCTCTCGTGTTTTGTATATATATATACTTCCTAGCTTACAGTTGAAAGCATCCCATGGGCGAATGCATCGATGATGGATGTGATCAACTATGTTTTGTTTTGGCCTTTTGCCGCGGGGGGAGAGAGAGAGAGAGAGAGAGAGAGAGAGAGAATCGATCATTAGAAATAAAGGCCTAATTAGTTAATTAATTGATGAATTGATCGTTGGACCAATTTGTTTAATATAACAATATAATTTCCAGAAATTATTTGCTGGCCTGGCGTGCCATTGAGCAAGACACTACATCTCATCTCGGTCGACATCTGTCTGCATCGCAACAAGGACTAGCTAGACGCCATATATATACACACACAGACAGATACATGTACCAGTAGCTAGCACTTACGTATGTACAAGAATTAAACCACTAGACATGCATGCATATAGCGAGTAAAAGTCGGATTTGGCACTGTTATGTACGGTATCTACAAAACTAGTTATATGCAGAGCGTATTTACAGAAATGTCATTTCTATTATCCGGTGGGCGAGCAGCAGCGCTGACAGCAGTCACACCGGTGGGGGACAGCAGATGATTAAGCCGGCTTTAATTACCTGCCCTAATTTTTTATGTTAGTATTTGTTTAAATTTTTAAATATATCAAATGAGCTCAAAAATTACAAAAATTTATGTACGACCTTCTGACTCAACGTACCTTGTAATGTAATTTTATCCATTGTGAATGTTGCTCAAAAATTCATAAAATTTTGATATTTGTATGAGTTTTTACATATAGCAACCGAGCTTCAAATATCATGAAATATTATGTGAAGCCTCTCGACACAGTTATAGTTATTTTGTAATTTTTGGGAATTTTATGTAGTCCAAATTTGAAATGTTTATTCGGGGTTAATTTAATCATGAATTTAACGATGCTTAGGCATCTTTTCAAGTGGATGACCTCCGTGCTTCACACATGTGTCGGCTAATTGTGCTATATTTTCTTTTCTGCTATCTGGTTCGCACAATTATCACTCTGTGTGTGTCGTGCCCCCTCGCGCGCTTTCTTATTCGCACTAATTTCGTTATATCCGTGTCGTCCCCCTCGCCCACTCCCTCATTTACACATTTGTCAATGTTACCATACCGTCCCCTCTCACTCGTAGTGCTGCTCGTGACAATGGGTCCTCAATGTACGGGGCGAGCGCACCGGGTTCACTTTTCACCGGTCATAAATACGAATCTCTCGCAGTTCATCGCTGCTCATCTCAGTCGCTCATCGCAGAAGCTCATTGTCATGGTCGTTGCTTAAAATTGGGAGTGCATAGCTCATTACTTCGAGAAGCTAGTGCATAGCTCAAAATTGGCAATGTTGATTGATTCTTCCAAAATGCAAGTAATTTTTTATCGTATGCTTTCGACATTATTCTCGTAATCCTAGCCAATTAGTGTTATTTAGTTAGTCGTGATTAATATAGTTGGTATTACAAAGTAAGTAGGCCGTAGTAATTTAGACATAGTTTTTACTATTTTTGTGTACGTACGGTACCCATAATTTCTGTAAATACATCTTGTATACGTCTAGTTTTATAAATACCGTACGTAACAGTGTTAAATATTTCTGTAAATACGTCTTGTATATGTCTAGTTTTATAAATACCGTACGTAACTGTTAAATATGGCTTTCTCCCTGCATATAGCTAGCTAGAGATAGAAAGAGGCGCATGCATGCATCATATGGATGGATGCTTGAGTTTAATTAGCTGTATAGCAATATACGATAGTTAATTGATGTGTGCACGTATGTATGCATCTATGTATATGCGTACAGTACTATCTATCTGCACGCACACTGGATAGCAAATTCTATTAGCAGCTAGTGCTTGAATTGTAAGATATATAGTACAGTACATGCACAGGCAATAGCCAAGAACTTTGATTTCCCTTTCGCTTTTAGCTAGCTAAAGTTTCTCTTTCTCATCATCAGATGGATCCATCGATCGATATATATATATATATAGCTACCCTCATCGATCCCCTTTCTAGCTAGATATACTGGTCGAAGAAGAAGAAGAAGAAGAAGATATTAAGGTGGCTGGCCGGCCTGCCGCGGCCATTCATTTAATTTAATTCGTTTGTAGCTGGCCTCGGGGCCGGGGAGTGGCCATGAGGAGCCTCGGGTTCGTCACGGCAGCTGCAGCCGCAGGTGGTGGGTCGCCGGCGACGACGGCGATGCGCGCGGTGTGGCGGGCGGTGCGGTGGTCGGTTGTCGTGCCGACGCTGCAGCTGGCCGTGTACGTGTGCGCCGCCATGTCGCTCATGCTCTTCGTCGAGCGCCTCTACATGGCGGTCGTGGTCGCCGGGCTGTGGGTGCTCCGCCGAAAGCGCAAGCGCTACCGCTACAGCCGCATGACGGACGGCGCGGAGACCGAGCAGCTCCGCCTGCACGACGCCGACGACCTGGAGGCCGCCGCCCAGCGCCCCATGGTCCTCGTCCAGATCCCCATGTTCAACGAGAAACAGGCCAGTACTAGTAGTACTCAACACTCACTTAGCCGGCGCCGGCCATGCATGCATCTTCTTTACAGGCAGCAGTAGCTGCCTTGCCTCTACTGCTCCGATTTGTCTTGCTTCCTCGATGATGGCTTTACTTGTTAGCTAGTACTCATGCGTCTCCGGCCGCCCGCTTGATTTGGTTTTGACGTTTCTTCGTTATTCATGTAGAAGCTGCTGCTGCTGCTGCTGCTGCTTTATGTGGGCTGGCTGGAGTATACTAGCGAGCGAGCTTACTTTAATTCCCCACTTCCAAGTGTACGTTTTAATTTTAGTTGTTAATCTGCACAACACTAGCTAGCTACTCGTATGCTTTAGCGCCATTACATTTAGTTTCTACAAATCAGAAATGCCAACAGGCAATGCAGTAGCGCTTGTCCGTGCCCTGATCGAAACGACGACCTATAACACGTCACCAGCTTGCAATATACGTATAGCTAGCTGGAATCATGTATTTCTGTCTTTCTTTCCATCACTAGTGTACATGCATATATGTCATGTTGTTTGTTTTCTTTTGTACATTTACGTATACCAGGAGGCTAGCTAGCTCGGTCGAAAAGATGAGCAAGTGTCTCTTGCATGCATTGATGCAGTCCCTCCTCTCTTACGTACACGTCAGTCAGTCAGCCGTAAACAAACTAGTAATTAAACAAGATCATTTGCGTGTGCAATTGCAATAATGCATATGCATTTGCAGGTTTATCGGCTGTCGATAGGAGCTGCATGCGGGATGGCATGGCCATCTGACAAGCTGGTGATCCAAGTTCTTGACGATTCTACGGACCCGGTCGTCAGGGTAAGTATCCAACAAGTTTGTTGTACGCTCCTTGATGGCATGGCATGGTATGGCATGCCATCAAGGACAGTGCAACTAATATATAATACAATTAATTACCACATGCATGCATGATGCGTACACATGCATGATGCATGCAGGGGCTTGTGGAGGTGGAGTGCTCGCGGTGGGCGAGCAAGGGCGTTCGGATCATGTACGAGAACCGAAGCAACCGGAACGGGTACAAGGCGGGCGCCATGCGCGAGGGCCTCAAGAAGCACTACGCCAAGGAGTGCGAGTTCGTGGCCGTCTTCGACGCCGACTTCCAGCCCGACGCCGACTTCCTCTGCCGGACGGTGCCGCTGCTGCAGGCCGACCCCGCTGTGGCTCTGGTGCAGGCCCGGTGGAGGTTCGTCAACGCCGACGAGTGCATCCTCACCAGGATCCAGGAGATGTCCCTCGACTACCACTTCTCCGTCGAGCAGGTGGTGGGCTCCGCCTGCCACGCCTTCTTCGGCTTCAACGGCACTGCCGGCGTGTGGAGGATCCAGGCGCTGGCGGACGCTGGAGGGTGGAAGGACAGGACGACGGTGGAGGACATGGACCTGGCCGTCAGGGCCAGCCTGAGGGGGTGGAGGTTCGTCTACGTCGGCGACGTCAGGGTCAGGAACGAGCTGCCGAGCACCTTCACGGCGTACAGGTACCAGCAGCACCGGTGGTCGTGCGGCCCAGCGAACCTCTTCAGGAAGATGTTCTGGGAGATCCTCGCCAGCGGCCAGGTCTCGCCGTGGAAGAAGCTGCACCTCCTCTACGCCTTCTTCTTCGTCCGGAAGGTGGTCGCGCACTTCGTCACCTTCTTCTTCTACTGCGTCGTCATCCCGGCCTGCGTCCTCGTGCAGGGCGACGTGCGCCTGCCCAAGTACGTCGCCATGTACGTCCCCGCCATCATCACCCTGCTCAACGCCGCCTGCACGCCCAGGTCATGGCACCTGCTTGTCTTCTGGATCCTCTTCGAGAACGTCATGTCCATGCACCGCTCCAAGGCCACCATCATCGGCCTCCTCGAGGCCAACCGCGCCAACGAGTGGGTCGTCACCGAGAAGCTCGGGGGCGCCGCCAAGCACACCGCGACAACGGCGAGGAAGAAGAGCAAGACACCACCATCGATTAGCAGGCTGCAGCGCTTCGGAGCTGACAGGTTCCATGTGCCCGAGATTCTCATGGGGGCCTGCCTGCTCTACTGCGCCATCTACGACATCGTCTTCGGCCGCGACCACTTCTACGTCTACCTCCTCATGCAGTCCGCCGCCGCCTTCGTCGTCGGCTTCGGCTACGTTGGAACCTTCGTGCCAACCTAGCTCCCCAGTGCAGGCCAATCACCCAAAGAAAAAGCAACGTCGGTCGATCGATCACCATGAATTTGCCAATTAATCGATACAAATCCGAGGGTTCCTCATCTAGCTCCCAGTGCCAATCAAATGTACCAAGTTATATATATTGCTGAAAAGGTTACAAGATTTCTCAAGACATGTTATGCAATCTCAAAATCTGAATGCAGAAAATTAAGCCCAAGGTCCCCAGGCTTGCTGTAATGACAAGTTCAACCAGCTAAATCTAGCTAGCTAGTGCCCTGTTTAATCGAGCTCTTGTTCTACTATCAATAATAGTGGTCAGCTCTAAGGTCTTCTAAGTACACTCAACTGCAGGTCAGGTTAATTTGCAAAGTTTACCTATATATATTTCTCAGCAGGATCAGAAGTACGAGTGATCTTAAGAGCACAAGTCCCCTACATAAACATTTTGCTCATCTGCATTATGTAGAAACATTTTGCCCAGGGGATGGCAGAGGAGAAAGAAATGTTAACTGATTTTTTCTTAATTCTAATAGCATGTAGCAGTCCCCTTATATAGATGGATTTCACCTAACAGAAAAAAATCTAATCTTAATGGTATCTCTAACAAATAGATATAGTATCATATCTCTAATCATCACAAATAGAAAATAATCTCTAAATCAAATAGAAACTAATCCCTCTGGTTGGGTTGGGCCCATGAGCGTTTCTACGCCCATGATATCACACCCCCTTCCGAGCATACAGCTCGTCCCTAAGCTGCTAGGCGGTGTGCCGAACTTATTTTGCTGCGCCATCTAATTGACTTGGTCAACACGCCTGCAGGTGGACCCCACCCCTGGTCGCACAAGGAAAAGAGGGCGTGGGAGAGGGAGCCAAAGAAGAAGTGGAGGTTGCCGGGCACCGAGGCAACGCAGAGCACGAGCGCGGCCTGGTCGTGCTTGAGGAGGAGCTACTCGAGGTAGAGGAAGGTGCGGCGGTGCGGGACGTGCTGGCAGAGTTGGACAACAGCGACCCACTGGTCGGGGTTGGACTAGGCGTGGCCAAAGGCATCGCAGAGGAGGTCATAGACGATGAACTCGATAGGGTGGGTCTGCTCGAGGACGACGTCGTGGGACCTCACGGCAGAGGCGAAACTTGAGGCGGAGGCGGTTGGAGTGGGGCTCGGAGAAGACAAACACTGCGCCGAAGAGGGAGACACAGAGGCGGGCGAGTGGGCGGTTGAGGCAGCGGGCCCGACGCGGAGCTAGGATCACGAGGGCTGGAGGTTAGCGGAGCAGTCGGGGCAGTAGACGACGGCGGCGGAGGCAACGAGGGCAGCGGCTAGGAAAGGCGCCGCGAAGTGGTCGTAGGAGCTATCGGAGATCCAGCGTTAGGGTCCGACGAGAGGCAGTGTCGGTGAAGAGCCCAGCGTCGGAGAAGAACCCAAGGCGAAGTGCAGACATTGATGGCGACGGTACGAACGGGCGCGGCGAGAACGGCCTGATGTACCACACGCTCGTGGGCTGCAGCGCGGACAAGAGCGACGAGGGCGGCCTGGGCTACCGCGCGCTCGACGGCGGAGAGGGCGTCGTCGATGAAGAGCTCGAGGAGCGCGCGGAGGTCGGCCTCGGCCTTCTTGATGGCGTCGTCGAACTCCTTCCCGCGGTGGCTCATCTCTATGATGCTCATGTTGGAGCCGCATTAGTCGATGAGCTCCACCTATGCTTTCTAGAGGACAGAGAGTGGGAGCATGGTTCGATCGACCGCAAAGTTGCAAACCTCGCGCTCGGTGGTGCCCGCGACAGGGGAGAATAGGGAGGGGCACAACGACGACAGCGTAGTAGGTGGCCGACGTCGATGATGCATGCAAAGAGCGGGCTGCCAGGCGCGGGTGCGTCGTGGAGGAGCACATCGGCGACAGTGTCCTCCTTGGGGACATTGAGCAGATTATCGATGTGGTGGAAGAGGTTGCCTCACGTTGCCTCCTGGAGGCTCTGCTCTCTCATCTTCTTTGCCATGAGTTCTTCTTTGACCTCCATCACAAGTCTTATCCAGTCTTGTATTCTAGAGCGTATCTCAGCGTAGATGCCTCTCATGGTCTTGATTTCTTCAGCATCGGAAGCCATGGTGAGTGACTCTAATACCAAATTGTTATGGACTAGCACCATTGGCGCCAGAGGATGGGCAGAGGAGGAAGAAAAAATAACTGATTCTTTTCTTAATTTCAATAGTATGTGATAGTCCTCTTATATAGATAGACTCCTCCTAATAGATAGAATTTAATCATAATCATATTTCTAACAAATATAAACTAATATCATTTCTCTAATAAATAAAAATTAATTTTTAACTTAAATAGAAACTAATTTCCCTGGTTAGGTTAGGCCCATGGGCGTAGAAACATCCATGACACCATGCATTTCGACAATTACTCTTGATGACTCATTTTGCCAGATCCAATCAGATTCAGCCACACAGGTCAAAAAGAAAAATAATCATATTCAGCCATAGAAGGGGAAACTACTGTCATTTGCATGTACAGAACAAAAAAAAAGCTTCCAGACCAACATGGGAAGCAAATGAAGATGGCATCATTCTATCCGCAAAGGCAAAAGGCATCGTACCACGACTTGTACCCCTCCTATGAATGACAGGAATTGCAATACACCTACGAAACTGCAGAGGAAGGTCTGCTAACAAGGAGATTAGGTGGTGATCGGTTAGGCTGTAGCTTATAGCTTATTTTATTGTAGCCGAAGGTGACTTATTTAGTATAATTAAATTTAAAAATTTTTAAAAATAGAAAAATGGATTAGCCCACCACGTGTAATACAAACGAATGAGGGAAAAAAAGAACCGGTAAAAAAACTCAAAAAAATCCAAAACAAATCAGAAAAAGACGAAATTTAAAAATAGTAAAAAATAAACCGGAAGCCAAAAGTCGAAACGATCAGGGCCATAAGATGATAAAGAAGGGCTAGGTTTGGAGGTATCACCTACAGATTGGCTAACATTCTAGCAATTACTGTAGTTCGCCTGCCTTGATCTCAAATTCTTCTCTGGTTGATAGTATCTTTACACGAACCATGCCTCGCTCCCATTCAGATTTTCCAACCAAAATCAGCCTACTAGCATTTATCCTCTCGGCGTGTTTAAATACCCTGGCAGCAGTAAAAGGCATTACAGAGATAGCACAGGTAAGAATCTAGTAGCTACACCAAGAAAATTCAATACAACGGCTATACAGCAATTAACGAAAGGTATACCATTTCAGACGCTTGTCTTCTATAAGGTCTACAGCTCTGCCTTTCTTCCGCAGAGAGGAAGCAACACTAGATGCTGGTCCTTCAAGCTCCTCATCCAACGGGAAGGTAATGTCATCTATTTGACGTGACAGATCAGGCAAAAGACCCTTTTCTTTCAGCAGCTGCCAGAACGCAAATTATAGTGTTGATGTTACTGCCTCTGAAACTGTGTCATAGATTAACGATGACATATAAACAACGATAGTCCTTTTCACATGAGTTCATGTTCCTAGTACTAGCCCAGGGCTTGATGTTAGCCCGAGGCTTGCTGCAACGCTTAGCTTCTGAATTTGCTAATGTTGTTTTCTACTTCACATTAGCAGGTGCTGTTCATATCTTTATTTAGCATCAATTTAAAAGGAACTTAGTATTCCACCAAGCAGCCTGCTTCACTACACAGGGAAAAAGAAACCAAAGAAATGAAAAGTATATCATACTTCCACTATAACAGCATCCCCAAATCCAAAGCCACAAGCTGGTATATCTTCACTTCCAAATGTAGAAAGTAGTCTATCGTACCTTCCTCCACCACAAATTGCTCTAAGTTTTCCTTCTCTATCAAAAGCCTACAAAAATGGAACAAGAGATTTTGAAATGAAATAAGGGTCGGTAGAAACACAAAGTAGAGTAAGGAATGTATTAGGGGGGAAAAACTGAATGCCATGGCGACGAGAAGCCTGAAGAACCCAAATATACTCTTGTCATAACAGCACCAGCTATATGATCAGGACATCAATGTAAATAAAATTGTAACCCGCCATCAGCATACCTATCGTGACATCTAGCTTAAGAACTCGTAATGATGCAGTTTGAGACGCAAAAACTAACAGAAATATGCAACAAAATCTCAGAAAAAGAATTATTGATAATTCCTAGATTTAAGCCCACAGCCCTTCCTGTATAGAGTATAGTTTTGTAAATAGAGGAAGCACTGTTGGTTGAAGAAAGGATATAACATCTCTTGTCAAATAAGAAACATATCTCGTATAATTTGATGATATTGCCATTTCTCCGCTTGTTAGCAGTGCTGTAAATTATTGGATAAAGAATGCTATGGATTTATTTAAGATAAAGAGAGGCATAATCAGCAACCTCGAAAACAGTCCCTGTGTAGTATGCAAGGCCACGAACAACAGATGCATCACAACAAATCCAATCAGCATAACCATATTGCTCAGCAAATGAGAAGAGCTTCTTCAAGTCAGCAACAGCTTCAACACCAGAGCCTAACACCTCTGCATGAGAATATCAAGATTAAACATGAACAATAACCACCTTTTCCAAAGGATTCAATGATTTTTTTGTTAAAAAAATGCAAATATGGATAACAATAGTCAAAATTGTCAGAGCAACAACAAATTTAACACAAAGATCCCATAGAACCACATAACTTGTTAAAAATTTTAGCCCATATGATCTTAAGGTAATATTCAAAGAAAAGGCATATTCAATTTGCAGGAGTTCATTGACGAAATATGGAAAACAAACAAAAACATGTCAAGCACTGAAGTCAGGAGAAAACCTTCAAGCTTGGATAGCGACTTGAGAGAGAATTCAATGATACCCTGTACAGCTTCAGATGACAGCCCAGTTGAAATCAGTTCCTTTTCAATTTCTTCTCTAGCCAGTTTTCCCAACTGCATTAATGGTAAACTCAGATTGCAAGATATAGACATAATTCCAACAGGAAAATAGCAACAAAAAATTACACTAATGCATGTATATTCTTCTAGTTGTTATAAGCAGTGTAGATATATGCAACACAACAGCAATGATGACCTGCTGCACATTGCAATCAATGGATAACAGGACTAGAGTTGTGTGATAACTGATTAGTTGTTACTTGCAGGGTCTCATCTAAATATCATCATTAGAAAAATTTTGATCAGTGTCCAAGGTGACAATTATCCTAGAATATCAAGACCTTACTGGAGGCCATTGTTGTGGATGCCTCATAGTTCATTAAACAATCTTACGGACAAAATGTCATTCTCATATTCTTTGAACACCCTCTGGACATTTTATAAAAATGTTGGTCCTCCAGTCAGAGTCAATGCGTCAATTTGTAATGAGTTGAAGAACAGATACTATCCACCTGCTTTAATTTGCAATTTGAAACTATAAATTACCACAACTTGCCAGTTGCCAAGCTTCAAACAAAGTATAATGGGCAAGAAGACATCATGGCACAACAGTCAAATTTCACCAAGGAAAGTTTGGGAAGCCACTAGTAGGATATGGACATACTTTATCAACAATAACAAAAACTTCAGTAAACAAATGTTCTGGTATGGAGTACATATTCAACACAGCCTGAAGAACCTGGAGAAAACAAAGGTCTGTTAGCTACAAAACAGAGATGCTATTGCTAACAAACATATGCAGTGACATTTTATGAAGCAGTTGTCAAGTGGCAGCCACGGCACCGTTTAGGTATTGCAATGGAGTTCCAGCTCCTCGGTGAAATATAAGAAATGAAAAGGATCTGTAATTTGTTCATTTCTTCATTACCATGAAGCAACATGATGATGTATCACATAAGCTCATGCTAAACCCTAACCTAAGTGCTAACTGTGATAAAGGAAATATTGAGACCGAACCGATTTGTTTACTTTTAGAGGGCAAATGGACAAGAGAAAGTGAGAAACAACATCGAAAAGCAAATATTGGGGGTTTTTTTATGATGGAAAAGGTGAATTATATGGATAATGGGTGAATGACTGAAAGGTTACCTTTCGGCTGGACGCTCTGATCCCGATATCTGAAGATGCAACTCCAAGACGTTCAAACAAGAGAACAATAGCTTGAAGAAGTTCAGCCTCGGCCTGATTTTCAACAATGTGAAGTCAAGTCTGAATCAATTCAAAACGAAAACATACAAGGTGCTAATTGGATTTTTTTTTTTTAGGAGAAAGAAGCTATTTGGAATATTTTGACGGCATTAGTGTTTTTGTTTTTCAAAAGAAACTGCAACCAACGATGGATGTTGCAACCATTGGGCGTATTAGGAAGAATCTGATGAATTCGGTTCCACATAAGAGGTTTACAGTATACTGGTAGCAGGTAGTGGCATAGTAATGCAAAGGTCGGCGTGGGTACCGTACCTGCTGCGTGATCTCCTCTCCTCTCCTCTCCGGCCTTGAGGACGAAGAGCGCCTCGGACTCGAGCACGGGGAAGTCCACCTCCTCGAACGCCCTGCCATCACGCGGGACACCTGCGCTTCGCTTGCAGACAGACAGTTGTATGAAGCGACGAGGACGACGAGAGGCGGCGGCCATGGATTGGGATTCTCTTGCCGCAAGTGCCAGCCCGCAAAGGCAAAGCAAACTAGGCCCATCATGAGATTAGCAGGCCCATTGTGAGTGAACACCCGGCTCGGCTCGTTATGACGCAACCCACTCATTGCGCGTATCTCTTTCACTATTCCTCTAAAAAACATTTAGCTTTCTTGAAACGGATTTTTATATCACTCTAAGGATACACCAGAGATATTCGTTCTTATCTCGCATATATATATATATATATATATATATATATATATATATATATATATATATATATATATATATATATATATATATATATATATACTTGTTTCATAAACTGCAATTAAACAGACTGCGTGAGGACATCAAATGAAATGAAAAGAAAGGGAAAATGTCGCCGGCGGCGGGGGCGAGAAAGCTGAGGACCCTGCTCGCCACCGGCCTCAGATCCTCTCAGGCGGCGCGCGTTTCGACCAATTGCCTCTCCCATCCTTCAGCACCTACTCTGCCCACAACACCGGAGGAAGCGCCAAGAGATCGCTGCCCCGGACGATCTTCTTGTCTATTGGACTCATCAGCCTCGCTTGCGGCGTCGCGCTCAGTGCCATCAACGACCTCGCTATCTTCCATTGATGCAGCAGGTCAGCTAGGATTCCTTTCCTTCTCTCTCTTTCTTTCTTTCTTCCTACCAAGTACCAAGTAGCTAGGTGCCATCTCGTGAGAATCATCTTTGTTATGCTTTAAGAATGATGCAATGTCAGCACAACACCTCTCTGAACAGAAGAGACCTTGGTGCTGTGCTCAGTACCTACATCACCAGATATGGTCTGACTTGGGACCTTCTTAGATTCAACATTTTCATTAGATCAGAGATGCCGGCTCAGTCAGTTTTTAGTATTTTCATGACGTGAGATGGTCCCGTTTTTCTAAAGTTAATCATGTCAGTTCTGCTAAACAAACAAACAGTTATGATTATGAACCAAACAGTAGAAAATAAGATTACGAAAAGATTATAAAAGGATCATTCGGAACCTTACAAACTATTGAGATGAAGTATAGAAGGTGTATACATTACATAGGCTTGTTTATGGAAAAAAAATAAGTCCCCCTTATAGCGTCCTGAGTTATATATTTATAGCAATGCGAAGATTGCTTATATAAACGCTCCTCTTTGGGTCTACAATTGTAGGGGAAGCCATATCTTTTCTCCTATGACAATCTTTTTAGGCCAATCATACGGTTACATGTTTATCGGGCCTCTTGGCGCAATGGACCGACTGGTCGAAGGTGGGGCCACTCCCCTCAACAGTAGGCTCTTATGGTTAAAGAGTCTCGATCTCTGTGGACCAAAACTATGTCAGTTGTTATTTGCCCCCCTCCATCCCTTTAGCACATTGAATCGTCGCTTCTTCGAATTCCCGCCTAATTGTTACCGACAATGCTAACGTGTGTTAGTGGTGACGGTTTCTCCTCAGGTCGTGCGACGCAGGTGGTCGCGTCAGTTATGGCGACGTTGCGACAGTTTCTCTTCGAGTCGTGTGACATGGGCCGTCACGCCAGTTATGACATCACGCATGTCCCTCGATTTTCACACCCACCGTGCTAACATTAAATGGTGATGTCGCACGTTCTGTACTTAAGGACCGTGGTGACTCCATTTCCGATTATTTGCTCCTTTTCTATTGGCTGCCTATCGTTTGTGATCTTTCTCGTCGGCGTTGCTCGTTCTTTACTGTAGTTTCTCCTTTCCATTTCTCCCCGCTGCTCATTTGCTTGTTGAGATAGGTCGTGGAAGTGATTGTAGCGGCCGCAATGGCACGTCGGTGTCGTCGAGCAGCCACACTAGTGGATATGAGCATTCTGAGGCCACCATCGGCAAGCACTGGAAGGCATCAGAAAAGGTTGGTGGTAGGGATGTGCACATTTCAACCGAACCGAAAAAATGGACCGAAAAAACCGAACCGAACCGGTCAACTCGGTTTGACCGGTTTTCGGTATTCGGTTTGGTTTTTATATTTCAGGATTTTTTGGTGTTCGGTTTTTTGGAAAAAACCAAATGAAAACTGAAAATACCGAAGGCGCAGGAGACTGTGCGTCTGTGCCGCGCTGGCGCGCTCGCATCTGTGCGTGTGCGTCTGTGCCGCGCTGGAGCGCTCGCGTCTGTGCGTGTGTTCACGCCTTCACGGGTCCCTTGCTGCAGAAACAAACATGTATGCACCGTACACCATCATCCATGCCAATATGCCATCCTCCTTCACTCTTTAAAAAAGGAGAAGCCACTCTACTCTCTAGGTGACCTACTCTGCTCTTCTGGACTTCTGGTTGTTTCTTCTTTTTGATTACTTGTACTACTCGTTAATTCTACACCACCTTTAGATTGCAGCTACGTGAACAAATGCACATATATACTTCGTCTACTCGTCTCGCTAGTCACTATATCGTTTGCAATTTGCGTCAACTTTGGTAAATATGGTATTTACCGATACCGCACCAAAATAAATTGGGATTTACCGATACCGAACCATATTTTCAAAAATACCGTATACTACCGAACTAATAATACCGTATTTACCGTATATACCATATATACCGAACCGATTTTACCGAATTAACCGAACGCACAGTCGCAGTTGGTGGTGTGTTCATGAACACACTCGGTCCATCGCTCACGACAGATGACCTGGTGGAGTCCCTTGTGCGCAACGGGAAGATTTTTTCCCGTGAGGCCGTTCGCCTCCCCGGTAGTGATGAGATCGTGCCACGGCCATGGGAAGGCGAGATGCTAGTCTTTGTTGCATACTTCGACACTAGGCTCCGAATCCCCGTCACATGTTTCGTGGCGCGACCTCCTCTGGTTGTACAAGTTGGAGCTTCAACAGCTAATGTCGTACTCCATCACCATCTCACTATTTACTCTTGGGTGGCCTGTTCGGAGAGTGCCCTCACCAGCGCCCTAGTCTTTGCGTCGCTGCACGACACGCGATGCCAGCCAAAGTGCCTGGACAACGGTCAGTATTCTAACCTTTGCAGCATCAGCCTACAGCTCCGTGTCTCAACCTCGAAGGGCTTCCCTTCGAACTCAACGCAGATGAAGTGGGAGTTCCACTGGCGTCCAGTATGGCCTTCTCTGTAGATGTGTGGATGTGCGTGCAACATTGGCTTTCCAACAATGTTGATGGTGGTATGGTCTATTTCCTTCTTTTACTTTCCCATTCACTCCCTAAAGCCCCATTCAAAATAGCTTTTGGGTAGCTTTTGGCTTCAGCTTCTTCGAAAGCCGAAACAAACAAGGTGGTTTTTGGAAGCCGCTTCTCTAAATGGTTTCCTGAGCCTACCGTCGTGTACATCATTTGCGTTGACGTCTCCATTGTCTCAAAAGCGCAGTCAAAAATCATTAGCTGCATCTATTTTGAAGAGGACCTAAGTCCTTATATCTCATTCTTTGTTGCTCCCAAGTGGTTGCCGTAGCCACCACCTCAGATCATGCAGTGCCCGCTGTTGCCACTGGCGTCCTTCACCGCCCATGGCCATCACCACCTCCTCCTCCTCCTCCTTTCCAATCAAGGCCACCAACACCATGTATACGACCACATATCCGCGTGTACCGCCATCGCCTTGATTTACCATCTCTGGCAGTCTCTGCCGCCACCGGTGACCTTATTAAGCACCTCTTGACTCCGTCTACCTCCTCCGTCATCTACAGACAGCACCGCCTCCTACAACTTCTGATGCCTCTAAAACTGTAGCCGGCGAGGTCACCTTCTTTGAGGGTACATTGAAGCTCGCCACCACATCCGATTACGACAGCCAGCGTCGACGTGCTATCCCCGGGGTGAATGTTTTGAATCACCATAGGGTGAACTATTATACATGGCTTAATGGCTAGAGAACTATTTTATATGGCCTAACGGCTGGAGATTCAAAAAAAATCTTGAAAATAATTAGTTGTTTTAATTGTATAGTTTAGCAATTTAAAAGTCAAATTCAAATCTTGTGCCTTTTTTGAGGAAGAAAGTGCATGCATGCGTCCTTACTTGCAAATCGTAATATTCAAACCGCATTTTCTCGAAGGTTGAACGCGTCAAATTTTGCATTCAGACTGTACGTGCGTACCGGTTGTGTTAGGTGGTTAATGTGTCAACTGTCAAGATTTTAAGTTAGCCACGCAGTTTCACATTCATTAGTCCACAGTGTATATATGTGTATGTATGTATGTGTGTGTGTATATATATATATATATATATATATATATATATATATATATATATATATATATATATATATATATATATATAACACAGAGAGTATGGTTAAAAGAATAAATACATATAACAATATCATTTAAGTGATATATAAGAAGTGAAAATTCGTTCTCCTAAAAGTATAGAATCATTTTTATATATACACACCTACACATGCACTTCCGATGTAGTTACTCCCTATACTGTACGTACGTGTAATATATGAGTATATAAGACCATCTAGGTGGTAGACATACTTTTTAAGGTGGCATGTATATTTATTGAACATACTCTTTTTTATATACAAATATGAAGGTATTAGCAAAATATGACATAGCTCACGCAACGAAGGGTATGTACATGTAATATATGAGTATATAGAAGACTATCTAGGTGGTAGGCATATTTTTATAAGGTGGTATGTATATTTTTTTTGAATATACTTCTTTTTACATACGAATATGAAGGTCTTAGCAAAATATACCAAAAACTATGTGCTCATTAGCAATTTTTCATGTGATAGATATTTGAATATCTTAAAATCAGTACATGAGTATACGTAAGATGATAAAGAGATATACTAAATTCGTTTAGGTGATATATCGTAGGATCCTTGAAATAGAATGCATTATTTCCCTCTCTATATTTGTTGTCTCCATGTATGTTGATTGAGTTCAAGCCACGTACCATTAGCTTCGAGGAAAAGAAATTATGGTCTGTCACTCTGTCTATCACCGCATTCGCATAGCAAAAACGTATGGTCAGAAACCTAGCTAGGCTAGCTAATGGAGTATACGTATGGCGCGATATATGAATATATTGATGGATGAATGCAGGGGTGGAATCAAGTCTAGAACTAGGTGGGTTATAATTTGAGATCTAAAAACCAAAATCTACAAAGAATAGTGATTTGAATGTGAAAATCTAGAAATGAACTGTTGTCACATAAGTTATAGGGTCTACAGAGAACTAGCTGGCCTAGCCTAACCTAAGACTTGAGCTGACTCTGATCCCACCACTGGATAAATGAACTGTTGTCATATAAGTTATAGGGTCTGTTCTTTACGGCTTCTAAAAAGCAGCTTTTGGCTTTTGCTACAGTACCTAACTTTCAAATGGAGTATTTTCTCAAGACGAGATCTACAAGTTAATTATTGTACACGTTAAAAACTCAATATTTGTACCAACCAAAATCACAAACAGTATCTCTCTTCGTAATCTCTGTCGTAAATAGCCAAAATTTAAAATTTTCAACCAAAAACTATAAGTCGTAGCCATATCAAAGACCCATACACAGCTAACGAGAGCCTAAGGGCGTCCGCAATGGTAATAGCTAGTATTAGCTATATAGTCAACTGATGTGGAGGTGAGAGACAAAAGCAAAGACTATTTTATACTGTTGGACCCACATGCTCCTCTCTCATGTTCTTGAACTACGTGAAATAGATCAGTTATTTGCTCGTCGCTAGTGACTACTCTCTCTCCTACTTTTTTCTTGCCACATCAGATATATCTAACTAAATAGTCAGCTGTTGGAGGCGCCCTAAGCCTTCATCTATCGACCTTTTAGGTGAGGGGATGAAAAGTCTTCTGGGAGACCTCGTCAAGTCAACCACACGATAACCCAGGCTAGCCCGTCATCCGTTGGTTGCCTTTCTTCGTCTTGCACCTAACGCTAGCTGAAACCTTTTGATTCTAGTTCTTTTGGTTTTTTATTTTTTTTATTCTTTTGTATTATCTAAAAGATATAATAGTGTTTTTTTAAAAAAATTTCATTTATTTTGACTAAAAAAACTAACCGTCTCTCTACAGTGTGTTTACACCTAAAAGTCTACAGAAGAAATATCAAAGGTCACTTTTTAAAAACCGTTTGCTAGCGTACGTTTTGGGCGTTAGGTTAGTGTCGTCTCTTGTCCAATAATTTCATGGCTAGAACACCTAAGAGCATCTCCAATATTGACTTATGAGCTAGCTCTAAACATATTATTTCATATTTTAATAGAAGAGAGAGAGAAGCTATCTCTTGATCAAGAGCTAGTCTCATACACACATTCCAAGATTATGTGAGAGTGTCATGTGAGGCTATTTATGTTATGAGTTATGTGCTAAAAGTTAGTACTATTGAAGAAGTTGTCTTAGAACTAGTAACTAGCTCATACTGTTGGGGATGCTCTAAGGGCGTCTCCAACAGCTGGCTATTTAGTTAACTAGATCTGATGTGGCAAGGAAAAAGTAGGAGAGAGAGTAGTCATTAGCGACGAGCAAATAGCTGATCTATTTCACGTAGTCCAAGAACATGAGAGAGGAGCATGTGGGTCCAACAGTATAAAATAGTCTTTGCTTTTGTCTCTCACCTCCACGTCAGCTGACTATATAGCTAGTACTAGCTATTACCATTGCGGACGCCCTAACAAACACACACCTTGGACTCCAACTGTGATCATTAATTAGCCATAAGACAGGGATACTACACCAGTTAGACTAGCCACGATTAGTGCGTGTGTGTATTATGTGTGTGTATATACATACATACATACATACATACATACATATATATATATATATATACACACACACGCTCTACTCTAGGGTGTAGTTACTTCTACCTATGATATACCACCCAAACGAACTTAACATACTTTTTTATGGCCTTAGGTATACTCTGATACTAATTACATAAAAAATTACAAAGAAATACATAGTTTTTGGCATATTTTACTAATACATTCGTATTCATACGAAAAGAGAGTATATTCAAAAATTATATATACTACTTAAAAAAATCATACGCAACTTATATACTACATATCCGTATATCATCCAAGATACTCACTACTTTAATTATGAGATACAGTAGAGTAGAGTAGAGGGAGTAGGTAGACGTACCAAACACAACAAACTACTCCAAGAGAGAGTTCAACTGACTCGTTTTTTTTTGTGGCCACCAACCAAACACGGATGGCCTGGTCAATTCGGCTTAAGCTTCGGTTTATTTTTCACTATTTACAAATTTCGTTTTTTCTGAATTTTTATCTTTTTTATGCTTTTTTTGTCGGTTCTTTTTTCCCGTATTTGTTTGTATTATACGTAATAGGCTAACATATTTTTTTTTAATTTTTTTAAATTTAATTATACTAAATAAGCTTTTGTCAGCTACAGTATTTTTTGAGCCAGCTACAGAGCTTTCAGCCATAAGCAAAAAAAAAAAAAAAAGAAGCCAACTTACATCTTGAAAAGGTCAGCCTGCAGGCCAACATCCCGTACGCCTGCAAGTCCTCATTAAATTATCTAATCAATTGCTAGGTCAAATCCTCAATCAGTTATCTAAATAATTATTAGGTGTATGGCATGACCAAGTACTCGCGAGACTTTTGCGGGCTCCAAATACTAGTCAGCTAGCATATGTATATATGTAGCTTTCACACTTAACGCTGTGTGTCTCGTCTGTGCAATAATGTGAGTATGCACCTAACCTACCGCTGTCTGTACCGAGCTAGCTTAGCTAGCTGCAGCCAAAGCCTCTCTCTCTCTCTCTCTCTCTCTCTCTCTCTATATATAATATCCACGCGCACAGAAAGCCAACAACAGAGACACACAGACAGACAGGCAGGAAGCAGCAAGGGACTCGATCGATAGATATATCCATCAATCGATCGGAATATAATCCAGCTAGTTAGCTGCCTTGCCTTGATTATACACACACATATATATATATATTCCTTCCATCTCGATCGATCGATCGATCTACCTTATAGCTAGCTGCTAGCTCGATCGCTAGCTAGTCGGATCGGATCTCCTCTGCTTAATTATATTGCTCCTTCCAACCGACCGATGGCTGCCTTGGGAATCAGCAGCAGAGGAGCTCTTGTTGCCGTGGCCGCCGTGATGGCAGCGGCCGTCTTCGGCACGGCGTCGGCGGCGACCTACACCGTCGGCGAGCCGGGCGGCTCGTGGGACCTCAACACCAACTACGCCAACTGGGTGTCCTCCAAGAAGTTCCACCCCGGCGACCAGATCGGTAAGTAATATAATTGATCCACGCATCATCGATCGAGCGAGTTTCGTCATTAATTAGTCGCATCGATCGATCTCGGTGATTACTTAGTTGATATATTGATGCATAAATTAACTGCGCGCGCGCGTTGCAGTGTTCAAGTACTCGCCTCAGCTGCACGACGTGTTGGAGGTGAACAAGGCGGCCTACGACTCGTGCTCCACCTCCAACGCCATCGCCACCCACACCACCGGCAGCGACACCATAGCCCTCACCTCCACCGGCACCCGCTACTTCATCTGCGGCTTCCCCAACCACTGCACCGGCGGCATGAAGATCCAGATCAACGTCGTCTCCTCCTCCACCCCCGCCCCGGCCGGCGCTCCCAACGCCACGCCCGGCGCTCCCAACGCCAACTCTCCCCCACCGCCGCCCTCCTCCGCCGCCACCTCCGTCAAGGCCACTGCCGGCTTCGGCCTCGCCGTCCTGCTCGCCGGCCTCATGGCTTAAATATATGCACTCCATTCAATTTCTACTGCTGCACGCACCCGACATGCTTATAATTCATTAGTTACGTACTGTGTTTTCTTTTCTTTTTGATCAGTGAGAGACGGAGAGAGATAGAGCATCTGAGCATGCATGAGGTCTACTAGTACTACCTCCTTGTGTACGAGCGTATATGTCTGTATTTGATCGGGTTTTACAATATATTGATACTATGATTTTAGAGGTGATAAGGATTTCTTCGCAAATGAGTGCATGCGTCTTTTTATTTCTTAATAGTACTCGATAGCATCGGAAACAAAACCGAAACTTAAAAAAAACATTTGAATTTTTGTTTGATTTTGACTCCTTGTGAACCTTAGCCTAATATAAGCTCAAATCCAAGCTCTCCATGCCCTAAAACTGATATTGGGGTAAGGGTGTGTTGTGGAAAGCCACGAGGTGACCTTTGTCCACGACTTTATCCTAGGGTGGAGGCTGGTTCGAAAAGGTGGTAGTGCTATTGAGCACAGTGGGAAAACGTGGTTGGTGCCTCAGGTGAAAATTTAAGGATGAGAACCTTATGCTAAGTAAAAGACACAATAATCGTTCAACCACAGGAGTTAACTTGTCAACCCTGGTTTAGTAGCTGCTCAACTCAATTGAATCTCTACAGAAAGAGGGTGTTCGGATAGTAAAAGTCAATAATATATTCGTATCCATATTTTTATATGAATTCGAATTCAAAAAGGATAGAAATTATTAATCGGATGGGAAAATATATACTATATTCATATCCTATCGAACACGGTAACCGAATAATACGGATAATTCGTATCCACTTTTTACCCAACCTCCTACTGGAACCACTCCTAGGAGCCAGTAGGTCAGGTCTGTTTAGAAGGGTGCAGTAACTCTCCTATTGCAATGCAGTAAAATTGCATGAGGATGACACTAAAATTATTTGTGTTTTGAAGCGCGCACAAGTGATTTGGCAGTAAAATTACTTGCGACTGGCAGTAAAGTTTCCTTGAATAATAGTAAAAATACTTTTAGTTGACAATAAAGTTACTTGTGACCCACATACTCCATGGAATATAAATAAATCGTACGGCGGTCTCGCGGCCCGGGTACTTTGCAGAGTATAAAGCGCTAGGACCCTCACGTGTCTCAGGCTACTCTACGGAGTATAAAAAGTGTCGCAACCCTCGTATGTCCCAGCTCAGTCCTACGGGACCCCAAACAAATCGCACAGTGGCCAACATCCTCTGATGAGTATCGTGCGCTTCGCACATCCCACCAGGGAGTCCCCCATGCTAGCGACACCCCGCGGAGAGTATCGTGACCTCCACACGTTCCACCAAGGAGTCTCCCACGCTAGTGACATCAAACGACGGTTCCACCTTCCTACCTCCCTGCGTGCGTAAGTGTCCTTCTCTGGTCTTCTTGCGATCGCCCTTCGCAGGGCGCTCTTTGTGAAGGTGGGGGAACAGTGGTTTCATCTCTATGTGAGAACTTCATTTTATCGTCGACTTCATCGACACAATTCTAAGGGGGGACGATGTTACTGCCCATCTTGGCCTACGCCGCACGCGCTCGCCCTCCTCAGGCACTGCTTTTGAAGGTAGGGGAACAATGGTCTAGCCTCCCTACCTGCATGTGCATTAGCGCCCTCAGGCCTACGCACACTCTCCCTCCTTGGGCGTTGTTTTAGAAGGTAGGGAAATGACGATTTGGCCTCCTTATCTTCGCGTGTGTTAGCGCCCTACTCGGGCGCTACTTTTGAAGGTAGGGGAACGACGGTCTAGCCTCGCTACCTCCATGTGCATTAGCGCCCTTCTCGGACCTACGTCCGCTCACCCTCCTCGGGTGTTGTTTTGGAAGGTAGGAGAATGATGGTTCGGCCTTCCTATCTCCGCGTGCGTTAGTGCCCTCCTTGGGCCTGCACGCGCTCGCCCTCCTCGAGCATTGTTTTGGAAGGAAGGGGAACAGTGGTTCGGTATCTTTGCCTCCACGTGTGTTAGTGCCCTCCTTGGGCCTTCATGTGCATTGGCGCTCTCCTTGGGCATGTACACGCTCGCCCTCCTCGAGGGCTACTTTTGATGGTAGGGAAACAACGGTCTAGCCTCCCTACCTCCGCATGCGTTAGCACCCTCCTCGAGCCTCTATGTGTGTTAGCGCACTCATCGGGCCTACGCATGCTTGCCCTCCTCGGACGTTGCTTTTGAAGGTAGGAGAATGGCGGTCCAACCTCCTTGTCTCCGCATGCGTTTGCGTCCTTCTCGGACGTGCTCACCCTCCTCGAGCAACGCCGCTTGACCTATGTCAACGCCATTTTTGAAGGATAGCACTACTGTCGCACACCTTATTTTGTGTATGGCATCATCCGTCCCTTCACACCATTGTAGGGTGCTTTTGCCTTCACTAGGTACATTACCGCGTCAAAAGGGGTTGTTACTAGGCCATTACAAAAGGCAACAACAAGGTAAATCTTGCACAACACTGGACCATCGGTAAGGGCTATGAATCTATCTCCTTCCTCGTAGGCATCGCCTCAGCAATGTGACCCCGCTGCTACATGCCGCCTGTCTCAGAGGCACGGTCTCAACGGGACAGTCACGACTGCGTCGCCGGCCTCATATGCATTGCCTTGACAGAGGCGGGCTTGTTGCTATGCGCTTCCTGTCTCAGAGGCACGGCCTCGACGGGGTGGCCACGACTTCGTCGCCTGCCTGGTAGGAGTCGCCTCGGCGGGGTGGCTACACTTCTATGCACTGCTCGTCTCAGAGGCACCGTCTCGATAGAGCAGTCACGACTTCACCACCTGCTTGGTAAGCGTTACCTCGGTGGGGTGACTCCACTTCTACGCACCATCCGTCTCAGAGGCACCGCCTGCCTACTGTGAGACTTCGCTTGTGTGCATTACGTGCTCTTGGGACAAAACGACTACGACTTTGATAGGGATGTGGATTCGTTCTGGTAGATTTAAACCATCTAGGTCCCTTAGGGGCTGTGGTAGTTAGTTGTGTCAGCTCGTCCCTGAACCTTGGAGCTTTCTTCGAGGGAATACTGTTATGGGGGTGCCCAACCCCATTAGGCCTCAAGATTGGCTAGTGAGCCTTAGGGCAAACCCAATAGCACAGTGTCGTATATACAAAGTAATGTACCATTTTACCTTTGCATTTGTCTAATTATTGAGGGGTAGAATGGAAATTCTCCATTATGCCCCATTCATATATATAAACCACTAAAAGGGGTATGACAGATCCATATATACTCATTTTACTCACTAGCTATCTCTCCCACGTTTGGCTCTCTTTAGCTCTCTTAGTTCTACCTCCCTATGGAGAAAAGGTACCCAGTACCCATTGTTATGGTGCATGTCACAATAGTAGTTTTTGAATTTTTATAATTTATTATATATATAATTTTATTTTGTATTATATATATTTTCTAGGAATTTTTGTATTTTTTAAAATTTTATATCAAATAGGCTAAATAGGTTGACACATGGACTAACCCTTCCCTGATTGGCCTGACACGGCTCATGAGGGCATCCACAATGTTTAGAGGCTCTAAAGTTGGGACCTGCAAACAATTTCTAAGCTTAGTATAATTTTACATAATGTATAAAAATTACTACTGTTTTTCAGAGTGAACCCATAACTATAATAAAAAATTAGAAAAAAGGATAGTTTTTTTATATCCACATATATAGTAGTGTTAGTATCTTTCTCTCTCCTCTGAAGAGGCTAAATATAGGGCCTGTTCTTTTCAGCTTTTAAAAGCTGATTTTCGGCTTTTATACAGTAATTAGCTTTTAAATGGAGTATTTTTTCAAGATAGGATCTGCTAGTTAAATGTAATACATACTTTATTGACTTCATTTATATCGGCAAAAACTGCACGTGAGTTTTTGTTACTCTGTAATCTCTCGTACAAATAGCCTAAATACTATAAGCCAAAATCAAAAATCACATGCCGCAGTCAAAAAGATCATACCACAGAGAATAATGTCTGAGACTATCGGGTTATGTTTAGGGGTGAAAACGGATCGGATTCGGACGAATATTGCTGTTACCATATCCTAACCCATATTTTTTCTCCCGATTCGGTATCAATCGGATTCGGTACCAATCGGATTCGGTGTCGGATCGGTCGGGATTAACCCAATTCGTTTGCACCCCTACTTGTTTGTAAGGAATGTATACAGTGCAGTAAATGGAGTAGGACGCACTGACTTGATGTTACTATTTAATAGCTAATGTGGAAGATTTTATTTTACCATTACAAAAGAAAATGAAACGTCAAATAGTAGCACTAACCTGAAATCATACTTGAAGTCGTATCGGATTCGGACGGATATTCGGATTCGGACGGATATTGCTGTTACCATATCCTAACCCATATTTTTTTTCTCCGGATTCGGTACTAGTCGAATTCGGTACCAATCGGATTCGGTGTCAGATCGGTCGGGATTAACCCGACCCGTTTTCACCCCTAGTTATGTTACTTTAGATGGTGCGTGCGTCAGCCGACAGACACGGCATGAGTTGACTCCGCCCATTTACAGGTTTCTGGAGCCGTGCCCGTGAGAGAGCATCACATCAGAGGAGCACAGCACAGTACATTCGACTAGTTGAGGAAGAGTGGGAATGGCGGCGGAGGCGGAGGAGAGGACGACGGTGTTCGTGTATGGCACCCTGAAGCGCGGCTTCCCCAACCATCCCTTGCTCGCCGCCTCCGCCTCCCCCTTCGTTGGCGCCGCTTCCACCGCCGCCCCAGCCTCCCTCGTCGTCGGCCCCTACTCTGTCCCCTTCCTCCTCCCCAGCAGTAGCACATCCTCCGCCCGTCTCGTCTCGGGCGAGCTCTACACTGCGTCCCCCAGCGCCCTCGCCGACCTCGACGCTCTCGAGGTACCTCACCCAGCCTTATTTCCTCCTAGGTCACAGTTCCAGATTCCTTCTTTTCAATCTCGACCACGACAGCAGGGCACCCACCTCGGCGTCTACGAGCGCCGCCGGCTCACCGTCGTGGTCGATGGAACAAGGGAGGTGGAGGCAGAGGCTTACTTCGCGCACACGAGCTACGCGGAGGCCCTCTGGCGGCGCTGCGGTGGCGAGGCAGCCGAGATTGGGGAGTACACCATGGACCACGCAGCCAGGTACGTCCCGCCCAGTGGCCGCTCTCCCGGCGCCTCTGGGCTTATACATGCCATCCATACCTTCCTCGGCACCACCACTTCCACAATCGATTAATAAATCCAGCCGGCCGGCGGCAACTTGGATTGGATTGCTACCCCGGCCCGGTATTCTGTGAGATAAATGTGTCATGACATGTAACATCTATTCCATTCATTCGGTGAATAAATTCTATTTATCCACTGCACTACAGTTGTTGAATTCTCTGAATCCAGTTGTCATATCATTTCTTTTATCTAGTGCAGACTGTTGTATATAGCTTTAGAATGTCAACTATGGTGTCCGACCAAAATGACCTCTTTGTGTGAAAAAGAATAGCTAATAAGCTTTCTCAAAAGTCTATCGATCATTACGAACTGTCATCGGTCGGCATTGCACCAACCTGTTGCCGGATATACACCGCCGATTTGATCATGGATGGCTCCATTCTTTTTGGCTTTTCAGCCGGTTTTTGGCTTCAGTTTCTATCACTATTTATTAGATTAATAAGCCGCAGTCAAAAATCATAAACCGCAGTCCAAAAGAACACCCCGATATACAATAGGTAGTATACAACATCCAGCCTGAGTCTGCTTCACAGATATTGTATATTGTATTGCATCCTAGAACAGTACTCTTTTTATTCAGATGGTGGGAGACTTTGCAAGATTCCTGTATTTTGACCTCAGGTGCACACTTCCTGCTGTAGTAACATACCACCATGTGCTGCTGCCTGTAGTAGTTGTTTCTCCACTGGCAAGATTGAAGGCTTTCACCGGAGTACGTTGCATCATTTACTTGCGCTTTTCAGTGATTCACACATCACACTTCAAGCTAAAATATGTTTCCAATTTTTCATTGCCCCTCATTTCCATTCCGTTGAAGCAATAGGAAGCAACTCATTGCTCTCCTCTGGTTCAGTCACCTCCTTCCACGTTTCCCGTCGCAAGCATGGGAGAAGTCACATGACTGCAGAAATTTGAAACAAAAGTTGATAGGGATTCACAAAGTCGGAATTATTATCTCTTTCCCAAACGCAAAATACCTCCTTGTGGCCGCCGCAGTCTAAAACGAGAAGCTTAGCTGTTCCAGTAGCAGCGGCAATGGCAACCGCAGAGGCTTTGGTTATGGTATTGGTGTCAACGAAGAGAGGGCCAGCTGTAGCTTTTGCAATACGGGCGATTAGCCCACCCTCTCCGAACCTTATGTCTTCTCTTCCTTTACCTTTTTCTTCGCTCGGAGTGGTAGCGGCCTCTGCGCTGTGTCAATGGTTTAGTGTAGGCTCACGCACGTGGTACAGCTGGGAGGTTCGTTCACGACCACCAGGGGAGAAGACGGCAATAGGCTTCATAGGTTCACGCACACTGTGTCCTTCACCATTTGAATGGGCATGGTTGAAGACAGTGATAGGACTCATAGTTTTGTACGTGCTTTGTCCTGCACTCTTCGAACAAGCATCGTCAAAGACTGCGGTAGAACTCGTGGGTTCGCATGCGCGGCGGTACGACTTGTAGGTTCGCGAGCGCTTTATCTCCCACCCTTCGAATGAGCGTCGTTGAAGATGGCGGTATGACTCGTAGGTTCAAGCGCGCTCCGTCCCCCACCTTTTGAATGAGCGTTGTCGAATACAGTGATATGACTCGTAGGTTCGCGCGTGCTCCATCTCCCACCATTCGAATGAGTGTCGTTGAAGATGGCGGTAGGACTCATAGGCTCGTGTGTGCTCTGTCCCCTATCGTTCGAATGAGCATTGTCGAAAATAGCGATAGGACTCGTAGATTCGTGCGCGCTTGCTGCGAACTACGGTATGGAACGGTAGGCACCGGCGTGCACTTAGGGCGGGCACGCTTGCCCGTGGGCGCTGATTTGTAATCCGTAGATTGGTAATGGGCACGATGGCCTCCGCACATTAATTTATATTCCTTAGAGTATACTGTGAAGCACCGTCCTTTGGCGTTTGTTTTAGACTTCATGGAGTACACCAGGGCATGCTGCTTTTCGGTGCCCATTTTAGACTTTGTAGAGTACGCCGAGCCGTGTTGGCAACCAGTGTTTGTTTTAGACTCCGTAGAGTATGCCGTGGCATAGTGGCCACCAGCGTTTGTTTTAAACTTTGTAGAGTACGCTGGAGCGCGGTGGCCTCTGGCGTGCATTTTAGAATCCGTAGAGTGCGTCGGGGCATGGTGGCTATCGACGTTCATTTTAGACTCCACAAAGTACGCTGGGGCATGGTGGCCACCGAAGTTCGTTTTAGACTCCATAGTTTCACGGGCAGTCATGTATAGACTTGTTTTGTCGAGGAAAAAAAGGCTTTATTCAACCCCATTGTATGGGTAAGCTTTACATTATATTCTTATAGGTACGACGTTCAGGCCTGTGACTTAGATGCTTACTTGCCCCTTAGTTGGTGTAGTCCTCCGCATGACTAGGGCGTAGTAGCAGCGGAGGCAGTCGCTATTCCAAGTGTGCTTGAGCGGTTCGCTGTCTAGAGTGGAGAGGTGGTGAGAGCATGTTCTGAAGGAGGCCGTCATTATGTAGAGGCCCTTCCACTTGGACCCCAGCTTGCCTGTCGTGCTGGTGTGGAGAGCCTTTTTGAGGATGAGGTCCCCACCGCAAGCTGACGCAATCTAACCTTCTTGTTGTAGGAATCCATGTCATTCAAAGTTACTTGGCAATGTTGTTGGTTGTCTGGACCTGTGCCTTGTCGATGAGGTCCCGTGACAGTTGTCGTTCCTTCGGTGGTGCCTCGACTATCACGCGATGGGACTCTGCTTTGAGCTCTTCGGGTATCATGGCCTCATCACCAAAAAGCAGTCTAAACGGGGTGAAGCCCGTAGGGTGCATGGTTGTGGTGCATATGGACCAGAGAACCTTGGGCAACCCCTTCGGCCACTTCTCCTTTGGAAGGCCAATCAAACGCTTCTTTATTCTTCTTTATTCCCTTCGAAATGGTTGGTGCCATTGGCGCGTTCGACGGCCCCGTTCGATTGTGGGTGGCCCACAGAGGCATAACATATCTTGATGCTCATGTGTTCATAGAAGGCTTGGAAGGCTGCTGCATCAAACTGCAAAGCCATTGTCGACGGTGACCTCTCTGGGGGCATCGAATTGGCATATGATGTTTTTCCAAAGGAACTTTTATGTTGCCGCGGATGTGATCCTCCAAGGGTATCCTTCATCTCTACAGGAGCCCACAAACCTGATAGGGTCGGATTTCTTTGTGGCAGTGTCAAATTCCTCATTTATGGTATATTGTCTGATGGCCATTCTTAAGGCATCCATTGAAGGAAAAGTGTCACTAATCTCAATCTTTGGATTATCCTTGTCATACATAATGTCTCCTCGGGTATGTCATCATCCACTAGGATTGCTGCACCATGAGTGTCATCAAGTGAAGTTTCTATGCCGGCAGCGTCATTAGGAGCAGCAGCATCAACAGCTGTAGTAGCACCAGTAGCATCATTAGCAACTTTTACATCCTCATCCCTTAGGCCCAGAAGAACATGCATTTTCTCCTCACTCATAGGAACACCCCTCTCCTCCTAATCATAGGCTTGAGCAATCGGAAGAGTTGACCAATCCACCATACCTTCTGAGGATCACACATTTCCTCTGCACTGTGCATCTTGGACTGTTGGTGTTATAGGTGGAATACAGGGTCTAGCTACTAAAGTATTATGCACTAGACTATCGACATTGGTAACACTACACTGGCTCCATTGGTGACTATGAATATCCATAATTTCAACAAAAAAGCAAATCCATTTCACTTGTCATTGGTCATTGAATGCCTAAATCAGCTCAAAGGAGTGACGGATCCTTTCTACTAAACTAGTGTTCATATCATTGCAGGAAAAATGGGCGTCTTGGCATGTCCCCAAGTTATCCTCTGGCGCAACTGTTTCTATAGCATATCCAATGTACACCCACCACTAATAACCCATTCTAGATCTTGACAATCAACTACACGCTAGCTTCCATCATCAAACTGCGCAATGTATGGTGAAACTCTAACAACTACTGTAAACATCCTCCTCGGCTCAACCTTAATCGAGAATGCAAAAAAAAAGTTAGGAGCGTACTACTCCATTAGTTTTACCCGCATTGAACACAAAACCAACTAATAAAACACTCGATAAAAGGGAGTTTAGGTACCTTCGGGGTCCATCGCGCGTGCTGCTTTCAATCCCTCCAACGCAATCCAGATCTACGAAACAACCTATTGTTCCATGAATCAACCAAAATATTCGAAGCAAACTAGAGAAGGAAGCTGCAAAGAAGAAAAACGGATTAGGAAATGGATGTTACCTCCAGTGCTGGCGTAGATGTGCCAGCGCGTTGCCTGGGAGTTTGCCGGGGTCAGGAGAGGAAGGGGCGAGGGTCAGGTGGGTATTGAGGCCCGACCTAGGCACATGGTAAGGGGCAATCCGGTTATTTCCTCTCGAAAAATGGATCAAAATTCAAAAAAGGTCAAACTAACAATTGGCACATGAAGTTCAGGGCGAAACTCCCGTTACAATGTAATGGAGCATATTTTACCAATGACGCTTTAACTTCGGTGCAAATAATCGATTATCCCAAACAAGAACCCTAGCCTGTGCCTCCTCTCCATGCGGCAGCGGCGATGCAAGCAGTGCCACATCTCCGTGCAGTGGCAGCTCCAGCTACCAGTGGGTGACGATGACGTTAGGTGGCAGTGATGACTCCCTCCACCCATGGCGTCGTTGCTTCATCCGGCGCCGCATCGCCCCTACACCCATGATTCGGTGCCGCCTTCCTCTCTCCACCTTCGGTGCAGCCTTCGCTCCGTCTTCTCCACCTGACGCCGTGTTGCCATGACTCCGTCTCAGCTCCCCCTTGGCCTCATGGGGTAGCCCAAATGAAACAGCCGAAACTTGATCTGGAATGTGTGTGATTTTATATGATTAAAGCTCTTTAAGTGTGTTTACTTTGGTCCAGATGACTATGGAGTAGCCCACATGCAACAGGAGAAGCTGATCATGTTTAGTATCAGATTGGCTGGAAACTGTTGAGCAATAACGAGTTAATACTGCCCCTTTGCCTACATCAGTGGCGGACCCAGGAAAAAACTAGGTAGGGCGAAGTCGAAAATGTGAAATAAACAGTAGTACTCAAAAGCAAAATAATCTATGATCAAACTATGTTGTAATCATACTAATAAAAGTATGTGATACGAAATAGAAACAACAACTATAATTCGCATGTTAACATATGTAGATAACGGAAGGATAATGAAAAATACCTAACTAATGAAGCTTAATCCACAATTGTAGATAAGCTGTAAAAGAAACAACCTGTCAATTGTGAAAGATAGATAAATCAGTAGTGTCAAAATTCGATAATAGAATATAAAAGATGCAATAAAAAAAGAAGACAAAAAATATACCAGTAAATAAAAAAGAAGACAAAAAATATACCTGAGAACGAGGCATTTTCATTCTTCGAGTTTTCATGTCTTGAAATCGTTTCTTGATTTTTTTTTTCACGATCAAGTCCTTTGAATATCTCTCGCTCGATATAGCACACCATCAAGTCATTAAGTCAATCATCGGACATCTTATTATTATGCAAATCGGTCTTGATAATATTCATAGCCGAGAAGGCTCTTTCAACTGATGTTGTCGCCAACGGTAGTATGCTTAAGAGTAAGACTAATTAGAATTGTAGATGGAGGAGGGAGGAAGAGAGATGGCTCCTGGTTCTAGTAGAAGTTTGTTCTGCTATGTCACAATATTTTTTTGATCCGAATGAACATGTAAGAGAAATGTTGTAGAGGAGATTGAGAAGGCTATTAACGCCAAGAAGCAAAAAACTGCAGTTGAGAAGGTTGTGGCTGTGAAGAACGATTCCACTAAAAAGTGAAGAAGCAACCCCTCCAAAAAAAAGGGTCGAGAGCAGCATTTCTGGCAAAGATTCTTCAGAATAGGAGATACTCCCCTATTCTTCTCTTTGACTTGCTGACACCCTCAAGATAAATCAGGTAAGAGAAATGCCTAACTGAATGGTAAGAGGCAACAATCTAAGATCAGGGGAACCGTTTTTTACATTGTTAACAGGAACAGAATGGAATGCATGGTCTACAACCTGGGGCTTCCTCCGGCCGCCGAGGGGAGCTCGAGCTGGCCTACATCATCGGGTTTTGAAATTGTTGTATGGAAAAATTTGCTCAGATGAAATGTTGATGCCAAATTGGGTTTACGGCGTGCCAATGGGGATGGGGTCGCAAAGTTCCTTGCAAGGCAGGCACGGGTACTTTCTCTGGAGAATTCTCTTGCCTGCTTCTGGACGGCTAGATCGCAATCGGAGGGCACTAGTTTTTGCAAGCGCATGCATGAGATGAGCTGGCTGTCAGGCTTTGTGCATGGCCTCCTTTGAGGAACGCCTGGGCCCTCAATCATTGTAGGCCCGCTTAACAACTCTTTGGGCTGGGCTGGGCTGGAGGAGGCGAACGCCGGCGGCTGGATGGCCGGCCGAGCAGTTCTGGAAGTCGCTGCTGGACAAGGCGGCGGACCGGCGCTTCGGCCGCCACGAGCCGGAGGAGTACGGCAAGGCCTTCCGCATCTATACCCAGCTCTGGCGTATGCAGCAGGGCCACCGCCACCGCCCGCATCGCCCATTCCCAGTACCAGCGCACCTCCGACACCGCCCTCCTCTCCGAGGCCTTGGTCTTCTACCACGCCGTCCTCGACCGTGCCTACTTCGTCGCCGACGCCGACCACCTCGCCCCCACCAAGCACCTCCGCTTCCCCCCTCTTATTTTCTCCCCTATTATTAGTTCAACATATATGCTAATTTTAACTACTCTAGCTGCTACTCTACTTGTACAATTCAACTCGATTCAATTGGCGCTGCCTGCCTCCTTGCTTCTGATCAATCAGCAGATTCTGACCCATCTTGGATTGTGCAGGAAGCCGAATATAAGGGGAAGGTGGAAGCATGTCCTGCAATAAATCGCGAGGTTTCTGAGAGCTGATTCGCCCTTTATGAACATGAGACCACTCAGGTACAGCTACGCATTCGATCCTCCCCCGGATACTCTTCCTACCGTCCCGCCTACTGTCAAGAAGCGGGGTCTGGTCTTAAGTGATGCCATACTATGCAGCTACTAGCATAACGAGGTAATGCTTCCTCTGTTCCTCCCTTACATGCATCAATTTCTGCTTTTCCTTTTTTTTACTAACGAAACATCATGTCTGTGTTTCGTTCAGGTCAAATTTACAGACCTTACCATGTCTCGAATGGGAACCATGTGGTTCTTTTGCGCTAAACAATGGTTACGGTACCCACGATGAAAGCGGACAAAACAATCCCAATCTCTTAAAAGATTTGCGAGATGCTGCGCTGCCTCCAACTCACTTAAAACAATTCTCTATCGCCTCTCAGTGACACATTTCCTAACGGTAAGTTCATTTTTCAGTTCTTCCTCATTTTACATCTTCTGAACTTAACTTTCGATTTATCGTCTTTATCCTATGTTTTAGTGAATGTATGCAGTGCTCAATGTTATTTGTGTGCCATAGTAAACACTCTTCATCTAGTACTATAATGATTAGTGTCTCAAAAAAAAAAGGGAAAGTATTACAATTATAATATGAAGAAGTTTTTTAAGAAAGAAACTATAGGAAGAAGCTTTTGATGCATGCAGTTGGTTTGGTCCTAGGAAACCAGCTCTGGTGCATTCAGTTCACCTTAAGACGAGCTTAGTGTAACTGTGTGACAGCCAATCTGTGTTGCTTGGAATAATCAGAAGTGGGCTAGTAGGAGGATTGAAAATGTAGGGAATTCTGCAAGACATGTACTCAATACTACTGCCAACTAACTGATCTAGTTTATCTGACAAGGAAGCATGATGATGAGGAAATATTTACTGAATTCCTCCACTTTGTCGGTGCACTTTTTTTTTTGCACCCATGAGTCCATGGCATGAGTGGGTTTCAAATGTTCTGAAAAATAACCTACAACATATAATGATTGAATCAAACTTAATTCGGTCCTCTGTTAGAACTTTTTTTTGCCGGACTGGTTTGGGGCTGCGAAGAGATAGGGTCTAGAAGGATAACATGGACGGCCATGATGGGACACTCAACTGATAGGAAAGCTACATCTAGGATGGAATTCATGATAACCAGGAAAAGAGAAATTGACTTTGAATAGTTTTTGATTGTCCACTCTATTATTTCTTTATTTGGAGGTTATACTATTTAACCATATATGGAATAAATTATTTATTTGATAAAAAGAATGTTATGGTTAAAATCCAGGTTCTTGCCACCAAATGTGAGGAGCTCCCATCGAATGGTATGTTGCTAATATACCTTTCAGCTTCAGGTTGGTGCCCCAGGCTTGTCAGACTAAAATTTTATCAGTTATCTATCATGTGTTGGGGAGCATATTCTAGTTAGCAATCTAATATCTTTCAGGTGAGGTGGGACCTTCTGGATTTTGTTCCGATACAAGCGAGAAGGTTGTGAGCAGTTTTAGTAAGTTTGATATATCTAATAGTAACTTCATCAATTCAAAGGAAGACAACGAACCTTGCCTGTGGTTAGGCTGCCGTGAAAGTGAAGGTATTTTTTCAATGCCGAGTTCATGGGATTATCTTCATTGTTTCCTATGCATTATGGAGCTATTTTGAAGGCGTGTTGATTTAAGTTGTGTTTTTACACACTTGAATCATTTTGTTTTTGAAAGAAGTATATTGTTTCTGACACATGTTCAAAACATTTAGGTTCAAACTGCATATACCCCTGTGATCTGATCCCATTTACAAGATGACCTCTCTTTTTTGGTGATTGACAGTAGCGTCTGCTATGCATTCAAGGCAGGTTTGTTTAATCTTATTTTTCTTCCAAGCAACCAGTACTATTATTCTGTGAACTGAGGACTGCTGAGTGGGCTATCCATGATTGGTGGATGCTTTTACAACATTTTGTAATGCTTTTTGAGACAAAGCAAGGGTGCTTGGGTCTTATGCACATAGACCAGCTAATCTGTGGACATTCGAATTTTTGTTCAGATTTCAAGGTTTGTTCAATGCCCTTCTTCTGTGCCAAATCATGTAACTGGGTACTTGTCAAGTGCCATTCCATGGTTCTTATTTCCATCTTGACAGGCCGCTTATTTCTGTCCATTCTGTTTTATTGTGGAACCTAATGCTTTCTGCAATTTCTTATTCTACTATTCATTCTGTTCCTCTTTGATTGTAATGGGATACTCAGTTGGTATTTGCTTTTCTGTAGTCTGGCTGTTCGGCATGTACTCTTAGGGCTATCACTGTAATGGTCCATTCAGATTGTTCTATTGAAGCATCGCAGTTTATTCATGGGGCTGAGAAGGGGGAGATGACTGCCATGTTACTTTCTCCAAGCTCCCGATCCTCTGTAGGATTCAGTGTGGATTCTACTTGGCAGAGTGGTAGTCAATTTACTATGTTTCTCACAGCTCCATTGCAAGCATTCTGCTTTCTGATCGGCAACAATGGGGCGGACATTGACAGGGTACTTATTTTTAGTATTTGTTAACACTTCTTTATCCCAGGCAGTAGATTTTTGTCTTTGAGCCTTGACATGAAATTTTGCAATATGCTTATAATAAAGCCGATGAGTTATTGTCCTTTTCCTTAAATGAATGGGCCGCAACTTTGGTTGCATCGTCTTCACTTCAGCCTGTTTGGGTTGAAGTTCTAGGTGATCCACTCTTGAGGCGGCTGCTTCTCAGGTCACCTTGTCAATTCTTTTGTTACTAGTCCCTACTCCTTCCAAATATATTAAAGGTGGTGTGTGTGTGTGTGTTTTTTTTTTTGCATGGATTGATGGATAGTTCATTATTTTATATAATCACAAGCTTACCGTGGTTCTTATCCACTAAAATATTCTCAATAGTGAGTGTGAGCTCACTCGTAAGCTGTTCCCTGTTAGCCTATTACTTAGTCAACAGTGTGCAGGAATGCACCGTGTTGGGCTGATCTTTCAAACATTACTGATTGATACCTACCAGTCTGCTGTCTACATGATGCACTTATGTGTATAATCGATATGTCGATGTCTTGCATTCCTTCTATTGTCTGAATGCTCATTTCGATTGTTTCTGCAGGTTTATCTTCTGCCGAGCCACACATTCACTTTTAAAACTGACGAATCATAAGTTGGAATTCCTCCCAACCTGCATGCCTCCTTTGCCAGAGTCGGTTGACGCAGAGAGTATGCTCTCCCAATGCTGTGTGATGCGAGTCGCATCTTTCTTCGGCGCTGCCAACCAGTTTTCATTTGCTGAGGTAACCACATGGCCTGATGTCGACGCTGATGAGGCTGTTCTTTTTGGCTGCGGTTTGTGGCTTTTGAACTGTTTGTATAAGAGATTACAGAGTAACAGAAACTCACATGTGGTTTTTGCCAATATAAATGAAGTCAGTAAAATATGTACTATAATTAACTAGTAGACTCTATCTTGAAAAAAATACTCTGTTTAAAAGATAGTTACTGTAGAAAAACCAAAAAGTAGTTTTTAAAAGTTGAAAAGAACAAGCCTATATTGCCATGAACCCCTACGGTAGTGTCAACAAAGGTGTGCCTATGACAGTGGGAGATTCGATGCCAGAATCGTCTACTTCGTCTTTTGATGGAGATGCTGAGGGGACGGTGCTACGTGATCCGTAGCTAATTGTTGCTCTTGGTCAGGCCTGCTCTTCACATTATTTTATTTTCTACTCATCGGCGGATGAAGATCCATTATGTAATTACTGGCATTCGTTCAAGTGTGAATTTGTGATACTATACAGTAAAAATTAGCACCACCTACTATCATATTAAATTTTCTGAACGAAAGTGTTAATCAGTTTTTTTTAAATGAGTGACTATAGTACCAGTGGCGGAGAGAGGGGAGGGGGGGGGGGCCTGGCACCCCCAACCTTCTACTAACCCTTCTACTACATGTCGGGCTTCTGAATCACTTGTCTCTTAAGAAGCACTTTGCTACTCCAACTTATGTATGGGTCATGACACAGTCAATTCAATCATTTGATGGGTCAGTTTGGCCAATTGGCCTGTACTATCAAAGTTTTCAAGGTTCGTATAAGATAATCAAGTTAAGATTTACTGAATCGCTCGGAAGAAAATATATGCGTGTTAAGTCCATGAGCATACAGATTTTAGATAAAAAGATTTTCGATACCTCTTCTGTCCATACTGATCATTCTTTCATGCGAAACACATGTGCATGTTTATAGGGCACACATCCATCTGCTCTGTATTCAATAGGCCACAGAAAATCTATACGAGTAACTAACACGTGTGATGCAGATAGACACGCTTAGCACTTTTCAGTTAAATAAAGTATTTGATTGAAAAGAATTATTGAGTTGTGTTAGATATTGCTAGGTACATTCTGATTTAGTAGGACCATTAATTATTATATTTGGAGATATAGAGCTACTACTATTTTATTTAATTATATACATGCTCATATTTGATTTGTACAAGTCTAAAATAAATATGTATTTAGAAGACCCTGACGAAAGAAGCATTGCATGTCAGAATAAATCAAATCATTAAGAAGACTCCTTTGAGCCGGTACAATGGGAGATGGATTTCTACGAGATTGTTTGGTAATTTATATTGAAAAGGAATTGGCTGCAAAGATTAGTAATGATGATATTATTAAGACCTATAATCTTGCTGGTAGTCGTAGAGCTAAGTTTAAGTTAATAGAGATGTAATTTTCTTTACATTGTAATTTGCGAAACATATTACTCTGATATGTGACTATTGGATCGGTAAATCCGGTATGGTTCATTGGTTTTACTCTACTTGTTGTCCATGTTGCCCCCTCATATCCAATTCCTAGCTTCGCCCCTGTATGGTACTGTATATTTGTATGCTTTGTTCATGGTTCACTGATCCTTAAGAATTTTGGAGTAGGAGACTTAGGCAGACAATAAAAAAATATAAGTAGAACAAATCAAACGTGTTCATACAACAATTCAAGACTATTAGGGAAACAAATAAATACTATTAGTAAAACAAATTAAAACTATTGATGGAACAGATTGAGTCAATTAGTTGAACAAATAAAAAAATACTAATAAAAAATAAAAATAGGAAAAATACATTCTCCTATGAGGTGTAGTTACATTTACCTATAATATACCAACTAAACGAATTTGATGTACTTTTTTTTTATCGATTTGGTGTATTCATCTATTAACTGTAAGATACTCTAACGTGAATCACATGAAAAATTACGATAGGCTATAAGGAGCAGCGAGGAGCAGCAAACTATAGTACACGATAGAATTAAAGAAACGCCTTGTCTCGCCGATCATCGTGTTTTTTAGCCAGGACTAGATGCTAAATTCTCTTCTTTCTACAAGGCAGAACCATCGCAGGATATGTAACTGGGCTTCGGTGAAGTCGTATTAGAGTAGGTAAGACTCCGAATGCATCCAGGGGCAACAAGCTATATTACATGATAGCTGTGAATAAACATCTTCTCTCATCCACCATCGTGCTTTATAGCATGGACTAGATGTTAAATTGACTTTTTTGTACCAGATGGAACCATCACAAGACGTGTAACTAGGCTACGGTGAATCTGCACTAGAGTAGGCAAGACTTCAGAAGTATCGAGGAAAAATAGGCTATAACACATCTTAGCAGTAAACAAATATCTTCTCTCGTTGATCATTGTGCTTTTTACCGGGGACTAGATGCTAAGTCCCTATCATTACTACAAAACAAGCTATATTGGACGCCTTACCACAGACAATTCATGTGGAGCCGTTTGCGCTTAATTATTACAGATGGTTCATTGCTAAAACCATCTCTAAAACTATCACAGATGGTTAGGTTTAAAGGTCGTTTGTGATATACACGTTATCACAGACGGTTTTTAATTAGAACCGTCTATGAAACTATCATAGATGGTTTTTAGTTATAACTGTCTGTGTTTTGTTCTTTGTCGTATGAACTACAGAAGCTACTGAGCTGGAACAGATAAGTGTGCCAGTGTGACTAGTCACTTTTACAAAAGGCAAATTTATTACAAAAGTCCCAAAAAAAGAGATTTTCAGGTCTTAGTCTTCTAGGCTTTATATGCTTCCTCTTCGACTTTTGGAGTTGGAGGATCAGCCGCTGAGTTCTCGAATGTCGTGAAGATTGTCCTTGCCCTCTCCACTTCCTCCTCTAGCTTGGGCAAATCATTAGTATGACCCATAATCTCAAAGAGGATGCCATGATAATCTTCCTCAGAATCGACCACTTTTGCTTGATCGGCAATGTTATCCATGTGTCTCTCCACTGCCGTAAGAGTTTCTTTCGCTTTGTGCACATTGCAGAGAAGAACGAGGCTGAGGGCAGTTTCCCTTTCCTGATCGGCAATGAGACTCCTTTGTCGACGGCGGATGATAAGGTCCAGCTGACGGATGTAAGCGAGTCGAGGAAGGAGAGCAGCGCGTGAGCGGAGGAGCTGTTCTAGACGTAAATTGTTGGCCGCCTATGTAAGGTTGTGGCTGAACAACTCATGATGGATAGATGAGAGGAAGGAGATCAAAACAATATTAGATGCCATTATTGAGAAATCTAGTGAAGAAGATGAGGGAGAGGACAGTTTAGAAGAGTTGGAGTAGGGCACGCATATTTAAGCGTTATCACAGACGGTTCGTATACTAAACCGTCTCTGATATTAATATCATAGACGGTTCATATAACAAATCACCTCTGATATGTGACTTATCACAGACAGTTCGTATAACAAACCATATCTGATATGTGCATTATCATAGACGATTCATATAACAAGCCGTCTTTGATAATGACACGTCACCGATCCGTGGTGTATCCCTCATGATTTTGATCTCACTCGTCCATTCCGCATCGGATGGCAAGCACCGGTTCCTCCCACCGCTCGGCCCTTATTAATTACTCTCCCTCTTACTTTTCACCAGTAGTCACGCGTGAGTTCATCCACTCCTAGCTTTCTGCATCCTCCCCTTGACAACGCCGACTACCACCGTGAGCTAGCTCCTCCGTCTCCTGTTGTCACACCATGGTGCTCTACTCAAGACACTCTTGTCGTAAGTATCGTAAGAGTGTCTTGTGTAGCCTCACCGTCGTGACACAAAGGTAACGCTACCGCTGCCTCTCCATTGCCCGGCCGCCATATGATCCCCTCCCCTCACTTCCTTGATGGCAGGCGCCAAGGACATCACGCGCTGCATCCAACTTCTTCTGTCTGCTAGGATCTCTACTTATATACTCTTGCCGTGTTAAAGAGTTGGGTTCATAGGATTAGGAGATGTGTTCTTGCCACGTTCTTGCTATGTTATATGGGTAATCTGCTTGTTATCTTGTTATGCTGTAATGGTGGATTCTAATCTGAATGGAAATAGAATGTGCAGTTGTGTTTGCCACTGTATTTGTTTATTTTCAAAGGGCATAGCTAACATTATTTTTTGAGGCTAGGCAAAAAATAGAAAAAAATTTAGGTATAGAATGAACTATCATAGACAGTTTGTACTATAAACCATCTATAAAGGACTATCACAGATAGTTCTATATACCAACCGTTTGTGATACTCGCCAATCACAGACGGTTGGTAATTAGAACCGTCTGTGATGTGTGAGTATCATAGACGGTTTTTAGTTCGAGCCATCTGTAATAGTTTTCTTCACAAACGATTCTAGTTACAAACCGTTTGTATTGTTTTTATCACAGACGGCTTACAAACCGTCTGTGATAACCTCCGATTATCACTAACACATAAATTCAGGCAGTTTAGAAAATCGTCTACGATGACAGTTCTGAACCATCTGTGATGACTCTTTTTGTAGTAGTGTATTTTTCCTATGAGATAGAACCATCACAAGATGTGTAACTGGGCTACGATGAGTCTGCACTGGAGTAGTTAAAACTTTGGGAGCATCGAGGGGCAATATGCTATAGCACACGACAGCAGTTAACAAATGCATTCTCTCATCGATCATCATGCTTTTCACCGATAACTAGATGCTACGTCCCTATTTTTCTATGAGACAAAATAATCTAGAGATGTGCATTTGAGCTACGATGAAGCTGCAATAGACCCTCTCCATCCGGACCCTTCTTTGTTTTCCCCACTCAATAAAATTGATTCCTCACTAAAACTAGTTAAAATCAATATAAAATCTCTGTCTCGTAGTAACATCACAAATAACGTGCAATAACATCTGATTACTAGTATTAACGTTGTAAAGAACATGTAGTAACATCCAGTAAAAGATGCAATAATACTATACCTCCATCTCATAGTAACGTTGCAAGGAACATGAGGTAACATCTTCTCAAAGGTGCAGTGATGTCTGAGCATTGGAGGGAGACATGAGAGGGCGATAAAGTTGAGGTACTGCACGAAACATGTTGTGTTACTGTACACTTGCACGATGGTTGATGCACTTTTTTTAGTGCGGATGGGAGACATGGGATTTTTTATCCATGTGACATGTTTTGATGGTACAAAAGTTGTGTTACTGCACAAAAGATGTCGTGTTATTGCGCTACCGCATGAGTGCTACTGCACTTTTCTGGGCATAGAGGGGTGATGTACGAGTAGGTGCAAGTCAGTGGTGGGGGTTGACAGGAGTGGGAGTGGTAAGTTCTCTTTGACCAAGGTGAGAGGTGGGTTTTGGCTATATATATATATGTATATATATGCATATGTGTGTGTATATATATATATGTATATGTATATGTATATATATATATATGTATATGTATATATGTATATGTATGTATGTGTGTATATATATGTATATAGATGTATGTGTATATATATGTATATATGTATATATGTGTATATATGTGTATATATGTGTATATGTGTATATATGTGTATATATGTGTATATGTGTATGTATGTATGTATATGTATGTATGTATATATATATGTATGTATGTATATATATGTATGTATATATGTGTGTATATATATGTATATATATACGCTGAAATGAGGCACCATGGTGTTTGGGCACTAACCCTCCCTGTCTTTGGATTGCTTTTAGATGTGTGCTAGTGTAATGGTATATAATATATTAGGCATGCTAAATCAATCATGGATGAAAAAATCTTAATCATGGATAGAAAGTCTCAATCACACTAGCACGCATTTAAAAGCAATCCAAAGGCAGAGAGGCTTGTGCCACAAGCCTCTCTGCCTTTGGATTGCTTTCAGATCATGGTAATGCAATGGTATATAATATATCAGGCATGCTAAATCAATCATGGATGGAAAGTCTTAATCATGGATGGAAAATCTTAATCATAGATGGAAAGTCTCAATCACACTAGCACGCATCTAAAATCAATCCAAATATAGGGAGGCATGGTGCCCAGACAACATGGTACCCCTGTTATTTATACTATATATATAGGGAGCATATCTAGTGCTAATGACTATTTCAGTGCTAAGGTGCTAATGACGACATGGACCATCCGATCTAGATTGCGTGACTCAGATGGAGGTAACTCCATCCCGCAAACACTTTTGTAGAAAACCCCCTGCGCTTTGCACTTAAATAAAAACGCTACAATATACAACAACAATGGTGGACGCTGAAATGGGGCACCATGATTTCAAATGCATCAATTCCATCTAAATTCGGGTATTGTTTTTTTGATATATCAGTTTTAGGATATATACTCATCTATAACAATTCAAATAAAGCGTATAAGTTTGAAAAAAATACTCAAATTCAAAGTCTTGAACGAGTTTAGATCACATACTTTGCTGATTTATATATATAATCAACATATACCTACAATCAAACTATTATAAAAAAGGCAATTACAATTCGAATTTTAGTTCAAACTTGTTTGAACTAGTTAGTAAACTAGTTAAACTTGACATCTAAGAAATTTTAATTTTTTTGCACACGATATATACTTATTTTCACTATGATGCCCGGGCATCAAGGAGCACTCGTTATTTTTATTATATATATAATCATTTGGTGCCCGGGAACAATTTGATAGATAGATAGAGAGAGGGGGGGGGGGGAGGGAGAGTGACAGGCCAAAATCCCAAAATTTGATAAATCTTTCAAATTGTTTGTTGTGTTTCTCTGAGTTTTTGTGCACCGAAAATGAAATCTTATCTCCTTGGAACTCATCATATCGAAAATTTCCAGTAATAAATCATAAGTCATAATATAAAAGAACTCATCCATAGTGTTATTGGCTCTAGCACTAAAGCATAAGTCACAACCTACAAAAAAATCATTGCATAGTGTTGTTGGCCTGGCCTGGCCTGGGCCGGCGTCATTACAGCTAGGGTTTCATTTGTTCTTTCAGCGGATCGGACGGTTCCCCTAGTCTAGAATCTAGATTGGACGGTGCCGATTCAAGCCAAACACACACACACACACACACAAAACGCTTAGGCAAAATTCATCCAGCATGCTCCACTCCAGTCAATGAATCTAAGGCAGGCTCAGTCAAATAGTGTTATTAGCTTATCATTAGCAACCAAATTAAATAGGAGCATATGTCATGTGTCTCCAACATTTGCTAATAAGAGATTTAATCCTTTCTTTCTTTCTTTCTTTCTTTGGGCAAACTAGTAGTATACATACAGATGCAGTAGCTAATAATATGAACGACAACGACGACCATGTGCCGATTCAGCTGAGCTTCTCACCACTTTGCTTCCTTCTCCAACTCAACTCGAGGACGACAGAGCATTGCATTGCATTGTGCTAGCTCCTCTCTTCTTTCAACAGCCAAGGAAGAAGAAACACCCTGCCTTTCATCTGCTACCAACATCCATGACAAGTGCCATTTCATTTCATACAAGTAGCCTCACACTTTCATTTCCAGCTCCATGCCACGGTCCTACACATGCATCTTCACATCCCAGCTTGTAAGGGCAAGACACCTTCTGCCATTGTCCGCATCCAACTCTTTTACTTGGGTTTCCGCGCTGCTGCTCCCTCACTTCCCTGAACAGCAGGCAGCCGCAGTGCATGGGCAAACATCCTTTTAGCCGCTCCAATCTGTTCTTTCTTCAACTTCTCAGCCCTGCAGGCCTTAGATTCAGTACATGGGTTTCGGTATGAATCCCCACCGGTCGAGCTTGAGTTGCCCTTCCCAACATAACTCTCTTCTTTAGTACCTGCTGTAACTGCATACAAGTTGTCCCTGCTACCTGTTGGGATATTAGGTCCATTTACCACTTCCTTCCCTTTGTCTTTCACCAAGGCAGCTGTCTCTGCTGGATTCTCAACTTTTTTACCAAGTGCATGCGCGATCATCCGTTGAGCAACAACAGGAACATGTCTAGGTTTTGCCACTGATGTATCCTTTCCCTTGGCGTCATGTGCAGAGAAGATTCGCTCACGAGCAGCTCGATAAGCAGCTTCCCTCTCCCTGAGTGATGCTGCTGCAACTGGCACTGACTGCTGCAGAGGCTTCAAATCTGAAACAAAAAGGGTTAATTGGATTGCTTCTTTCTTTCTAACCTGTCGAAATTATGCAGACATACAAGCTGATTACAGTTTGCCCGAAACCCACTTAGAATTAAAAGACTTGGTCGAGAGGTAGAGAGCAAGTCCCACATACTTGTATCAGCTTTCAGATGTGAGCTTTCAACAGAAATAGATTTTTGGAAATCTTCTGCCGTCCAAAACTTTTGGTGATCTGCTAGAACACAACGCTAATTAGAAACTTGTTACACAGAAACGGAGTGCATGAGCGATCACATTGATACACGTATAATACTGTAACGTTTTTGTGCTAATGGTGTATTTAGAGTTTCTGAAGATAACACCAGGAAGTAGATCAATGAAATCGATTATGTCCTTTGCAATATCAACATGTGTCTGCATAAGCTGTGAAAGCACACATACTAGGCCTGGCCACTGGCACTGATCCAGAGAAAAAAGTGTGAATCAAGTTGACCGCCACACACGGAGAGTCGGCGAAGGCTGCTGGTTTGTTTCTCCTGCAGCCAGCTTTCACCTCATTGTTTTGCCGAATAATCCTCACTAACCATTGCATGTGAAATATATTTTTTTTGACAAGAATGCAAACTAAAATTTGACATGGGAAAGTGATAGTCACTTCCTACTTCCTGAGTAGAGGTCAAACCTCACATCATTTTTAAGAAGCATTGTGTAATCAGTAAGCTGCCGCACTTTGTCTACAGTTTTCTTTGATTATGCAAGCAGATGTTTGTGTGTCAGTCCAAAACAAGATGCACATGATACAGAAGGTCGAAGTACTTCTTCATAAATGATCTACAAAATGTATATAACGAAGAATGGTGCACCTGTAGCATTTCTCGTTAGCACAACAGATGTGGAAACATCATTGCTGTCATACTGCCATAACACATCACTGACGAGGACAGGCGGGCTGCAAGAAACGAAATATAACTACATTTAACGCATAATACAGCCTTCAGCTGGCTGTATGAACACTTACAACCCACTTATCAGCCCATTCATATAGTAGTTTACAGCCAGCTGAAGGCTGTATGACCCACCCCTTTCTCTCACAAAGTTTCTTGGTTCTTGTGCTTCAGCTGGCTGTAAACTTACAGCCCACCTCTCTTCTCTCTCCTCCTCTCTCTTCTCCACCTCAGTATACAGCCTACTAACAGCCTCTTATTATACTTGCTCTAACTACATTTAACTCATGGGTAGCAGAATAACTGCTCAGGATTTAATGTACAGCAGAGTTTTCGAGTTAAAGATTGAAGGACCGAAATGGCGACAGAGGGGGGGTGAATGTCGCTCGCTTAAAATCGCCCCCGAGAGATCGAACACTGGTTTTTCAAAAAGATGCAAAACACAGCACCTCACAGAAAATTAAAAATAATTTCTCTGAATTTTGGAACGCATGCGACACCGAAAAATTCACCATAAATCACAGATCATCCAGTAAAAATTTCAACTGAAAATATCGCTATTTGATCTGCATGCAAAATAGTCAAAGACAGCACTAAAATAAAAAGAAAGACAACTAAAGCATCTTCCTTGCCATTCGATACTGTAGCTACGAAATTCAGAGAATGGAGGCGCTGCAAGCAAACTGGGAACTGAAAAAAAATTGAAGAACTTCACTACTGAACCTTTGAGAAAATGCACAAACTGAGAGGTCCTGCTATTTTCCTTTGGCCAAAGGGTCACAAATATATTCCAAATATCACAGAGGCCTCAAATAGCAAGATCAATAAAGAGATAATCAAGAAATTCAGATTCTCACCAAGAACTGAGCAACTACAGGGAGCACTACCAAAAACCAAAAATCTCTCAAACCCTTAAACCTTTGCACATGAAACTTTGGGAGTATATTAGCAATATCAGAGGGACCTCCCAGACCAGAAAATAGAAATAGCCAAGGACAAAATCAAGGGATTACTCCAAACCCTTGAAAAAGCAAAAACCTGAAAACCTTCAGAGAGCAACACACAAAAAGTCAAATTACTCCATGGTCTCAAATCCTTTGCTCATGAGAATTTGCAGGTATAATAGCAATAGCAAGAGGACTCCTCAGACCAAAAATCAAGTCATCTGTTGAAGGGAATCAAAATCTGACAAAACCCTAGAAAAGACAATGATGAACAGGGAAGCTCAAATGCAAACGAGAATCAAACTAGGTTTGCTCTTGGGATTAGGTAGCCAAATGGCTTTTGAGCATCACCCATGTCATAGCAACCCATTTTGGCACTCTCCAGCAAGCAAGAACTCAAAAAGACGAAAATCAAGAAATCTTGCAAAAGAGGAAAAAAGAAGAACAGAGCTACGAACAGGGAAACTTAAACTTCAGAATTTTATTCATCTCATCACAAGGAAAACCGATACATCCCCATACGCATGGACATTAGGACTCGGGATGATTGATTACAAACTCTCCACTCAATCCATCCTCTCCCTCTCTACTCAAGAACACAACTCAAGAACACATGAGGGAGGGAGCACTCAGGAACACATCGATGGAGGACAGAACAACCCTCTGCCTTCTCCACCCACTCTCAACAACTAAAGCCTAAAGCCTAAAGCAACCACTAAAGACTCTTTTGACTCTAGCAAACCCTAATTCCACCTCAAGTGCTCAAGTGGGCATGCAGCCCTCTCCACCTATTTATAGCCTACGGCTAACGGGTCTCGCCTGCTACGCTGCTATTTCCAACGAGCCCGCTCCCACTTGTGCGATCTTGCGAAATTCCCGATTCGCCTCTCGCACCTTCCGGAAGCTTGCGCTCCTTGTCTCGCACGCCGCAACCACCTCGAGTCCACGCCGTCTTCGACACATCCCGACCGTTCGACCTCGGCGCCACTGCGCTTAGTCCGGTCCACCGTGTCTCGCCACGACTCCACTCGACGCCCCGCACCACGCACAAGAAAACACGCCAAATAGCACCGCCGATACATGAAAGCATAATCAACATCATACTTACCATGACGAAGTCCAAACTCACAAATCAAAGAATCGCGCCCTAATCCCATATGACCAAGTTTGACCACAGTCCGATCCGAGCCCGTTGCACCACGCAACGCCGTGGTCCGAACCACCCAAACCAAACTCCATCGACCTAAACAATCGCAAATTACTCATCACTCACATGTGGTCACCTCCACATGGTTCATCAATCTCCCTTGATGAGTATATTGACAAACTCAAAAGCGCAAAGTTGAGTTTGAGTTTGAAGAATCCAACATGGTCCAAAGAAGGGAATGAAGTTTATGACCATGTCGCATGAAGGAACCACTAGAGCAACAACTGAAAGAGCAAATTGATCTCCAAAGCTCTAAAAGATCCCAATGAGACTTTTTCTTCTCTATTCTCCCCTTTTGGCAATAAACACATCAAGATGCAATAGAGAGAATATGACATGTCAATGGATGAATATGGCTGAAGTTTGTTTATTTAAGCATTTAGAGCTATGAGAATTATCCATAATGACCATAATGTAATACACCAAGCCATAACTCAATAAAACGCTATCTAGATCATGACAACATATATATAAGCCAGCTAGAGCACATAGATGACAATCTGAAATGTAATGCATTTTGTGAGCAAGTCACGTCATCAATGAGTAAAGTCTAGCTAGAGACATCCAAGGATGATGCAGGCCATGTCAATAAGCTAAGCGGAACAAAGAAGCTAACATTGAGTCCAAATAGAGTGCTATAAGCTCAAGATTGAAACATTGGTTAAAGTACTTGGTTCTGATTGTAGATTAAGCAAATTGAGCACATTAAACATTGTCTTTTGAAAGCATATGGTTGTTTTCAACCCAATTTTTTTTGTTTATGTGCTAGATCTCAAGCCTTATGCGACTACTCCAAGCAATAAGCTTAAGAAGATAGTCTAGGTCATCCAAAACTCCCCCTGAGTTCATGCCTCGTGCAATGGCAAGCCGTCTCATGAGAAAGAATTGGTGAAATCAGTTTTTTTCGCACAAAAGAGATCTTTGTGCTTTGTAAACATGTTGAACTACCTCATGCTACATCAAGAGACTAAAATAGCTCAATCTAAGGCTCAATAAAAGATTCAACGCTCAGCTAAGCCTAGTTGACATGGCATGAATCATAAAGGGATAGCTCCAGAAAGACTAAACTCAAATGCTAGCATGACAATTTTTTACTTCAAGTTGGTCAATTTTAATTAACTTATCATGGTAAAAGCTAGTCTACACATATGAAGTCATGATCAATCTAGCATATAAAGCACAAATCATGGCAAGGTGTACAGCATTGTAAACATGTCATAACAGGATAATAATCAAGGCTCAAAGCAGTTATATTATAATGCTAAATGCTAAAATGCAGGAAAATCCAGCCCCCCTCAACATGAGATGCAACTTTTAGTTCAAGTTGAGTTAAGTCAATATTAAACTCTAGAAGCTTCCAAATGAACTCTCCCTGAACCAAAGCAATAAAATCGAGAAGCTGGCAAATAAAACCAAACAGGCAGTCCTTAAAGCATAGATAAGATATAGAATCAACTATGGCTCAGACTGACTCTCATCTACCCCATATGACTCCAGGACTATCAGCTGACCGTAAATCACACACTAGAGAGCAAACACGCACTGCCTACCCAAGGGTGGCCCAACCTCACTAGAACCTACAAGAAGTGAGTGAGCTCGACCTAGTGAGATAAGAAGCAGCTAATCCTGAAGCACAAGATAAGAGTAAGAAGTCTAAGCAACTCGGCAAGAAAAGCACTCTAACCTATGCTGGAAGGACTAAACCCAAATGCACCTCGAATGCAATGTAATGTAAATGAGACGAAGCATAATCAATACAAGAAAGCAAGAAAGCCCAAAGCTCCCCTCACTACACCCATAAGGACAAACCACCCCAAGCTCTCCCGCAGAGTGAAAACCTCGAACTATCCAATGGCTTGGTGAAGATGTCACCAACCGGTGGTCACTCTCCACAACCGGAGCACTATATCACCCTTCTCTACATGGTCTCTAAGGAAGTGGTATCGGATATCAATGTGCTTGGTCCGAGAGTGCCGCATCGGGTTTTTAGCAATGTTGATAGCGACGTGTTATCACAAAAGAGTGGAACACTGTCACGGCTAACCCAAAGTCCCGCAGGTCGAAACCATCCAAAGTACTTGGCTCACAGCACTGGCCGCAGCAACGCACTCGCCTCTCTGCGGTGGATCAGCAACTCGGATCGCTTCCTCAAGACCAGAAACAAGAGAAGTGCCAATGAATTGGCAGTGCGAGGTGCTCTTCCTATCTATCCTACACCGCAAAGTCCGCATCCGAGAAGGCTCTCAAGGAAAGACAGATGAGGAAGAGTACCGATACCATAGTCAATGGTAGCTCGAAGGTACCGAAGATGCGCTTCACGCGCGGCGGTGAGATACGCGAGAGAAGCTCGAATCGAGCACACGCACACACCGAGAAGTGTATGTCCGGTCTCGAGGCGATGAGGTAAAGAAGGAGCCGATCATACTTCAACTCTTTTGATCAATCGCTCGCCATCCTCATCTGGTCAAGATAGGTTGTAGAAGCCATGGGAGTCGACACAAAGCTTACCATCGCTCATGTCGGTTGCTCAGAGGTCACGAGTGTACTTTCCTTGATGAAGAAATGTACCCTCCCGAGACTGCTTGATTTGGAAGCCAAGGAAGAAGGTCAACTCCCCCATCATACTCATTTCAAACTCGGTGCTCATGACATCCGAGAACTGTGAAACCAGAGTATGGGAAGAGCCGCCAAAGATGATGTCATCGACATAGATTTGGACGAGCAGAAGGTCATTGCCATGACGGCGGATGAACAAGGTCTTGTCTACTTTACCCATGTCAAACCCATTACTCAACAAGTAGGACTTAAGCCTCTCATACCAAGCTCGGGGCCTCTTAAGTCCATACAACGCTTTGGAAAGCTTGAAGACATGGTGTGGGTATTTGGGGTTCTCAAAACTGGAGGTCGTCGACGTAAACTTCTTCCTCAATGACTCCATTAAGGAAGGCACTCTTGACGTCCATCGGTAGAGCTTGAAACCCTTAGAAGCTGCAAAGGCAAGCAGGATTCTAATGGCCTCAAGTCGAGCTACAGGGGCAAAGGTCTCCTCAAAGTCTAGACCTCAACCAGGAAAACCCCGAGCTACCGTCTAGCCTTGTTTCAATAACCACTCCATCCTCGCTCTGCTTGTTCTTGAACACCCACTTAGTCCCAATAATATTGTGACTCGCGGGGCTCGACAAGCGACCGCACCTTGTTCCTCTCGAAATTTTCTAACTCCTCATGCATGGCATTGACCCAAGACTCATCGGAAAGAGCATGAGAAATATCCTTGGGCTCAAAGGAGGCAATAAAAGCAGAGTGGAGACAGAATTGAGATAAGCCGATTTTGAGCGAGTAACACGCTCGAACAGTCTCCAATCATCCGCTCGTAAGGATGCCTTTTCGGATATGTCGGGAGGTCCAGGATGAGATGAAGAAGTGGCCTCTACCTCGTGAGTCGACGAGATAGGAACAGAGCCACTAGCTCCAGAGGAAGCGAAGGCATGGGTGATCACCGAGGTGCGGTGAAGACGACACCTCAAGGGGTGGATAAGGACTGGATCGGGTAGACAACCCTCATCTCCATCGTCCTCGTCATCCACGAAGATGGTCTCGGATCGCTCTAAAGAACTCGAGATATCGGGGCTAGTCCCGGACCGACCTCGTCAAAGGTCACCTCACGTGTCTCTACCATTTTGCTAGACTCGCAGCCTGCACTTATAAGCCCGCGAAGAAGGCGAGTAACCTAGAAAGATCCCATCACAAGAACGTGACTCGAACTTATCTAGGTTCCCGACTTGAGAATAAAGCACTTGCAACCAAACACACGAAAATGAGAGACGCTGGCTTTCGCCGTATCTCAACTCATAAGAAGTGCGGTGCAAGTGTGCCCAAGAAAACTCGATTTGAGACATGGCACGCGGTGGCTATAGCCTCACCCAAAACTTCCGCGGTGTAGAGTACTCATCAAGCATCGCCCCGGCCATCTCGACTAAGGTACGGTTCTTCCTCTCCACAACGCCATTCTCACGAGGGACGTATGGAGAAGAGAACGGTGCTCTACACTGCCTCACCACGTAAACTCTCGAAATAGGAATTCTTGAACTCCGTGCCATTGTCATCTGCGGATCGCTCGTAAGGTACCCGGAGCTCAACAGAAAGCCTACCAAAAGACCTCGGAAATGTGAAAATGTCTCATCCTTCGAGGCTAAGAAAAACACCCAAGAATACCTCGAGAAGTCATCGACCACGACAAGAACATACCACTTCCCTCCCGCTGATCGCACTCGAGCTGGTCCAACAGGTCCATATGGAGCAATGTCGGTGCATCGGTCATAGTAACTGTGACCGGAGGGTGAGAAGCGGCAACCATCTTGCCGTGCCGGCATGGAGCGCAAACAAGATCTTTGACCATCTTGAGTTTCGGCAGACCACGAATGAGATCGTGGCCACTAACTCGGGTCAAATGGTCAAAGCCTATATGACCAAGTCTCCTATGCCAGAAGGAAAGGTCGCGGGACTCAGAAGCAACTAAACACCTGAGAGGATCGCCAGAAGACTCAGAAAAATCAGCACGAAAGATCCTCCCATAACGAGAAATCCCGCAAACCAGATTACCCGAAGAATCAAGAATTTTACAATTATTTTTCTTAAAGCTCACCTCGAAACCGTCATCGGTAAGCTGAGAAACTGAAAGCAAATTGTACTGCAGCTTACTAACCAAGGCAACATCCTTAAGAATAAAAGAAGCATTAATGCGCACAGTACCTTTGGCGATGACGCGCCGCACGGCGCGTCTCGAAGGTGATCGTCTCATCACCGGAGCGCTAGGGAGGAGAACCAACGGGAGTCTCCGGCCATATGACGAGAACAACCGAGTCTACAAGCCAAACCTTCTCCTTCCCTACCCGCGAACCCGAGTCAACAGAGAGTAAAGTCTCGATCGGGTAAATCAAAAGTGATTTTGGCACCCAATATTGAACAACACGCCGAGCGATGAAGTAGTCAAGCACGATCGACCTCTATCTACCCTACGCTCCCCGTGACTTAAAGAAGCGTAAGGTCCGTGAGTAGACTGGCCGCTATGCGGGTCCGATCGCACGGAGAGCGAGTCGTAACACCGCAACACGCGATCACGCCGCGGTAGTCGTCTCGACGGGGAAACGAGATGTACCTCGGGGCGGCGGAAGTCACGACCAAGAGCAGATGAGGACGAAAACCGTAAGACTCGGAAAAACCAAGTCCTCGATGCTGCCCAAACCCATCAGAAGACACAAGCCTAGACCTCGTGCTGGCCTTAGGTGCACTCAGAGTCTGGGGCTGACCCTGAATACGCCTAAGAGACTCAACACGGTCTCTACGCGCGATCCTGGCGCGCCTGAAGCAACAATCGATCGAATGTCCATCCTTCTGACAGAAGGTGCAGTGGTACCTCACCTTCGAAGAGGTGGAAGTAGCACGCGATGGCTTCGGCTTCTGAGGAGCCGAAGTAGCAGGTGAACTCACCTTACTGTCAGAGATCCCTTGGACAAAGCCCGCTGATTTAAATTTGACCTCATCAGATCTGGGCTCGACCTCGATCGCACCACCTACTATGGGTCTAAGAATAGCAGGTGGGTGCTTTCTCATATCCTCATAAAAATCGTATCCTAGACCCTGATTAAATCTGCAGATCTTAGATTGGTCTAGAATAAAATTGAGCTTCTTCTTGCCGCCTACAAATCTCTCGAGAGTGTTCATAAGGTACTGACACTCCCGAAAGAGAGAGGTGCAAGAAGAGCAGGGAGGAGAAGGAACAGCAGAGGGTAAGGGAGCAGAAGAAGAACCAACAGTAGAGGAGAGAATGGCTTGTGCATGCACAGCCGACCCTGAAGGGACAGTCCTACTACTAGCAGTTTGGTTCACGTCGCTAAGCGTCTCAACCTTACCCTGGGGCTTCTCCCCCGCCTCAACAATCACAGTACAAGCTGATGGTGGCTTCTCTAGTAGGTCCTTAGTTAGCTTCACACATCTTTCATCCAATGTAATCAAGTCAATTTTTAGTTTTTCACAATTTTTGCAAGGTGAGCTAACAGGGTCCTTAGAAGCATACTGAACCAACTTCCTATCATGATCAATCATATATTGAAACTGTTTGGAGACAGCTTCAAGTTCAGCAGTTAACTTAGGACAGTTCAAGCATGAATCAATCGGCTCAAGCAAAGAAGCTTATAGTTCAGCAATTTTATGATATGTCCGTTTTAGATTCATCTTCAAGTTATTGCAATTTTCACAAGACTCGGGCAGATCAAGGAGCATGGCATAAGGTCCTCTAGCAGCAATGTCCTTAACCTCACATGAGGTGGGAGAAGTAGTCTCATCAGTAGTAAGTAGGGTAACAGCCATCCTACTCAACTCTAACTCAGCAAGCAGACTAACATTCTCCATCTTAACAATATCAAGCTCGGAGGACACACTATCATGCGAGGTCCTTAGTTTCTCCATGTCACCCAACAGAGCACAGCAAGTATCACAATCATCACGGGAGGGAGCAGATGTAAGTGAAGTAAGCTCCCGTGATAGTCTATCTACTTCCTTCTCTAATTCGGTACACCTAGCCCTAGCTCTAGCATGAAAACCACCTAGCTTAAGAAAAGCATGATTGAGCTGGTCGTAGGTGGGGCATACCTCGTCTGAGTCGAGTACACTCATTGCCGCTCGCTTCGCCCTCGAGGCCATGAAGCACATGCCGAGAAGTCGCCGCCGCCATCCTTGGGCTCTTGGTCACCCGTCCCGTCATCGCCGCTCCATCCTCCACCTCGCTGAGGTCGAGGTCGCCGGCGGTGAGGACGCGGTGGAAGAGCTTCTTGGCCTTCCCGAAGTTGCGGAACTTCTTCTTTCCCGGCGTTTGAGCTGGAGGCTTCTTGTTGCGGTTCTTGTCGGTGTAGTCGATCTTGCCCGAACCGCCGTAGTCGTTCTTGCCTTTCTCCAGCTTGGGGCAGTTTGCCCGAATGTGGTTGGGGCCACCACACTCGAAGCAAATCACGGGTCCTCCTCTCTTAGAGATAATCAAGAAATTCAGATTCTCACCAAGAACTGAGCAACTACAGGGAGCACTACCAAAAACCAAAAATCTCTCAAACCCTTAAACCTTTGCACATGAAACTTTGGGAGTATATTAGCAATATCAGAGGGACCTCCTAGACCAGAAAATAGAAATAGCCAAGGACAAAATCAAGGGATTACTCCAAACCCTTGAAAAAGCAAAAACCTGAAAACCTTCAGAGAGCAACACACAAAAAGTCAAATTACTCCATGGTCTCAAATCCTTTGCTCATGAGAATTTGCAGGTATAATAGCAATAGCAAGAGGACTCCTCAGACCAAAAATCAAGTCATCTGTTGAAGGGAATCAAAATCTGGACAAAACCCTAGAAAAGACAATGATGAACAGGGGAAGCTCAAATGCAAAACTGAGAATCAAACTAGGTTTGCTCTTGGGATTAGGTAGCCAAATGGCTTTTGAGCATCACCCATGTCATAGCAACCCATTTTGGCACTCTCCAGCAAGCAAGAACTCAAAAAGACGAAAATCAAGAAATCTTGCAAAAGAGGAAAAAAGAAGAACAGAGCTACGAACAGGGAAACTTAAACTTCAGAATTTTATTCATCTCATCACAAGGAAAACCGATACATCCCCATACGCATGGACATTAGGACTCGGGATGATTGATTACAAACTCTCCACTCAATCCATCCTCTCCCTCTCTACTCAAGAACACAACTCAAGAACACATGAGGGAGGGAGCACTCAGGAACACATCGATGGAGGACAGAACAACCCTCTGCCTTCTCCACCCACTCTCAACAACTAAAGCCTAAAGCCTAAAGCAACCACTAAAGACTCTTTTGACTCTAGCAAACCCTAATTCCACCTCAAGTGCTCAAGTGGGCATGCAGCCCTCTCCACCTATTTATAGCCTCACGGCTAACGGTCTCGCCCTGCTACGCTGCTATTTCCAACGAGCCCGCTCCCACTTGTGCGCCTTGCGAAATTCCCGATTCGCCCCTCGCACCTTCCGAAGCTTCGCGCTCCTTGTCTCGCACGCCGCAACCACCTCGAGTCCACGCCGTCTTCGACACATCCCGACCGTTCGACCTCGGCGCCACTGCGCCTAGTCCGTCCACCGTGTCTCGCCACGACTCCACTCGACGTCCTGCAGCCACACAGACAAGAAAACACGTCAAATAGCACCGCTCGATACATGAAAGCATAATCAACATCATACTTACCATGACGAAGTCCAAACCTGTCAAATCAAAGAATCAGCGTCCTAATCCCATATGACCAAGTTTGACCACAGTCCGACCGAGCCCGTTGCACCACGCAACGTCAGGGTCCGAACCACCCAAACCAAACTCCACTGACCTAAACAACTGTCAATTACTCATCACTCACATGTGGTCACCTCCACATGGTTCATCAAAGATAGATACTATGGGAAGAGAGAGAGAGAGAGAGAGAGTAGGCAAGAGCAGCAACAAAAAGGTAATCCTACCATGACCATGAAGCAAGCATCACATATATAGCATGTGAAGGTCACAAGTTGTTCAAAAGAAATCTTCAAATCACAAGAAAAGTGTGATTTCGGCACCCACGCTCTGAGTTAGCACAGTGGTTATCGGGGGGCACTGGCATGCTTATCTTAAATGGTGCGGATGGTCATAGACATCCAAATGGGTCATTGTAGCCATAGGTAGGGACTAGGGATTAGGGTTCGAAAAACTGACGGTTACCGGTCGATAACCGTCGGTTACTAGAAAAACCAGTCGGTACCGGGATAAAAAACCGGCCAAGATTACTCAAATGTAAATTTAAATTTATGACTGCATAATGCATTTCTTAGGTTGGTTTAGATATTTATTGTACTAGATTACCTATTGTATAAAGTAAGTACGCATTAATTATTTTTCTTCCATGTTTTTTCTGCCTTTTTCTGGTTTTCCTAGCGTGTTTTGCTGGTTTACCGATTTATCCGGTTTTTGACCGGTTACTGGAACGGTTACCAGTTTCAAACCGCCCAAATTGAAATTTCAAATCACGAAATTTGTCTGGGTTTTTCCTGTGATTTTTGGTAACTGGCCAGTTACCGGCCGCCGGCCAGGATTAGCCCTGGTTCCGGGTTTTGGAACCTTGCTAGGGATACAATTGGAGTGAGATGGCAAGGAATAACTAGCAATATGTGATTATGTTTATGTGTAGATGAAGTAGCGTCGGTTTGATTTCCTTGCAGAGCACATGTTTTCTATTGCATCTAGTCAACTGAGCGCTTGTCAAGAGGGACTTGAAGCACACTGGTATTCCGGTACAATGTAGGTTGTAATTAAAACAGCAAAGGTTTATGGAGTAAGAAACGGCAAAAACAAGGCGTAAAGGAATGAAAGACGATGCACAGCAAGAAGGAAATTAGTGAGCATATTTGGCAACAACATACATGGCTGTTTCAGGGCAGCGCTGGAGAACTAAATGTCGATCTTCACCTTCACCAACAGATTCATGGGCAAACCTAGAAAAAGCAGGTAAATTAGCTAGTAAGGCAGAGCAGTGGTTATGAGTAGGAAATATTTGTCCAGTTAAGTTGGTAGGTTGGTTAGGAAGGGTTGGTGAAGCAGGCGGGATTGGAAGGAGGGTGTACCCGTAGATGTCGGCGAGGCGATGCAAAAGAAGGCGATGGTATGTAGGAGCTCCATGGTATTCCTGCTAACTGTGCCGCCATGTTGGTCGTGGTCGTCAGCATCGTCGTGATATGACTGGTGGTGGAGGAGAGTGATGAGGGCTTCCTCGGTGGAGAGGACGAGGTGCTTGCTGTAGAGGTTGTCCCTGACGAGCGAGGCCAGCTCCTCAACCTGCTCCATACACATTAAAAATAACCCAGCAGATCCAAAGGCCAGAGCGAGCCCAAAACATCTCAAAAGAAACTAAGAAAGAAACCAACTAGCTCGAAAAACCCTCCGATCCCCAGATCTCCCCTTGCGTGAAAAACGATAACAGATAATCTATTTTATCCTATATGAGAAAACACAAATATAATAAACAAAATCCGTATTTAAAATATTTATATCCGTATTCAAGAATATTCGTATCCATATTTGAGAATATTCGTATTCGATCCGTTTCTGGAACCTAGGAAAAACCTGGACGAATTTTGTAATTCAAAATTTGAATTTGGATGGTTTGAAACCAATATCCGGTCAAAAACCAGTGAAAAACTGGCAAAACAGCTAGAAGTTTGTTCTACCGAGATTTGTTACATAAGTTGTAGGAGGATATTCATATTCTACTGAATTAAGTACATATTCGATTCGAATTCGTATCCGTTATGACATTCAATTTGTATTCAAGAATATTCAAATTCGTATTCGTATTCATTTTAAAAATACAGACTTATATTCGTATTTAAGACTATTCGATCGTATCCGATCCGGTTCCATATCTACATGCCATGAACCATCCACGCCCTATGGTGCCCATCCACCACCTCACAGCCGCCACCTGCATCAAGCTCCTATTCATCCCCACCTACCACTCCACCGACTTCATCGTGCACCACTACTAGTTCGCAATCGCCCAAGCCCTCCCCGCATGGCGGTTGTACACCGATGCCTCCCCCTAACATGGTTATGAAAAAATCAGTTCTATCGGTCACCTCTAGTTAGGCTACAAACTGGTCTCAAATATTTCATTTTACACCAAGTTAGTCTGATTTATTACCGATTTATGATCAATTTTAACTGATTTTATTTAAAGTTTGAATTTTTATTTAAAATTTTTAGCCCAAAAACAGTCGAAAATCACTCAAATCTGTCCTACCAGACTCTGGTAAAAATTTAAAACTAGTTTTATTTTCCCTGCCTCCTAGTGGACGCTCGACTACCCGCCCTTCTTCGCCTACATCCCCTGCCTCCTCGTGTACCTCGTTGCCGTCTACCTCCCCATGCTCGCCACACCGCCCTCCTTCACGTACCTCCTCTACCTCTGCTCCTGGTGGCAACGGTCATTCCTTGGTCCTGGCGCTCGTCCTATGGTCGCCGGCGCCGCTCGTCGTGGACCACGTTGTAACGCCCCCGTTTCTAGGGGGTGCCTGGACTCGGCATTCCGCAACTATCCAAGCTTGGCCAGTTACGGAGCATCGAGCAAGAGAATATCATCACAGAACATGCTTACGGCAAAAGAACCAACTTATATTACGACATAAGGTTTATCAACCAAGTTTTACAGCAACGGACGTGCAAGCCCGAAATATATTACAGTACACAAAAGCACCAGGAAGCTCGAGCATGACTGAGACCTAAAACCATGAATCCTCGTCGAAGAACGGCTCTTTTGGAGCTTCCTCGACTGGCAAACCTTCACCGGCTTCTGGATACTCTGAAGGGTTTAGCAAGCCGTGAGCTATCCAGCTCAGCAAGTCACAAAGGAAAACCCTACTTTAACTATATTGCACGGATCACCAAAGGAATGGAGTATACTTGTTTTATTAACTTGAGTGGATGCACTTTTATTTGTAAACACTTTTGAAAACACAAATCCAAAGACTACTCCTTAAGATTAGGGGGGTTTCTTTCAAAGTTGATTAACCATCTACTCAATCTAAAACACTTGTGAAAACTACTTATGCCTCGCTGCTGGAATCACCCAATAGACACAGCTCCATTAACCGGGAGCACGACGTATTCGAATACCTTTTTGTTGACTCTGCAGAGTTTCCCAACTTTATCCACAAGCATTCTTAACCCTCATGACTGAGTTAAGGAACCGGGTTGTTTCACTGCTCAATCCTTGGTATATACTCTACCCGATAGGTTAGGAGCTCGCACAACTTCGGGTATCCACTGGCCAGCATGGAACGCCAAGCCCGAGTTGTGGAGACCTATCATTGTCTAGTATGGATCTGCCAATCCACAACAACTCCCAATGTAGGGTTTCACTCGAGTTGAGCAGCTACTAAATCAGGGTTGACAAGTCAACACCTGTGGTTGAGCGACCAATATATCATTTGCTCGGCGCAAGGGTCTAATCCTTACATTTTCATGAGGCAACCAACCTCCACCTTAGGGTAAAGTGGTGGGCGAAGATCTTCTCGCGGTGCCCCACAGCTCCTCTACCCTAAACCCCAACTTTTAAATCTACCGGTCCACGGCCACAACCTTAGTAGTGTAAAACTTGCATGAAATATACTACAGGTATTTATACCATATTGTAAGTATTTCTAGGGCTATCAAGGTATGGCTACAATTTAACACGGCAATATATCGGTGGTGAAATTATCTAATTAGCAAGTCCTTCTAAACATTTTATTTTACACAAATTAACAATTCTCAAATAACAATAATGCAAACATCATAAATACATAATTTAAATGGCATGGAATTCAATATGATCAAAGATTTGCAACTTGCCTTGATACTCGACTAGCTCATAAGCCACGCTTCTTTAATCTTGCCCTTGCACCGTCACTTCCGAAAACTCCGAAGCTAGCGCAAACACACAAAAATAACATAAGTCCAGCTTGAGCCTAATCAAGCGAGGAAAAATAAATCTATTAAAAAGGAATAAAAGGCATTAAAACTCAAATGACGGATTTTTGAATATTTCTGGGAAGAATTTGGTGGATTGGAGGTCAAAAATGGGTTCAGGGCATCAAAATGAACAAAATGGTGTAATTTGGGATTTTTGGGATTTTCTAGAAATTTCTTGGATTTTATTTGATTTTTTGGATTTTTGGAAATTGGAAAATCCTTATGAACAGTGTCGGGCCAGCCCACTGCTACAGTCTGGCCCGAGCACACAGTTGGCCTGCGCGGCTGAGCGGGCCGCGGGGCCTCGGCCTAGCACGCGCGCGGCCGAAGGCCCAGTGTGCACACACCTCCCCGCACTGTATGGCCGATGCATGGCCAGTGCAGGCGGCAGCGATGAAGCGTGAGCGGGCGCTCCAGATTTGCTATGTTTAGTGGGATCGGACAGCCGAGAAACGACACCATCTGGAGGCTGAGGTTAGACGACAACGAAAACGTGGATGGCTGAGATGCGTCCACGTAGTCATCGTCTACCTCTCGCTCATCGTTCTCGCTGAGAGATAGAGAACGACGGCGCGAGTGGAACGGCGCCGGTGGCGCCTTCCGGTGGGATCTGAAGGTGGCATGAGGTGCCTCGAAGGGTGGGGAACCCGTTTTGGGGTTTTGGGAGGGACGGGGAGGCCTGTCGGCGGTGAACGCCCTGAAAGAAGATGACGACGATTTTCTGGCACTAGAGGCCATCGGCGGTGCTCCGGGCAAATCAGCGGTGACTGGAGCATCTCTGGGGTGAGGGGAACACAATGGCAGCGTTGGCTTGAGCGGAGAAGCTCTCTATCGAGCTATCTATGGCGGCCCCCTTTCGATCAACGGCGAGCTCCGCCACCAGGGCAGGGGAGGGACGCTCTCGGCCAACGGAGTCCACCGGTGTGATCAGGAAGCAAAGGGGATCAAGTTAGAACAACCAATTGGATTTTAAAGAAGAAATGAAGGAATGAGGCTCGGGGGATCACCGAAGTTAGGTGAGCTTGCCGGCGGCGATGTAGGGGCTTATACTTCAATCTGTTGCTTGGGGAGGGACTTGGGAGTGAGGTGAAGCCTCTGGCGGGGTTGGCGGGGCTTAAGAAAGCGCGGAGAGAGCGGGCAGCGAGGGAGCAGGTCGGGGCTGCCCATGGGGGAGTAATGGCGCGGAGTGGGCGAGCTGCCGCGCTGCAGGGCGGCATGATGAGTTGAGGGAGTTGGCGCGGTGTCGGATCTGAGCGACGGGGCGGTGACAAGGTGCTGCGACGAGTAAATGCATGTGGGAGCAGGTGAACGGCAGAGATGGGCAACAGCGCGTTGCACGGAGGAGGGAGAATGGCGGGGACTGCCAGGTGGGGCCGAGGGAGGACCGGGCGACGCAGTTAAAGGTGGCGTGGCGCGATCGCAAGCGGCCGGCGACGGCGAGCCAGAGCGACGCTCGACGTGACGGTGCGCTGCGCGCGCGAGCGGGCGCAAGCAGAGGAAGAAGGTGGAAAGGAAGAAGGCGCTAGCGAAAAGAGAAGGCGCAAAGCCGAAAAGGTAAAGCGGATTTCAATGGGAATTTCTGAATTGGGAAAGGATTCAAAATTCACCCTAAAATTCAGAAAAATTCACAAAAATGTTTGAAAATTTTGGGGCATTTCACACGTTCACTTCCAATACAACGGGTTCCTAATGGGGTTGAAGTTGCTCTCGCTGCACTTTCTAGTAGGGGAAAGATCTTGCCAGGGGAGTTGTGGTTGTTGCATTACTGTGCTCAAAGCATATGTTCCATCTGTTCCTCATGGCTGCGCCGGTGTATTTGTTCCGGCGCGGCGGGGGTGTGGTGAGGGGACTGAGGAGACTGGTGCTCATGGGTGCCGGAGTGGTTGCCGTTTTCACCGCAGCGTTTGCGCCCTTTGTGTACTACGGGCAGGTGAGCTTGGCTGATTAGTTCATTTGTTGAATTGGATGCCTTGCCATGATCTTTGTTGTTTAGATATTATTAGTTATTCATCTGTAACCATCGTTTTCAAACAAAAGTAGGAAAACAAGCTTGTGAGGAGTTGAGAATAGTGAGGATGAGAAATTTTCTACAGTTAATTCAGGCCGTATATCTATCTCTGCATTGGATCATATGAGCAGATGATACCATAAGTTATAAACTTTTTTAAAAAATAAAATAATGTGAGTTCAGAATTTGTGATATTGTTCATACGAGATTTGTTACAAAGTACAGACACCTTACTAGCGAAACAAAAGGGCAAAAGCAAGACGAGTCACACGGGGAATTGAATTTGGATTTGGAATTAGAATTGCATACAATGAAATCAAACCTGCTCAGTAAGCTACAAAACTGGTGGTGAATCACCCTAACCACATGAAGATTTACATGATAAGTATGTAACCAATCGAAAAAAATCATTAGTTATTTATTTCATTAAAAATAAGCGTATTTCTGTTTCTTCCCCGTTGCAGTTGCACATGGAGGGTGGACTTTTTAGCATATTTGGTATTGTTTGCCACTGTATTTACAAAATTAGTCGTATGTCTAGTGTATTGACAAAAATGACGTTTTTGCCATCCGGTGGCCCCTCGCTCACGGGCGCGAGCAACGGCAAGGGTTTGCATAGCGCAGTTATTAGTCTAGCCCCAAATGATGGTGTAAATCGCGAAGGGCGAGCACTTACCCTCATCTCCGAGGTCTCTAACGCGCTCTCCAGTAGCTCCAAACCGCACGATAGCAGTGCTAGTCGGTCTAGCCTGGCATCCGCGCAGTCCGCGGCCCCTTGAAGAGCCCGCAACATCTTCGGCCGAGGGATGAAGTTGGAGAATGCTGGCCGCTGCGCCTCCACGCTAGCGACTTTAAGGGCGGCAGGTGTCGATGACACGTCCAGGGTGGGGAGGTCGGAGACTTCACGGCCGTTTCCACTGCTTGAGCCTTGTCCACGTCCGGGTGATCGTGTCTCAACTGATGTCGATGACGGGATTAGTGAGCAGATCGGAGAAAGCTTCACGAAGTCGCGGGGGAGAAAGATTTATGCCTACCTTCGGCGTGGCTCGGTGAAGCACATGGAGGTGTTCACTCCGTCTCGGACCGGACCACGGGGGCGCCACCTGCGTCAAGGGCGATGAGTTCCTCTTCAGGCCGGATGGCCTCTATGTCAAAATCCGACTCCGACACGCCCTTGACCCCGATTGCCACCGCGAACACCTTCTCCAGCTTGGAAGGCAATCATGTCCGAGTGCGTTTCACCCTCGGAGACTGGGGCGACGCTTCCTCGGCCTTTGCGGCCGGCATGAGTGAGGAGGCTTCGCCCTTCTGGATGTCCGCACCGTGCCCCTTGTCCATTGTGTCGCCCAAGGACTCCTCGTTGGGAGCTGGGTGCTCCACCTCTGCCTCCATATCCAAATTGGCGTACTCCGCTAAGTCAGAGCCGGTGACCGCCGTGCCCTCGGTTCCGGTCGGAGGTGCGGGAGGGGCAGCCGACGGACTGGATACGGTGGCAGGGGACCGGGCCCTCCACCGAGGGGGGAAGTCTCCCCCTTGTTGTCGCTGTCGTGGAGGTGAGCCCGGCCTACAGTCAGAGTGGCGCGCTCTGATACATGAATGCCTAGAGCTTCACACACTCTGTTTATCCGTCCCAGCTTTGCCGTTGCGGTCGCGGCCTCACGCAGGCTGTGCTTCTTGGCCACGTACGGCCCAAGGAACACGACCACCACGCGCTCCGCATCTTCCAGAAGGAGTCCTGCAGGTAAAGCGAGGCAAGGTTAAAAAAACAAACAAAAAGGGAGATGTTGAAGGTAGTCTACGACGGAGGGACTTACGAGGATCGGAGGGCTTTAGCAGCGAGGATACCGATGGCCGAACACCGTCGGGCCAGATGGGGCTGGGCTGGAGGTGCCACCGGCAGGCAAGCGGCGCCACGCCGAACATCACGAACTCCTCCGCGAGATCACACATGTTAAAGCGGAGGCTGATCCCCACCAGCCTCTGCGCCCTCAGCTCGTCGTCGCGGTCGGGCTCCACGTTGGGTGAGGTGTTGAACGACATCGGACGCCCCGTGCATCGAAGGTTGCTGCCGCTCACCACGCGATGGTAGAACCACCACCGCATCCAGTTGGATTCCCACTTCGCTCGGTTCGAGTTAGCAAGGAAGATCTTCGCGCACGGTGACCTCAAGAAGAAGTTGATGTTGCCAAAGTTCGAGAACTCCACTCCGTCGAGCTTCTTCGGCTGGCATCGGGCGTCGTGTAGGAACACAAATAGAGAGGCGTTGGGCCAAGCCCCCTCTGTCCGTGTCGCCTAGCTGTAGACAGCCAGCCGGGCGATGGCGTTTGGAGTCAGTTGTGCTAACTCCAGCTCGTAAGCCCGAAAAACGTCACCGACAAGCTTGGCTGATGGGATTCGGAGCCCGGCGTTGAAGTATGCGACGAAGACGATCGCCTCTGACTCCTCCGGGTGCGGCTCCGTCTCATCACGGGCAGAAAGGCGAACCGCGCCGCGGTCCGCCAGCTTCCCCTCGCAAAGAAGAGACCGAATCATCTCCTCCGTCACGAGGATCTACCCCAGCACGTTGGAGGAGGGGCCTTCCATCTTCTTATCAGCCGTCCACCGCTTGTTGATCTACGATGGGTCGCGCCCCACCAGGGAGTACTCCACCTCCGTCGATGATGAGCTGCGCCGGCTGGAGGAAGCGCCGCTGCTGGGCCGGCGAGTGTGCTCTTCGCAGCGAGCCATTCCCTCAGAGGGCACGGGGAGGCGTATGGTGGCAGTGGTGAATGCTGGTGGTAGGCGAGACAAGAGCAGGGCGCGTAGGAGCAAGAGAGAGTAGGCGACAGGCGAGTGCGGAAGAATAGTGGCGCGGCGACGAGGGGGTATATAAAGCCCCTTTGCCTTCCCCACGATCGGGAAGCGCAACCGGCGGGAGCCGAACTGTTTGCCTCCCCACGATCGTGCGGCCGCCTGACAGTGCACGACGCGCCAATCATGTCCCGCCACGCGTCCCGCACCCTCGGGAAGGAACGCACGACTTCGACTTCACGACCGGAGGATGACTTCGGCAGCCAGGTCCAAGGGACGAGCCCGGCCCCACCTCGACTTCATCTCGGAGGGGCGGCTTCGCCAGATACTTCGACTTCGCGAAGATCATTGAAGGTCACAGGCCGCAGGGACGGAGGGGGCCAAATGGCTCGGCAACATGGCTTCGGCCTGTGAAGCCCTTCACTGTAAGAGGCTCCTATTGTATGGGTGACCCCCACCTAAGCCCAGCCGGTAGAGGGTACATGAATACCCTCTGCCGGCTGGGTTTAGGTCGGTAAAGCCCAAAATGGAATATGTATAATGACATGAATACCTTTGCAGAGGGTACATGAGTGTAAGGACATGATTGTAAAACACTTCCCATATGAATATATATATATATAGTATAAATAACAGGGGCACCATGGTGCCCAAGCTCTATAAGTGAGATTTTCCATTCATGAGTGAGACTTTCTATCCATGTCAATGACCTCCTTTCCATACCATTACACTAGCACGCATCTAAAAGCAATCCAAAGGCAGGGAACCTTGGTGCCTAGACACCATGGTGCCCCATTTCAACGTCATATATATATATATATAGTGCTAATGGCTATTTCAGTGCTAAGGTGCTAATAACAATGTAGACCATCCGATCTAGATTGCGTGGCTCAGATGGAAGTGGGTGGGAACTCCATCCCACTTAAACACTTTTATAGAAAACCCCATGCAATTTTAACAAAAACCCATCAAGTCCACCATTGTTGTTGTATATTGTAGCGTTTTCACTTAAGTGCAAAGCGTGGGGGGGGGGGGTTTCTGCAAAAGTGTTTAAGTGGGATAGAGTTCCCACCCACCTCCATCTGAGCCACACAATTTAGATCGGACAGTCCACGTCGCCATTAGCACCTTAGCACTGAAATAGCCATTAGCACTAGATATGCTCCCACAAGCTAAGTGACACCCCTACTGGCTCTAAATCTTTCCCCGAGCTCGCCAGTGTTAGATATGAACTTTCCTGAGCTCGTCCGCGTGGTTGTGGCTTCCCTCGAGCTATTCAGCGTAGATCTGGTCTCCCTCGTGCTCCCAAACTCTTCTGCTAGGCTTAAGAGAGGAAGGGGTGCTCAGGGAAAGGAGAGGATGGAGGTGCAGAGCGGAAGGAGCTGATGACTTAGGAGGCATTAGGGCAGGGTGCCTATCAACGCGTGTGAAATGGAGAGGTAGAGGCAGACGAACAACCACCACCACCAGATTGGGAGTGGAATGGGGGTGTATCTACGCATGTGGTGGACTGACTCATCAATTCCATCGAGATGGTATTATAGATAATTATTTCTAACTTTAAGGGGTACTTTTCTATGAAGAGAATGAATGATAATCACCGACTCTTATTTTTGTAACAGTAAAGATAAATATAATCCAGACTATCCAGTCTTAGCTTAGCTTAACCGCCGCGACGACGGAGTTGGTTCGAATAGACTCACAGACGGACACACGAGGACGAGACCAAGCCGGTCAACGCTGCTGCATAATTAGTGAAGGAATTGGTCCAAGTAGTGCCAATTCCTTAATCCTTACAGAACCACCAACCACACCCACATTACAACAATAAGTCAAGTCAAATTACTACATCACGCGGTCATCCAATTTGAATTTGCATCTGAAATTGAATTTAAACCACAGCAGCTCACTGGTTAGGACAAGGACTACATATATCTAATCTAACATCATCCAATGATCCAATCCAAGCACCACCACAGTTATCGGATGAAGCAGCTTACGACACCCAGCAGCAAACACCACAAATGCTATTGCCCTTCACAAGTGCACCACTTCAGGCTAACCAAATCAAGCATCGAATTCATCAAAAATATCAATCAAACACCGTCCCAAATACCAAGCTCCTCCATATCCGGGACCATCTCTGGTCTCCGGACGAGCTGCATGCGCAATTGTTTCCCCCACCATTAATTCCGGCCAGATTCAATCCCAGTAGACAGATTTGAGGTGGATCGTTACAACCAACTGGCGAACCACGCCATGAAAACCACGAGAGAAGCCATCGTCTTCCCTAACTGGCCAACCGGAACCGGCGAAACTTTCGAATTTATGCGATTGCTCTCTGCACAGAATAGCCGACAAATTAAATGTTACAAATGTTAGAACCGGCACACATGACATCTCTACAGCTAGCTAGCACTTGTGCTGCAAACTCAACAACACTACACGTGAGAAACCTCACTTTTGCAAGCTCGAAAGTGCACCACAGAAAATTGCGTTATCTCGAAGAGGAAGCACAGTCTTGTTGCTGCTGTCCTCGATCTGGGTTAACCACGCTGATGCACACTTCTTGCCCCAAGTACCAGGTGTCTAGGTTCTCCATTCCATATTCCTGCATTGTCCAGAAAAACAAGGGCAGCCGTCCAAGCGCCAGGGAATACTGGCCTGCAGTCTTGTAGAAAGGCATGTCAAGCTAAAGGCCATATTAGAATGCGACGAGGGTTCACAAAGCAGATTATAAAAAGCAGAAAAAAAAACTTTTGGAGAGGTTTTCTCAACCCCAACAATGATAAATGAACTCTAGATAGAGCGATCACATGCAGCTCCCAAAAATCGACGTAATGAACTAATGAGTTTCTCACTATGTGAACCAATAACGTTTTCTACACCATTTAAATTGCTAGACCCCAAGGGGTTGGTGTTTTCTTTTGTTTATCCATATTTGAAATGATATTCCGCAGCATTTACTCTAACCAGTCTACAAGACATACTTTTCTCAGTCAGGTGCACATAAACAGCTTTGCTAATAGTCTCACATAATAATATTAGCTGTTACCTGCCATTTCCATGAATCTCCCAACAAATATTGGCATAATTGCAAATAATTTACTTGCTGCAGTTTAAGCAATATGCACTTGAGGCAGGTTTACAGATCGTCATACTTTCCCCCATTGACAAAAACATTTAACACAATTTCTAGACCATGCTAGACCAGATATAGCATTCAAAACAAACATATCTGTTGTGGTTACACGCCAAATAGTAGATAATGAGGCTACGAGAAGACCGTAATTAATGTGGTATCCAGAGCCTAAAACTCACAGTAGAGAGAAGCGTTGAGTATATGTATGACACGTGGTTATTACTTGTGCCTTTTCTTACAAAAATGCTCTCTCTCCCCTCTATGGTGTCTTAGGAGCCATATTTATAGCTATGAAAGAGATTGTTTACATAAATACTCCTTTGGGATCTCTAATAGTGAGGGCAAGTATGTCTTTTTCTTAGCATAGCTATATTGGGCCTACCACGTAATTACACACGCAATAGGCCTTTGTCCTGATGGGCCAATTAGGCTTAGGTGGGGACCACTCCCCTAACGGTAGCCTCCATAGTTTTCCTTAGGTTTCTACTTTCTACCATTCATATTACAATTGATGTAGTATAATTTCTCGGATTTCAGCAGATCATATAAAACCAGGGTGCGTAGTTAAAACAGACATCCAAAAAATGAGACATGAATTTCAGCACCTGGATTGTGGAGCGTGCAACACCATCCCATTTGTTGTAGGTACCTCGACTGTTCTCTGTCCACAATCCATGGTCCATCCTGAGAAGCAGCAAACCATGAGTAAACTAAGCAGATCTGGATAAAGGAGAGGGAGAATGTCTTGTGAGCTTCACCCAACGACAAAGAACGCGTAGCCATCCAAGTGGTAGCTCTACACTGTAGTGGCGTTGTTTTGGAATATAATTTCCATAAATCCTTTATATATAATGGACGTGTCGACTTTTGCTATCTTATTAATTAGGTGATTGGGAAAATCCAATTTGTACGTACACTCCCGCCCGGGACATTAAATAGTTGTGCAAGTATCAGCGGAGTCGATGGAGCAATGTAAGAAATCCCATTCATCAGAGTAGAGTAGTGCAGTTGCCCATCTATGAGCAGCTCAGGTGGTCTACTCTACTCTGCAAGAGGTAGACGTTGTTGAATATATAAGCACATGTAGGTTTAATTTATTCCATAAATAAATCATGACATCATGCACGCAAAATAACAGAACCATCACAGGCATAAAAGATCTAGATATGTAAACCAGAAACCGTATATGAACAGATCTAATACAGAGAACATGATCATTGCATGCATCGATGGTTCTGCTTCGATCGGCTTGCCGATGTAGACGCCGCAGCACGGTGAGGATGACACGGTCGATGACGATTCGCGGCCGAACGACGAGGAAGACGAGCGAGCTACAGCGAGCGATCGCGCGAGCGCTTCCCAAAACCTTATTCGCCTCTCCGTGCAGACTTGGCGACGGTTCGAGACCGCTCTCCCGAACGATGGTGCACGCCGGCGGGCGGACGGAGTAGACTACGTGGGGCGGCGCAGCACAATGGATGGAGGAGGCAAAACCTAGATTGATTTTCGCATAATGTCAGTATGGAGGCGGCGACTCGTATTTATAGAAAACCGGGGCGCGTGATCAAGACGCCGCACGTTCTCCATAACTCGTAATCAACCGGATTAGTCGCAGAATCGATCCGGATTCACCGCCACACAAAACAGCAAAAGATAAATCGCAAAGGAAGCCGCGTCACGCAAGCACTGAGCGGATTTTGGCGGACCATTCACGCAGTGCGTGCGCGCGCGCCGCCCGCCCCATTTCATTTGCCCAGCCCGGCCGGCCGAGGCGAGGCGAGGCGAGGCGAGCGAGCGCGCGTGTTATCCTCTAGTTCTCTCCCACACATGCCTCAAGTGACTAGGAGTGCACCATCCCTTTTAAGGTGGTCTTCCTCTCCTAGAACTAGCAATATGGTACTAAAGGTCACATGCATGCCTCCTTTGCATGAGTGGGCCTTTGAGATTTAATAGGAATTATTCTTATTATATGGGCTTGGCCCACATAATCCAACAATCCCCCACCAGATCTCAAAGTCCCACAGAGATTTGCCTGAATTCCAATGTATCTTGCTTATATATCAAGATTTCGATGGAGACCGATTAAGGTTGAACATCCACCTAGAACTCCAAGCTACACTTACTCACAACTTGAACAATGGACTATGCCTTGAATTGCAAGTTTGGTGCAAGCAAGCTTCACTTAAAGACTTAACTGATACTAGGCCGCCGAGGCTACCCCTCGGTTGGAGCGTATAAGTCATACTCCTTGGTCTCTTCATGAGCTTAGTAGGAGATTACCCAAGATCTCCATAGATCGCGACTAACAATCGGACTCATATAGGTGTGTTCTTTCAAGAACGCTCTGCAGATAGCGTCTTCGCTTCTAAAAGCCAATGGAACACATTAAGACCTTAGTCAACCTCGCTTTGCAGCTTCGAGAGTATTGCATCTTCACATAGAGAGGGTTGAAATTACTCTCCTACGCTTAACTAATGGCTTGTTTTTCCTGCATCCTAATTCACGGGATCTCCGATCACATAGGTTGGGTTACTACCATAGATAACTCACATGGGTCTCATACCCATCTCCTTCGATGCACTATCTATCACATTCGTGATAGTCCCTTTGTAAAGGGATCGCGAGTTTTTATCTGCTTGGATGTAATCCAAGGTTATAACTCGGAGTTTCTCAATTTCTGACGCACTTCAATCGTCTCTTAACATGCAGGACGATTTCATATTATCCTTAGAATCTGTTCACTTTAGCGATAACGGTTTGATTATCACATTCATAAGGATAGCCGCATCGCTTTTCCACCGTAGGTAGATCCATCAATAGATCTCGTAGCCATTCTCGCCTCAACAATAGCAAAGTCTCAGTGCCGCAAGCTCGCTTCCATGGTTGACCTCGTCAAAATGGTCTGCTTGCAAGACCTCCATGAAACAAAGACCACCACCAATAGTGAAAACATATCCACTAGTGGCTTTGATCTCATCAAGATCGAGATCCAGCTTGGAATCACTATAACCCTCTAGCACCGACGGTACCCAAAGATAATGAAGTCCAAAGTTCGAGGTACCTTTCAGATAGCGCAACACTCGCTCAAGTGCCTTCCAGTGATCATCTCCGGGTTAGATGTAAACCGACTCAATTTGCTCACAGAAAGGATATGTCCGGCCTTGTTGCACTAGCTAGGTACATTAGTGAGCCAATTATCCGGGAGTATTCCACCGATTCCTAGCAATTTTCTTATTCTTACGAAGTAACACGCTAGGATCATAAGGTGTTGGAGAAGGCTTGTCATCGTAAAAGCCAAAACGGCTCAAGACCTTTTCCACATAATGAGATTGCAAAAGTGTAATCCCATCCTCACCTCTAACCAATTTAATGTTTAGAATAACATCACCACTCCCGCATCTTTCATATCAAAGTTTTGAGACAAGTATGATTTGACCTCATTTATCACACTAATGTTTGTCCCAAAATCAAGATGTCATCCACATACAAACATAGAATAACTCCTCACCCCCACCATAACGATAGTATACACATTTATCTGCCTCATTGACAAAAAGCTTGCAGATGTCGTTGTTCTATCGAACTTCTCATGCCATCGCTTAGGGGCTTGTTTCGACCATACAAAGATTTCAACAGCTTTAACACCTTGCCTTTTTGACCTTCTACTACAAATCCATCAGTCGTTCCATGTAAATTTCTCATCCAGCTCTCGTTAAGAAAAGTTGTCTTAACGCCCATTTGATGAACGAGAAGACCATGTGAGGCAGCCAAAGCAAGTAGTACTCGAATTGTGGTCGATCCTAGCAACAGTGAGTAAGTGTCAAAGAAATCTTCGCCTTCTTTCTCGAGTATAGCCCTTGGCAACAAGCCGAGCCTTATATTTTTCAATAGTACCATCGGCCTAAGCTTCTTTTTGAACACCCACTTGCACCCTACAGTGTTTGCACCCATAAGGTTTATCTGTCACCCTGTGTTCCATTAGCGATAATGGAATCCATTTCACTACTGACAGCCTCCTTCCAAAGAGTCTGCATCGGGGATGCATACGCTCAAATAGACTTGGGAGTGTCGTCCACAAGGTACACAAGTGAAATCATCACCAAAGGATTTGAATATCCTTTGTCTCTTGCTCCTTCTAGGAGCTCCACTGTCATCCTCCTCATTGACAAGTTCATGTGTATGTTCAAAAGGTTCAGTGATGTGATTGAACTGGGAATTATTTCGAAGGTTGACTAGTAGTGTTATGTGTATCCTTCATAGGAAAAATATTCTCAAAGAATGTTGCATCTCGAGACTCCATAATTGTACCAACATGCATGTCGTAACCTCGCTTTTAATTATCAAAAATCTATAGGCAATGCTATGATTAGCATATCCCGTAAAAACGTAGTCCACGCTTTAGGTCCAAGCTTGCGTTTCTTAGTTATTGGCACATTAACTTTCGCCAAGCACCCAGTGCAAGTAAGAAAGTGATGGTTTTCTCCCAATCCATACCTCGTATGGTGTTTTGTCCTTATTTCGTTAGGAACTCTATTTAATACGTGATTAGACGTTAGCAAAGCCTCCCCACCATGCCTTAGGTAATCCCAAAGATCTAACATGGCATTCACCAAGTCACAACGTGCGGTTTTTCTTTCGCAATCCCATTTGACTCGGGGAATAAGGAGGCGTCCTCTCATGTATAATGCCATGTTCCTCACAAAATAAGTCAAATTCGCTTGAGAAATACTCTCCACCACGATCCGACCTAAGTCTTTTTATCTTTCTATTTAATCGGTTTTCAACTTCGCCTTATACATTTTAAAATAGTCTAAAGCCTCATCTTTCGCTTTCAATAAATACACATAACGTAACCTAGTTGCATCATCAATCAATGTCATGAAATATCGTTTTCCACCCTTCGTCAACACGCCATTCATCTCGTAAAGATCTGAATGCAGGGAGTTCTAGTGGTGCCAAGTTTCTCTCCTCGCGACCTTGTGAGGCTTACGAGGTTGCTTTGATTGCACACACTATGGCATTTAGAACCTTTGGTGATGGAAACGTTTGGAATTAAATTCATCTTTGAAAGCCGAGACATCAAACCAAAATTAATATGACATAGACGTGAGTGCCAAACATTAGCCTCATCATCCACACCGCCACAAATATGGTTTACGCCTTATTGCAGAAATCTGATAGGAAAAGCGGAACAAGCCTCCGCACTCATAGCCTTTACCAATAAAATGTCCATGTTTAGACACGACTACTTTATTAGACTCAAATACCAACTTAAGCCCGTCTCTACATAAACGGGAGCCACTAACGAGATTCTTGTCTATAGAAGGGACATGTTGCACGTTCTTCACCGCACGATCTTTCCGGTAAACTTCAGATCTACCGTACAACACCATGAACAGTAGCATGTGACCCATTCCCATTAGGACGGAGGAATCTCGGGCGACTGATAAGAAGAAAACAACGAAATATCAGCACACACATGTACATTAGCTCTCGTATCAATCCACCAATTGGTAGATTGACTAACTGAAAGAACAATGGTAAATTACCATACCCACCCCATCTCCGCCTTGCCAATGGTCACGCTGGCGGACTTAGAAGTCCGTCTGCGCAGTGCCTTCTTTCCTTTGCGTTGTGAGCACTTCTTGGCCATGTGACCAGCTCACCGCACACAAAGCAAGTTCTATCATCCCGATTGTTGTTGTTCTTCTTCTTCTTGAAGTTGGTTGTCTGTTGGGCTTTAACAAATTTCCCTTTGTTCTTGCTTGAGGGTTTCGTACCACATTGGCACTAGATCGCCCTCCATCACCCTTAGACACGCGTCCTTTTCCCGAGCTTTCTCCTCAATTTCAAGAGACCCAATCAGATTCTCAACAGAGTATTCTTGTCTCTTGTGTTTGAGTGTTGTTCAAATTCCTCCATGAAGAAGGTAATTTCGCAATAATACATCCACCACAAACTTGTCGGGTAAGGCACACTTCAGAGTTCGAGTTCCTTGGCAATGGCCTCAGATCTCATGAGCCCGATCTACTACGTAACGGTTATCAACCATCTTGTAGTCATGAAATTGCTCCATGACATACATGTCATTGTTGGCATCAGTAGCACCGTATTTGGAATTCAGTGCATCCCATAACTCCTTCGCGTCTGTCATGTGCATATACACCTCGCACAGACGGTCAAGAAGAACACTAAGAATGCATCCAACAAAGAGAGTAGTGGCGCCTCGAATTCTTTCGCTTTCAGCATCAAGAACACCTTCAGCTTGCCATTACTAACCTGCATACATTCATAGCAAGAAGCCACGAGTGACCCCGATCGCCATCTCTTAAAGTGCACACCGAGAATTTATCCGGCCTCGGTGCATCGGCAAATCCAGCCATAGTAAAACCACAATGCCTACAATAAGGTTTTTGGATTGTTGAATATATAAGCACATGTAGGTTTAATTTATTCCATAAATAAATCATGACATCATGCACGCAAAATAACGTAACCATCACGGGCATAAAAGATCTAGACATGTAAACCAGAAACCGTATATGAACAGATCTAATACGAGAACATGACTGCATTACGCATCGATGGTTCTGCTACGATCGGTTTGCCGATGTAGACGCCGCAGCACGGTGAGGATGACACGGTCGATGACGATTCGCGGCCGAACGACGAGGAAGACGAGCGAGCTACAGCGGCGCCGCGCAGAGCGCTTCCCAAAACCTTATTCGCCTCTCCGGTGCAGACTTGGCGGCGGTTCCCGAGACTGCTCTCCCGAACGATGCAGCACGCCACGGGCGGGGCGGAGTAGACTACGTGGGGCGGCGCAAAGACAATGGATGGAGGAGGCAAAACCCTAGATTGATTTTCGCATAATGCTGTATGGAGGCGGCGACTCGTATTTATAGAAAACCGGGGCGCGTGATCAAGACGCCGCACGTTCTCCATAACTCAGAATCGAACCGGATTAGTCGCAGAACCGATCCGGATTCACCGCCACACAAAACAAAGAAAAGATAAAGCGCAAAGGAAGCCGCGTGCAAGCAAGCACTGGAGCGGATTTTGGCGACCATTCACGCAGTGCGTGCGCGCCGCCGCCCAGCCCCAGCCCGGCCCGGCCGGCTAGGCGAGGCGAGGCGAGGCGCAGCGAGCGCGCGTGTTATCCTCTAGTTCTCTCCCACACATGCCTCAAGTGACTAGGAGTGCACCATCCCTTTAAGGTGGTCTTCCTCTCCTAGAACTAGCAATATGGTACTAAAGGTCACATGCATGCCTCCTTTGCATGAGTGGGCCTTTGAGATTTAATAGGAATTATTCTTATTATATGGGCTTGGCCCACATAATCCAACAATCCCCCACCAGATCTCAAAGTCCCACAGAGATTTGCCTGAATTCCAATGTACTGTTTATATATCAGTATTTCGATGGAGACCGATTAAGGTTGAACATCCACCTAGAACTCCAAGCTACACTTACTCACAACTTGAACAATGGACTATGCCTTGAATTGCAAGTTTGGTGCAAGCAAGCTTCACTTAAAGACTTAACTGATGTAAAACTGTAAAAGCACTCCTCATGTGTATGTATATATACGAGCAAGCCATGGGGAAGACCCAGGCCATTACACTTATCTTCATCACTCTCCACTACCATCTCTCTCTCTGTTTGGTCAGTAGCCACAACAGTTGGCGCCGTCCGTGGGGAGGACGAAGACAAGCCTGAAGACCGCAGGAAAAAGATGGCACCGAAAAAAGCTTCACCAACGGCGAAGGGAAAGAAGGCGACCGGCCTGAGCGTCCGATGAGTACCGTGGCTTCGCATCGCAGCGGCGACGCGGTGGCGATGCAGCGCGTAGCGGAGACGCCGACGTTCGCGGCGGCGACGACAACCCGTCCACCGCACCGCGACGACCAACCTCGTCGGCACCGCGACGACCCGCCCGCCATCGGCGTTGCGGGACGGCCCGCGGTTGAAGACGCCGACACGGCGTAGCGACAACCGATCCCGCCGACGCAACGACACCGACCTCGCCGCCCCATCAGCAACCCTCGCCGGCGGCGCGGACCAGCGGCTCGAGGTAGCCACGACGGAGCGACCGACGATTCGGGACTCGCGACGCGATCGTCCCGCGCCGACCGCCCGTCGAAGTACAGCGACCCGCCGCACCGGCGATGGAAAGTGCCTGCTGGCGGCTCTCAATGCATTCCAGCGGAGCTAGGGACCTTCGCGAGCCGTCGAGATATGCAGAGGCTCGAGTCGCAGAGCGCGCCGCTGGTCGCGCCCGAGCCCACGCCGAGAGGCGGACGATCGCGGCCCCCACGCCCAGCCGCGTGCGCCGCGGCGCGTGGATCCGAGTCCCCGCCTCGGCGGGCTGCAGCAGCGGCATGGCTCAAGACTTCAAGTTTCCTAGCGCCATCGACTGCACAAAGGCGACACGGACCCCGTGAGTTCGCGCGCGTATACGAAACGCGATCGAAGCGCGCGCGGCGACGACACCACGAAGGCGAAGGACTCCTCTCGCGCTATAAGGAGTGGCGCTCTCTTGGTTCTTTACCATAGAGCCGGCTCCATCTACGCGTGGGAACAGCCGTGTTCGCCACAACAACTTCCAAGGAAACTACGTTGACCGAGTCGACGCGACCAACTCTTTGCCGTAAAGCAAAACCTTCGAGAAGCTCCGGACTACTTCAAATGCTTCGCCAAGATTCGATGTCGTGAAAGACGCCAACGAGACCACCATCGTCAATGCAGCCATACATGGCTTTCGTCCGCCCGATGGCCGAGTACAACGCGCAAAGCCAATCAAGACGGTGGCGAAGCTCTTCGACAAGATGGAAGAATATGCCAGGGCGGAGGAAGACGCGCGGCGAAGGCAAGGTGACGACTCCGACACCAACCAGGCCGGAGCCTCGGCAAAAGCCGAAGATCCGCCGAAGGGCGGTTCTTCGAAGGGAAAGCGTAAGCAGGAGTCGTCCCGCGACGCGCCCGACCGTAGGGACAACCCGCATAAGGAGTCGTCCGATCAGCCCAAGCGCGGCCAGCAGAGGTCGAGGCGAAACCGGTACGTCCTCGACATCGAAGGCGGGTCCGACGAGGGTGCTCCAGCGGGCCGAGGCGGTCGGGGGCGCCGTGGCCGGGGGCGCGGCCGTGGCAGGGGCCGCGACGATAAGGGTCGTGGAGATTACGACGACCAGCATCAGGGACTGTGGTGCGTAGTCCACGGCCGCGGCAATCATGATACCCGCGCCTGCACCTCCATCGCGGCGCTCCGCGACAGCGTCGCTAGGGACAGGAACCCGGAGGCGCGCCCGCCTGCGGTGGCCCACGCCCACTCCCATACGAGGCCCCATGCGGTGCGGCGCAAGGATGCGTGTGACAGCGCAAGGGATGCAACCTCGTGAAGGCGCCACGGATCCAAGCTCACGCATGCAGCCTCGGGAGGGCCTCCCGCCGCTGCAGCCCCGACGCAACCTATCGCAGGTCATTAATGTCATATCCGGAGGCTCTGCGATCGAATTCGCCGCACGCAGCAGCGAAGGCCTACGCGCGAAGACTACATCACGTGGCGGCATACCCAGCGCAAGCACCGCCGGATTGGGCGCAGCCGGTTACATTCACACCGACGACGCCCGGGTGTGGACTTCCTCATCGAGACCCCACAGTTATCGGGTCACCATCGCAGATGCGACGTGGGCGCGCCTTGGTGGACGGCGGTAGCTCGCGAACGTATTGTTTGCGGCGCCTTCGACCGATGGGGATCCTCGAAGCCGCTGGGGCCTCGGAATCCCACCGCAGGCTTCGGGGCAGCCCTGCGGCGCGCCGAGCCAAATCGGCCTTCAAGTCTCCTTCGCCGAGATGACAATGTGCGGACCGAAGATGCCACCTTCGACGTGGTAGACCTTCCGCACTCTACAATGCCATACTAGGGCGCCCAATCCTCAACTCCTTCGCGCGGTACCACATCACGGCTTATCGGCATGAAGATCCCGGGCCCCGGATCACCATCACCGTCCGAGGCGACCGTGATATGGCCCGGCCAGATCGAGCCGTGCACCAGTGCCCGCCGCGACGCCTAACGACGCTCGAGCCGGCGTCACAAAGACGGAGGTCCGCGGGTCATCCATAGCCGCCTGCGCGGGCCCTGCAGATGTCTAGTGACTAGAGGCTGCGGCCGCACCAAGGGCAAACGGTCAGTATATTCACCCTTTGTAGTTGCTCACCCGCGCAAACGGGGATGTAATGAAGATCGCCGTTTGCCGCTAATCTTTCTTCATCACACGCAAGCACGCGGTGAGGGCGCGCGCAGGCTTGGCCAACGCGCGCGTCCCCGCAGTATAAACCAAAGACGCACGTTCGCGTGTGCACTCGCCGTCGCCAGGGGGGCGGGACTGAGTATAAACCAAAGACGCACGTTCGCGTGTGCACTCGCCGTCGCCAGGGGGCGGGACTGAGTATAAACCAAAGACGCACATTCGCGTGTGCACTCGCCGTCGCCAGGGGGGCGGGCCTGAGTATAAACCAAAGACGCACGTTCGCGTGTGCACTCGCCGTCGCCAGGGTGACGGGTCTGAGTATAAACAAAAGACGCACCGGGGGGACGCCCTCGCGCGCACAAGTCTCCGGACTATAAAGAAGACGTAGCGTCGAGCCTAGCTCCGCACGCACAAGTCTCCGGACTATAAAGAAGACGTAGCGTCGAAGTTCGCTTCCGCACGCACTAGTCCACGGACTTTAAATAAGACGTAGCGTCAAGCCTAGCTCCGCACGCGCGAGTCTCCGGACTATAAAGAAGACGTAGCGTCGAAGTCCGCTTCCGCACGCACTAGTCCACGGACTTTAAATAAGACGTGGGCCGAGCCTAGCTCGCACGCGGCGAGTCTCCGACTATAAAGAAGACGTGGCGCCGGTTCGCTTCGCACGCACTAGTCCACGGACTTTAAATAAGACGAAGCGCCGAGCCTAGCTCGCACGCGCGAGTCTCCGGACTATAAAGAAGACGTAGCGTCGAAGTCCGCTTCCGCACGCACTAGTCCACGAACTTTAAATAAGACGTAGCGTCGAGCCCAGCTCCGCACGCGCGAGTCTCCGGACTATAAAGAAGACGTAGCGTCGAGCCTAGCTCCGCACGCACCAGTCCACGGACTTTAAATAAGACGTAGCGTCGAGGCCTGCCTTCGCACGCGCGAGTCTCCGGACTATAAAGCAAGGCACACCGCGGAGGTTTGCCTCGCGATACGCCGATCCGCGGATCGTCCGCTCTACGGAACCCTAGCACAGCTACTTCGCCAACAGCGGCATCAACACACAGCGCATTCTTAAAATGCCAGGAAGTCTGCATACCGGAAGAATCACATGTACAAAGGTCCGGCAACATCCCGGCCGCTACCCCGCGGGTTCGTCCTTAACACGCGCTAAAGTGGCGGCCTCGCTTGAAGAAGGCCAACTCGCCCAAAAGTCGAGCGACTCTTCGGCCCTTCGCCAGCGTCGAAGGCGTCGCCGGGTTGAAAGGTCGGCCGCACGAAGCCGGTCCCAGCAAGGAAGCTGCCCGGGATGTAGGTGAAAGTCAGAATGCAAGTAGCAAGTGTGTGCTTTATTCACAAAGACAAGGAACAGTACAACACACGCCTACACCTAAGCACCACGGCGTCGGACTGCGGGTTCCGGCGCCGGAGGGCCCAGCGCCACCATCGTCGCGTCGAGGACCCGTCCCAGAAATTGGCCGAGGCTCCCGCCCCATAGAGCGACTCGGAGCTCGATCCGCGCATCCCGCCCGACGTGACCCCGATCCGGTTGAAGAAGGGCCCGAGGGCAAGGCGAAGCGGAGCGACGGCGCCGACATTACTCCGCCCCGCCAGCATCTCCACTGGGATCATCCAATAGCGGCGGCGTGTGTACAACCGCGGTATCGCAGAGCGCGCACACCAAGCATGCCGACGATACGCGCGCGGTGGTGCCGGCGGACGCCGCCGCATCGCGCACGACGTTGGCGGCATCCCGATCCAGCGGAGCGCCCGAGACTCCTCCCGGCCGGCGCGCGTCCAAGACTCTCGCTACCACCCTTGGAGATGGCTCTCCAGCGCTTGCATGGCGTCCCAAGCAATCACCGAGGCGTCGCCCGTCGGTTGCGCTCCGCTAGAGTCAAGGCAAGCTCGCTTTTTCCTTCTCTAGCGCGCGACTGCTCAGAGCCCGTCCCGCTCCGCCGCGAACTTTGTTCAGCAGCCGCCGCAGCCGACTCTGCGCCGACGCAACAAGCCCCTCGGCGTGCGCCCCCGCTTCGGCGCATTCCGCTTCCAGCTGGCGGATGCGGGCGTCTTGGGCAGAGCGGGCGCGAGAGGCCGCGCAGCTCCTCCTCGGCGGCACGCACCTATCCTCGAGCGCTTTTGGCTACGAGCATAGGCGCTTGCGGGCCTCGCCCAAAGACAAGTGTCTCAGTAGAAGGCAAAAGACTTAGCAAACTCAGCTAAACTCAGGCGTGGTCGCATGAGTACTTACCCTCACCCCGGACACCTCGAAAGCGTCCTCGAGGCGCCCCGCACCGTAGGCCTGCAGCACTTGCGGGTCGACGCTCGTGGCCACGTCATTTACAATCCCGCGCCACGCCCTCAGCGTCTCCGGAGGCGGCACGAAGTCCGCAGGGCTCACGTGCTCGGAGGCCCCGTGTTCCGTCGGGTGCTCCCCCTCCGGAATGAGCAACGCTGCAAACAAGGATACGGGTGATCACCCCAAGGCATAAAAGCATACACCAGAGTAAGCTAAGTCACCCTACCTTCGGTAGCAGAAGGAATGGTCCCGCCGTGAGCGGAGGCCTCCGCGTTCGGGGAGGACGACGGCTGTCCTGCTGCGCGCGGGCGGTGTGGCGGAGAGGGGCGCGGCGATAGGCCACGGGCCCCGGTGCTTGCGCTGAATCCCACAAGCTTCGATGCGTAGCCACGATTTAACCCCGCGGTGTCCGGTGGAGCTCGGCCGCACACATGGCCGTTTGGCCGGGGCAGCTAGCAGCGCCACCGCCCCCGCAGCCGTGGCTGGGGAAGACCCCGCGGCTGCTGCGCCCGGGGGCGAAGGTTCCACGGTGGCAATCGTCGAAGGGGAACCTCGGTCCCCACTGCTGTTGGTAAAGACAAAGACGGCTACGCGGCGCCTCGCGAGGGCGCCCGCACCGCAGCGCCGCGCCGAGGGCTCCACCTCGCATCGCCGGCCGCGACGGGTCCGCCTCGGCGACCGGCGGTGGTGAGGCTTCCTCCTCCGCCGCCGCGCAAACCCGCCGTCGGGGCGCTTGCCGAAGACACCTCGCCGGCGCTGCGCCACCTAAGCCCGAATCGGCGTACCTCGCCGAAGTCGACTCGCGTCGCCGCCGTCCTCGAAACACTAGCAGCAGGCGCGGCAGGCGCCCCGCTGCGGCCCCTCTTCCGAGACGAGGCCTTCTTCTTCTTCGCTCCACCATCGGCTGGAGCGACACAGTCCGGCACGGCAAGGCCCAGGACCTCGCACACGCGGTTTATTCGCCCCAGCCCCGCCTTGGCGATAGCAGACGCGCGCTGCTCGTGCTCCTTGGCGGTGTACGGCCCTAGGAACACGCGCGCGGCTTGCTCCGCCTACTCCAAGGAAATCCCTGAAGCAAAGGAGAATAGCATCAGCATACAACGCATTTCGCGTCAACAAAGGAGGGACGCAATCGAGGCTTACGGGGACCGGGCGGCACCGGTAGCGAGCAAACCCACGGCGAAACATTGTCATCTCGATGCCTCTCGGCGGCAAGATGCCAGTCGTAGGCAAGCGGGGCCACGCCGTACATCACGTACTCTTCGGCAAGGTCGTGCATGTTGAGGCGGGCGGCCATGCCTACGAGCCGTTTGACCCTCCGCTTGTCCTCATCATCGAGCGTTCGGCCGGGCGAGGGCTTGAACGCGATCGGTCGGCCCGTGCACGCAAGGCCGCTCCCGCTCTCCACACGGTGGTAGAACCACCGCTTCATCCAGTAGGACTCCCACTTCCCGCGAGTTGAGTTCGCAGGGAAGAGCTTCTTGCACGACGAGCGAAGAATAAAAGAGACGCTACCGAAGCTCGACAGCGTCCCGCCCCTCCGGCCCTTTGGCTGGCATCGTGCCTCGTGGAGATAGGCGAACAGCGACGCGCTGGGCCAGCACGCCCCCGAGCGCAAGGCCCACAGTACACATGAGCCGGGCCACGGCGTTTGAGTCGATTGCGCCGGCTCCACCGAAGGTCCGCAAAGACGCCGCCACCACGGCCGCCGCGGGATCCGAGCCCAGCGTCGAAAAAGGCAACGAATCACGACCGCCTCGACCTCTCGGGGCGCGGTTCCGCCTCGCCGCCGGCGGCAATCGACGCCCCGGCGCCGGACAACTTCCCAGCGCAAAGAGCCCTTGGATCGTCTTCTCGGTCACGAGCGAGGGCCTAGCTCGCCGGAAAACGTGCCTTCCTCCTCCGCCACCAGCCGCTCCTGGTCAGCCGCCGCCGGGTCGCGCTCTTGAGCGCGTATTTTACCTCCAACGGCGAGGATCGCCGGTGAATGGCAGGCCACCAACCGCTGGCGCGCTGCTGCATCGAGGCCATCGCCTCACGACGAGACTAAAGCGGTGAAGATAGCGCGAAGGTGGGGAAGGCCGAGCGAGCGAAAGAGGGCGTAAAGGTGCGCGGACGCCGCACGGGGCTATTTCAAGCCACCTCGCCATACCGCCGCTCATCGGCGCCGCAACGATCCGCGTGCGGATGCAACCGCAGCGGTGTAAAGGCCCGCCCGCACGATTCCCATGTAATCGAAAGCGGCGGTCGCGGAGGTCCGTGCACGCGGCGCGATCGTATAAGCGCCCGTCTGGCCGCAACGCCCCACCTAACGCTGGAAGGTCACGACCACAGCGCCACTCGCTGCCGCCCGTGTCCCCTTGCCTAGGGAAGAGGCGGCGGCGCAAACACGCAACCGCCCACATCCCGCCGCCACCGCCATCGGCCGCCGCGCGCCCCGGGCGTGTCGGGTCGCGACGATGCGGAACCTAACCTGTCGGGCCGGGGCGGCGTGATTCGAGCACATGCAGCGCAAGGCCGCATCAAAGAGCCCAAGTTGCGCGCGTCTCGCCGACTAGGCGCCGCCAGCGCCACCCGCTCGAAGGGTAGGGGCGGAGCGCGCGCGTCTACCTCGACTAGGCGCCGCCTTCGCGCCACTGCTCAAGGGTAGGGGACGGAGCGCGACGCCACGCCGACTAGGCGCCACCGCGCCACCCGCTCAAGGGTAGGGGACGGCGCGCGTCTACCGACCAGGCACCGGCCGCGCCACCCGGTCGGCGGGTAGGGGCGGAGCGCGCGCGTCTACCTCGACTAGGCGCCGCCGCGCCACCCGCTCGAAGGAAGGGGACGGAGCGCGCGCCCTACGCCGACCAGGGCGCCAGCCGCGCCATCCGCTCAACGGTAGGGGACGGAGCGCGCGTCGCCGACCAGGCGCCAGCCACGCCACCGCTCGAAGGGTAGGGGCGGAGCGCGCGTCTACCTCGACTAGGCGCCCGGCCGCGCCACCGCTCGAAGGGTAGGGGACGGAGCGCGCGTCTACCTCGACGAGGCGCCAGCCGCGCCACCCGCCGACGGGTAGGGGACGGAGCGCGCGCCCTCGCCGACCAGGCGCCGGCCCGCGCCACCCGCCGAAGGGTAGGGGCGGAGCGCGCGCGTCACGCCGACCAGGCGCCGCCGCGCCACCCGCTCGAAGGGTAGGGGACGGAGCGCGCGCGTCTACCTCGACGAGGCGCCAGCTTCGCTGCCACCCGTTCGACGGGTAGGGGACGGAGCGCGCGCGCCTCGCCGACCAGGCGCCGGCCGCCGCCACCGCTCGAAGGGTAGGGGACGGAGCGCGCGCGTCTACCTCGACTAGGCGCCAGCTTCGCTGCCACCCGTTCGAAGGGCAGGGGACGGAGCGTGCGCGCCTAACTCCGGCTAGGCTCCAGCTTCGCTGCCACCCGTTGGACGGGTAGGGGACGGAGCGCGCGCGTCTACCTCGACTAGGCGCCAGCTTCGCTGCCACCCATTCGAAGGGTAGGGGACGGAGCGCGCGCACCTACTCCGACTAGGCGCCAGCTTCGCTGCCACCCGTTCGAAGGGTAGGGGACGGAGCGCGCGCGCCTAACTCCGACTAGGCGCTAGCTTCGCTGCCACCCGCTCGAAGGGTAGGGGACGGAGCGCGCGAGTCCACTTCGGCGGGGCGCAGCAAAGACGGGGTCTTGTCCGGCGAAATCTACCTCGTTTTCCTTAACAGGCCACCTACAGTGCATCAACATACAAGGTAATGCCGCGGCTCCTCGGGAACACCGATCGTAGGTAGGCTGTTAAGAAAACAGGCGCACTCGCCGCCGCCACGGAAGTGCGGTGCGGGTCGAAGCGTGGTGGTCGTCGATAACCGCACACGATCAAGCTCCCAAGAAAAATAGACCTCCTTCCGTGCATCAACATTCCCCAAGCTGCTGAGTATCACCCAGGAATGTTGATGCACGGCAGGGGCCCATTTTAGGGGAACAGCTTCTATCGCAATATACGCAGGAGCAACGCCTCACCAGCGACATATATATACCCCAATCAGCAGGGGAACGAACCGGCGGAAGGCCAATCGGCAGAAGTCCAACCGCCGGAAGTCCGCCGCCATATTAATGGTCACGACGCCTCAACGCCCGCACCACGTGGACGCCGGAAATCGAAAGGCGTCGCGCAGCAAGACGCCTGTCGATACGCCACATCGCAGCTCCGGAAGTTTGGAAAAGTTCACAGGCCGCGGGGATGGAGGGGGCCAAAGGACTCGGCAACATGGCTTCGGCCTTGTGAAGCCCTTTACCATGAGAGGCTCCTGTCGTAGGGATGGCCCCCACCTAAACCCAGCAGGCCTGGTAGGAGATTATAAGGCCCAGAATAGGCCATGCGTAATGACATAACTGCCCCCAGAAGGGATAACCAGATGTAAGGGTATAACTGTAAAAGCACTCCTCATGTGTATGTATATATACGAGCAAGCCATGGGGAAGACCCAGGCCATTACACTTATCTTCATCACTCTCCACTACCATCTCTCTCTGTTTGGTCAGTAGCCACAACAAGCATTAAACTTATTAATCATCTTCCTAACCTGGGTTGAGGGGTTATTTAAGAGCCCAATCCTTCCATCGTACACATATCCCCTTTTCTCTCATACCAACCTCTCTCTCTCCCCCCATCTCTATCAATCTCTCTCTCTCTCTTGGATCCGTAGCCGAGCGAGGCAAGGCCAGCGGCGGTGTGGTTGGGCAGCAGCATGGTCGGAGCGATGCGACCGGGCGCGGCGTGGCCAGGACGGCCCAGTGCGGGTCGAGCGCTGGACGGCGACGAATCGGGGGCCGCAGTCGGGCGGCGGCGTGGCGGGTGGCAGCGTGGCTGGGACGGTCGGCGTGGGCCAAGCGTTGGGCAGCGGTCATGGTTGAGCGGCAGCTAGGAGCAGTGCGGGCTGGGTGGCGGCACGGCCGGCGGCGGCCGGTCGTCGCACATGCCGTCATGGTTCGCACGAGCCGGGGGCACGACTGAATCACGTTTCGCTCATGGCTTTGTTAGCGTGTGCTGTGGAACGTGGTTCACTTGGATGATTGAATGGTTTGCTCAGCCGAATAGCGATTCGCACGACAGAGAAGCTAGCGAACCTATTTCTTTTCGATCAAGTAAATCTCTTGTCGTCTCTCGTCAATTCCAACTGGGCCGTATTTGATTCACTTCCATTCCATCATGTAGGTTCGCATGCAGTTGTTGAGGGAGCGTTCGGGCGGTTGCGCATTCCAGATGCTTTGTGTAGCGAGTCTGCTGAACGTGCTCAAGGCAAATACCTTGCGACCATTAACCTTTTCATTTTGCATATCACCGCTCACGTGATTATTTGTCACCATTGCCATCGAGTACAAACATCATATCACTAATGCTTGCCTAATTATAGACTTCTAATATTGTATCCATACCATAATGTTCTGAGTTACCTTGTTTTACAAGCTTTTAGGTTAATTAGAATACTCAGTGAATAATGTTCTAGAATTAATACTTTTAATTAGTGTTTAGAATTCATGCTTGAATTATTAATGGGGGTAGCCTATAATCATGTTTTAAATTTAGGTTTAAACCACTAGCAATCTTTTAACATTAGTGCTACAATATTTATTTTTCCTGATATCATGATCTATTACTTATATGATTTCGTATGTGAGTCATGACTGATATATATAATACCTGCTAATCTGACTAATAATCACTCATCACAAAATAAAACTTGGATAACTGCCAACCCTTGTGTGAGCTATATTATAATACCCTCTTAGAATAATTACTAGATCACTATCATCATAATATCATTCCTCATCGACCTTACATCGGGAATCATACTTTTTTATTTCCATCCTTAACAATTCTTTCCACTTAGCATAACTCTATCATAGCCTTTCCTTAGTCCCTTAAATTCATACATTATAATACGCAAATAATATAACCGTTATCTGGTCTGGGTCACCCACATATAGGGAAGATTTTTATCCACCTAGTAACGTACAGGGGGACTATACACTTTCGTTACTCAGGATATTACACCCCGTCTGTGGTTATACAGTCGAGGACCATGACATGCCTGGCTGCTCTTGTATAATCGGGTATGTGAGAAGTAATCGTCAGTTTCATTGCCATAACTTGTTAGATAACAATCATATTTAATTCTATTGTTTCTGTTACCTCTACCTCCATTTTTTATCAGTGTTTCCGATAACCTAGTTTCATTGCACTTAACCTATGCCAATTGCTTGTTAGAATTACTTGACCTTTTACTCACCTTATTGCGACTGTTGTTAGATACTTGCTGAGATTTGCAAATCTCATGCTTGCCTTTTCTATTCTTAGGTAAAAGGTAAGTGGAGTGATTGCAACATGTATGGGTTAGAGCACCTGAGTTTTCAGCACCATGATTTGCCACTATTTATGTTATCTTATTTACTCTTTATTTGGTTAGAAGTGGACCGGTTCTATGTTTCAAATATTTTTTAGAAGTGGACCGGTTCTATGTTTCAAATATTTACTTTCAACTTCCGCTGGTTCTCTAATAAAGTGCTCATAAAATTTTATTTCTTTGTAATTTATATTGTTGCTTTTATTTGTATTTTACTTTGCGATAACGTTTCATAGTAGTATCTCATATTGGTATGCGAGAAGCTATATGATGTCTTCGTCGGGGAAGGCGAAGGGGAGGGGGATAACTTGCCGTTTGTTGACGATGATGCCGCTATTTCCGCCGGCGGCTCTCTGGAAGGCGGTGGAGGGGAAGTAGAAGAAGCTGCCGATGTGGTCCTTTGACCTGGACTGGTAGGTCCAGTTCCAGCCGACGGGGATGGAGTAGTTGGTGGCGAGGACGTCGTCCTGCCACGAGTTCTTGCGGTGCTGGGTGCCGTTCCAGGTGATGAGAGGGGCTCGTCGACGTTGTTCCGGACATTGACGACCACGTTCCAGTTGGTGGTCACGTTCAGCAGCGCCCAAGGAACTGAGCGTCGATGCCAATCACCTGTCCCGCTCGTTTCGGCTTCAGCTTCCGGCTTATTTTTCACTATTCATAAATTTTGTCTTTTTTGAGCTTTTTTGCCGGTTCTTTTTTCCTGTATTTGTTTGCATTATACGTGATGGGCTAACATGTTTTTTCTATTTTTAAAATTTAATTATACTAAATAAGTCTGTCAGTTTTTTGAGCCAGCTATAGTGCTTTTCAGTCATAAGCCAAAAAAAACTCTTTTGATGCCAATTAGGGGAAGGGAGGAGCAGCAGCCTTATTATATACACAAGATACCTTGTGCTTGACGGCGAGGGGCTGCACGGAGACGTAGGAGACCTCCCAGTCGTAGTAGGCGAAGGGGTCCCCCGCCGGCGGCGGAGCCCAGAGGAGGAGAAGCAACAGTCGTAGCAGCTACAACGGGAGCGCCATTGGCGAACCTTTTCTTGTCCCCGATTTAGTGGAAAGCAAAGCAGCATAGCAAACAAGCAGATGACACAAACGTGGGAAAGGAAACGAAAAAAACACGTGGAGCCCAAAATCAAGGCCTCTCGTCGGCAAACAACTCCTTTTTTTTTTTGAAAAGCAAACAACTCCTCCTACCATGCCCTTCCCCTTGGGACGAGCTTTGACCATCCCAGCATCCTTCTGTATCCTCCATATTTCATTCCTAAATAATTAAGATTGAATTGACCAAAACCCCACTCAACGCGCAATTAGCAATAGCCAACCGTCTTGCCTTCACAATGAAAAATCAAAGCGTTCAATTCGCATCTCCAAGACTGCTAGCAACATCATTACACAGTACAATTTAAGACTAAACAAAAAGCTAGACGTCCTAATGTCAAAATCGAACTATCATTATCAAACTGTGGTGGGTTTCTGGTTGCCCATTCCGAATAAATTCTCAAACAATTTTGGAGCCATTGGAGGAAGAACCATCGGCACTGGGGCCATGAAATCAGCAATCTTCTCATGAACATGGTACCTGAACAAACCACATGACAGCAAAATTACCCCAGAGAGAGAGAGAGAGAGAGAGAGAGGGAGGGAGAGAGGGAGAGAGAGAGCAGAGAAGCACCATACCTTATCTTTCTGCTCTTTGAGGCACGCCGATCAACCAGTTTTCTCTTTTTATGCTGCTGCTTTCTTAGAGCATAAAATGCCGACTCTGCGAACATAGAAGAATAACATTTGATAACTTTTTTGTGTGCGTGAACATGCAAACTAGTGTAAAGAGATAAGTTGCAACAGCAAGTGCAGTAATTGAAAAGTTCAACTAACCAGATGCTCCTGTATCACATGACTCGAGAGACTCCTTGAGAAGTTGCTGGTAAAACTCGGAATCGTCAATAAGTTCAGGATCACCTTCCAGATTGTGCTCCTAAGTTTACAGCAAGGTGAAAACATGAGACCAGAAAGTTCACTCCACATATTCTCTCATTACATAAGCAAAAACAGTTTAGATATTAATTTTCATTAATCACTAAGATAAATAACAAAGGCTATAAAGGCAACATACAAGAATTTTCATCTCAATGGGATAAAGAAGCTACAATGAACTACATATCATAAAATTAGAATAGTTCAACGGAGAAGAAGGTAGACTTGAAATGACTTCAAGGGAAGAATATAGAAATGCTCAAACCTCCCTAGTAGTCCCAGGCTCTCCCACATCCTGCAAATGAATGGAAAGAGTTACATATCTATCGTTAACTAGGCGCTGAAACATGGCTGGTAGATGCATCTTAAATACCTCCCCAAACACACCAACAATAGATTTCCTCACGTACATCCTGTTAATCATCCTACTTGGATCTCTCATATAACCAGTAACTTGGTCACTTATGTTCTGTTCTCATAAAATGGAGAAAATGTAACGGTTTTAGGTTTAGCCATGTTCAATGGTAATAAATTACTAAAAGTAGTTAGATAGGCATTCAGGCAACCTGATTAAATGCGTGCAACTTCCCTTTCAGTGTAGCAGCATCAGTTGTCACCATTGTTTTCCTCTGCCATTTATCTATATCACTATTTCTGAACGGAGTTATCCTGTATAAAAATAAAGATATCAACTTATGGTTCAACTAACAGCCCAAGCAACATATCTGCAAATGCAAGCTGAAAAGTTCTAGAACTTTCCATACAAAATTTGGATCTTTTGATTTCCCACTCAGTGCCCGTATGTCATTTCGTGTAACCTTAAGATCTTTAATTTATACTTTATAATTTTATTTGTGCCTGCTTTCTCACAAGTTTGCACACCATTGATACCTGTGTGGTGGAATCAAGACTGGAGGTTGTTAGTGCAATGCAAAAATCACCAGCATAACTCAGCGATCCAATTAAAAATGGTGTTGAGAAGAAACCAAGACAAATGTATGAATGAAGACCAACAGACCACTTACTAACTCTAAGCACATAAAGGGTATGCTTAATTCTAGGAATTGAATTGGATCCATAAGCTCCAAGTCCAATTCTACTAGAATTAGAATTGGTTACTACATGGATAGAGCAGAGTTTTTTTTAAAAAAAAGATAATCTGTTAGTCTATTACAGGGTTAGAGCAGAGTTTAGTTTTTTTAATATAAAAAAGATAACCCGTTAGTCTATTACAGGGTTAGAGCAGAGTTTTTTTTAAAAAAACATTAGTCTATTACAGGGCTAGAGCAGAGTTTAGCTGATCGACATAAAATAAATCCTACTACCATGATCTGATAAGCATACAGGTGTAGAACAATACAGTTTCAGTAAAAAAAAGGTTCTACTACTATGCAAGATATTGTAACAAACTGAAGACATAACATCTCACAATCCTTCATTATGGTTACAGGTAACAAAAAGTTTACCTTCTCTGCAATTTCTGCACTTCCGACCACTCGTCATTCTCTCCATTCGAGTCTGAAGACATTTCTGTCATTAAGTCATGGAACGATGAGCACATAGAGGGTATTTAAGACTTTTTTTTATGGTAGAACCAGAAAGACTACGGATCGTGGTAGTACCATTCGCACCCTCTGCAGCCTGATTCCTCTCCAGCAAAGCCTATAGGTAGTTTTCGAATGCATATTTTGTAAAGTAAGAAAACCTGGAATAACTTAGCATTTAACGGCAAAAAACATAAGCAACTAATCAAACCTCCTGCAGGTCCAGCATGCAACCGAGGGTCTGCTTTGATGAATCCAACAGATCAGCATATGCTTTCTCTACCTCCTTATCGTGATTGCAAAACCTTGACTTGATGGGTTCCTGCAAGAACACAATAAAGAATATATTTGAATGCGACCTACGGTCCTTCATTCCTCAGAAGGAAAAAACAATTAAGACGAACCAAACGAAGATGCTTGTTGCAGTAATAAGAGACAGACCTTGGGCAACTTGTTTGAAGTGGAAAATGCCTTTTGCAGCAAGAATCTCATTTCGAGGGTCTTATCCCATAGCGCCTTTAGGGAATAGAAATTGGACAGGTTGAGGAGGACGATATGAAATGCAATAATTTGAAAGCTTAAGCTGAGTGGATAGCACATGATGGTGACTAGTGTTATGAATATTGTGTATATAGATATGAGACCCAAAGGGTCATATATATATAGGAGAGTACAAGAGGATATGCCATATAGAGATAAGGCATATATGGAATAGAATACAAACTCTATATCCTAATACAACTCTATTTCCTTAACACCCCCTCAAATGCAAGACGTATGCAATAGCATTGCATTTGAAAAAAGGCTAACACTAAAACAAGGAAAAAAATCCGAAGTCCGAGTCTTGATGATGTCGTCGTTGCGTGCAGCCTTTGGATAAACTGTCAAATCAAACCGAATAGGAATATATAAAAGCATGACGGCGCAGATCGAAGCCCGAGATGGCTGCGGCGCAATGCACAAGAAGCGCAACGGAGGCGCAGTGCAAAAGAAGCGCGACGGCTTTAGAAACTCGGGGCGGCGGCTTAAAGAGAAGCGGCGACATCATAACGACTTCTACGATCTGCACACGGCTCAGAGAATAGAGCGGCGGCTGCTGCCATGCAAAAGAAAATTCCTACACTTCTATGACTGACATTAAATTTGTGGACTCGCACGGCTTGAACGAACTAAAAGTTAGAACTACGGACTGGATGGACGCAACTAAAGCTCACGAAAACTAACCGAAAACTGACTAAAAGAAATCAGCGGCAGAAAATCCGACTCCCTCAAAACCTCTCACCTCTCTCTCTCCCCCACTCCCTCAAAACCTCTCACCTCTCTCTCCCACTCCCTCAAAACCCCTCACCCTCTCTCCTGTCTCCCAACATGCTCTTCCCACCCGTCCCCCTCTCGCTCTTCACGTCCACGCGAGACGCAGGAGGCGGTGCGAGAGCTCGAGGGCGCACGGCGAAGTGGAGCCGGGAGCATAGGCGGCGCGGAGGCCGGGAGACAGCGGATCCATCTCGGCGCGGGCGCGTAGGCTGGGAGGAGGCGGCGCGGGCGCGGAGGCGCGAGGGTGGAGGCGGCGGTGAATCCGAGCGGGGTGCAGCGGCCGGATCGAGCTCGACGTGGAGCACAAGAGCCAGAGAGAGGCGGCGCCGCACGGCATCCGGTGGCGATGAAGAGCCTGGCGGCGGGATCCGGCGCGGAGAGGCCGGATCCGGTGGCGATGAAGAGCCCGGCGGCGGGATCCAGGAGATCCCGCACCCGAGCCGCAGTGGGAGACGGCGATGAAGTTGACGATGGCACCGGCGGCTCAGATCTGGCGCAAGGAGGCCGGATGCGTCCGGATCTGACGCAGGCTGGCGGGATCCGGCAGAGGGACGGCGGTGCCAAGCGGAGCGACAGCAGCTCAAGATCGGTGAAACCGACGGCGAAGAGGGCCAGCAGCGTGGGCACGGCGACTGGGAGAGATGGACGGCGAAGAGGGCCAGCAGCGTGGGCACGGCGACCGGGAGAGATGGCCGCCCGAGGCGGACGCGGGGCGCCGACGCAGACGCAGACGCAGATCCAGAACGGATTCGCCCACAAGCCGGCATGAAGATGGCCGCCCCCAGGAGCAGAGATTGATCCTCCCGGGGGCAGCGGCAGCGGAAGACGAATGGAGGCTAGGTATGAAACCTAGGCTCTGATACCATGTTATAAATATTGTGTATATAGATATGAGACCCAAAGGGTCATATATATAGGAGAGTACAAGAGGATATGCCATATAGAGATAAGGCATATATGGAATAGAATACAAACTCTACATCCTAATACAACTCTATCTCCTTAACAACTAGAACTTATGTTAGCAAAGCAAAGCAAAAAAAGAAGGTGGGTTGATGATACCTTTTGATTTTTGATTGCCTGGCCTCTGGAGACATCGTCATCTCTGTGTTGTTTCAGGGTCTTCAAAATATTTCTACATGTGAAAGCAGACACAGCATAGATTTTATAAATGCAATTTTATTTTTACAGGGGAAGATTTCTAAGGTAAAGGAAGGGAGTAATTACTGGTGATTGGCCTGGTGGGTGCGATACTCCTTCTCGAGCTCCCCCATCTCACCATCAGCATCGTCATGGTTTTCCTCCTCGTCGTCATCGCTGTCGTTCTAATCAGAGACAAGCACATAAGCACGCACACAAAATAGCTCTGCAAAACGAAAACGAGGGAGAGAGTTACGTAGGAGGAATCTTGGTCGTCGACGTTGCTCCTTGCGAAGTACAAGTTGCCTTGGGGGTCGGAGTGGTCGTGGAGGTCGGAATCGCTGCCGGAGTCGGAAGAAGGAGAGGGGGGAGGGGAAGATGCTGCCTTGCGGCGCTTGGGAGGGAGAGGCGCCATCCCCTTCCCTTCCCTTCCCTTGCAAGTCTGGCGGCTGAGGAGCGAGCGAGTGCGCGCGGGCGGCGACAAGGATCGAGGAGGGCAGCCGGCGCGGCAAGGGATCTTTTTACTGATGACTACGGTTGCCTGCCTGCCAGGCAGAATCGGGCTGATAATGGGCCACGACCAAAGGTCAACACACACATGTATGTGTTCCTATGCCATGTGGTGAGCCCTCTCTTCATCCTCGCGCCGCCGCCTCCTCCATCTCGGTCTCCTTGCGCTAGTCCTCAGGCTTGGCAGGGTCTTAACGGTGGACTGGACGGCGGCGACAAGGGCAGGCTGGAAGGAGGTGGCGGTGGTGGTGTCGGGGGGAAGGGGCGACTAGTGGTCCTGGGGAGTGGGGCGGGGCTGTTAAGTTGGTGGAGGGCTTACGGAGGGTGGGAGGGGCCGTCTTGGTGACCAAACTGCGGCGAAAGGCTTGTCGTCGTCGGTGGGAGGTCGCCGTACAAGCCGCCCAGCATCCCGTGGATGAATTACTGCTGCAGCAACATCATCAGATCAAATCAGATTATATCAATCCACGTATTTTGATTCGATTCGATTCGATTCAAAGTAGTGTCCATCAACATGAATTGAGTTGAATGGAATTCCTAGCAATCCAACCAACCCTAACCTTACAAAGAAGAAAAGAAAGAAGAGGAAACGAAGAGCCGGAATCGTATTGATTGATTTGGTTGGGCCATGATTGGTGGGCTTTATTTTTCCCCTAAGAGCAGAGCAAGTTCAAATGGAAGGAAAAAATGCCAATTTGTGCTTAATTATATGGTTTTTGGCTTTTTTTCATTATAGCCGCTTGTATCTTTTTTAGCATAATTAAATTTAAAAATTTAAAAATAGAAGAAATAATGCAAAGGAATACGGAAAAAACAAATAGGAAAAAACCAAAAAAAGTCAAAAGGCCATAAAAGATAAAATTAAGAAACTAAAAGTTAGAAACCGAAAGCCAAAAGATAAAGCCCAAATGAGCATATCACTTTTTTACTAGAAAAAACTACCAAAAAATATTATTATATGATTTTCAACACACAACAATGTTTTTTTACTAGACTAGACAACCCAAAAAACCACAAATTCAACACCAGCATCAACATAGGCCCCATTCTTTTTAGCTTATTGCTTATAGCTTTCATAAATAAATAAACATGATGACTTCTCTGTTGCCATTTCAAAACGGGTTATCTGCATTTAGTTCGTTCGCAGAAATACTCACGCTAGAATTAAAAACCATCACTCATAACCAAAAAGAACACACCCATAGTATGAGACAACTAGACACTTCATATACTTTATACACATTAATCGTTCTTCTTCCCTTCCCTTGCAAGTCTGGCAGCTAAGGGGCGAGCGTTGCGACAAGGAGGGGAGGCGATTGATGAGGGAATTGATTGCTGGGGCTGCCTGCGAGATGGGTCGCCACGCCTGCATACAGGTGTAGAATTGGGCTAACAATGGGCCACGGGATTGGCCAGCCCAAGGTCAACGCACATATATATTTATGTATGCTTGCTTCTTTTTGTTCCTTCTAACTAGGGGTGTAATTGGGTTGGATTTGAATGAATATTGTTCATACCGTATCCTAACATATATCTTTTTTTTCAGATTCAGAGTTGAATATGGTAAGGCCGGATACAAGTATGAGTTCGGGGTATTCAGAGTTTCAAATACTATACTATCAGGACGGATACATGACATTTTCAGATCGAAAATAGATAATATAGCAAACAATATATGCATACACAAAGGAATATACACTAAACTGTACCGCTATCACTTCAAACTTTCAACTAGCAATAAATTCATCTGGATTAATTAAGTACGGCAGTTGACACAAACATACGTTTAACATAAACGATAAATTCATACATAAGTTCAAAAAACGTAAATTTATATGCAAGTTCAATATAAATGAGGATGATTGATGGTGACTAGCTAGAATGACCGGACTCTGGAGTTAGGTTACGACGTAGGTAAAATCTAGACCGGTTGGTGTCAATGATGATTGATAGGATGAGCCGATTGGGGTACTAACTTGCTTATTAGATATCTGGTCGGATAATATCCAATTTATCATTTACATACGCTATTTGGTCAAATTTTGGGCGTGTACTTTTTGGCTTTTAAAAGCTATTTTTCGACTTTTCTATAGTAACTAGTTTTCAAACGAAATATCTTTTCAAGACAGGGTCTACAAGTTGATTGTAATATACACTGTAGCGACTTTATTTATATCGGTTAAAAGCACACGCAAGTTTCTATTACTCTGTGCTCTCTCACATAAACAACCCAAAAACTGTAAACCGCATCCATAAGCCATAAACCGAAACAAAAAAGAACAAGCCATTTAACTCTCCCGTTTTCGTTACCGTATCCGGTAACAACTATTCGATACCGATCGGATTCGATATCGGATACTAAATTATCTTCCCGTATTTGATACCGACTGAATTCAGTACTAGATCGGTTAGGATTAATATGTACCATTTGCACACCTAGTTCCAACAATCCAAAACGCCTTCCAAAAAAGGGGAATCCAAGACGCATCAACAAACAATATACCAACACTTAGTTTCCCTGCTGCACTGGCACAAGAAAACAATTCACAGCTGTCCACTGCAAGCTCTGGACCGTCTCCAAAAACGAAAACAAAAAGAAAATGTATTATTACATTGCAGGCATCCCACAGGCAAGGGACATTTCCGTCTCTTTCATTGTCTTCTAGGGTTTAGTCGAACCCTGCTACTTCCCCTGGCATCGGAGCAAGTTGGTTCCTCCCAAACCTTTCCTCATCAAAGAAGGACGCATGCACCACGCGCCCGCCAAAGAAGCGCCCTTCCAGATCGATCATCGCCTTCGTCGCCTCTTCTGCCCTCTCAAACTGTATGAAGATTCTTACAGCCTCATCCGAAGGGAAGTTCGCCTGGGTGATCTCAAATATCAGCACACGCGACACCGTCCCGAACTTGGCGCACTCCGATGCCACCTCGTCTTCCAGCTCATCGTCAACCTCACCTGGCCCAACCTGCACATGACATGATGTTTCACGGTGATGAATCACAACACTTCGCACTTTGTTCGACCACAAATGCAATGCTTCATTCCTGCTCAACACTACCATCACTCTGACTAGAATAAATAATCTACTTAATTTATCCAGCAATGTTCCGTCTTTACGATATCATTCCCCTATTCCAGGCATCAGAAAAGGCCACGGCTTAAGCAGTATCTGGATTGCAAAGCCTCCCACAGTTAAAAATAGACATACAGTTCAACAAGATAATAATATAAGGGTATTTATTTCAGACAAATCCGAGTTAAAAATTCTGTGGTTTATGGAGATCTCTGATCCCACAGACAGAGGTCTCGTCATCATGTAGAATCAAATAACTGCTACCTGTTTGATCAATTTTGTTCATCACGACCTTGAGTGGACACTATGCCAAGACTGGGTAAAGTCACTGTAGCACCAACTTTGATCATGTTAATAACATCTTACGACCATCACATACTATTCAAGTTTACTAATCAAATATTGCAGAGGTATTTCTAAAAATATTGCACCTTCCATTAGTAGAATCAAACTCCTACAGAGAATCCAGTATATGCTCAACTTTCTTCCCATGGAGTTTGACGTTAAATTATGTTTGGATCTAATAAATAAATTGAACTAAAAGGTATCCAACTTATTTTGTGCAACGAAGACAAACTTCACCTCACACTAATCGGATGTCTCCCGGGGGCGGCTACCTTGTTGGGCTGCGCCGACCCGCCGCCTCCTCGTCTCCGGTTCGCCGCCGTCACCGGATCCATCAGCTTCCTCGTCGCCGCGCGCCGACACCGTCCGCCGCCTCCTGGCCGATGCCGACGGTCCGGCTCCCCCACGGCGCTCGTCGCCGTGCAGATGGCCGCCTCCACGCCAGATCCGGCCGCCGCACGGCCGCTGTCTTGAGCCGCCGCCGCTTGGGTCGTCTCGAGACGCCGTCGCCAGATCCGATGCCGCCTCGCACTGGTGACGTCGTTGCCGTTGTTGCCCGCGCCCGAGGCCGCACGGCCGCTGCCTGGCCTCGTCCGCTTGAAGCCGCCGCCGCCTGAGGCCGCCAGCCGCCTCCACGATCGAGGCCCGCCGCCTCCACTGCGCCCCCGTCCAGATCTGGCCTTCCCGCCGCCGGATTCGGCGTCCTCTGCGCCGTCGCCGCGTGCGGTCGGCCGCCTTCGCTGCCGGCCGACGTCGCCCGCCCGTCGCCTTCGCCCCGGGGAGCCCGCCGCTTCTTTTCCTCTAGCGGGCGCGGGAGGGAGTGAGTGTGCGGGCGGGAGGAATGCAGAGGAAGAGTTAAGAGGAGGGGTGTGAAACGCGACGGGCGCGAGGAGAAAGAGGGAGAGCCGTCTGCCATCCCGACCGCCTCTCTCTCTCCGCTGTTTTCTTCTCGGCCGGCGCGAGGACTTAAGCCGCTTTGCTGGTGGAGAGTGAGGCGTGAAGAGACAGAGCGAGGGGAGGGGGGATTTTTGAGAGAGGGGGATTTTAAGGGGGATTTTCCTGTTTTTAGTGTCTGAGTTCAATGCACGGTCCTTAGTTATTTTTTGTGAGTCTTCCGTTGCGTCCATCCAAGTCCGTAGTTTTTTTTATTTGTTCGTCCAAGCCGTGCCAGTCCACAAATTTATTGTCAATCATAAAAGTGTAGGAATTTTCTTTTGCCTGGCAGCAGCCGCCGCTCTACTCTGTGAGCCGCGTGCAGATCGTAGAAGTCGTTATGATGCCGCCGCTTCTCTAGCCGCCGCCCCGAGCTTCAAAGGCCACCGCGCGTCCTTTGTGCACTGCGCCGCCGCCTCTTGGGCTTCGATCTGCGCCGTCATGCATCTATCTATTCCTCTTCGGCTTGATTTGACAGTTTATTCAAAGGCAGCACGCAACGACGACATTATCAAGACTCGGACTTCGGATTTTTCTTGTTTTAGTATTAACCCTTTTCAAATGCAATGCTATTGCATACGTCTTGCATTCGAGGGGGGGTGTTAAGGGTATTAGAGATAAGGGTATTAGAGATAGAGTTTGTATTCTATTCCATATATACCTTATCTCTATATGGCATATCCCCTTGTACTCTCCTATATATATAACCCTTTGGGTCTCATATCAATACACACAATATTCATAACAAAGCCAACAAAAACCTGTAAAACCTGAAGTTCAGCCTTTTCAGCCGTGCATATCAACCAAAAATGCCACATATAAGCTGTGTATGCTACACATGGTTCGATTTGGAAGCTAATGGATCCAGCAAACTACGTAGTTGCTATTTTGCTTATCCCGAGTTCTCAACTGCAAAATTACCAATTAATAGTATCAGATTACAGTATCATGCTTAGATTCTCACTTAAGTCAGATTGCTGTTCATCCTTCATGATTTAATTTTTTAGCATTCACGTGCCCTATTGTCTGAAAATAGATCAAACAATAGCATGTTCAACCAAAACAGGAAGGAAAATCCCCCAAATACAGTATGGGCACATTGGCACCTATATATGTATGTACCGAACATTCTAATGTAAACAAACAATCACAAATCAATGAGCGCTTAAAGCTAATCATGACACCTAGAAAACCACATTTGCTAGCAGTTGGTATCAGCACATTCAATTTTCATCGAGAAGACACTAATATGAAATATATGCGCAGAATAGATGATGATATTTTAGAGTCCTTGTTGACTATGCAGCAGACAGACAGTAGCTAAGGTGATACCTAAATTACCCAATAAGCAAACTCTGTTTAGACGTTTGCATAATAAATCTGAGCATATAAATGCACCAGCATGCATTTTGTGACCCAGTGCCTAACCCAAATTGTTGGAAAAGCATAAACCATGCATCACCAGTTCATTACTTAATCATGCAAAATTGCGAACATTGACAAAATGCACTGTTCTTATCGTAGATTAGTCATGGAAACATATTTACCATGTTACGGAGCAGCAAAACTCGGGTAGGCGGACAGTCAAAGTTGACGGATTTTGGCTTCTTTTCTGGCCTGGAGCTGTTCTCATCGACAATAACCCCTCCCCTCCTATCAGTCTTCTTGGCCATTAGAGGTGCAGTGATTCCCTGCTCTTGCTTGCCGAGCCCCTGGCCTTCCTTCCACCCCATCTTGGCCATCATTCTCTGGGCGGCAGTCATCTGGCCACCGGCGCCGAGGCCCAACCCAGAGGAAGAGGAGTTCCCGATGGTGAAGCCATCTCCGTGGGGTGGGGACGAGGGCGTCATCCTCTGAGCAGGGCCGCTCATTGCTGCCCTCCTCTGCCAAGCTTCCTCGCCGGATATGTTGAGGGAGGAGGCCCTGGACTGGTAGTCCCTCTCCTCACGCTCACGGGCCTCCTCTGCTCACGTTCCCTCTCCCTCTCTCCATCCTCACGCCGCCTCCTCTCGAGCTCCTTCTTCATCTCGGTCTCCTTGGCCCTCTTGAGCTTCTCCTTGCGGTAGTCCTCGTAGTCGTTGGGCCTGGCGGGGTCGTACTCCTCGAGAATGGTGGACTGGACGGCGACGAGAGCGGGCTGGAAGGAGGCGGCGGTAGTGGTGTCGAGGAAGGGGCGGCGGGTGGGCGATGGCGGGCGGTCCCGGGAGTGGGCGGGGTGTTGGTTTCGAGGAGGGATGGGGAGGAGCGAAGGTGGTGGAGGGCTTGCGGAGGGTGGGAGGCGCCATCTTGGTGGCGCTGGACCAGACGGCGGCGGAGGGCTTGTCCTCGTCGGCGGGGGTGGAGGAAGGCGGCGGGAGGTCGCCGTACAAGCCGCCCAGCATTCCGTGGATGAATTACTGAATTGAGATCCTCTGACCTTACGTGGGTCACTGACGCGTGGGCCCCACGCGACGCGGGGCCCACGCGCAGTGACCCAACGTCACTCTGACGTTACGTCAGAGGAACCAGTTCCAGAATTACTGCGGCAGCAACATCATCAGATCAAATCAGACTATATATCAATCAACAGATTTCGATTCGATTCAAAGTAGTAGTACTAGTAAGGGAAAATTGCTCTAATGCCACAAATTTATGTGTCATTCTTCCTTTTGTCACATACTTAAATAACTTTGTTATTTTACTACAATCTTGAGTGTTTATTCTTTCTTTTGCCATTTCCTTCACTTAAACTCTATTTTAATTTCAGTTTGCTTTTTTCCCTTTGGTGGAGTGACCGTTTTGCCCCTTCACGCACAGGAGTGGAGATGGAGGCGACCCTTGACCCGGCGTCCTCCGGCGACCCTCTCTCGACGGCGGCGCCGACGACCCCGACCTCCATGGCGGCGGCGCCCACAACCCCGGCGTCCATGGCAGCGGCGCCACGACCCGGCCTCCTCCGGCATGGCGGCGGCGCCACGACCCGCCTCCCGCCCGAGCTCGGTGGGGCAAAGCGGGCGCGCGCGGTCGACGCTTAGCGTGGAAGGCTTCGGCGGATCGGCGACGCGACCGCGAGGCCGTGCTCGGCGGAGAATCGCGCGTGGCGCCGGCAGAGAAGGAGGGCACGGAGGCGGTGGCAGCGTCGGCGAGGTGTTGCACGTAGGGCGGTGAAGAGGAACGCGACGAGCCGGAGCGGAGGAGGAGGAGGCGTGCGCGAGTTCCCGTGGAGAGGTCGGACCGCGCGGTGGCGGCGCGCGCGCCGCGCGAGGAGAAGCGCCGGCGGCGGACGCGCGTCAAGACACCGAGCTCGACGTGGTGGAAGACACCGGAAGCGGAGAAAATGGCAAAAGAGTCAATCCACCAAAGGGAAAAAGCAAACTGAAATTAAAATAGAGTTTAAGGGGAGGAAATGGTAAAAGAAAGAATAAACACTCAAGTTTGTGGCAAAATAACAAAGCTATTTAAGTATGTGGCAAAAAAAAGATGTCACATAAGTTTATGGCATTAAAGCAATTTTTCCTACTAGTAATCCAACGCCATCAACATGAATTGAATGGAATCGAATCGAATTCCTAGCAATCCAACCAACCCTAACCTTAAGAAGAAGAAAAGAAAGGAGAGAACGAAGACCCTACCTAAGCCGGCCAGCCGGTGGAGCAAACCCTAAAAAAAATCCCTTCCCTCGGTAGAGTAAGTAAATGAGATGCGTACGCTCGGTTCGGTTCGATTGGCTGGAAGAGGAAGACGACCACCAACAGGAGGAAAGGATGCCGGAATCGGATGGGCCGCCGCTATTAATTGATTTGGTTGGGCCCCTGGGAGCAGAGCAGCCCAATGGAAAGGAAAAACGCCTGCTCGAAGGATAGTGCCTTTTAACTAGGGCAAAACCTACGAAACAAATATTATTATACGCCGGTTCCTCCTCCGCCGCCCGCCTCCGCCGGTTCCTCCTTCGCCGACCGCCTCCGCCGGTTCTTCCTCCGCCGACCACCTCCCTCCTCCGACCGCCTCCCTTCGCCGACCGCCTCCGCCGACCGGCCGCCTCCGCCAAAGGCTTCCATTTCTGCTAGAACCAAGATACTCAAGGCTCGTGAGTCGTGAGCACCATCTCAAGGTACGTGCAACAGTATGAACTCAACGCCACCTTTCTGAATCCTTCGCTGTTTCTGAATCTGAGTTTAGGCTCCTAGGTTTGCTTTGGGGAAAGGTGCTGAGCTAAATTATATCATGGTTGATAATTTGGTCGAGATCTGGGATTCGATGGCGCTGCGGGATTGAGTTTGTGCGTGCATTAGGATCAAGAGGAACCAAAGCCATGTTTTAGTCCTATCTAAAAATGAGAAAAATTAGCAAATAAACGGCAAGGTGGCTACTAGTTTCTTGCAAGAGTACTAGGGAAGATCGCTTTCCTGGTTGATCTTGCAGTGGCTGCAATCGGACTTGGTCCAATTCAAAGCGTTGTTGGAGATTATGCAGGGTTAGGAGCTCTTTTGCTGTCCAATTCTGACTAGGGCCCTTGTTGCGAACAGTGATTCGCTTTCTTGCTTGCTGGAATCTGTATCACTTAGGATCACTGTAGTTCTTGTCAGGTTAATTAGCAAGGGAAGTTTACAAGTCTACATCGCCCTTTTCTCTATTTTTGAAAGCTTCCCTGCATCATCAGCCATACAAAACTAGAAATATTATCCACATTATGTTTGGGTCTGCGCATTAGAGAAGTGTGTAATTACGTATGATCACTGAACAACAACCTCTTGACTGTAGTATTTTCTGTTCAATTAGTTATAGTTGTGGAATTGGCTTATAATCTCCTTAGTAAGTTAGTCAGCATTTATATTTATCATTGTGTAGAAAAAATGACTGTTTCCACCCACAGTTCTTGTCAAGCATGGTACATGTTCCTTAGATTTCATGAATGTTTTGATAAGATGAACTATTTACGTATTTTCATGTTTGCCTCGCACGTTGCTGCTGCCGTCTCCCCGTCCCGCCCGTGCGCCGTTCCGCCCGCTACCCTCTAGATCAGCGCCGTGAGCAGGCAGCCGGCCCCGGCCCAGGCCACCAGCGGCAGAACAGCAGCTGTAGTAGCAGGAGGAGGAGGAGGAGGAGGAGGAGGAGGGGGAGACCATGAAGCTTGACGTGAACGCCCTCCGCTACCTCTCCAAGGACGACTTCCGCGTCCTCACCGCCGTCGAGATGGGCATGCGCAACGTAAGGCCTAAAACCCTACACCAAGCCTTAACCCAACACCATGTGAAGTCGTTAGCTTCTGTGCCTGACGGTTTGGTTTTGTTTTCTGGATTCACAGCACGAAATCGTGCCGGCAGAGCTCGTCGATCGCATCGCCGGATTGAAGTGAGTGCTACTTTTGGTTCGGAATTTTGCTGTATTTGGTTGCTAAATCAATGTCTGTGGTCGGTGTACATTCTTTTGGTGAACGTGTGTTAATTCTATGTGGATGTAGGCATGGGGGCACATATAAAGTGCTGAGGAATCTGTTGAAGAACAAATTGGTGCATCATGACGCTGCAAAGTGTGAGTCCTTGTTGGTGAATCTTGCTCCTTTTATTTTTAGATAAAATTTGGACTATCATAATTGCTATGTTGGTCCCTTTGCATATAGATGATGGGTATCGGCTCACATATCTTGGGTACGACTTCCTCGCCATCAAAACTTTGGTCAATCGCGGAGTGTTTGCTTCGGTTGGTCGTCAAATCGGTGTTGGAAAGGAGTCAGGTTGATGTTTGGCTCATGTTTTATTTTAGATTGTAGAAAGCAAATGTGAAATGCTTTATGTTGTTTCCACTATCGACAGATATATTTGAGGTTGCCACTGAGGATGGTACAGTGTTGGCCATGAAGCTTCATAGGTTGGGTAGGACATCTTTTAGGGCTGTGAAATCTAAGCGTGACTATTTAGCGCACCGGAGGAGCTTTAATTGGTTGTATCTGTCACGACTGGCGGCCCTAAAGGAATTTTCTTTTATGAAGGTTTTTGCACGGCTATACTTTTCATTAAGTTCATTAAGAACTATATGCTTATTTGTTTAATATTCCTTTACTTTTGTAAAATAATTCCAGGCTTTAGGAGACCATGGATTCCCTGTCCCCACTGCTGTGGACTGCAATCGGCATTGTGTGATCATGTCACTTGTGCAGGGATACCCACTGTAAGCTGACATTATTTTCAATGAATTCTTATATTAATCTAAGGGTATGCATTCCTTTATGCAGAAACTGATCTAGGTGTTGTTTTCTGTTATGCAGTGTTCAAGTAAAAGAGTTACAAAATCCAGATGATGTTTTTGACACAATTCTTGGTCTTATTGTACGTTTGGCGGAGCATGGACTGATACATTGTGATTTTAATGAGTTCAATATCATGGTATTGCTTCTTGTACCTTCTATTGTTACTATTATTTTCTAAGCCCACATAGATATATCAGCTTTTGTGTGCCCCTTTTCTTTCTTGTATTGCATTCACAATTGTTTATTGTTGAGATTCAGTAGTTTCGACTTCAGGTTTATGATACCCATTATGTTCTCTTCAATGCCGCCTCTTTCAAATATGCTTTGATCTGAGTGGCTTCCTAGCAAAATATAACATTTTGGATGGTAACTTTCGGTAAGACTTGTGCTTGCCATGTGTAATAACACATATGGCTGTGCTGTAATTACCATAAAAAAGGATGGCTGCAAACTGTCATTGGGAGTTTAGATAGAATGGTTGTTCCAATTTTTTAATCCTTGACCATGCGTAAAGTGAGGTTATATTATTATGTGATATGTCAGTATGTAGTTTACCTATCTTTAATTCTTCATCGTTATTGATGTTGCACAGATTGACGATGATGAAAAAGTTACGATGATTGATTTCCCACAGATGGTATCTGTTTCACATCGGAATGCCCAGATGTATGTAGCATATTTTGATAGCTTACATAAGGCTGCTTTCTATTCATTATTCATGAGTTCTGCTTTTGCAGGTTTTTTGATCGAGATGTTGAGTGTATCTACAAGTTCTTTAACAAGAGGTTTATTTCTACAATGAAATATTAAGAATTCAGTCCCTGTTCTTTTTGGCTTTTCAGTGGCTTTTGGCATCTCTTAGCAATCACTATTCATTAGACTAATAAGCTGTAGCCTAAATGAACAGGCCATGCCTTGCAAATCATTTTGTTATTAAGCTTTCTTTCTTTATATTAGGTTTAATCTTTCATCAGAGAAAGGTGAAGAACAATATGGGTCTGAAAGTGATGATGATGAGAGTGGCAGGCCGTCCTTTCTATGCATTCAAAAGGCTGCTGGTTCCTTGGACAAGGAACTAGCTGCCAGTGGCTTCACCAGAAAAGAACAAGTTGAGATGGAAAAGGTGGGTTAAATGTTGGTACAAATCTCTTATCGATTTTGCAGATTTTATAGTATTCTGCTGGAAAACCACAAGTGTGAATGTTGGTGGGTAGTAATTGCATTTAGAGTTCTTAAAACTGGTTCCTGTTAAAGTCTTGGTTCCAACCAGTAAGACAGGATCTGGTCGGTACCAGCTGGCTTCAGGTGTTTCCCCTGTCAACATTTGTTTTCCACCTTTGTTTTTTCTCAACTTTGGATATTACTATCTATGTTTCTTCGAAACATGAGAAAAATACCTAATATGATTGGTTTGTGTCTGGATTGTGTTGTTGCATATGGGACTATGTTTGCCTCGCTAATTTTGATATGAGGTGCATGAATCCAACAGAGGTCTTGTGACAATGGGCAGTCTATAGGCAATATCATGAGATGACAAACATCATGAAAGCTAAAATTTTTATTCAAATTACCATGGAATATTCTGGTCTATGGGTACGTAGTGGAATTTTAAGACGTACCGAAAACGTAAGAAGAGGCAGACTGACATGGAAGGAAGCAATTAAAAGAGACTTGAGGGATTGGAATGTATCCAAAGAATTAGCTTTGGATAGGAGTGAATGGAAGTTAGCGATCCACGCATCGGAACCATGACATAAAAAGAAGGTTTAGAGGTGGTGTTTTAGGCTCTCGGTTTGGATAACAGGATGTAGGGCTTAGGGTTTTAGCTTTATAGGTTTTATTACAAGGCTCTCGTTTTTTGACTTTGATGTTTCATTTCTAACTTATCTCAACTTGTTTAGAATAAAATGTTTTATTGTTGTTGTAACCATGGAATATTCTTCTCATATGCAGTTGTATAAATTGGGTGTTAAATATCAGATTTTCAGTCCCCTGTGAGTGGTGACACTTTTTTTTAACTTGATTACAGTTCATTGAGGAAAATGCTGAAGAACGCAATTCCAGCTCAGATGATGATGATTCAACATCTGAACAAGATAGTGAAGGTGTTGATACTGAGGTTGTTAAAATCAATTCCTTGAAAATAGCAGACCAGGTATTGATCTGCATAGCTAATATTTTTTAATTTAAATGTGTCACCAAACTGTGCCAACCGCCATGCTATCTAGCCGTTCCAGTTTCCTCAAGTAATCAGTTTTTGAAATATTTTTTTGGGGCTATTGCTCAGGATTCTGCTGGGGTGCTTGATTGTACTCTCGCTGCAAGGGATTCAAATGAACCTGAAACTTTTTCTGAAGAGGTTAGTAGTATATTCATCTGCGTGCCTAGACAAACTTTCGATGGATGTTGCTTACGTTGCTTTACCTCGCAGCATGAAACAAGCACAAGTCGCAGTTGTGATAACAAATTGAGAAATCCACCTACTGATAGCAACGGGGATGCTATGGAATCACTTGAATCAGGAGGCAATGATGATGGCTCATCGGAGGATCCTGATGATGGCGATGATGTTGTGCTCACAAGGCAATTGAACAAGCAGAGGAAAAGGGCCATAGCAGCTGCTCATGGGCGGAGAAGGCCTCTGTCCTCGAGGAATGCTTATAAGGACAAGGGGAAGGGTACCATGAATTCCAAAATCCAGAGGCAGGCATGCAAATGGTGATGGTTGGTCTGTGCTGTTTATAGCAGGAAATCTTTTAAGATAGGTCGAGCGTACATTTGGTATGGCTGTAATAGCGCGGTACTGAGTTGTTATAGAACGAACGTTATGCTTGTATTTTTGTTCGCTGTTTTGGTCGCTCGATGCTTCGCCATGATTACCTGTTAAGTAGTTAAAAGACAATGTAAAATTTCCTACTTTTTGGCAGTCAACTGAAGTAAAATTGTTCTTTCGCCCTAGCCTAATTAGTTCTAACTGCACCTCCAGGCTCGGTCTGAAAGGTTTAATTCCGTTTCCCTGAGGTACAAGAACTTTTGACATTATTTGTACATTACGCCGCCACCTGATACCTGTGCAGCTGTGCGCGGGAAGACGAGGTCCTCGTAGACGCAGCCCTCCGCGATGAGAGGATCCACCGCCGCGAGGTCTCGCCGGTTCACGCCGTCGTAGAACTCCCTCAAAGCATCCGCCGCCGTCGTCGTCGTCCTCCCCCTTGCTGCCGCCAGTGCTACTACTAACGCTGCCGGCCGCGACCGAATGGGATTGAGAGGCTTAGGTGCGGCAGCAGCAGCCACTTGAACAACGCGAAGCTGAAGCGGCCGCATCGCCTGCGTCATGCTCTGCTATTGCTCTTGCTCTTGCTTCTCTTCTTGCCAGCCTTATCTCTTTACTCCTTATGGTGGATTGTTTTCCTCCTCCAGCGGAAAGTAATGATCGCTAAAACAAAGCCGGGGAGTTACCTGCCGTAGTTATGCCACGTCATCTTTCTTACGAAAAGGTGCCTGTATTTCCCGAAATCATATAAAGGTTCTCGGTTCTTGCAAAAAAATCCCAGCCAAGTTTTTTCCCCCCGAAAACCCCCTCCACTTCACCGAAATTGCGTATCCTTTTGCAGGATAGCACCCTGTAGTTTTCCAAAATTATATACGGGTCCTCATTTAGTTACGTAAAGGTCCTTACAGGTCCTCAGTTTTTTTGCGAAAAGGCATTCGGTTTTCTCGACAATACGCACGTGTCTTCGATTTTTTTTTAAAAAAACTTCTAGCAAGTTGTCATCTCTTTTACTTGGTCCACACGGTAACTAGCACGGCGTGACGCCGCGCTTACACTGCTAGTTTGTACTAGAGGGGGTCGAATCCTAATTTGTTAATTAGGGAGTAGTTAAAATTTGAGCTATCTTATTTGTTCAGAGGTGAGGACTTGGAAGTTATGCTACAAGGATTTGTTAAGAAGTGAGGACTAGGAAAGCAATGCTATAAGGATTTTCGGGATTAAGATTCCTACTTCATTTTAGGTCCCGTTTAGCAGAGCTCTAGCACTAGAAAATCTGTAGATTTCCTAGAGCTGGTCATTTGTAGCTCTAGAAAATTCTGGATCTAGAGTTGCAGGCATGTTAAGTGCATTTACATGACTCATTTCATTTATATTATATATTAAATAAAAATATTTAAATCACTTTAATTTAGTCAACAAACTACAGATCTAACATAGATCTCGGAGCTAAAGCTATGCCAAACGGGGAGTTAGTGTACGACTACCAGCTCGGCTGCCCTAGTTCTAGTGACGAATCGCATTGATAAAATCGGCATGAGAATGCGAGATGGGGCTGGCTGAGCGCGGGAGTTCCTTTCTGTTGGCGCGCTCGCCATTTGCTTAGAGGTCTCAACCCTCTGTAGTGCTGCTCCTTTCACCGTCTCCGTAGCAACCGCACCCCCATCGATTCGATTCTGAGTTTCCGAACGAATCGCACGCCCCTCTGGGAATATTTTGTCCCACGCGCACGTCGAATCGGGTTTAGGGTTCCAAGGATCTCGCTCGCGCGCGCGATTCGGATTCGAGCTGCCGCGTCGGATCTGGTATGGTACCGCTGCTTCTGATCCATGTGCGCGTGATTCTGTGAAGTTTCTTTTTTCTGCGTGCGTGCGTGATTGCTCCTCTCCGTTTGAGTTCAGTATCCCGGCCGATGGTTCTCTGCTTCGCGCGAGAGGCATGGTTGGGAGGTTTTCGCAGGGGTCTTGGGCACGATTTGTGTTTATTGTGAAGTCTGCAGCTTTTGGATGTTGCCTTTTTTACTGGCTCTGCTTTGGATTTCTCAACCTTTTCCCAGTTGGTTTCGCGAATTCAAAAATTTTGTGGCTTCCCTGTTCGTTCATAGAGTCGATGGCGTTGTACCTGAACAACGACTTGGAGTACCAGGAAGATGACTACTTTGACTTCGACGGGTTTGACGTCTCCGGCGTGCCGACTGCGATCCCTCGAGCCCGGTATGGTTACATGTGTCGATAAAAGTAATTTGAACTACGAAACCAAATGGATGCTGAAATGATATTAGACTCTTAGTTGTACAAGTGACGCTAATTTTCCAATTCAGTGGGGCAAATTAAACTCGTATAGAGACCTCACTACAGGCAACAACCTGTGGTGCCGATGTGCAAAAGGCAATAAAATCTTGTGGATTGCCGTACCTTGTAATATCGTGCTTGCTATTTTTGTGTCTGCAGATGGTTGATCCAACTGGAAGAATCGCAAATTGGTCAGTGACACACGTAGATTTTGGTCTGAAGGAAAATTGAATCCTAAAGCTTATAGGGCAGTTGATACAAGCTTTGAGCTGCTTAAGAATATATCGGTGAGCTCTTTGTTATACTTGTACACGCAAAAAAGCGAGAGGAAGTTTTTTGTTTATTTTATTTTAGTTAATTTGCACAGAACTCGTAGGTTAGGGATTTGTCTAACTGAATATGAAATACTTGTAGTCCATTGATGAGAGCGTTCACGTTACCAGCAATGCAAATGTTTTGAGTTATTTGGTCACTTACTCTCCTTGTTTTAGTTATTTGATGATCTAATAAATCATTGCGGTCTTGCAGCATCAAGTGCAGAGGACACTTTTTTTAATCTTAAGGGTGTAGTTGATCCTGTCGACACTGCGAAGGACAATGGGAATCTTGTCCAAGAATGCCATGCTGCATCCGAAGTACATCCTGGATCCCTGGTAAACTCTCCTTTTTTCCTTCACCTATTCTTCTTTGATGACATTCTGCTCGGTTTACTAGCTTGTGCTACTACTGCTAGTATAGTAGTATAGAATATGAGCGCCTATGTAGATGTGTAGTATAGACGGTGTAGTCATGTTCAAAGTTAGCAAACCCGGTACCAGCCTAAATCCTAGCCGGGGGCTTGCACCAGTTACCGGACGGTAACCAGAAAAAATCGGCTAAATTTCAAGTGTCGAAATTTGAATTTGAAACCGGTAACCGAAAAAACCGGCCGGTTACGACATTCGTAAGAGAATATTCGTATTTGAGACTATTTGATCGTATCCGATCCGTTTCCACCCCTAGATGGAGGACACCCTTCGCCGCTCGGGAAAGGGATTCTGTCCTCAACCTTGTTCTTGTGTTCAATGTGCAGAAAGTCGTACAAGTTTTTGAGATAATGGAGAGACATATAGATAACCTTGCCGATCAAGCAGCAGCGGTCGATTTTGAGGAAGCGTACCATAGCTTCCTCTACGAGATTCTGGACCATGATGATGACCTGGCTAGGCTAGAAGAGGAAGTCAAGAGGACAAGGCAAATCTTGAAGACATTCGAGGACACAGCCGTCGATCCTCCTATTCCAAAAGTAGAAGAGGAAGCATATATATTAAGCACAGAAAATTAAGATTTTGGATTTTTCTTTTCTTTTGTCTTTGGAATAAATCAGAAAATTCTTTTATAAAAGTGACTGGTCACACTATTTGGCCAATATCAATGGAAAAAATGTTTCTTCCACCTGAGTCATATGTATGTGAAATTTTGACTTATTTGTTCCAGCTAAGAACTCCTGAAGAGATAGAATTATAGATAGCTTCTGTAGTTCATATGACAACAGTTGACAATGAAACACATATGGTTATAAATAAAAATCATCTGTAATATGCAATTATTATAGATGGTTATTTACAATTATCACAGACGGTTCTTCATAATAACCATCTGTCCTATTATCATAGACAATTTTTAATCCGAATCGTCTGTGATAATATCACCAATAGTTATTATGAAGAATCATCTATGATAATTGTGTATCACAGACAGTTCTAACCATCACTAGTAATGTAGATATTCACGCTTGTAAAACCGTCTGCGGCGAGGCACGTCCACCTCCGACCTCATTCGCCTCCTCCACGTTGCACCGGGTGGCATCTCCGCGTTGCCGAGTGGAGTTGGAGGAGATCGTGGCAGACCCACAAATAACTAGCATCCTTTTGCTTGTCAGTTGAAGATCTAGCAAGTTTTCCATGCTATTTTGAAATTGTTAGTGTACTCATTTGTCTTAGTACAAGATGGGTTTAATAGCTTTAACTAACAATTTAGGAGTTGCTAAAAAGTATCCGGATAAATGAAATTGTTAGTGTACTCCTTTTTGCAAGTAAGTTTTGAACCGAATAACAAAATAAAGTATTAATACACATATAATAGGCCATAATAATTACATATATGCTAATTATATAACACCGTTCTAAATCAAACCATCTGACCACCCATAAAAAACCCTAAAATGATTTAGAAATGGATATGAGCGGATCAGATAATATATTTACAATTTTAAACAAGTTGTTGAATCCAAATATGGTTACAACTTTTAATTGAAAATTTTAAGTTCCAATTAAAACTCGCAACTTACAATTCTAACCTAAAATGTAAGGCGTGCTCGAGTGGGAGGGAGAAAAATTGAAAACTTGTGCGGCGCTTGCGCTGGCCCTTTAACTCGCGAGATTAGGCTGCTGGAAATTTTGCGTATTGTTTGCATAGGTTTTCATTGCAGATCGATCGCGTCTGGAAATGAAGTGGTAGGAAAATGTGAGCAAGCAAGCAAGCCAGCCAGCCACAATCTGTCGCAAGCACATATCTTAACCTGCTGCGTGCGTGCATGCATGCGGAACTTTATTCACGTACGTATAGGTAAGTAGGTAACATGATCCAGATCCTTATTATGGTGAACACAGCAGTAGGTAGGTAAATATTATAGATAATTGTTGAAGTAATTAAACATGGATGGATCATGAATGGATCTTAACCTTGGCCCTGGCTGCTTAATTATAACAAGGGGTAGGTGGGATCAATGGCAATGCCACAGAGCCCAGCCGGATCCCGTATATATATCCTTCCTCATCCGAATGTAACCTCGGTCGTCCCATGTGTGCCCCCAAGAGTTCTTGTCGATCCAGTACTTAGGGCCATTGTTTGGCTTTCGCCGTCCTCTTTGTTTGATCCAATTGAAGGCATTATCAGGCAAGCCAGCCTTTATCAAAGCATCTCAGAAGTACTTAGTGCTTACGTTTTGATGTTTAATCAGCATGTGCGTAGTGGTGAAATTTTTTCTCTAATGCACTTTAATTAACTATATCAAAGCATCTCAGAAGTGCTTGTATTGGTAAAGCCTTGTCCTAAAACATTCATACATAAACGAACATCCACATTAGTAGGTGAGACGTTACAGCCATACATAAACATCAATACAAAAGGGATATCCATCCAACCAAATGCATGTTCCATTCAAGCAAAAACATCCATGCATACATCCAAGCTACATCTAATCCTGACTATGTATGCATTGTTGGATTATGTGGGCCAAGCCCATATAATAAGAATAATTCCTATTAAATCTCAAAGGCCCACTCATGCAAAGGAGGCATGCATGTGACCTTTAGTACCATATTGCTAGTTCTAGGAGAGGAAGACCACCTTAAAAGGGATGGTGCACTCCTAGTCACTTGAGGCATGTGTGGGAGAGAACTAGAGGATAACACGCGCTGCTGCTGCCGCCTCGCCTCGCCTGGCCGGCCGGGCCGGCCGGCCGGGCGGCGCGCGCGCGCGCACGGCACTGCGTGAATGGTCCGCCAAAATCCGCTCAGTGCTTGCGCAGACGCGCTTCCTTTGCAATTTTATCTTTTGCTGTTTTGTGTGGCGGTGAGTCCGGATCGGTTCTGCGACTAATCCGGTTCGATTCTGAGTTATGGAGAACGTGCGGCGTCTTGATCACGCGTCTGGTTTTCTATAAATACGAGTCGCCGCCTCGCGTGCAGTAAAAGCGAAAATCAATCTAGGGTTTTGCCTCCTCCATCCATTGTGCTGCGCCGTTCCACGTAGTCTACTCCGCCCCGTCCGCCGGCGTGCATCGCCGTTCGGAGAGCAGTCTCGGAACCGCCGCCAAGTCTGCACCGGAGAGGCGAATAAGGTTTTTGGGAAGCGCTCTGCGCGATCGCTCGCGTAGCTCGCTCGTCTTCCTCGCCGCTCGGCCGGCGAATCGTCATCGACTTCGTGTCATCCTCACCGTGCGGCGGCGTCTACATCGGCAAACCGATCGAACGTAACCATCGATGCGTAATACCATGTTCTCCATATTAGATCTGCTCATATACGCTTTCTGGTTTACATGTCTAGATCTTTTATGCCCGTGATGGTTCTCGTTATTTTGCGTGCATGGTGTCATGATTTATTTATGGAATAAATTAAACCTACATGTGCTTATATATTCAACAATCCAAAAACCTTATTGTAGGCATTGTGGTTTTACTATGGCTGGATTTGCCGATGCACTGAGGCCGGATAAATTCTCCGGTGTGCACTTTAAGAGATGGCAGATTAGGGTCACTCTGTGGCTTACTGCTATGAATGTATTCTGGGTTAGTAATGGCAAGCCTGAAGGTGTTCTTGATGCTGAAAAGCAGAAAGAATTCGAGACTGCCACTACTCTCTTTGTTGGATGCATTCTTAGTGTTCTTGCCGACCGTGCTCGCGAGGTGTATATGCACATGACAGACGCGAAGGAGTTATGGGATGCATGAATTCCAAATACGGTGTTATCGATGCCAAGAATGACATGTATGTCATGGAGCAATTTCATGACTACAAGATGGTTGATAACCGCTTCAGTAGTAGATCGGGCTCATGAGATACAAAGCCATTGCCAAGGAACTCGAACTCTGAAGTGTGCCTTACCCGACAAGTTTGTGGTGGATGTATTATTGCGAAATTACCTTCTTCATGGAGGAATTTCGAACAAGACTCAAACACAAGAGACAAGAGTACTGTTGAGAATCTGATTGGGTCTCTTGAAATTGAGGAGAAAGCTCGGAAAAGGACGCTGTGTCTAAGGGTGATGGAGGCAATCTAGTGCCAATGTGGTACAGAAACCCTCAAGCAAGAACAAAGGGAAATTTGTTAAAGCCCAACAGACAACCAACTTCAAGAAGAAGAAGAACAACAACAATCAGGATGATAGAACTTGCTTTGTGTGCGGTGAGCCTGGTCACATGGCCAAGAAGTGCCCACAACGCAAAGGAAAGAAGGCACCTGCAGGACAGACTTCTAAGTCTGTCAACGTGACCATTGGCAAGACTGGAGATGGGACTGGGTATGGTAATTTACCTACTGTTCTTTCAGTTAGTCAATCTACCAATTGGTGGATTGATACAGAGCTAATGTACATGTGTGTGCTGATATTTCGTTGTTTTCTTCTTATCAGTCGCCCGAGATTCCTCCGTCCTAATGGGAATGGGTCACATGCTACTGCTCATGGTGTTGGCACGGTAGATCTGAAGTTTACTTGGGAAAGATCGTCACCAAGAACGTGCAGCATGTCCCTTCTATAGACAAGAATCTCGTTAGTGGCTCCCGCTTATGTAGAGACGGGCTTAAGTTGGTATTTGAGTCTAATAAAGTAGTCGTGTCTAAACATGGACATTTTATTGGTAAAGGCTATGAGTGCGGAGGCTTGTTCCGCTTTTCCCTTTCAGATTTCTGCAATAAGATCGTAAACCATATTTGTGGCGGTGTGGATGATGAGGCTAATGTTTGGCACTCACGTCTATGTCATATTAATTTTGGTTTGATGTCTCGGCTTTCAAAGATGAATTTAATTCCAAACGTTTCCATCACCAAAGGTTCTAAATGCCATAGCTGTGTGCAATCAAAGCAACCTCGTAAGCCTCACAAGGTCGCGAGGAGAGAAACTTGGCACCACTAGAACTCCCGCATTCAGATCTTTCGAGATGAATGGTGTGTTGACGAAGGGTGGAAAACGATATTTCATGACTTTGATTGATGATGCAACTAGGTTACATTATGTGTATTTATTGAAAACGAAAGATGAAGCTTTAGACTATTTTAAAATCTATAAGGCAGAAGTTGAAAACCAGTTAAATAGAAAGATAAAAAGGCTTAGGTCAGATCGTGGTGGAGAGTATTTCTCAAACGAATTTGACTTATTTTGTGAGGAACATGGCATTATACATGAGAGGACGCCTCCTTATTCTCCCGAGTCAAATGGGATTGCCGAAAGGAAAACCGCACGTTGATCGACTTGGTGAATGCCATGTTAGACATCTGCGGGATTACCTAAGGCATGGTGGGGAGGCTTTGCTAACCTCTAATCATGTATTAAATAGAGTTCCTAACAGAAATAAGGACAAAACACCATACGAGGTATGGATTGGGAGAAAACCATCACTTTCTTACTTGCGTACATGGGGGTGCTTGGCGAAAGTTAATGTGCCAATAACTAAGAAACGCAAGCTTGGACCTAAAGCGTGGATCTGTATTTCTGGGATATGCTAATCATAGCATTGCCTATAGATTTTGATAGTTAAAACCGAGGTACTGACATGCATGTTGGTACAATTATGGAGTCTCGAGATGCAACATTCTTTGAGAATATTTTTCCTATGAAGGATACACATAACACTACTAGTCAACCTTCTGAAATAATTCCCAGTTCAATCACATCACCCGAACCTTTTGAACATACACATGAACTTGTCAATGAGGAGGATGACAAGTGGAGCTCCTAGAAGGAGCAAGAGACAAAGGATATTCAAATCCTTTGGTGATGATTTCACTGTGTACCTTGTGGACGACACTCCCAAGTCTATTTCGAGCGTATGCATCCTCGATGCGGACTCTGGAAGGAGGTCGTCCAGTAGTGAAATGGATTCCATTATCGCTAATGGAACACGGGAGTTGACAGATAAACCTTATGGGTGCAAACCCGTAGGGTGCAAGTGGGTGTTCAAAAAGAAGCTTAGGCCTGATGGTACTATTGAAAAGTACAAGGCTCGGCTTGTTGCCAAGGGCTATACTCGAGAAAGAAGGCGAAGATTTCTTTGACACTTACTCACTGTTGCTAGACTGACCACAATTCGAGTACTACTTGCTTTGGCTGCCTCACATGGTCTTCTCGTTCATCAAATGGACGTTAAGACAGCTTTTCTTAACGGAGAGTGGATGAGGAAATTTACATGGAACAACTGATGGATTTGTAGTAGAAGGTCAAAAGGCAAGGTGTTAAAACTGTTGAAATCTTTGTATGGTCTCAAACAAGCCCGAAGCGATGGCATGAGAAGTTCGATAGAACACCGACATCTGCAGCTTTGCTGTCAATGAGGCGATAAATGTGTATACTATCGCTATGGTGGGGTGAGGAGTTATTCTATGTTTGTATGTGGACGACATCCTGATTTTTGGGACAAACATCAATGTGATAAATGAGGTCAAATCATACTTGTCTCAAAACTTTGATATGAAAGATCCGGGAGTGGTGATGTTATTCTAAACATTAAATTGGTTAGAGGTGAGGATGGGATTACACTTTTGCAATCTCATTATGTGGAAAAGGTCTTGAGCCGTTTTGGCTTTTCCGACAGCAAGCCTTCTCCAACACCTTATGATCCTAGCGTGTTACTTAGTAAGAATAAGAAAATTGCTAGGAATCACCGGAATACTCCCGCATAATTGGCTCACTAATGTACCTAGCTAGTGCAACAAGGCCGACATCTCCTTTGCTGTGAGCAAATTGAGTCGGTTTACATCTAACCCGTGAGATGATCACCGGAAGGCGCTTGAGCGAGTGTTGCGCTATCCGAAAGGTACCTCGAACTTTGGACTTCATTATACTTGGGTACCGTCGGTCTTTGGAGGGTTATAGTGATTCCAATCGGATCTCGATGCTTGATGAGATCAAAGCCACTAGTGGATATGTTTTCACTATTGGTGGTGGTGTTTGTTTCATGGAGGTCTTGCAAGCAGACCATTTTGACGAGGTCAACCATGGAAGCGAGCTTGCGGCACTAGACATCGCTATTGTTGAGGCGAAATGGCTACGAGATCTATTGATGGATCTACCTACGGTGGAAAAGCCGATGCGCTATCCTTATGAATCGTGATAATCAAACCGTTATCGCTAAAGTGAACAGTTCTAAGGATAATATGAAATCGTCGAGCATGTTAAGAGACGATTGAAGTCAGTCAGAAATTGAGAAACTCCGGAGTTATAACCTTGGATTACATCCAAACAGATAAAAACCTGGCAGATCCCTTTATAAAGGGACTATCACGGAATGTGATAGATAGTGCATCGAAGGAGATGGGTATGAGACCCATGTGAGTTATCTATGGTAGTAACCCAACCTATGTGATCGGAGATTCCGTGAATTAGGATCTGGGAAAACAAGCCATTAGTTAATCAAGGAGAGTAATTTCAACCTCTCTATGTGAAGATGCAATACTCTCGAAGCTGCAAGGCAAAGTTGACTAAGGTCTTAATGTGTTCCATTGGCTTTTAGAAGCGAAGACGCTATCTGCAGAGCGTTCTTGAAAGAACACACCTATATGAGTCCGATCATAGTCGCAGCTATGGAGATCTTGGGTAATCTCCTACTAAGCTCATGAAGAGACCAAGGAGTATGACTTATACGCTCCAACCGAGGGGTAGCCTCATCGCGGCCTAGTATCGCTTAAGTCTTTAAGTGAAGCTTGCTTGCACCAAACTTGCAATTCAAGGCATAGTCCATTGTTCAAGTTGTGAGTAAGTGTAGCTTGAGTTCTAGGTGGATGTTCAACCTTAATCGGTCTCCATCGAAATACCGATATATAAACAGAGACATTGGAATTCAGCAAATCTGTGGGACTTTGAGATCTGGTGGGGATTGTTGGATTATGTGGGCCAAGCCCATATAATAAGAATAATTCCTATTAAATCTCAAAGGCCCACTCATGCAAAGGAGGCATGCATGTGACCTTTAGTACCATATTGCTAGTTCTAGGAGAGGAAGACCACGTTAAAAGGGATGGTGCACTCCTAGTCACTTGAGGCATGTGTGGGAGAGAACTAGAGGATAACACGCGCGCTCGCTCGCCTCGCCTCGCCTCGCCGGGCCGGGCCGGGTCAAGCGGCGCGCGCGCGGCGCACGGCACTGCGTGAATGGTCCGCCAAAATCCGCTCCAGTGCTTGCGCAGACGCTTCCTTTGCAATTTTATCTTTTGCTGCTTTGTGTGGCGGTGAGTCCGGATCGGTTACGCGACTAATCCGGTTCGATTACGAGTTATGGAGAACGTGCAGCGTCTTGATCACGCGCCCGGTTTTCTATAAATACGAGTCGCCGCCTCCATACGATGCGAAAATCAATCTAGGTTTTGCCTCCTCCATCCATTGTGCTGCGCGCTTCCACGTAGTCTACTCCGTCCCGTCCGCGCGCACCGCTGCGTTCGGGAGAGCAGGTCTCGGAACCGCCGCCAAGTCCTGCACCGGGAGGCGAATAAGGTTTTGGGAAGCGCTCTGCGCGCTCGCCGCTGTAGCTCGCTCGTCTTCCTCGTCGTTCGGCCGCGAATCGTCATCGACTTCGTGTCATCCTCACCGTGCGTGCGCGTCTACATCGGCAAACCGATCGTAACAGAACCATCGATGCATGCAATATCATGTTCTCCATATTAGATCTGTTCATGTACGCTTTCTGTTTACATGTCTAGATCTTTTATGCCTGTGATGGTTCTGTTATTTTGCGTGCATGGTGTCATGATTTATTTATGGAATAAATTAAACCTACATGTGCTTATATATTCAACATGCATAACATCCAGTCTTTTAAGTTTTGCTGGACATAACAATAGGTCTTACTGCAAAAATACACACGAGTTCACACATCGAAGAGACACATCATTTCAGACATCCAAGGAGCAGCGGCGGTGGTTGCACCGCAGGGGCTCCGGGCGGCGAGGACGGCCCCTTCGGATCCACGACAGCAGCGTAGTAGGGGCCATCGAAGCTTGGCAGTGGCAATTGGTATCTAGCGGTAGGCAGATCCGTGTGGAGTTGATACCTAATCAATGTTTTTTTCGGATCAATGGTCACAACTCCTCAATCGAACCAGCTCACTGGCTGAAAATGGTATAGGGCAAGAGATCCAACCAAACCAATGTCATACACACGAAAAAAAGGACAAGAAATGGACAAGTCTCAATGGCATACAAAAAGTTCTCTTATCATTAATTTCTTTATGTCAGCAATAATTTAAGAATTACATAGCGCATATTAATTTAATACTTTACCATTTAGACAACGATAGTGAGACTCGAGGAAAACAACTAAGGACATGTACAATAGCCTATCTTTTAAAGTGGTTTTTAAGACTTTCACCTTATCTAAAGATAGCACTAGATGCAATATTTTTAACAGCAAATTATTCCTTTAACTATCTTATATTATTTTTATTATAACTTCCTATCTTATACCCTTTCACTATTTGTGTTGGTTTGCGGGATCAAATCATTTCTCGCATAAGAGATAATACATTATTTCTCTCCTTACCTTCTCTTCTCTACATAAAATTTTACTTATTTAATATAGCTAAAAGACAACTAAGATGATATTACTAGAGATACACTGGAAATCAGGGTTTTCTATCTTTATCTTCTTTTTTATTTATGTAAAATTTTACTTATTTAATATAGTTTAAAGGTGGTTAAGAAATATTACTAGAGATGCACACGTTGGAGAGATTGAGAGGCGCCTTAAGCGCAAAAAAAAAGAGCCGTTACATTCCCACAAGGCGGCAGAGTCCATGCGATGTGAAAAAGCAACCGCCTCGTCCTCTTCCTCTTCCCGAATTAATATCGTCTCCTCGCCTTCGCCTTCCAGATCCAAGAATTCTTCTCCTCCCCAACTTCCTCTTCCCAATTCTCAACCAAACATGGCTTCCGCCTCCACCCATGCTCCGCACCCACCGCGCCCGCCTCCTGCCTCCCTCTAGAAAAGAACCGCGGTGGCGGCGGCCAAGGCGGGCTCTTCCGCCGCGGATCGCGCGGCGGTCACTAGTCACCGAGGGCAGCGGCGCACAGGTCGTCGGCGTCGTCTGGAAGGTTATGCCTTCGCGGTCTGCTCTTTGAATTAGGTAGCCTCATATACTATCTTCGGCGGGGTTTTCGACCATCTTTTTGCTAGATTCGGTTGGATTAGGATACGAATTTGGTTAGGGGTTTCTACGTTCATTTGCGTTCTTGGTTACGATGCGGAATTGATGAGGGTTTTTTTGGGTCTCAGGTGCTATCGTCACTTTAGGCCGTACCTTTGCCGGTTGCTCTTCGAATTAGGTTTTTGGCTCAGATACTATCCTCGCCGAGGTTTTCGACTAGAGATGGTAACGGGTAAATACTCATCGGGTATTGCCATTCTATACCCGTACCCGCTAGGTGTAAATTTACCCGTTGGGTTACCCGTATCCGCATGCGGGTAGGAAAATTTACCTATACCTGTACCCGCGTGGGTATTACTACACGACGGGTAACCCGTACTCGCAAGCATACCCGGTTCAACACATAAGAATATCATCAATTTAGACATTCATTAATCATACATGCCAAGCACAAAAGCGTCTAATGATCAAAATTAGTACATCACATAAACATACTTGACATGACCATATCAACATATGACAAACAAATAAACAATTAACAACAAGTAGATAATAAAATTAACATTTGAGTGGGATGTCTAGTTGTCTAATACGGGTATTCATTACCCGCGGGTAGGCGGGTATGGGTAGTATATACCCACACCCGCACCCGCCTACTCGGCGCGTAGAGGATTTCGCCCAATAACGTACCCATGGGTACATAAAATTTTCCATACCCGTCTCTTTATCGGGTAAAACCCGTCGGGTATTCGGGTATCGGGTACCCATTGCCATCTCTATTTTCGACCAAGGGTTTCTACGTACACACGCATTCTTGATTAGGATGTGAATTTGATGAGGGGTTCCTAGGCCTCAGATACTGATTAGTTCGTTTTTAGCACGTCCATTTTTACGTTTTTCTACTTTGCTAACGATTACTGCAGTTCTACCTGTATTGTCCTTACCCGTTTGTTTGCTTTTCTCCCCCTCTTCCTCTGCGTTTGTAGTACACTTCGCCGTTTCGGCATCGGTAATTTATAATTACATTTTCTGAATGAAGCCTTCCGCTGTAGCTCCGTAGATTCCAGAATTGATATATTCAGTTTACGCCTGGTTACTTACATTACGTTCGCGTGTACTTTCCATCCATGCTTTGCTCACTGCACGGTTTGTAGTCATGCTTTCTGTCTCGGATTGATGTTCACCATGTCATCGAGAATTCTTCTGCAGCTCCGCTATTCCTGTGAATATGCTTTCCAGAGTTCCTTACGACTTTAGTGGCGTATATTGAATTTTTTCCCATTTCCGAATGTAACGTTTTCTGTTTCATTTGTTATGCAGGAGGGTCTTCAAATACCTCAGTACAGTGTGTGGTGAAATGTATTTGCCTTCCTTTTGATCTTAAGGTGTTCCTTCTGTTTTACTCTCTACGGCCTCCGTTCAAACGACGACTTTATTGATCTTCACCGTGGTAACTATTTCTTATACAGAGTTTCTTAACAGACTATATGAGACGCCACGATGAAGAAATGCTTACTGTCGTGGATCGTTGTGCTTTTATTGATGACTAGTTGCTAAGTGTGCATTTTTCTACGAGATGAAACCTCTCGGTAACGCACAGCTGGGCTACGGTGAAGCTGCATAGGAGCAGGCAATATTTCGGGAGAACCGTGGGGCAACAGGCTATATGCGACGCCACGGTGAAGAAACGCCTTCTCTCGTGGGTCGTTGTGCCTTTTAGTGAGGACTAGTTGCTAAGTGTCTATTTTTTCTACGAGATGAAACCACCCGTTGACGCATAGCTGGACTACGGTGACGCTGCACAGGAGCAGACGACATTTCCGGAGAACCGTGGGGCAACAGGCTATATTAGACGTCACGGTGAAAAAACGCCTTCTCTCGTGGATCATTGTGCCTTTTAGTTAGGACTAGTTGCTAAGTGTCCATTTTTTCTACGAGATGGAACCACCCAGTGACGCATAGCTGGACTACGGTGACGCTGCACAGGAGCAGGCAACATTTCCGGAAAACCGTGGGGCAACAGGCTATATGAGACGCCACGGTGAAGAAACGCCTTCTCTCGTGAATCGTTGTGCCATTTAGTGAGTACTAGTTGCTAAGTGTCTATTTTTCTAGGAGATGGAACCACCCGTTGATGCATAGCTGGACTATGGTGACGCTGCACAGGAGCAGGCAACATTTCTTGAGAACCGTGGGGCAACAAGTTGGATCGTTGTGCCTTTTAGTGAGGACTAATTGCTAAGTGTCTATTTTTTCTACGAGATGGAACCATCTAGTGACGCATAACTCGTCTACGGTGAAGCTGCATGGGAGCAGACAACATTTCCGAAATCCGCAGGGCAACAGGCTATATGAGATGCCATGGTGAAGAAACACTTTCTTTCGTGGATCGTTGTGCTTTTATTGATGACTAGTTGCTAAGTGTGCATTTTGTCTACAAGATGCAATCTCTCGGTAACGCATAGCTGGGCTATGATGAAGCTGCACAGGAGCAGGCAGCAGTTCTGGAGAACTGTGGGGCAACAGGCTATATGAGACGCCACGATGAAGAAACGCCTTCTCTCGTGGATCGTTGTGCCTTTTAGTGAGGACTAGTTGCTAAGTGTCCATTTTTTCTACGAGATGGAACCACCCGTTGACGCATAGCAGGACTACAGTGACGCAGCACAGGAGCAGGCAACATTTCTGGAGAACCGTGGGGCAACAGCCTATATGAGACACCACGGTGAAGAAACGCCTTCTCTTGTGGATCGTTATGCCTTTTAGTGAGGACTAGCTGCTAAGTGTCCGTTTTTTCTATGAGACGGAACCACCCGTTAACACATAGCTGGACTACGGTGACGCTGCATTGCAGCAGGCAACATTTCTAGAGAACCGTGGGGCAACAGGCTTTGTGAGACGCCACGGTGAAGAAACGTCTTCTCTCGTGAATCGTTGTACCTTTTAGTGAGGACTATTTGCTAAGTGTGCATTTTTTTCTACGAGATGGAACCACCCAGTGACGCATAGCTGGGCTACGGTGAAGCTGCACAGGAGCAGGCAACATTTCCGGAGAACTGTGGGGCAACAGGCCGTATGAGACGCCACGGTGAAGAACGCCTTCTCTCGTGGATCGTTGTGCCTTTTAGTGATGACTAGTTGCTAAGTGTCCATTTTTTTACGAGATGTAACCACCCATGGATGCATAGCTGGACTACGGTGATGCTGCACAGGAGCAGGCAACATTTCCGGAGAACCGTGGGGCAACAAGCTATATGAGACGCCACGGTGAAGAAACGCTTTCTCTCGTGGATCGTTGTGCCTTTTAGTGGGGACTAGTTGCTAAGTGTCCATTTTTTCTACGAGATGGAAAAACCTGTTGACGCATAGCTGGACTACGGTGACGCTGCACAGGAGCAGGCAACATTTTCGGAGAACCGTGGGGCAACAGGCTATATGAGACGCCACGGCAAAGAAACGCCTTCTCTCGTGGATCGTTGTGCCTTTTAGTGAGGACTAGTTGCTAAGTGTCCATTTTTTCTACGAGATGGAACCACCCGTTGATGCATAGCTGGACTACAGTGACGCTGCAGAGGAGCAGGCAACATTTCCGAAGAACCGTGGGGCAACAGGCTATATGAGATGCCACGGTGAAGAAACGCCTTCTCTCCTGGATCGTTGTGCCTTTCAGTGAGGATTTGTTACTAAGTGTCATTTTTTTCTACGAGATGGAACCACCCGTTGACGCGTAGCTAGGCTATGGCGAAGCTGCATAGGAGCAGACAACATTTCCGGAGAACCGTGGGGCAACTGGCTGTATGAGACGCCACGGTGAAGAAACACCCTCTCTCGTGGATCGTTGTGCCTTTTAGTGAGTATAGTTGCTGAGTGTCCATTTTTGCTAGGAGATGGAACCACCCGTTGATGCATAGCTAGAGTACCGTGACGCTGCACAGGAGCAGGCAACATTTCCGGAGAACCGTGGGGTAACAGGCTATATAAGACGCCACGGTAAAGAAACACCTTCTCTCGTGCATCGTTGTGTCTTTTAGTGAGAACTAGTTGCTAAGTTTCCATTTTTTCTACGAGATGGAACCACCCATTGATGCATAGCTGGACAACGGTGACGCTGCACAGGAGCAGGCAACATTTCCGGAGAACCGTGGGGCAACAGGCTATATGAGACGCCACGGTGAAGAAACGCCTTCTCTCGTGGATCGTTGTGCCTTTTAGTGAGGACTAGTTGCTAAGTGTCTATTTTTCTATGAGATGGAACCACTCTGTGACGCATAGTTCGTCTACGGTGAAGCTGCATAGGAGTATGCAACATTTCCGAAGTACCGTGGGGCAACAGGCTATATGAGACGCCACGGTGAAGAAACGCCTCCTTTCGTGGATCGTTGTGCTTTTGCTGATTACTAGTTACTAAGTGTGAATTTTTTCTACGAGATAAAACCTCTCGGAAACGCATAGCTGGGCTACGGTGAAGCTGCACAGGAGCAGGCAACATTTCCGGAGAACCGTGGGGCAACAGGCTATATTAGACGCCATGGTGAAGAAACGCCTTCTCTCGTGGATCGTTGTGCCTTTTAGTGAGGACTAGTTGCTAAGTGTCCATTTTTTCTACGAGATGGAACCAATCGTTGACGCATAGCTAGACTACGGTGATGCTGCACAGGAGCAGGCAACATTTCTGGAGAACCGTGGGGCAACAGGCTATATGAGACGCCACGGTGAAGAAACGCCTTCTCTTGTGGATCGTTGTGTCTTTTAGTGAGGACTAGTTGGTAAGTGTCTATTTTTTCTACGAGATGGAACCACTCATTGACCCATAGCTGGACTACAGTGACGCTGCACAGGAGCAGGCAACATTTCCGAAGAACCGTGGGGCAACAGGCTATATGACACGCCACGGTGAAGAAACGCCTTCTTTCATGGATCGTTGTGCTTTTACTGATGACTAGTTGCTAAGTGTGCATTTTTTCTATGAGATGAAACCTCTAGGTAACGCATAGCTGGGCTACGGTGAAGCTGCACAGGAGAAGGCAACATTTCCGGAGAACCGTGGGGTAACAGGCTATATGAGACGCCACAGTGAAGAAACGCCTTCTCTCGTAGATCATTGTGTCTTTTAGTGAGGACTAGTCGCTAAGTGTCCATTTTCTCTACGAGATGGAACCACCCAGTGACGCATAGCTCGTCTACGGTGAAGCTGCACAGAAGCAGGCAACATTTCCGAAGAACCGTGGGGCAACAGGCAATATGAGACGCCACGGTGAAGAAACGCCTTCTCTCGTGGATCGTTGTGCCTTTTTGTGAGGACTAGTTGCTAAGTGTCCATTTTTCTACGAGATGGAACCACCCGTTGACGCATAGCTGGGCTATGGCGAAGCTGCACAGGAGCAGGCAACATTTCCGGAGAACCGTGGGGCAACTGGCTATATGAGACGCCACGGTGAAGAAACGTCTTCTCTCGTGGATCGTTGTGCCTTTTAGTGAGAGCTAGTTGCTAAGTGTCTATTTTTTCTACGAGATGGAACCACCCGTTGACGCATAGCTAGACTACGGTGACGCTGCACAGGAGCAGGCAACATTTCTGGAGAACCGTGGGGCAACAGGCTATATGAGACGCCACGGTGAAGAAACGCCTTCTCTTGTGGATCGTTGTGCCTTTTAGTGATGACTAGTTGCTAAGTTTCTATTTTTCTACGAGATGGAACCATCCGTTGATGCATAGCTGGACTATGGTGACGTTGCACAGGAGCAGACAACATTTCCGAAGAACCGTGGGGCTACAGGCTATATGAGACGCCACGGTGAAGAAACGCCTTGTTTCGTGAATGTTGTGCTTTTACTGATGACTAGTTGCTAAGTGTGCATTTTTTCTACGAGATGATACCTCTCGGTAACGCATAGCTGGGCTACGGTGAAGCTTCACAGGAGCAGGCAACATTTCCGAAGAACCGTGGGGCAACAGGCTATATGAGACACCATGGTGAAGAAATGTCTTCTCTCGTGGATCGTTGTGTCTTTTAGTGAGGACTAGTCGCTAATTGTCCATTTTCTCTACGAGATGGAACCACCCAGTGACACATAGCTCGTCTACGGTGAAGCTGCATAGGAGCAGGCAACATTTCTGAAGAACCGTAGGGGAACAGGCTATATGAGACGCCACGGTGAAGAAACGCCTTCTCTCGTGGATTGTTGTGCCTTTTAGTGAAGACTAGTTGCTAAGTGTCCATTTTTTCTATGAGATGGAACCACTTGTTGACGCATAGCTGGGCTACGACGAAGCTGCACAGGAGCAGGCAACATTTCCGGAGAACTGTGTGACAACAGGCTATATGAGACGCCACGGTGAAGAAACGCCTTCTCTCGTGGATCGTTGTGCCTTTTAGTGAGAGCTAGCTGCTAAGTGTCTATTTTTTCTATGAGATGGAACCACCCGTTGACGCATAGCTGGACTACGGTAACGCCGCACAGGAGCAGACAACATTTTCGGAGAACCGTGGGGTAACAGGCTATATGAGACGCCACGGTGATGACATGCCTTCTCTCGTGGATCGTTGTGCCTTTTATTGTGGACTATTTTCTAAGTGTCCATTTTTTCTACAAGATGGAACCACCCATTGACGCATAGCTGGGCTACGGCAAAGCTGCACAGGAGCAGGCAACATTTGCGGAGAACTGTGGGGCAACAGGCTATATGAGACGCCACGATGAAGAAACGTCTTCTCTCGTGGATCGTTGTGCCTTTTAGTGAGGACTATTTGCTAAGTGTCCATTTTTTCTGCGAGATGGAACCACCCGTTGATGCATAGCTGGACTATGGTGATGCTGCACAGGAGCAGGCAACAGTTTTGGAGAACCGTGCGGTAACTGGCTATATGAGACGCCACGGTGAAGAAACGCTTTCTCTCGTGGATCGTTGTGCCTTTCAATGAGGACTAGTTGCTAAGTGTCTATTTTTTCTACGAGGTGGAACCACCCGTTGACGCATAGCTGGACTACGGTGACGCTGCACAGGAGCAGGCAACATTTCCGGAGAACCGTGGGGCAACAGGCTATATGAGACGCCACGGTGAAGAAACGCCATCTCTCGTGGATCGTTTTGTCTTTTAGTGAGTACTAGTTGCTAAGTGTCAATTTTTTCTACGAGATGGAACCACCCAGTGACGCATAGCTCGTCTACGGTGAAGCTGCATGGGAGCAGGCAATATTTTCGAAGAACCGTGGGGAAACAGGCTATATGAGACGCCACGGTGAAGAAACGCCTTCTTTTGTGGATCGTTGTGCTTTTACTGATGACTAGTTGCTAAGTGTGCATTTTTTCTATTAGATGAAACCTCTCGGTAACGCATAGCTGGGCTACGGTGAAGCTGCACAGGAGCAGGCAACATTTCCGGAGAACCGTGGGACAACAGGCTATATGAGACGCCACGGTGAAGAAACACCATCTCTCGTGGATCGTTGTGTCTTTTACTGAGGACTAGTTGCTAAGTGTCCATTTTTTCTATGAGATGGAACCACCCGTTGACGCATAGCTGGACTACGGTGACGCTGCATAGGAGCAGGCAAAATTTCCGGAGAACCGTTTGACAACAGGCTATATGAGACGCCACGGTAAAGAAACGCCTTCTCATGGATCGTTGTGCCTTTTAGTGAGGACTAGTTGCTAAGTGTTCATTTTTTCTACGAGATGGAACCAGCCGTTGACGCATAGCTGGGCTACGGCGAACCTGCACAGGAGCAGACAACATTTCCGGAGAACCGTGGGAAAACTGGCTCTATGAGACGCCACGGTGAAGAAACGCCCTCTCTCGTGGATCGTTGTGCCTTTTAGTGAGGAATAGTTGCTGAGTGTCCATTTTTGCTACGAGATGGAACCACCCGTTGACGCATAGGTGGAGTACCGTGACGCTGCACAGGAGCAGGCAACATTTCCGGAGAACCGTGGGGCAACAGGCTATATAAGACGCCACGGTAAAGAAACACCTTCTCTCGTGGATCGTTGTGCCTTTTAGTGAGGACTAGTCGCTAAGTGTCCATTTTCTCTACGAGATGGAACCACCCGTTGACGCATATCTCGTCTACGGTGAAGCTGCAAAGGAGCAGGCAACATTTTCGGAGAACCGTGGGGCAACAGGCTATATGAGACGCCACGGTGAAGAAACGCCTTCTCTCGTGGATCGTTGTGCCTTTTAGTGAGAGCTAGTTGCTAAGTGTCCATTTTTTCTACGAGATGGAACCACCCGTTGACGCATTGCTGGACTACGGTGACGCTGCATAGGAGTAGGCAACATTTTCGGAGAACCGTGGGGCAACAGGCTATATGAGACGCCACGGTGAAGAAACGCTTTCTCTCGTAGATTGTTGTGCCGTTTAGTGAGGACCAGTTGCTAAGTGTCCATTTTTTCTACGAGATGGAACCACCTGTTGACGCATAGCTGGGCTACGGCGGAGCTGCACAGGAGTAGGCAATATTTCCGGAGAACCGTGGGGCAACACGCTATATGAGACGCCACGATGAAGAAACGTCTTCTCTCGTGGATCGTTGTGCCTTTTAGGGAGGACTAGTTGCTAAGTGTCCATTTTTTCTACGAGATGGAACCACCCGTTGACGCATAGCTGGACTACGGTGATGCTGCACAGGAGCAGGCAACATTTCCGGAGAACCGTGGGGCAACAGGCTATATGAGACGACATGGTGAAGAAATGCCTTCTCTCGTGGATCGTTGCGCCTTTTTGTGAGGACTAGTTGCTAAGTGTCTATTTTTTCTACGAGATGGAACCACCCGGTGAGGCATAGCTGGGTTATAGCGAAGCTGCACAGGAGCAGGCAACATTTCCGGAGAACCACGGGCAACAGGCTATATGAGATGCCACGGTGAAGAAACGCCTTCTCTCGTGGATCGTTGTGCCTTTTAGTGAGGACTAGTTGCTAAGTGTCCATTTTTTCTACGAGATGGAACCACCCGTTGACGCATAGATGGGCTACGGCGAAGCTGCATAGGAGCAGGCAACATTTCCGGAGAACCGTGGGGCAACTGGCTATATGAGACGCCACGGTGAAGAAACGCCCTCTCTCGTGGATCGTTGTGCCTTTTAGTGAGAACTAGTTGCTGAGTGTCCATTTTTGCTACGAAATGGAACCACCCGTTGACGCATTGCTGGAGTACCGTGACGCTGCACAGGAGCAGGCAACATTTCCGGCGAACCGTGGGGCAACAGGCTATATAAGACGCCACGGTAAAGAAACACCTTCTCTCGTGGATCATTGTGCCTTTTAGTGAGGACTCGTCGCTATGTGTCCATTTTATCTACGAGATGGAACCATCTAGTGACGCATATCTCGTCTACGGTGAAGCTGCATAGGAGCGGGCAACATTGTATGAGATGCCACGGTGAAGAAACGCCTTTTCTCGTGGATCGTTGCGCCTTTTAGTGAGGACTAGTTGCTAAGTGTTCATTTTTTCTACGAGATGGAACCACCCGTTGACGCATAGCTGGGCTACGGCGAAGCTGCACAGGAGCAGACAACATTCCCGGAGAACCGTGGGAAAACTGGCTATATGAGACGCCACGGTGAAGAAACGCCCTCTCTCGTGGATCGTTGTGCCTTTTAGTGAGGACTAGTTGCTGAGTGTCCATTTTTGCTACGAGATGGAACCACCCGTTGACGTATAGGTGGAGTACCGTGACGTTGCACAGGAGCAGACAACATTTCCGGAGAAGCGTGGGGCAACAGGCTATATAAGACGCCACGGTAAAGAAACACCTTCTCTCGTGGATCGTTGTGCCTTTTAGTGAGGACTAGTCGCTAAGTGTCCATTTTCTCTGCGAGATGGAACCACCCAGTGACGCATATCTCGTCTACGGTGAAGCTGCACAGGAGCAGGCAACATTTCCGGAGAACCGTGGGGCAACAGGCTATATGAGACGCCACGGTGAAGAAACGCCTTCTCTCGTGGATCGTTGTGCCTTTTAGTGAGAGCTAGTTGCTAAATGCCATTTTTTCTACGAGATGAAACCACCCGTTGACGCATTGCTGGACTACGGTGACGCTGCATAGGAGTAGGCAACATTTTCGGAGAACCGTGGGGCAACAGGCTATATGATACGCCACGGTGAAGAAACGCCTTCTCTCGTAGATTGTTGTGCCTTTTAGTGAGGACTAGTTGCTAAGTGTCCATTTTTTCTACGAGATGGAACCACCCGTTGACGCATAGCTGGGCTACGGCGGAGCTGCACAGGAGCAGGCAATATTTCCGGAGAACCGTAGGGCAACAGGCTATATGAGACGCCACGATGAAGAAACGTCTTCTCTCGTGGATCGTTGTGCCTTTTAGTGAGGACTAGTTGCTAAGTGTCCATTTTTTTCTACGAGATGGAACCACCCGTTGACGCATAGCTGGACTACGGTGATGCTGCACAGAAGCAGGCAACATTTCCGGAGAACCGTGGGGCAACAGGCTATATGAGACGACATGGTGAAGAAATGCCTTCTCTCGTGGATCGTTGCGCGTTTTTGTGAGGTCTAGTTGCTTAGTGTCTATTTTTTCTATGAGATGGAACCACCCGGTGAAACATAGCTGGGTTACAGCGAAGCTGCACAGGAGCAGACAACATTTCCGAAGAACCACGGGCAACAGGCTGTATGAGATGCCACGGTGAAGAAACGCCTTTTCTCGTGGATCGTTGTGCCTTTTAGTGAAGACTAGTTGCTAAGTGTCCATTTTTCCTACGAGATGGAACCACCCGTTGACACATAGCTGGGCTACGGCGAAGCTGCATAGGATCAGGCAACATTTCCGGAGAACCGTGGGGCAACTGGCTATATGAGACGCCACGGTGAAGAAACGCCCTCTCTCGTGGATCGTTGTGCCTTTTAGTGAGGACTAGTTGCTGAGTGTCCATTTTTGCTACGAGATGGAACCACCTGTTGACGCATAGCAGGAGTACCGTGTGTGCCGCACGAGAGCGAGCAACATTTCCGGAGAACCGTGGGGCAACAGGCTATATAAGACGCCACGGTAAAAAAACACCTTCTCTCGTGGATCGTTGTGCCTTTTAGTGAGGACTAGTCGCTATGTGTCCATTTTATCTACGAGATGGAACCATCGATGGCGCATATCTCGTCTCACTGAAGCTGCATAGGAGCGAGCAACATTGTATGAGATGCCACGGTGAAACGCCTTCTCTCGTGGATCGTTGCGCCTTTTGTGAGGACTAGTTGCTAAGTGTCTTTTTTTCTACGAGATGGAACCACCGGTGAAGCATAGCCGGATTACGGTGAAGCTGCATGGAGCGAGCAACATTTCCGAGAACCATGGGCAACAGTGTATGAGATGCCACGGCAAGAAACGCCTTCTCGTGGATCGTTGCGCCTTTTGTGAGGACTAGTTGCTAAGTGTCTATTTTTTCTACGAGATGGAACCACCCGTGAAGCATAGCTGGTTCTGGCGAAGTCGCGCAGAGCGAGCAACATATCAGGAGAACCATGGGCAACAGGTCATGCGAGATGACACGGTGAAGAGACGCCTTCTCGTGGATCGTTGCGCCTTTTTGTGAGGACTAGTTGCTAAGTGTCTGCTTTTTCTACGAGATGAAACCACCGGTGAAGCATAGCTGGAGTTCTGGCCAGCCGCATGTGAGCGAGCAATATTTCCAGAGAACCATGGGCAACAGGCTGAATGAGATGCCACGGTGAAGAAACGCCTTCTCTCGTGGATCGTTGCGCCTTTTTGTGAGGACTAGTTGCTAAGTGTCTATTTTTTCTACGAGGTGGAATCACCCGGTGAAGCATAGCTGGGTTACCGCTAAGCTGTACAGGAGCAGCAACATTTCCGAGGACCCATGGGCAACAGGCTGTATGAGATGCCACGGTGAAGAAACGCCTTCTCTCGTGGATCGTTGCGCCTTTTTGTGAGGACTAGTTGCTAAGTGTCTATTTTTTCTACGAGATGGAACCACCCGGTGAAGCATAGCTGGGTTACGGCGAAGCTGCGCAGGAGCAGGCAACATATCCGGAGAACCATGGGCAACAGGCTGTACGAGATGACAAGGTGAAGAGACGCCTTCTCTCGTGGATCGTTGCGCCTTTTTGTGAGAACTAGTTGCTAAGTGTCTATTTTTGCTACGAGATGGAACCACCCGGTGAAGCATAACTGGGGTACGGCGAAGCTGCACAGGAGCAGGCAACATTTCCGGAGAACAATGGGCAACAGGATGTATGAGATGCCACGGTGAAGAAACGCCTTCTCCCGTGGATCGTTGCGCCTTTTTGTGAGGACTAGTTGCTAAGCGTCTATTTTTTCAACGGGATGGAACCACCCGGTGAAGCATAGCTGGGTTACGGCGAAGCTGCACAGGAGCAGACAATATATCCGGAGAACCATGGGCAACAGGCTGTACGAGATGCCACGGTGAAGAAATGCCTTCTCTCGTGGATCGTTGTGCCTTTTTGTGAGGACTAGTTGCTAAGTGTCTGTTTTTTCTACGAGATGGAATCACCCGGTGAAGCATAGCTGGATTACGGCGAAGCTGCACAGGAGCAGGCAACATTTCCGAAGAACCATGGGCAACAGGCTGTGTGAGATGCCACGGTGAAGAAACGTCTTCTCTCGTGGATCGTTGCGCCGTTTTGTGAGGACTAGTTGCTAAGTGTCTATTTTTTCTACGAGATGGAACCACCCGGTGAAGCATAACCGGGTTACGGCGAAGCTGCACAGGAGCGGGCAACATTTTCGGAGAACCACGGGCAACAGGCTGTATGAGATGCCACGGTGAAGAAACGCCTTCTCTCGTGGATCGTTGCGCCTTTTTGTGAGGACTAGTTGTTAAGTGTCTATTTTTTCAACGGGATGGAATCACCCGGTGAATCATAAATGGAGTACTGCTGGCCGCACGCAGAGCGAGCAATATTTCCGGAGAACCACGGGCAACAGTCAGATGAGATGCCACGGTGAAGAAGCGCTTCTCGTGGATCGTTGCGCCTTTTTGTGAGGACTAGTTGCTAAGTGTCTATTTTTTCTACGAGGTGGAACCACCCGTGAAGCATAAGCCGTTATTCTGGCGAAGCTGCACCGGCGAGCAACATTTCCGAGAACCATGGGCAACAGTCAGTATGAGATGCCACGGTGAAGAAACGCCTTCTCGTGGATCGTTGCGCCTTTTTGTGAGGACTAGTTGCTAAGTGTCTGCTTTTTCTACGAGATGGAACCACCCGGTGAAGCATAGCTGGGTTACGGCGGCCGCACAGAGCGAGCAACATTTCCGGAGAACCATGTGCAACAGGCTGTATGAGATGCCACGGTGAAGAAACGCCTTCTCTCGTGGATTGTTGCGCCTTTTTGTGAGGACTAGTTGCTAAGTGTCTATTTTTTCTACGAGATGGAACCACCGGTGAAGCATAGCTGGATTCTGTGAAGCCGCACAGAGCGAGCAATATTTCCGTAGAACCGTGGGCAACAGGCTGTATGAGATGCCACGGTGAAGAAACGCCTTCTCTCGTGGATTGTTGCGCCTTTTTGTGAGGACTAGTTGCTAAGTGTCTATTTTTTCTCCGAGATGGAACCACCCGGTGAAGCATAGCTGGGTTACGGCGAAGTTGCACAGGAGCAGGCAACATTTCCGAGGACCCATGGGCAACAGGCTGTATGAGATGCCACGGTGAAGAAACGCCTTCTCTCGTGGATCGTTGCGCCTTTTTGTGAGGTGTTGCTAAGTGTCTATTTTTTCTACGAGATGGAACCACCCGGTGAAGCATAGCTGGGTTACGGCGAAGCTGCGCGGGAGCGGGCAACATTTCTGGAGAACCATGGGCAACAGGCTGTACGAGATGACACGGTGAAGAGACGCCTTCTCTCGTGGATCGTTGCGCCTTTTTGTGAGGACTAGTTGCTAAGTGTTTGTTTTTTCTACGAGATGGAACCACCGGTGAAGCATACAGGTTCTGGCGGCCGCACAGAGCAGCAATATTTCGAGAGAACCATGGGCAACAGGCTGAATGAGATGCCACGGTGAAGAAACGCCTTCTCTCGTGGATCGTTGCGCCTTTTTGTGAGGACTAGTTGCTAAGTGTTTGTTTTTTCTACGAGATGGAACCACCCGGTGAAGCATACCTGGGTTACGGCGAAGCTGCACAGGAGCAGGCAATATTTCCAGAGAACCATGGGCAACAGGCTGTATGAGATGCCACGGTGAAGAAATGCCTTCTCTCGTGGATCGTTGTGCCTTTTTGTGAGGACTAGTTGCTAAGTGTCTGTTTTTTCTACGAGATGGAATCACCCGGTGAAGCATAGCTGGATTACGGCGAAGCTGCACAGGAGCAGGCAACATTTCCGAAGAACCATGGGAAACAGGCTGTGTGAGATGCCACGGTGAAGAAACGTCTTCTCTCGTGGATCGTTGCGCCGTTTTGTGAGGACTAGTTGCTAAGTGTCTATTTTTTCTACGAGATGGAACCACCCGGTGAAGCATAGCCGGTTCTGAAGCTGCGCACAGGAGCGAGCAACATTTCCAGAGAACCACGGGTACAACAGTGTATGAGATGCCACGGTGAAGAAACGCCTTCTCGTGGATCGTTGCGCCTTTTGTGAGGACTAGTTGCTAAGTGTCTATTTTTCAACGGATGGAACCACCCGTGAAGCATAGCTGCGTTACGCGGAAGTCGCATAGGAGCAGCAATATTTCCGGAGAACCACGGGCAACAGGCTGTATGAGATGCCACGGTGAAGAAGCGCCTTCTCTCGTGGATCGTTGCGCCTTTTTGTGAGGACTAGTTGCTAAGTGTCTATTTTTTCTACGAGGTGGAACCACCCGGTGAAGCATAAGCTGGTTACGCCGAAACCGCATGGAGCAAGCAACATTTCCGGAGAACCATGGGCAACAGGCTGTATGAGATGCCACGGTGAAGAAACGCCTTCTCTCGTGGATCGTTGCGCCTTTTTGTGAGGACTAGTTGCTAAGTGTCTATTTTTTCTACGAGATGGAACCACCCGGTGAAGCATAGCTGGATTACGGCGAAGCTGCACAGGAGCAGGCAACATTTCCGGAGAACCATGTGCAACAGGCTGTATGAGATGCCACGGTGAAGAAACGCCTTCTCTCGTGGATTGTTGCGCCTTTTTGTGAGGACTAGTTGCTAAGTGTCTATTTTTTCTACGAGATGGAACCACCCGGTGAAGCATAGCTGGTTCTGTGAAGCGCACAGAGCGAGCAATATTTCCGAAGAACCATGGGCAACAGTTGTATGAGATGCCACGGTGAAGAAACGCCTTCTCGTGGATTGTTGCGCCTTTTGTGAGGACTAGTTGCTAAGTGTCTATTTTTCTACGAGATGGAACCACCGGTGAAGCATAGCTGGAGTTCTGGCGAAGTCGCATAAGAGAAGAGCAACATTTCTGGAGAACCATGGGCAACAGGCTGTACGAGATGACACGGTGAAGAGACGCCTTCTCTCGTGGATCGTTGCGCCTTTTGTGAGGACTAGTTGCTAAGTGTTTGTTTTTTCTACGAGATGGAACCACCGGTGAAGCATACTAGGTTCTGGCTAAGCTGCACAGAGCAGGCAATATTTCCAGAGAACCATGGGCAACAGGCTGAATGAGATGCCACGATGAAGAAACGCCTTCTCTCGTGGATCGTTGCGCCTTTTTGTGAGGACTAGTTGCTAAGTGTCTATTTTTTCTACGAGATGGAATCACCCGGTGAAGCATAGCTGGGTTACGGCGAAGCCGCACAGGAGTAGGCAATATTTCCAGAGAACCATGGGCAACAAGCTGTATGAGATGCCATGGTGAAGAAAAGCCTTCTGTCGTGGATCGTTGCGCCTTTTGTGAGGACTAGTTGGTAAGTGTCTATTTTTCTCTACGAGATGGAATCACCGGTGAAGCATAGTCGGGTTACTGCTAAGTACACAGAGCGACCAACATTTCCGGGACCCATGGACAACAAGTGTATGAGATGCCACGGTGAAGAAACGGCTTCTCTCGTGGATCGTTGCGCCTTTTTGTGAGAACGAGTTGCTAAGTGTCTATTTTTTCTACGAGATGGAACCACCCGGTGAAGCATAGCTGGGTTACGACGAAGCTGCGCAGGAGCAGGCAACATATCCGGAGAACCATGAGCAACAGGCTGTACGAGATGCCACGGTGATGAAACGCCTTCTCTCGTGGATCGTTGCGCCTTTTTGTGAGGACTAGTTGCTAAGTGTCTGTTTTTTCTACGAGATGGAACCACCCGGTGAAGCATAGCTGGGTTACGGTGAAGCTGCACAGGAGCAGGCAATATTTCCAGAGAACCATGGGCAACAGGCTGAATGAGATGCCACGGTGAAGAAATGCCTTCTCTCGTGGATCGTTGCGCCTTTTTGTGAGGACTAGTTGCTAAGTGTCTATTTTTTCTACGAGATGGAATCACCCGTGAAGCATAGTGGAGTTCTGCTGATGCTGCACAGAGGCGAGCAACATTTCCAGAGAACCATTGGCAACAGGCTGTATGAGATGCCACGGTGAAGAAACGCCTTCTCTCGTGGATCGTTGCGCCTTTTTGTGAGGACTAGTTGCTAAGTGTCTATTTTTCTACGAGATGGAACCACCCGTGAAGCATAGCGGGTTACTGCGGAAGCCGCACAGAGCGAGCAACATTTCGGAGAACCATGGGCAACAGTCGTATGAGATGCCACGGTGAAGAAACGCCTTCTCGTGGATCGTTGCGCCTTTTTGAGGACTAGTTGCTAAGTGTCTATTTTTCTACGAGATGGAACCACCGGTGAAGCATAGCTGGGTTACTGGCGAAAGTCGCACAGAGAAGCGAGCAACATTTGCGAGAACCATGGACAACAGGTCGTATGAGATGCCACGGTGAAGAAATGCCTTCTCGTGGATCGTTGCGCCTTTTTGTGAGGACTAGTTGCTAAGTGTCTATTTTTCTACGAGATGGAACCACCCGGTGAAGCATAGCTTGGTTACGCGGCCGCACGAGAGCGAGCAACATATCCGAGAACCATGGGCAACAGGCTGTATGAGATGCCACGGTGAAGAAATACCTTCTCTCGTGCATCGTTGCGCCTTTTTGTGAGGACTTATTGCTAAGTGTCTGTTTTTTCTACGAGATGGAATCACCCGGTGAAGCATAGCAGGATTACGGCGAAGCTGCACAGCAGCAGGCAACATTTCCGGAGAACCATGGGCAACAGGCTGTATGAGATGCCACGGCGAAGAAACGCCTTCTCTCGTGGATCGTTGCGCCTTTTTGTGAGGACTAGTTGCTAAGTGTCTATTTTTTCTACGAGATGGAACCACCCGTGAAGCATAGTCGGAGATTCTGGCGGCCGCACAGAGCGAGCAACATTTCCGAGAACCATGGGCAACAAGGTTGAATGAGATGCCACGTGAAGAAACGCCTTTTCTCGTGCATCGTTGCGCCTTTTTGTGAGGACTAGTTGCTAAGTGTCTATTTTTCCTACGAGATGGAACCACCCGGTGAAGCATAGTTGGGTTACGGCGAAGCTGCACAGGAGCAGGCAACATTTCCGGAGAACCATGGGCAACAGGCTGTATGAGATGCCACGATGAAGAAACGCCTTCTCTCGTGGATCGTTGCGCCTTTTTGTGAGGACTAGTTGCTAAGTGTCTATTTTTTCTACGAGATGGAACCACCCGGTGAAGCATAGTTGGACGCTGGCCGCACAGGAGAAGCAGCAACATTTCTGGAGAACCATGGGCAACGGGCTGTATGAGATGCCACGGTGAAGAAACGCCTTCTCTCGTGGATCGTTGCGCCTTTTTGTGAGCACTAGTTGCTAAGTGTTTATTTTTCCTACGAGATGGAACCACCCGGTGAGGCATAGCTGGGTTACGGCAAAGCTGCACAGGAGCAGGCAACATTTCCGGAGAACCATGGGCAACAGGCCTTATGAGATGCCATGGTTAGGAACCGCCTTCTCTCATGGATCGTTGCGCCTTTTTGTGAGGACTAGTTGCTAAGTGTCTGTTTTTTCTACGAGATGGAACCACCCGGTGAAGCATAGCTGGGTTACGATGAAGCTGCACCAGAGCAGGCAACATTTCCGGAGAACCATGCGCAACAGGCTGTATGAGATGCCACGGTGAAGAAACGCCTTCTCTCGTGGATCGTTGCGCCTTTTTGTGAGGACTGGTTGCTAAGTCTCTATTTTTTCTACGAGATGTAACCACCCGGTGAAGCATAGCTGGGTTACGGCGAAGCTGCACAGGAGCAGGCAACATTTCCGGAGAACCATGGGCAACAAGCTGTATGAGATGCCACGGTGAAGAAACGCCTTCTCTTGTGGATCGTTGCGCCTTTTTGTGAGGACTAGTTGCTAAGTGTCTCTTTTTTCTACGAGATGGAACCAACCGGTGAAGCATAGCTGGGTTGCGGCGAAGCTGCACATGAGCAGGCAACATTTCCGGAGAACCATGGGCAACAGGCTGTATGAGATGCCACGGTGAAGAAACGCCAGCTCTCGTGGATCGTTGCGCCTTTTTGTGAGGACTAGTTGCTAAGTGTCTATTTTTTCTACGAGATGGAACCACCCGTGAAGCATAGTCGGGAGTTCTGGCGAAACCGCACAGAGCGAGCAACATTTCTGGAAAACCACAGGCAACAGGCCATATGAGATGCCACGGTGAAGAAACGCCTTCTCTCCTGGATCGTTGCACCTTTTTGTGAGGACTAGTTGGTAAGTGTCTCTTTTTTCTACGAGATGGAACCACCGGGTGAAGCATAGCTGGGTTACAGCGAACCTGCACACGAGCAGGCAACATTTCTGGAGAACCATGGGCAACAGGCTGTATGAGATGCCACGGTGAAGAATCGTCTTCTCTCGTGGATCGTTGCGCCTTTTTGTGAGGACTAGTTGCTAAGTGTCTGTTTTTTCTATGAGATGGAACCACCCGGTGAAGCATAGCTGGATTCTGCTGGCCGCACAGAGCGCGAGCAACATTTCCGAAAACCATGAGCAACGAGCCATATGAGATGCCACAGTGAAGAAACGCCTTCTCTCCTGGATCGTTGCACCTTTTTGTGAGGACTAGTTGGTAAGTGTCTCTTTTTTCTACGAGATGGAACCACCGGTGAAGCATAGCTGGTTTCTGAGCCGCACAGGCAGCAGCAACATTTCAGGAGAACCATGGGCAACAGTGTATGAGATGCCACGGTGAAGAAACGACTTCTCGTGGATCGTTCGCCTTTGTGAGGACTAGTTGCTAAGTGTCAATTTTTCTACGAGATGGAACCACCCGGTGAAGTATAGCTGGAGTTACGTGAAGCCGCACAGAGCGAGCAACATTTCAGGAGAACCATGGGCAACAGTCGTATGAGATGCCACGGTGAAAAACGCCTTCTCTCGTGGATCGTTGCGCCTTTTTTGAGGACTAGTTGCTAAGTGTCTGTTTTTCCTACGAGATGGAACCACCCGGTGAAATATAGCTGGGTTACGGCGAAGCTGCACAGGAGCAGGCAACATTTCCGGAGAACCATGGGCAACAGGCTGTATGAGATGCCACGGTGAAGAAACGCCTTCTCTCGTGGATCGTTGCGCCTTTTTGTGAGGACTAGTTGCTAAGTGTCTATTTTTCTACGAGATGGAACCACCCGTTGAAGCATAGCAGGGTTACGGCGAAGCTGCACAGGAGCAGGCAACATTTCCGGAGAACCATGGGCAACAGGCTGTATGAGATGCCACGGTGAAGAAACGCCTTCTCTCGTGCATCGTTGCGCCTTTTTGTGAGGACTTATTGCTAAGTGTCTATTTTTTCTACGAGATGGAACCACCCGGTGAAGCATAGCAGGGTTACGGGGAACCTGCACAGGAGCAGGCAACATTTCTGGAGAACCATGGGCAACAGGCTGTATGAGATGCCACGGTGAAGAAACGCCTCCTCTCGTGGATCGTTGCGCCTTTTTGTGAGGACTGGTTGCTAAGTGTCTATTTTTTCTACGAGATGGAACCACCCGGTGAAGCATAGCTGGGTTACGGCGAAGCCGCACAGGAGCAGGCAACATTTCCGGAGAACCATGGGCAACAGGTTGTATGAGATGCCAAGGTGAAGAAACGCCTTCTCTCGTGCATCGTTGCGCCTTTTTGTGAGGGCTAGTTGCTAAGTGTCTGTTTTTCCTACGAGATGGAACCACCCGGTGAAGCATAGCTGGGTTCCGGCGAAGCTGCACAGGAGCAGGCAAGATTTCCAGAGAACCATGGGCAACAGGCTGTATGAGATGCCACGGTGAAGAAACGCCTTCTCTCGTGGATCGTTGCGCCTTTTTGTGAGGACTAGTTGCTAAGTGTCTGTTTTTTCTACGAGATGGAATCACCCGGTGAAGCATAGCTGGGTTACGGCGAAGCCGCACAGGAGCAGGCAACATTTCCGGAGAACCATGGGCAACAGGCTGTATGAGATGCCACGGTGAAGAAACGCCTTCTCTCGTGGATCGTTGCGCCTTTTTGTGAGCACTAGTTGCTAAGTGTTTATTTTTCCTACGAGATGGAACCACCCGGTGAGGCATAGCTGGGTTACGGCAAAGCTGCACAGGAGCAGGCAACATTTCTGGAGAACCATGGGCAACAGGCCTTATGAGATGCCACGGTTAGGAACCGCCTTCTCTCATGGAGCGTTGCGCCTTTTTGTGAGGACTAGTTGCTAAGTGTCTGTTTTTTCTACGAGATGGAACCACCCGGTGAAGCATAGCTGGGTTAGGATGAAGCTGCACCAGAGCAGGCAACATTTCCGGAGAACCATGCGCAACAGGCTGTATGAGATACCACGGTGAAGAAACGCCTTCTCTCGTGGATCGTTGCGCCTTTTTGTGAGGACTGGTTGCTAAGTGTCTATTTTTCTACGAGATGTAACCACCGGTGAAGCATAGCTGGAGTTCTGCAAAGCTGCACAGAGCGAGCAACATTTCCGAGAACCATGGGCAACAAGCTGTATGAGATGCCACGGTGAAGAAACGCCTTCTCTCGTGGATCGTTGCGCCTTTTTGTGAGGACTAGTTGCTAAGTGTCTCTTTTTTCTACGAGATGGAACCACCCGGTGAAGCATAGCTGGGTTACGGCGAAGCTGCACATGAGCAGGCAACATTTCCGGAGAACCATGGGCAACAGGCTGTATGAGAAGCCACGATGAAGAAACGCCTTCTCTCGTGGATCGTTGCGCCTTTTTGTGAGGACTAGTTGCTAAGTGTCTGTTTTTTCTACGAGATGGAACCACCCGGTGAAGCATAGCTGGGTTACGGCAAAACTGCAAAGGAGCAGGCAACATTTCCGGAAAACCACAGGCAACAGGCCATATGAGTTGCCACGGTGAAGAAACGCCTTCTCTCCTGGATCGTTGCACCTTTTTGTGAGGACTAGTTGGTAAGTGTCTCTTTTTTCTACGAGATGGAACCACCGGGTGAAGCATAGCTGGGT